>OW121855.1:116810513-118172481 GCA_933228895.1 Platycnemis pennipes | reverse complement strand
TAAGGACTCATACCAACATGCAGCTACCAATGCTATTCATTGCTACTCTCTGATAGAACATATTTACCGTTATTCGTATCTCTAATTGTTCGAGGGTAAAAAGACATTTTGAATCTATCAGTTCGGCAATCAATTTCTCTAATTTTATGAATATGGTCCAGTCTGCCATAGTAAGTTGGGGTTCGTAAAATATTTTTAACTTCATCACTGAAAATATTGCCTTGGAATTTGTTTAAGAGATTAAGTCTAAATTTCAACCTGCGATCTGACAATGATTCCCATTTCAATTCATTTAATAGACTGGTTACGCTAACATAATTATCGTATCGTCCCTTTACAAATCTTGCCGATCTTCGCTGCACACGTTCAAGTTCATTACTTAGACCGATTTCGTAGGGATCCCATACACTGGCAGCATATTCCAAATGAGGTCTAACAAGGGAAAAGTAGCTGATTTCTCGAACATGATCGTCACATTTACCCAATACTCTTTTGATGAAACCCAGTTTACGATTAGCTTGACCCATTATTTCACGTATATGTTTACCCCAGGAAAGATCATTTGTCAGTCTTATTCCAAGATATTTAATGGATTCCACGTTTGTTATTTCATTATTACTTATTTTGTATGTGCTTGGAGGAGAATTATTCTTTTTCCAAATATTCATTACTACACATTTTTTTAAATTTAATTCTAACTGCCATGTATCACACCAATTTTCGATTGCTTGTTGGTCATCATTTAAATATTGTTTATCGTTTGGGCTTAGAATTTCCCTGTACACAACTGCGTCATCGGCAAATAGACGAAGCTTACTTTTTACCACCTTACTGATATCATTAATGTACAGAAGGAACAGGAGTGGACCTATCACACTACCTTGTGGGACACCCGAAGTGACTTCAATTTCCGGTGAGGTAACACCGTCCAAAACAACCCTTTGGACCCGATCATGTAGAAAATCACTTATCCATGATATAATTTTACTGTCTAGCCCATAAGATTTTAATTTCAGAATTAGTTTGGTATGAGACACCTTGTCAAAAACTTTTTTGAAATCTAGAAAAACAGCATCCACTGGAATATTATTTTCGCCAGAAACTAAAATATCGTGGGAAAAGAGAGCAAGTTGAGTTTCACATGATCTGCTCTTCCGGAAGCCATGCTGAAAGTTGGACAACAAATTCTGGCTATCTAGGTGCCCCATGACTGAACTGACAATTATATGTTCTAGGACCTTGCATGAAATGGATGTGAGAGATATTGGTCTGTAGTTAGATGGCTGCTCCCTATCACCACTTTTAAAAATGGGTGTTACATCGGCCACTTTCCAGTCCATCGGTACGACGTGTTCACTGAGGGATTTGTTAAATACTATTTGAAGGTAGGGAGAAATTTCGGAAGTTAACTCTCTATACACGCGGGAGGGAATTTGATCAGGGCCAGGAGATTTGTTGGGGCTTATATCTTTGAGTAACTTTTCAATACCATTACAGGATATTTCTATTGGTGGCATCAGCCTCTGAAAGAGGTCAGGTAGCACGACAGTTGGATCGCCTGAAGGTGGGTTAAAAACGGTTTGGAAGAAGGAATTAAGCAAGTTTACTTTGTCAAGAGTGTTTGTGGCCATTTCCCCCTTATCATTTTTTAGTGAATGGACAGTAGACTTATGGCCTTGCACCTCCCTGACGTAGGACCAGAAGACTTTTGGATTTTCCTTCAGTTGTTCCCCAAGTGTTTTTCTTTTGAGTTCAGCGAATGCATTACTAAGGGCTGTCTTTGCAGTGGATTTTGAAATTTTATAATTTTCAATTATTACATTACGCTCATCAGTGGGCATATATTTACTATTTCTTTTCACTTTAGCATGACATTTTCGCTGCCGTATCAGGGATTTTCTCACTTCGGCATTGTACCACCTAGGTTCAGTGCTTTCTTTTTTAAATTTACATGGGATATACCTATTGATCCCAGAACTCATGATATTAATGAACGACTTCCAGGATCCCTCCGTACATTAGTTGATGGAAGACTTTTTAAATTCCGATAAGGAATCTCTTAAATACATTTTAAAGATAGGAAAGTCAGCTCTTTTAAAAATATAAATCTTTCTCTTTTGTTTAAAATTTTTGTCTAAAGTTAGTGATAATTTTGCTTTTATAACTCTGTGGTCACTGATTCCATCAACCGTGTCAATCTTAGTAAATCGTAAGTAAACTTAGTAATATTGACTCAATATCAGTGTTTGGGGGCCTATAGAATGCGCAGTAAGATATGGATTTGGATTTGAATGCATGGTAGGTAAATAGAGATGAAAATATTTAGATAAATACTATCATAACCGATAATACTTTATCACTATGTATATACTACCTAGCTGTACGTGGCCCTATTATATAACATGTTTCCATGCGATAGCCTAGTTGTATATGAATAGTGAATGCTTGGTGATCTGCACCCCCTACCACACACCCTCGCGGTGGTTTTCAGCGTGTAAGTGTAGTTGCAGATGAAATATAAGAATCACATGCAACGATATAGTTTATGGCTGCATAGTAATGAAGTGATTATTGGTTAGAAAGTCATTTACCTAAATATACTTCTCTTCATTTCTCTACCGTGCATGGTTTGTTAAACTTAAAGCATGCGTCATGCACTACAGACTACTCTAACAATAATACTCCTACATATCCCTTTGTTTTGCTGCCAAAAATTGCTCTGCATAATACGTGCCGAAAGAGAGACTCATATGAATATCGTGAAGCATTATGGGATTGTCAGCAAAACCATTACACAATACTGTGCAATTTCTTGCGAAATTGTTTATAGTGCAGCATTTAATTCCTTTCAATAGGTAAATTCTAACAATATCATGCATTAATGTGAGCTGGCATCGCAAAAGCGATGTATGTACGCTTCTGCGATGTTATAATAGCTTATCCCACTTAATCACACCCCCTAAGCTTCCTCAACCACTCCTGCCGTTTCTCCCTCATTGTATATATAAGGTCTCGCCACTGTGAAAATGTCAGATTACCCTTGACAATGACACGTCAGTATCGAAACCGGTAGGGTTTTACATGCTCAATAAAGTATGAGAAATACATCGTTCCAGTTTTTCTGTTGACACCTAGGACATGCTGAGGTTTTCCTAAGACCTTAAAAAAATCGTTAAGGAATCTGGGTGTCTATTACGGAACTTCCGCCGATAGGAGATATCGTACGATACCACTATCGAACGAAATGATGGAGGCTGTCTAACGTGCTATTACGGTTCGGGCGTTGCTTTCGTTCGATAAGCTTCGGCTGTCTTCGGGGAGTTATCGTACATCGGTGACGTTGTGTGACGTTGCAGAGGAAACAGCAGAAGATCTATGCTAACAAATGACGAACGATAACCCCAAACCGCAACATTGAGATCACGAAGTAAATATTTACAAACACTTTAAAACAAACGTGAATATTTAATTTCAGAATTTTATCTAGATTTAATTTGATTGTTGGCTTTCATTACTCCCGTAATTCTTGCTGCATTGTTAGTTACGACACAAAACCATTCATATTAATGCTGTTAATCGTGCTATCTAATCGCCTTGTTTCATACCATCATATAAAATGGACAGAAACGAAATTCACTAAATAAAAGGTCAGTGAGCAAAATGTTTATAATTATATTTGACAGTACTTAATATTTTTGACGATGTAGTTTAAAAGTCCCATGTTTTAACATGCATACAGCTTACGGTGACATAATTCATTCCATCCATTCCTCAATTTAACATCATAATAATTGTTAAACTTATCGTTCATGCTATGCATTAAATATGGTTAACCTATAGCATCGAGCATGACAAGCATAACAATGGGAATATGACCCTCCTTCCTTCTGCAGCAATAGCAGCCAAGAGTATAAGCCTTCCATTTCTTATACTTAAGCATAGCATTTAAAATGTAAAGCCTTTACACATCAGTCATGGTTTTCAAGCTCAAGTATCGGTAGATAACAAATCGATACATCTTCTTCAACTACTCATTCACAATGCAAAAAGATTAATTTGTGTAAGAACATCATACGTTCAATATAGTTTACGAAGAGAAGTCACTGTATAAATTGTTGATACCTAATGTTGAATTTCCATTTGGGCATGGTAACTATGAATCCTTTTGCTTTACATTAGAGTAATCCTTGTCATCGAAACATATTAAGCCTGTCAGCATGTGAAGCCTCTTCCCCGTAAACACAGTCCCGAAATTCGCCTCGAATGTCTCTCAAGGGGTTGATTGGAAATCCAGCAAATAGTTTTAAAATAAAAATATGTTGTTGTTAATGCCGTAAACGTACGGGATCAGCATCTAACAGCCATGCTGTAAAGTATTCGAAAGCAAAAAAATTTGGACAAGGTCGGAACCGAACATTCGTCAAAAGTATTGATATCACGCCTTAAACCACTCGGCCACCGCTGTCGATACCGGGATTGCGCCCTGCAAATAATTTATACGGAGTACAATTCTATGGTTGTATAAAACTCGATAGAAATCCTTTAAGAAGCCTGTTGAAAGAGTGGTGCTTGTAAACTACACAATAGATTGACGCATTAATAGTTGCGAGCTATGCCTCGTTACGCGATCTCATGCATTATGTTTCAGCGTTTACCTATACTTTGAGTGTAAAACAATTTGATGCAAATTCTCGCCACATTTCATTATAACGTATATCAACTTGAAGTGCATACAATGATAATACTAATTTAACCATTAGAATACAGTATCCATCGTTATATTTGCTCATTTCTTTGAATAAACATCATAGGTGAACTCCCGAATTGAACGAGAAGAAATAATGTCATTGTAATTCTAATTCCATTGCGTTATTAGGAATATCAGTTTGCAGTGCATTCAATAACAATAGTAATGTAACCATTAGAATACAGTATCCATCGGTATATTTGCTCATTTCTTTGAATAAACATCATAGGTGAACTCCCGAATTGAACGATAAGAAATAATGTCATTGTAATTCTAATTCTCACCTCATTGCGTTATTAGGTATATCAGTTTGCAGTGCATTCAATAATAATAGTAATGTAACCATTAGAATACAGTATCCATCGGTATATTTGCTCATTTCTTTGAATAAACATCATAGGTGAACTCCCGAATTGAACGATAAGAAATAATGTCATTGTAATTCTAATTCTCACCTCATTTCGTTATGAGGTATATCAGTTTGCAGTGCATTCAATAATAATAGTAATGTAACCATTAGAATACAGTATCCATTGATATATTTGCTCATTTCCTTTAATAAATGTCGTAGGTGAACTCCCGTATCGAACGACAAGGGAGTTACAGACGGTCCGTAACCCGCTGTAGGATATCGTGCTTTCGATAAGCCGCTATCGTTCGATATGAAGAACCGTAATAGCTTTATCGTACTATTTGCCCCGTAACGAACGACAACTCCTCCGCCGTATCGTCATATTTATCGAACGATATCAACAGACGGACCGTAATAGCATTTCAGTTGTCGAACGATTCGTATCGAACGGAAACTACCTTACCGTTCGATAACTGCCTTATAGAAAGATCCGTAATAGACACCCTGGTTAAACTCGAATATGTGGGGCCGAGATCAGGTAGTCGAAGGGTGGGTGGGTCTGAACCACGGTCGTATATACGGTATAACCACGGTCTGAACCTCGCGAGGGTCCTAATCCGCGACCCTTTTCCCAGCTCAGCGACCCAAAGCCGGCCGCTCTTCTCCAAGGTAAGTAACAACTACGTCATATAACAACAAATTAATATTTTCATCGTACTCCCGATAATTGTACGAGTAAGTGCATCTTTTAATCGTGGTCCTACGATGAAAATTAACAATTTTGCGAACGTTGCTAAAAACGTGGTCATCAACAGCGGGAAATTTGGCAACAACGCAGCGATCCCCCCTCCAATTTTCCATTTCTTTTAAGCGGAGTAAGCTTGCAGAGGTTTTTAACGGGTGTAGCTTTCACAATGAACGTTGTTGACATCAGTGAGTGATGGGATTCGTAGTATTAATCCAATTTTAAGACACTGTGCTGTGAATGTGCTCAGAAAAGAAATAAACTGTATATTTGCGTCAGCCTGTGTCGCTTTCTAATTCAGATAGAACGAGAGCCACAAAGATGTGTAAAAGACTGCACTGTAAATCGATTGAATTCACATCAGAAGTGGAGTATGTTTAACTTTAAGAAGTTATCAACTATAGTGTGACTGGTCAGTGGGTGAATCGCACAATTATGTTCATCTTTGTGTTGTACTACTCACGTTGATGAAAATGGTTTTTTTAAACACAGTTATACGATATATCAACCATTTTACATATATTAGTAAACCAAGTCAGTTTAATGTACATCATATTGCTAAAAACATGTACATTGGTAAATATCTATCGTATGACTGCGATGAAAAAACCATTTTCATCAGCGTGACTAGTGTAAAACAAATACGAACATAGCTTTGTGATTTATGTTTAACTTTAAGAAGTTATAAACTGTAGTGTGACTGGTCAGTTGGTGCTATAAACCACCCGTGGTGAAGAGTTGGGTCTCCTTCAACGCCGAGGCTCGGACTCCGAGTTCGGGTGCCTCCCAGGTACGGCACGAAACGTAAAATGCCTTTTCGGATCACTTCCCTGGTTCACGGTCAGCACAAAACTCATCCCGTTCCTCGCGCGAGTTTCTTAATCCACGGCCTGCGTGATGCGACTCTGCCTACCGCGGCATGCACGATACAAAGCAATATTGCCGATCGGCACACGTTTTTGCGACGCTGTGCTAATACCGCGCCGCGATATTAAACGGCTGCCTCCGCTCACTCTCCTCCCCCGCCACCGGGCGTAAGGGGGTGAGTTATTTGCAATTTCCCCCAGAGTGCAGCAGTCGAAAAGGGCGGCACATTAGGCGCTCATAGAGCGCGCATTGCGGCGCTAAAAACGCCATAAGCGCTAATGGAGCACAAATATTTGGCGGGGAAAAAACCACAGCCGGGGTGATCCTCTCTTCCTAGCCTGCACTCATTTTTCGGGTCGTTAAATGCGCCGTCACTCGTTAGAAGAGCAAAATACTGCACGCACTGTGCCGAGTGGAGAGCTTACGCGCTGTTTTTCATTGCAGTCCTCCTTCAAAGCGATTAAATGACTTCGCATAGGGCCATAATCAGCCGTAATGACTCAGTGGTTCTATTTGCACTCAACGAACTAGCATAAAATGCAATGATTACCCGCTTCCGGCCCCTTGTCTACATATGTTTCACATAAATGATATCAATGAGGTGGTAAAAAAGTAAGCGTCGTCTATTTGCCGATGACGCAGTAGTATATAGGGAGATTTCTATTCCCGAACTATAGAGAATATTTAAATGATGACCTATAATCTATTGAGAAATGGCGTCATGCATGGCAGTTAGAATTAATTTTTTTTTTAATTGTGAAGTATTGACTCGGGGCTGAACTTAAAAAGACACCGATTGCGTCCACCGGGTTGGGAAGGGTGGGCTGATCTCTAGATATAGAGGTTTACTCATCGAATAACATCTACATGAACACGAGACCCTGCAAGCCACCGCGAGGGAGTGTGGCAGGGGATGAAGATCACCAAGCATGCACTACTAACATGCAAACTAGCAACTATATTGTCTTATGCAACTAGATTGTTAGTATCTATAGTATTTGAGAGGCTAATACATGCATCATGCACTAAAGAATACTCGAAGACATTTCCCCTACCTATCCCTTTGCTATGCTGCCGAATTCCGATCTCTTATAGTACGGGGGAAATTGCCATTTTAAATCTATCGGTACGACAATCTATCTCCCTAATCTTATTTATCTGGACGAATCTAGTATAATAAGCTGGTTTTTTTAATATGTGCCTAACATCTCCACTAAAGCTATCCGATTGAAATGTCTCTAATAGATTTAATCTGTACTTTAACCTACGATCTGACAATGATTCCCACCGTAATTCTTGTATTAATCGTGATACACTACTTAACCTATCGTAACACCTTTTTACGAACCTAGCTGCTCTACGCTGCACTCTGTCTAGCTCTCTGATCAAACTTAATTCATTCGGATCCCATACACTGGCTGCATACTCAAGGTGGGGCCTAACTAGTGAAAAGTAACATCGCTGCTCTTTTGTCTTCTCAATAAGCAGTTGTGGACACCACGACTCTATTTCCCATCCCACGAATCCATTCCCAGGACACGAATACGTTTCCCATCAGTATCAGACACTAGATGACGTAGACGCAGAAGGCCTCTGGTTCTTAGAAATGGCTAAATTTTGGTGTTGTACCAAAGGGTGGGATATTAATTTGCGTTTTTATGAACTATCGAAACAAGATTACATAATATTTGTATGGAAAAACTCTGATATTCGAGGAAACGTCTTTCTGCCAAATGATGAATCTTGCTGAGTAATATTGCTTCGGATATGTTCTTGAAGTTTAAGCGTGGCTAGGGTTTGGAAGTCGTATAGTCAGTCGTATGACGCGTCGTTTGTGGTCGTTTGGATTTCGCGAACCACACCGCTTTCACAGCGATGGGCCCGGTCCGTAGGGACCTGGCCTAAGGCCCTTTGAAGTGTCCGTGTGTCTGTGCTGACTGGAGTTGACCTTCACACCCGAGCGACGTCCGAAGCCCCAGAGACTGGATTAAACCGCCGCCGTTGGAAAGCGAGCATGGTCGGCCACGCACATGAAATTGTTATTATTCTCGCGGTGCGAGAGTCGGGAAATCGAACGCGGGAGCCACTCCAACGGTCACGTAGTGTCCGCGGTGCACGGGACTAGAATTTGTTCTCTGCCTCGCAACGATGAAGAGTCCCTTATAATATGCCCCCGTTGCCCCCTGCCTCACACCTTTATGGTGACTTGCAGGGTATCATGTAGATGTAGATGAATATTGAGCGAGAAATTAATCTTACCATCAAACGTTCAAGTGCGTCTTAATAAATTGTGTATGTACTTACAATTAGCTTGCATCACAATCTCAAATCTGTAGTCAACTTTGTTGTAAAATTCAGTTTATTCCTTATGGTAATAGAGTTACGCAGTATATATGGGAGATCGGTATTATGTAATGGCTAAAATATTTGCCTCCAAGCCCAAAGACCCAGGTTTTAATCCCGGCACTGACAGTAATCTCATCGGTACACAGGCTCTCAATTGAGTGCCCTGTGGAGCGCATTTTTCAGTCAGTACTCCATCCGTCCCGGCTAATGCCGACGCCGGGTTTCTCTCCACACTTCGTTCCCTGAAACCCCTAAACTTTACCCAGTTTCCCTCCTCTCTCTGGAGTAAATTACCATTCATTTATTGAACGCCTCTCCCAAATAACTACAGCCTACTATAATGTATGACTTATAATTTATTATGCTAATCATCGATCACTTTCAACGTCGGGGAATGTAATCAGAGTGATAACGCCTCGGTTCGAAACTTCTTCAATAATTTCTGTGCTGTTTTATTTTCATGCTTAAATATTTCACCATTTGACTAGGGAAGTATTGCATCATTTTGTTTTAAATTTACTCGAGTATAATATTATATTGGAGGAGAACTTGTGCTCCTAAACACACCGATAGGTACGTCTATAACTTATTCGCTATGAAATGACTCTGCATTTGTGCTTTCAATCATTTTTTTAAATATGTCATGCCATTGGTTAAAATTGTAAAAACCGTATCTGTGATGCTGGTTTAGATAGCTATGTTGAGTTAGACAGCTGTTGAGTTCATTAATTTTAGTACTTTATCTGTAAGTGGTAATTGCCTTCTGCTGGAATTTTTGTGAGACTAAATTTTATTCGAAACAGACATTTGAGATATGAATAGCTGTAAATCAGCATATCCATTAGAATAAATACATGGAGTATTTATGCTAATGGATATAAATAGTATCAATGGAGAGTATAGGAAGTTTCATGTTATAAGGACTATAAGTGAACCCAACTAACAGCATGTTTTTGCATGCTTTATCCCCCTGATTGGCATCCGACTTCAAAATTCAAACTGCTTCAAACTGTCCCCCTTCTTAAAATGCAGCTAAAACACAAAATATTAACATACTCAGATATTGATGCTATTGGGAGGGCGAGTGGGTGGTATTTTCGTGACTCCGCAGAGAGATGCAGTGCTGCCACCCCTGCAGGACATAGAGGGTCTGCTCTGTAGAGTGAAATGAATATAAAAAAGGATCCGGAGCCTTGTTTCACATTTTTGCTGTCATCGCCCCACTGGCGTCTCTCCCGCGACTGTCTTAATCCTCCCTCGGGACATCAAAGGAGAGAGACTCCGCCGCGCAACAAGATTCTCTTTTGTTTCGAGTGTTTTACCCTTTCCCCCGTGGCTTTGAACCCCACACTGAGCCGCCGAAATCCCATTGAATCCTCCCCTGCCGCCCTGGGTATTTATCTGCTTACGTCCACATTTAATGCGACCTTGCGCCAGCCTACCAAAGGCATGCGGGTAGTGTCGCGCCGAGCGAAGCATCAAATAGAGCTCGTCGCAGTAAATACACAGTCCCCCGCTCGTCTGCATGCGAGGTCGAGCGCCGAATTAATTCTTCCACCGTCACTTAATCTGATGCTCGGCCCGCTCTCTTCATAGCGTAACCAACGCCTTGATTATACTCGAAATATATGTTTATGGTACATGAAGTAACGGTTAACTTCTCCTTCTAACTCGTCGACCTCATGGAAGGATTAGCGTTCTATCCGTCTTCAGGAAATATACTACTGAGTAAAAAATCCGGACACTTCAGAATCATATTTAGCAGGGAAAAACTCTTATTTTTTCAGTTGCTCTGACTTTTCAAATACATCTAAAGCACTAAGATAAACAATGTGCCTAAATAAAAAACTTTGGAAAGCACTTACATTGCAGGCTCAATTCTTGCGTATTATTCAGTCATAATCTCAGCAAATAAAAGGAGCAAATAATCCTTCATATCAAATTAAGGATTTTTCAAAAATGTGGAACATGAAATGCAAATTAGAGATGCGGCAACTTTTGAAAAAACTCAACTACCCAATAGTTTTTGGTGTTCCATCTCTTCATGTGATATTCTTCCTGAGCTCCATTCGCTCAAATATTTATTACTAAAGGCGAAATGGAAAGTTTGCTTAGGTTTTCTACTGATGAGGATACTTTGGAACAACATAACAAATAACAAAATACTATGGGAACTCGTGGATTTTTATTTATGTCTCACACCGTTCGAACATTCCAGGGAGGTGTTGAATATCATTGTTTGATGAGTATACTTCATTCAAACATACTACTACTTGAAAATAAGAATCAACTTTCTAATTTTCCACACGTTTTTAATAACCAACTGGTTTCAACCCTCACGTGTCATCATCAGGGACTCATGATAATGATGAGTGAGTGATGAAACCGGTTGGTTATTAAAAACGTGTGGAAAATTACAAAGTTGATTCTTATTTTCAATCATGAAAAAAATCCACCATGAGACGGCCGAAGTTGTTTCATTGATACTACTACTTGCTCATTCATAGGTAATTATTTATTTTCTATTTTTAGAACTTCGCATGTGAATGGATTGTTACCACCATCTATTTGCCTGCAATGAGTAACACACTAAGTATTTCCAATGCGTGCATGAGATTACCGATGGGTAGGGCATCCGGGACTTTCAGGTCATCTCCCGCATATATACGCTCTTCAGAGGGGCAGGAAAGGTGCATAGAGCAAGAACGGGGATACAAGGATATAGAGGAATGATGAATGGTGAAGAAGAACTCGGGCGTCGGTATTACCATGCTCTTGACGAAAGACGTTAAGAAGTTAACGGCTTAACGTCCCATCCAACGGACGGAGCACTTGACTTGGATTCTTTCCGCAAAGCTCTCTACTTGTGGCGGGTTCAACTTTGAAAGATATCTACTACACCTGGGACTCAAACCCGGACCCTAGGAAAAAGATGCCAGCAAAAAAGCTAATTCCGACCCTCAAAACCACCGGGGAACGTATGTTGAGTAGCAGTATAAGGAGAGCTGCATATTCATACTTTCAAATTAAAAATAGCGAAAGAAATATCATAATTTTGAACCTATCAAAATTATCTCTTCGTCAGCAGCGATTGAGCCGGTAAATCTACAAAAAAAGACATATACAGCAGTCTATTTGAAGTCGCGAATAGTATAGACATATTTAATGGCTACATCCCTATTCCATTGCTTTTCATTCAGTACAAAACTTTCTAGGTAAGGCTACGGCGAAACTTGATAGCTAAAAATCTTTCCACGAATTGAAACATTTCTGTGTTCACGCTAGCATTATGACATGATCAGTCAAAATGATTCAGTTAATCAAAAAATATAAGCAAATGATAATTATGTAAAAATATCTTTAAGGCTTGCTGATTCTGAACTAAATGCAAAAATATACACTGGTTAAAGTACTAAAAAGAGGTTTTTTCCGGAAAGCACTCATGCAGAAATATTCTTCTATACACTATTCTTCAATAAGAGGAGCAAATCCTAAATGTCATTATAGAAATGAACACTTATCTTGAACTTAATATGCAATATTTAAACTACCTATTATAGTTCCTGGTGTGAAGACGAATAGAAGAATAATGTGAAGAGAAAAAGAAATAGGATCCCTTGAAAACGCCCCATCTGCTGGTTTTCTGATCTACGACAAATGAAAAGGACACAGTCTACCGGGCTGTTGGAACTACTTAACGTTGGTCAGGAGAAAATGGAAAAGATTGATGGATGAAGTTCATAGACAACATGGCTTTCCAAAGAGAATGAAGTTGACGCTAAAATTTTAAAAAGATTTAGGTTGGTACACACTATCAGGCATACGCTAAGGTAGCCGTTAAATCCCTTAAAAAACTTAAAGAAGTGCTAATTTCATGTAACAATACCTTGTACTTAAAAACAATACTAATGTGATAGGTAAGGCCATATACATAAAAGTAGATGCTAAGATGGACAGAGAGGGTACAAAATTTATTTCCAATCAATATAAGGGGCTATTTTGACATGTTCAAAAGAACCAGGAGAAATCAATTCGGATAATGAAGGCTTTCTTTCAAATGTTGTACAAGACTTCGTGTTAAATATACATGAAATATTATAATGAATATCTCCTCATATTTGGCTTTTAATAGTTAATATTTGTTTTAAATACATCGTAGAGTGTTGTTAACGAATGATAACAGTTAGAAAATTAGCCTTAAAATAGAAATTATCACTGTAAGTGAAGCTGCTTTCGTGAGTATGTGATGAATTTCACCCGTGAATGTTTTAAATGAGCAATAAAACCATTAATATAGATCACAAAAACACGTTTGTGTGCACGACGGTACAGTTTTTCCGGTGTGTAGTCATCCACAAATCCATTCAGTTGTTTAAAGAGAAATATATAGAGGTAGATTCTGGCAGAGGTGTATTTGGGAGCATTAAAAACGGATACATGCTAGCCTCTTCTGGCCCGTAGGTACTATAAATAATAGCCCTTCACATCATCATCATCAACCTCAAATTAAACCTAACGAGAAAAGTATAGTTGTTTCTCTATGGTAGTGAATTAAGTGCGACAGACCAAGAGAGACAGGGAAAGCTTATGTTCTGTACATTTTTCAGAGCCGGCTGAAGATCTTTATGCATTGACATGCTGCTCCGCTGGATAAATAAGCTTAGTTACAAGGATGGACCAAGCCGGGCTCGTTTTTCAGAGGGCATCCATTTGAATAATGACTTCGGCTGCTAGGGGTATGCGGCTCGAACACTTCTGCAGTCAATAAGAACTGCGGAAACGTTGGAAGATGGTTTGCGTGGTTCCTGTTAATTTTGCAGTGAGAAATGTCTTGTGTACATCTCATTTTTTGGTATGGCGGATTCTCGTGAACAATGCGCGGTCGTGAAATTTTTCTTCCTGCTCGAGAAAAACGCAGCATAAACCGTTGATATGCTGAACACAGATTATAAAGGAAATGCTTTACGAAAAACCCTAGTATATGAGTGGTTTATTAGTTTCAAAAGAGGAGAAATGTCAATTGACGGTCTTTCTCGCGCTGATAAAAATCTCGGAAAAATTAACAAACTTGTACCTTTTTCTGCTGCCCCGAATGAAAAGGGACTTGAAAGAAAATTGGTGATGATATTGGCATGGTGAAAAAAAAACAATAGGGGACTGGAAAAGCCTTGGAGGACTTCAAAAAACATTTTGAACACTGGAAGGTTGGTCAAGTGAATTTACTCAAATAGGGAGTAGGTACTTAGAACGTGACTAATGTTAGTATCACGAAAAACTAAATGCAGCGATTGGAAATGAAAATTCAATTCGTACGTTCCACTCAAAAATTTTATTGGTTTCGGCCATGGTTTCGACAAAATATGTCATTATTAGGGTATGACATATTTTGTCGAAGCCATAGTCGAAACCAATAAAATTTTTGTGTAGAACTTACAAAGTGACTTTTCATTTCCAATCGAGTGGTTCCACAAAGTAAAGCGTCAAACTTTGAACTGTGTTAAATGCAGCGAGTTCAAATGAGGAAATTCGGTTTGCTTTCAGGTCCCCCTCGTATGCTAAAATTAACATTTCTGCAAGCTAATTATAAATTACATTTCGACTACAGACGCTCCGACAGTCAGATTAAACAACTTGCGTCAAGTGCATTGCCTTTGAAGCTTATATTATATGAAAACAATTATAAGGATTACGTTGGCAATCATTGCCAGATCGCAAGTTAAAATACAGATTAAATCTATCACAAAAATTTTAATTGGACAGCTTTGCTGAAGATGCTAGTAAAATATATATTAAAACACAAGCGTCTTATGCTAGATTTGATCAAAAACATAAGATTAGAGAGGTAGATTGTCCTATCAATAGATTGAAAATGTATCATCTCCCGAACTACAAGAGACACAATATTCAGCATAGGAAAGAAATAGGTAGGTGAAACTTTGCTCGAGTACTATGTAGTTAATTATGCCTGTACTAAGTACGAATCTCTTTAATACTATGAAGATAATAATCATGTATCTGCGTGTTACCATTCTATTTAACATGCTTCCTTAGAGTAACCTAGTTGCATATTAATAGTGCATATTTGGTGATCTTCACCCCCTGCCACACACCCTAGTGGTGGCTTGAAGGGTTTCGCGTAGATACAGATGATAACGATGATTTTCTTCCGACTCGCAAGGCTCACTCCCGCGATCTTTCAGGATCCAAATGCCATCGCGTAATCGCGATTATTCTCTCGTCCGGACGAACGTTTGAAAGCGGTCTCGGACGGCGAAGGGCGAATCGATTGTTTTAAACCCCTATTTTGGCGGATTGGCGCCCCCCACCCCCTCCCCCCGCCATTCGTGGCGCCCCCATGTGATTAGCGACGGCGCTTCCAACTGGATTCGCAGCCCGGCATGTCAAAGACATCGCGATCACGTGCGAGTAGACGGGCGACCCGCTAGCTGCACAGTGATTCGTTTGCTCCTTTCCCCCCTCGGGTGATGCGGGCGGACCGACCGGAGCCGTCCGGACCACTGACTCGGGTGATGCGAATGTCGAAACCTCGGGGAAGCGCTCCTCAAATCGCTCGCAGGGTGATCGGAATAGTTAATTGCACGAACGACTCAACGGTTTCGGCCATGGCGTAGTGGAAACGATTCATTATGAATAAAAAAAACACTTGTTTTTTCCACAATTTATTTCCACAAATTTGTGATTAACGGTTTTTGGGCTTAACTATGTTTGATACCTCTATGTTACCTCTTAATATTTGAAAAAACAAAAAAAATACACTGTCCACTAGGTAATTAATAGAAAAACCTCCCTACAAACAACAACCACGTCTTCAAACAAGGCTTGATGATTACCCACAGTGACTATAAGGAGATGTAGTTGCTGAAGAAAATCTGAGAACTTATAGTAATATTAGCATAACTTAATATATAATTTTTTCCTTTCTCGGCGAATGATATTTATAAATAATTCTCGGGTTTCCAGCCGAGTAAGATTTTGCGTTGCTGACGTTTCGACGGAATACTCCTCCATCGTCCTCAGAGCAAATGAAGACGATGGAGAAGTATTCTATCGAAAAGTCAGCAACGCAAAATCTTACTCGGCTGGAAACCTGAGAATTATTTTTAAATTAGCATAATATGTTTCCCTGTTCTTCAATTTAAATCAGTTGTCTTGAGTGACTTAATCTCAGAACACTTCTTTAATAATGAAACCGGCTTTCTCCACATCAAACACAATGTATCCCAATTCAGTAAACAAGTAAATAAACAAACTTAAATAAATCGTTTCAACTGAAATACTCTAAAGCACTTTATTAATAATTAATAAACATAATTCAAATACATAACACCTTTTTCTCGCAGCTCACCGCCCAAAGTCCTCGCACCTCCTTACAAAGCGTATTTTTAGCATTTCCACAAATCTGGATAAAAATAATATTTTTAACTGTGAAAACAAAAGTTTGCTGATTTATTTAGTAAGTACGGTTGAGAAAATATCTCGGTGCCATAATACTCCTTCTGGGAGGATGGGAGTCAAAATTTTTCAGCCTAGAAATGTGACCAACCCTTGTGCTCATTTCTTTGTCTTGGGCGGTGATTTGAGGGAGAAAAAATATATTGGAAGAGAGGGAAAGACGGAGGTATTTTAATTTTAGCTGGCATTTGGAAAGCAACTAGTAGTGAAATATATTTGAATATATATAGACAACATAATACAACTCAGGCAATAACACTAAGTAACGAAGAGATGCATATTTCACTGAAAATTCACCCCGCCGAATCCCTTACTTGAACGAATTGCAGTCCATAGTTATTATACTAAATTGAACAAACTGACAAAGACAGAGGTTTCAGGTTATTATAATTGTGATTGCGAAGCGTAAAAAGAGCCAAATAAAACGCAATGCTGAATACAGGCAGGCAAAAGCTGAAAAAATGGACATCAGACATATCCCTTTCAAATATGAAAAATGTCGTTTACATTAGCCCTTACATCTGCCCCAATAGATGAATAAGTAAATGATGAGACGACCTGCCCAAAATTCACCAACAGTTTGCTCTTAGTGTTAATAAAGTAAGTTACTAAAATTAATCAAACAAAGAATGTCAATTAAATAGGGACCATGGCCTATGTAAACGCATATAGTAAATGGGATCCTCACGAAATAGACTTAAATAATGAACTGGAGCGAGTGCAGCGAAGATTTGTAAAGGGACCATATAACAACTATATTATCGCAAACAGTCTTTAATGCTTAATGTTTTTTTATTTAATGTTCCGGGATCTTCTGTCCCCTGGAACAAATACAAAAAATAAAATAGAAATTTCTACATATGCCTCAATACCAAAAATGCCATACATAAATAAATTATTTTACTCAATAGAATCACAAAACTAGCAAAACACTAAATTTTACTATTTCAGTCAAATGCTGAAACAGTATTTTAACAGCCACAGTAACAGTATTTAACAGTAAAAGCAGTTTAACGGTAACAGTAGAAACAAATTTCAGTTTGATTATTTACGTGAATTATTTGTTAAACATGAGTTTAAAACATTTGTTTTTAAAGGCGTGCACATTGCATGTTTTTAATTCATTGGGCAATGTATTCCATATGTGAGTAGATGTAACAACGAAGGAATGGTGGTACATTGTAGTTCTGTGAGCAGGTAAGTTAAGGCTGGATGGGTTACTTCTTGTTAACATTGTCCTACTTTCAGGTGCTCATCAATTGCCATGCAGAAAAATTCATCTGGACCGGGAATCGAACCACGGACCTTTGGCTTTCCGGGCCACTGCGCAGACCACTACGCTACCCAGGATCCCGAATTCACATGGAAATTTTAGTGTGCCCCGTGTCCCTAATTCGCAGTGGCCCAGAAAGCCAAAGGTCCGTGGTTTGATTCCCGGTCCAGGTGAATTTTTTCGCATGGCAAGAAATGTGAATTTCACCACCGTTTACGCGGCAGGATTCAAATATCCTACATCTACTTTCAGGTGGCTGATGAAAGAGGTCCAGGGGGTATGTCGGTTTTTTTTGTTTTTAAATAAAGAAAATAAATTGGCACACAGCAGATATTTCCTTCTAGATGATCAATCCAATCAATCCAAAGGAGCTTTTCCATGTAAGGGGAAAAGTGCTTGTCCCTGCGAAGGTTGAAGATGAACCGAATGTAGGACTTTTGTAGCCTTTGCAATTTCTAATTCAGTTCATGCGAAAGGTCACCAAGTACTAGAGTACAGTAATCAATATGAGGAAAAATTAGCGTAGCAATTAACATTTTTCTAGTGTGCAAGGTTAGAATTCTTCTCTGAGTTTTAAGCTTATATAACATTCCATTAACTCTATTAGAAATGGTATTAACCTGGCCGTTCCATGACAAGCTGTTATTCATGATAATACCAAGATACGAACAGAATTGGATTAAGGAATAACAATGCCGTCAACTCCAATACCAGGGGGATCGGGTTGGTGTGGTGGCTAGAGTACTGGCTTCCCATCCCGGGTTCGATTCCCGGCAGTGGCGGATTTTTCAGTGGAAAACCGGTCCCCACTTGAGTGCCTAGGGGAGGGCATTTCAAATTCAGTACTCCGTCTGACGGATAGGACGTTAAGCCGTGGTCCCCTTGGCGCCTTTCGTTAAGAGAAGGCTAATGCCGACGCCGGGTTTCTCTCCACCCCTCCTCCGTTCTCTAAAAAAAACTCCTAATATTCCCCACCTATCCTACATGGCGCAAATGACCTCAGCTGTCGGTCGCCTCCCCTCAATAACCAACCAATCCAATCCGAGGAATAGTTTCAAAGTTGATTTTCTTAATCAATTTCGCGTCACCAGCAATAATCGACTTTGTTTTCATTTAATTTAGAATTAAATAATTTTGCTTTGCCCAGTCCGCGATTCCAATCACATCACTCTGAATCATTGTGATGGCTTCCCTAAGATATTTTTTCAGCAGTGTAATTAAATTAGGAGATCGTCGGAATATCGCATGTATTTGTTATGTTTTATTCTCTCTTTTATATTTAAGATGTACAGTGAGAACAAAAGTTGACCTAGAACAGACCCCTGCGGGACACCTTGTTTTAGGGCTCGCCATGACGAAAAGTTATATTGAAAGTCTTTCACTGCCTGTTGACGCTCATGAAGATACGAAAGAAACCATTTTAATGATGTCGCAGTCATTGAGACTTTTCATTTTGTTTAGAATATGGGCATGGTTAACTCGGTCGAAGGCTTTACTGAAATCAAATAGTACGAGAATAGTCACCATGGAACGATCCATAGGAGAACATATGTCATTCGTTACTTTGATAAAAGCTGACTGACAAATAAAAATACGAAATTGTGAGTACTAAAATTTTTACGGAAACTGGATTGATAGCTATCGAGCTTTTCGTTACTAGTAAGATATTCGGTGACTTGATGATACACAATTCTCTCAAGTATTATTGAAACAGTGTAGAGTAACGAAATAGGACGGTAATCACCAAGTGAGATAGGTTTTTTGTTTTACAGATGGGAAGGATTATGGATGACTTCCACTCAGATGGAAAGGTGGACGGCTGTAAGGAGTAATTAAATATTTCTAATAGAACTGGATATATTGCATCACCGGCTTTTATTAGCAAATCAGTCGAAAGATCATCAACACCGACAGAATTTGACTTCGAGCAACGGAGAAACCGACACACAACCTCGGGTGTTATATGTATATCTAAAATAGAAGCCATCATTGCTTACAGGTGTGAGATGGTCGACAGAGGAGGTATCAAACAGTGGACTCAGGCTATTAGATAAGGAGCTATTGACCAAGTAACCATTAAATTGGTCTAATGCGAATTTGTTAGTCGGTATATTTTCTTTTTTCCATAGGAGGCCAAGTCGCCGAAGTTCTCGCCAAACATCTCTGGCATTGTTATGCCCAGAAAGAGCCTGGGAATAGTACTTTGACTTAGATGCTAATATCAGAGGCTTGGCTTTTTTCTACAAGATATGTATTTCTGAAAAGCCGTGACGCACCTTGAGCGAACGAAGGCCCTTCGAAGTTTATTTCTTTCTGTAATAATTTTTTGAATGTCCTCTGTCAACCATGGCGCTGGAGGTCTTTTTAGCAGGCGTGTACATTTTGGTGCACGCGTGTTGATACATTGTGAAATATTACAGATAAATGCTTCACACTTTTGATCAATTGAGCAGGAAGAAAAAACAAGACTCCAATCCCTTGAGGGTCAATCTTCCTGATAGTTACACTCATCAAATCCTCTAAAGTCGCGCAATACTGTGGACATGATAGGTTGATGAGTAGTAAAAAATGTATAAGTAATATGAATCAAATCATGCGCCGGTGGAAACGGTACAGGTTCCTAAGAATAATTGGAAACCCTATCCATATCATCGACAATGCATAAGTCAATTAGGGCATGACTTCTTTCAGTATGGTGGGTGGGTTTAAAGAGCACTAACTGGAGATGATTTCTGTATATTAAATTATTTACATGCCAGCTTTTGTAACAGGATTAGTACATATCAACATTAAAATCACTAATTAAAACATTTTTAGAAGTAGGGAGATATCTTTTTTACATAAGTGAGCAAAAAAGGAAGTCATTATGAGATCGTAGATTGAAACTTAGACAGCCCCTTAACTAAATTCCATGAGAATATTTTCACCGATAACGTTGAAAACATTTGCAAACTCCAACTTACTATGGTAGAGTGGACCATATCATAAGATTAGAGAAATCGATTTCCGAACTAACAGATTGAAAATTACTATTTTCCTCACAAAATTATGGATGTGAAGAGCAGAAAATATATACAATAGTATTAATACGAGTGTATTAGTGAATAGCAAAGTTAGTTGCATGAAGGGATTAGGGGTTTAAGCTAACTCGACAAAGAGAATGTTTTTGCATGCTTGATTTGCTATTTTTCTTTAATTGAAATTGTGAAGTTTATACTACAACATAATTGCTAATCCTTCTTACGCATGATAAGTAATGACTTTTTAGTGTGATTTCAACAATCGACACTACCATCCCTGCCAACGAGCCTCATGGCGCTTCAAACAGACATAAAAAGCAGACTCAGATATGCAGGCAGTAAAAAAGTAACCTCCACATACGATTACTAAATGATCCCTACTGTTTTTTTAAAGAAAAAGATTGAAGAAAGTTTTTTTTAAAGAAAAAAGAAAGATCGCCAAAAATCATACGCCTTTCCGCGAAACAGCAAGCTAGGGTAATTTTTGACCCATGCATTTTATAGGAAACAGTAAACTATGAGTTTAATACAGAAGTTATGTATTTTATTAAAACAGATTTATATTTTATTCTAACATATGTTCAAAAAAATCATCGATTAATCCAAAAAATAACCTTTAAAATTAAAGAATGAAAAGGTAATCAGTAAACGAGCCCTGCCTGTTAACAACAGCTCTAATATTAAAATTATACTAGAGCATGTTATTTTTCCCTTTCGTTTGATGCTGAACCACACCCAGTACGTGACCTTGCTGTAGAACTTTGCAAGGGGTGCATGAACCTCTGCCGTCTCTCAACTGAATTAATTACCGACTGTGAGCAATGGCTTATTTGAGAATGGTGCTCGCATCATTTGCATTGTGAACAACTCCTTTTTTTAATTACAAAATTGAACTTACAAATAGTTTCATGAAATGGTATGATAGAGCGTTATTGACCCAAGGTTTTTTTTTCAAATTATAATATTAAAACTATGACTGTACGAGGGTAAATATTTAAAAAGAATACCAAAAGCATTTATGAAGAACAAACAAAAATCCATGCAAGTTTGTAACGGATGTATTAAAAATTATAAATTTCAAGTGCCAGGATTATTGTCACCCGATTTTATTGAGAGAATTCGGATACCACTTTGTACACAAACCGCAATTCCAAACATCATTACGGCCAAAATTCCCCATAATTCCCATTCGGATAACAGATCACAGAAGGGTTCCCAGATTGCTCCAACCACATTGATGAATTAATTAGGATCATTCTGTAAGTAAATTTAGATCCAAGGCATGGACCAATTGTAATGAATTCTAGTGGGCTGAAATTTTTAGTTGATGGCTGGCAATAAATTGACTGTAAAAAACTTATTAACGGAGAAATAAATAACGGATGATTTCCTAAAAATATTGGTTTCGGAACATTTAGTATTATTTTCAGAATTAAATATGAAAACATTTTCTAACCTTCACGCGGAAATTTGTTGTGATCTATAATACAATGAATATGTTGATATTACACATGATTTGAGGTAAATATAAAGCCTTTTTATCCCCTCACCATCCAAGTAAACCGTTATTTAGGGAAAACACAGGCATGGAAGTAAGAATAATTTCACAGAATAAATATCTGGAGCATTTTGCTATACGGCAGCGAAGCATGGATGATAAGAGCAGAGGATCGGATTGGTTTGGTGGCTAGAGTACTGTCCTCCCATCCCAAGGGACCGTGTTCGATTCCCAACTGTGGCGGAGTTTTCAGTGGCACACCGGTCCCCACTTGAGTGCTTAGTGGAGGGAATTTCAGGGTCAGTACTACGTCCGTCACATGGGACGTTAAGCCGTGGTCCCCTTGGCGCCTTTCGTTAAGAGTAGGCTAATGCCCTCGCCGGGTTTCCCTCCACCCTTCCTCCATTCCCTGAAAACTCCTGCCATTACCCAATTACCCCCCTATCCTAAATGGTGCAATGACCTCAGCTGTCGTTCGCCTCCCTTGAACAACTAACTAACTAACGATAACAGAAGCAGAGAAGTCAAGGGTTGAAGCATTTGGAATGTGATGCTACCGGAGAATGATGAAGTTGGAACGACCGAGTGATAAAAGAGGAAGTCTTAAGAAGAGTGAGGAAAAAGACACGCTTACTTAAGCACTAAAAAGAATACGGAATAACTTAATCGGCCTTATCTTGAGACGCAATGACCTAATGAAGACAATCGTCGAGGGAAAAGTGAACGGGAAGAATGGAAAAGGCAGGCCTTGTGTGAGATAAACTAATTGTGAAGGATGTAAAAGAGAAGAGTTACGCCATTATGAAGAGGTTAGCCGATAGAGAAGAATCGATAGAAGGGTTGCGTCAAACCAATCTCAGAATTGTTGACTGATGATAATCATATTACTAAAGCCCGCTTTCATTGAATCAGTGACGCATATTTAAGAACACAGGTCCATCTTCTGGGAGGATGCATTCTTTTCAGGTTATCTTTTGTGAGAAATTTGCTTGCATGTACGAGGGCAGTTTGATAAGCCAGTGATTATTTTAATTTCCCGAGCAATAGCTTTCAATAAAACACTGCTCCCGTCAACTGCCATTTATTAATAGACTTCTGTAAAATTTTGAGAAAGCTGCACCGTTTAGTGTTTGATAGCCATTGAAAACAGACAACCTCGTGAATTTTAACGAAAATGGAAAAAAGTGAATTTCGTGTGTTGATTAAGCATCACTTTTTGCGTAAACAAACATCACCAAAACCAAAAAAAGGGTTGTTTAATACTATGGGGACTCTTCACCATCAAATTCAGTGGTTAAGAACTTGTTTACTGAGTTCCGTTGTGGTCGTACCAGCACAAGTGACGCCGAACGTTCAGGTCGCCCAAAAGAGGTCGTCACGCCATAAATCGTTGATATAATCTATGGAATGATATTGGACGATCGGAGAATGAAAGAGCGTAAGGTATCTGAGGCTGCATGTATCTCAACTGAGCGGGTAAATCACATTTTACGTGAATATTTGGACATGAAGAAGCTACCCGCGCGATGGGTGCCGCGATTGCTCACACTCGGCCATAAGCGCAACCGTGTGACCATTTCAAAGGAGTGTTTGGCAATGTTCAGCCGAAATGAGAAATAGTTTTTGCACCGTTTCGTTACCAAAGACAAAACAAGGACTCATCACACCACATAAGAGACCAAGAAACAATCAAAACTGTGGTTTTCTTCGTGTTAACGTGCACCAAAGAAGGCCAAGGTGGGTCGGTCGGCCAAAAAGGGCATGGCCACAATTTTTTGGGATGCACGCGGTATCATTCACATTTATTAGCTTGAAAAGGGTAAAACGATCACCGGCAAATATTATTCAGAGATAATGGATAGATACGATATTGATTTGAAGCAGAAACGACCTCATTTGGCAAAAAAACAGTGCTGTTCCATCAAGACAATGCACGGTTGCACACGTGTGTAGTCACCATGGCAAAAATCCATAAATTGGGCTACGAACTGCAACCCAATCCAACATATTCTCCAGATTTAGCCCCCTGCGACTATTTCCTGTTTCCAAACCTGATGAAATGGCCGGGTGGTAAGGGATTTGGGTCAAATGAAGAGGTCATCACTGAAACAAACGCCTATTTTGAGGGCCTTGAGAAAACCTATCATTTGGAAGGAATAAGAAAATTGGAAAAACGCTGGACTAAATGTATAGAGCTAAAAGGAGACAATGTTGAGAAATGAAACGCTAATTTCTCGAAAAAATATATTTTACCCAAAAAATCACTGACTTATCAAACTACCCTCGTACCACTGCCTGTCTATTAGTCGACCTGAATGTCTCTCTGAAGGGAAGACTTGATCGTCACGCATGAAGACACTGCGGGATAAATCAATACCTAGAGAGAGACCGATTCGGTGCGTTCTTGAAAAACACGAGCGGTATTGCTTTCGCATCAGCCCTGTTTCTTGAATCTTCCACGAATAATATTTCAGGAGATCAGCGCTCGTAGCTTCCGTGAAAGCATCGCCCCTCGTTCAAGCACGATAGAATTATTCATACAGCTGGCGTTCATTCCACAGCCATCTCAGTTTTCCTTGAGAAACATATTTCGAGAGTATACATCAACTTCTAGCTTTGGAAACGAAGTAGAGCGGTGAAATACATCATATCCAATGAGCTGTGGAAGAACTTGGAAAACATTATTGTGCTAGTATTCCGTTTCTCAACCAATTTCGAGATCTTCCCCATGAAACACGAAATTTGTTTTTTGACAAATGTGAGCTGCCATTTATCTACATCTACATAATACCCAGCAGGCATAATACCACTATAAAGATGAATGGCAGGGGGTGGATTCACACCAAATACGCATTACATATCATGCATAAAAAAGATCATGTTCTAGTTTAAAATTGACAATTTAAAAGAGGATAAAAATAGCAGAATAAGCAACATAATGCTAGTTTTATTATTTAAATTACTTATTCCAATATGCAACTACCTACGCCTTCCGTTGCTACACTTGCATAGATATATTTTTGTACATAGTTACTGCTTCTTATATCCTTTATTTTGTGACTGGAGAATTATTTATCGTTCGGGATTAGAATTTCCCTGTACACTACTGCATCACCGGCAAATAGATTTACCGCCTTATTGACATTATTTTTTATGCCATTGATGTTATTTTTATGCGTAAGCGAATGATGGGATACAAATTCGAGCTCAAGTGTAGCAAATATTTTATGAACAAAGTGCCATAAGGGCAAGGAAACGGAAAAAATTTGGATAAGAGTGGAAATGCTGGGCATATGTAAGTGACTACGTCCAAATTACTGCCATCATGTAGCTAAAGTAATAAATGGATGGATAACGCAGTTTGGGACAGTACACATTCGGAATACTTACGTTAATGAAGTGTCAAAAGGTAGTCACATAACAATGCTTGATTTTGTGATAAATTAGCCTATTTAATTTTATTAATATTCCGTAGTATATAGTTAGTCACACCGAAAAGTCAAGAGTAGAAAACTCTGGAGTATTGTTTCTCGCAATTGTTTTGAGCTAGAATGTAAACGAGGAGGCTGTAATCAAATCAGGACATAGCAGTAGAGAAGCAAGCATAAGGAAAGGAGTGAGCCAAGGCTGTGCACTGCCTCCCGTATTATTCAATGTCTACATCAAAAAAAAACATCCAAGAAGCCAAAGATGAGTCTCCGGGAGTGAATATCCACGGGGAGAATATCAGCATGCTGTCATTTGCGGATGGCATAGCAGACCTGGCAGAAACAGAAGGAGATTTAAAGAATACATTAGGAAATATGCAAGAGAAAAGAGACAGATATGACCTAGATATCAATAAAAAGAAAACTAAGGTACTGGTATGCAGCAGGTGAAAAGAAGCCTGGACCAATTTTAAAGTAGGAAAATAAGAAATCCAGGATTTGAAAGAGTTCCACTTCCTCGACCTGGGAAGCGCAGTAACGAGCGTTGGGCGAAGTTAAAGAGAAATTCCCAGTAGAATTGCCCAAGCGAAAAGGGCATTTTACCAGAAAAAGATTCTGTTTACAACTGCAAATACAAGCGTTGAGGTGAGGAAACATTTCACTAGAACATACCTCTGGGGCATTTTTCTATACGGCAGTTAAGCATAGACGATAACAGCATCAGATAAATCAAGATTGTAAGCATTCGAAATGTGATGCAACAGAGGAATAATAAAGATAAAATATATCGACCGGGTGACAAACGAAGAAATCTTACGAGGAATGGAAGAAGAGAGAACCATACTGAAAACCCTAAAAAGAAGGAGAAAACCTAATCACCCATATATTAAGACACGATGGCCTAATGAAGACAATAGTCAAGGGAAAAGTGAACGGGAAGAATGAAAAAGGCATGCCTCGCAGTGAACAAGTTGTGAAGGATGTAAAAGAGAAAACCTACCTTAATATGAAGAGGTTGGCCGATAGAAGAATCGAGTGGAGGAGTGCGTCAAACCAATCTTAGGATTTTTGACCGATGATGTTGGATTGTTTTGAAGAAGCATAGTCATTGAATTAATGTGCCACGTTGTTTGCATAGAGCGCTGATGGGCACCAATAAAAATATATATAAATTAATAATTAATGTTGTCATTCTTTTAAAAAAGATATTAACTGCACTAGAGAGAATACCTTAACTTGCCTTTTAACATCATACCATTTTGAAAAAAAATAGTTTAATTGGAAACTTATCATTATTATTGCAGACAGGGATAAAAATTAGACACAAAATAGGACCCATCTCCAAGCTAAGACTCACTGCATCTGCGTGCAATATGCATGGCACTGTCTGCGTAGATTGGCAAGAACAAATAGGCACATCCTGATGCCAACTCACACCCACCCTCCAATCCCTTGCTGATCCCCCACGCGGCCCCTAACCCTCTCTCATCCCGGCAACCTCTTTTCGCGCCAAGAAATTGATGCTCTCCCTGGAGTGCCCTCCTCGGATTCGCCAACCCCCGAGAGAGACGAAGAAATAGATGCTCCTTCCTCCAGCGTCGGCCGTGAAGGGCAGGGATATATATATTTCAGTGCAGCTATAGTGACGCAGCGGAGGATCACGAAATAAATTCAATTACAAAAAAACATTACTCCAAATATTAAAGACGTGACTTTTATTCCATTCAAATGATCTTTGCCAGTTCAAATGCTTCCCCTTACCCGTTTATAATATATCGCAGCGGGTGTTGGTTGTTCCGTTAATGTTTTGCTGTTTCTTAGAAATATATTAAATTATTGCGTGAAATAATGGGTCAATCTAATCGTAAACTGGGATTCATGAAAAGAGTACTGGGCATATGTGACATCCATGCACCATAAATCAGCTACTTGTTATACATAATTTGGAATATTCTTCCAGTACACGGTATCCTTACGAAATTGGCTTAAATATTGAACTAAAGCGTGTGCAGCGAAGTTTTACATTATTTTAAAGGAATGGTACGATGTCTGTATTTGCGAAAGCTGTCTATTAGATGAACTAAAGTGGTAATCGTTGTCAGAGCGTAGGTTGAAATTTAGACTTAATGATACAAAATCTCTAATTTTATAATTATGGTCCAGTCAACAACATTTAGCTGGAGTTTGCAAAACATTTTTAACGTCGTCAGTAATATAAAAATCCTGGAATTTTTTTAAGAAGAGAATAGAGTTAATTTCACCCAAAATATATACACAATTTGAACAAATCAAAATGGGGGTGAAACTAGGTACCACAGAAGAAATATTTTCTTGTTTTGGGGTTACCATTCCTTGAATAAATTGACTGTAGTTCAGAAGCTGTCATTCACAAAAATAATCAATAAATAATTTCAGGATTTTATATAACATTAATGTGTTCTATTATAACAGTTTTGAATTTGAATTTAGAATAAATTGCAAGATTCACATTACAAAATAAAATAAGTACACATACAATACAAGATACACACCATAGTTTTTAACAGATATTCCATATAATTTTTCTCTAACAACCAAATTTTCAATTTACTTAAGAGATTAAGTCTAGATTTCAACCTACCTTCTGATTATGATTCTCATTTTAGTTCATCAAATAGGCTGGTTAGGAAATACTGTTATGCTGGTTATTTGTGTGAAAAAATTTCAACACTCCATTTTTATCCAAGTGTCATCTTAAATTTAAATAACCTCCGAATGATAATGGAATCTTTTAATGCTCATTTCTCCGTAATTTCTTGGGAAATATTCACGAAGTACTTATACCAGAGTGTACCAACCCCATTCCCCTCCCATCCCTCTGACCCCCTGCCCCTCAACCCAGATGCGAACAATCCTTTCCCATTGGCTGCTGATGCACGACGGACACTCGCAATCAATTCCTCGTTCGGCTCTCCCTCGCCAACTCACATCCAGCAGCCGCCTGCATCCCCCACCTCCCCCTTCTCCTTTATGTTTTTTCCACAGAGTCATGGCAACGCTAGAGCCTACCCAGCAGCCTCCTCTGGCAATTATTGCTTACAACTTAGTGAACAAAATTTTTTTACTTCATTGCTATAAGTTCAAGTTGTGTTACTAATGTTTTCGACTTAATTTGGTGTAAAATGTTCAAAAAAATTCATTTTCAATGGTTCAATAGAGAAACTTGTTGAGCATAACCGAGGTTTCATTCTACATTGACGTCTACACGATACCCTGCAAGCCACCGCGAGGGTGTTAGGTAGGGGGTGAAGATCACCATGTATGCACTACTAACATGCAAACAAGCAACTATAGTGACTCACGCCACTAGATTGTTAGTATCTATAGTATTTAAGGGGTTAATACATACATCATGCACTACAGACTACTCTAAAGCATTTCCCCTACTTATCCCTTTGCTATGCTGCCTATTTTGTTCTCTTATAGTACGGGGGAAAATGCCATTTTGAATCCATCGGTACAACAATCTATCTCTCTAATCTTATTTATCTGGTTGAATCTAGAATAATACGCTGTTTTTTTAATATGTACCTAACATCTTCAGTAAAGCTATCCGATTTAAATTTCTCTGATAGATTTAATCTGTACTTAAACCTACGTCCTGATAATGATTCCCACCCTAAATCCTTTATTTATTCCGAAATGCTACTCAACCTATCGTAACACCCTTTAACGAACCTAGCTGCACTACGCTGCACAGTGTGTGGTTCTCTGATCAAACCTAATTCATTAGGACCCCATACACTGGTTGCATACTCAGAACAGTAACATCGGTCTTTTGTCTTCTCATCATATTTCATTACGTATTAACATCATCAGATGATGTTATTTTGTAAGGAAACCTGAATCGCACTTAATACATTTCTCTACTGGGCTGAATAATGGAAAATGTTTAAAATTTTCAAGTCCTCTACAATAACTTAATTCAATAGCTTCCTGGATCGTAATAATCTTTGTTTTCAATTCAAAAGTCAATCTGAACGGTGAGAATGGAACTTACCAAGTATACTTTGTGCACGGGCGAATACGATTCACTCATTCATTGTGGAGAGGATTTTAGCAGCAACTTTACTGCACGCCTATAATTTTTCAGAAAGATTGAGTGCCGAATAATACGCACTAATTGCGCTAACGCAGTCCGAATAATATGCACTTAAGGCCAACCTCGGCGAAAATTGAACATTTTATGTTCAGACCCACTGAGTGCCTCCGAGCAGTAACTAGCTACCCTACCACAAGACCTAATTTGCCTGAAATAATTGGATTATTAACAAGCGCAAAACACAAAGCTTCACCCATCACATTTATGATCATCCCAAAACGTGTGGGCGTTTCTGTTACCGATAAAGGAAACTTTGCAGCGAATGGGGGCGTTTACTCGGAACCGAAATCGAAATTTTGTGCACGAAGTTGTTAGATGGAAACGAAAAATGAATATCAGTGAAAAAAATTAATCTTCTAACCACAATCATTCACTCATAAATCAAAAATTTAAATTAGCAAAACGTGACGCCCACCGAAAAAGCTGCTTTGATAACATTGACGTCGTTTTCCTCCCGTCCTTGACTGCTCTTATGGGAAGGGAAAGGAGTGGAGGGGGGTTCTCGGAAGGCCTGCTCGCACAGATCCTGTCGCAATCGCTTCCATTGGGAGAGCCAGTTGTGTCCCCCCCCTTACGATAAGGCGAAGTAGCTTCGCGGACTCAGTTGTGATTGGACGAAGTCGATATACGTCAGAGGTTGCTCCACGCCCACTTTTCCGAAAGGGTTAAAAACATCAGTTTTTCGCTGCTTATAACTCGAGAAATAATTGACGGATCAAAAAACGGAAAAATACGTGTATTTTTATTTTACAAACTCTATCATATTCGGTAATAAAAAATATGGTACACGACCCCATTAGAGTAAACACAAAGAGGGAAGATATTGATTTAATGCAGGCCTAAGATAAGAAGTTCTTGTTAAAAAAATACAAGTTCAATAGCGAAGTGATGACTGGGAGAGGTAATAAAGCAATTGGAAAAAATTACGTATGTCTAACGAAGTGTCTTCCCAGAAATCATCTATCATGAATACTCAAGAATAGAAAATGGTTGTGACGATATAGACGAAAGGCCATATTTTCTAGAATCAGCCTTATGTGTAAGCCTGGAGAGCAACATGCCACGAATATAAATTTCGATTGACCATTAGGTACCTCCTAGTAAGCTGAAGAAAGTTGGGTTGTTCCACATCAAAACACCATGTCTGTCATGCATATCAACCTCTCCATTTTTTTCAAAATTTCATGAATTGTAAGGATTTACGTCTTCAGTTAAGGCGTGAAACAGTTTTAAATTTTTTCCATCTGTTGCTTAGCTGCAGTATGGCGTTGGTTTGTTGATTGGCAGGAACACGTCGTTGTATTTTTCGGTGATATTTCGGTAACTATTAGTGCTACGAAACATACAGAATGTTTTTTTAAAAGACTAAGATATTCTACGAAGAACAATCTTGTTTGCATTAGACACTTTAAATGGCATGCAATGGAAAGAAGGAAATATATATTTACACATATTCGTTGCTATGTTAAGATACATGAAGTAACCACCCAGGATTATAGGCAACTTGTTCAGCACGACATCTCTTTGCTTCCTAATTCATTGGCTTCTCTTGTTACTCTCTCTTTCGGTGATTTGCGTCTGGATTCTGGGGTCAGTCCATTTATGGTCTCCCACTACTTAGTCAGTACTTTCCAGTTCATACAATTTTGGATTTATTTCCATGATGCTAGCTACCTTTCAATTCTCCCATTTTCCGTGAGGAATCCTGCGGTCCTATTAGCCTAGTTGCATTAAAACAGTGCATATTTGGTGATCTTCACCCCCTGCCACACACTCACGCGGTTGCTTGCAGATTATTGCATAGATGCAGATGTATCTTCTTGTCAACCTATCGTCATCTATCCTCTACATATGTTTCACAAATGTCAACCTTCTCTTGTAAATTACGCTCAAAATATGCTCTTGTAAAGCTCCTGTCTCAATTTTTACATCCAAACTCCACCATGTTTTTTGTTGACCCAAATATCTCCCAAGATCTTTCTCCCCTCCTCCTGATGCACGTAAATTCTCTTCTCCTCCAGTCTCATGGAATCTGTTGTGTATAAAAGCAGCATTTCAGATGATTATCATATAGAGTCATAATGTTATGCTTGGAATTGGTAGGATGACTGAATTGGAATATAACTTTGAGCTAAAAATTTATAAGCAGATTTCAATTAGAAATAATGTGAAACGTCACAAAAGTAAATTATAAATCTCATGCTGTGACCTTTTGTTATGAACTGAAACGAACATTGCAACAATAAAGGTGACAATTAGTGAAAGAAACAACTTAATATGCCCGATAGTGCATATATGTGCGAGTTTAATTGTGTGAATATCATAAAACGACATGCAACATGTATACCTACATTAGCTTACAATGGCCATTCAACAATGGGAAAATTCTTTGAATCCAAAAGCAAACTACTAATTTAAAGGTTCCACAGGACTGAAGGCCAAGAATGCATTTACAGCCAGTATTGAAATGTTATGCCGTAAACAATACGAGAAGTGTAATATGAACCCATATATATAATAATGAATGGTTAAAATATTAAAAAGTTCATCTCCTCGTAAACTAGTGTATTTCTTTCAGAGTTTTTGTTTAAATTCCCTGGTTTCTTACAAAATATTTAAATAACCGTCATGACCATTAAGTGGCCCTCATCGTCACCTAAACATTGCTTGATTTTACGCAGATTCTCAATTCTATTTAATGGATTGAAATATTTCTGTAAAAAAGGGGGCATTTGTCTTCTTGTGGTGTTTGAAAAACTTATGGTTTTTGCAGACTTTGAAAGTAAATGGAAAATGGTTCCTGTTTCTGTGGGAGAACAGATATTGTCATTAACGTCTAACGGCATTAAACTACGATCTTAATGGTACAAACGCCACCATTGAATTGGCTGTAACCATAGGCTATGTGGAGCCCTTAAAACAAAAATGGAAATTTTCCAAATCCACGTTCCCCCCAATAATTTATAAGATTTTATTTCTCGCTGGTCTACGGTGAAAAAAAAGCCGTGGCAGGTGTTACATCATTTTCTCCTATACACCTTTTTCAGTGGCAAAATAATCCGGTCCACATCTTGAAGAGCGGTTAAGAAGAAGATGCCCCAGCTGAAGCGCGTGTCTTGTCTTCAAACCCTCGAGAAAGGCCCTGAAACTCTGACTTGAAGGCCCTATTTCAACCGAGGCGGATCCCGGCCTTCCAAGTCAGTTCCATAATCCTTCCTTTCACGGACCCATCCGCGGACGTTCTGAAGTCACCACCGCGAGGGGGATTGATGCCATCGCAAAGAGAAGCAAGAACCAATTACACCGTCCGATAATTAACTCTCGGCCAATTACGAGATCCCAGGCATCCATGTCTGAGTGCGTATCTCCCCGTTGACGCACCCAATCTCTTTCCGAAACGGCGAAATTGACTTTCGCTGCTCAATATGGCGAGGCCTTCTCCTTTTGACGAGGCTGCTGGCTCCCAAGAGGGAAGAGAGACCTTGGTCCATCCGGGAAGCCCATGGGGGTTGGGAACTTCAGGGGGTGGAGGGTGGAGCTATCAGCTACGCGAGTGGGTTGACTACCGAAAGCCCGGATCATAGTTACAGGAAAAGAGGGAAAAATTGGCAAATGCGTAAATTCTCCTATCCTTAAAATATCATCCTTTTGCACAGATATTCTGTTTAAAAAGTAACATTTTAACTGATATAATTAGTTGCTCGAAAGATATAAAAATTTTATTCCAATTGCATTAAAAATCACGAAAAATTATGATATGATTACGAAAGGAAACAAATCTAAAAATTGTTGTTGTGCAAAACAAAATTTACATCAAATGGCAAAATAAACCATGCCCAAAACAATCACATATATTTCAAATTTTTATTTTGTATATCAACTGGCTCATCAGAAAGAAAAGAAAGAAAATCTGGAGTTCCGACAGATAAGAATTCGATTTACCCATGAACAATACACGATTACATTGCAAACAAAATGTAATTCCTAAAAAAATAACCTAGCCTTACAATTATTTATTTTTATATTTCTTCCTTAATTGGTAAAAGCTATTTTCAAGGCTTGTTATCTATCACAACCTGCCGCCTACCAATTGGCAGCTCACAGAGAACAGATGGATGAAGTTACTTTTCTTTAAATCCATAAGTAACCAAATAACATATCAATAATTAAATCAATAATCCAATCAGTTCTCGATGATGAAAGTTTATTTCGATTAAAGAACGTATTTTGAAGAAAATACTGCGGTAAAACATTGACGCAGCTCATACAATGTAATATTAAATCACGTCATGCATAACTACTTTTGACTATCCTAATATTAACCTTTGAAAACTAATTAGTCCCTCTCCCAAAATATTATCCTAAAAAGAGGCCATCATATCTATAACAGTCAGAATGTTTGCAATATGCCCTAATTATTACTACCCCGCTGATTCAATCGATTGCATGTACGACCTTAGCTCATTGTCCTTTTTTCGAAGTCGTGATGATCAAGGTTCAATCTCGGCGCGTCCCTTTAATATTTGATCTGCTTAAGTAATTCATTTTGAACTTTTCTTCACACAGCACAGCAAATATATCCTGCCAGTTGCTCGCATTATTACTCTCAATGCAAAACAGTATTTCATTTGTCGGTGTGCAGTAGTTTAAACACATCAGAAAAACTATGAAAAAAAATATTTTTCGAGGTAGAAACACTTCCGGAGAACAAGAGGCCAAACCAATAGAAGGGGATTTAAATAAAGAATTATGTGTTAAAGAATTACGTTACAGTTCCTCTATTTTGCCTCGTTTCATATACGCCACACTAGTATGAAATTACACGCTTAAGGGCTAAAACAAAATTAAATCTGTTTCCACCTGTTCTCTGTGAGCTGCCAATTGGTAGGGGGCAGGTTGTGATAGATAAAAAGCCTTGAAAATAGCTTTTACCAATGAAGGAAGGATTTTTTTTTTATATTTGTAAGGTGAGGTTCTTTTTTTAGGAATTACATTTTGTTTGCTACGTAATCGGGTATTGTGCATGGGTAAATTGAATTCTTATCTGTCGGCACTCCAGCTAATCCCTCGAAATCTCCTCTATCTCCTCTGTTAATGCAGGTTGGGAGAAAAAATATTCCTGCAGTTAGAGATTATGCAGCGAAATTAATAAATATATTTTTTTTTAAGTCTACCAAAGCCCTTTCAAATTCGCAAACCAATGTCAAATACTCATATGGAATATATGATCTCGTTCTTTCTCGGCGAATGATATTTAAAAAACATTCTCGGGTTTCTAGCCGAGTAAGATGTTTTGTTTTGTTAGCAACAAAACATCTTACTCGGCTAGAAACCCGAGAATGTTTTTTAAATACTCATATGGAAGTTATCCTATAGATATAGTCTTCTTAGTAACTTTGAATACGGAGTTTTTTGATGGGTTAAAAATATTTTTAAGAGATATACGTTACGTACTATGGACAAGAAAATAAAACCATCACACGAAAAAGGTTTTTGTTCTAATAGTAAGACTATAAATTCTTTTCACCCACGAATAAATATAAAGAAAAAATAAAGAAAAATAAATAAAAATTAAGAAAGAAATGGGATGAATTTCGTTTAGGCCGGATGGGGATTATGTTTGGGTGCTTGGTCTAATTGTTACTTCCACGAGAAAACACTTATTTTCACGAGAACCTAAACTATCAGTACGACTAACTGTAATCACCGTCCGATTTTTTAACTTTCTAATTAATGAGGAAAAATACTTAGCATTTTAAAATTGCACTCCAAACTTAAGATTAAGACAATAATAAAATAGTGAACTACCCGATTTCTATTTCAGATATTCATAGATATATGTAACGTTTCTTAAATTGTATGTACGCACTGTAAATGACAGGAAATTCGCTTAGTAAGTAATCAGGGAAGGGTATTGTGGCAGCCAATAGCGTCTTAGCTCTTCGCCAGGAAAGCAATTCTGCCTTAGCGGCGACACTTGAAGTCTAATGAAGTATCCGCGCCTTCGTCCCACACCCAAGCACTCCTCCTCCTAAGACCACTGCCGGCTGCCAAGGTGACTCAACTTTTCCCCGTTCCCATGGCATCGCCGGGTTTCTTCCTACCTACGCCACGCAGTGGGCGGAAATCTAAAAAACTGGCCAAAACCCTAAATTTTGAGTATTTTTTTGGAAAGCAAAATTGGGATAGTCTGATAGTATAATGTCTAAGGATTAAGGAACTATAGCTATTTAAATTTTTGGTGCATCCATTCAACCTTCAGAAGCCATTAAAAATAAGGAAAAATCATTAAAAATTCCAAATCGTAATTTCAATAATTGAGTATTTACTTTCACAAGTGAGTTATTAAACTGTTTTTAGTATAGATTTCAAGTATATTTTCTGAAAGAATAAACATTTTACAAGAATTATACGGAAAAAGTTTTTATTTTTATTAATTTTTCATGCAATCATTAAACGTTCAAAAGTGCTCTATTTTTGGACTCATTTTTTTCCATAAAGTGGAGAAAACCTTTATGAGGGCGACGAGGCTCGATCGAAAAATTTACGTAGCAAGAAATTCACTGTCCATCGAAGCGGCACGCAACCTCAATGGACAATACCCCCAAAGTCAATTGTTCCCCCTCAATATTCCTCAAATATATTATCCATGTTCTTCACCTAAACAATACCCAATCCTTCCTCATTGAATTACCACTATGACTGAGGGTCTCTAACTGAGAGGGAATGAAACCTTCCTTCATTGGCCTCCTCATCATGTTCCTCAGCAATACGTAACCCACACTAATGACTATATTTTAATGCCTAAGGTAAGCAAGAAGACCAACCTAGTTTATTTAATCCAACCATGTAGCTGAGGAAAATGTCACCAAGTGCGCCGTTAATCTTAAAAACTCATTCCATAACTATTTCCTCGAGGATCTGTAAAACCCAATGAAAAATAATTGCTACTTTTCCTACCAATAACTAATGATATTTTTAAAAGGTAAAAAAACTTTAAGCAAACTAAATATGGCTTCCAATGGCTGACAATCGATTAGTTAAAGCTTTGCTTCCATTGCTATTCCATGAGCTAACATGTTATTCCCGGCGGTTTTATGCGAAAGTCATCAAAAAGGCTCCTATATTTCTACAAACCACATGAATAAAACATTCAATTACGTAAATTGAAACTCCACAGGTGCCCTAGGGATCAAACATTGTCCAACACCCCAAGCTCTGGCATGAAGGTAAAGTTTTTCACCGAATGATTTATCAATGTATTTAGAATTAATTATAGACTTAGCGCTGCCCTATACCTATCTACAATTCGGAATGAGAAAACTTTGTAAATTTCACATTAGTAAGTTTAATACGACCAGTTTCATCGCTTGAGCGACATCTTCAGCTGAATGAAACTGGTCGTATTAAACTTACTAATGTGAAATTTACAAAGTTTTTTCATTCCGATATGAAGCAATTTCAATCTACAATTCAATTTTGTTTCAGTTTCATACAGTGCAGAGAAAAAAATGCATGACGTCTTATTATTAATTTAAATATTTTTAAATCAACGAAATAGATGTTATTTATTAACGGTCATCCAAAGGTTATAATAATTTTGACCATCGAACAAAAGAGAGATAATACTATACGAAAGCTCTTTTCCTGGAAGTAAACTGATTGAATTTTATGATTACTCTAATTCCACCGTTGACTCGCATCTAAAGTAGGAAAATTTCCGCTCTGGACATCTAAAGTTCCCTCTGGCAAATAAAATAAAACCTATTTCTACGAGAGGTTTCCAATAAAGATCCTATCTGATTAATATTTTTAAGAGTTTAATTAGTTACTTGCAAATAGAATCAACTAATTTGAATAAATATATTGTTTTAACACATATAACGGTTAAATATGAAGATAATAATTAAATTTGTACAAGTATTTTAAACCAACTCTTGCATTTACAACTTTCCTTAAATTTTTTTGCCTTAGCTTTCCCAAGCTAATCAATAAATCTTTTATAAGATCACACACGACTTGGCTTAAGTTTGGTGAATCCAAAAAACCCCTTCTGAGTAATATCCCAAAACCTTAGGTTCGTATTATAGGGTCAACACAAAATTCAAATACCAGACCTCCAAATTTTGGCTTCAGGGCAGTTTAAAAAAAAAACAATAGGTATATCTCTTTTCATTACATGGATCAATTCTGAATAATTTTATACACTAGCTGGAGCCTTAAGGCATGATGAGGCAAGGCATGATCTTTTGCAAGGAAGATAAGAATTTAGTAGTTTTGCAGTGCCTTTGCCTTTTATGAACATTCCTTTTAAGTACAGTAATACATGCAAGGTAATATTAATGCTATCGCTAAATTCTTAAATGACCGTAAATCCAAGGTTATGCATATTGTGAGTAAATCAGATCGACTGAAATAAATACATTTCTATAAACATGATTGTATCTATATACATATCAATAAGAATAATATTACAGTCTGCGGCGGTCTCACAATGTCTATAGTTAATACGTATAAATTTCACTTTCATAAAATTCACTTCAGTTTTTTTGTGTTTTTATTCACGGGACTTGAAAGGTATATATTTTTAAGTTTTTGTATGAAAGATTTTCACATTTTTGTTTTTGTGTGTGGGTACGTATATCCTTGAAAGTAAATAAAATTCTCGATTCTTGAAAAAAGTACTATGCAAAAAATAGGAACTAAAAACATTGAAGCAGTTGAGTTTGTTCTTTCGTTGAATCATTTCCTAAGCACATGGTCATAATACGAATTTAATTTAGAGCACAGGTGTGTTGTGTGTGAACAGAAGCTGCCTGATGCACCTTTATTTTGTGGTTCATTAACAACTTTCTTGATGAGACTTTTACTTTATTAAAATATGAGCTTTTATTTTCCACTGAACTACGAAAACATCCAAGAAAGTGAATATTTCAGTTAATATAAAGGGCGACATTATGACCTTTACTGAGATCAACAAACTAAATTAGAAAATCCCCCAATCACATTTGGACTAAATTAACACTTTAAAAAGGCGTCGTCTTCAGCTAATGGTGAGAAATTAATCAATGTTTAGATTTTTAAGTCAGAAATCCAGGCCACCAAGCCCGGAGGCTTTTTCTCCCCAATTAAGCAGTAATCCCTTCCGTCTTCACTAATTGCTCCTCCCAACCGCCTGTGCTCCCAACTTCTCGTGGCTGCAGATCCCACAATTCCCTCACTCCAAGCTGTCCCATCGTGCCCCGCAAGAATTGCTTCTCCTGCGCCACGGGCCATTTTACTTTCCTGGAGACCCCGACTTGAAGGAACTTTGAACATTTTTCACACTAATCCATTTCAGCAGGCAATGAAAGAGATAAAACTGAACACCAGAATTTCAGCAATAGTTCACACACCATCAATAGTCACCGATCCTAAGATTAAGTGCACTGTGCTTTTGATGCCTATCCCTTAATTGCAAGTGAAACTGAGTGAACCCCCGTACTTCGGCCGTCATCACCATAAGTATAAAGTGACGCCCTTGAACCTTGGCAGAGATAAAGGAAAGTTCGCCTTTTTGCCTCGTGCCACTGAGGAATGGAATGGGTTGCCAACCTTCTTCTTCCATGAATTTCCTGATTCAGCGAAGGATTTTAGTAAAAAAAAACTAAATACGTTGCGTTCGAAATCGAGTAATTTTAATCGAGTAAACTGATTTTTGTAAGATTTGTTCTAAATGATAATTGACTATTGTATGCCTGTGTTCATGTTGATTGATATTTACTGCTATTTACTTCCGTATTTACTTGAGTTAATTCCATTGTATATTGAGAACTTGTTTTGGGGGAACATTTTTAGTAAACTACAGGTCTTTTGACCGACGGCAAAATTTTCCGATGTTTTCAATCACTGTGGGAATATACAATGACAATAATACGTTTTAAAAAATTACAATGGTAATTTTATATTAAATAGCTTGTAGGTATGACGTCTGAGAAAAACACTCAGTTATATTCACTCATGTTCGAACTTAAGCTCCGCGGTGCAGATGGGATAATATTTTGCATCAATGTGAGTTTTGCCTCATTGTTTATAGTGAAAAGATAAGTTTTTCCAGAGTACCATTCGGCTACTTTAGGTGAGAAAAAAGAAACAACTCTTTCCTTGTAGTTGTGCATGCCACTGCTTGTTATATACCCTTTCCATTTTCCTGCAGCTATATTTGCCGGTTATCTAATCATTATCTTCCATGCACATAGGATTTTGTTATTTGCAAAATGGTCAAACAAAATGGTACTACATTAGGGAACACCGAATATAAGAGCAGCTAACACCGCTGTTTCATTACTCCGACCTGAAAATGACAAGTCGGATGCTGGCAAAACTCTTGGCTTTTCATCATTAATAACTAGGAAAATCTTGTCATCATGCAAAATGCATGTGGATACAAATTTACAGGACGAAGTAAATAAGTAAACACGTATTTACTTCGTCCTTGCATCCACACAGTTTTAAATGCCAAGGTGAATGTAAACAAAAGCAAAAATTATATTTCTCCGAAGCTAAGAAATTATTTTTTAGCGATTTATGCATGTATTGTATGATGTACGTGACTAATACCAGTTTTCATATTACGTGGAGCATTTAGCTCACACATGTAATGCGACCTGATTATATGTACCTCTTAGGCCACTGATTCTACATTTTCTTGACAGTCTCACCTAAATACCCTGACATTCACCTGAAGTGTATCATAAAAGCTATACACCATAGCCATGGTACGAGGACGAGAAGAGAGACCAATATACTGGAATGTTGCAGATAATTGCCGGCTCCGGTGAAGGCGAGGTAAAACCCTTGCCCACTAATTCTGGTGTCGCGGGTTCGAGTCACACCTGGGTGAGTTTTTCTCCACCCAGGACATGGATGTCAAGCCTTGTTCGTTCAGCCCCTAGGATACCTGATGAAAGGCCAGTGCCTATTAGGATTCCAGGGGCATGTTTTCCAACAGAATCGTCCGGTTGCAAAAAATATGTGAAAAAGTTTGTTTTAACACTGAACTATTGTGGAGTCGGTGCAGATTAGAAAAGAGTTTAAAGGATCAATATATATGGTGAAGAGGATGAATTAAAGTCTGAAGAAATAAAAATTTTTAACTATATGAAGTTTTGAAGTGAATAGGTTTGAAGATCGGGTTGGTGCGTTGGCTAGAGTACCGTCCTCCCATCCCGAGAGCCCGATTGATTCCCGTCAGTGGCGGATTTTTGTTTGGAAAATCGGTCCCTACTTGAGTGCCTAGCGGAGAGCATTTCAGGTTCAGTACTGCGTCCGTCAGATTGGACGTTAAGCCATGGTCCCCTTGGCGCCTGTCGTTAAAAGTAGGTTAATGCCGACACCGGGTTTCTCTCCAACCTTTCTCTCTTACCTGAGATGTTCCTAACATTACCCAGCTACCCATTGATCCTATATGGCGTAAATGATCTCAGCAGTCGGTCGCCTCACCTGAATAACTAACTAGAAGTAAGGGTTTTAAACTTTACTTGGAGAATAGGACTTCCATATTTATCTGTTTGCAATGGATGAAAGTACGAACTACGTTCATGAAATCATTTTGTTTTCTGCCTCTAATTGCTTCACGATTCACGATATAATTACTCCAAATGGCCCATGTTGTTAAATGTCACCGACGTTCACGGTCTGACGAAAATCCCTTGCGTGCTGCAGTCTCACAATTGCTTTTAATTATTTTGACATTTGATACGAGCGCATTGATTTGACGGGATGGAGGGGAGAGGGCAGAATACAACATTTGAAAAATTTCATTAACGATAAGAGAAAAAGTTTTGCATTTCAGCGTGGTGGACGGGAGTAAAGTGGGTTTCAGAATTGATTACAGAAGAGAGGAATCCATTAATGATTTAAAGCGCTAAAATTTTGCGTTTGTTTTTAGTTGCAAGAGTTTAATATTTGTAATGAACGCTAATTGTAAATTTTCGCGCAGATTAAAAATTCACTGCTTTTTCAGTCGTGGAAATCATTAATGCGTTGACCGCTTGAAATAATTGGCTTTTAATGTACACTCATTCAAGTTTTCCAATGCATTTTTAACGAAAATGCACCCAATTTATGACAAACTGCATGATCACGTTCCATTTTTAAAGAAATATGCAGTGAATCATGATTTAATCACGAATTTTCAAAAAAGATGATCGCTGGATATTAAAACAAGCAGATTACGTCTTCTTGTACACAATGAACAGTAATGATAATAATGGTCAGGATGTGAAAATTTTCAATTTTTTCAAATTGCATTTTAGCACTGAATTCTTCAACATTTGTCTTGTATTTGGACACTGAAGTCTTGAGAAACACTCCAGAAGGAGACAGTTTAACAATGAATAATATCTTTCTCAGCTGGGATTCAAACGATGGTCCTCCCGGTGAGAGGCCAGTACCTACTCTAACATCTACCCTACGACAATTTTTGAAGTGTAACCCTCTTTTTTACCCGTTGGACACTTTTGGCCAATGGGGGGAAAAAGAGCTAACGCGCGTCACGTACCGTCAGATTCTGCTTTCCGGGATCCCGCATAGCATGCCGAATGTAAACTCATGAGAACGCTTGCTCGTAAACAGAGTAAGTTGGCGTAGTGGTTAGAGTCATCGTCCCACCTGCCGAAGGTCCCAAGCTCTATACCTAGTGGTGATGGTATTTTTTTTGTTAATTATTTTGGGAACAATTCTTCACAATTTATTTCAGATTTTGTTCTGATCTTGTTAAAAAAGTTATTTTTTCCGAAAAATGTATGGGGCAAAAATGGTTTTCATAAAAAATGGATGCTTATGAGAATTTCTTTCGGAAATTTGACCGACGCTTCAGATCTGCTGTATCAAGAAATTTTATTAATTTGGAATTTTTTGTACGCACCGAAACATGGACAAACGTCATGAAGGCAACACAACTTGTGTTGAATCCGCAATGTTAGAAAATGCAGAAAGTGGAAGAGAGTGGCAAGAAGATCAAAAGGATAATGAAACAACAGACGAAATGGGTGAGATTTTACAATTGAATAATTTAGCGGAAGGACAGGGAGATGAAAGAAAGAGGAAGAAAGCCGAAGATGACGGAAATTATCGCGCTAAAATGAAAGAAATGGGAAGAATTGACGCTGATGCCGAATAGGAAAAAACTAACATGGATCGGAAGAGAAAAAATGCTGAATATGCCAGAAATTACCGCGCAAGAAAGAAAGAATGTATTCATCAGAGTGCACAGGAAGCGGAAAATAAGAGGAAAAAAGCCGATTATGCCAGAAATTATCGTGCTGAGAAAAACGCTGTTGTCGAGAATAAAAATTGTGTAGGAAATGAAGATGCTGCTCATAGAAAGAGCCTAGATAAAATTCGTTCTAAAATTTACAGGGAGAGACAAGGGACCGATAGTTTACTACAAACTATGGAAATGACTGATTGCCAAATAGCGGGGCCCTCCAAAAAACTATCATTCATTCCCAAGAGAGATCGCATAATTCATTGTTCGCAAATAGCAGATCCCTCTACGAGAGAGGTGCCATTTATACCGCGGAAAGACATTACCTATTCTATTTCTGAAAGTGGTGGAACATCTCCAGATCTTCATATTCCGGCTATGCTGATTGATGGAGGAGAGGATCGGGGCGAGTCAAATTCGAATGTTGATAATGTTGTGCACGATTTCGTACAACGGTGGAATGAATAAGACATGTCAAAGGAAAATAATATTAACGAACCTCTAACACAAGTACAACCACAAAAGCAAATAATGTACAGCTCATTCTCAACACATTTGTCATCACATAAAGAGATTATAAAGCAATTTATTAATAATGAATTTGGATATGGTTGCGATGTTTGTGAAAGACTTTGGTTTAAAAATGATTTAAAATCATATACCAATATTGACAGTACAAAAAGCATAATATTAATCAGGAAAATTGTTCCGGTTCAGAAATCGGACTTTCAGATATGTCCAACCTGTATCACAAGCATTTACAAAAATTATATCCCACAACTATCAGTATATAATGGTTTCAAATATCCTCCATTTCCAGATTGTTTGAAAATTTTTCCATTAGATTTGGTGACTGAAAGATTAATATCACCCCGAATTCTTTCCAAGCAAATATGGTGACTGCGACATATCCACGGTCAGTTTGGGATTTATGGTCAAGTAATTAATAGTCCAGTTGAGGTTAATAAAATGGTGAGTAAATTACCGCGAAATGTCGATGATGATCACTGTATATACGTTCGCATAAAGAGAAAAAATAACATAAGTCTAGCTTTCTGCACGGCGTAGTGAACCAAAGAGTGATTTAAGCGTGGCTGAATTATTATTCAGATGTATTTGGGAATATAAATCGGTCAAAGAAGTTTACACTTCTCCCGTGTGGTCCTAAGCACACCCAATTTTTAGTACTACGCTTTACAAAAATCACTACGCAGCTAATTCATTAAGTTCCGCACTTGCAGATGGTTTATGCAGTAGTTACAGTATAAATGTGATTATTCAAAAAAGAAGCCGTTATTCATTATTAGAATAAGGTAACAATAAAAAAGAAACGGATATCATCAGCTTTTAACTCCCAACACTTGTCTTCCCATCATGAATCTTACCGCGCTGTATGTGCTGCCACCTTTCGGCCTTAAGCCTTACCTCGTACTGCGCATACGATTACATGCTGTTCCACGGGGCATCTAGTGAGAAAGTAAGGAACTATTTTCAGACCTTTCTCTATATGAGGTTTCAATTTGAATTGGCGGCGCCAGAGGACATTTTAGGACTCGGAAATGAAAACTATATGAGTTAGCCATCGAACGCAGTAAATAATGAAATGCATGATGGTTTGAAGAAATGTATACTCATACTCTGATAAAAAATACTATACTGAATGGTTCAGGATTATTGCTGGATTAGTGATCAATTTTACGTCATGGGTGACAGGCAAGGGAAAGACTCAATTTCAATTAAAGGCATAAACGAGGTTAAAACTCAAATTTTCTGGTGTCGACTACAACATAGATGTCGTAATAACTACTAATGTTAGCCTGAAATCGCGTCAATCACAATTATTGAGTGTTATGTCCTTAAGTTCTAAAAGAACTCCCTCACCGATAAAAAATGTTAACTTGAGTTTATTTAATTAAAACTACCAGTTTAAAAAAGGCAACAACATTCAAGATTCACCAAAGGGATACAAAACATACTTGTTGACTAAAACAATTGAAGAACTTGAAGCATTTAAGCAACAGATTCAAAATATAAAATGTTAAATTGTAATGCCAACAATAATTCACGCGGAAGAGTTGAAAATCTAAAATAGTAATGAATTTGAATTAATTATCAAAACGTAAAATTCAAAACCTGCAATTTCAACATCAATGGCAAAAATATATAAAGAGTAAATATAATAATAATGGAATACTTTTAAATAATAAACGGCAATAACAGGAACTGTACGATAAAAACAGCTAAAATCATACACTTCAAAGAAATAAATGTGGGAAAGTGTGCGTATGCTTTAGCTTATTTGAAAAATAGTAATTTGCTCATCACGCATGACGTTGCTCAAAAAAATCGTATTCACTTACACCCTTTTCTTCGGTTACGGCGTCATTTGGTAAAGTTTTTACGAAACACTCTGCCCAAGTTCCGTTCTCGTATATTTTACTATCAAGTCCATAAAATCCCTCTCTTCCAATGTACTTCAGTAATTCTGAGGTGTTGTAACCTCTCAAGGCTTAAGGCATTCCCCGTCTTCGATTCTTGCCATGCTTTCTTTATTTTACAATGAAATCTTTCAGCCGTCTGGAGCCACCAACAGGGCAAATACTTTCTAGCACGGTTGAGGCGTACAGTAAGCATATTAGATATCACGTAGTCCCACTTGGCTTGAACTCTCAATAAAATCTTGGAAATGTATTCTACCCACGCTTAGGCTAAATCAAAAAGTCATTTGTACAAATATTCCCAATTTGAGATTTTTTGACTGAACTGTCGGTTTTCCCTACAACTGACGACGTCAACGACATATGATTAATATATCACTCAGTATTTCCATTTGTATTTAAAGAAGCGTGGTAAAAATGGTCATTACCATTCAAGTAGTATATTTAATTAATATTCCTTAAGTGGTGTCAAAGGGCTTCATTCATATACTCTTGTATAAGCATTACATGGTCAAACCATGAATACATCTCACATCACAGTATATAAGAATTACCTATTAATAGAAATTATATGTTTAAATATGTTCATAATTGTTTATAATACATTATTAAATGGCAATCTAATTAATTGAATTTCTAATTAATGTCTCATTCTCTTCACTAAAAACAGAAAATTAACTATTACAGTCAGTAAACTGACTGGGTGTTGCAATAAAATGCTTAGTGGTTAAAAATGAAGGAAACTGAAATAAAGTAAAAAAAAACAAGATATTGTAATTCAAGACCGCAAGTTATGGTCTAGATATCATGTTCATACTTGAGATACCTTAGATTTTAGAAAATCGACGGGAATATTTCGTAAGCACATTGTGATAACAACATTACTTGTAGTCAATGCCACGTGTACGTTGACTGGGAGTATGGCAGTGGGTCGCAGTTTAAAGAACCGATATTATTTATGTAAAATACCGAACCGGTATTTTACATAAATAATGGCGTGCTTCCGTTGATAATAGAGGCGAGCTAAAACGCTCATTCAGTCGAGTGTAAGGGACAGGGAAATGAATAGAGGCGTGCCTGTATGCAAAATAAATTGCAGCGATAAGGATCGACCTTCCAAGGGAGACCGTCTCCACGAAGGCCTCATCAAGGGTCCGCCCATTCCCTCCCAACACTCCCTCCCCCTTAAAGGGGACAGTGGAGAGGGCCAGGGGGAGGTTAGCACCCTCGCCGCGAACTGAATCACCCCGAGGCGCCATCTGCGGTTCAAAGGATTTCCCGAGAGAGGGCGGCCACCCCAATGGCGGCTGAAACAAAAAAACGCTCAGCGAGACGAGAATGGGAAAAGTGTAATTTTGAAAGGGCGGAGGGTTTGGGAGAGATAGGAAGGTGTTTGACCCCCCCCCCCCCCCCCCCCCTTGTTGATAAGAACGCAAGAGCTCTCACCTCTTATCGCGAGAGGAACCAGAAGGAGAAGAAGAATGAAGGCTTCCTTGATGAATAAGTGCCGGCCACACAATGATTCACATCTAAATTGCGTGTATGTCTTACCCTTTTCCCTTTCAGGTTCATACGGCTGAGATAATCAGACCTGCTGTGCATCAATATTAGTAGGAAATTGATCTTCGATGCATCAGTAATTATACATCAGTACATCATAATAAAATGAACCGCAGAAATAGAAAGGGAGTACCATGGAAGGGGCATTTCACCATATTTTTATTGCCAAATCTGATAGAGTTTGTAAAATAAAAAGAAGAGTATTTTTCCGTTCTTCGATCCGTGAATTAGTTCTCGAGTTATAATCGGCGAAAAACTGTGTTTTTAACCCTTTTGGAAAAGTAGGTGTGCAAAGTATTAGTACGTCATCCACTTCGTCCAATCACAACTGAGACCGCGAAGCTCCTTCGCCTTTATCATAATGGGGTAAACAAAGCTGACTCTGCCAAAGGAAGTGGTTGCGACAGGATCTGTGCGAGTAGACCTTCCGCCCCCACGTCCACTCCCCTTCCCTTTCCCTCGGAACAGTCAAGGAGGGGAGGTGCATGACGTAGATATCCTTAACGCAGCTCGTTCGCTGGGCGTCACCTTTTTCTTATTTTAATTTTTGGTTTAGGATTGAATTGCTATGGGTATGAGATTATTTTTTTAACTAAAATTCATTTTACGTTTCCATCTAACCATTTCGTGTACAAAATAGCGATTTCGGTTCCGAGTAAACGCCCCCATTGTCTCCAATCGCCATCATGAAACTGCGGTTAAGGTCGTATATTATTCCTCCTTTCCCTTTATTGGCAAATACTGATTTAGAACCTTGGAGCAAAAGGGCCTTGTAGATTTCCCCTTCAGTGATAAATGAAACATTACGTTCGTTGCTTGTTCGGAGGTGAATCTTGCACAAACGCCAGTATATCTGCACTTCTTTTAATCAAATATATACCTATAATCAGTTCTCCGAAAGAGACATTATTCCCTAACAAAATGGAAAATTGTCTTTTGTCTCATTTTAGGAATATGTAGTGCCCGAGAAGCCAAGACATTTAATGCTGTAGACGTCATTTGATTCATCCAGTAATCGTGGAAATTCTATAATTTGGCCATCCAGTAATTTTGGCAAGTCTATTTAACTATGAGAACACTAACGATTTAATATACACAATGGTTTTCCTGCAATGGAAATGCTTGCCTGGATAATATGAAACCGGGACTTGCATTGCGGGAATTATTTGCAAAAATTTATCAAACCGTTCAAAGAAAAAGAGCTATTATTATTACTCATATTTCTAAACCATATTTTTAACTATTTAATAGTAACAACCTAGCATTCTGATTTCATTGCATCATTTACACAGATATACATCATATTACATAATCATCAGTTTCTGTCATCTTTCGTTTCACTTTCCCGCCAGCTGTTTTTCTATCCCACCGTAATTCTTCAACACATTTCCTCTGAGCGTTCTCATGAAACTTATTTTCCTTGATTTCCGCATCTATAAATTCTCAGAGGTTTATAAACTTTATTCTAAGCAATACTCTTATAGATTTATCAAGAATATTTCATCACTTCCAAACTTCTATCTAAATGAAATATAACCCAAACTACATTTAAGTTTATTTGATATTAACTCTGCGATTTTTATCCGAGTAATATATTTTTATAAATTCCTTCCGTTTTTAATTACATTATGATAAATAAAATACAATATCACTCATAGAATGAATGACTCGGAATGAATCGCAGCACGACTTACTGCTGCCACATCTTGTGATTGTACGAAGGTAAAGCCCAACGGAAAAAAGAAATAAGAAAAAATTGTTCTCTCTTGAAAAAGAGGATAGCACGGTAATACATTATGCACGAGAATAATGTCATTAATTTGCTTCGTTCACAAGCACATCGAAGAGAAAATTCTCTTTCTTTGAATTATCTACAGTTTTTATCGGAAAATATCAATGACGTGACTCATTAGAAGCAGTGAAATACGTCTCTCAGAGCAGAGCACTTGCTCCTTCAAATACGATCAGCCTCGAAGATAGACCACATTCCTACAGGCCTCCCCATCATCTGCATTGCTCGAAGAGAATATTTTAAACTGAAATCCTACTTATATTTACATTCCACCCACGAACAACACAAAATATTTTGTTTGAGCTATTTCCGCAAAACGCAATTTTTTTCGATTATACGGAAAAACAAGAATCAGCAATCAAACAGGAATGTAATTGGAGAGTAGTGCACAGTTCTGTCCAGCAATCCAAAGGTTTATTCGTTCGATTCCCTATCCAGGAGACCTCCGTTCTCCGTAACCTCCAAAAATTTACTGCGTGCCCAGTCGCCGTTCATATTGGCGGTATTAAATGCATAGGAGCATGTCGGGATGCTGTTAAGGATGTCCGCCAAAGAATTAAGGCATTAAATGTTTCGAAAGAGGATCGGGACGATCCCGTGAATATTTGCGACGCGCTCGAGGAAGAACAGGCTGGGAGGCGTGCGTCGCCATTGCGCACTGTAGCTGAGTGAGTGAGGATTGGTCCGCTCCGGAAATTCAAGACGAATGGAAATCGGGAATTTGAGGAGAGGGAATGCGTGGACTTGCTCTGATCACTCGAATAAATTTAAACATGCTCATGCCTAGACTGCACTCACATGTGATGTCTCAGCAAAAATTGAGATGCTTAAAAAATTCATGGTAAATTGATTTCTGTACCAGTTTAGAAGGGGCAAATGGCTGGCTATAATAGTTGTGTTCAAGGGGTCTTAACGTGGAGGAAGGGGATAAACCCAGGAATATATGGCCTTAACAGCAGGGACGAAATGGATTGGAGAACAGAATAGGCAGCATAGCAAAGGGATAGGTAGGGGAAATATTGTAGAGTAATTTGCTATGCTGCCTATTTTGTTCTCTTATAGTACGGGGGAAAATGCCATTTTGATTCTATCGGTACGACAATCTATCTCTCTAATCTTATTTATCTGGTCGAATCTAGCATAATACGCTGGTGTTTTTAATATGTGCCTAACATCTTCAGTAAAGCTATCCGATAGAAATTTCTCTGATAGATTTAATCTGTACTTTAACCGACGCTCTTATAATGATTCACACCCTAATTCTTTTATTACTTCTGAAACACTACTCAACCTATCGTAACACCTTTTTACGAACCTAGCTGCACTACGCTGCACACTGTCTAGTTTTCTGATCAAACCTAATTCATTCGGATCCCATACACTGGCTGCATACTCAAGGTGGTGCCTAACTAGTGAAAAATAACATCGCTCTTTTGTCTTCTCATCACATTTCCCATGTATCCTTTTTATATATCCTAGCTTACTCTTCGCTCGGCCGCATATTTCCCGAACCTTGTACCACACTACGTGATGACTGCTTCAACTTTGCCTTTTCTACAGCTTCTGGGATTATTTTCACTTGTCACATAAGGAGTAAGATCTAGTTGAAGGGTGTATTTTTTTTTCTTTCTTAACAACTGTCAGTAAATTCTCCATATTCATCCATTCTCCATGGTAGAATTCTCTCTTCTCATGGCCTATTCTACTGACGACTTCTTCTCGTTCCTTCCTTCTCTGGTTATTCTACTTCCCAAAAAGCATTCTCTCTTTCACCTCCTCATATCGAGATGACTTTATATTCTAACTATCTGGTAGAATGAAACACATGAAGTGAAAATGAGAATGAAAGACAAAGAAACTAAAAGAAAAAAAAGTGAACAACGAGGACCACATCAAGGTGACTAAGCCGGCCATTTTGCTGAATAAAGCACATGGAGCGAATTAAAAATAATAAAAAGTTAATTAGCATAATCTACGCAGTTTATTACCACCGACCAAGATTAGGATGCGTCGCCGTCATTATCAAGATGACAGTGAGCCGACAAAACCTTGGTTGACGGCAATAAAATGAGTGGATTATACTAATTTAGTGTTTTTTTCTTTTTAAGATGATTAAACTAGGCAAAGTAAAGCATAAAACAATCTGTTTAATACATGAAGCGAAAATGAGAATAAATCAAACGGGATCATATCCAGGAGACGTCGCAGGAAATCATGGCGCCCGAAGGATGATAGAATGAATCTCCGAGTAGAGTTCATGGAACAGTTATTCCGCGGTAGAGCAAAGATTCCTCAAAACGAATCCACAGGGCGGTTGGAAAAAACATGCCGCTGCGTACTACTCCAGTTCCAGAATAAGCTTTAATTTGGGTTTCGATCCGTTTCCATTCGGAGAATATTCTGACTCACACATGACTGAAAGAAGGAGGAGAGTCCATTTGGCGGTCACCGGTCGGCCTTGCCTCGGGGGGAGAGGGGGGGATTAACTCCTTCTTCTCCCTATTCGCCCCCATCCACGGCTCGGTCAATTACCGGAGCCCCGGAGGGGGTTGCTCGGCGATGGAGGGGGAAGGGAAGTGACCGACGGAAGGGTGCGTCGTGGGAACGCTGTGTGATCCCTTCGATTTATACATCGTCGATCACTGCCGCCATTGCCACCTCTGCACCGCATTTAAAATGCCGACTAAAAGGTATTCGCGGATACATTACAGTCCTTGAATCGGGTCGTTTACCATATTTTTTTAAATCACCGAATCTAATACAGTTTTTAAAATAAGAAGACCCGTGTTTTTCCGTTTTTTGATCCGTCAATTATTTCTCGAGTTATAAGAGGTGAAAAACTGATGTTTTTAACCCTTTCGGTAAAGTGGGCGTGGTGCCACCTCTGACGTATATTGACTTCGTCCAATCACAACTGAACCCGCGAAGCTACTTCGCTTCATCGCAATGTGGGGGGGGGGGGAGAGAAACAGCTGACTCTGCCAATCGGAGCAGTTGCGGCAGCATCTGTGCCAGCAAACCTTCCGAGAACCCCCCCTCCACTGCCTTCCCTTCATCGAAAAGCAGTCAAGGACGGGAAGAAAATGACGTCAATGTTATCTAAGCAGATTTTTCGGTGGGTGTCACCTTTTGATTATTTTAATTTTTGATTTATGAGTGAATGGGTGTTGTTAGAAGATTAATTTTTTCACTAAAAGTCTTTTTTTCATTTCCATCTAACAATTTCGTGTACAAAATTGCGATTTCTGTTCCGAGTAAACACCCCCATTGGCCCATATAAGCCTCTTGCGCCAAAAAATTTGTCCTCATTCCTCGTCCTTCTGCCCAGAAGAGCGTGGCTAAGTCTTCTTCAGAGTTGGCGTCGGTTGGCTCCGCCCCTAAGGTCGCGAATCCTGGCCCGAGCACTTGCCAACACGGTAGACTTCGACTCCGTTGTCGAGGTAAACAGTCGGAATGGAAGGCAGCGCCACCAGTAGCGGCCGCTGGTGGATTTAAACGGTTCGAGGCAGGAGGGAGCCCATTTCCGCCCTCGGCCCGCTTCCCACAATCCTCCTCTCTCTCCCCTATCGTGTCTCTTCTTTTTTTTTTTGGTCGATTTTAAAAAACGGGACCGGCTCGACTCGACTGACAGCCACCGTGAGGAAGCTACACACTCAGAAAGTCATCCACCCGTGAAGTTCGCCTATACCATCCAGTCCCATGAGTACTCACATAAATTCACAGATTATCTGTTTTCCCAGAATTCTAATATCATTTTTTCTATTCTTAGCAATATTTTCACCTCACGATCAATAGAAATAAAACTATGGTATTGGCATGCAGTAGGAGAAAAGAAGCTGGCACCAATGCTAAACTAGGAAAACAAATAATTAAGGAGGTGGAAGAGTTCTGTTGCCGGAGAAGTCGAGTAACCAGGGATTAACTAAGTAAAAAAGAAATTGCCAATAGAATATTGCAGGCGAAAAGAGCATTTTACCTACAGAAGATTCTGCTTACAGCTGCAAATACAACCGTGAAGTGAGGAAACATTTCATTAGAACATACATCTGGAGCATTTAACTATATGGCAGCGAAGCATGGACGATAACAGCAGCAAATAAGTCAAGACTGGAAGCATTGGAAATGTGTTGCTACCGAAGAACGGTGAAGATAAATTGGATCAACCAGGTGTCAAACGAAGAAGTCTTAAGAAGAGTGGTAGGAAAGAGAAGTCTGCTGAAAACACTAAAAAGAAGACAGGGGCAACTTAATCGGCAACATCATAAGACACGATGGTCTGAAAAAGACAATCATCGAGGGAAAAGTGAACGGAAAGAATCGAAAGGTAGTTCTCGTATGAGATATATGGAACAAGTTGAGGAGGATGTAAAATAGAAGAATTATATTACTATGAAGAGGTTGGCTGATAGAAGAATCGAGTGGAAAGCTGCGTCAAACCAATCCTAGGACTCTTGACCGATGACGATGATGATCAATACTATGTTCCTCACAGTCAAATGCGTGTTATATGTTGTGGTTGGGGTTTAAATGAAAACAAACGGCGTGTTATTTGAATACCTTTAAATTTAAGTTAACCGAACAGAAATTATACCGTAAGTCACCGTATGTCAATGAAAATACTCGTGGATGGGATAAGAAATATGATTACGGGTGCTGCCTCTGGCCCTCAATAGGAAATGAGAATCAGAATTGAAATAACCATAAAATGACCGTGAGAAGTGAGAATTAGAGCTACATTGCTCCTGGCATTTTCCACCAAAAAAAATCTGTGATTTTGTGATGACGTGAAACTTTTAACTCCTCTTTAAATTTCGGCAATTGAAAAACGATCGTGATTTCGTGAGTCGTGGTAGTTAATATTTGTAAGGGATATTTTAGATTAATATTCCATTACTGCGTCATATAAGTACTCTTGCAAAACCATCTATTTTGAAAGGCTTTAACAAAAGGGAAGTGATTGAACCAGCATCTACTTATCCTGCATGTCGTCAAAAGCGCGACTGACTGGCAATGATCCAAGGCTCGCATTGTCCTCTCGTCTACACAGCCCCATAAACTATCAACACTTTTAACGCGCGAAAGAGATATTGGAGAAATTCAATGTAATCATAGTGGTCGCTTGCTGAATATAGGACTAAATGTTGACAACAGAAGAATCAGAAGATGATAATTCACATGCAAATACACCTGCATCAAACAAACTAATTATTATGACACTATGATCATATCGTCCTCCGAAGTATCTTATCGTGTTCGAAAAATGATATTTTCACCCCCTTCCGAATAATATACATTTATCACAATAAACATCTGCTTCTCAATGGTACCCGGAAAACTAAGTACTGCTTGAAAAATCGTAGGTTTTACGGGATAATACTGATGATGAAGTTTCCTTTGGTTCCAAGGCCGGTGGGTTTGTTCATATACACCAACGTTTCAAAAGCAGAGTCTGCCTCTATCTTAAGGGTGAGTGCTTGACAGAGAACCCAGGGCAATCTCTTCATAATTGTGAATTTTTTTGTTAAGCAGTATGCATTCGGGCATTGAATCACGGTTCGACGAAATATGTAGTTCCTATAGGTAAGCCAGGAATGCACTTATGAGGGAGGTCACAGTAGGTTTCGAACAACATTAAATCAGAAGTGCTATAACCGAAATGATGTTTTCAAATATTATTTCCACGATGCCCCACAAATATTTTAAATCTCAAGATAAATTATCGGTTGAGAGATTCACGAAAAGAATCGATTTCTGTTTTTTATGCAGATAATCATAAGAGGCTTTGAAAGCCTCCATTGTTTTATTTATGAATGTAATAGTATACACTCATTTTAATGACTATTTGTACCAGTGCTGATGTAAGATTAAATGGAAAACAAATATTATTGGAGTGAATTTTTATTCATTTAAATTAATTATTTTAATTTGCTCTAATACAAGCATCTAATTTATGGTAAAGCTGTTTAATCTTCCCCAACAACGGTTTCATATGTAAGATCAGAATTCCATACAATAAGTGACTTAAAAATTTAAATCCACCTCATAGATCAAGATTAATTAATCAATTTGATGTCGAATTACTATTTCAGATGAATTTAATAAAAAATAGATGATCACATTGCTCTAATTGAACATATGTGAATATGTACCGAAATAAGATTTGTCATTATGTACACACAAATGTTAATAAAAAGACGTATAACTTACATAAATCGATTTTTCTCGCAAATCCTTCAACCGATTATTTTCTTTCGGTTTTAAAATATTCGTGAGGCATCGTAGAAATAAGATTTGAAAAGATCCCATGGGCGTAAGAACTTTGGTTTTTGATTTGAATTTGATCGAAGCCCACCGTGAGGTAAATATTTTGTCAGTGTAAATGAGAGGGGTGGGAGGGGGTAGGGGGGCAAGGGGGAGGGAGGGAGAATGGGAGAGGCGCCCCGCCGTCGGCGGTCGCGGAAACACGATGCGGCGAGATAATGACATGGGAGCGGTCGGATTGAGAGGCTGGCTCCGCTTTCCTTGCAGGTCCACTCCGAATTGGTTCTGCGGACGGCCGGTTTTAAAAGGAAGCTCGGCGGAAATAACAGAGGCATTCGGGCTGTGTTTGCCGGCTAATCGCTAAAAGGAAATGTGTGAAGGAGGTTTGAGTTGTGCTAACAAGCTCAGCGTTTCACTACCGTACCCGGCACCCACTTCGGTGGATTCAAAATATTATTCAATGTTCATCTCAAGTTAGACAGATTGAATTTAGGCCAAGCGACACGCTGAGTGACATTTTATTTTCCATTTAGCTATTAAGGCTATTCCTTAGGTCACATTTAATGTTTATTTAACTGACGAAACTTCATACTTTAACTGATATAAGATAACTTCATTTTGATCTCCACATTATACATCGGCGAACGAGTGCCATCATAAACTAGAGGCAAAATTGCGCAGGCAACACGACGGTTCATTTTTTGTATTCTGATGAAGCTGCCACTTTATATGCTTGCAATTGCTAGCACACATGCTATTACACATTATGCTAACAATTCAAGTATTATGTGTGCAATTTAAAGACGAGGTTATAGAAAAAATTAGCGCGAACCTAACTTAAGTACTTAATATCATATGAGTTTTTGAAATTCGTACGGTAGTTTTCTCTTCTGCTTGCACATCATTTGTAATAAAGCGCGGCCGACATTTAAAAAATAAATACCGTCAGCCCCGATTTGACCACCAAACCGGGTATTTCACCGACAGATCTGCTCCTTTCCATTTTATCATCTGCACCGACATTTTGTACGACTTTGTACTAGGACGTAACCATGGATTAGCTTGTAAACTAAAGCACTTCAAAACAAATTTTGTGTAATTATAATGGGAAAAGCATTAGATTACGTAATAAAATAAGCAAAAGGTCTGTCTGTAATATCTGGAATATTGCTGTCTGATATATCTGGAAATCTAGGCTTAGTAATGCTAGATGTAGGAGAGAATAGATAAAGACTTACCGCTACAGCAAGTATTTGATCAAATAATAATATAATAACAATCTATATCAACGCTCGATCTTAAGCTAGTAGAGTAGTATTTGCATAGAAAACAGTTTACACTTCATAACAGAATATCTCCGGTGAGCATCCTTTTAACTCCATACTTTAATATTAGGACAAATTTTCTTTGAAAATGACCGCTCTTGAAATACTTCAATCCCTCAAATCACGTTACTGCTACTCATTTGTTTTAAAGTACCATTGTTGGTTGTGACACTGTAGATTTCTTCCGAATCATGCTCCCTTTAGTCATCAGGGAATTAAGGCACCTTCGATGCCTAATGGAAAATGGTTACTTCCTAACGGCTAATGAATTTGGACACGGCCTAAATGAACTTAACGCCCGTGGGGAGTTCGTAGAAAACATTAGACAGACAGCGTGTACTGGACGCCATCTATCCGTCTTGTTTTGGAACTATTCGCGAATGCTCAGCGTTTATGATATTGTTCAACATTCGCGTTCGAAAAGATTCTGGAAATCTCATATCGTGCATGCAAAAAAACTTCCGTACAATCTGGAGGAAAACGGAGTGAACAACTATTACATATTTTTCATCCCATTATGTTTTCGTCCCATTATAAATGGCAAATAATAACAAAACACTGAATAAAGGCTCTGAAACAAACGACTACGACTCAGCGCTCTTCAGTTAATTTGACGCTAATTCATATTCAACAAAACGCTAATTTTTCCATTCTTAAATCTTGTGCTAAGCCCTTGTTAACTTTTATTTCACGCTAACTATTTCTGTAAACCCGCCTTAAAGTAGTTAGATGCTTACATTAGGCCACCTTTAAAGGAATTCACAAGGGAAAGAGAGAGAGATTACGACACATAAATAAGTTCAAAAAAGTCCCGAACAAGGTGTTTATTATATTGAAAACTGTTTTAACGTTTACCGAAATTGCTGTTGAAGTCAAGAATTATTCAGCCGAAGTCTATACACTTTATGTCATTCAACAGAGAATAATAAAAACAAGCCGAAGCTTGCTTTTGGCTAGAGGTTGTTAGCCTGTGAGATTTCTAGTGGAAGCTGAGCAGAAAAATGAATTGCAGTTACTGTAATGCCCATACTTTACCCGGAATAATGCAAACCAAGACTTATTAATAACTATAACCTTGTCAGAGGAACCTTCAACACTGCTGAAACATGTTTTTCAACAAATTTATGAGTAATTAATGTAGAATAATGCCACAAGATATGCTCTATTCTTTCCCAATAACATTAATTTAAACCACTCGGATTGATCCCACATTGGTACAGAGCATAGAATCATAGCCCCATTTATGTAGATGGATATTGGGAGCTGCTAATTTTAAACAGGCATTGAGGAATGGGACAAGAGAAGAAAGATTGGCAGCCCTCTCCAAACTTGCATGTCTTCTAGTTAAATTCCAGTATTATTTCACTTTTATAATGCGTTTATAAAATATATGAGCGTGTAGAATGAGCTCAAATAGCTGTTTAATGGTCCACCAAGATTATATTTCAAAATTGTATTCATTCGTTAAGTAACCGACTCGGTTGCATTCAGTACAGCCCCTTCAAACTTTAAAGCGTTTATAGTCTATACACCCTCGAATCTCAGAACTCTTAGCAAGTTCCTTGTCACATTTTCTTCTCATACTATAGACTATATATCTTTCTAATCGCTTCTAATTGTCAGTATTAATGACAAGAATTATATTAGACGGTGGTCACTACCGTGGCAACATAATTACAACAAAAATTATAACACAGCAATAGCTCCATCTATGTAAACAAGAGATTTGCAAACACAACACTCGCATTTGTTTCCCTTATGTTCTCATATTCCATCGTTGGCGCCCTTTCAGAGTGCACACTATGAGATAGCATCGGAGATTCACTGGATCACAATGACCTTTCAACTCTTATTCCCACGAAAACGAGGGCATTTCAGAGCCGGTGGCAATGGGGTGGGGGGCGAGATGGGGCTTCCTCCTCCGAAAACAAAAAAAATACGAAAGCAACATTCCCCCTCCCCCCGTTTAAATCATCGACGCCGTCGGGTAGCCATTGGACCACCCGCGCGCTAAGCGGCGGCCAATTAGAGTGCCCGCTACTGTTCACCTGGCTGCCATCTGCCGGCGAGATTGAGAGTTACTCCGGGGCGCCAGGGAAATTCCAGTTCTCAAAGATATGGGAAGGAGTTGATCGGGGAATCAGAGAGGATTGGGGGGGTGGGATAAAAAGAGGGGAGGGTTGAAGGGGAAGGAGGTAGAGCCACGATGCGAGACTCAACTCCGAATAAATTTGAATCCGGCTCCCACGAAAAGTGCGGCTTCTAATCAACTCCTATTCCCGAATCGAGAAGTATAAAAAGAACGCTCAGTTGCAAGTCGTAATGCGGGGGAAGAAATTTATAATATGTACTTTCTTTCACGGTCGGAAACAAACACAGAATGACCACTAAATTGCGTTTACGTGCGACGAGATCAATGCGGAGGACATAGAAAGGAGAGAAACATATTTTAGAGCTAATCTGGACCGATTGAAGTCCATTAATTTCCTCCATACGTGTATACCTGCAGGTGAGCGATTATTATAAAGGACGTGAGAAATACTGCGATCAATATTTTCATGACATACCATCAAAGAAGTACCAGTGCCAGGAATGTAGATGGCTTAAGAATGCAGCTGAGTTTTTTTAATAACTTATTGTGGACAAGTGGGAGATTTTGGGAGCGTATCATATCAAGTTACGGAGCAATCCGCTGGTCCATGGCCACGTTTCAAGAAATAAACCGTAATGGAGGGAAAGATTTAATACAAAAAAACGACCTCTTCAAACGGAAGGTCGGAAAAAACCGATAAGTATCTCGTAAACAATTCTCTGAAATTAAAAAAAACTGAAGATCGATTAACTTATTCAAACGGAAAGACTAACGTGCATTTCATTTCTCAAATATTAGTAAAATGAGTTGAACTCACTTTTAAATCTGACATAATGGTTAAAGTGAACAAGTGGGAAATGCAGTGAATAAGTATTCATGCATTTCCGAAGTAAATTTTAGGTTATATAGTCAAAATATTTAAAAGGGCTCTCTATCTTCTGTTTGTTTTTACTTCATGTAAACTTAAATTTTGTAAATTATAGTCTGTGAGTGTCTTTTGATTGGCTGACCGAAATCATGACAAATGTCGAAAGTTTGGCAAATAAAATGCAGCGCGAGAACTCAGCGTCACATAAATAAAAGAAAATTGTGTTGAGATCTATAAGAATACCATTGGATAACTCATGCAATTTTTTCGATTAATTTGACATTTAAAATTGAGATAGATATATCAGGCTGTTTTGCAACTGATAGAGGAGTACTTATATCCGCTATTTTCAACCCACAGTTTAAGAAAAAAAATTAATTTCCATATATGTTTCCGGAACATGAACGAAACTCTTTTACTACAGAATCAGTGGTAGAGCAAAGAGGTCAAGCTGTTCGTGGAAGTGCGTTGCATCACAAGAAATCCAGCAAGGATCTTCATCCATCAAATTCTTTGACGGCTGACTTTGAATGATTATCCGAGGGTAAGAAGACCAGGCAGTAAAAATTTAGAAATGGGGGCGTTTACTCGGAACCGAAATTTCAATTGAAAACGCAATTTTGTACACAAAATCGTTAGATGGAAACGAATTAAGAATTTTAGTGAAAAAATTAATCCTAATACCACAACCATTCACTCATAAATCAAAAATTAAAATGAGCAAAAGGTGAAGCCCACCGAAGAAGCTGCTTTGAGACTTATTACGTCATCCACCTCCCGTCCTTGAGTGCTTTTAGGGAATGGGAAGGGAGTGGAGGGAAATGTCGGAAGATCTGCTCGCACAGATCCTATCGCAACCACTTCTATTGGCAGAGACAGCTGTGCGTCCCGCATTGCGATATGGCGAAGTAGCTTCGCGGGCTCAGTTGTGATTGGACGAAGTGGATGACGTAAGGTGTCGCGTCACGCTCACTTTTCCGAAAGGGTTAAAAATATCAATTTTTCGCCACTTACAACTCGAGAAATAATTGACAGACCAAAAAACGGAAATATACGGTTTTTATTTATTTTACAAACTCTATCAGATTTGGCGATAAAAAACATGGTAAAGTACCCCATACTTTGCAAAATTTCACAATATTTTTCGTATAACAGCTACTTGCATAGAGATGGTAAAGGAACTCCAGGTATTATTCCGTACTAGAAAGATCTAAGGGTATGAACAAAATGGAATAGTACACCAACATTTCACAGTTCCTCAGTGGCTTGCCGCGATAAACTGAATTCCCAGTGGATTGACCTTTAAAATGGAGGGGCAATTTAAGATAACTCTAAAGGCAGGTAATAGAAATCACCTCAAGTGTTTTCGCCATTCGCAAATGGCGGTATAGGGCCGATAATCCGGAAATACTGGTACTGGACCCATTTCGGATTATCGAACTCTACGAATTCTCGAAATGAACCAATGAAACGCACGGTTTACATCTTCACTGTAAAAAAACTTTCTCAAATCATTCATTATACACTCTGGTTATGCAAGTGGAGCGGATGCATATAACCGATAATTTATTGAAATGCGGTGACATGTTAATTAAGTAAATTTACTTACCAATACCGAAATAGAATTTAAATTTGTACAAGTATTCACTTCGTGCGATTTTTTTCGCCAGAATCGATTCCGAATTATCGGATTTTTCCGATCCGTATTTTTGACGCCCGAATTTGACACTCTTCTGAATGAATTTTGTAAACCATATGACCAGCCACGGTTCACAGAAGAGCGTCTCGGCTGGTAGCGGCGTGGGATAACTCTCATTGGTCGTCACCGCAAGATATCCTCGAAGTTACATAAGACACGTAAATGACAAGACTAGCAAAAGAACAGCTAAAATAGGCATAAGGTATGACAGGACCAAGCGGATGTCTAAGATGAAGAGGAAGTTGTAGAATAGATGCAAATGTAAGAGAACTTAGTGAATGGGGAGTCGAGGGCTCTTTGATGATAAAATTAGGATAAATCAGAGTAAAAAAAGTGCGTGTACGAATATTGCTTGCAAGGCAGACCCAACGATTTCAGCCATCATTCGGTAAATTATTCCGAATATCAGTCATATGAAGGAAAATATACATGTGTCAAAGTTATAATCAGTGTGAGGAAATAATACGCAGACTACCTGAGAGTAAAAATTATGTTATTATAACTCGGAAACAGAGAGATCACACGTAGATTAAGAGTTGGGAACAAGAAGCAACCGTGGCCAGCAAGCTGTAGGAAAAAATTAGCCTCGCAACGTCAAGTACATGGATTAAGCACCACAAAACGTTTAGGTGAAAATTGTTAAAGTAGGACTTAGGATACTAGGAATTTCGTTTGGAATGTATACAATCACGCAAATATTTCAATGTTGCACCATGATCCATGGACAAAGGTCTAAATACATCCATCTCCAGTATCAAAGCATCAACAGGGCAGATTCCAATTGAAACCACAAGGTGAAATTCGAAATGACACGAAGATATAAGAATAACTGGAAAGTGGAATGTGGAGGCTTTGATTGAAACGAAAGAGGAGGGATGACTATGTGCCGGAATTTAAGATGGAGAGAGAGGAACTCGTAAAGAAGAAGATGGGACGGGAAAAAATCTTGGAGATGGACGATCATTGGATGTTGCAGAAATGGTTGCCTCAACGAGAAATAGGAGAGATGCTGGCAAAATGGCTTAGATGTTAAAGGAAAATCGGAAATTTAAGTGCGAAAATACAGAATAAGGAAAATGAAAACTAAGACAATCAGTCGATAAGTTCAGCCCTGAAATCAAAAAGGAAAGGAATAATTTTCGAGGAAGCAGATAGGAGCTTCTAATAACAAGAAAACGTGGGCACATTTTCCACCCAGTTAAAGGAATGGTCAGAGAGGAAAAGCAGCCCAAATGGAGAAATACCCAATAAAACGTTTGATAATGGAACGGACTATAATACAGGAAAGTTGGAAATAAAACGATATACACCTTCGAGATTTAGAGGTTAGACCCGTTTCTTCAAAAAAGAAAGGCAAAGATAATCAAAATATGTATCCTTCCAAGACATGTTTGACAATAACGGTATCGTCAAATTGGTTAGCTTGGGTGGAGGGTAGATTTTTCAACCCCGAAGAGAGTGCTAAAGATATTGGTTCACCGTAGCAGAACAAGAATTAGGATTAAAATGAGACCGATAGAACTCGATGCTTAAAATGTCAAGCTTCAGAGATAGTTTATTCACCCTTGAAAACTAGAGAGTGGTTTAGTAGTAACTTTTAATGAACAACATTTGGTAAGCAGCTAACTTTGAAGGCTTCTCGACATCGGAAGGCCTTTCTTTAAATAAACTTTAGTGGAGCTACCCCATGCATTGCATGATAGCAAGATATTCCACACAGAAAAATCATTCGCCTTGACCGGAACTCGAACCCGGACCCCCTAATTCCGGCCAGTTGCTCTGCCAGTTGAGTAATCTACCAAGAAGTCCTCTTTCTCTGCGGAAATTCTAGAGACTTTAAAGGAACAAGATATTACCGGACTACTGGACATGTTATGTCAAAAAGCAGCCTAAGTCGTGCACATGGCGCCACCGTCCACGAAGTTAAAGCCGATATTAACCACTAAGGTGCTTGCTAACAACGAATTCAAAGATCACGAGCTATCCGCGAAAACTTGAGCGGAGTTACCCGCTGAATTGCACGATAGCAAGATACATCTACATCTACATCTACATAATACCCTGCAAGCCACCACAAGGGTGTGTGGCAGGGGGTGATTTCTCACCAAACATGCACTACATATCATGCATAAAAAAGGAATAGTATTAATATAGTAGTCAGAACTACACTATTTAAAAAAGATAGAAATTGCAAAGAAAACATGCAAAAACATTCTGTTAGTAGGGTTAGCTTTAAGTACTCATACCAACATGCAGCTACCAATGCTATTCATTGCTACTCTCCGATAGGACATATTTACCGTTATTCGTATCTCTTATTGTGCGAGGGAAAAAGGACATTTTGAATCGGTCAGTTCGGCAATCAATTTCTCTAACTTTATGATTATGGTCCAGTCTGCCATAGTAAGTTGGGGTTCGTAAAATATTTTTAACATCATCACTGAAAATATTGCCTTGGAATTTGTGGAATCTTTTGTGGAAAGATATTTGACGATAGCAAGATAACTTACACCGCGTGTCGTATCTAAAATCCCTTTCTCACTTTTCTGCGTGTCTTCAAGTTGCGAAGTCATCAGGGGCTCCGGGTTCGAATCCCGGTCAAGGCGAATGATTCTTTACTCTATGGAATATCCTACTACCATTCAAATGGTAGTCATATATAGGATGGGAGAGCACCTGATTGAGAAATCAGAGAAACGTAGACAGGAAAGCATCAAAAATGGGTTAACGGATGTCGCAAAAGAATTTCTGAGGAGAAGAAAGATTGCCACGAGCAATGTGCAAATGAAGGACATAGTCTTATCATAATTGAATAGAGGTAAACAATTCATGAATACGCGGGCAAGGTTCAGACGAATAAATGACGAACACCGCGTGCCGTATCTAAAATCTCTTTCTCTCTTTTTTCTGCGTGTCTTTAATTTGCGAAGTCTCTTCTTCTTAGGTACAGACGGGGGACGGCTCACGGCTTCTCGAGGTTTCTAGAAGGTAGGAGAGACAAGGCATAAGGGAGCCGCCCGAGACAAATTCGCCGCGCATCCACACATCTTGGGCGTTCCTTTGAGTCAAAGTCGTCGCAAATACCACAACTAAGAAAGGACAAGAGCCATCAATGAACGGAGGAAAAATTAGTATTCTGCGATTCACTGATGACATAGCACTCATTACAGAGGCAGAGAGGGAACTGAATAAGATGCTGATAACCATGGAAAGAGCAATGGCCAGATATAAGCTGAAGATCAATGTGAAAAAGACTAAGATAATGTAGTGCGGCTAAAGATAAGAGGCCAAAACCGACGTTATACTAGGAAAGCAGAAACTGGTAGTAGTGAAAGAGTTCTGTTACCTAGGAAGCCGAGTAACAAACGATGGACGAAGGAAGAAAGAAATAGTCAGCAGAATATCCCAGGCAAAGAGAGCATTCTATCAAAAGAAGAATCTACTAACTGCTAGAAATGAAAACGTAGAAGTAAGGAAACAATTCATCAGAGCGTACACCTAGAGTATATTTCTTTACGGCAGTGAGGTATTGACAGTGGCAACAGCGGAGAAGAAAAGGGTAGAAGCATTCCAAATTTGGTGCCAAGAAGAATGATGAAGAACTTGAATGGTTCGACCGAGTAAGTAACGAGGAAGTTCTAAGAAGAGTGGGAGAAAAGAGAGGTCTTCTGAATACCCTAAGAAGAAGACAGGACAACTTAATCGGCCACATCATGAGATGAAGATGAAGAAAAGATGACATAGCACTCGTCGCAGAGACAAAAAGATCTGAATAAGATTCTGATAACCATAGAAATAGCAATGCCCAGATATCAGAAGACGAGAAGGAGATGGCATGATGAAGACAATCGTTGAGGGACAAGTGGACGGGAACTACGGCAAAAGAGACCTCGTGTGAGATGTATGGAACAATAGATGATGGATTTAAAAGAGAAGAAACTCCTGAATCTGGAGAGATTAGCCAACAGAATAAGTCAATGGGGAGCTGTGTCATATCAATCATAGCATTGATGACTAGTGATGATGATAGTGATGATGAAGAAAGGACAAATTTTTAAATGAGTGTAAGCATTAAAATGAGCCGTAAAGTAGAAAAAACTTGAGAAATGTGATAAGCGGTCTATGCAAAGACATAAAGAACCACCGCGCACATGAAAAAGTAATGGCTGTCTAAAGGATAGCTAGGAACCAATTCAAGAAATGAAACTCATAATGAAATGCCTCAAGACAAAAGAATGATACATTTCTGTTTGAAAACGAAGATATAGTGAAGAGGTATAAGGAATATTTGGGGCAATTATTCAAAGAAATCAATCTCAGTGCGAAGGCTGTTGAAGAAAATGGATCCAAAAAGTTTCTAGCCGATAATGGTAGGCCGTAGGAGATTATGATATAGGAAACTCAATCTTGAGATCGGAATTCGGAGCAGCAGTAAGGGACCTGCGAATGGAAAATGCTTCGGGTTTGATGATGTTCCTGCCTAGGTAAGTAAAATTGCTTGAGAGAAGACATTGACCCAGCTCTACACAGTTTAAAGGACGGTTTGCAAGAACACTCTTCTGTGGAGTACATCTGAGACACGTACTAACCAGTCGAGATACCTAATTACTTCAAGAGGAACATCATTAATCCCTTTCCCAAAAAAAGATGCTACAAGTTACAAGCTGTAACAGATACGGAATTTAAAAAAATATGATTGTATCACATTATATATTGTTATATGGGTAGCCAAGTAACCAGAGATGGAAGAAGCAAGAAAAAAATTGTAAGTACAATAGCCCAGAAGAAAAGGAGAATTTGCCATTAGAGGAGTCAGATTACAGCTCCAAATACAAGCGTGAAAATGAGAAAACATATCATTAGAACATACATCTGGAACAATACTTCTTTATGGCAGTGAAGCATGGACGATAAGAGCAGCAGAGAAGTCAAGGCTTGAAACACTTGAAATGTGGTGCTACCAGGGAATGACTAAGATAGATCGACCAAGTAAAAAAACGGAGAAGTCTTATAAAGAATAGGAAAAAAATTAATCTGCTGAAAACTATGAAATAAGACCGAAAAACATAAGCTGATCTTAAGACACGATGCCTGATGAAGACAATTTTTGAGGGAAAAGCGAACGGCAAGAATGGAAATGGCAGGCCTCGTATGAGATATATGGAACAAGCTGTGAAGGATATAAAAGAGAAGAAATACCTACATAAATATGAAGAAGTTGGCCGATAGAAGAAACGAGTGGATGGCTGCGTCAAACCAATCTTATGATTATTGACCTATGATGGCGACTACTTGATTGTGGTAAACCAGTAAAATATTTTATTACTACACTGCTTGTTTCGACTATCGAAGAATTTCCACAAGGAAAAAATATTCCATATGCTTACAATCCAATAGAGGGCTCCTTACACGGCAGATTGGAAACACTGCCGTTTTCCAATATGGCGGTGCGGCGAACAGTCACCTCTTGGGTTCGAATTGGTTTACAACCATACGTTTTTACCTTTTTCCAAAAATTATCTAGCGTAAGTGAAGTGTGAACATAGCAGGTTGAGTTGCGAAAATTTCATCGAAAAAGGACGGTTTTCAATGGTCGACAATATTTTTGAAAAGTGTCACCCTCATTCAAAACATTTACCCGAACCTATCTGGCTTCGGAACTTATCCTATCCCCATCCCTTCCATTCCTATCCTTATATGTACCTTTCCTCCCGGTCTGAAGCGCCTATTAGTGCGGAAACAGACTTGAAAACACCCATGAACATTTACCCCCCCACTTGATTTTCAAGTCACTCGTGATTGGCTGACGGAAACCAACGTGACGGGAAAGCTACACCTTGACAAGCTTTCTTCAGCGTACGTCGGCGGCACGACAACGTCCGTCCGTCGTGATCCGCTTCATTGCGTTCCCATTCTTCTAGCTTCAACAACGCCACCGTCCGTTTCCTTCACGTCAGAAAACTTTCGTCGTAATCCCGGCCTTAAAATTGTTGACCTACGATGGTGATGACCCTTATATGGGGGTATCGATAACATAGGATTCTTTGCGAATGATTTTCCAGCACCGCCTTGTCAATGGGAGGCTCAGCGGAGGCCGAGAACGGGCCTCAAAAAAGGTCCGAGAGCAGGAGTGAGGTTTTCCGAATCGGCCCCCATCCCATGGAGCTACAACAATGGGAAATATTTCCGCCATTATAAATCCCTGGGGCCGCGGTTGGATGGAATGCCATTGATAACTAACGCGCCACCACTCACGTTTTACTACCGTCCTTGAGTCCCGGATCTACAATTCATCAAAAGCAACGGGAAGAGAGCATCCATCGTTCGGTCAATTCCAAGCAAATCGCGTCAGATGTGAAGGATGCGGGCAGCCTGGCGTCAACTAGCGGTAATAATTGTAAGTACGTACAACGATCCACCATAGCACCTTAAAAAAATAACAGAAAACAACTGTACGTATTTGAGTTTTATACTTTACATCATGCAAATACTTGTTTTCATGGGGTTATAATCTGAAACATTTGTAATATATTCATTTTTCAATATCCTTTATAGTATAAAAAAGGCAAAAATTACATTGGTATAAACAATGGTACTTAGTGTTAAGCTATCGGAACTTCAACTTCTAAGGTTATATTTGCACATCCAAGGTAAAAAACAAGTCCATCACAACTTCCATGATCAAAGAATTTGGCACTCGAAGTTAGATAGCGCGGCAAGTTTCATGCCTCCACTGACGGAATTTATATGGATTTATGGTGATAAGCGCAAAGGCTTGGACAAGCCTTAATTTCGAACATGATTACGCATATATCAATGTGAAAAAATTCTTTTTTCTTCCATTCGGAATAAAACAATGTAGACCACAGCATATTGTTTTTCTGCTTATTAGTCATTCTCTAACGCTCAGTCCCCTTGCAAAGCACTTAATGTACGGAAGCTTTAAATCCTATGTTCGTTTAGGGTTTTCCATTTTAAATCGACAAAGTTTTCAGAAATATCAAGCTTTACCATCTCAGATTTCAGCTGAAATTGGTGAATAGATACTGTCAACCTTCCTGAGCCAAAAGACGTTCCCTGTTTCAGCAGAAAAAATTCGTCCCTGAATTATAGGCAGGCATGCATTTTCTCAAATTCAAGTGATCTTTTCTCAGTGAGAAATACTCACATTCCAGTTTTACTAATACATTCATACACTAGGTACGTATGAGTGCCACGGTGAGAAGAACTGGCCCGTTTTCAAAATTATTTATTGGTGTAATTTTAGGCTAAACTTGTGAAAAAATTAATTTTGGAAGTAGCATTTACAGCGGAAAAAAGACACTGGCACGGCTAGAATATTGCGAAAAGTCCATTTAAAACTCCTTTATTAACATGTAGACTTCATTTGCTTTCTATCGACACCTTTTACATGTGTATGTCACGTAAAACCAGTCTGCTGCACCCTGCAGAAAAATGGTGTAAGAAGACGATTTTCAGGCGTTAACGCAATGCATGCCTGCCTATAATTCAAGGGAGAATTTTTTTCTGCTAAAACAGGGAACGGCTTTTGGCTCAGGAAGGTTGACAGTATCTATGAAACAATTTTAGCTGAAATCTGAGATGGTGATTTAACCAAATGACCATTTGTTGATTTAAAATGGAATGACTCTTTCCTAGACATGCAAATTTCGATTAATTTCGATGATTCAATTCATGCGACTTGGTTCATAAAGATGACTCGTTGTTTTACAAGGTTCAAAATGAATGACCAAGAACTATGAACCGCAGAAGCCAATCGAATTCAGGATTAACACTCATGCCCGAATACTACCTCTAACGATGTAACGCTATGAAGAAAACTAAGAGCGTGTCAGGAGTTTTCTAGTTCTGAACCTGAAATTCGGACTTTAAAAGCATGGAGCTGTCGAACTTTCTTCACTAGTTTGTATGTTTCCCGAGAAAACTATTTGCGTCCAGGTTTTTGCTAGGTTAAGTTACAATAAACTATTCCCTGGATTTAGCTAACTAGGCTGAACTAATATGGCTTTTGTTAAGTATTACCGCTGAAATAATATTGAATTAACAAGAATAAGGTGTAAAGCATTTTCTGTTCACACACATGAACTAAATATTTAATCATGATATGAACGAAAAGAATAATAAATTGTGTTTTCAAGGTTCTCTTAACTTCCATACACAATATTGTCATAATTTTGGAGTGATTCCTCGTATCAAAGAATGTATTTGGCGATTAAGTGCCCTTGCACGATTTCCATCGTATAACTGATATAAGCAGCTTAGTTCATTTTGCGCTGTTTACCTTCAATCTCGATAACTTTTTAATCTCGTGATTTTAACATGAAACAAGCATGATTCTAAGCACCCAAATTGTTCTCAACCATTCTTTTTCATGACGAATCAAAAGAGTTTTCGCCTCAAATTAATCATTTAGTTCTTAATGAACAACTTTATCGAAGAGTGTGATTTAATTCATCTGGTTCGTGCAAATGATTCGTAAATATTGAACGGTTCACTCATAGACGACACACCTCTGTCCTTTTCACCTTCACCATGAAAATTCCTCCGCAGCAAAGTTTATTCAAACGATCTTCTATTCAACAGCCAAGTTTATTTATGGTTACTCATCAATGGTGGCTTTCTTGCCTGCAAGGGTGCGGTATTCAGGCACGAGTAATGTGTTCGTGTTGTACCGCAAGGGTTCACTAATTTGGATCGGTGCTCCAGCGAAGGGTTTTCCTTAGCAGGCGCCAAATAAGAATCAATGGATCAATAAATGCTTGCAAGAGAAGCTGGAAACCTCATCACGATCCGACATAACACATTCGTGCCAAGCGAATTGCGAGCTTTCCCCCCGCATTGGCAAAGACTTGACGGGCGTCGAAGAAGGAGAAACGAGTGTCCAGCTCCTTGCGCTGTCATCTGTCTCGTGGCCGTCAATTGTGATGCCCACCCAGCCACTATCAGCAGCAGCACTTCGCGGACGTCAGCAGCTGTCGCTCATTTCAAATGAGTGTGTGCAATGTCATGGCTACTTGATGAAAACAGCAGACGGAGAACTTAAAGAAAGGACCTCCAAGAAGGCCTTACAAAGAATGGAAGGATAGTAATGAGCATACTGATAAATGAAGAGGATAGCTTAAGAGGCTGAGATCTAAGATCACTAAGGATCTCATTCATAGAATGAGAATGCCCTGAAGTGGCCTTTAGATGTGTAAAAGGCCCGTACTTCATGGACGTCTTCTGATGAAATGATACTGAGGTATCAATTTACATCTACATCTACGTAATACCCTGCGATCAGCCACGAGGATGTGTGGCAGGGGTTGAAGATCACCAAACATGCACTATTGACATGCAACTAGGATATTTAATGGAGCCATGCTAGATAATAGGGTCACATGCAGCTAGATGGTTAGTATCCACATAATAATAAAGGGTTTATTGTTTGTTATTACATGCATTGTGCACTACAGACTACAATTTACGGCTAAGGCAGGCTCCGAGCTCGCTTTAGCCCAATGCATTCGGGTTATCAAGTGATTATCCAGCCACATCAGTTAATACTGAGTGCGATAATTGACAGCTCCTGCAGGACCTCCTTTTCATGAGTGCTAAAATGTGAAAATTTTCTACGATCCATCTTTAGATCAAGACCCAACAGCAAATAATAAATCCTAAAACACACGAAAAATTGAAATAGTTTTACCTAGTAAATTAAATATGGCCTTAATGGAACCTAGTGAATTAAAATGCTAAACTGAGTAACAATAATAATGGAACCAAAACGGTTATCTACTGTATGCGAACTAAAGAACTGAAAATAAGTTGAACTATTTTAACTATGGCAAGGATATGAACTGCTGGAACTACTATTACAAAATTACAGGAACGGTGATGAAATTAGAATGAAATAGTTACATAAAGACACCCTCCTTCACTTCAAAGCTGTAACTACACGAAAATTACAAATAAAAAACGTTTATGGCAATATAATCTAAAAGAAAAGAACGCTAAAACTGATAAGATACAAAAAAAGAAAGAAAACAGAACGTGAACTATTAATAAATAAAGCAAAAAGTAAATTAAAGGTTAAAGATTGTCATGAACCTGCCACAGGCCTCTTTTAATTTGCCATTTGTCAGCTTTTTCGAATTTACATGTCAGTTGTTTCGCACACATTGTATCCACCACGCTAGTTTTTGCTTATAAATCATGGATCAGGTGGTTAAAGTCGCACTTCACAAAGTGTCAAGCTTAAGATATCTATGAATCACACTTTTATAGAAGTCTTACTTTACTCTACAGAGTCACTTTTCTAAGGGAATTAATTAAGTCTACACTATGAATATGACCCTAACACTTTTTTTGAGTGGACGTGGTAGCACAATACAGCAAAAATACAAAAGTTGGTTTTTTAATTGGTACTCCTACTCCTTAGCATCAAGTGGTTAGGATGGTCGGATGGACGCTTGCATCACGCCAGTTATGTCTCATATGTGAGGGCAACAGGGAGAAGTGGCAATATTATGGAAAATTGAAATTGGCAATGGGACTCCACTTTCATATTTCAGTGGCCTGGAGATCTAATTTTGAGGAAACAATTGTTAAGGCAGGTGTTTCTCGATAGTCAAAAGTCTATGGAATAGATAGAGCACTTCGGCCACAGTAGCCGGAAGGAAATAGAAAATCTCGAATAATTTTTTTATAAAAATAAAGGGGTAATGTGGAAAATGCACATTTATTTCTCCTGCATTAATAATGTACTTGATGCGAAATTTTCTCACAAATTTAAATATATAAGTCAACATTTTCTATAACAACCACAAAGATTACGAAGCGCTATTAAAATGTTCACGAAAATTGACGAAAGTCACGTGAGAATAAATTCTTTCTGACGTCACTGCGCGGTAAAGGTTTCATATTACTCCGGAAACAGATATTTATTTTAGAATAAAACGAAGCGAATGCATTGTTCGAGGTTATTAGCCGTTTCTTGATTGAAACCATGATTGAGAAGGAATTAATTTCACGAAATAAAAAAGCACAACCCGGCAGTTTGCCTTCGGTTGACTCCTTTATGGCGGCATCCTTCTTAAAATAAGAGCTATTGCCATGTCGTTGCAGAGATTTGCGTAGTGAAAACAAACAGGGAACAATACAAGTATCATAACAATTGACGGACGATTTCATCGTTGCTATTCATACTACTTAAATAAAAAATTGAATTAAATTCAATTATTGCATTAAAATATCAGAAAAATAGATACGTTTACGCCAAGTATTCATTAAACAACTTACCTCCACTTACAACAGACAAACAACGCCCATAGTGATGCCGTGCTGTGACGTCACGCGATGACGTCGTGTTCTTAAGCTGCAAAGAAAAGTTACAATTTTTAAAAAGAGTAGTATATTTGTAAAACATTTTAATTCTTCAGAAAAAATGTTTTCTAAGTATATTTTAGCTAATAAACTTCACATTTAAGGAGTTATATAAAATAATACATGTAACCCATTGTTTTCAAGTAGCAGTATAAAAGAAACTGCACACTACAGCAAGTATTCAATGCATTAGGGCAAATGAAATTTGAAACATATAATCCAGAGGTTTTGTGGTCATGTCTTTTTGGACTTCTTGGCGATGAGGAATGCTTATTTCCCGCATATATTCGTTCTCCTTACTCTCAAAGTCAATGAAATTAGAATTAATCAACAGCGCCGCTTTCTTCCAGGTTATTGATCGCTGAGTACATCTTCGGGGGCAAAAGAGCCAGAGTAGGGTAAAATTTGAAATTAAAATCACCTAAAACCGATCTCAATATTCGTTCCTCTGGGAGAAAATCGGAAATTCGTGGAGTTCAATATCATCGACCCTCAAGCCCTCACTATCTCTATTCACACGGAGGCTGCTTCTCAAATCTCCTCATCCACTCCTCGGCCACAACCTTGAGACTTATTCTCTTCCTCGAAAGAAACTTCGAACAAGGACGAATCGTTGGGCGTCTCCTCGAATGGGTTTTATTTCCTGAATTAGAAATTCTGCCGAGATTATTGAAAATCGGCGGGGAATGGGAAGAAGAAAGGAGGGGAGGGCGCGTGGGGTGATGGGATGGGATGGTGAAAAACAATCGGCGATCGGCGTCCGTGTGTGAAGGTGGAGGAATGTTTGTGGAGGGCCGGGGAGTGGCCAGAATGTGACGTCCTTCTGGCACTTCCGATGGTGGGGGGCCATTAAGCAATTCGGCGACAATCAAAGGAGAGAAGCGGTGAAATGGTGCCATTTTGCCTCCCAAAGGGCTTGAATTCCCGTTCTTCAAAACTGGGGATGGAGGGGTGAGGCTATTTCCTTGACTTTCTTTCACGAACGAGAGGTGAGACCTTCTTTACCCTTAAAGACACCGCCGCAGTGGTGTGTTTAGAAGTAAAAAAAAAGCCCAGGGACCGGAATGGAGTTTTAAAAAATCGATTGTAATAAGGGAATATTATCTTTAACCTAACCGCCACGGCCGGCTCCATTTTAGCGATTCCCGTTCAGATTTAAGGTCGAGGGAAGAACGAGAGATAATATTAAGTGCAAAGAGTTTGCCCTCCATCTCGCTCGTAATTATATTTGCTTTTCATTACTTAGTCCCTTCTTCCCCTCCATACCCTTATTTTCCACGCCTCCTTTTCCACCCCATTGAAGGAGATAACTACGCTGGAATGGTGAACGAAATCCATGTGGACGGATAATTCCGTTCAGGTGAGTACCAAATGAATTATGATATTGATTCATGAAAATCTACGCACTAGACTACTTATTACGTGACCTAGAATATTTCATTTCAGAGCTGTGCTATTCTCATCCATTTTTATGCATTACTATTTCCAGGGATTTATTTAGAGCTTTATTCCTTAGTATCTTCCGGACCGAGATTTACACCAAGGACCTAAAGTTACTTGGAATACAGATGTTAGTAAATATCATGTAAAATTATTGTTAACTGACTCCAAATAGGAAAAGCATTATTGTAGTCTGTTTTACCTGACGAGGAACGAAAATCGATAAGTTTTTCTGTTTTAAATGAATATATATAATATGTGTAATGATGATATACCTATATTTGCAAGCTGTTCCTTACTTAAATGTACCTGTTCTTATACGGTGTGCACCAGAACAATACTATCTGTCTATCCATTTAAATCTACCAAGTTTGTTGTGCACACCTGTACACCTGCAATAAAAAAATGAATAAGCCTTGTTCCAGAAAGATTCCTAGGATTCAGAGATAGTGACATATAGCATGTACGGGAGAGTAATGTTACTTTTTACAAAGTATTAGCCGGCTCTCTTTCGTAGATTGAGGTCTAAATATGTAGAATAAAAGAGTGTGATTCAACACAAAAGTAGGTACTTCTATACTCATGTGCATGGAATAGTGCAAATTTTGCATAAGAGCAATATTTCCACGGAAAAAATGTAAAATACTCCGCAGCTCTGCTGAAGAGACTAATTTTCAAAATTACCGAGGCAGAACGCTTATTTCGAAATCCGAAGGAATCCAGATATGGAATTGGCCTTTGAGAAAGCCGCCGGGAATGTCGGATTCTTTTCCTGATATGGTCAACTGTTACATTCAATGCCAAGTTTTACGAGGAAAAGGCCACATATTGTTCAATTTAATTCGGGAGAAAAATTAAAAATATGTCTGGGGAAGAAGTGGGTCAAGGGAGACTGAAAGGAGAATGAAATGACTGCAGGGGGTGAAAGGCTCTACAATCGAATCAGAACTCATTAGGGATGCGAATCGTACAATTGACTCGTGATGTCTTAAGTGCTGCTATCTATAAACAAGTACATAGGCGAGTGAATATGCCCACAAAGCGATAAATTAATAGGTAGGTGCATTGAATGCCATTCCGTGCCACCAGACACACTCCATAAGGATGTTGTCTCAACCGCACGCGATTGTTGCCATCTCTACGATGACTTGCGCGTCAATTCTGGTTCTTTCGTCGATAAGAGTTAGCGACCGCTAACTTTAGCGGTTGCCACGAATGAACGCGATTCTGGGTTATGGTTGAACTAGCGACTGCTAAGGCTCGAGGAAGTTCGGAAGCTTAGCGCAAGCATTGTTTCACGTCATTCACTATCAACCAATAAGAAGAGAAGAAAAACACTAACGAAAGCCTACGTCCTCGTTACCGCGGGAATTTTAAATAAACTACTGTATGAGGCTAGCAGCTCTATAAATATCGGTGGAGAGTAATTTTAAAAAATGAATCCAATTGTATCCAATGAATAATGAATCCAATTACTTACTCATATGAGCGTTTTAAGTTGTTTTTTTTAAGTTGTAGCTATTTCAATATACAATGCAGTATACAATAGTAGTGAATCTCAAATTGTGCAATAAAGTCGTACTTCAGTATTGGTGGTAATAACGTCAGCCACCACGTACTCACAATCAAATTTGTCTTACAGGTTATTTCCACTGATTCTCAACAAATTCTTGCTACCACTGATTTTTGGCTGTCAAATGACTCTTGACAGTTCCTGTCAATTAGAAATATTACCATTCCTCTGGCACAGGACTTAGAGAGAAGAACACGTTTGCTCTGATGGATATAAACCCAAAAGATATTTAAAAAAGTCGAAAAGCTTAAGTCTTTTATAGGACCATATGGGAACGTTCATGACCTAGACGATTCTGGAAGTATTTCGGGAAAAACTACATTTTGTTAACTCTCCCTTCTAAGAGTTATGAAGTAAGTATTTGATGTATGCTATCTATCAGTAAGCAAGACCAAAAATGTATGCTGGTAGGACCATTGTCTTGCCAGTATACTTCAGTACTTTGGATTCGATATTTTATAAGATGATAAAATCGCACACTTCTGCGTATGACTCACTTAACAAACTTTTGCTGCATAGCACCAACATTTCAATGCATTGTAAGTCTGCAGATAGGTCCGCCAGCATCAAAATAGTATTGCCGCTAATTATTAGTCGAATTATCATGATAGTCTAACTAGGGTCTTCCGGCAATGTTTCGAAATTGCTGCGCTCAAGATAAGGTTATGACATATTTTTTTAAGGTACTAGTAAGTGACGATTTCCTTACATATATCTATGCACTGAACAGTTAAACAAATTTTCATTTCGCAGTTCAAGATTTGCGAGAAATTAAAAACAGTTTGGTGAAAATATCAACAAATATGAAACACTTGATTCTATGCAAAAGAAAACAAATGGAAGTAAATTTAAAATGAACTCACCGTTTAAGTTTTTTGGGTGTTAAATGTCATAAGAATGGTATTACAGATACTTATTAACTTCACTGCAATGTTAGAGTGGATTTACATTCAGCGATACGTAATTTAGAGACTGCTATGAGTTAGCTACGAATTGGCTACTGCTAATACGAAAGGGAATATGAAGTTGATGTTTAGCAGTTACTATCGGGCCTTAGCGACCGCTATCCAAGCGTGAAGTTAGCGAAAATAAAACCGGTATCTGATTTTTAGCGACAGTCGCTAATACCGTCGCTATGTGTGCTTAGCAATTGCTAAAAATAACCAGAATTGACGAGCTCACTACACTTTATACAAATAGTTTTCTTTGCCCTAATAGGCAGGTGTCATATAATTCCTTCTAGAAAATGAAGTCGTATAGAGTTTTATATCTAGTTCTACTAGTTGGCTGCCTTGTAAAGAGTGCTTTCTTTATGCCACCATCTCTGTAAGGCACAAGTGTCTTTCCTGTCCAAACAAAATTATAAAAATACCTTCTTTAAGTCACCATATTTCCCACCTAACGTAGTAGAATCTGTAATTGCAATTCCCTCTCTATTCAACACACCGTAATCCTCTCCTGTTCATCGTTCTTGATATTCCATTGCCTGTAAAAATACCTACCATTCACTTATGTAGCATCAAATTTCTTCAACAAGCACTTAGTCTTCTCTCATTATATTTCATAGTTCCTCAAGAACCTCCCTTCCTATTTATCTAATCTTATCACTTTATCCGCTAATTACAAAGGCCTCCAGTTTTCTATTATTCTCTTCAAAAATACTAGGTTACAGAATAATATAAATGCAGCAGTTCTTGGAATTGTTGCCCGATCATGATGATGAATATTAGAATCATAACATACAATATTTCGTAAATAAGTTACATTAGGGATTCCACTTAGTCTTAAAATGAGTTATAAGGCTTATAGAAAGCCCTTCCGGCCACTCAAAGCCTTTGATAGGGAAATAGAAATTAATTGGAAAAATTATTTCCAATCTTACCATGCTTCGTTGTAAAATAAGGCGAAGAGCGTGACAAGAAAGACTGAATATTCATCTACACCTTCGACATACCCTACAAGGTAGGTACCCCTTGGGCGAGTGGCATGGGGTGAAGACTCACCATATATGTGCTACATACATGCCACTAAGAGCTACAGTTATATTACTACATGGAAACAAGTCAAGTACAAGAGCCACGTGCAACTACGTCGTTAGCGTCTGCATAGTGAAGAAGTGTTTACTGGTTAGATAGATTTTCACTGCATATATTTATCTAATATATTTCTTTATGATTCATAGATTATTAATACTAAAATATTCTTAATTTGCTACAGACTACTCCAACAATTTTTAACCTACCTATGGTACGCGAGAAAAATAACCCTTTAAATCTATCGGTACGACAATCTATCTCTCTAATCTTGTTTATCTGCTCAAACATAGCATAATACGCGGACGTTCTTAATATATATCTTAACTCGTTAAGCTCTATCTTAATGTACATCTAAACTCGTTACTCCAGCTAAAGCAAAAGGGCTGGATCGTGCGTGAGGAGCCTCTCACTATAAAACCGAAAGTGGGCTACTCAAGCCCGATACGGTAGCGAAGAGGGAAGGAGCAGTCTGTGTGATTCAGGTCGTAAGCGGTGCCTATCCGCTAGATGATGCCAACCAGAAGAAGATCAGCAAATATAACAGAGATGACCTGGAGACCATGGTTGCAGCTGATCAGGGGACGAAGAAAATGAAGACATCCGAGTTATCGCGTGCACCATCTCCTGGAGGGGCGTCTGGAGCAAGAAATCGGCTGAGCCTGGGAGTCACCAGAGGAGCACCAACATCCATCACCACCAGAGTCCTACATGAATTGGACGAGATGGAACTCGATGACAACGGTGAAGGAGAAGAAATGTGTTGGATAAAGCAGAAGAACATGTTCGAGAAATGGGAAACCTGCACCCAAACATCAGAAATTCGGCAGCAGGAAAGTACACCGTCGCACAACTCAGTCTGTGGAATCATGGGTTGGTGCGGTGTTAGTGGGCCCATGGCCCTGAGTCTCACACTACTTAGGCACTACATCTAGCACAAGAGTGCGTAAATGCATTTCCTCCACACCTAAAAAAATCTGTAAGCAAATCAGCTTCGCATTCACTGAAAAGGTTTAGCCTTAGTTTTAACCCATAATTATTTCAAAATATTAAGCCAAGACACAGAAACGAGTAAGGGACTACGGAAATTAAATTAGCCGTTGATCTTGGCACAGCAAGCAACGAAAAAGAATAACCACATTTTCCTTTCATTCCGAGAAATAAGTTAAAAACCTAAAAGCGCACCAATTAAATGCCTATCACATCACGATAGCACCAAATACGGAACAATACATTGCATATCTGCTTTTAGTTTGAAATAACACCCCTACTGTACTTTCGACGAATATATTTTTTGTGAGGACGTTAAATCTTCAGGCCTAAGTAGTGCATTGAAGACTTTTCTGTTACTTTATTAGGGCATTTAGGGAAAATTACAAGTGATCAAAGTATTTTCAAACAGTTGGGGAGAGCGGCTTCCGTTACCAATCTAACTATTCGTAAAATATGATTTGATTCTTTCCTGGTGAATTATTTTCGTAAAATCTTCTCGGGCATCCCACCGGGTTCAGTATTTATATAACACCGTTTCAACGGACTCGTCCATCGTATTGGAGAGGAGTATTCACCCGAACATCAACAGCCAATCAGCGAGCAGCGGCCACTTCAGAAGACGCGTATAAATAAGCGTCAAATTCGAAGCATTTTTCACTTCAGCTTGGCCTGAGGACGCCCGCAGTAGAGTGGGTGAAACGTCGCCATTTTATCAGGATGACAACGCGGAAGACTCCCGAAATCTTTTTAAAATCATCCGAACGCCGCGAAAATCTTCGCCAGTAAAAGATCTCTTAGAACCATTGATAAAATAAGTTTTATTTGCTAGTATTTACTATCGAAAGCCTTAGCTTATCCATTATCTCTTATACAGTGGTTACATATGAACCACTGCAGACTTATAGTCAAATAGGCAATTAATTGAAAAAAGTTTCAAATGCACTCAGTCCATGCAAGAATTGAATACCAGTAAGATAAGTTCTTGTGTAAAGGGCTGCCGTAATATAAGATAATGGTACCATCTTTATGTCTTACTGGGAAAATGTCAGCCAATCAGAGCGCGTAATTAGTACTGTCGGAGTCAGTCGCTGCTTTTGCGGGAGCATTTGTGAACTATCATTATATAAGGAAATATTTGAAACTATTCAGGCAAAATTAAGCTGTAAAAGTGAAAATTTGTATTTTAAATAACATTGCATGATTTTAGCGCGGACTAGACGCCATCTATCCATCTTTTAAGAGCTAATCTCGAATGCTGAGCGTGCTTGGCATGTTATTCATCATTCACTGTCGGAAAGATTCTGAAAATCTCTGCTCATAAATAGAAGAAAACTGCCGTACAGTCTGGAAGAAGAGGGAGTAGACTTCCATTGAATTTTCCATTGAATAGATTTCATTCCATGATGTTTGCTTCCCATGAGGCGTTGCAAATATTAACAAAGCATCAAAGAAAGGTGCTGAGGCAAACGACTATTACCAAGATATTAAGTTCACAAATGACATGAAAAATATATTGCAAACCCCCAGAACATACTATGGTAGAATTGAATATGATCATGCAATTTGAGAAATTGATTGATGAATTGACAGATTCAAAATGTCCTTCGTGCTTCGAGCAATTAGGGATACGAATAACTGTAAATAATACCAGTAATATAAATAGGAGTATATCAATAAATAGCATAGTTGCATTTTGTTATAAGGACTTAAAGATAACCCAGTTAACAGCATTTCTTTACATGCTTACATTGATATTTTCATTTTTTTAATGGTGAAATTTAGACTAGAATATAATTACTAATCTTATTCATATATACCAGAATTCAATCATATTCCTATCATTACTAATCATATTCATATTCAATGCATGTTTGGTGTGAATTCACCCCTGCCACACACATTTATGGTGCATTGCAGGGTATTATGTAGATGTAGACTACGACACAGTGTTCTTAAGTTAATTTCACGGTAATGAATATTCAACTAAATTTTACGCTAGTTTTTTCCGTAACTTAACACAGGCTTCGCGCTATTTTTTTCTAAGAACGCCACCTATTACGGTAGGGCTACATAAGTTCACTTATGCTAACGCAAGCAAGCTAATTGTACGCAAAGGTCAATTTCACGATAGATTTTTCTATGGATTGCTCTTTACACCTATTTTAGAATGGACACAAATAATATCATAGACAGCGGGGTCTTGTGAGGAGAGAGAAAGAAAGACAGTGCGCTCCCAGAAGCTTGCCACGTACGAAATGACGAGACAAACGGCTGAATGGGTTTCGGGTCTATTTATGAGGGCGCTGGAACGCTTGACCACCGTTTTCTTCCGAGAGAGTCAGCTGAGAGACCCGCGCGACCTTGAAGGTGATGGAGTCTTGATGGGAGGAGGTAAGGAGACCGTGGCACACCGCACCTGCCAAGAAGGAGGCCAGCCAATTTCCTGGAACGGATTCCTTTGAAGGCATCTTCCCAACGACTTATTAAAAAAGTGGACATCATAGGTGTGCTTTTATGGTCAGATACTCTTAGGTGGAGATGGAAAGAGAACATGAGGGGTGAGAAAGGCGATAGTACTCCATGTTTCAATGAGGCGAAATCAGACTTCGTCAAGAGATCAAGATCGTTTCCAGGCGTTCTCCAGTTCCATGCCACTAGCAGTAATAAACGGAAATTGGCCATTTGTATGCCTTAAAATTACTTTGTAATGATTCTAGACTCTTGAAAAAAAGATACTTTCTCTTGGACGTTATTTCTGTAATTATAAGGCACATTTACAAGGAGCCCTATGAGACGATTCGCTTCTTCAACCGAAATGACTGCATGAAACCACCATTCCTAATAAGAGACAAACAGTTTTTTTTTCAAAGGGCGGCTGCTAATAATAACTACTAACCAAATAAATACTAAAATAACGAAGTAACCATTTGAATAAAATGAGTAATTAAGGAATTCTTTTTTCACAAGTCCAAATTTAATGAGCATTGATCATATCGTTTCTGCTAACGATGAAAAATCGATTGTTCTTTTTCTCATCCACTTATTTACAATACTATAACAGGAAAATAATAGTGCATATAACATTTTCAACAAGTTTCATAGCCGATAAGTAATCTGTCGCATATTTGCGGCAAGGCACACTTTATAGCTAGTATATTGGATCCTTACGAAATAGGCCTAAACATTGAACTTGAACGAGAACAGCACAGATCGGCAATATTTTTAAGGGTACGGTATGATTACTGTATTAGCGTGACCAGTGTATTGAATGAACTAAAATAGGAAAGATTGTGAGACCGTGGGTTGAAATTTAGACTAAATCTCTTGAATAAATTCCAAGATAATATTTTCACAGATGAGGTTAAAAATATTTTGCGAACTGCAACTTACTATGGTAAACTGGAATATAACCATAATATTTGAGAAATTGATTGCGAGCTGACCTATTCAAAATGTCCTTTCCTCGAGCAATTAGGGATATGAATAGCTGCAAATATATATAATAGCATAAATGCTAGTGTATCAGAGGATAGCTTTAGTGGTTGCATGGTGACATAAGGAGTTTAAGCTAACCCAACTAACAGCATGTTTAAGCATGCTTGCTTTGCTATTTTTATCTTCTAAGAATTTGAATTATTATTGCTAATACTTTTTGAGCATGATATGTAGTGCATGTTTGGTGTGAATTCACCCCCTGCCAGACACCTTTATGGTTCCTTAGAGAGTATTATGTAGATGTAGTAAATATTCGAACATAGCGATGCCAGGGCAAACGAGCCAATGGGAAGACCCAAGGAGGATTAAAGTAAGATGCAAATGAGGAGAAGCTACTAGTTTTGGATTCTGTTTCACATTGTAAGGTGTATCAACAGCCGCTAGTCCATGATTTCTCGCGAGGTGTTAGGCTAGTTTCAGGGCTAACTAAGGGAAGTAAATGGATTTTCCGAAAATCCCTGCCTCAATTGCTAACGTTGAATGATAGATGCCTTTCAAGAGAAGGCCAAAAGATAACTTACAACCCTAAAGAATCAGAAGTTTTCAGCCAGCAATGCAACCTAAAAAAAATAACTGGGAAAATTAAAAACTGTAACATTCAGAATTGTTGACGTTAATTTATATTGAATTCACTTTGAGGGGTTTGACGTAATATTTTTCAATAGTGTAAGTAGTGAATGATTATTTCATAGCATTACCAATATTCAAAATTATAAAACATGTAATTTACTGCTAAATTTACCGCAGGTGATCGAAAAAAAACACGAATTTCATGTTGAGCAACTTCATGATCTTAAGCTTCCAAAATTATCGATGCGAGACGTGTCCTCGAATTCGAGGGCGAAAAATTCTTGAAAATTACTGGACCGCAAAAAAGCCATCTAATTTTCTAGAAATGCAGTATCCCAAGCGAGTTTGCAATTAATCCGTTGTGGTTTACAGAAGAATTTCCAAGTCGAAGCGCGGCATACTTCTGCAATATTTCCGGTGAAGGTTTTATGGCAGCTCTAAACTTGGTCACCTTATATGGTATCCCACGACGAGACGAGATCCTTTCACATCTCATAAGTCACGGAATGGAACTGGGAGGCGGACTGAAATATTTAGAGGCCACGGAGAAGAACGCATGCTTAAACAAGGTTACTGTGGACTCCGAAACGGAGCAAGGACTGAAGAAACTTGAAACGTACTAGTGCAATTAGTCACCTCAAATGGCTAAGTACTAAGGTAATATGTGGAGAAGGCATTTAGCCAAATATGCATGGAAAATGATAAGATGCAAGTGACTTCATTATATGCACACACTTCAAAGAAATTGGATTAATGATTCCAAAATATCTAGAAGTTTCAAGACGCCGAATTTAGTCACAAATTCAAGGAGATACGATTCGGATTGATGCATATTACAAATGAAAAAAATACCACCTTTGGATCACTTAGCCCACAAGTATGTTCCACTTTTGCCGATAGGCCAAATATTTCCAAGAATAGCCACTATTTCCTTCATCATACAATGATATCACAGGCCTAAAGTTTATTGTAGTATTATACCATGCATTGAGCTCCTATTATCTGCTGTACGGTGCAGGATAACAACTGTATGAGTTCCACATTCATCACAATTGCCGATTTCCAAATGCATTACTACTGCCTTTTGTAACAGTACTTAGGAAATTCTCCCATGAACTACAAGGAACCAATTGTCACACTTGTATGGAATACTGAATTTCTCGAAAACAAATTGGTTTTTTCGTGCTCTATCGGCCTTCAGGGATTTTTTGTGGCAGCAAAGAAAACACGAATTCGGTATGGAATTGTTCCTCCAGCAGAACGACTGGTAACTTTGATAGTGCAAGTTACCGAACGACAGCCTTGGTTACAGATTATCCGCGGCTGAAATCAGGTTAAATCACTTCGACATGTAAACAAATGCGTCAAAATTATGCATCATTTAATTTATTACCTCAATACTGAGTAATTTTACTGGTATTCATAATTGATTGGCTGATTCCGACATAAAAAGTTTAATGCAATAACTGAATAATCAACCAAAACGTAAGAGAAATGCGTGCGTTGCATACGTGAACGAAAAATAACTATCAAGAGAAGTGCAGACAAGACATTCCAACGCACTGCAATTTTAACTAAAATAATGGCATGTCAATGCGCAACATTGTTTCTTAAGTAGCCATTTACATCTAATTAAACTCTGCCAACCTCTTAGTTGGTTTGTTACGGGGCTGCCTAATAGCCAAATCCGTGGACTTAAGCTAATGGATATAGCTCTACGTAATCACATACACATGTTACTTGATAGATATATAGGCTCCAATAGGCATGCACAACTTAATAAGTGCGGTGAAAGAAGGAATAAGATGGTAATTTATGGGTTGAGCGTTTGATTTAATGCACTACGCTCTAATTAGGCGTGCAAGGGTGTAGCCCTGCAAACCGCTATAGGGTATGACTCCAAACTTGGTTCTCAAAATTCAATTTTTCACCTATATTATCTCGTTCCCCAAGCGATGAAACATTTTTTTATACAGTAACTTCATTTTGAGAGTTATAATTTTCTTATTGTACACACAGTACTTCGTTTATAGTCTTATTAAGTTATTATATCCTAAGTGCTAAGAAGAAGCTTTTCACCATCATCAGTTGAGTATTTGAGCAGCGTTTCTCGGTAATGAAAACTCAGCTACCACTATTGCCACCTGAGAGGTAAAATGAAATATGCATCGATGGCCATTACTTCCACCTTTTGAAATCCATCATGAATTCCATTTCAATGAGCAGCACGCGGAACCGAATGAAAAATAGTGACGTCTTCTGGGGGCTTTCAATTCCTTCTTCCTCGAAGTAACGCATTAAAAAGTGAAAAAAAACGCGCTAACGAGAGCTGGAAGCGTGATTAGTAGTCTGTGATGGAGCATCGTGTCACAAACATCCACATTGTGGATGCCTACCACCAACGTGGAGACGTCAAAGACACACTCTGCTATGGTCTTGACAACCCCTTCCCAAGCAGCAGCACTTCCAGGGAACCTATATATATGTCAATGTATGCACATATGTTTAATCGCTAAGTCCAAACGGCTGGAGTGATTTTCTTGAAACTTAATACTGACAGAGAAAAACGTAGGCTAGAGTAAATTGGCCAATGTGTGGACCGTTTCGCCAACTACTTTTCCCATAAGAAAAACAAGATTCGGTGCAGACGGTGTCTTTATTGCTTTTCAAAATTACTTACACTTATGATATAGGCTTAGCATTGTTAATAGTAATAATAAAATAACAAAGTATTCCTAGAAGAACAAGAATTGTTCCACTAAATTTTCGCATATGCTTTTTTTTCCCAAAATTTGAATTTCTGTCTCAGAAATCTTAAATGCATGCACCTCTTCCACAATAGACATTTTTATTTACTTGAAAATTTCAGCATAGGCTTGGAATGTTAATTCATGACAGAATCACTTATCCTCACATCAAATCTATACGAATGATAAATTAATGCCTATTCTGAGTGCTTTTCACGGTAAAATTGGTTGACAAAATTTGATTAAACCTTATTCCTTGGCTATTAGCTACAAGAGAGTTTTCATTTATTTGACTTAATCATCCCATATAACATATAAATTACGAATTAAATTTATAAATTATGTTATCCATTTTTAGGGAACCCTAATTTATTTCTTTCGCTCATGGCCTAATACAAATTGACCACTTTCCTTTTTCTTCATTATACGGAAAACACTCAAAAGTTTCCGATTAATGAAATCTTTTTACGCCATTTGATCCAAATTACTCTTAAATTTGAATTTGTTTTCTTTTTTTATTTCTTGAGCGTTGATATGGCCTCAGTCAGAAATAATCGATGCTTCTCTAATGCCTCTTCTACACGTCCGCCTGCGCTCAACGTATTTGGCTCAGCCTGAACGTTGAGCCACCTTCCTTTCTACACGAAGCACTTAAATTGACGCTTCGCCATCTGGTGCCGAAGTTTACAAATGACATTGTAAACACTCAACATGACTGGCATAGATGATTATTAAGAGAATGAGATAATTCTACTGGTATATTATCACTTTCTAATACTTTCGGTACTTTCCGGAACTCTTTCCCCGTTTCCTTCCCTTGGATTAAGAATCTTATTTATCCAAGTTTTGAATAGCAATTTCCCGCCACAAGAATTGTTTAATCCGAACAAAAAGCGTATTACTTAAGCTGGGGTGCTGAGGCTTGCTGAGCCTACCCAGCGGCTGAACAATGGTGGAGCCTCTACACGGTGTGATCAGCCGTTATGTCGGCTGATCCGGGCCGCTCATGCTAGCGTGTAGAGCTAGCATAACTCTTGGTGTTACTCTTGGTATTAGAGAGATACCGGTAACTGCTTTTTGCAAGGAGACTGGAAGGTGCTAAAGTCGACATCATATCTGATAAATAATGCAACGTGGGCTATTTCTTTCGGCAAAGATGCATCAAGTTTCTTTTGCTAGCAGTATAGCTAGGAGTAGCTAGCTGAATAATTAAATTTGGTAAACATTTTCGTCAAATAAAAATTGGAATGGGTTAATGGTGACCTACGTCCCCCTAGCTACATGAGCGATGGCCCCACTTAACTAACATTAACCCTAAACTTTTATTAACCCTATCAAAAGCTCCATTAGGCTGACAAAATCTCATTGGCAATTGGAGATTTTTTTTTCTTTTTGTATTTGCATGAAAAGTGAAGAAAACCTCCTTGACATCACCGACCATTTCATAGCCAAAACAAATAATTTCAAATGCTGCAAGTGTTAGTTTGCACGAAAATATCTATGCCTACATGGAGTTGTGAATACATTTTTCACAGCATTCATAGGCATATATTTTATTGTAACGCTTTGTCAATAATAAACTAGCTACCGCAGGGATGTTGATTTTGATTAGGGTCCCTGTATGGTAAAAAAAGTGTTAATAAATAAATCATCAGCCATAATGTACGAAAGGGACAGTCAGTCAAGACAATGAAGAATTAAGAACTTTCGATAAAGTTCCGCATGATAAATTAAGTTTGAAGTTTGAGAGTTTTGGTATAAATAAAGACGTTGTATGTTGGGTAAAAGAATTCTTAAGTAGGCGAGAGCAGAGGGTTGTCATAGATGGTATCATGTCGGACACAATCAAAGTCACATCGGGAGTTCCCCAGGGTAGCGTAGTAGGTATATTTTAGGCATAAACCGGAGACTCCGTGAAGTCTGTGGGAGCGAGGGAGCTGAGTTTTGGGACCTCGGGCCGGAGCTGGAAACGTGTCAGGTGCCCCTGAATCGCTCGGGTGTCCACTACACGGACGAGGCATCGTCTAGGGTAGCGCGTAGGATACTGGAGCATACACGTAGGGTTTAGCTCAGGTGGTAGCCCAGAGTGGAGGTCAATCCGCGGGGGAAAAATCGTGCAAGAATTTGACAGAACATGCAAAGTAGTTTTAGAAGGTCAGAGAAAAATACATGGAGAGAACGAACATGATAATTCATCAAAGGTAATAGGTAGACCAAATAGTTTGTCCGTCAAAAAATTATCGAGGAAAATTTTAGTTGGAAAGGAGCACCAAGAGAGAAACAGATTGGAAGAAAAAATTTCAGTGATAGTAGTGAATTGTAGTATAAGAAATAAAGTAGCAGAATTTCACCACCTCATTAAGAGTACTAATGCAGATATAATCGTAGGTACAGAAAGCTGGCTTTCGAAGGACATATCAGATCATGAAATATTTCCGAAGTGTTTTACAGTATACAGAAAGGAGGTAAGTACAGTACAGCATAGTGTGTAGCTATCAATTTTTGGAGGAGGAATAATTCGATAGAGCGATCCTATAGAATTAATAACACGAAGATCGAAAATGTTGAAACCGTAAGATATTTAGGTGTAACAATCACTAAAGATTTATCGTGGGGAAGACACATAAGGTAAATATGCGGCCGAGCGAAGAGAAAGCTAGGATTTATAAAAAGAGTACTTGGGAAATGTGATGAGAAGACAAAATAGCGATGCTACTTTTCACTAGTTAGGCCCCACCTCGAGTATGCAGCCAGTGTATGGGATCCTAATGAATTAGGTTTGATGAGAGAACTAGACAGTGTGCAGCGTAGAGCAGCTAGGTTCGTCAAAAGGTGTTACGATAGGTTGAGTAGTGTATCAGAATTAATACAAGAATTAGGGTGGGAATCATTATCAGAGCGTAGATTAAAGTTCAGATTAAATCTATTGCAGAAATTTCAATCGGATAGCTTTACTGAAGATGTTAGGCACATATTAAAAACACCAGCGTATTATGCTAGATTCGACCAGATAAATAAGATTTAGAGATATAGATTGTCGTACAGATAGATTCAAAATGGCATTTTTCCCCCGTACTATAAGAGAACAGAATAGGCAGCATAGGAAACGGATAGGTAGGGGAAATATTTTAGAGTATTCTGTAGTGCATGATGCATGTATTAACCCCTCAAATACTATAGATACCAACAATCTAGTTGCATGAGACCCTTTAGTTGCTTGCTTGCATGTTAGTAGTGCATGCTTGGTGACCTTCACCCCCTGCCACACACCCTAGCGGTGGCTTGCAGGGTATCGTGTAGATGTAGATGTCCACTTTTATTTCTTTTATACATAGACGATTTGGGTACCGTAGTTAGTAGTAAGCTTAGACTTTTTGCAGACGATGGGGTAGTGTACAGGGGTATATCAAACGAAGAGGACAGGAAATCGCTTAGCAAGGATTTAGATGCAATTCAAGAGTGGTGCGACAAATGGCAGTTAGAACTTACCCTTAAAAAGTGTGTGGCTATCAATTTTTAGAGGAGGAATAATTCGATAAAGCGTACCTATAAAATTAGTAACAAGAAGATCGAAAACGTTAAAACCATAAGATATTTAGTTGTAACAATCACTATGGATTTATCGTGGGGAAGACAGATAAGGGAAATATACGGCCGAGTGAAGAGAAAGCTAGGATTTATAAAAAGAGTACTTGGGAAATGTGATGAGAAGACAAAAGAGCGATGCTACTTTTCACTAGTTAGGCCCCACCTTGAGTATGCAGCCAGTGTCCGGGATCCTAATGAATTAGGGTTGATCAGAGAACTAGACAGTGTGCAGCGTAGACCAGCTAGGCTCGTTAAAAGGTGTTACGATAGGTTGAGTAGCGTTTCAGAATGAATAAAAGAATTAGGGTGGGAATCATTATCAGAGCGTAGGTTAAAGTACAGATTGAATATATCAGAGAAATTTCAATCGGATAGCTTTACTGAAGATATTAGGCACATATTAAAAACACCAGCGTATTATGCTAGATTCGACCACCCAAATAAGATTATAGACATAGATTGTCGTACCGATAGATTCAAAAAGGCATTTTTCCCCCGTACTATATGAGAACAGAATAGGCAGCATAGCAAAGGGATATGTAGGGGAAATATATTAGAGTATACTGTAGTGCATGATGCATGTATTAACCCTCTAAATACTATATATACTAAAAATCAAGTTGCTTGAGACGATATAGTTTCTAGTTTGCATGTTAGTAGTGCATGCTTGGTGATCTTCACCCCCTGCCACACACCCTAGCGGTGGCTTACAGGGTATTGTGTAGATGTAGATGTAGATGTGAAGAAGCAGAATTAAAAGTAGCCGGCCCAGGTGGCGGCAAGGTAAAGCCCTCGCCTGCTAATGGTAGGGTCGTGGGTTCGAGTCCTGACTGGGTGGGTTTCTCTCCACCCAGGACATGGGTGTTTGTCCAGCTGTATTGGCTCAGCCCCTGGGAAACCTGATGACAGGCAAAAGCCTATTGGGACCCCAGGGTGACGGTATGGACGAACAGAATAGTCCGGATGTAAAAAACATTACGGAATTGAGGCATTTTCATCATCATCAGTCAGAAATCCCTAGATTATGAAGCAGCTTTCCACTCGATTTTTCTAACGACCAACCTCTTCATATTAACGTAACTCCTCTCTCTTACATCCACCACAACTTGCTCCATACATCTCGTAGGAGGCCTGCCTTTTCTATTCTTCCCGTTCACTTTTCCCTGGACGACTGTCTTCACCAGCCATCGTGTCTTAAGATGTGGCCTGTTAAGTTGTCCCGCCTTCTTTTTAAGGTTTTCAGTAAACATCTCTTTTCTCCCACTCCTCTTAAGACTTCTTCATTTGTCACTCAATCGGTCCATTTTATCTTCAAGAGAGAGAATTATATCCAAGAATAAGGGGTAATGGCTCCTTAGGAAGATTTAAGGTTGAATTGGTACAAAGAACTTTGAAAGGCAATGGAACTAACAAGATAAAATCTTTTAGCATTATGCACAAATTATTTTTTTAATTACTATTATATGATTGCAAATCCTATGTAAAAGCAACTATACAAAGTAACTATTCAGCTATGAACTAAATCTAAGCACAAAAATTTCCATATTCCTTTGTGTTCAAAAACAATGGAAAATCCTCTAATCATGTGGCACGCAAATGAATATTAATTTCCCAGTTCCTCATACTGAATTTTATTGAATTAAATTTTTATGCAAGCGTACCTTAACGGAAATTATGGTTCTTTTCAAATAAAAAATTCTCATGGAGGATGAAATATTACACATTTCCTTAGGATCATTTTAAATTCAAAACAAAACTTTAGTATTTATCAGAGAAATATTTGATTAACATTGGGAAAATAAATACTTACTGCCAGTTTCTTCATGGCTAATAAGACTAAAACACCGCTATGGTCCAATTACGTGAATTATAGCAAATTGAATTCAATGCGAGCAAAGAGTGTGGTGTATCATTTCGGCTGAGTTTCCCTCATTTCCCCGAAAAGATACTCTTGCCTCTTTTCATCTACTCGGATGGATGGATGATATAAAATAATTAAAAGTGTAACATTTGGTATAGTTCCAAGGATAAGGTTAGTTACCGGATGATAGTGCATGCACGGTAGCATTCACCCCCACTGTCACACACCCTTGCAGCGGATCGAAGGGTTGCACTCTTCGATGACTAGTGAGGAATATTTTCGGTTGAAAGAGGATGCATTACCTCTGATCAAATGAAAGTGTAAGCCTTATTGAAGGAAAGAAGTGGGACCATTGCTGGAAAGATAGGAGATTGAAGAAGCACACGAGAGGTGGCAGCAGAGTGCAGCTTTCTCCGTTGAAAACTCGGTTTGGCGAGGAAGAGATGCAACGGAGAAGAGATGTCAAGGACCACGCCCATCTCTGTTGACTCGAATAGTTTCCACTTGACCAAGAGAGTGCCCCCCCACAATGATATCAAACCCACAAACCATGACAAGCTCTCTCTAGAGACTCCATCTACACCCGCATTTTATGCTGCAGGCCGCTACAAGGACAAATGGCGGGGTGTGGTAGGTTGCCAGCCGTGAAAAATTCATTTTAACTGAAGCTAGCTTTAATTAATAATGATTTATAGTGTGTCATTGAAAAAACAATAAAATTAGTAATGAATTTCTTGAATAAGTCTTTAAATTCTTTTCTGTCAATGTCTCGTGAACTTCGTTTTTCCTTAGAAAAATTCAACATCTCTCGTGCTTAACTGAATGGATGTGTTATTAACAGCAAAGGAGAATAGTCTTTTTCACGGGGTCTCTAACTGTGGAGTAGGTGGGATGTTAGGCAAATGTTCATCGCACATACAGCACCTGAAGATGAGGGAAGGTTTGAGCGTGGCTTATCTAGCATTATTCAATCATCACGATTTCCTTATATTTTTAAAATTAGTAATGAATTTCAGTCATAATGATCAGTCCACAATCCTAACGTGTGCAGCGAAGATCGGCAAGATTTGTAAAGGGACGGTATGATAACCTTATTAGCGTAACCAGTCTATTAAATGAATTAAATTGGGAATCATTGTCAGATCGCAGGTTGAAATTCACACCTAACCTCTTAAACAAATTCCAAGACCATATTTGCAGTAATGATGTTACAAAAATTTTGCGAACCCCAAATTACTATGGTAGACTGGAACATGATTGCAAAATTAGAGAAATTGATTGCCGAACTGACAGATTCAAAGTGTTATTTTTCCTCGTACAATTAGGGATATGAATAACGGTAAATATATCCAATACGAGTGTTGCAATGGATAACATTGGTAGCTGCATGTTGGTATATGGACTTAAAGCTAACCCAACTGACAGCATGTTTTTTCATGTTTGCTTTGCTATTTTTATCTTTTTTTAAATAGTGTAGCTTAGAACAGTATATAAATACTAATCCTTTTTTATGAATGATATGTAGTGCATGTTTGTTGAGAATTCGACCCCTGCCACACACATTTATGGTGGCTTGCCGGGTATTATGTAGGTGTAGATACCGAAAGGAAAGGTCAATGAATGGGAAATGTAAGTTTAGGTAATTTCACTCGTCTCTTTACCGCAGTTGTTCAAAGGGCACTCTTACCTAAGAAACTAATAAGTATGAATTCATCTTTTGCACTAATGTAGCAAGAAATCTTGACCACAAATCGCGTACCGCCTGAGTCTCAGGACGGGGCATGGCGTTCCCGACACGCCCTCCAACCAACAGAAGTGACTCCTTGTCCACCGCCACGCCATGCAACGGATCAGTTGGTGTAGAGAGGACCAGGATTTGAACAGATGGCAGAATGATGCGCTGTCTTAATCCGCCAGAAATTTCACTCATAGAGGCTAACTTCCTTCCTCAAGCATAGATTTGTCGAAATGCCCTTATATGCATTAAAAATATAAGGAAATCGTGATGATTGAATAATGCTAGAGAAGCTACGCTCAAACCTTCCCTCATCTTCAGGTGCTGTATGTGCGATGTTCATTTGCCTAACATCCCACCTACTCCGCAGTTAGAGACCCCGTGAATAGGAATGTTCTCCTTTTCTGTAAATAACACAACCATTCAGCTAGGCACGAGAGATGTTGAATTTTTCTAGGGAAAAACGAATTTCACGAGATATTGACGGAAAAGAATTTAAAGACTTATTCAAGAATGATTTCACATTTCCATGGCTTATCTGTAGCATATTTTATTCATTCTCTACTGATGCTCTGGGCGGAATATAAAATATTGGGATTTGTTGGCACCATGAGCCAACAACCTTGGTCAATATTGGCCGTAAGTAGTCTTCATTTTGAGCGAAATCAGAGCTAGATACTCCTTTCGGTTAAACCTGGAGGCGATGGCCAACAAATAGGGTCGTAGGAGAGGTTACATTGAGAAAGTGGACTGACATCTACCATATACTCATATCTACCATCCAAAGAGCGCAGTAGAAGATATGCAGTAGTTGATCGAATAGCAAAAATTAGTGAAGGATGGAGCAAGAAGAAAATCATTTGTAAAACTTTTATGGAAATCAGTGAATAGCACTATAATGCTGATCGACTTAAACCAGGAAAAAAAACTTAGACGAGGGGGTAGTATTCAACATAACGTTTTCTCGAGCATTTTCCACTTCATTGAAATATCAGCCGCATCAACGGTACCATTGGAGACATTCAATATATTCTGTCGCAGTCAAGTTTCGTTGAGGACATGGCCGAAAAAGATACGATTCTAAGCAGAGAGGGAGAAAAAGTCTTATTAGAAGCATTAAAGAAGACTGCGTAACCTTACTGGGCACATCTTAAGACAAAATGGCCATACAACAACTAATGCCTTGGGAACTAACTAATAACAACTGCAATGTAAGGAAGGCTATACAGAAATTAGTGAAGGACTCAATAGACAATAGTTAAGTTAACAAGAAGTGGTTAATCAATTAAAATACTGAGAATTGCTAAAAAGAATAGTTTCAAGCGTGATTGGCGGTGTAACATAATCGAAGAAGATTGGCAATTTTCCACAAATTAAACTTGAATTAGGCCGGTTTCGATGTAAACACTACACCAGAGGACTTTTCCTAAGGACTTTCAATGTATTACCCTTACTGGACCTGAGGATGACGTAGCACATCAAAACCGTGTAAGAGAAACTTAACTTTGTATTTTTTCACACTTTTATTTGAGACACCCTACCGGTTTTGACCCTTCCGTGTCATTGTCAATGGTTCTGATATGTGCACGGTAGCAAGCCCTTATATATACTCCAAGAGGGATAGACTGCAGGAGTGGGAAGGTTAGATGGTATTTGTTGAGGGTCACGATGATGGGGAAATTCTTTTTAAAGGTGGGCCGGGAACATGGTACAACCATCTAACCAACTAACAACACATGGTACACATACCATCTAACCTTCCTTCTCCTGCAGTTTATCCCTCTTGGAGTACACATAAGGGCTGGCCACCGTGCACATATCAGAACCCTTGACAATTACACGGGAGTGTCGAGACCTGTAGGGTGTCTCAAATAAAAGTGTGAAAAAATACAAAGATAAGTTCCTCTTACACTATGACAATTTTTCACAAAGTATCGCCTTATTCAATTCAATTTATGCATCAAAACCGGTTATATTAAAATTTATTTTGTGGAAATTGTTGATACTCTTTAATTGAATAACTGAGAACTGCGCCAAACCGATTTAGAATCAATTACTGGCGATCACGTTGTGTTTCGCCTCTGATGATGGATTACATGCAACTGCGCAAGTTGAAGGAAAATTCTGAACGTTGCGTAGTTTATCCTGAGGGGAGGTACATGTGCTGGAAGAGAACAGAACGAGGGAGTGGACGTCGCCGGGAGTGAGGGGGAGGGAGGGTGACAGGAAGTCCCCTTCCCCTCCTCTTTCCACCCTCCCACCCCCTACGGCGAAGAATGCGGCGGACACTGTCGATGGGAATACCAATGCAGAGATGGGATTATGGGGCCGATAGGATCGCTTGGATTCCGACCGTTTTGGACTCTCGAGGGAGGGAGGGGTGAAGCGCTGCCGCTGATGGCCGATCACCATTGGATGTTCCAACGCACGCCGCTTCGAGCGGACTTCAATCCTATCGACGAATCCCGCTCCCTGTTAGTCTTTTATTTCAGTATTTTCGGATAATTCTTCAAGTCTTCCACTATGCTTATTTTGGGTATCAAGGTTTTCATCTGATACTATACTTCCCCAGAACTTCCGACACCCGTAGGATATTATTCTGGCTGTGAATGCAGCTAAGGTTTTGTTTCGTTAATGTTTTTTTCTGGACGTCCCAAGATTACGTAACAAATGAATTGCATATTAACATATTACTGACGTTCACTTAGCTGCATGATCACCACTGGTACGAATTCAAAAATTATTTATTTTAAAAAAGGAAATGTGAGGTCACGTACGTGCCATGTGGGGAAGACCAGGTATAATTTGAATTCCTAAAGTATATGTTATATGTACTACCAAATTTCAATCCATTATAGGGATAATTCAGTGTTTTAAAAAATATTATCCTATTTTAAAGACCTATATCTCAACACACCATGGCCAAATCTTAAGATACAATGCCTGATGAAGAAAATCGTTGAAGGACAAGTGGATGGGAAGAATGGCAAGGGAAGGCCTCGTGTGAGATACATGGAACAAGTGATGAAGGATGTGAAAGAGAAGAAATACGTAAATATGAAGAGATTCACCGATAGAAGAACTCAGTGGAGAGCTGCGTCAAACTAATCTGAGGAGTGATGACTAGTGATAATAAAAGGGTTATATTGATGGAACCACGGACAGCCCATGGATGAAATGCTTGCTCTTCGACAACATTTTAGCCAATTGTAATACCATGGCAGAAACTTAATGAATGTGTTTATATTACGCACTTTGTTTAGTTTCTTTCATCGTTACGAGCTTTCATCAATGATTATGATTTTTTAAGTGATCATTTTTCAAACATGCCGTTCTTTACCCTCATTAATCAACCGTTAAATCAGTTGTAGGAATCGGTCAAAGTTTTTTTTTCACTTTTCCCCAATTATTAATTTCTATTTGTGCTGTCCGCATGATGTTCATGTCTACATACTCATACTTCTGGGCGTCCGCCATTCATACAAAGAGCAAAATCCTTTCCCTCCCTTTACACTTCCCCGTTTTCTTATACTTACCACCTCTTCCACGTCTCCCAATAACGTTCACTTCTTTATCTTCGTACTTGCCCTAGCTGAGGCTACAGTGATTTGATTTGCAATAAGACGTATTTATTGACATGAAAAAATTTTCCGTTTTCTTCAAGTGAATACGGGTACCAAACAGTGACAACTAACAATTACGTATCTCTATTGTTGCAAAGTAGATAAATTCAGCTCATATACCCTTATGGAAGACATCTTGGGATAATTTTAAAGATCAACTATAAATTTACTTATGATTTTCGTCATGCTGAATCCTTCATTCCTTTTTATATTCGATCAAATACTACACATCTTCTACTACGCTCTTTGGATGGTTTTCAGAGGGCTGTGTAAATATGAGTATATAGTAGATGTCAAACCACTTTCTCAAAATAACCTCTCTCCTACACCCCTATACATTAGCTATCGCCTCTAGGTTTAACCGAAAGGAGTACTATCTAGATCTGATGTCGCTCAAAATAAAGAAGACTTACTGCCAATATTGACCAGGGTTGTAGCTCATGGTGCCAACAAATCCCAATACTTAAATTCCGCCCAGAGCATCAGTAGAGAATGTGACAAATATGCTTGAAATGAGCCATGGAAATGTGAAATCATTCTTGAATAAGTCTTTAAATTCTTTTCTGTCAATGTCTCGTGAAATTCCTTTTTACCCAAAAAAAATCACCATCTCTCGTGCCTAGCTGAATGGATGTGTTATTTACAGCAAAGGAGAATAGTCTTTTTCACGGGGTCTCTAACTGCGGAGTAGGTGGGATGTTAGGCAAATGAACATCGCACATACAGTACCTGAAGATGAGGAACGGTTTGAGTGTGGCTTGTCTAGCATTATTCAATCATCACGATTTCCTTATATTTTTAATGCATATAAGGGCATTTCGACAAATCTATGCTTGAGGAAGGAAGTTAGCCTCTATGAGTGAAATTTCTGGCGGATTAAGACAGCGCATCATTCTGCCATCTGTTCAAATCCTGGTCCTCTCTACACCAACTGATCCGTTGCATGGCGTGGCGGTGGACAAGGAGTCATTTCTGTGGAGTGAAGGGCGTGTCGGGAATGCCATGCCCTGAGACTCAGGCGGTACGCGCTGCGTGGTCAAGATTTCTTTTACATTAGTGCAAAAGATGAATTCATATTTATAAGTTTGTTGGGTAAGAGTGCCCGTTGAACAACTGCGGGAAAGAAACAAGTGAAATTACCTAAACTTACATTTCCCATTCATTAACCCTTCCTTTCGGTATGAAGCGCCTTTAAATGCGCCCTTAAAACCACAGGTAATAGAAACAAGTAAAACTAACTACGAACATAGCTGTATGATTTTTAAAAAATATCTGATTACATTAAGTGATAATAAGCATATCCTATATAGATAAGGGAATCCAATTACTATAGCCAAATCCACTTACTTAGACCCCAAACGCTCGAGGTACTCTATTCTTGCGCCGGTATAGTATAAAGATCTTCTATAATTTCCGATGGCTCCTTTATGGTGGTTTTTCCTTAATTTTTCCTCACTAAATATTCTATGCTTTGAATACTTTTTCGATCCATGTTACTCACTCAGGCTCTACACTCTGGCTCACATGCTCTTATGAATAAGTGGAATAGGGCGAATATAGCGGACAATACAGTCCAGAGAAGTGTAAGAGTGCAATTTAAATCAGAAATAGCAAGGGTGGTGAGGAATCCCGTGCCTGAGAATATTCCGGAATATGAATAATCTTCATCCTCTGAGTCAAAATAGGAGATTTAATGGCATTTCATTGTTTCTAAGTAATGAAGAATAAAAACTATTTGCTTATATTATTTTTCTTAATTATTACGCTTTAGTGGTCAAAATTTCATGTTTGAAGACCCCATACCAATTTTTAATCGTTAGTTTTTTATTCTCAGTTCTTTACTGGGCTTTAATGTTTTCATCATCAGAGGAAGTTTTTCTTGATATACCCGCACCATAATGGGGGCGTTTACTCGGAACCGAAATCGCAATTTTGTACACGAAATCGTTAGATGGAAAAGAACAACGAATTTAAGTGAAAAAAATAATCTTCTAACCACAACCATTCACTCATAAATCAAAAATTAAAATAAGCAAAAGGTGACGCCCACCGAAAATGCTGCTGTGATAACATTGACGTCATTTTCCTCCCGTCCTTGACTGCTTTCAGGGGAGGGGGAAGGGAGTGGAGGGGGGTTCTCGGAAGGTCTGCTCGCACAGATGCTGTCGAAATCGCTCCCATTGGCCGAGTCAGATGTGTCGCCCCCTTTGCGATAAGGCGAAGTAGCTTCGCGGGCTCAGTTGTGATTGGACGAAGTCAATATACGTCAGAGGTTGCACCACACCCACTTTTCCGAAAGGGTTAAAAACATCAGTTTTTCGCCGCTTATAACTCGGGAATTAATTGTCGGATCAGAAAACGGAAAAATACGGGTCCTTTTATTTTAAAAACTCTATCAGATTCGGCAATTAAAAAAATGGTAAACGACCCCATTCCTCCTTACCACTGGCTTGTATATATATTCCGCATCACTTTTGGCTATTTTTAGCTATTATACCCCTCCTATACAATATTATGTTCTAGATTACTCTAAATAAGTTTCCTTGTATCTTTGAATTACATGTTATGTAAAAGGTTACTTTAATTTATCAATAATTATGACTATAGAGATTTTTGGCCAAAATAGTTCAATTTCAGCTCACTGTGCGATGGAAGCGATATATTTCGTTTTTGACGTGATTTAAAAACAGAGTCCTCTGGATTGACAAATAACTATAAAGAATCACATAATAGTAGTGTTGAGATGTCATCTACAGGACTTTGACGTGAAAAATTTTCCCTCGCCATCTATGGAAACCTTCCAGTACTATATTCAAAACGTATAACAAAATTGGCTTTTGTTCTATTGTTAATTGTATAATAATTGGTACTTTACCCTGTCCTAATCAGTTTTTAATCCATGCCACTAGCATCCATCATCAATTTTCCGAATCATTTATTCAGTTATATACTTCTTATTGATGATTCTCCGCTGATCCCATTCTTTTCCCTACTGCTATCGGAATCCCTGCTTTGAATTCTTTTCATCGTTCCTACAATTAGCCATTTTCTTTGCCATTTATTTATTTCATTTCCTACGGCAAAGTCTTCTTCTTGATATTTGTCTGTAGCCGCCTTCTTACACACCAGTAATGCGCATGTAATTACTTTTTTTATCAAGCTTCATCTAGTGTCATACATTTCCTAAATCTTTAATATTCGAGAGAAGAAAAGCACTATTTTTGTAATCTCAATATATATTTTGACTTCAAACTGTGGACTCATCATCCAGAGCTGACTTTCAGTATATCTTCACTTTAAAAGCATTTTAATGAATATTTCACACCATTAAACGATTAAGTAATTATTCAAGAAGGGTAAACTCCGCGCTTGACTTCATTTGCCGCAGAGTACCTCTACAGGTACTCTGCTGCAAACTTTTTAATTTAATTTATTTAGTTTAATGAAGCCAGTTTTTTTTAGAAGCAAACAATTCATTTTCTTCCCTCTTTAAATGCATATATTTTTATCACATATAAACTTGATTTCTTTATTGTCTATCAAACCTTTCATTGAATTATTTGGGGAGGATTGCCACTAAGCTTGCTTCATTCCGCGCCGTGAGGAATCATAGTGAATCTTTAAATTTAGATTTGCACGCGGCGTTTGTTGCTAAAGAAGACACCGCAGATGCATTTCGCATCCGGCTTGGGTGTCAGTGATGCGAAAGCACAGCTGGGGCATAAAATTCCCTCCTCCTGCCAAGTCGAATCGAGCGTTAGTTATGTCGGGCATGTAATTCACACGCCTCCCGATTGCAAACGAAAAAGAAGAGATAAACGACTTGCGTCTTAAAGGAGCGTTTTGACCATCTTCATTGGCTCCCTTTCAAGGAGTTGGGAGGGAGGGAGGGGGGGGTTGGGTGGGGGTGGAAAAAGAGATGACGGTGGGAGGGCGTTATAAAATATCGGTGAAGTGGGATGACAACCCACCCATCGTAATTCCATCCACTTCCAAGCGATGGCAGTCATGTCTTAGCGGAAACCACTCGCACCAGCAGCGCGAAGAATCTTTTTCTGCTCACGAGAGAGAGAGCGAATCACTGGAACGTGGTCGGTTAGTTTCACGCCATTTCTCACGAATTAGAGAGAAATTGAAATGTGGGTGGAATCCGAATACCAGGAAAGGATTGCGCATGCCGGAATTCAATGGAAATAAATAAACAAATCGAGGTTTTGCACCGAAAGAAGAGCAGTGGGGGTTGATTGGTATTATGGTTAGCGTACTGGGCCTTCACCTGTACGGACCGGGTTCGAATCCGGGCGTTGGAAGATATTTTTCCTCTCGGGTTTAAATGCCTACGATTATTAACCTGCTTACATGTTTTTCTCGAAGCGATATTCCTATGAGCTGTATCGGAGGATATCTATTATAGAGGTTATAAATGATCGATTATAGAAAAAACTGTTTTAGACTTTTTCATCTCTGATGAAGAAAAAATACTGCGGAGTGTTCCCCAAGGATGCCCTATTGGTCCACTTTAATTTTTACTCCGAATAAATGACTTCAAATTCCGTAATTAACACTATACTCCGTCATTTTGCCGATGATATAGCAGTGTTGAGGGGAAATTCGTAACGACGATGATAACAAGGCATTGAAGGTCAGGTTGAAGGTCTCTGACGTCAATCATTGTATTGTCGTGAATATAGATAAAAAGGACTGCAATTTCACACATAAATGTTTCATTCCATGACCCAGGCTACCTTGTCTCTCGTCATTATCAGATAGAAAAATTAGACTGGGCAACCGCAGTATGTATGTACATACAACAGCTTGGGGATGGAGGGGTGAGAGCGAGGGGGACGGGGCCGGTAGGGGAGGAAGAGGGAGGGAATTGACTGCCTGGCAGCAGGCGCTGGCTAAGGACTTAGGAGCATTCAATGACTGGTGTTTTACTTGGGAGAGTAATTCAATTTGAAGAAATGAGCGGCTATGAGTTTACGGACAATGAAACCCCCATCCGATGAACATAGAAAACGATGAGAAAATAAGAGAAAATTCCTTTTCCCTCGATAGATCTCCCTGGTCCCGATCTGGTCAGGTTTGATCATAATTATAACATAGGAGAAGACAAGATTAGGGATAGTACTAGCGAAAGGCAGGGCACCATACACAAATTAAATATTCTTTCTATCCCCAAGCAAATCGTGACCATAACAGATTCTAGACTTCTGAAATATAATGCCTTCCAGAAATAAAATTACCTCAGCATAACTATGAAACACAAATAATGCATAAAATATATCCATACCGATTCATGACACAATGAGATACAAAATAAAGATGCTGAATTTTACATCTTTTTTTCATTATGGAATTTAAGCATGAAATACTATGGGCTATTTATATCTGTAGAACTTCTCAAATGTTAGGTAGGAGTTGGTTGGTTATTCAGGGGAGGTGACCGACAGCTGAGGTCATTTGCGCAATTTAGGATAGGTAGGTAATGGTAGTAGTTTTTTTCAGGGAACGGAGGAAGGGTGGAGAGAAACCCGGCGTCGGTATTAGCCTGCTCTTAACAAAAGGCGCCAAGGGGACCACGGCTTAACGTCCCAACCGACGGACGGAGTACTGAACTTGAAATGCACTAGGTACTCAACTGGGGACCGGTTTTTCACTGAAAAACGCCACTGCTAGGAATCGAACCCGTGCCCTCGGGATGGAAGGCCAGTACTCTAGCCACTACACAAACCCAATCCCATTCTCAAATGTTTCTTTGCATGTTGTATGAATAGTAGACTTGATAATGTGTGCTCCGCCTGATATTCATAGAAATCTCTCCTTAGGTACGCAGTATAAGTAAACTTTAGTGAATGCCTGTAATGCATGTTGGGTGATAACACTCCCCCTGCCACACACCCTCGAGGTACTGGCAGGGCAATCATCGCATGGATATAAAGTTAGAGCGTGTGTGTCGCTAGGATACAATCACTCAGTTCTACCAAGCTCGAGTTCTGCCAGGGGCCGGACTGAGGCCCTCATTCAGGCCGAATCAGACCGAGCATTGTCGGTCACGGCTGGTTTGTTGTAATCTATTCCAACCAAACTGACCGCTATTCACACCGGCTGGTTGTACAACCGTAGCCAATAGGATCTCGCCTTACGGTCACGTGCTGTATCTGTTTACATTTTGTACCTATGCTGCCTGAAATACAGAACTGCTGCCTCGAATACAAGATACAAATGAATTTAGGACGTCCAATCCCACATTAATAAAGTGTACACCTTCACTAAATGTAGGTAATGGGAAATAGCTAAATTCTCTTTTAATTGGATGCTCATTTTTTTGTTTTGAAGAGCAATTGCAATTTAAATAATGAAAATATCGCAAGATATAAACGCAAACATCCAGTAACTGAGAGGTGAGCTCCTATTGGCTGCGGTTACTCAACCAGCCGGTTAGATGGAAATAGACGCGCTCCTGTCCGGATGGTAACTCAACCTCGTTTAGTCCATTGGGAAGGAAGCATGCATAAACATTACTGATCCATGCATGGTAGGTAAATACAGATAAAGATTGAAGAAATTCCTCTCGGGTTCTCCACCGGGTTAGTTTGTCCATGGTTGACGTTTTGGTGCACGAGTTGAGCACCGAAACGTCGGCCATGGACCAACTAACCCGGTGGAGAACCCGAGAGGAATTTCTTCAATCAATTGGCCGGGTAAGCATACGCTCTTATATCACAGGTAAAGATATTTAAATGAATGCCATTATAACCAATAATCCTTAATTGCTATGTAGATACTAGCCATCTAGCTGCAACTAACACCATTATACAATGTGATTCCATGGAGTAGCCTAGTTGCATGTCAATAATGCATTTTTGGTGATCTTCACCCCCTGCCACACGCACTTTCGGTAGCCTGCAGGGTACTGCATAGATGTAGATGTATCCTTCAACCGAGAGACCCATATTCGAGAGCAGGTTGATGCTGAATGGTCGAAAGCTCAATTGTTACCGTCCGCGTGCAGTGCGTTACGGATTTTACGCCCATCTTCTCCAGCATAGTTTATCCCAGCACAGCCGCTGGCGCCTTGCCACGGCTGACTGAGGCGCCACCCACCCATCGCGCGATCACAGCGCTCATCCCGATGGAGCGGAAATTCCACGAGTTATCCATCTGGGAAGCGCTGCGTCCTCCCCACCACCCCCTGCATGGGGTGGTGGCTGCTGGGAGACAGGGGCCCGAGGAGTTCCCAACGGCCGACGGCGATTATGCGGAGGCACGTACCCTCTTGGCATGGCGAAAGGTGGGCATCGCCGACCGCAGCGCCTCGGCGGCGACCGAGGCGATACAAGGTGGACCATCGTGCCCTTCACCAAATCCAAGGCCTTCGTTTGACATGAACCATGGTTTGACAGGCACTGCGGGCTTATCTCCAGCAGCAGGTTTCATTGACCTGCATTTGCGTAACGTTGGAATTATATTTTGAGGTGCCGCGAATGCTTAGGAGGTATCGCAGCGTCTAACCGAAATCAATGCCAAGGCGAAAGAAACGCCCATGCACTAGGCAGTATTCGAACCCACGACCTTTGGGCTGCCTGTCTGGCACCTAATCGACCTGGCCACTTTGATCGGCTAGCGTCTACGCTCCAGAATGCAACTCCTGTATGAAAAAGTCCCCGTTATTAAATCAGGAGGCAAGATGAAGAGGCAAGAGTTTCATCACGCTCATCTACATCTATAACAACGCAATACCTTACAAGCCACCGCGAGGGTTCGTGGCAGGGGATGAATATCGCCATACATGCACTATTGATATGCAACTAGGCTACTACACTGTTATATAATAGGGTTACGTGCAGCTACATGGTTATCATCAACATATCAATAAAATATGACAAGCATAATTACGATGATCATAACTCAAAATGGTCAATAAAGTCAGGACATGACGAGGTGATGTCGTCAAGAAGCAGAGGTGTATCCTTCGAAAGGCGAGCGTAAAACGGATGGGATTGCTATGCTCTGGAGTATATATTCCACATTCATGAATCTTTGGAGGCAGCCTGATGAGGAGACAATTCTGAAATAATGTCCTGGGAAAGACATTTTACCAAGCAGATGTTACCACCCATGAAATATTTTTAATGATGTGCCACAGTTGGATTAATCTTGCATTGACATTGCATGTCATATGGAAAAGCTGCTGATTGTCAATCCAGGATAGGTAAAAACCAAGTGGCTCGATAAACAACTGCAACTCCATTTAAATGAAGATAAAGCTTCTACTTAGCTTTACAGTAAAATCAACTTCAAAGTGATTTTATGACATTATTTTGAAAAAACATAACCATAATATAAATATTTTTTACATACTCTTACGGTGCATAATTGTACCATTGGCATTCGTTAAAATCTATTTGATGACTACGCGTAAGATGGCTGCCTAATAGGCATCGATAGTATTTGAAGGACTACTGTCAATTTCCTGTCAATTACGCATTGGCCTGATTTTAATCAGAGATCGGGACGTTGTAGTATTGATTTATCGTTCGACAATACGTGGCGGAGATTTCGTAGCGACGTACCACATGCTACTGAAGTGTCTGTAGGAGACTTAGAAGGGTGGTGCTTCTGCCGTCTGTCAGATGGGCATTACAGACCACCTGTCCTTAGAATCGTAAATCACAACTAGTAAACTGACTATCTCTTCCCCGAAAAACAAACGCATACATAAATCTAGTGGCCATCAAAGTTTACACGGAATGTGGAACATTTAACCTTAGCGATAGAGAGATTAATTAATTCCACGTATTTTTGCAAAGAATACCTTTGTTTGGCGACTTCTGAATGGGTTGAGAAGAGAAAGGGAATATATCGCCCTCTATGATGACCTTACACCCAATGCTCCGTTTTATACGTTTTCCACTCGAAGGAAGAACATGCGCCAAATCTGAAACATTCTCTGTTCCTTATAGTCAAAAGTAAACAAGCTAATTGTGTCAAAATCAGTGGTCATATTTTATAAATAATCAGTAGAATATCCCAGACAAAAGGGTACTCTACCAAAAGAAGACTCTACTGACAGCTTAAAATACAAACGTTGAAACAAGGAAACAATTCATCAGAACTCACTTACATCTGGAGCATGTTTCTTTACGGAAGTGAAGCATGGACGATGGCAGCAGTGGAGAAGAAAAGGGTGGAAACATTCGAAATGTGGTGCTACAGAAGAATGACGAAGATTAAATGGATCGACTGAGTAAGCAACGTCTCAGTCCGTCGAACGAAGAGTGGGAGAAAAGAGAAGTCTCCTGAATACCCCGAGAAGAAGAAGGGACAACTTAATCGGCCACATCATGAGACATGGTGTCCTAATGAAGACTATCGTCGAGGGAAAATTGAACGGGAAGAACGGCAAAGGAATGCCTCGTATCAGATACAAGGGACAAGTGATGAATGATGTGAAACAGAAGAAATACGTCAATTTGAAGAGATTAGCCGATTGAATAATGCAATCGAGAGCTGTGACAAACCAATATCAGGATTGCTGACAAATGATGATGATTTTAGTTCCATCTACACGTAAAATTCTTTGATGCTCGCGCAACGTGCGCATGCTTCTTCACATATAAGTGACACGAACTGCTATAGTTCTCCAAGAATGAGATAACTAAATCAAAGGATCTCTAGTGTATCTAAAACGTAAGGCAACCAAGCCATCACAACACGCTTCAACCTACTTTTTCGTATTTAGTGGTTGGTGCCTCATGAATTCACCCCTGCCCCCTTCCCCTAACTGTTTTTTTGTAACGCGACGTACCAATGAATTATCCGTGGAAAAGTACGATTATTTATTTTCAGCATGAATTTTCAATACTTTCACAGTGTGAATCTTGAGAACACATTTTTTCCCTTAAAATAAATGAATCATCAGGCAAATCAGTTTCTAAAGTTCAATACAGTATTGTCTTCATCTAGCTCTTAGGGAACAATCTGTTCTATTCTGATTTTATGATATTTAACTTGGAAATCATACGCTGGCGAGTATTACAATGAGATGCATCTCGCATTAATATTCCATTTAATTCAAGCACCTTGGTTATCAGCCATCTCAGACCTTCTACTTGTTGATTCCACACAGTGATGTGCATGACGTACGGAAAAAACACGATGACAAATTGGCGCGCAGAGCATGACTTAATGATCTGTCAAAGTCGGCACTGCCAAGGTGATTAAGTCCATTCCCCAGGAGAGCGGGCGCTCCGACAGCTTCGAATGCATTTGCCTCTCATTGTCGGGCGGGTCCTCACCCTTCGTCCCTTCTCCAAGGAAGGAGCAAAAACAGTGCTGCTTTTTGCCCTCACGCACGTCAGGTATCTCACGAGTGAAACCTGGTGGAGACAGCCTCTCTCCAGCTTCAATTAAAGCCATTAACTGGCTGAGACTATCGAAATGCGAGGCTAGATAGGAATGACGGAGATCAAATGATGGGATGTTGAGCCGAGGTCCCATTGGCGCCTTTTCGTTAAGAGCGGGCTAACACCGGCGCCGGGTTTCTCTCCACCCTTCCAGCTTTCCCTTCCAAGTAGCTGTCATCCCGGTCTGAAGCGCTTCTTCGAGAAATTTTAGTGATATTAGATAAATGGAATGCGTGGTGTGATAACAAAATAAAAGGAATAACTTCTCACTATTTTCTTTGATTAAATGATGATGTACATCATGATATTTCTGTCAAATGGTCGTACATCAATAAAGAATACTACTTGGAAGTAAGAAGCCCTTTGCGTGAAGAAATCCGACGAAAACGACCAGAATTGTGGGAGAACAACTCGTGAAAATTGCTCCACGATAATGCTCCCGCTCACACCTCAGTGCTTGGTTGCGATTCTTCGGAAAAAAGCGCTATTTTGACTCAGCCACTGTATTTGCCGGACATTGCCCCCTGTGACTTCTTTCTATTCCCGAGGCTGAAGAGAACCATGAAAGGACAACGTTTTGTCAATATTGATGGCATAATAGCAGAATCGCTGAAGGAGTTGAACTCTATACCGAAAAAAGTGTTCCAGAGTGCTTCAAAATTTTTATAAAACGCTGATACAAGTATTATATCTGAAGGGGATTATTTTTAAGGGGAGAAAATCGTTGCTGATTAAAAAATAAATATTCTTTAAGGAAACTATAATTCCCGTTATTTTTTTTATCACACCATGTAGTACGTAAAATGAGTTTCTAAGAAGATTTGGATAATACATATGTCTGATAGAAATTCTAATGAGAACACGGGACAACTCTACTGAACATATCGTGTTAAATATAAGGACTGTAACAAGGGTGGCAATTGAGCAAATAAATGTCAAATACATATAACGCATGCGAGATATGAAGCAGGTAATGAAGGATGTAACATATAAATATCATGCAAGTATAGAGAGGTTTTCCGGTAAATTTAAGGAGTGAAGAGCTACGTAATAGCATCTGAGGTTAGATGACCGATGATTTTAAGAACCACGATGAAAGACCAATGAAATAATTAGCTGAATATGAAAGTTATTTTGCCGAATGGAGGACAATGAAACGACTAAAACATCAAGAATGTATCTCATAAATCAAAAGAAGAAGTTTCTTATAATTATTTATTCATATTATACTCCTTTAAACTCGGGGAAGCCGAGTTACCAGCGATGGACGAAGTAAAAGAGAAATTTCCAGTAGAATTGCTCAAGCGAAAAGGGCATTTTACCAGAAGAAGATTCTACTTACAGCAGCAAATACAAGCGTGGAAGTGTAGAAACATTTCATTAGAACATACATCTGGATCATTCTACTATATGGCAGCGAAGAATGGACCATAAAAGCAGCAGATAAATCCAGGCTGGAAGCATTTGAAATGTGGCGCTACCGATGAATGATGACGATAAAATGGATGGATCAATCGAGTCACAAACTAAGAAGTCTTAAGAAGAGTGGAAGAGAATAGACGCCTAGTGAAACCCTTAAAAAGAAGACGGGGCAACTTAATAGGCCACATCTTAAGACACGATGGCTTGATGAAGACAATCGTCGAGGGAAAATTAAGCGGGTAGGATGGAAAAGGCAGGCCTCGTATGAGTAATATGGAGAAAGTTGTGAAGGACGTAAAAGAGAGGAGCTACGTCAATATGAAGAGGTTGGCCGATAGAAGAATCGAGTGGAGGGCTGCGCCAAACCAATCCTAGGATTGTTGACCGATGATGATGATGATGAAACTACCATTATTCCAATGAAAATTTCACTCAAGAGGATTCATTTCTTAAGCACACGACTTGGCAAACGTCTTGGTGAGAAAGCATTGAAAATGATTCACTTAACTCTCTGACATCTTGATTCAGGGGAAAATTTTGCGAAAATGCAAAAGGAAGACTCTACCGACGGAATTGGTGTGAGTTGACGCGACAAGGTCATAAGTAAGGTTGGCTGACTGAATAACTGAATAAATTAGAACATTTCACCACCATCCTCAGGAGAATATGCCGAGACGCACAAAAGATATTCCTGAGAGGTAAACTTTTTTTGGCCTCACGAAGTTTTGCCTACATTTCGTAAACTTACTGGAGTACGGAAAAACTATTTTCACGTGAAATACTCCAAGGAACGAGTTTCGCAGCCTCTAGTCAAAATAAAAACTTACGGCCCACGCAAACTTTACAAGAAATTCTGTCTAAAGTCCATTTTTGGAGTCGTTCGGGCATGACGGAGCATCACTCTCGCGAATATAGTTGAAGTAAAGGAATAAACTTTGCCCCCATTGGGAGAGAAAAAACTCTTAAGTACAATCAAAATATTGCAAGGGAGATTATTATCATCATATTTTATCAACGTAGATGGAGTAACTTCGAAACGAAATCGTAGAATCAAGGACTATTATCTTCATCCATAAATATCATGAAAAGTCCTGTCATTCTTTCTCAAACCAGGCTTGACGAAATCAAACCAATCATATGATTGTTGACCGATGATAATGATGTGGGTAAAATGTATTTCTCCAATCGAATGTCACTCTTTCCCATGAATACACTGGATATTCTGGGGGAAAAATGAAAATCATGGCCGTATTTACGGGAGCGGAGTAATTTTCCCAGTCTAAAGGTGGTAGCTGACGAGTGAGAAAGTAAGTCTGCACCGCATTCAAAGCAATTGTTCATAGCAGAGAATAAAATCATTAACAACAATTACCATCACCATTTTGACTTGCTGTAAACTACACGTCTAAACGGCATTGCAAACTTCGTAGATATTCATTTATAGATGATTTTCGCTTTCTTTAGGCAAGAGAGAAAATCCCTCTCACTTGTCGTCATCAGGTCGACCGTATAATATAATGTATCCAATGTAATGTAATGTAATAATTATATAACGTAATAAAAATAATATAGTATATATAATATTATATATAATAATATAATATACGGCATTCAATACCCAAAGCATTCCTCTCCAAAACTTAAACTCATAGACCCCGTTGTCACTGTCCCCATGCATTTCCTCCCTTATCCTCATTATCTTTTGTATATATTTTTTTTCATTAACCCGAGAAAAACACATTTTCTTTACATTCGGCTCTTTAACTATTAATAATTACGCAAGTACAGACTCCCATGCCCCATGAAGTTGATATTCCTCCCCGGGCGGGATTCGAATTTGCGACTCTTGGATTGAGAGGCGAGGACTTGATCCCGATGCGCCCCCGTGGCCGACAAGCCGTTAGAAGTCCACTGCCTTCCAGAATTCTCCCTCACTAGTCCTACCCCTCTAACGAATTTCTCAAGGGATTTTTTTCTCACTTTTCACTCGTCTTTCTTCCTCCTCAGCCCACTTCTCCATAATCCCCAAATCCTCCCCTGTAATGTGTCCTGCAAACTTTTACATACATTCTCAAGGGCCAAATGCAGAACGGAGCCAAACAACATATTAATGTCTCAAACAATCTTTTATTACCTTCTTCGCTATAGTCATCACCATGACTTCACATTCATATGATATCTCAATAAAACGCTTAGAACATGCCAAAAATATCAGCTTCGGTTCTTGATCAGCCTTGGGAATGAATAAATTTAGTCGTTTCCACTTGCCCTCTTTAGTAGAGCAACATGACACCCAAACTTGAATACCACCTTCCCCCACTGGGTTACACACTTCCTTGAAGCTCTTCGCTCAAGTGGGTTTTATCTATAAGGGACATCCCCCAAAACCATCACTTTTTTCGGATAGATGGGAAGAGGGACAAATAGTCTCAATCTCACCGTGCACTTATCTATCACTTATGTCACGTGGACAGCGTTCCTAACAGCGAATTTCAATGCTTCCGCTTTGCCAGTTTGGAACCTTTTGGAACACCGGAACTGTCACACCTTGTAAAGGCAGTATGTAATTCAATGATCGCGAACTGGCCGTGAGTGCCTTACCGTAGTCACTCGCTGAAATTCTCAATAGCAGCATTTCCACAAGGAAACAATCCACCTCGAGTTTTGGATTCGAACCCGGGCCCCATGATTTCCGGTCAGTCAATTTACCAGTTGAAGGTTACCAAGCTTCTTTGGACTTATGAAATCGATGGTTGTCGAGTTCACCTCGTTGAATGAATTCACGAAGGATAGAATAACCTTGGTTATATTCCGCTAACATTTTTATCAACAAAACGGTTTTGACCTTCTCTGGTAATCCTCAGGGGTTTAACAAATAAAATACGGGCTAGGAGGCATATACATATATATATGTATACGGTCTCACACCAGTGAGAAGAGAGGGGGGAGGGAGAATGAGGCGGTCATGAAAGGAAGGTGAGCAAACGACTGGTGGAAAGAGGGGTCAAGAACAGCTTATTTGACTATTCGGATAGATGGGAAGAGGGATTTATAGTCTCAATCTCTCCGTGCGTTTACCTATCTATCTATGTCGCATGGGCGGCCTTACTAGAAGCGAATTTCAATGCTTCCGCTTCGCCAGTTCATTCCTTTGGTACACCAGATAATCCCGACAGTGGTGGGGGGACAGGCACTGAGTAGAATGAGGAGAGGTTGAAAGGGAATGACTAAATCAAAACTTCGTTATTATATGCATTAAAATACGAAACAATTTCAAGGTTCTCCATAAAATCAAGTGTCCTCCCCTTATCACAAACATGTAAAACCTTAGGGTTAAAATCTGAGGAGTGATCATTTTCAATTAAGTGCGTGGCAAACTCAGACTTGTTATTACCATTTATAAAATAATGAAAATATTCGGATTTACGTATGATTACTTTTCTGCCAGTTTGCCCGACACAAAGACAATTGAAGCCAGGGATATTGCAATTAAACATGTGCACTCCACTTTTATTTAGTTAGGATATCTGTCTTTCGAGTTGAGCAACAATTTGTCGAGAGTCACAGGGTTATAAAAACACACCTGGAACTTATTATTAGGGATCACTCACTCTTAGTCAGTGATTCAGCCCGAAAGTTGGTTTGGATAGGTGAGGGTAGAGCTCACCCCGGACTAAGCCACAGGCGTGTGAATTTCACACCTTCAGGGTAAGGGGGGCCAGTTCCTTTCCCTGGGGCACCTCGCATTCCGAGGATTTTTTTTTGTTCGGGGGCGTCCAATGACTTCACCCAGATTTGAGGCCGGGAACCTTCGATCAGTAGCCAAGCGCTCTACCCACTAGGCCACCACGCTATTATTAGGGATGGATTTGTTAATGTAATGTGAAAATTTGTGGATGAAGGGTAACTTGCCGCCTAGCCCGTCTTTTACTTGTTAAGCCGCTGAGGATGAGCTGAGAAGGTCAAAATCGGTCGATAAATAAAACTTTTTGTGGAATATAACCAACTTTATCCTTTGGACTCTCATATTTTCCACAAGGAAAAAGCCAACTTGTCCCGGGACTTGAACCTCAGCCTCCTGATTTCCGTCCAAGTACTCCACCAGTTGAGCTACCGAGGCTTCCTTCTCCCCTGTGGAACTCTAGAGGCCTTGAAGAACAAGTCCTTGTCTTGTCTTGTCCTTTAGGACTTGTGCTGAAAGACGACTGGCTCAACTGGTGGAGTACTTGGCCGGAATTCATAGGGCCCAGGTTCGAGTCCCGTTAGAGGTGGATTTATTACTCGTGGAAATTCTGCTGAAGTAAAAAGCCACAGTAAAGGGTGCTTTTGACTTCAGCATTAAGAATTAATGAATGAAGGCGATACTTTGTGGAAGTTGCGAACGTTAAACATTGTAAATGAAACAACTTTCTACTTTCCACTTTCAGCTTTATATGTTCCCCGTTCGATGGCTTTGGCCAGTTGGCCCCCCTTGAAAATGACGCTGGGTCGTCGAAATCGAACGGGGAACATATAAAGCTGAAAGTGGAAAGTACAAAGTTGTTTCATTCACAATGTTTAACGTTCAGCATTAAGATTTTAATATTTTGTTGTAATTTAAATTTGAGAGGAATTAAATGAGCGGATGAAGCAGATTTTCTTTCGAAAAAAATTGAGTGCAAAGATACCGTTGCGCCCGATGCACACAGTTTAAGGAATAAATTATAGACTCCTTTTTCCGGATCAAATTCAGGATTCAGCCAAGTGCGGATGCCCCTGTTTGGGCAAGGAATCTACCGCCGCGCCGTGGGATCTGGGTCACCGTCGGGAGAGAGGTCGGGGTGGGCCTCTCGCCCTTTGATTTCGGAGTCAGATGCACGGAGGGGGAGGAAACGGATGAGGAAACGGGAATGAATGTTGACGGACGTCTCCTCTTGCCTTGAGGAAGACCAGCGGTGGGAGCCACATCATGCGATTAATTGATTAAGAGACGGAAACAACGAAGATTCGCCGAGATGCTTTCTCCAAAAATGATCATTGCGAACAAAATTATGAACACACTCCGCTTCAAAACTTTAAGAGGTAGTTCTCCATCATATTAAATGCTTGCAAGTTACAAGATACCAAGAAATTTGAGGTAGTAAATAGGAGAGTAACAGGTCGCAAGTTATTGGCATTTTGACGAACCTACTTTAGGAGGTTCCACCGAATTATGAAGTAAATACACGACACAGTCTCAGGCAAAACTTTGTGGAAGTTATTCATGGTAGGAGAAAAGTTATCAACACTGCTGTTTCCACATACACGTTTATTAGGCACTAATAAATGTGTATGGGGAAACAGAAATGTTGATAACTTTTCTCCTACTATAAAGTACATGTTATTCTCTTGGAAATTTCAGGATATAATTTTTTGGTCCCTCTATCCATTGGCAATAAAATAATGTGGCCTCTCCGTTATATATTTTATGACTAAAAGCGTTGAAAATCATCAATTTTATACGTGGTTTTACGGAAGAGCATGGCCGCTGTAGTAAAATTTGCAGCCTAATAATGCAAAGAGAAATGTTGTTTTGACGAAAAAGTAACATAAGATGCGCTCTTTTATGTAGAATTTATCTTTGTAAAAAAGTGCTGGGCTTACCTCACTCATTTTTTAGATTTCAATATCTTTTTTGCTTGAACAAAAGCAGAAAACCCTTTGAAAGTGGCGCTACAGTATGTTGCTAACACTGGCAACGGTACTTGTGACGGAACGTGCTTACGAGCCTATTTACTCACTTATATTAGGACTTTACCTAATCAATGCCCTTCTTATCTTCCTTATGTAATTTCATTATCTCATTGGTCATTGAAATGGTATTATTAGTACCTTTGCTTCCAAATGGTAGCAGCAGTAGCAGCGTTATTGTTGGCAAATATTTTTCGAAAAATTATTATTAATTAAATTCAGAAAAAAGAGTCGTGTTCACAAGTGAATAGTTTAAAATTAAATAAGAAAATATTTAACCGATATTAGAACATTTAATAGCAGGAATGAGCATGTATAGGTACTCACTGTGGCACGTGGTATAACGTGGCAGCAACACATCTGCCATATTCTGAAGTCAAAAGGAGTTAAAAGACCTTGTAAAAAATGGATCGCTACTACAACGTGCTATATAATGGCCTACCCATACAGTTATTGTGAATACGTTATCATATATGGATGCATTTTGGTATAATGGTATGTTTCTGAACCGGAATGTATTAATTTGATTACGCAGCACTTTTACAGGATTTTACGTGTGTATGTGTATGGGTGTTTTCAAGTCTGTTTCCGCACTAATACGCGCTTCAGACCGGGAGGAAAGGTATAAGGATAGGAATGGAAGGGATGGGAAATAGGTCGGAACGCCATCGGTCCTCGCAATGTCATTTTACGTGTGCATGTCATAGCGCAAGCTCCTTAACAATGAGGTGAGATCCAGTGCATTGGTAGCAGTTACGATTCTCGTATTTGGAGGGACAGAAGTTGAGAAACCCGCGTCTTAAGAATAAGCAGGTATATGGCAAGGCTAATGGCTTTTCGGGGATGAAAGAAGAATGGAAAGAAACCTAGCGTTGGTATCAGTCTACCTTTCACGGGGCAAGGCCCGGGGAGACGACAGTTTAATCAGCCCCATCTGTGGGACGGAAAACTGAACTTGAATCACTTTCCACATGGTACTCAACAAGGGAATGAGATTCCACAGAAAATTGCTATCACTGATAGACTACGAACCAGGGATTTCGGAATACGAAGCCAGTAGCCAAGGCATTAGGCCACTCTAATCCTTTCCCGGTTCATTAAAACCGTAAAAAATTAATGTCATAAAAAGATTAACGTTCTTTTCACCAGATTTACTTCCCTTAAGAACAACGAGGTCTGCCAATAAAGTATCTGCCTTAAATTTGAAAGGAATTAGTTTTCCAACAACGTCCGGTTAAAAAGATTCGTTTCCCGCTCTGAGATCAGATAACTTTCAGACAGACCTAGAATTACGCAAAATATCCATACATCCGGGTGGTAGCAACTAAAAAATGAAATGGATACTTAGCAGAAACTCCACTAATACTTTCAAGTGATGAATGGCATATCAACGGCAACTATTGAATCATATGTCACTATCATGAGTCAAAAGTAGCAGTTATCAAGCGTTCATTTCTGAAATAAAAGACTTTGCAATCTTCCACTTGTTGGTTTATTTGGCAAAAAGATCTCTTTCACCACACCTCAGCACATATTTATATGGTATGTACCAGGAGTAGGGCTGCCTAATTAACCCGTAGATAATTTTTTTCGCGAACAGGTACAAGCCTCTTATTCCAGAAATCTATAGAGATAACCTTTGTCGAGCTCAGCCCGATATTGTGAACTGTATGATATATATTGGATTTTAATGACTGCCTTATCCAATTAATTTCATATCCGACATGGAATACGGGCTGATTGTGCAATCGGCCATTAGAGATCGAGCATTAATTACACAAGGGAAGTGAAGCCAGAATTTGAATATGATTCCGTCGTTGGAGCCATTATCCGGGTAATTGTAGACTCTGGCTACCTTGAAAATTTCCGTTCATTCGACGAGTCTTAATTACTAATTTATTACAGCACGCTTTGGCTTTTGATGTTATTACATATTGCACCACCCGGCTTCACCTATTCATGAAATGATGATTTCCCAGCTGGAAAATGCAGTCAAGTCCAAGATAGGTTGCAAAACATCAACCTTCTAGATACTATGATGAGGATTTAGCAACCTCACCATCGCCAAAGGGATAACGAACGCTATACACAAAATTCAAGTTATATACCAATGATATCAATCCGGTTTTGTTCCCACTTAATTATAATACGCCGTTGAGTGTACACACAAAAATGTCGTTTGATATCATAATACTGCAATAAGCAGAGTCAATCAAGGATTCGTGAGAAAGCACTAAGTTGTTAATCAGCCGCATCTACTACCGTCACTAAAGCTGTTTGAATCTTCAAGAAAATGATTCGTATCCACACCGGAAGATGCCCATTGCCATCGGCAAAGATATTTCACGGAGTCTGTGGCCGTATTTCCCTGACCACCTCCGTTGCAAACGGCAAAGACGGACGTCGTCACATGAGTATCAGATGAAATCCATCTCAGCTTCTGGTGTCCTGCATTACTACCACTTTCTTCAGCGCCCAGTCATCCACATTTAAGACGTACGAAATGTATTTTTCGTGTATTTCTTCCCCTCGCATGTTCATCACTACACGCAGCGTTCAAAATCACACAGGGACTCGCGAATGTCTTTCACCTTCACTTTCTCTGCTCCTATTCCTTCTCGGCAAATTTTCCCTTCTGCCCACCCTCGCACATAACTCCTCACATTCCTCCGTTTTATTAACCATCAAGAGAATCAATTCAGAAATCTGATATTTTAAGGTCACATATTCAAGGTGACTTTGCAAAATTGTTAATTCCGAAATCAATGAATGCCTCCGCGAGCGAGGTATTAAACTTATTACCTTCCAAGCAGGTGTCGAATCAAGGTCAAGGGCGCCAGCTAATGATCACTAATGATATAGATGAAGGGAGCATTCAATGAATCAATTTATTCTTCGGAGTTTCTCCAGAGGCAATAACTCAAGGAAATTTACGTTCAATCTCAGGTTTTCGTGGTTTTGAACAGTTGAGACAAGCATTCTCTCTATTTGCGTCCGCGTACGTCGTTTTTCCCAGAGCAGTTTCGCCAGATCTCCTGTTGGCTTACTTCTCCTAAAGATGCCAGCAGGAGAGCTGGTAAAACTACTGTGGGAAAAACGACGCACGCGGACGAAACCAAAAAGAATGCCGGTCTCAAGGAAATTTGCTTTCATTGATCATTCGGCATGTGATTTCATTTGTTAAAAGATGTTACTAAATTTAGTAGCGTATCAGAATAAATAATAATAATAATTTCTGTAATGACCACAGGTGCCCCCAATTACGATCATTGTAATATATATGGACAACACATTTAAAAACACCCATGCCCTGGAGAGTTGAGTTTTACGCATGCGGGACTCGAACCCGCGACCTTCGGAATGAGGACTTAACCCCGCTGCCACCGAGGCCGGCCAAATCGAAGAATAAGGTTTGCAATTCTTATGAAATTGAAGGTTAAGTACAATTTAAACCTCCTTCGGAAATTTAAAACTGTTAGCGTTACTGAAGATTTTAGATATGTATTAAAAAAACCACGCACTGTGCTGGATTTGGCCATATAAATAATATAACAGATATAGATTGTCGTACCAATAGATTCAAAATGTCATTTTTCCGCCGTAAAGAGAACACAGTAGATAGCATAGCAAAGGGATAGGTAGGTGACATATAGTTGGAGTAGTATTCAAAGCTCACGTACTAGCCGTGAAAGCTTTAGCGGCATTACCCGCTGAAATTGCACTACAGCAAATATTTCACGGAGATAAAAATCATTCGCCTTGACCGGGTCTCGAACCCGGACCCCCTGATTTCTGGCCAGGCGCTCTACCAGTTGAGCTTCCATGGAAATGATAGAACAATATGTCCACGGACTACTAGGCATATCAATGCCACAAATCACTTTGCTCCGCTTTGCGCCACCGTCCACGAGGTTAAAGCCGACGTTGAAACACTAAGGTGCTTACTTATAACGAATTCAAAGATCACGTACTAGTCTTGAAAGCCGGTAGAGCACCCGGCCGGAAATCAGGGGGTCCGGGTTCGAGTCCCGATCAAGGAGAATGATTTTTTCCCTGCGGAATATTTGCTTGGAGTAGTATGTTGCACATACTGACATTACTAACCCATGTATGAGAGAAAAATACAGATAAGAATATGTTCTCTGCATATCGGGTTCTGCGTCCGCGTATGGTGATAGGGATGACAACAGGTTCGCTAGCCGTCCTGCTGGCGTCTTCAGGTCGAAGGCGCTATCCTAAAGCCCTTCGGCCTGAATAAGGCCCTTCGATCTGAAGACGCTAGCATGACGGCTAGCAAAAGTGTTGTCACCCCTAGTCAACATAGGCGGACGGAGAACCAGATATGCATAGAACATCTGAACGACGCCGCGGACACCTTCGCACCATCAGATAAGAATATTTATATAAATGCTATTATAACAACAAATGCTTTATTGCTAACACTAACCATCTAGCTGCATAAATAACAGGGTCCCTACTATCTAACATATTTACATGCAGTAGCATAGTTGCATGTCAAAAGTGCATGCTTGGTGATCTTCACCAAGCTCCCCTGCCGCTCACCCTCGCGGTGGCTTGCAGGGTATTTATTGCATAGATGCAGATGTGGCCGACGTGTTGTAACCACATTGCTTGGAGACAAGCAGTCGACTAATTTGTGACCACAACTCGTCAAGCTAAAGGAATAATTCCAAGATGCAGATGAACGAAGGGAAACGTTTTACTTTTGACCGGCGCAGTTGGCGACACCACCTTCTTAAGACGAAATGCGTCTCAACCGAGGCCTTTACAACGCTGAGATCTCGCATTTGGATTGGAATCAAGTTTCCGGGAAGGAGAATAGTTTCCCAGCGCCTCAGTGGAACACTGAAGCCGCGGTCATTCGTCTGCATCAGCCTTGATGCACCGGGCGAGGGCATTCATTACTCACTGCCTCCCCCGCTGGCGATCGCCGCTTGCAACCCCGTGACGAGGGTGGCGTCTTTCTCTGGCCCAAGTCACCGTGCACTCCGAGCAAGACGTCAAGGGAGAAGGAGAAGAATTATCTGCGATCCGATGGCGAATTACTCCTTTCCAATCCAAGAATTCAATCCTCAGTATGCACTTAGATACGTGCGGGTACAAGTGAATTTAGCTCTCGACACAGATATTCGGAAGGTATATGGAGCAGCCTCACGCGATACCAGACTACTTTCATTTGAGGAAACTTGAAAGAAAATTATTGAAGAAAAACGATTATGGAATTAGAGGCTAATATTGTAAAAGATAGGAATCTCAAGGGATTAAAGTACGTATCTGGAGCGTGAAAAGAGTAGCACTAAAGGTAAGATATCGGAAATTAGACGTCGAAATGATGAGAAAAATATGCACTTCAGAGGCTATAGTTTTGTCTTAGTCAAAGTCAAAGTGAATTATGGATTAGTGTGCTGTAGGGGGGGGGGTATGCTAGGGGAGTCCTTAGCAAGGGGTGAAGATCACTAAACATGCACCATTTACGTACAAACAAGAGCTACGAAGCCATGCGACAACGTTATGCTAACCATGCAACTTCGAGCTACCACTGCTTTAATAATATTTCTCCTACCTGTAATGTTGATATGCTGCCTATTATGATCTCTAATGGTACTCGGGAAGAATTACATTTCAAATCTGTCGGTATGACAATCTATCTCTCCAAGCTTATTTATCTGGTTAAATCTCGCATCATACTCACGGGTTTTTATTATATATATCTAACATCTTTAGAAATCATAACACTTTTATATTTCTGCAGGAACTACGATGAAAGCATTGGATATTGAATGACTTTATAGTTAAATCTCGTCACATAAAAATCCGGTAAAGCGAATACATTCCTAGAAAATAACATAATTTAAAGTAACTCTTAAACGTTCTTACAATTTCCATTCACACGGCCAAAATAAGGTCACTTTCATATCTCCAACCCACCGTCGAGTAATTCAGCACGGCCTATGTTAAATGTTTATGAGAAGGTGCATGCTGAGGTCATGTGGCTTGATACAGAAAACATGAGGTTGGGAACGAAATAGTTTCTATTTCTTGGCCATTCTTCTTTTGTATTTAAAAAAAAGTCGATTTGGATGTCCAAGGAAACTAAACGTTACTTCACCTGCAGTTAAAGATTAAGGAAACATAGAGGCCCTGTTTTAAAACCCTAAGTATGAGAATGGAATGTACCTGCAGCTCTAGTGTACTCATATTCCAAATCAGAATATGGTTTTTTTATTAAATTAGGTCGAAAACGACTGCTTGGAGAGTTTACAAACGTTCCCTAACACAGTTCATAAGTGTACCGTTCATTTAGGAGTTCCAAATCAATTCTGAATAATTTTGCAAATATAATTTTCCGCACACTAAGACATCGCACGAGTGCTGAACCAGCGATAATTTCCTCACCATGCATAACTCCTGAACCACGGAAACATTTTTAAGAAGGGTTTCACTAAAACTTGTTTAATTATTTAATGCGTATATGCTGACTTTTTGTGATTACATTATAACATATTTGTATGTGAATGCATTGCTATTATTGCAGTATAATTATTGTTATTTATTATTTTACAAATTCTTGCAATTTTCTCGAAACAGCAATCACATTTTATACTCTACAAGCTGACCCGGCCACGCGTTGCTGTGGCTTAATCTGGTTAAATGGAAAGCGCCCGTTTATAGTATGTTTAATTTCACAATTCTTATGGGTATACAATATTTTTTGTTGTTCCTTTGTCTGTGCAGATATAGACATTGTCTGGTTTGCCGACTCTAGAACACGCAACATACACGTAGAACACGCAACACACACGCAACAAAATACACGTACATGTGAGAAGCAATCTGTGTCTAGATCTAAACCGCATAGTTCTAAAGATTGGCCCTGAGCTTTGTTGATGGTGAATGCAAATACCAATCGAATTGGGAATAAAATCACTTAAATTGAAATGGCATATCTGTTGGATACATAGGAATGCGAGGAATGAGGACATCTTCGCCTTTGAAAGTTCCTGTCCAGATTTTGGATTCTACGATGTTACTCATTAATTTATTTACTGAAAGCCGCGTGCCATTACAAAGCTTTGGCTGGTTGATATTTAGCAACATGATAATTGGCACGCCATTTTCAATTTCAGTATGTGCGGTGGCATCCCTGGCAGATCGAGTAAATTCAAAAATTCCGTTCGATAACCAATTGACTCATCTGCTTCCACAACATCGTCGATGGTCTTGTACATATGTGCCTGCGTCGCTTAGAGTGTTAGACTGAATAATATTGTTTAGTATGAATGAAGGATGAAATTGAAACACTGCAACACTAGCACCACCCTCCCCACTCTCCTGACTCATCCTCCCTAACCCTTGCACACCGACCTCCCCTTCCCTCTTCTCCCCCTCTCTCCTTCCATACAACCTATATATACTGATCTCTGTACTTGATATTTTCACCTGATGATGTTGCTTTGCAACGAAACCATGGTCGTGGAGAATAAAACTGTGTGTGGAAATTGCAGTGTTTCAATTTCATCCTTCATTCCTACGATGAAAGATTTCCACAGTGTTAAGCCTGAAACTATTAACAATATTGTTTAGTTCGCAGAAGTCTTTGTTCTTGGCCGCAAGAATAGCTCGTTCACTTAGCCAATTGTGATCCTTATAATTGATTTGAATATTGGGAAATACTTTTTCAACCATTTCTTCTTTTGACGTTGCTAAATTGCAAAATTTATGAGGCAATGAATTTTTCCTGAGGTCAGATCAACCGGAACCGTTCCGTTCCCAATTTCCAGCAATTTATGTGAGTATATCTCAGCTGATCGATTGTTTTGCAGCTGGACACGCATATTTGTATATAATTTTAACGTCTTTACATGTCGTCACAAAGTAGAATATTTCAGGCAAGCATTTATTTCATCCGCTAGTGTCAATCGAGGAATTACAGGTAATGTTTGCCTGAAATGTCGTGCAAGCAATATTAATGCGTTCTCAAATGGTCTCAGGATTCCACGGAAATCTTGCAATGATTGATCCAGAGCTTCAAGCGATGCTTTGTGCACCATTTTGCATTCATCCCAAGCAATAAGTTGGCATTTCTAAAATATTTGTCCCATGCCAGATGATTTGAATATGTTGCACGTGACTGTTTCAATGAATTGCAAGTTCAATGGGATGCACATCCCGTCTCCAGTGTTGATATTGTATTCTCGATATTGTACAAACCTTCATGGAGTGAACAAAACAACTTTCCAAAGCTTCATGGAAATAGGATGAATGTTGAGGTAATGCATGAAGTTATCAATATTGTATCGATACAGCATCGATATTGTAATGATACTTTATAAAACTTTGTAAAAAACACCTAAATAATTTCACCTCAATTTTGTAGATCAATAATGTATCGATGTATCCATTTTTATCGATATTATATCGATACAGTAACGATATTGAATTATCGATCTTGTAGAAACCTTCGCGGAGCGTACTCAAAAACTTTCCAAAGTTTCATGGCGATCCGATGAATGGTGTAGTAATGCATAAAGGATAAACACATTACATACATTCGATACAGTATCGATATTGTAACGATACTTTATTTAAAAAAAAACTAAATAATTTAATCTCAATTTTGTATCAATAATGTATCAATTTATCGATACTTTTGCGATATTATATCGATAAAATATTGATATTGAAATATCGATTCCGTAGTCCTCTTTTCGAGAATGTACTCAACAACTTCCCAAAGTTTCATGGCGATCCGATGAATGGTGTAGTAATACATAAAGGACACACAGACAGACACACATACATTCATTTATATATATATAGGAGATGGTATTTAAGGGCCCTGGGGTTGTGTGCTAGAATCGTTCGAGATTAATTTCAATAGGTAACTAAGGACTCACTCGTAATAGGTTTTCACGCGTTCGGGATTATTCCGCACCGGAAGAGATCTCGAAGGAGTCAAGAACCCCCCCCCCCACCCCCTCACTCCACCAGGTGATCAATTGACCAATTTTCGTGGAAGGATTTTAAAGGTTCATCTTTGTCTGGTCGGGCATGAAGAAAAACAAGGCTAATACACTGAGAACATTTTAAATGTACTTTTGATATCTAAGGTTTTCGCGGCGTTCCTTGTCGATGAAATCGGCTTTCTGGTGTCCCTCCGGTGCGTGTCTGGGCCCGAAAGTCATTTTATATATATGAACTATTCTGAGTCGAGTTACGAGGGAAGGGGAGAGGGCACCCGAACAAGAACTGACAAGGATGGCCCTGGGGTAAGCATGCGTCAGCCCGGAGTTGATGACTATATTGCTGTATTACTTGGACTATCTGGCGATAGCCCAATATTTCTTGGAACGGCTTAACAAAAACATGTTTATAACACAAGAGACAAGCATTTTATGAGGTACGCCGAACCCAACAATTCCTTGTACAAAAGATCATTCGTGTATTTACGGGCCAAAGCGTACAACTTGTTGCCATATGATATAATTCATGCAAATAGTTGCACATATATGTATATTCAAATGCTAACGAAGTGCTTGCTGCAAAACAGGAAGTCGATGCAAACTTGTGCTGTTTACCTGCTACCTGATTGCCTGCTTTTGAATTACCTTGACACCTTTTTTTTCACTTTAGTGCTCTCTTATGTTGCGAGGTTTAAGTTCTTTTTTTATTTAAAAATTTTATTTTTTTATTTGAGGTCGCAGGTTCCAAAGTTTGAAAGGGTGTTGTAGGCAAGTACCCTTGTTGACACCCAAAAATCTTCATAGTTTAAGTGAATGCATAAATATGTGTAATATGCACCTCTGCCGATATTTTTTTATCAGTTCTCGATCTTCCAATCAAATAATGTAATACACTTCCATTCCATTTTCTCATTTTGTACTCCTTAAATTTACTCAAACTTGATTATTTAATTGTTTACTCATTTTGTTTCCTTCACTACGCCCATTAAATCTCACCATGACGAAGTTCGTATGAGGCCGTACATTGCAAATGTTATCCTATTATGTAATACTTCTGGAGAAATAAATTTGATTTCAAATTAAATCACTGATGGAGATCAACGACCATTAATGAGAGCACGTGAGCGAGAACAATGTTCACAGTAGCGTAAAATTATTTATAAATTGGGTAAACGGATAATGAGAGAAACATCAGTTGCGCAAGATTGCCAATACACGAACTCAGAATCAATTGCTCAGCATTGGTACTGCACGAGACTGGCATGCAAACGAAGAGTATTCAAGTAAATGTTTTCTCAATGTTACGAGGATTATAATAAATTACGCCATAAAGCTTTTTGCAACAGCATTAGCTTTATTAAAAAAACGATAGGGGATTTCTGGACTAACAGTAAGTAAAATAATCTTTGGAAGAGCTATTGAACAGAGTCAGGCGAGAGAACTCTATATTACGAAGGTGCCATTACTAGTTATGAAGATAAACTTTGTAGTTGAGATGAACAGAATTAAAAATTATCATTCAAAGTGTATAATAGATAAATTATAGGGGCATAATCTCAAAGAGATGGAAAGGCGGGAGGCTTATCTTTAATCTAGAAAAATGTGTGACGTTCTAGAACTACACGAAGGTTACGGTCACCAGGAAATACACTCAGCTCGGGGCTGAACGTCAAGCCACCAGGTTGCGGATGGCGAGATGATCTCTAGATACACATATAAGATGCGAAAGAAGCGAACTTACTCGTCGAATATACTGTATTGGACATAGAGCAACGGCTTTCTTGGGAGGTTTTGTTCTATCATTGGGTAATAGAGACCGTTCAAATGATACAGAAACCTAAGAAGATGCAGTGAGTTGGCGATGGGTGGTCGTGAACAAATATGCACCCCATCACCCGGAGGAGATGCAATTCATCTAAACATGAGTGAAGGTGGACCACTGTAGGTTTCGATCAACTTTAAACCAAAAGTGCTTGCACCGAAGTGATAATTTTCCGATATTACTTCCACGATGTCTCACAAATATTTGAAGCCACAAAATAAAATAATTAGTTGAGGAATTCGCGAATTATTTAGTGGAGGGATTGATAAATAATTAATTGGAGGGATTCGCGAAAAAAATGAATTTCTTTTTTATACAGATTACCTGGAAATACTCTGAAAGACTGCATTGTGTTATCTATTATTATAATAGTATACACTCATTTTAATGACTATTTTTACCTGTACTGCAGTTAGAATAAATGGCAAGTTGATTATTATTATGGAAGTGAATTTTATTCATTTAACTTCATTTTTTAAATGTGTTCTAAAACAATCATGTATTTTATAGTGAAGCTATTTAATCTTGCCCAGCGATTGGAGTGTATAGATAAAATCCGAAATGCATGCAATAAGTGACTTAAAAACATAGCTCAGCCTCGTAGTTCAAGAGAAATCAATCATTTTGATTTCGAATTCTTATTTCAAGTCAATATAACAACAAATATAGGATCACATTGATCTAATTGAACACATGTAAACATGCTAAAAAATTGGAATTGTTGTTACGGACAAATGTTACGAAATAATTAAATCGATTTTTCTAGCAAACCCTACCGATTATTTTCTTTCGGGACTTGCAATATTCGTGTGGTCTCGTAGGAAAAAGTTTGAAAATATCCCTTAGGTGCAAGAATTTTTTATTAAAATTTGACTGAACCGTCACGTGGGCGACGACAATGTTTTGTCAAGTGGAACTTTCACTGCAGCAGCGGTAAAAATTATGTAAATGGCTGCAGTAAACGGGCTCGTATTTTTTTCATGCCTGCGTGAAAGTAAGTGCTCTCCTTGATTGATAATTTATTCCTGGTCCTCTATCTGTCACCCTCTTGCGGGGGCTTGGAGGGTTATTATGTGACACTGCGATGCGGAAGGCAAGGGGAAACCACCACATTATTATCCCGAGGAGTTCCAGCTAATTGGCTTTTTTTTTCCTTTTTATCAATACATAATGGAACCCTCTTGAGGAAAATATTCTAGAGGTGCATAAGTCTCGCTTTTCTATCTCCGGACAGGGACTACACGAAAGAGTATCGGTTACGCGTTATTAGAAATTTAGAGCAGTAACATGGGGCACAAGATTAGTTCGGACGAAAGTGAATTTGAAGACCCTGAAGGCGGAACTGCGAGGAATCAATATCGTACAAAGACTCGACCAAATGAAGTGACTCGAAGAGGGATACCATTGAGTGTAAGGTAGAGGATTGTTTACACCGAACCCTATGGTAATTCTGGAGTAGACATAATGCTCAGTAAGGATACCGGATAAGGTGTGAAGAGCTGCCTAACTGAAAGAATAATAACCATGAAGATCGAGAGCAAGCCTAAAGAGTCAGTAGGGGTGCAAGTTTACATGCCTACCTTTGACCACGAAGATGAAGTATTGGAAGGCGTCTATGATAATATCACGGAATCGATTAAACAGGTGGATGTGAGAATAAGACTTAACTATTTTAGGAAATTAGAAGGTTGCCGACGGCTAAGGCTTAGATACAAGATTAATTGGAAAATATGGATGAATGAAAGAATTGGAAAATATGGAGTGGAGGTGTGAGAAATAATTTTAGAACTCTGTACCCAACAGAAGTTAGTGGTGGTAAAAAAATTATTTTAATACCATAGAAAGAAAAGATACATTTGGAAAATGTCTAGATTTAGCATTTGTTACCAAATTGGCTTCATTTTAGCGAAGCAGAGATTCAGGAAATGGAATACTGACACCGATAGTAACCATAAACTGGTAACGATGTAATTCTACTACAATGAATGAAGATATATATTGCTCATATAAAAACCAAGTGGTCGTGTTTAAATCTGGACCCCGTGATGAAAAAGTAAGAATAAAGAAAGGAGTTGGTAATACAAATGTATGCGAGGTTTCCAGAGGCTTTCAATGCTTACATGGAAAAAGGTATCTTTAAAATGAAAGAAAAGGCTTCAGGAGAGGCTACTCACGGGGTAAATATTTAAATGGTGAGGTTCGCCGCGACATATCGGTCGTGGTAGGGACGGCAAAATACTCAAAGAAGACTTTAGTTAATATTGGAAAGAGTGAATATCATTTTAAGATGAAGAGAATAGGCCAAGACCAATGCTTAACTCCGGCCTCAACCAATGTTAAGTTAGAGCCGACGGGAAAATATTGCTAACTGGGAAGCCAAGTAACCAGCGGTAGATGAAACGTGAAGGAGACCAAGAGGACATGAACCAAAATATGTATGAATTTACTGCTTGAAATAAAAGAGTTGGATTACGGAAACATTTCATTAGAGCATAAAATCAAGAGCAGGAATTTTTATGGCGGTGGGGCATGGACGATAACTGCAGCAGAGACGTCAAGACGAAGTGTGGAGCCAAAGAAAAATGATAAAAATGAAATGGATCGACCGAATGACTAATGAATAAGTCCTAAGAAGAGAGGGAGGAAAGATAATCCTTCCAAAATTCTTACCAAGATGACGGGGCAACATAATCGGCCACATCTAGAGACACGATGGTCTAATGAAGACAATCATCGAAGACCAAGTGCGTGAGAGGAATGAAAGACTAAGGCCTCATGTGAGATGCGCAGAACAAGTAGTGAATGGTGTGAAAGGAAATAATTACGTGAAAATGAAGAGATTAGCCGATATTGGCATTGGAGAGCTGCGCCAAACAAATCTCAGGATTGTTGACATGATCATGACAGCAATGAAGTCATAATTTTCAGTAGAATACCGCACTTAATCATTGGTCACTTTAATAGCAGTTGAAACAGCTAAGCGTTAGGCAAAACCTTGGAAAGAAAACGGATTTTTTGCTACTTCACAGGAGTATTGTTGTACACGTTGCAACCGTTGTTAAGCACGGGAAGACACAACTAAAACAAGATGATGAAGGGCAAACAATTCGGAATAGATATTGCACGCTTTTACGAGACCGCTAAAACAACAGATAGTTCTCTTCAATGGAATTTAAGTTTCTATTTACCCATCAATGTCTTCAAGTCCATCAATGATTTCTGCCTCCTCCATTATCGACGCCTCGCACCAAAATGTAAGTCCGGCACTCACATTGCCACGACTCCCCTTCCCCCTCAACCCTGGATCTCACCTTAGAGGGCCGAAAAGACTTCGGGATAAGACGGAGGAGCAGGCGACCTTGGAAGGCATTTCTCATTCCGCACGCTCGTTTGCGATTCACCTTTGCAACGAGAGCCATAGCCGCTTACCTAAACACGTTCGTCCACTGTCAGCGGAAAACATTACCTCCACACAACCCACTTATCTTTCCTTTCATTCCAATTACGACTGCCTGCACCGCGCCTGCGATTCCCCGAAAAAATATTTACGTGCCGGCGATCGAAGCGAATCTTGCTCAGGAGTAATTGCACGTATTTAAGATGGGAGTGGGTCCATTGTTGACCAAGGGAGGGGAAAAGTGGTGGGGGGTTTGATTAATGGCGATTCGAATGCAGACCACGTCACTCCGGGAATAACTCAAGTCGTTTTCCTACGCCTCGCCTATCAGTCCGATGCCCGCCGAGAAGCAGTCTCGAGAGTCCGGCACGAGTTTTGCAATTGACGGAAGAAAAGAATATCGCTTGTGGAGGGTGTTAGAAGCCGTCTAAGGGGTGGCCTTCGGGATGGGGTAAACGGCGATGGAGTTGAATGGGAAAGGATTGGATTCGAAGGAGAACGGAACTAGCAGGGCAGTGTCGAAATCAAAATATTCAATATGTAATGCAATGTGTCGGTGCCAAGAATTTGGCAGTTACTACGGAATGCATTGCGGCGCTGATTGCTAATATCCTAGCTTCTTTGTTTAAAGAGGTGAATTCGTGCTTTCATGTGCGTACATTTATAGCAAATAAAATACTGAGCGAAGCATATACAATCCGCAAAGCGAAATAATTGCAATGAATTCATATGGATCGTTCCACGTCAATTCGAGTATGAAAATGGGCAAAAATTACCTTTGGGCAACCGATTTTGACCTAACTTGGCAAAACATCACCCTATGGTAAAAAAATGAATATTCTAAAGCAGTTCCACAAAAAATGAAGGTGTGACGAGAATGACGAGAAATTGCAAATTTGCACAATTAGAATTTTACAAAAGTGACTACATATTTTACGCTATATCTCCGAAACTATCAAAGCTACAGATGTGCAAATGGGATTATTTTAAAGGTCTGGTATTAATAAAATGTAACAGGGGATTATATTACAAAATATAAGCAGTTTTTAAAGCTTATAAAAGTTTAAATTTTTCAAATCGATTTTTGACGATGGACCTATCTACGCCTTAGATTTTGCTCATTTTTTATATGTTTTAAATACAATCCTCCTTTACAAATGAAAAAAAGTTTAAAAGAGGTATTATTTCAATTATGAAAGAAACATATTTTTGAGCGTAGTGTTGAGTGTGTATAGTAATTCTGGTATATAACCAATGATATTTTATGAATATCAACGAATAAGAAAGCCTGAAATTTGCATTCAAGCCACTTTGAAGACGCAAGAAATTTTTTTTTCTAGAAGTAGTAGTTTTCTGTCTTTAGTAGTATCCATTAACTCAATTTAAAAAATCCCTTTATTTCATACTAACTGTTTGCATACCCTTATACATTTAGTTCGACAGACAAACCCTCTTTTGTGACACCTAATATATTTCTCGCTGTATTTTATTATCCAATCTCTCTTACTCTCTAAGAAAATTACTTAATTTTCTAAAAAATAAAATACCTTACACTGCGCTTAATAGTAATAATCGTAACGAACTTAAAATGTGACCGTTTTTATGCGTAGTACAAACTAATTTCTCCACAATTAAATTGAAGTTTTGATGAAGATCAAGAAAGATGGTTAACCACCTATTACCATTTTCTACAAAGTTACAAATTGCTTACATAATATCCTCACATACATTTTATAAATTATTACATTTAAGCCTCTCCAAGTCAGTCTAGGAATTTCACAATTCATCGAAGTCATAAGTGTTTTCTCAGCAACTTCTACATAATGTTCAATCACATTTTTAATGCTAACTAACCCTTATCAGGTAGGTCCGGCTGGCAAGAGAAGATAACAACGTGCATAAACTTGTCTGCTACTCGCTTCCAGTATTCTTGTATCGCTCCTTCTTGACTGAACTCTGCACACTCTGGTAGATAAAGATTCGTCATCTTCCTTCCACATGAGGCTAAAAATAGTTGGTTGTAAGAGGATGCGTGAAGGGATTTTGAGGAAAATAAAGATAAGTCGCTGACTAGATGGAGAAACAGGTAGAGCACCTCGTTCAACCAAGAAATACATGCATAAAATCAATATATTTCACCAAGTTCAGGATGTCAAGAGCTTTCGTTTTACTGCAATATTGTGATATCGCCATTCCTACGTTAACCCCTAACAGATTCAATATATTTAGTTTGTAAACCTTGTCCACCCAAGAACGGACCGTAACAGGACAAGGTGTGGGACCCTTACCAAACGGCTTTATATCACTTCCTTGAATCCATTTGCCATTTAAGGTTCTAATGCAACTATATCTGCCACCACAAGCCTTGGATTAGTCACGTAATGCGTAACAAAAATGCATTGGTAGGCGACTATTCTCTCTTTGCAAAATGTGCGCATACAAAGCAAGATCAAATACGAGAACCATTTGAGGAAGCCATGGGATGAGGCACGAACGATTTACACTTGCCAGTAATTACCGAGGTTGGAGCTGGACACTGGCGGATTACACGATTGCTAACCAGGAGCCGTCACTCGCCCAATGAGGACTAAGGACGGGAAATGAAGGGCAAAGAGGAATGCGGTCCCTTCGAGGAGGAGAGGGGGGACGTAGTATACATCTACGTAATACCCTGAGAGCCACCACGAGGGTGTGTGGCAGGGGGTGTATATCACCAAACATACACTCCTTGTATGCAACTGTGAAATGCATTGCTATTACTTCATGGACAGATTATAGATATAAGGGTCAAGTACAACCAGGTAGTTAGTAGCTACATATTATTGAATTGATTAATGGTTAGAAAAACACTTTCCTAAATACATTTAACGGTATTTCCCTAGCATGCATGTGTTAGTAATGCTTAAGCATGCATCATGTACTACAGGCTACTATAACAATATTTCACCTACCTATCCCTTTGCTATTCTGCCTATTTTGCTCTCTTATGCTACGCAGGAAAAATAACATTTGAAATCTATTGGTACGACAATCTATCTCTCTAATCTTGCTAATCTGATCAAACCTAGCATAATATGAAAGGGTTCTAAATATATATCTAACGTCATCTGTAAACAAATCAGCCTCGAATTTAGTTCAAAGGTTTAGCTTAACTTATAGCATGTATTCTAATAGAAATTCCCATCCTAGTTCTTCTATTAAACTCGTGGATGACGACGTCATGTCCGCCTCGTCGCAGGGATACGTGCCTCAGAATCCAGACGTCAGACGGAAGGACTGGCAAAAACGCACACAGCACTTTTATTCCTCATCCCGAGCTGCACGCTGCGTTGAAATATGACGGTGCGCCGCCGGTGCAGCCTCCACCCAGTTGTCCCACGGCCTGCCCTGAATCAGTAAAATGGCTCGTCCTCAAACTCCCCTCGAGAGTTTTTGCGACGTCGCGGCACTGACCTATCTCCTGCCATCATCTGCTGCGTCACGAAGAGTCACCACGCTCATACCCTCGTTGCAGGGCGAGTCACGATTCAAAGATTCAACAATAGTATCGATGGCATATAGACAGGACAAGAGGTATCAACTGTTTTAGAAAGGATACCTGCTGAAATCCAATAAATCTGGGAGAACCCTTATCTATATCTATGACATACCCTGAAAGCCACCTCGAGGGTGTGTGGCAGGGAGTGCATTCACACCAGGAACAATGGCACAATAAAAATGAACAACAGAAAACAAACACCACACCTTTAAAAGTAATTAGGGGAAAAAAAGAAAAAAAAACTACCAAATCCCAATCATGCAGGACACACCCACGAATACCATGCATGACTTGAAATCCGACACCAATTTAATAGATACTCATGCATGCAAAGAAAGCAATGCATCCGAGTAACACAATGATTTGAACATGCATGAAATAAAAAAAAATACTATCGACCTACTCTGAATAATACCTCTATAATTATTACCGATTTACGCGATGTCTAACGTTCTGATCTCGAATCGTACGTGGAAAAAATGACATTTTAAACCTGCTCGTCCTGCAATCTATCTCCTTAGGAAATATTACTATACAGAATCATTAGTTACTAAAGGTGTGCGCTTTCAGTTTTCCAAATTCTGCACAATATGTTCAGTTACAGACACAAAAACTAAAGGGCTGTTTAGTTGACATTCTTAGGTTTTTCGTAGCGCAGGTGGTGTTTAGCTTTTTTCCATTTAGGTTCCTTTGGCAATGACTCCGTACTTTCTCTTGCCTTTAAGTTTCCACCGGATACCTATAAATCTGTTTATAACCTCCGTTTAGATTCACCGTATGATAATGGGGTAAATTAACGTCAAAATCGGTTGAGACAGTGAAAGATAACAGTATAGATATTGCGAAGTGCGAATTCCATCACTATGCCAACTTTCTAGCAAGTTCATCCGCCAAATGTCACTCTGCTTACTACGAGAGTCATAGTTTTCAATAGTTTTCTCTGCACATTTAGATGAAACTTTCACTGTGGGAATTCAGACAGAGTGGATAGTATTACTATCCAGTTGTATATCATATTAAAAAGATATTAAATCAATAGGACAATTAAGCATGAGTATGTTCTAAAAGTATGTGTTTATTTCCTCTCGTTGTCAGTATAAATACGATCTCAATGCTTTAAGGACTAATTTTTAGTTTAACTGCCAAGCACAAAAGTCACAAGAATCAAAATATTTTCAAGTGCCTACTTTCGATTAATCAATATCCCTGGAGTCTCAATTTCCTGTATCCGTGCAGAGTACTCAAAGGAACTCATTGAAAATGCTCTCACGTCCTTTCCTCAGGGACGCTTCATTGCTTAGAAGTGAACAGACCAATTTTTTTAAGACAACACCACAAAAGAACGATCAAGTTGAAATTACCTCATTACCTCAACCTGTTTATTGCGGACACTATTACAAATAATACAGAAATAGGAAAGCCACAAAGCTCACGACCCGGGTTTCAACGATTGATCGTCATCATCAGGTGGGACGGTGCTGGTTTTCTCTCCTTTTACACCTTAGCAGTCAGGGTGGGCGTCGGGGCTGGAGGTTGGAAAAACAAGACGACTGAGTTCAGGATGGGGGAGGAAGCAGGGAACAAGCATTCGTTCAGCACGGTGGCTTCACGATCATTTAGGCATTTTAAAATTTCCAGCTGCTTGCGAGTATTCTAGTTTGTTGCTGCAGGTACATAAAATATTATCATTAAAATTACTAATGTGTTAGCACCACAATAAATGATATCCAAAATTGCTTTTCGTCTTTGTTTTTAAAAGATTTAAAATCTCCCTACGTCCGGGTGTTTAGATTTCTTGATAGTTATCCGATGTAAACACCATCACAGCCACTGTACTTCAGGCTGTACTGCAGGACATTGGATAAAAATTATCCCTGCAATTAACTAACAGGTTTTTAAGAGTCGCTCGAGATTTAATGGCCACATATGAATACTTCCCCTGAGTAATCTCCTTAGAATCCTGTGCGTGACCTGCCCTAAATATGTTAGCGAGGCCCACATTTTATTGGTTCTTAGAACACGTTATCGAGTGAAAATTAAAATTAAATCTAGCCTTCTCTGATTTTTGTATATTAATTTATCAATTAAAGTGGTAGGAAAACCATTGAACAGGGCAATCTGTTTGATAATACCTGACCTCTTTAGTAAAATTCTTCTTCGACAATGGCACATTCAGCAGACGATGCACCAAGGAGTGAAAAGGCATGAATTGATGACTGATGCAATGTCTAGAATCAACGTGGCCGGTGTAGCTAGGGTAACGGAAAATGGAAAAAGCATGCATATTATTCACCAGTGAAATGGAAAGGTCCGAAAATTAGGAGAACTATCCGAATCCACTTCGCGGGTACAAGATATTTTAGGGTTGATTTTATTCAGAAAATTATTTATAATATCGAATTAGCGGTAGGAAGCGCTCCACAACACTATAATGTCATCGGCATATATATACCATTACGAAACACATTTTAATAAATAGCTAACCTAGTTTAAAACTTTGCAAGCCACATGGCTGGAGAAACTGCTGTCGCTTAATGACACCGTAACGCGGATGAACGCCCAAAAGACATTATTAATGAAATATATCATATTCAAGAGCTAGCCAATTTGACCTACAGCGCACATAAAGGAATTTAAAATCTATCCGCAAAAATCCACAATCCACCGCTTAGCATTGATTAATGGGATGTAACCACCTTCATCTAGTCCTATTGCCAGTATGCGAGACACTTAAATTGAATCCGTGAATACACCCCCAAACTCCTTTCTCATCATCATCCTGCCTTCGTATGATTCAGATACCATTACTTCTACTCGATATCATTCGATATAACGATTGGATACAATACATTGCTTCTCTTCTCCGCATTCATCTTCGCACTCTGCCCTCCCAACATTCCTTTCCCTCTCAATACCTGCCTCGATCCAATATCTCCAAACATCCTCTTTTATGCCTCTGCAATGCCAACCGCTTTAACCTTTCGTCCACAACAATCCTCTCCCTTCGATTTCAAACGCTCACCTCAAGGTTTCTGAGACACTCAACGCCACGCTCCACATTAAAGTTTTCGTCAACCTCTTTCCAATTTCCGCCCTTATCACCGCGTTTCTTTGGCCAGTACATTTCTCTGCCCAAATGATCAAAATGATCAACCTCTGCAATGATGATTTCTTTCTCATCTAAGATTCTTCCAATGTATGTAAGTGTAGATTTGCAATATTGGAACTTGTATTTGGTCATATTATTGCAGAATTCACTTGTATTACATCAGACATCAACGAAGGAATGTTAACCTTATTTTTGACTATTTATTGCACTTTTCATTAATTAAAAACTAATTTTATGATTGATCATTCAAAGCTAGAATTTTTTTATTCACTGTCCATCCATTTATAGACCATTGAAATGCATGCATTAATGTTCATCAGATACTAACGATTGTCCACAGGAGAAAAATACAAAATGATACTTCTTGCGAATCAACTCTGGAAGGCATTAATGGGGCGTTTACTCAGAACCGAAAACGTTATTTTATACGCGAAATTGTTAGATGAAAACAGAAAATGAATTTTAGCGAAAAAACTTGACCTTATAACCAGAACCAGTCACTCGTAACTCAAACAGTAAAATAAGTAAAAGACGACTTGCAACGCACGAGCTGCGTCAAGGATATCTACGTCATCTACCTCTCGTCCTTGGCTGTTTTGAGGGAAAAAGAGGGAAGTGGAGGTGGGGGGACGGAGGGTCTGATGGAATGGAGTACAACATCCGTTTCTATTGGCAGAGTCAGCTGTGTGTCCTCCTTTGCAAGAGTAATAAGGAGGAGGAGCTTCGCGTTATCAGTTGTGATTGAATGAAGTGGATAACGTTCAAGTCCTTTGCACGCTCACTTTTCCGAAAAGGTAAAAAAAACATCAGTTTTCGCCGCTTATAACTCGAGATATAATTGACTGATCGAAGGACGGAAAAATACTGGTGTTTTTATTTTACAAACTGTAACATAACGCAAGGCCGCCATAGAAGTTCGCGGTCGCTAGGGGAAGAATCAACAAGGAGGAGTCGAGGAAGAGGAGCGAGAGCGGCACGTCGCACGAGTGAGGCGGAGATTGGTGTTGGAATTTTGGCTGTTTTATTGGGGGAAGGAGGAAGTTTTGGAGGTGGGAGTACCAAGTGAGAAGTGCATTGACTGGCAGGAGTGGGAAGGCGAAGTGTGGAACTGTATGGACCGATCGGTGCTGTGGCGGAGCATATGGTATTTGGATTGATAAAGTGACGTGGATAGTTTTGGAGGTATTGAAGATATTTTGCTTTGTTTCCGCCAGCGGAACATGTATTGATTTGTAGCTATATGTTGTTGCACGGATGGGAGAGTATATTCTATAATTTGAATTTGTGTGTTGAATATCTGTCCTTTTAAATCGTGTTGCATACTTGATTGTATAAATAGGTCCGTGTCCATTCGAACTCCACACAGGTTACATTTTGGCGCTCAACGAGGGCACGATTTATTAAATTAACGTTTGCGAGGAAAATTAATAAGGGAAACGTTAGTAGTATATACCACGCGGAAGACCTGAGAAAGCGGAATTTATGGAAGCGTTTTAATACGGGAATTTAGCAACCATTAGGCGAGTCAACAATATCGGGACATTTTGTCAATAAGGACGCTTAGGTTCGTGCGCGTCCAGTCAACAAAAAATTGCATTCACAACAATTAAAGTAAATTCTCTTGTCGAGGCGTTCGTTTTGGGAAAAATGGCCACGGTTGTTAAATATTTGGGTGAATTAAAGAAGACAGAAATTGTCGAGGAATTAAAACAACTGGGTTTAGATACCGTGGGGATTAAGAAAGAATTAATTAACAGATTACGATCGGCATTTGAGGAGAAGGGAATAAATATCGATACTCATCAATTTAAAATAATGGAGTTTCCCGCAGTCGGATCTAACATTATTGCATGGTTAGAAGAAAAAGAAAGAGTGAGGGAAGAGGAGAGAAAGAAGGAAAGGATGGAGCGAGAAGAGAAAAGAAGAGAGGAGCTAAGAGCCATGTTCGTCGAACAATCCGAACAATTGGGAGAGAGAATAGAAAAAAGGCTAGCAGCTCATTTTGAGGAGAGAATAAAGGAAGCGAAAGCCGAATGGAACGAAAATGTCTACGCTTACATAGCAAGAGTAGAAGAGGGGCAGAGTCAGATTCGCACGGAAGTGAGGGAACTGCGAGAAGAGAATAGAAAGGAAAATTATGAGGTTCGTACAGAAATAGAACAATTAAAGGAAGGGACGACGAGAAGGTTTGAAATCATGAAGGATGAATCAAGGGGAATATTTGATATGATGGTTGATAGGTTCAAGGATAACGATGAGAAAATAGAACAACTATCAGCAATGGCGTATACTACAGAAGAGGAGAGATGGGAAAAACAAAGGCAAATGGTTGCACAAAAGGAAGCGGAGAAGATCAAGGTGCAGGGAACCAGAGGAGTGAACGTGTCACAGGTCCCGGCAATCAGCATGAGAATACCACAATTTGATGGGAGGCGAGGAGCAAGGCCGATGCGTTATATCCGCGAACTAGAGGAGTACATGGGAATCTACCAACTAACGGGAGAAGATATGCTGAAGATCATCAGACAAGGCATGATAGGACAAGCTGGCGAATGGATGACCGCCACAGCGCATCTACACACAGACTTAGATAATTTCAAGCGGGTATTCTTGGCACAATACTGGGGTAGACAACAGCAGATGGAGGTGAGAAGAATGCTCGATTCTGGCCAGTATAATACGAGGGGATCTGCAAGTAGAGTGGAGTACGCGACCAAGCGAATTAGTGCGGCAAAGGAATTGCAACCCGCGATGGAAGACGACGAAATCATATACAGACTGGAGCATCATTTCGGGCCAGAGGTCAATGCAGCCATCATTGCGCAGCACATAACGTTATTACCACAATTTTTGACGTTATTGGGAAGATATGATAACATAGTATACGAGCAACCGCAGGAGATGAGATCGGAACCTCAAAGACGCTGGCAGTATCAACGGGAACGTCGAGGCGAGACGAGCTTCCGCGGATCACCTGACGATAGAAGAGGATATAATATGCCGAACCGTCTACCGGAGAGACGAGGGCAACAATGGAAGGAAGAGCGTGGAAGGGGACGCGAAATGAGGAATGAACAAATGATAGAACGAGATGACCGCCGTGGACCAGCTGATCGAGTTAATACTATAGTCGTCGAGAGAGAAAGGAGTGAGGTGAGCGAAGAAAGACGACAGGAAAACTAATAAGGTCGCGATGTTGGATGAGTCCCAACACATCGAAGACCAAAAGGACAGGGACGAATGTGAGAGAGGGGAAGGAGAGAAAGGAAGAATTAAGAGAAGAAAAGGTAATAGCAAGCATTTTACTGTCACCCCAAGAATTATTGGAGGAGGAAAAAGTGGACGTGGAAGATACGAAAATAAGATTTCCTGAAATAGAAGTGGAGATAGGCGGCAAGAAAATCAGAGCACTAGTTGATACAGGGTCAGAAATTACGTGTATTAATGAAGAATTTTACGAAGAAAACAAAATTTATTTTAAGGAAGTGATGGAACTACCAGTCAGAGGGATTCAGGTAATGGGAGCGATTGGCCGAAGGAGTGGCAGAATAAAGAAACAGATATTCCCATCAATAAAAATAGGGAGCATCCACGTGGAATTAAATTGTACCGTAGTCCCCGGTTTAATCAAAACAATGATTTTGGGAACAGATACTCTAGACATGTTAGAGGTTTTAGTTGATTACAATGATCATGAAGTAATTTTACGGAACGGGAAGGAGAAGGTAGTATGTCCATTCAAAGATCCAAAAATATATTCACAACAGCTGGTGATGCACATTGAAGAAATAAGGATAAAGGAGAACCATACAAAGCGAGAGAAAGCGAGCATTTCGAAGGAGGAAATAGAGAGCAGCATTGAACAAATACCGGAATTGTCCGGGGAAGAAAGAAGATTATTAGCGGAAATAGTAAAGGAGAGGAAGGAAATATTTTCGAGTACGCCTGGGAAAATAAAAGGGTATTCGTACAAGTTAGAGATAAGGGAGAAACGAGAATTTAATAATAAATATTATAACATACCGCTAAATCTACGTACGAAGGCAAGGGAAGCCATTAAGGAGCTGCTAGTCGAAGGAATAATTGAAAGTAGCACGTCGTGTTATATCTCGCCATTAGTTTGCATTATTAAGAAGGATAATTCAATAAGATTGTGTATGGATGCCAGAGCTGTTAATAAGATAATCAGGCCAGACTATGCTACCTCCAGGACACCGAAAGAATTATTTCAAGAATGTGCGAATGCTAAAGTCATGACCTCATTGGACCTCACGCAAAGTTTTTATCAAATCCCATTGGATCAAAATTCACGCAAATACTGTGCTTTTTCATTTGAGGGAAAAATCTATCAATTCACCAGAGTACCTTTTGGATGTGCCATTAGTAGCAGTGCATTGGTGAGAGCTCTTGATCATGTTTTCGGGGATGAAGTCAACAATTTCTGTTTAAACTTCGTTGATGATTTATTAATAATTTCCCGGAATTTTACAGAACATTTAAGGCATTTGGAAATTGTCTTGGATAAGCTTAAAGCCTCGGGAATTACAATGAATTTTAACAAAGTAAAGTTCTGTAGACAGAAGATAGAATTTCTTGGGCATGAGATTACTACAGAAGGAATAACGATTGCGGAGGAGAAGTTTGCGCCGATCCGAAATTTCCCACGCCCTAGGAGCAGGAAACAAGTTAAGTCATTTCTAGGACTAATAAACTACTACGCAAAATTCCACATGGATCATGCACAGATGACTGCGATGCTGAATGATCTCACCAAGAAGGACCGAAAGTGGGAATGGAATGGGGACCACCAACGAATATTCGATGAACTAAAAAGGGAATTCTGCAGATCAGTGATATTGCATCACCCTGACCCGCATAGACCGCATCACAGCAAAAGGAGAAAAAAGAAGAATGAGGAATGAAAGAAAACAACGAAGAGGGATAATAAACTTAAAAGTAGGGGACAGAGTGTTGGTCCGTACTTGCCCAGTATCACACAAAGAAAATAAAATCTACCACGGTTTCTTACCATTGTATGAAGGACCATATGAGATAAAAGACACACGGGGAAAATTTTCATTTATGTTGCGACATCCGGAGACTGGAGCAGACCGAGGTGTTTTCCATGTATCTAATCTAAAGCCGTATCGCGGGGAGTTCAATCGCACACACCACACAACACCCAATGCATTTTGAATACTAGCTATTCGCGTGAATACGTCACGATATAGGAAGGGGAAAGACAGTACGAATAGTAAGAGGGGCAGGACTTAGGCAGCGAATATGTAGCGGAAGAAATAGTTACAAGGTAATTAGAAATGCCTTTCGAGATATGTTTTAAGATAAGGAGTTCATTTTGGCACGGATAGGAGTTGATGTTGTAAGGGTTGAGACATGTCTTAGAATGTATACATTGTTCTGGCTTACCTCTGAGGCTTGTATGGGTGTATGAACATGTAACTGAGGTTGAGGTGAAATGAAGGAGATTGGTGAACTGTGGTGATAAAAGTGAGGTATGTCAAATGATCAGCTGTACAGTGGACATGAATGAATAGAGCAGGACAAAAGGTTACCTTGGTGACCACTGAAATTTGTGAAAGTAATGATATGTGATGATGATGTTGATAAAATGGAAGTGTTTATTTGGTGTTTGTAAAAATTAGAAAGTAAGGATTTACGTTGCTTGTTATCTGATGTTATCAGTGTATATATATATTTATTTGATGTTATTAGTGTATACATGTTTGTAAGATGCACAGTCACGTACCATAAGGAGGTTTGATTTATCTATGAAATTTAGCTTAAGTCAAAATTAGAGGTGTCGGGGCCACCTTCCATAGATCACTTTAGAGGTTTCGAAAGAGAATTTCTCAATGTTTTCTAAATTTCTTTCGACGGGGCAAATGTAACATAACGCAAGGCCGCCATAGTAGTTCGCGGTCGCTAGGGGCAGAATCAACAACGGGGAGTCCAGGAAGAGGAGCGAGAGCGGCACGTCGCACGAGTGAGGCGGAGATTGGTGTTGGAATTTTGGCTGTTTTATTGGGGGAAGGAGGAAGTTTTGGAGGTGGGAGTACCAAGTGAGAAGTGCATTGACTGGCAGGAGTGGGAAGGCGAAGTGTGGAACTGTATGGACCGATCGGTGCTGTGGCGGAGCATATGGTATTTGGATTGATAAAGTGACGTGGATAGTTTTGGAGGTATTGAAGATATTTTGCTTTGTTTCCGCCAGCGGAACATGTATTGATTTGTAGCTATATGTTGTTGCACGGATGGGAGAGTATATTCTATAATTTGAATTTGTGTGTTGAATATCTGTCCTTTTAAATCGTGTTGCATACTTGATTGTATAAATAGGTCCGTGTCCATTCGAACTCCACACAGGTTACAAAACTCAATCAGAATCGGAAATTAAAAGTATGGTAAACGACTCCAATTTACTATTTTGGGAAAGATATTTGGATTACAAACACACACATCTTTGCCCTCTTTGTGCTGTATCAGTTGACGTGAACCGCTCTCGCCAAGGTTTGAAATACCTTTAATCGAGCTTTAAGCACCTCTATTTTGCTTGAATGTGCCAATGAGGAAAACACTATCGTCTAATTGGGACAAAAGAGAAATTTTAGCAGCCCAGTGGTTCCCATTCCCACTGCAGCCGAATGAATTTCGGGAAAGCACCAGCAATTTTATTCTGCAGTGACATAGCTGATGGCCAGATATTACGTGACTTGGGGCCGAAATTTTGAGCGGCATTTGCGGTAAGAACCCTCGGGAACTTTTGTCTGAATGAGGAAAGAGATTTAATTTCGTAATCCACTTCGCTCCTGGCATCTTAATTCTCGTCTTTTCCCAAAGTGAAGAAATTTCTACCTTTACCTTGTCGTGGGAAATAAAAAATTGACATGTTCAAGTGATAATCTACCTTGAATGAAAAGAACGGAAACCTCCCCGTCCTTGTCCTCTTACTCATTGCAGGAGTAATTCTCCTTGACAAAATAATTTGAATTGCAATCTAGCAGGAACTTTTTGATTCACCTTCATAAAAAATAAAAAAAGAGATCACTTACGTATTAAAGTAAAAGAGTGAAAAATGGCCGGCAGAAAATTATGCTGAATACTGTTTGATACTTTAAAACATGAGTCGTTAGAGATCTTTTTCGTCTCCGCTGAAACGCGATGAATGTGGCAATATTTTTTTTGTGGAGCAGTGTTATCCTGTTGAGTGTACGAGTTTTGAATATGCATGAATCTTTTGCTGGTACCTACACTTCTATGTTCTGTTTTTGTATGACTGCTTTTCACTTGGCTTAATTCTTTCAATCTTAATACAATGCCAATTAATTCACTAAGTCAAAAATACATCAGGGAAGATGATGCCATAGTTCTACTCGGCTATTGTGCTCGGTGAGACTTCCGAACTCCATTTTTGTAAAACTGCCTTTGTTTCCATCCTGCTCCCGAAATGGTTGGCCAATGTGATCGGTGTTAATGATTACAAATCTGCGAATAACGATTAGGGGAGAGTATTTCTGGAAACGAAATGAGTTATGAAACACAGAGCAACAATAGCAGTGATTTGCATGATCTTAAGTTACCTACCTGATACCATTTCTTTTCTAGAATATTTTCCTGGATGATGCACTGTCCACCTTCCCTAAGATTCACATTTATTCTCTATTAAACAAGCAAAGAAATGTAAGTAATGGACTGTCAAAATGCCCAAAAATTTATTTCTCACATTGCAGAAAACTGGTTTATGTACCTTTAATATACAAGTCCAAAAAAATGAGGTAACGTAGATAGGTACAATTGATGAATAGTTAACTGGGGCAAATACGTGGTCTGAGTTGTTTGCACAGTTGTCTACTAGGGTGTACAAAATAAAAATGCACCTCGAGCACAGTGTCGTGCGCCATCCTTCGGTCGGAAGTAGTTTGCTGTCTGAAGTGGAGAAGCAAAAGAAAAACGCGAGGCGCTCGCTTGGGGAAGAGGCGTGGTGCGAGATAACCACCAGTTCGTTAAGCCACCTCCCCCACCCCTCCCCCGTGACGCCCTCTATCGCCGACGAGGGTCCTCCCAGGGCTTTGCATACATTACAAAACTTCCCGTGGAGACGGAATGGTTCTTCCCACAATTCGCCCAGGCAACGGAGAAGACAGCATCTGCGCCGCTGAAACGGCATTAGACGTGGAAAAACCTTTAAGGATGCCAGTGCTCTTATCAATTCTCTAAATCTGCTCTAAATATTTTTAAAAAATAATGGAGTCTTCGGGTTCACAGCTCTAGCCATCTCGCATGTAGTATTTCAAGCCACCCTAAAATCTGAAAACCGATGTCAGAAACAATTTTGTATTTAAGAAAGGTATTTACGCAAAGCTATTCCATTTTTTGTCGTGTTGGAGCCAAGACTGGTTGAGAATTGACTTAGTTTGGCCGAGAATTGTGATTGCTGTGTCATTGCTGAATATTGCAAGAGTGGAACAATCAAGTATGAACATAGTCCTCCAGTTGTTTTCGTTAATTCCTTTATCGTTTCTCTCAACCATCGGACTAAAAGACTAGACCTTAACGCACATGATAAACCAAGCCTCCATCGCTTCCAAAATTATGCGTAACTCTCATCGATAGAGGATTGATGGATCAATATTTCTTAAGATCCACTTCTCCTGCCAGGATCATTAATGATTCAGGAAGGATACGTGGATAAAAAATTGGAATTGCATATTGAGGAATAAGAAGGAGGTTAATAGGCTCCTCCACAAGAAGGAGACTTGAATATAGAGAGCTCTGTATCGCAATGAACCTTATATCATGGACAAAAATGACGTGATATCGCGTTCAGGGAAAGCGCGGTGAGTATCGATTGCCACGGTGTTTACGGAAAAAGTGGCGATTGAGAGCCATCGATGCTTTTCCGATACATTTCTTTACCCGATATGCTGGTAAAGTCCATCGATAAAAAATTCGTTAAAATTTCAATTAGATTTCATAAAAACGTAATTTGATCACCTCAAAGAAAAAAAAGTATACATAATTTGCTGTTTCATATTCCAAACTTCCATTTTGATTAACGATAAAGGAATCAGATGAGTTAAACTCACGCTGAGAAATAACCAACAATGCCCATCTGGTGAATATAAATAAGCAATCTTTTTTTTTATAACTTAGTGTCTGCCATTTTTCACAAAAATTATCAAGAGAAACAAGAATTAGGGTTTTTGAGGGAAGAATTTGAAATGTAAAAATCTGTAAGCTTAGGCCAAAAGTGTTTGTGCTCTTTAGCTACTTCGGCTTCTGGCCTAGGCTCGCAAAAAGACTCCTACTTAAAAGTGGTCCACTACGAACTGTAGTACAGATTAAATCGATTAGAGAAATTTCAACTTCATTCGTCTCGTATAACTTTACTGAAGATGTTAGGCAATATTTAAAAAAAACAGCGTATTATGCTAGATTCGACCACATAAATAAGATGAGAGAGGTAGATTTTCGTACTGATAGATTCAAAATGGCATTTTCCCCCGTACTATAAGAGAACAGAATAGGCAGCATAGCAAAGGGATAAGTAGGGGAAATATTTTAGAGTAGTCTGTAGTGCATGATGCATGTATATATTAATCCCTTAAATACTATAGATACTAAAAATCTAGTTGCATGAGGCTCTATAGTTGCTTGTTTGCATGTCAATAGTACATGCTTGGTGATCTTCACCCCCTGCCACACACCCTCGCGGTAGCTTGCAGGGTATCGTGTAGATTTAGATGTAGTGGGACTCCTTACCGGGCACTAACGATTGGTGAGGCACCTACATCTCCTGGGAATCGCTAATTCACCCAGATGCAGGTGGTACAAAGGAAAGGATGAAACCGTATCCCACATATTATGGGAGTGCCCTGCTGTGATGAGGCAAATCCCCTTAGGGGTAGGGTAATTGTTGGCTTCCAGCAATGCAATTGGCCCTAAGGCACTTAGACGAACACATATAAATGTTCTAAGACCTACCTGAGAGGAACTCCACCGAAAATACAATCTACATCTACTTCGGTTACTAGAGTGCAGCACAGAACATGAAGGAAAAGAATCACAGAAGATGCTTTAGGCGGGGAATGGAGGGGTATTGGCAAAAACATGAACTTGGGGGAGAGGAAAATAATAGCCTGGGTGGGACTTTGAGGAGTGAATGCGAAAACGAAAGAAGAAAGCATAAGGTGGATAATGACAGAAACGATACGTAGAATTGATGGTAACGTTGATTGAGAAACAGAATTGGTACGTAGCGTGAGGAGAGGTAGCCGTTGGAGGAAGTGTGGAAGAGGACGAGAGATATGAGATAAGTGATTATGGGCGAACATAGTTGCTGAAAGAAAAATGCATGTTACCAGTAAACTGGGAGGTATTCTACATCTACATCTACGCGATACCCTGCAAGCCATCACGAGGGTGTGCAGCAGGGGGTGAAGATCACCAAACATGCATTATTGACATGGAACTAGGCTACTACATGGAAACATGCTACATAATAGGGCCACATGCAGCTAGATGGTTATTATCTACATAGTAATAAAGGGATTTGTTCTAAATACAAACATCATGCACTAAAGACCTTTTTAACAATATTTCACCAAACTATCCCTTTGCTATGCTACCTGCCCGTGTTCTCTTATAGCACGGGGGAAAACGTAACGTATACCGGAACGGCAATCTATCTCTGTAATGAAGAAATTCGCCGGGAAAGCATACGCTCTTATTTTATCTCTGTAATCCTATTTATTTGGTCGAATCAAGCATAATACGCTGGTGGTTTTAATGTATACATATCTTAGATTCTCATATCCGTTTTAAATTTCGTTATCCGTTTTAAATTTCTGTAATAGATTTAATCTGTATTTTAACCTACGATCTGATATTGATTCCCAACCTAATTCTTGTATTAATGTTGATACACTACTAAACATCTCGAAGCACCTTTTAACAAGCCTAGCTGTCCTACCCTGCACACTGTCGAGCTCTCTGATCAAACCTAATTCATTCGAATCCCTTACACTGGCTAAACATCGAAGGTAATTAGGTAGGCTGAAAGAGGATTGAAGAGGCATTGGTGATACTCCACAGAGCTCTGGAGGGGGGAGGGTGGATTCTGTAAAGTTGATAGATATTCGACTCATATGGAGACCTGTGGCACACCGAAGAGAACGATTCGCGACCCAACGTTCACCGCTGGAGTCATGAACGTATTAATCATTAGCTACAATTACATACGTTCTCACCTTGTATTCCGCTCGAATAAGGTCAACAGCACGTCACTTGCTGTAGTCGCAGCTACGACAGCCGTCCACCGCAATCGCAGTGATCGCTCGCCAGAAAATGTGCGGCCACCGATTATGGACGAAATGATCCGACTCCGTCGCCGTGACCCGGGGCGACGGTAGCGCCATCAAGAGAGTATGGATTTTACCATGAATTATGGCGTTTACTTATACATTGATACAGTTGTGACGCTAAAATCTCGAATTCAGCCAAACAGAATCGTCCACCTGTAATTCTGTGGGCCCCGGAAAGGAACGGTCTTCTTGGAAGTGAATAAACGAACGTCACTTCACTTATCCCAGAAAAAGCGAGTCTTACACCCGAGGCAAACGACTGCGCCTCATTCAACACGTTCATAGTTCACCATCATAGATTTTTACAGTCAAATTAGTTTTAAATAGAACCGTGAATATTTAATTTTGTTAATACCAAAGGCCTGTAATAAAAGCGATCTAAATCAGAATTGAAACATCTTCCCTCTGAGTAACTGAACTCTTTTGATGAGAATTAATACTTCAATAATTCCAATGTTGATGACAAAAACAAGTAGATAATATGTTTTTATAAAAATTTTATGAAAATGATTAGGATTCAGCCTTGAAGATTATCATCATCATCATGGGTCAACAATCCTAGGATTGTTTGACGCAGCCCTCCACTCGATTCTTCTATCGGCCAACCTCTTCATATTAACGTAGTTCCTCTCTTTCACGTCCTTTACGACCTGTTCTATGTAACTCATACGAGGCCTGCCCTTTCCATTCCTCCCGTTCATCCTTTCCTCGACGATTTTCTTCATCAGGCCATCGTGTCTTAAGATGTGGCCGATTAGGTTGTCCCGTCTTCTTTTTATAGTTGACCATTATCAAAGGTACCTATTATTAAATATCATGGGTGTATTTGCTAAAATACACTCTTGCCAAAATAACCACCCTTGTTTCCTTCTTTCGCCATCATGAACATGATGAAATTGTAGCAAAGTGACGCTTGAAATCACACAGTGGGTTTCGATCAACTTCAAATCAAAAGTTCTTGTACCAAAATGGTCTTTTCTGATACTATTTCTACGATATCTCACAGATATTTTAAGTCCCAAAAAATAATCGGTAGAGGGATTCTTGAATCGATTTCTGTGTTTTAAGCAGACTGTCTGAAAACACTCTGCACTAGTTTTAATGGTTGTTTAAACCAGTATTGATGTTTGAATAAATAATGTGTTAATGATTACTGAAATCTATTTTTATTCGTTTAAATTCACTATTTTAATGTGTTCTAAAACAATAATGTATTTTATTGTAGAGCTGATTTATCTTTCCCAACTGGCAGTATGGGTAGATCCGAATTCCACGCAGTAAAAAACGTAGCTCAGCCTCGTAATTTAAGAAAAATTAATCATTTTGATTTGGAATTCTTATTTCAGACCAGTTTAATAACAAATAGGTATATGATCACATTGGTCTAATTGAACATATGTGAACATGTTCTGAAATTGGAATTTTTATGGTAGACAAATATGAATAAAAAATGCTTTATATCTTACATAAACCAATTTTTCTCGCAAATGCCTATACCAGTTAATTTTCTTTCGGTGCTTGAAGTATTCCTGAGGCATCGTAGAAATAAGATTTTTAAAAGATCACTTTTTTTGCAAGAACTTTCGATTTAAAGTAGAACGAAGTCGATAGTGATAAACCATCGTGTTTTTCAACAGTGGGCAACCAACTTAATACTCTTTCACCCCTGCAGTAGAGGGGGGCGCTTTCGCTGTGGCGGCCCTGTCTCGGAGGGTGGCAGCCCTGCCTCGCTTCCACTGTCGCATCCCATTCATCCCCTCCGCCCTTCGGCTCATCGTGGATTCCGGGCGCGTGCTCTGTCTCCTCTGTGATGCCGCTCGCAGCAGTAAAAGAGAAGGCAACGCAAACCGTCGCCGTTTAAGGCGAAATCGAGTGCGATTGGGAGGCACACGCGCCGGGACTCGACAAGCGACCCCTCTCTCCCCTGCGGTCGCGGAATGGAAGTCAGTCGATACCTAAGTCGACTTGTATGCGGCGTGCGATTCGACTGCTGGCGTCCGGCTACCTACGAGGACGACAATCTTTAAAAAAATATGCTCCCTTACACATTTTAAAGAGTATTTCTTACCATCCGTTACATATAGTATTTTTACAATTTGCACGTGCCACTCTCCTATCGATGAACCAACTTATATTTTAAAGCTCCAAAGAAGAAGAAAAAGCAAACTGCAAAACCAGAATATATAACAAATTGCTAGGCTTGACTGTGTGGAACCACATATAAATAACGTAAATGAATTCACTTACTAAATATCCACAGGCTTTCATTAAAACCGACCTAGGTTTTGACTTATAAAGTCATTATCAAGGCCTTGATAATGACTGTATAAAAACCTGGGCCGGTTTTAATGAGAGTCTGTGGAATTTCATTAAGTGATTCCATTTACGTTTGCAAAACCAGAGTTTTCAAATGATTCTCCGGAATAAAAATTGTATGAAAATGCAAAGATTTACCAAGTTCCGAAAATGTGCTATGCTTGAAAGTCTTTTTTTGCTGTTATCAATTTCACAAGCAAATATGAATGACTCCTGCAATTTGAAGTTTTGACATCAGGTTATTACTCTCCACAGAGCCGTTGTAAATACAGCGTGGGGTACCAATAACATTAATACTTGTCAGTATCAATCATTGTCTACCATTTTACCTAAGAATGAGACATGTGCAGGAATGGGAAATACAGAGTTTTTATTATATGAGAGCCAGTTTCCATCACCAGCATTTACAATAATGACAGGATTTGACTTTTTTTTGGAGTGAATTACATTTTCAAAGTGGGTTAGGTACTCTAGCCAAAGTGAGGTACGATTTAAAAGATACGTGAATAGGGTAGTACCCTATTATTTTTTAATTGTCTTGATCGAAAGTTTATAACCTCTTGAGTACGTATTCTAAGCCGCTCGATTTTTAAATGACATTAAGTATTTTGCCTCATTAATTAAAAAGTGAAAAAAATCAATGGCGCGAAAACGCGACGGTAAACTATTGCATGCCGGTTAATCCTACGTGTGATGTCAAACTTTTTCCTCTGCCTGCCACCAGGTGATGCTGCGGCCGCTTGCAAGTAGACGCTGCACTCCGTTAAAGGTTATTAACTAGTTTATGAGGAATACTTATTCCGTTAATTTATTATAATTAACTTTTATTTATTTATTTAATATTACTTATGCAGTTGATTTACTTAAAATCAGTTAGTATTCCTTTTACAAGCATACCGTGAAGTTCGCCCATTGCCGCACGATCTTCACGCATTGCTTTGCCGTAGCAAAAGACACCACGAGCAGGATGTCCTTGAGCCTATAAAATGACTAATAATACCAAGTCTAACTGAGAAGACTTTTCGAGCTTTGATAGTTTTCACATGCTAATATTAATAAATATTCACTAGAGCTGAGGAGCCCTGAAATACAGTGATAGGTTCAAGAGACGAATTTTCCTATGCCTCTCAACGTAAGCTACATACCTGTTACGCCAGCAAGAAGGCAGCGCACCCCGCCTATTCAGAGTTTTTTCAAATGATCTTAAAATTAATATTTAGATCTCTTGTAAACTGGGATTTCTAAGTCCAAACGCGTAAAATAAATACATTTATGACAGGGCACGAATCGCAAGTAATCAAATCTGTTTTCTTTGATGAAGGAAACTACTATTGGTTAACCGTCAATACCGTGGCCCTGCTCAATACCTCAGGAGAGAGGACTGAAGCAGTCACACTTGACAGGGGGAATGTGATTGTGGGATGGGGCGAACGGAGAATCGCTGGCGACTTGGCCACCAAGCGGGCCGTCCACTATGACTGGAACGACGAGCTAAATATCAAGGGGGATGGTTCACATTTGAGGGTTGGAGAGGGGAAATGCACCGATCTGCTGGTCAATACGTGAGCACAAAAAGTCCTCAAGGCTGTTATCGTCCGAAACTTGGAGGGTCGGTCACTGAGGGTTGGTGCGGGCTTGACCATCTCCTTGCGGTAACAACGGCATGATTGGAGAACATTCACTATTTTTTATAACTATTTGAATGTGAAGTTTATTGGCTAAAATGTGCTTGCGAAAATTTTGCTGAAGAATCAAGTTTTGTATCAAAAATATCACTCTTTGAAAAGTGTACCTTTTCGGAAGCTTAAAAACACGACTTCATCGAATGACGTCACGACATGGTATCACTTTGGGCGTTGTTTATCTGTTCATGTGTGGAGGTAAGTTTTTAAATGAATACTTTGCGAAAACGTATGTATTTATCTCATTTGTTTAATGCAATACACGATTGTGTTTCGATTTTTTATTTACGTAGTATGGATGGCAACGAGAATATCGTCCATAAATTTTATAATGCCTTTATAGTGTCCAAGAATTTCTGCTACGTCTAAGCAATCGCTGGCTTTTTTTAAGAAGAACTCCGCCATAAGGGAGTTAACCAAAGTAAATTGTCGGAATGTATTTTTTAAGCATATTTTCAGTCATCGTTCCATTCGAGAAACGGCTAAAAACCTCAAAACAATACATTCGCATCGTTTTATTTAAAAAAAATGTGTCTGTCTCCGTAACAATATGGAACCTATACCGTGCAGTGACGTCAGAAGGCGTTTCAGGTCACGTGACTTTCGTCAATTTTCGGGAACATTTTAATATCATTTAATAATAATTTGGTAGGCAAAGAAAAGTTTGGCTGATACATTTAAATTTGCGAGAAAATTTCACATCAAGTACATCATTAAACTCCGATAAATAAATTTAATGCATATTCCCCATTGAACCAAAGCGGCCTCCTACACTCAAGTCAAATGACATTCTATTAGACACCAGTGTTCACCAGATGTAACATTCACGCACAAAAAATACTTATATGTACCTACGCAAACAGAATCAGTTAACAAAAACAAACAGAAACCTATCCCTCATTCAGCACCTAATACCCGTAGATTTTAACCACTAGAACCGCCAAATAGTGAAGAAAGTACACATGATAAAGAATCCAACACCTACGTATATTTCCACTTAATAATGTTCGACACAACTAGTTTCAACTTCATCGGCATCATCATCAGATAGTTACGCCGCAAATCATTGAGTGCAAAGTACATCGGATTGATTTACAATAATTGCTTGGGCCATCGATGATATACATAATAGATGGTAAACTCGATGCTTTCAGGCTGTACTTTGTGAAAATCCATTGTAAGCAATTAAATGACATGGCACTTTTTTCACAGTTTATTTCTACAAGTCTTATGTGTCCTACAGTCCTACATGTCTACAAGACTTGTAGAAATAAACTGTGAAAAAAGAACCATCTCATTTAATTGCTTATAATAGGTGGTGCAGTTTCAAAGAACACGTGACCTTTAGTGTGTCTGCTGAGTTAGCCGTTTAACAAAGAAATCGGCTCTTTGTATGGAATCCAACAAATAAGCCAATCACTCAATCTTTTCACAGAATTACTATTTCAAAAAAATAATTTACCTATTCAATTATATATTTATACAAAGAAAATAATTGTACACGCTGCAGGGGCAGAGGGAGGAAATGATAAAATGGGTGAAAAAAATAATATGAGTTGACAGGGAAGGGGGGGAAGAATTCACCCCTCAACTACAGTCTGTCTTCTACTTTTTACGCCCTAAAATCCTTGCAACGAGTCAAATTAGTGTACAGATTCTAACCTTAAAGGTGGTATTACTCCTCAGCGTGACACTGAAAACTGAGTTGCGATTCTGAATATGGCTGGATCATATTCATAATAGTAACTAGTCACACTACTCCTCTTACGTGATAAAACCTCTATTACCAGCTCAAAAGAGCATAACATTTAACGTTTCTTTATTTATCCTGGGCTAGATGAGGCCGTATGGCCCCCTCTTCCCCTAGCCCAGGGTTCATTAAGATACAAAGATTCATAATTTTCAAGTAATTTGGCACTCATGCCACTAATATATTCTATTTTAAGCAACCGAGTAAAAGCGCATTTGGCGACCATATAGCAGTGCATGCTTTCTTCCATGGGTGTCGTTTTGGTGTTTATTACTCTGCCACTGAAGATAAAGAGAAATATGTAAACATTTCATCAATTAAACAGTTAGCAAAAAAGAATTAAACCTTTGTTGAAGAGCCGTATTTTTTTGTAGAGCCATATTTTTTTACAATCGTTCAAATCCTCTTGAAAGAAATTACGGCTCAACAAAGGAAAAAGTAAGTGACACGAAATTGAAAAAGATGTATTAGAAGGACAATATAATAATATCGTTAAATTGTCGCTAGAGGTCCATCCCCAGGGTTTAAACCCCGTGACGTCAGCATGCGGCGAAATAATTTTTTGCGAAAGCCTACATAGTGTATCTTTTTGAATTCTGCCGGGAGGTGGCTGTATAGACGCAAGAAGCTGGTGGTGAATGAAGCATTCATGCGTTCAGTTCAATGAGGCGGATAACGGAAGTTAGTGGAAGCACCCCTAGTGGATCTCCCGCGAACAGAGTCTTTAGACGGTCGTATATGTGCTTTGGAAGTCCTGTGTCAAGGCATTTATATCCCAATGCGAGGCATCTGAGGTCTCTTCTTTCTTTAATATTTGGGCTCTGTTGTAGCATGGTGTCATGCAAACCCAAGGGTGCGGGCGATACACATAACGCAGGCAAGCATTAAGGGCTGTTTGTAATCGAGTAACACCTCCTGAGCTCATGTTCCTTCCAGGAAGTAGCACATAAAATTATAGTCCGCAAGAGTGTCTTTACGAGTCGTAATCTAATTTGCATTGGAGATAGTACTGCATTGACGGCAGTCTTCTCAGGCCTATAAAGATCTTCTGAACAATGTTTGATACGGTGACATCCCAAATCAAGGTGTTAAGAGGGCGACGCCAAGGTATTTCATTGTCTTTGCGTAAGGTATTGGTTGACCAAACATAGTTGTGGGGGGTCATGGAGACGATAGAGGATTTTGTTATTGCAGACGATCATGGTAGAGCACTTATTCGGGTTGACCGAGAGACCTTGAGTGAGACACCAGTTCAGTATCCTGTCTAAGTCACTCGAGAAAGCAGCCACGAATTTATGTATTTTTTAAAGTGGGGGAACTCTTATATATAATGTTGCCGTCCGCACACATCATGATATTGGCAGCCAGCAGTAGTGACGACGGGTCCCGTAAAAAGATGTTTCATACAGCTTCTTCTTGGTACGGTTCGGATAGGTATGGAGCGTGGTAACACCAACTTTGCTTGGTGAATCAATGCACTGATTTTACTCGAAGTGGAGGTTTTAGGAGGTCAGCAGTGGGAGCGAGACTGTAGTTTGGATTCTGAATAACGGCCCTATCTCTCTTCAATGGGCACATCTACATCTACATAATACCCTACAAGCCCGCATAAAGGTGTGTGGCAGGGGGTGAATTCTCACCAAACATAAACTACATATAATGTATAAAAAGGATTAGTATTTAGTAGTAGTTTATTAATTAGTATTTAGTAGTATTTATATACTGTTCTAAACTTCGCTATTTAAAAAAAGATAGAAATAGCAAAGCAAACACGCAAAAACATGCCGTTAGTTGGGTTAGCTTCAAGTCCTTATACCAACATGCAGCTACCAATGTCATCCATTGCTACACTCGTACTGGATATATTTACCGTTATTCATATCCTTAATTGTACGAGGAATAAAGGACATTTTGAATCTCTCAGTTCGGCAATCAATTTCTCTAATTTTGTGATCCTGGTCCGGTTTACCATAGTAAGTTGTGGTTCGCTTAATATTTTTAACATCATCACTGAAAATATGGTCTTGGAATTTGTTTAAGAGGTTAAGTCTAAATTTCAACCTGCGATCTGACAATGATTCCCAATTTAATTCATTTAATAGACTGGTTACGCTAATAAGGTTATCGTTCCGTCCCTTTACAAATCTTGCCGATCTTCGCTGCACACGTTCAAGTTCATTATTTAGACCGATTTCGTAGGGATCCCATACACTGGCAGCATACTCCAAATGAAGTCTTACAAGGGAAAAGTAGCTGATTTCTCGTACATGATCGTTACATTTACCCAGTACTCTTTTGACGAATCCCAGTTTACGATTAGCTTGACCCATTTCATGACACATGAGTGCACATGTGAGTAACAAGTGTGCGGGCAAGTGAAGAGTACTTACCGTGGGCGTAATGCGGGGGAAGATGCCTACACTGCATGGCGGACAGCTTCTTCCGTTGGAAGATTCCTGATCGCGCTGACCAGAAACGCCGGACACGGGATAAGGGGCGAGGAACCTTCTCTTGAGTGCAGGGTCGCGACTTCTATTCCTTCACTTCCACCGAGTCGCCTGACCGTTCCCCTCCACCGTCCTCCTGTTCTGATAACCGCTCTCTCTCTTCTACTTCCTCGTCACTAGTCCAGTAGTACGTTTCATCCCCCTCGCTCGTCCCGTTCTGTCCGTTCGTGCTCCTCCAAATGTTCCCTCCCTTCCACAATTTTTCAACTCCGGCTGGATTGCCAACTTATGCATCGGCAGCGGAGTTAAAAAGGAGAGGGAACGCACAAAGACTTCGCTGGGAAAACGAGGCAGATTCGCACTTGATTCCGGCACACTGCGGATCGCTGGGGAGGGTGGTGAAGGTCAGTGGCGCTGGGCAACTTGTGAACGCCTTGAAAAGTAAAAGGGGGTATAATGATAAGTTTTTATTACTCCATACACAAATTACATTTCAATAGCAAGTGTAGAGTAATTTTAGGTAGCCATGAAGGAGAACCAGTTTAAGGCTACCATCAAATAATAATCATGCTTTACTTAAAGATACATATAGCTCGTGCAGTGATACCATGACAATCTCTTAACAATGTAAGTGCGTACCTTAAAAGCTACTTATTAACAGTATATTTATAACTCATTTACATTAATTATTTACAACAATATTAGCTCTACACTTTCTTTGGTGAGAATGCAAGAATGTACATTTTCCAAAATTTTTTTCACAGACTTAGAAATAGTGCATGACTGGGGTAATAGATTGTATACCTTTGGTCCTACATACAAAAAACATCTTTTAAACAACGTCAAACGTAATGGGTTATCGTACGATTCTAAACGAGATAACCTATGGTACTGCGTGAAACAGGGCTGTCCTCCCTCAATGAGGAATCCCACCACCCGAGCCAGGTCCAAAGAGATTGGTTACAATACATATTTGATTGGGGAAAATAATAGTGAGAACATAGGCACAAAATCAAAAAATAGCTGTAAAACTGGATAAAAAACCTGGATATGTTCACCCTCTCTGCAGGGCTACATCTCAAATCGATTATTTTATTCCTATTCGACTCCTCAATACGTAAATAATCACGAGGTGAAATGTTAAATAGGAACAATGAACGCGAGAGTAAAATATATATATTTAACTAGCTGAAGGTCCCCGTTGAAATTCAACGGGAGGGAGAAACTTAATAATTACAAATTACATTTATAAAATTTTAACATTTTTTATGAAGGGGCAAAGACAAACTTGTGCTATAGAGTTATCTATGGCTCCAAGTCAATATTGGAACCATAAATATAATGTAAACCAATGTAAACATATAATTACTGCCTGGACTCATACCTGGGCTTTTAACAAAATAAGAATATTATTTTGAAACTTTCAGGCCAGATGGATGCATAGGAGGTTAGGAGGGTAGCGAATGTCTGCTATTGTTGACAATGAGGCCAGATTCGGGTTTTTGGGAATGATAGCACCCACCTCTTCGTGAAAAAAAATGTTCTTTGGCTTTTTATATATGTTATGTTCTTCTCAATTATCCAACTTCATGACAGTGGCGTCAATGAACTTCCTACGGATACGTATTAATGAATTTCATTCCAATGAGAGTAAATTCCATTCTTATTACCTAGTACAGATTTAGTCTACTTAAACCGGGTACTCGTCACTCGGTTGCGCATATTCACACCTTCTACTGTATATTTTACGCATAACTGTATCACAGTTTGTTTTTCATCTTGCTGCTCTTATTTTTGATTACACTTCATGAATCCATAAAATATTCACCTTTTGAACCCCGCAGAGACCTCCACATCATTTAAATACTTTTAGTTTTACCGAATGCAAACCTATTTGATCTGGCAGTAGCGCGAAAAGTAAGCCCGTATGATTTTTCCGAATGAAATGGCCGATCTAGATTCAAGAATCAGCTGTGATACCTCTTTACGTACCTTTCAATATCTTCACGAAAAGAAATATGCTGTTTACGGCATCGCTTTTGGACGAACTTTCTAGCATCATGGCAATGAATATCCCACGGATACGTAATGAGACATTATGCTCCATTGGGACTTGAATTTTATTCCCTGGTTTTTGTCAAACTACCTCAAATATCAAGCTATCTCCATCGACGACAATTTCAAAAGCATTCTCACTTCTATTCATGTCCCTGGTAGGCTCAAATACACAAACCCGTAAAGAAAAAAAAAAAAAGCATTCACAATTTGAACCCCACTGAAGTATCCATTAAAATACTCCTAATTTTAACCCAATGCAATCCTTCTAAATAAGTGAGTAGTGCTAGCAGTCAGCACGTATCTTTGTGCGGAAAAATATGGCTGGCCTTGCTTCACAAATAGTCTAAAATGCCTTCAGTACCTTCTTATATCCTCGCAAAAAGCACAATTTCGTTTACGGCACCCCTCAATGGCGAACTGCTTAAGCATTAGCGAGGTTTTCATTTTGGAGACGACAATGGCAAAGGCCTTAGCAACGCTCGGAAAAGAACCGAAAAAAACACTTAATTTCAACGTAAATTACATCTTGCTCAGAAACTTTGAGAAAAAAATGTAAATCTGTTAAGGGAATAAAAATTTTAAAACATTTTCCCATAAAATACAGAAGAAATGGAAGAAATCTAATAATATTTAGTTATTTTACTGAGCGAAAGAAAAAACTCTTGCGCTACTATGAATTGTAAAAGTCAATTTAAACCAATGTAAATAAATAATGGCACCATGAATCGAACTCAGGCCTTTAGCCTTTTTTATATAGCCTATAACACCTTCTAGTGTATACGCTAGAATCCTACAAAATTTCAGCTCAATCGGTGCATGTAGTTTTTGAGGACATGCGTAACGAACATAGAACCGGCGGACAGACGGACAGACACCATTTAATTTGTATATATTAGTATGATTGCAAGGAATAGAAAGAATCCTATTCACTAAGAACAAGGCAAAAAAGATTGGTTGAATGTGAGGGGTCACCTTAGATGGATTGATTGTGTTAGGAAACAGAATCAGTGTAAACTATACATATAATTTGTATGCTAAATTATAAAATTAAATAAAAATTAAATTGAAGACAATCGTTGAAGGTCAAGTAAACGGGAAGAAGAGCAAATGAAGGCTTCGTATGAGATACGTGGATCAAGTGATGAAGGATGTGAAATAGAAGAAATACGTAAAAACGAAAAGATTAACTGAAAGGAGATTGCAGTGGAGAGCTGCGTCAAACTAATCTCAGTATTGTCGACTAATAATGATGATGGTGATGATGATAAATTTCATAAAGGTAGCTAGGGCCTTAATTATGAGATTCTTTTAAAATCAGAGTTCAACCTGAAGGTTGGTTTTTGATAGGAGAGGGTAGATCTCACACCATACTAAGCCATTGGATTGTGAAATTCAAACAATCAGGGTAGGGGAGGCAGTTCCTTTCCCTGGGCCACCTGCGATTTCCTACGAAGTTCCGGCAAGCAGAAACTCGATTCACGAGGATTCCTGGTAGGGGTGTTTGGAAAGGCTTCTGCCCTGGATTTGAACCCGGAACTCTCTGGTCGGTAGCTCAGCGCTCTACCCACTCTGAAGATGGAATGAGGAGGAAGCGAAACAACACGTGTGGGGATAGTGCTAATAGTGCTTTAAGGAAAAACGTATCAATAAAAAATGGCCTCATTTCCACTTTCTAAATGTTAATTATATGAAGAATGTCTCATTTATAATATGCAAGTACTCATCACGCATATTGCTCGAATCCTAACAATCTGAGATTCAGACAATCCATACGTAATTACAGTAAGACATAGTAAAGGAAGGTTTCCTTTAATATGGAACGTTTCCACCACATCACACCTGAATCTGGTTTCTTTATACAGTAAGAAATTTTCAATACCATTACAAAACAGCAGATAACGGTTCACGAAATTACGTTGTGATTGCGGCAAGTACGTGGAAAATGCTTTTTATTCTTATAAGTACCTTGCAATTGTTTTCTCTTTAATAATCAAACAGTATTTCTCCCTACATGAAGGAGGATTTGGAGAAAGTTGTCCGCAAAGGGATATTGTTTGTGATTCTGGTTCACTGCTTGAAATGTACCTACATTTATTAATTAAATAATTTCCATTAGATAAATATTTTTGCAATGAAATCACTATGCACCCTTCATGTGCCCTCTGTTACTGCTATGCTCCCACTTTTCCATCAAAATAGCACGATTTTAATCTAAAAGGCATAATCTTTTTTGACGGTACAAAATGCGGAATCAGTAGACTCGCACGATACAAGTCCCAAGTTATGTTAGACCTCTTTTGAAATACGCAGCCAGTAATTGGGATCCTTACGAAATAGGCCAGAATAAAGAACTTAAGCGTGCGCCGCCGTGAAGAACGGCAAATTTTGTAAAGGGACGGCATGATAAATATATTAGCATACCAGTCTATTAGATGAACTAAATGGGAACCATTATTAGACCGTAGGTTTACATTTAGACTTAATCTATTGAATGTATTCCAAGATAGTATTTTAGCTGATGACGTTAAAATATTTTGTGTAGGTACTCCAAATTACATTGTAAGACTGGACCATTATCACAAAATTAGAGAAACTGATTGCCGAACTCACATATTCAAAGTTTCCTTCTTTCCTTGCACAATTAGTGACATGAATAACTGTAAATATCCAATTATATAGTTACAATGGCATCAATGGATAGCGTAGATAGTTGCATGTTGGTATAAGGACTTTAAGCTGACCCAACTAACAAAATGATTTTCCATGCTTGCTTCACTATTTTAATCACCTTTTTAGTATAACATTAGTATTATAGTATAGTTAGCAGAGTATACTAGAATATAATTACTAATCCTATTTATGCATGATATGCAATGCATGTTTGTTGTGAATTCACCCTCTGCCACACATCTTTATGGTGGTAGAGTATTTTAGGTGTAGATGTCACCGATTTCCTACCCATGTCGTCCGCAAAGGAAGACACGGCGATAGGCATCATTCGGATTCCCGATCGGAGAGGTGATGGAGGGAGGGGGTGGAGGGGAAGGGAGGTGCGTTGGGGCGGGGGTTGCGATGGAGAATATGTGGGGGTGCGAGGGGACGGCGGAGAGGGGTGGAAAAAGAGCGAGGCACACGCTCCGGGGAGGATATTCCAGCGAACGAGGGTCATTACTGAAAGGAGAGCGCCCCCCAAGAAATTAATGGTCGCTTTCCTCCCCCGCTCAATCATCAGAGTCTATCCGTTCTTTTCGAGGGAGAAAATTGCACCTGGAATGATACTCCAGCTGGAAAGGTAACAAATGGAATAATTACATCGCGAACACGGAAAAAGGCCATTGGATGTTTCTAATTTGTTCAATAAGCATTGGCAGCGCCAAGGTAATTTTACCTCACATCGGTGCAGTCGTTAAACGGACCGTGTCTTTTATTACATACCAATAAAATCAGTAATGGCGTCGTTTACCATGTTTTTTTTTATTTCCGAGTCTGATAGAGTTTGTAAAAAAATACCCGTATTTTTCAATTCTTCGATCCATTATTTAGTTCTCGAGTTACAAGCGGCGAAAAACTGATGTTTTTAACCCTTTCGGAAAAGTTGGCGTGCAAAGGACTTGTACGTCATCCACCTCGTCCAATCACAACTGAGACCGAGAAGCTCCTCCGCCTTATCACAACGGGGGACACACAGCTGACTCTGCCAATAGAAGTGGTTGCGACAGGGTCTCTTCAGGAAGACCCTCCGCTCCCTTCCCGTTCTTCTTCAACACGCTCAAAGAATGCGGTAGGTGACGTAATAATCCTTCCAACAATCCTTCCAATAAAGCTTCCAACCTTGATTTCTCTGCTGATGTTATCGTCCACGCCTCCCTAAAATAAAGAAATGTGCTCCAGTTGTATGTTCTGATGTAATTTTTCCTTATATCCACGCATTTTAATTCCAGCCGTAAGTTTATTCATCTTTTGGTAGATTGTCCTCTTTGCCTGGGTCTAACGTTTTCCACTTCTTATATCAATCGCTGGTAACTCGGCTTCCTCAGTATCAATACTCTATGACCCCCTCAACCTTTTGTATTCCTAGTTTAACGCTTCCGTGTATCCTACTGTAACTGATCATCATCATTAGTCAGCATTCCTGAGATTGCTTTGACGCAGCTCTCCCCTGAATTCTTCTATCAGCTAATCTCTTGATATTAACGTATTTCTTCTCTTTCACTCCCTTTAACATTTTGTCCTATATATCTCATACGAGGCCTTTCTTTACCGTTCTTCCCGTCCACTTGTCCTTCATCAATTGTCTTCGTCAGGCCATCGTGTCTCAGGATGTGGCCGATTAAGTTGTCCCGTCTTCTTCTTAGAGGTTTCAGACAACTTTATTCTCACTCTTAAAATTTAAAACTATGAATTTTAGGTCGTAAAATTTTCCCCAAGGTTTCAAAGAACAGACTCTAAAAGTCAGGTCAGGTGAAGAGTACAAGAATTGTGCTAAGAATATTTCTTTTCATATTTTTTCTTCAATCACGGTATGCTGAAGTAAATAAATAGAAAAAATGGTCTTTAAGCTGAATGAGAAACACTTCTTACTCAAACTTGCCCGATTAAAATATATTTTTCACCTCTTGTACCCCCATACATATTAGTCAGTACAGAAAAGATGTAAAGCATAATAATAAATGTGAACAAAGATTCGGAAAAAAATACTTTTCCCTACTTTGACCATAACTGCATAGGAATGCTGGCGATCGTTTTCTGTAGGACGTGACAGTGGTGTCACAAGTGATTGAAGCCCTGCAGCACTTTCAACACCGTTCTGTAACTACGCCGTGTGTGGTGACGACTCGATGAATATTTCAGAGCGCGCAGTGATTCATGGAACTCTTTTCAGTCGATGGAGAAATGGAGGAAGGCTAAACGATGTCTGCAAATGTCGGTTCGTTTCCGCGCTGTTTTCGACAGCAATTCAAACCCAAGGACAAGGTCGAGATTAATTTTATTTCGAGCGCCATTTTAAAATAATTTTGGCAATTAAAAAATTAGACGTTACTACCAACAAAGGTGTATCAACGTGCTAAAAGAATATGCGTCTTTTGAAGCAAAAAATAAAATATAAGCTCAGTTTTCACAAAGCGTTTTACTATTCCACCATTAATTAAGAATTTTTGTCAGTAGAGTAACGAGTACCGCTTGTTATGAAACCTATGAGATTTTTTTAGTTATACCTGGTATAGTTTTATTTGATCAACATCTATATCCACACAATACCCTGCAAGCCAGTACGAGGGTGTCTTGCAGGGGGTGAAGATCACCAAACATGCACTACACACATGTAACTAATTGTAAGTTTTACACATTGCATAGAAACATGCTAGATAATAGGTCTACATGCAGCTAAGTGGTTATTAACTACCGTAACTACATAGTAATAAATTAATTGGTTGTTAATACATGAATCATGCGTTAGCATCTACCATAGCAGTATTTCACTTACCTATCCCTTTGCTATGCTGCCTATTGTGTTCTCTTATAGTAGGGGAGTAGTACGGGTTAAAAATGACATTTTCAATTTATCGATACCACAATCTACCTCTCTAATCTTATTTATTTGTTTTAATCTAGCATAATACGCAGGGTTTTTAATATACATCTAAATCTTCGCTAAAAAGTAATTTTGTTTGCACAAGTGTTGGATATAATAAATATCTATATCTATCTTCAGTAAAGCTACCCGTTTTTAGTTTCTGCAACCAATGAAGTGCGATGGAATCAATAGTTTACTAATCACATCTCTACAAAAGGTGCAATAGTCTGAGAAAGGGATGGCGATGAAAAAGTACGATTTCAAATCGTTAACTTGGCTGACACGAATCCGCCGAGATGGTGCAATATAACCTCAGCCGTTGGAACACAGAAACACCTGATAGTATTTCTGCTTCAAATCTCCCGGAACACCCCCAGTGATATTATTCTGTTTCATTTACTTATAAATTGGCAGGATGGAAAGGGGCGTGAAAGAGCTTTCGTTCGCAATTACAGAATGGGTTTCCTTTCACTCCCTCATGGTTTGAAATAATTGGTGCCGCCGGTCAAGATACAATGGCAATTTGTAGTCGGCAACTACGTCTCATATTAAATAGATATTAACCCAGTTTAGTTTGGCGAAAGGACGAAATGGCCTGGAAACACAAGGCGGATAGTAAGTTTGTTCGAATATGCTGAGTGGCACCTGCTTTTGACTCATTTAATGCCTGGAGGCTTAACTGTTTAAACCCCTAACATTTCACCAATCGAACGTTTCAGTCGCTAGGTGGTAGGAAATCGAGTTGGCAACGTCCAAGTTCTGAAACCTGAAGTCACTGGTTCTAAATCCCCCTCGGGCACCATGGCATGCTTCACACATGTCTAGGGTACCCTAGGGTTTAGGGTAGCCTAGTAGTTTATCTAGCCTAAGGTCTAGAGTAGGATCTAGTGTAGCCTAGTCTAGAGTAGCCTGGGGTCAAGTTTTACACAAACGGTGAGATATACCTCTGACAATATATCCTCAACAATAAAATTCTGTAATATACTGCTCCTCAATTTCTAAAATCTGGAGTTTTCCTTCTAGCACAGAATGCGTGTTCAACCCGCAGGTTGTTTTTTGATAGGTGAGAGTAGATCTCACCCTGTACTAAGCCAATGGCGTGTGAAATTCACACATTCAGGGTAGGGGGGCCAGTTCTTTTCCCTGGGCCACCTGCGAATTCCTACGTAGTGCTGGAACGTAGAAAACCGTATCGTCCAGAAGGGACGATTATAACGCGGCATTTTCCAGTCGGTAGCTCAGTGCTCCAACCACTAGCCCACCATGACCCCCTCCATTCTAGCACAATAACATGCCAATTGATAATAAATTACAAATAAGGAAAGTTTTGTTATAATCACACTTCGTCCTGCAAAATCTGTAACGCGTATGCATTACATATTTTGCGTTGTGGTTAGGGTTCAATTTATTTTCCTTCTTACACCAGCAGCCGCAGCATTCACCCAGTTATTGATATCGCTCCCAGCGAAATTGAGCGATAATTATGCCTCAGAGATTATGTTGTGGAAGTGTGAGTGCTAGATATCAAACAACATTATTTAATTCCCATTACAATTGTCCTCGTCTCTATTGCAGCCCTTCTCGCTTTGAGGCCTCGCTAACTCAATCCATGAAACGTCCTATAGAGGAAAATAATGTTGTTCCAAATTCACTTTCGTAACGTTTAACATCTTTCCATTTCTACGCGTGAGGCAACGTGACTATGAGATGAATGAACTATTTTGCAGGCGCCGCATTACACATGGAAATAACGTCGACGGTAATTCGACAAAAATAGCCTTCACAGAGGGCGGAATTGCCGTGCGAATAAAAAGTTGCACAATTAGTCAAAAAGACTGCATGTGATTCAGGGTTCACTCTCTACTGGGAAGGAGGTGGAAGGGTGAGAATGTGTAAAAAAGCGCGGGATGGATGCGGAATGAGGTCGTGATGTATTCAACTGGGAGGGGCCTTGTGTAGGAGAGTCACGAGAAGTGGGAGAGACACGGCTGAGGATTAGGGCTGAAGGGAACAGCCTCGTCAAAGCCATTTGAAGAGGCATAGTAATGACGAAAGGGGAGTCACGAGGGATCGTGACCTTCGACGGCAGTTAATCGTGAGCCGCTCCAACCTGCCGGGTCAAAGGTCAACAGGGAAGCCGGCCCGAGGAGTGGAACGCTGCCTTATTTCGCTAAACGGTGGGAAACGGCCTCGCGGGTCACGAGGAGAGAGAGTTCCACATTTGAAGAGGGAAACTCTTCGAAACCGTTGGAATAGCTTTGGATTCAAATGATGACGTGATTGCCACCCATGTCCCTCGGCAAAGGTACTATCACTTTCAAAAATATGTGGACGCCAACATGCTTTTTTTATCAATGTGATTGAATGAGGTTATTTGGTAGAGTTTTGATGGTTGGTACACGAGGCTTACTAGGATTTCTTTGCTGGAATAGCTTCACATGTCCGAAAGCCGATGAGAACGGCGCGGATGAGACAGGGCTAGAAAAACTGGAGACCAAATGCCATATTCAGAATCTCAACTACGACCTCGCTTCTACTGCTTACGACCTAAAATCCCTACGTGTCAAATTGGTTTTTAGATCCTGCCTGCAAATGTGGAATTACTTCTTAGCATGACGCTGAAAACTGAGTTGAGTTTCTGATTGTGGCTCGGTCATATTAGGAATATTAACTAATGTCTCACTTCCACTGCAAACGCCATAAAATCTCTATTACGATTTTCTGAGGGTATTTATTTATTTCTTTAATTATTCTTGGCTAGATGAGGCCATATGGCCCCCTCTGCCCTTAGTCCAGGGTTCATTAAGATACAGAGTTCAATAATTAAACAGTTAACAAACAAGAATTAAACCTTTTTGTAGAACTGTATACATATTTTTTTACGATCGTTTAAATCATCTTGAAAGATTTGTGGCTCTACAAAGTACAAAGTAAGTGACACGATATAGAAAAAAATGAATTAGAAAGACAGTTGAAATTATATTGTTAAATTGTCACTAGAGGTCCATCCCCAGGGTTTAAACACTGTGACGTCAGCATTCGGCGAAATAAACTTTTTCGAAAGCCTATGTAATTGTGTATCTTTTTGAATTCTGCCGGGAGGTGGTTGTATACACGCAAGAAGCTGGTGATGAATGAAGTGTTAATGGGTTCAGTTCGATGAGGCTGATAACGAAAGTTAGTGGAAGCATCCCCAGTGGATCTTGCGTGACCTTCGTCGAAAGTCTTTAGACGGTCGTTTATGTGCTTTGGAAGTCCTGTGTCAAGGCATTTATAACCCAATGTGAGGCATCTTAAGAATCTTCTTTCTTTAATCTTTAATATTTGGGTTCTATTGTAATACGGTGTCATGCGAGCCCAAGGTTCTCCTCAATATGGTTTGAGTGGTATACATCATTGTAATACCAACAATTCAGAGTTGATCTGCTCACCAATTTGACTCGAGGTAGAGATTTTAGAACGTAAGTAGTGGAAGCTATACTGTAGTTGAAATTCAGAATATGACCCTTAGAATCGCAACTACAGCACCGATTCTACAACTTACGTTATAAAATCTTTACTTCGAGTCAAATTGGTGGCAGGTTCACTCTGGAAAGTTGGCTACTACATGTTACTTCTTTGAGACACGCTGTATATTACTTCGACCCTTATTGTGGAGAATCTGTAAACCATTTTGAACTCGCAAAAGAGATTTTTTTATATAATCAGTAGAGACTTTAGTTAAGATTCTGAAAATGTCCCTCAGTCCAGAAGCTAAAGTCTCAGTGGAAGGAGTGCACTGAAAAAACTAACGTCTACAAACTCGTTGGTCCGATCGAAGACTTTTCTTTCTGGCTTCGTCTCGAGGTTTTTGCTATGACAGGTACGGTACAGTATTGCTATTGCAAGTACGGTATTACAAGTTCAAGCCTGCCAACGTTACGGCACCATTTGCATTCCGTTTTTTTTATCTACATCTACAACTACGCGATACCCTGCACGCCACCGCGAGGTTTTGTGGCACGGGGTCATACATGCAATTTTGACATGCAACTAACATGCTACTACATGGAAACATGCTACATTATAGGGTCTCATGCCTCTAGATGGCTAGTATCTGCATAGTAGTAAAGGAAGTGGTTGTTCATACATGCATCATGCACTAAAGGCTACTTTATCATCTACAAAATGATAATTTCTCTGGTAATCTGTGTTAGTTACGCCGATGAGCAATAATTTTGCTGTGATAATCAATCTTTTATTCGACATTTTCACTAGTTTTGACATAGAGTTAACAAATACCACAACAAACAAGAGGCTGTTTTATTTTGGTGGCCACCGTTTGTAGTAATTTGGGGGAGGCGGCTGACATCTAAGGCCAATTTTACAAGAGGGGATAAGATGGCTAACGGGTTAAAGGTCAGAAAATTCCTTGGAACAGAGGAAGGGTTGAGAGAAACCCTAGTTCGGCATTAACCTACTCTTAACGAAAGCGCCAAGGGGACCACGACCTAACGTCCCATCCGACGGAAGGTGTACTGGGGGGTGTGTTTGAAAACGTCTGGATTATCTCGAATAGGTAACGAAGGAGTCACGTGGTACAAACACGATTAGTTCGCAAATTTTGTGTGTCTGAATCGCTCGTTACAATATAAATAAATGTTTTAATTTCACTTTTTCTCAAGTGTCACAACTATAAAGCCCCTTGATGAGACAAAACGCAAGTGCAAACAATGAATTAGGATGTAATCAGCGATTCAAATACACTCAATTTGAATGCCATTATTGTTTATACCACGTGACTCCTTGGTTACCTATTCGAGGTCATCCCGGCGGTTCCAAACACAACCCCCCTGGACTGGGAATGCCCTCCACGAGACACTCAAATAGGGACCGGTATACCAGTGGAAAATATCTTTCCTTGCCGGGATTCAAACCCAAGTCCTTGGGATTGGAGGCCAGTACTCTAGCCACCACGTTAACCCGCACTCATGGTTACTTTTCGTAACTCATAATAACTCATAGGTTGGATGTTTGAGACTCCCCAGATGAATAATTGATTCACCTCGATTCCAAGCATTTCGGTTGCACTTCTTCATCGCCGAAGAATTTTGTATTTATTCCCATCACCTTCGTAATTTTCCATCTGAAACCGTATTCTCGAGACGGAACGCTGGGTGATGGAAAGCCTCTAGGGGAGTGTTGATTAAAACCGCCGGGATTCTCTGGAATAGGTAACCAAGGTGCCAAGTGGTACAAACAAAAATGGTTCGAAAATTTGGTGCGTGAGAATTGCTCATAACAATTATATTCATTGTTTTCACTTGAGTTTCCCTCATCCATAATATACATAGAAGTTCCCTGATGAATTAAACTCGTGTGAAAAGATGAAAAATATTGTAAATAGTGATCCAAAAGTACCAAATTTGTCAGTCATTCTTGTTGACAACACGTGACTCATTGATTACCTATTCGAGATAATTCCGACGGTTTCAAACACACCCTCCCAGAATAGAAAAGGTACGCCTCCCATTAAATATGTGTATTCTCGTCAACATTAGCCTTGAAACCATTGGACATGTTGGTTTAAGATGAATGCATCTGAATCCTCTTTGCTCCAGGCATCAATATAAGTGTCGTCATCGTTTTTTACAAGAAATAATGCATCTTCTTCGTTGTAAACGTTCTCCTCTCGAGTATATCAATGGGCATATATATCTTACTCTCTTCCCGATCAACTGGGCCTTTCTCGATATTTCAACAGCATTATACAGTTTACGAAGCATTCTTTCATGTTTCCCACAGCTTAAACACCTCCGCTTTTCCAATGTAATCATTAATCTTTCGTCATCATCATCACTATTGATCAATCCTTAGATTGGTTTGACGCAGCTCCCTCCTTCTATTGGCTAACACATGTGCTTGAGTCATCCGTGTGAGACTTAATTATTCCTTCCAACCTCTATACGGCTCACGATATTCCGGAAGTGAACAAAGCGTGAGAATTCTGCAAATGTTCCTCTATCCCAACTCATCCTTGAAACTTCCATACAGGCGGGATTCTTTCAACTGGTGGAGCAAGGGATTTACTCAAGACTCGCTCTTGACGACGAACTTTCTTTGAGATATTAACGCACACCTTTTCCGGCAGAAACCTTCATCACCATAAAGTCTCAAGGTAAGTATTACGGAGGGATAATTATGATGATTGCTTTTAGCAGGAATAATGGATCTTGTAGATGCATCGTTTGTTGTGTTTTCCGTTGCTTGCGTGGTTCATCTGGGCGTTGAAATGATAACCCGAGGTTTTAGAAATACTCCGGCACTCCGTTGCCGAGTTCAATTAAATACAAGAGTGTTAATATTCTAGGTACTAGATATCTCTAAAAAAAATCATCCTCGACAGAGAGTTTGTATCTGGAATCCCTGCATTCTAATTAACCGCAAGTTTGAGCATACTTTCTTTGCTATTTTAATCTTTTTTTATATTGGTTAGTTATGACTAGAATAAAGTAACACATCCTTTTTAAGCATGATATATAGTCAAGCACGAATGGTATATACAGTCACGAATTCCTTGGTGAGCTCTCTACTAACCGTGCCGACGCTCGGATTGAACCAATGTATTCAAGAAAAAAACAATTCCTCCTTCTCCTGATTTTGTACCATGTGACTGATTTTTTTTCAGTTATAATGAAGACAAACACTAAAAAAAGTAAGGCTGAACATTGACAGACGATTTAAATTGTAATTTTCTACAGATATTTCCCTGAAGGTAAATTAAAAGACTTTGCTTCTTTTAATTTACCTTCATTAGAATGGATTTCTACAATGTAAAGGCTTCAACCATTCAGATATTTCCCTGTCCAATGCTATGCAACTTGTAAAAATATACTCACAAGGACAAATCGCGAGACTGATGCTCTGGATCCAAATGACGCAATTATTTTCTGAAACTAAGTATAGAGGGAATGCGGGAAAAGTGTCACGGCTTTCTTGCACACAGGCCTGGGTTCGTGAAAAAACGTTACTGTAGACTTTTCTTCCGGAAAAATTTTTGGTAGGTCACACTTTCATTCGTTTGATAGTGAATATGTTATCGGCAGAAAAGGGATAGTAACTCTTGCCGAGGAAAATTATGTGGAAAATATTTGCTATTCTACAAAAATATGCAGGACGCTTACTATAGATTCCAAAAAAAGGTAAGAAAAGGCAATAGGGGTTGACTGAATACATAAAATCACGAAATTTGCTTCGATAGTCTCCCAAGGAAGTTGATTTAATATCCAGCAAATAGTTTGAAATTTAAAGAATATTGTTGTTCCTCCCATAAATGTATGGGATTGTCATTATACAGTGATTCCGTAATATATTCGAAAGGAAAATAATTGACACTATTGGAACACAAACCCGCCCCTTCTTATTTGAATGACAATTACAGCTCCTCAACTCACTCAGCCACGGCTATTGTTAATGAAAGTGCCCTACAAATAATTTACAATGAAGAAAACTCTAATGGTGCGTTATTTTTTCGAGAACCCTGGTCTATGTAGAAGAAAGCCGTTAAATTTTACAGGCATTCCATCAATAGAGATACGAATAACGGTAAATATGTCCTATCGGAGAGTAGCAATGAATAGCATTGGTAGCTGCATGTTGGTATGAGTACTTAAAGCTAACCCTACTAACAGAATGTTTTTGCATGTTTTCTTTGCAATTTCTATTTTTTTTAAATAGTGTAGTTCTGACTACTATATTAATACTATTCCTTTTTTATGCATGATATGTAGTGCATGTTTGGTGAGTAATCACCCCCTGCCACACACCCTTGTGGTGGCTTGCAGGGTATTATGTAGATGTAGATAGATGTAGAATAGTTTATGAAAATAATTGCGTCATTTGGATCCAGAGCATCTTTCTCGCGATTACTTCTTGTCAGACTAAACTGATGGAATGGCTCTTACTATGACTTTGATAAATGAAAGTAAGTTTAATATACGTTAACTCAGTGACTCTCAATCATTTATCAAATTCTGAGAAAACTTTGAAATATATTGCATTTTATGACTATTAATGAGCAGGGCGATGGATAATTAATTTGAGGTTAATTGCAATATATGAAATAAAAAATCCAGCAACTATGTATATTTCCACTTAAATTCATTTGGTACAACTAGTTTCAACGCATCGGCGTCATATTCGGTTACCTCCTTAGATTACCTAGTTGTACCAAATAAATTTAAGTGGAAAATAGTTGTACCAAACTAAAACTAGTTGTAGAAAATAAATTTAAGTGGAAATATACATAGTTATTGGATTCATTATTCGACCATGAATTTCCACATAGTTACGCCGCAAAGTATTGATTGCGTAAGGTATGAAATAAGAGCTTTTAATATTTACAATGAAGTTGAATAAATAATCACAGATGGTTAAATTGTATAGAAGTACTAGCGACGGTAAATCTAAATCAACTCTTTCTTTTTCTTGGCTTACATTAGCAATATATGGACGCGCGAAAACCCCGAAATTGCAATCCAACTCGTGTAACTCATTCATGAATAAGAGATGAGACGACACTCGCCTACGTTCTCAATCAGCGTTCATTGACGTTAATGTAAATAGTTAATATAAGGTGCTGTGATAAAAGATCGTCTGACTATAGAACATAAAATGATACGAAGCTTCTACCCACAGCTTATATTAAGTCCTAATGCACTCATGTTTGCATATAATGGGATGAATATTATGAATTCTCAGGAGAGCGTGTCGTCGGAAAGAATGCGCCGTAATTCGAATATTTGCTATGTAAATCGCTGCATGAATCACACTCGGCCATTCTTCTCGATCGGCTGGTCAATGTATCGTCACACGTTCAGGCAAACAGCCGGATGATTGTTGCGTACTTGACGCCCGCCAAACCCAGGGAGGTTGTTTTCTAAAGCCGTCGGGATGAACTCGAACTCGTAACCAAGGAGTCCACGTGGTATAAACACGAATGGTTCGCAAATTTGAAGTGTTAAAACTGTTGATTACAAGCTCATTCAGTGTTTACACTTGTGTTTTATCTCATCCGCGTGCTCTATAGTCGAGAAAGGTGAGGAAAACTCAGGGGAAAACAATTAATGATGTTGTTACGAGTGATTCAGACATGGTAAATTTGCAATCCAATCATGTTTATAACTCGTGGCTCCTTGGTTACCTATTCGAGATAATCTCGACAGTCTCAAACAAATCCTCCTGGGAGGGAGACCCTGGCCAAATAATAAATTCGACCGTGACTCAGTTCTTCGTCGATAGCGCACCGATTTGGAACCATTAGGAAGCAACTCTCAGGCACAGTCTTCACCAAGGACCACCACCTTCGAGCTCCGGTGCCATTTGGCACTCCTTTCCCAAGTCAGACGGTGAGCGCGAAGTTCTTCGTTGTAGCAAGCGACGGCCAGCCAACGCGCGCAAAATACTAATTCGTAAGGCGTCACGACAACAGCATTCACAAGAAAATGGAAGTGTTTCCACCTCATATCTTAAAACGCAGTTTCTCTTTTCATCACATAGAAGCAAAGGAAGAATGTAAAAATAATCACTTTCGGAACAACTTCTCTAGAAAGTTTAATTCAATACCTAGACAAAGACAACAAGAATATTTTATGAATCCTGCCTTAAATTTTGGAGTTCGGTGAAAATTATATAAGCAATATGCTTGGATTTTAAGATGTCGGTTTGCACAGTTGGCACGTCAAGTAGGCACTCCATGGTTACCACAACATGTTGAAATGATTAAGCTACTCATTTTTTCTTGTATTTCGCACTACCTTTAAAATTTTCAAAATCCTATTGAAATAATTATCCAAGATTTTTGTTTTGTATTTTCGCAGTAAGGATCAGGTACACGGACCTATATTTTGTCAAAATGCTGCACAGGAATTAGGCATCACATGCAGTAAAGCCTTAGGACATTTCGACGACCGACTAGCTCATAGTCTTCAGGGCAATGCTTTCAATTGACAAGCACCTGAGCCACTGAGAAAGATATATACAGCAGCAAATTTTCGACTGGAAGCATTGACCTGAAGATGATGATTGAGTCGGTCATCGGAACGTCGGCGGAGATGGAGAATTTCAGCCGAATGGAAACTCGTGAAGAATTTTCTTAATTAATACGCCGGGAAAGCACAAGAACATTATTACTTTTCATAGTTTTTCGTCTAAATATCTCATGTAGGTACCATTAATCAGTCATTTAGCTAGCTTTTCAACGGAAGGAAGAAGACATATACTATACAATAAGATTAACGAAGAACAATAATGACTTATCGACTAAAAATACATACGTTACACTGCTACATCGCTATGAGTAAATTTAAATATTGCTGGAGAATAAGTTAAAATATAAAAAAAACTCATATATATTCATTCCTATTGTCAATTACAAATTTGGACCTCATAAATAAACATGTTTGGATTGTGAATTTCAAATTTCTTATCGATCGATAAGAAACACTGGTCTGGACAAGTAACATCTTGCGATATTTCGCGGGGCTATATGCAAAAAAATGTAAATACTGCTCTTCTGCATTACTAGGTTTATCGGATATTGCCTTTATTTCTGGAAGTTTATCATATTGTCCACCTGACCTCTGTTTTAACAAAATCTGCCTTTTAGTCACCCTTGTGATGTGTAGTTGAGGCAGTGATCCGAAATTAATTAATGAGAACCTTCTTAGAACGGGACCGTTTACCATATTTTTATTGCCCAATCAGATAGAGTTCGTAAAATAAAAAGACCCGTATTTTTCCGTTCTCCGATCCGTAAATAATTTCTCGAGTAATAAGCGGCAAAAAACTGATGTGTTTAACCCTTTCGGAAAAGTGGGCATGCAAAGGACTCTTGCGTCATCCTTTTCGTCCAATCACAACTGAGAACACGAAGCTCCTTCGCCTTATCACAATGGGAGACACACAGCTGACTCTGCCAATAGAAGTGGTTGTGACAGGATCTCTTCAGGAGGAACTCCCAACCCCATGTACTCTTCCCGTTCGTCCTCAACACAGTCGAGGAAGGGAGGTAGATGACGTAGTAATCCTGAACATTGCTCGTTCGGTGGGCGTCAAATTTTCCTTATTTTATTTTATGGTTCATGGGGGAACAGCTCTGGTCATAAGATTGATTTTTCACTAAGATTTATATTTTGTTTTTACCTAAACATTTACGGTACAAAATAGTGATTTCGGTTCCGAGTAATTTACCACATTTTTTACCAAGTAGCAGCGGTTCAAAAAGGTATCGTCGTAGTCACCTACTATGCTTGACAATGAGACCACCTTTGATGTTCACAGACGTTGATTAAGATCAATTATATACCATGAGCAAATGGAAGACGAATATATTATTCTGTTTTCTTTGTTCACTAATTGTAAATTATCTCGGTTAAATAAAATCAAATACAGTGTTAATCGAATAATTTGATTGCTGATATTATTTCATAACTATTCCATGGCGTAGGGTAGACAACATATTCTACTTCACTGGCGGGCATAAGAACAGCATCTACATCTAAGTAATACCCTGCGAGCCACTATGAGGATGTGTGGCAGGGGATGTAATATGCACTGTTGATATGCTAATAAGCTACTACATAGAAACATAATAGATAATGGGGTCACATGCACCTAGATGGTATCTACGTAGTAATAGAGGGATTGGTCGTAATTACATGCATCATGCACTACAAACTAGCAATATTTTACCTACCCATCTCTTTGCTATGCTATTTATTTAATTCTATTAGAGTACGGGGGAAAAATGGAATTTTAAATGTATCGGGGCCACAATCTATCTCCCTAATTTGGTTAATCTGATCAAACCTAGTATAATACGAGGTTTTTAAAAAAAGTATCTAATGTCATATATAAACAAATCAGCTTTGAATTTACTGAAATGGTTAAACTTAAAATAGTCTTAATTAACTTAAAAACCTAAAAGAGCCAAAAATAAACCTTAAAAGATTTAGCATAAAGCAAAGTAGCATTGGAATGTAGGCGGGCTCTCCGCATGGTTGATTTGTGTTTGAAACCATCGGGATCATCTCGAATAGGTAACCAAGGAGTCACGTGGTACACGCACGAATTGTTTGCAAATTAGGTGATTTAAAACCGCTGATTACAACCTCATCCATAGCTAACCCTTGTGTTTCATCTCCTCTGGGGCTGTATAGTTAACACATACGAGAACAACTCAAGTGAAAACAATTAATGATATTGGAGCGAGCAATTCAAACACAACAAATGACACACCACGTGACTCCTTGGTTACATATTCGAGATAATCCCGGCGGTTTCAAACACAACCCGCCAGGGCAAAAGGCCTCTTGTCCACCGAAACGAATCCGTGAGCACGAACGACGCAGTTATTTTACGAAATTCGAAAAGAGGCGGGAAAAGGAGATTTCGGTTGGAGTTTTTTATACTGTTTTTTTTTCGTCCCTCCTCCCACTTCATTTTTTCCCATACCTGCCTTTTTCCCAGGTGGGTTAAAGCAAATGAGTTGCAGGCGATGTTTTGGGCAGAATGGTAGGGGGAGGGAGGATTCGTGTGGGAGGTCACGAAGGGAACGGGTGGAGGGGAGAGAGAGAAGGGGGAAGAGGCTAAGGAAGGGATGATGGGGGGTGATATCATCATTACCTCTCGCTTTGGGAATTGAAGCGTACCTCCAGAGTATGTCATCGTCGGAATCCACCGCCGGGAGGATTATCGTTCCATTCCGCGTCGCCGCATCCGCGCAAGCGTAAGAGAATCAAGAACGCTGTTAGATACCGTAGTTAAATGAAATATGAATATATAGATTTTTCTTAGAATCTATAGATTATAGAGGTTTCAAGATTAGGGAGATAGATTGTCGTGCCGATAGATTTAAGATGTTATTTTTCCCGCGTACCATAAGAGAGAGCGTAGCAAAGGGATAGGTAGGTGAAATATTGTTAGTCTCTAGTGCATGATGCATGTAATACCAACCAATAATCCGTTTCATATTATGTACATACTAACCATGTAGCTGCATGTGGCCCTATTATCTAGCGTGGCTCCATTAAATATCCTAGTTGCATGTCAATAGCGCATGTTTGGTGATCTTCACCCCCTGCCGCACACCCGCGTGGTGGCTCGCAGGGTATTACAGAGATGTAGATGCAGATACCTACCTATATCTACTCACTACCCTGCAAGCCACCTCGGGGGTGTGAGGTAGGTCACCGCAGAATAAATTAAATAGCTGAAGGCATATCCTTTTCGTTTATACATCACCGATCAGAATCAATGTTCGGGACAAAGGGGATGACTTTGCAACACACGGTCGCACGCCCGTGCGAATTAAGCCATACCTCGTAGCCGAGTCCACCTCAAAGGCGCCTCTCAAAACGTATCATCATGGTTCAACAATCCAAGGATTGGTTTAACGAATCTATCCAATCCATTTGCCTATCGGCTAGCCTCTTCATATTCACGCATGTCCTCCCTTTCGCGTTCTTCACTAATTGCTCTTCATACATATTACAAACTTATCTTTCTTTTGCCATCCTCCCACTTCCTTGCCCCTAGACAATTATCTTTATCAGACCATCATGTCTCATAGTATGGCCGATTAAGTTGTCCCGTCTTCTTCTTAGAGTATTCAGAGAACTAGTCTTTCCTCTCCTCTAAAAATTTTGAAGTATAAATCTAAGGTCGTAAAATTTTCCCCAAAATGTCAAGGAACAGATTTGCAAAGATCATGTCTCATGGTATGTCCGAGTTGTCCCGTCTTCTTCTCAAGATTTTCAGCAAGCTTCTCTTTCCTTCCGCTCTACTTATGGAGGTTCCACCGTGACTCCGCGATTCGATATCCCGTAAAAGAGTTATGTTATTTAATGAATAAATATCGAAACAGAAAAACACCTATATGGAAAATCATCTATAGGGTGATAACGCATACACAATAATTTTATAAGCATGCTATTCTATAGCGCGTTGTAGTTGCATTCTATTTTTTACAAGTTCTTTTAAATCATTTTGACTTCAAAACATGGCTAAAGTGTTGTTGCCACATGTAATTTACAAAGTGAGAATGCATGCTCAATCCCGCTAATACGTATTCTAAAATAGGTTAAATATTTTTTACTTAGTTTTAAACTATTCCCTTGAAAATACAACTCTTTGTTTTGAATTTTATAAATATTCGTATTTTTGAAAATTATTTGGCAATAATGACTCTGCTACCATTTGCAAGCATTGGTATTAATTACACTAAATGGATAACCAATGAAATATATAAATTATACAAAAAATATAAGAAAGACCTTAGTATGGTATATTGTTAAATTAAGTCGGTAAATAAGCTTCTAAGTACATTCCGTCACAAGTACCGTTGCCAATGATAACAACATACTGTAGCGCCACTTTCATGTAACTAAAGCTTTTCTGCTTTTTACGAGTAAACATTTATTAATATTAAATAAACAAGTGCGGTAAGGCGAGCACTTTTTTTGCAATGCTAAATTCTACATAAAATTGCGCATCTTATATTAGTTTTTTGGCAAAACGACATTTCTCTATACATTATTAATCTGCAAATTTTGCTGCAAGAGCCATGCTCTGCCGTATAACCACGCATAAAATATCTGATTTTCACAGTCAAATTATTGGACGTTGGAAAGGGCAAATCATTTTATTGCCAATCAATAAAAGGGCCAAAAAATGATGTGTCCTGAAATTTTCACACAAATGACATCTACTTCATAATTCGGTGGAGCCACCTTAAGGCTTTATCACACTAGCTGTTGTTCAATGCGGTTGTTGTTCTAATCGCACTGACCGGCAATCTCACCGGCCGGTCGGGCAATCGCAGCCAATAGGATATCGCATCACGGTCACGTGCTGTTTCCGTTACATTCCGTTCCAATGCTGCCTCAAATGAATCTCAAAGTACCTCACTTACGCTCTATAAGTTACCACCAAAAGCATAATTCATTACGCATGTGGAGAACATTATACTGCTTTAAAACAAGTGTAAATTACGGTGCTTGGGAGTGTGTAAGCAAGTAATCAATGGGCGACAGAAAATCCAGCGAAACAGAGAGAGGAGTGATTGCGCCGCTCAAGGAGATCGCGAGACGACGACCGAACCGGAGAAAGTCGCTCGGCCCGAAACGAAGAAAAAACAGCGGTTTACTCCTTTCTTTTGAAAAGGACTCCATGTGAAAATATTTTGAATAGAATACCCGTGAAGTAACGAGGGCTCAAATAAAACTCGACAGCGGACGAGGAAAAAAACCACCTGGCGGGGAAAGGGTGCGGATGTCGTAAAAAGAAGACGAACGCGGCCGTGCGAAGAGGGGTGAGGGTCCCGTTTTGAGCGATGGGGGGTTCGGGGGATGAGAATGGAAGGGGGGAGGAAAGGCGAGGGAGGGGAGGAAGAGCCACCATCGCCACCAAAAGAATAGCCGCCGGTACTTTGGATGAAGAAATTCGCAGCACACAGAGTACTCCGCATCTAAATCGACTTCGTCAACTCTCTTAAGATTCCACAACTCGAGCGGCGTTTAGAACGTTATCACGCCTCCCAAGAAATTTGGTGATTTTCCCTACTGAATTGTCCCAGAAAATAAATCCTTTTCTATCGAATATATCATAGAACTTTAGCACCTATCAGTACAAACGTGAATATATCACATCGTCTCCTTCTACATTGTTCGCCAAGCGAGGAAATAATGGGTCTGAAAAGTAGAAATGAAATGACTACACATAAGCTGTGTTGTATCCAACCTCATTAATTTAGATTTCAAGACTCGGTGCAGTAGAGCGTCTTTATCAATTCTTTTCCCCTAATAGCTGATGGATTGAGAAGCCAACGAATGAATAATGGATGCGAACTTTCACCTAAGAGAGTGAAAGGTCAATTCCCCAAGCAGGGTGGGTGTGTTTGAAACCCACGGGATTATCTCGAATAGGTAACCAAGGAGTCACGTGGTATAAACACAAATGGTTTGTAAATTTCTTTTGTCAAATACGCTGATTACAACTTCACTAACTGTTTTCAATCGAGTTTTTCACATCGGCCTCGACTATAGAGCCCCCAGATGGGATAAAACACAATTGTAAGCAATTAACAAGGTGGCAATCAGTGATTTATACACACTCCAAATTTTTAAACCATTCATGTTCATACCACGCGAATCCTTGGTAGCCTATTCGAGATAATCCCGACAGTTTCAACCACAACCCCCCAGGACACTTCTGTGAAAGGGGCGATGCCTACCTTCGGAGTAAGTGTCATGCGCTTTAAAGCCGCTTCGTCACAAAGTAAGCGTAATAGCAGGTATGCATAAAAATTGTTTTCTATAGCATTTAAAATACTTGTAAAAATATAAAGAAAATATAAAAAATTTCTTTCTGCGAAAATATTTTAAAATAAAGGCATTCCCGTTAGTTATTTTTACTTCGTGGATTCATGGTATAAGCTGGAAACAACACCGTGAAGAAATTGAGTTACCAGGATTGTATGATTACCCTTAAGATCCAATGTCTAGTACACTGTATATTCAAAACAATGTAACATTTAATATCATAACGGTAAAAAAATATAGAACCATCACCCAACTATGCCATTAAGAGTAAGAAAAACTATTTAAAAAATTCCTCTAGGTGAAACTCAGGTCTGAGAGGGTTAAAATGAATGTGTTGTTCAGAAGCTAAAACAATTAATCAATGTGAAGGGACTAGTTATCATGCAATTGTAGGTAATCAAAATATACTTGTGAGAGTATGTTTCGTTACAATAATCCTTCCAGATGTACCCAGAATCATTTTTAATCCTTTGAATATCAATTCCACCAGCAAAAGCAGTTCATTTTTACTTCACACATTGGCATATACTTGTATAAGGCATGCATTTCAAGAAGCATTCGTCGTTAGTATTAAGATCTAAATGTTTCATCTGATGCTTTAAGGCACAATATTGAGGTAGTATGCTCTAAATTCTGGTATTATATTTTTCTCGTCATGGGAAATGTACGGACTTATATGTGCGTTTATCGTAATCACTTCCGTTTGGTAAATGAGGTATACCTGCTGTTCGGAAATACAGCATAGAAATGCTAAGAGTTACAAATTGCAAAAATTATCTCACTACCGTATTGCAACTCGTGCATGATTACGTACACCAGAGTCTGACCGTTTTCACTCCAATGCTATGCAAGTTGGACTTCATTTGACATGGTTAGAGAAACTAGAATGCAGTCCTGAAATACGAAAAAAATCAATAGTTGATAAAGGATATCATTATTCTTTCATAGAGTGGTTTCTTTTTTAAATTCTGTTGCCGTTAAACAACAGACTTTTAGTTTAGCCACACACGTCTTGGAGGCTCCGACATGATTTGAGCTCAAAACAAAAATGCGGTATAACTTCCGGAATACGGGCACTCCGTAATAGAGAACAGTGGTGAATCGACCTAGCTCTCAAAAACAAACAATGAGCAAGTGAAAAAAGTGTAACAATGAAATGAAGATGGAAAAAATTCTTGGAAGTATGTCCCTGAGTTTTTAATAGCTATATGCTCTTATTACCAGTTTTCCCATTCCGCATTATTTCATGAGTACCTATTAGGTTAGGTTCAACTCCCAACTAAGGCCTAGTATAAATTTTGTGAAGGACGTTTCATAATATCATCACACTAAACGATTACCCTATTCTCTATTCTTTGGAACAACTATAGTCGGATCCTTGCATTACATATCAAAAACCAGTTTCCTTACCTTAGGTCGTCTGTGTTTTCACCAGGACTTATAGGCGGGAGGGTGGAGAAACACCTGGCGTCAAAATTAGCTTGTACTATACGCATGTGTCCTCCACATATCGCTCAAGTAGGGGCCGGTTTATCAATGAAGCATATCTTCCAATGCCGAGATACAAACCCAAGTTCTCCACTAGAGAGGTCAATACCCTACCACTACAACAACCCGATCCCTACCTTGAGCAACGCCTAACTCCTCTATATTAACAAATGTAAGGACATTGACTAGCCATACGATGGAAGGAGAGAAGCTATCACGCATCAATTCCGTCACTAATCTGGTGTCTCCTTTCAAGCACTCTCGCCGTCCTTAAGGGGCGAAGGCGCTAACCGTGCGACGCGCCGCCACTCTCTCCCAATTTCGCCACCTCCGCCGTCCCGGGGAGGATAGAGGCACCCCGTGGCGCCTCGCCAGGGCGCCACCCCTTACGGCACTCCAGCCTCCTCCCCCTCCCGATCCACTTCCGTGCACCTCCAACCCAAAGAGGGTGCGGGCGACGAGGGGGAGGAGAGGAGGGGATGATTGATGGAGCAAGTTGAGTCGCGGTGAGGGGAGGGTCCAGCGGATCAATTGCGGGAGGAGGAAGGAAGAGACGACGAAGAGATTTGGAAGGCGCGCAGCGCAGCGAGAGAGGCGATATTAAGGGTGCGCGGTGCGCAGGAGAGGGTGTGAATGTGGGCAGCCAACCCCTGAAAGTGGACCTCAGGCCTGGGCGAAGGAAACGATAAAACTACCAATTGGACAGATCAACTTCGATCTTCGATCAACTTCAAAGCTAAAGTGCTTGCACGGATTTAACCTTTTCAAATATTATTTCTACGATGTTTCACAAATATTTTAAGTCTCAAAATAAAATAATCGGTTGAGTGATTCGCGGAAAATATCGATTCCTGTGTTTTATGCCGATTATCTGAAAACATTCTGAAACTTCATTGTGTTACGTATTAATATAATACTATAAACACATTTTAAAGTAAATGTTTACAAAACAATTGTTAGAACAAATGGTGAGTTAATTTTTACTGAAGTGAATTTTCATTCATTCAAATTCATTTTTTTAAATGTTCTAAAACTGTCATGTATTTTCAATATGACAGCCACAATGGGTTTCGATCAACATCATAAGTGCACCGAAGTAATCTTTTCAAATAATATATACAATAATTTAATGTCTCACAAATATTTTAAGCTTCAAAAGAAAATTATTTTTAATGAAAATTATATTTGATTATTTTCTAAAATAAGCAGGTACTTTATAATAAACCTGTTTATCCTTGCCCAACAATGGTAATATAAGGTAGATACGAATTCCATGCAGTAAGTTACTTAAACAGGTAGATCAGCATCTTAATTCGAGAAAAAATAATGAATATGATTTTGAATTCCTCTTTCATATCAATTTATTCGCCATGGTTCGCAGTAGCAGAGGAGTCAACAGGCAGGTTGTCACTCTACATGTAAAACGACTCATCATCATCATGGGTCAACAATCCTAGGATTGGTTTGACGCAGCTTTCCACTCCATTCTTCTATCGGCCAACCTTTTCATTGTGACGTAATTCTTCTCTTTTACATCCATTACCACCTGTTCCATGTATTTCATACGAGGCCTGCCTTTTCCAATCTTCCCGTTCACTTTTCCCTCGACGATAATAATAATAATAAAAGGTCTTTATTGGGGCGAGATTGAGACAAAACTGTCCCTTCTGCCATCTAACCCCTGAACCCCTGACGATAGTCTACATCAGGCCATCATGTCTCAAGATATGGCCGATTAAGTTGTCCCTTCATCTTTTTAGAGTTTTCAGCAGACTTCTCTTTTCTCCTACTCTTCTTAGAACTTCCTCGTTACTTTCTCGGTCGATCGATTTAATCTTCATCATTCTTCTGTAGCACCACATATTAATACAATTTTCAACGAAGGAGACTTTTCAAACTTTGATTGATTTCATATGTTGTTATTAGTACGTATTCACTAGGGCTAAGGATACAATTGTAAGTTCAGGAGACGAATATTTCCTATGCGTCGCAACGTTAACTATATACCTGTTACGTCAGCAATGCCTGTTACGCCATTTCTGAGCTTTTTCAAATGAACTACAAATTAACATTTAATTCTCCAGTTGACTGGGATTTCTCCATCCAAATTTGTGGCGTAAAATGAACAAATTTATGGTGGGATACGAATCGCAATTAATGGATTCTGTGTTTTTTATGATGAAGAGGAAACTACCCTGCTCGGAGAACGGCTTGCAAGTGTCCGTTGGCGACGGATGAGGGGGGGGGGGGGAGGGGTTGGGAGGAGGGAAGACCGGAAATGAAGTCCAGCTGGCGGAGGAGGAAGCTGATCGAGGCCGGAAGTCGCGAAGGAGACGAACGGGGCCACCGACCCTGAGGCCACGGCTAAAGCCAATAAGAAATCCTCCTCAAAGCAGAGCACCTTCTTCAAAGACATGTGGGAGTTCCAACGGTTTTCGAGGCAAAAAAAAGCGTTACGAACGGCGATGTATTGCTGGCACGTGCGGCTTAAAAGGTGAGAGTGTTTTTTTTCCAGAGGGAGGGGTTTGAAAGGCGTAAGAAAATGGGCGTTTCCTCAAAAAAGCGCGCTTTCGCGGGGCGGAGAGGGGAGTTGGTGGCTCGGCTCCTTGTGCAATACGAACAGATTCAGAGAGAAGAATTAATAGATGCCAGTGAAATGAGTACCAATCAGGAAACCCATCAACTGTTCGAAGCAACCAATTGACGTTTTTCTACGTAGTTTAATGAAATTACTTTGCATTTCCTCATTCCAGCGTTTCAATTGCTCACTTGATCTGCGAGAACTCCGAGGCAAACGCAATTGGGGAAAGCCAATGCCATTCCTGGAAATCATTTCAATATTTTACCATCGCCTTATGAATTTTAATGATAATAACGAGTTTTCGGGTTCTCTGGCTGCAGTCAAAGCTGTTTCTGAACCCGAAAAACTAGGTCATCAAAAAGATGAATTTCTTAAATGTCTCATATCATCTTGACTACAGTCCACATTAATCTGCGGTATTTTGTAATACTACTGAGACAAAATAACTCAAAAATTACCTACGCACGTACCTGGAAATATTCGCATACCGTTAAGTGCGAAGCATATTTAGTCGTGCGAGCACTATTTGGCCCTTGCAAATTATTTGGGAAGGACTGAGTGGAATGTTTAGAATCAGTGCCACAGGTCCCAGAACAAGATAAATATTTGTTGCATGTCTCACCAAAGATTTATCTCCAAGCAAACATTCCCACGGCTTAAGAATTATAAGGCTGGCGTGGTACTTTGAAAAATTATCATAGAAGAATGAACACTGCCTTAGAGTGTAGTGATAGAATAATAATCGCAAAGAAAATATTCTCATCCCTGAATTGCATGTAATATTGTAACACACGCATTGAGTTATGGGATGTCTAGGTAAACAAAGGAACAAATATCAAATGAACTTTTACATGATCAAAAATTACAATAGTAATAGTTGCAATAATAATAAAGAAGTTTTCAACCTTAACAAGGTGCCATATCGTGAATATATTTTCTTAAAAAGATATAAAATTACTTTTAACAGCTTTAGACTCAATTATTGCTACACACGGATCCATAATTACGATGCAATTTGTTGAATCGACGATTTCCGACGGAAGCTACCTTCTCGCCTAAAACCAGAGAGATCGTGCGATGACTGACAAAATAAATCCCACCACTTAACTAAATATAGCGCTGCAACAGCCGCATGAAAGCAAATCTTGATCATAGAAGTCTTGGGTAGCTAATGCGCACGCAATCAATGCCAGCACGTCCTCGATCAACCTGTGACGTGCAGCCATACCTCTTAATTGCCTCTAATGACTAGGAGTAGACTGAACCGTATGAATATAAAATGTATGACTAAAAGAAGAATAGAGACTCTATGAGTAGAGAAGAGACTCTATGAGTAGAGAAGAGACTAGAGAATGAATAGACAAGACTGATGAGTGACTACAATATAGCTACTAATCATTTTTAAGCATTATAAATTCCCAATTGATTCAGCGTGATATCACCCCCTGCCACACATATTTGTGGTTGCTTTCAGAGTATTAGGTAGATGAATGGATTGATACACGTGTATGGGATCAGAATAAATTATGTGTGATCAGAGAACTAGACAGTGCAGCGTAGGGCATCCAGGATAGTTAAATGGTACGATAGGTTCTTTAGTAGTGTATCATAAGTAATAGAAGAAATAGGTTGGGAATCATTATCAGATAGTAGGGTATTGTACAGTTAAAATTGTCCTAGAGTAATTTAAACGAATGGCTTAACTGATGATGTATGAAATGCCCCTGCGTATTATGCTAGATTTGAATATGTTAATAAGATCAGAGAGATGGATTGCCATACCGATAGATTTAAAATGTCATTTTTCCCACGTACCATTAGAAAGAATAACACTCAGCAGAGCAAAGGGATAGGTAGGTAAAATATTGTCGTGAGGGCCAGTAGTACATGATGCATGTATTAACAGCCAATGATCCCTTTCATATTATGTAGATACTAACAATCTAGTTGCATGAGACCCTAGTATCTATCATGTCTCCATGTAGTAGCTAGTTGCATGTCAATAGTAAATGCTTGGTGATATTCACCCCCTGCCACACACATATGTGGTGGTTCGCAGGGTATTACGTAATCTACATCAACACAATACACTGCAAGCCACAATAAAGGTTTGTGGCACGGGGTGAATTCATTCAAACATGCATTACATATGATGCATATAAAAGGGATTAGTATTAATATACTTAATTCAGTTTTTTAAAAAAACTGAAATAGCCAAGTAATCATGCAATATAATGCCGTTAGTAGGGTTAGCCTAAAGTCCTCATATCAACATGCAATCAGCTATGCTATCCATTGACATACTTGTACTGGATACATTTACCGTTATTCATATCCCTAATTATACGAGGAAAAAAGGACATTTCGAATCTGTCAGTTCGGAAATCAATTTCTATAATTTTGCGATTATAGTCCAGTGTACCATTGTAAGATGGGGGCGGCAAAATATTTTTAACGTCATCTGCGAAAATATTATCTTGGAATTTAGTTAAGAGGTTGTTGACAGCAACATTAGGTGTATTAAAAATCAGTCCCCTAATTATTATATAGATACTAACAATCCAGTTGCCTGAGACCCTATAGTAGTATGTTTGTATGTCTATAGCGCATGCTTGGTGATCTCACCCCCTGCCACACACCCTCGAGGTGGCTTGCAGGGTATCGCGTAGATGCATATGTACATAGATTTAGTGGTAGCTCTTAGTTGCATGTAAATGGTGAGTGTTTGGTGTTCTTCACCCTCGCGGTGACTCACATTGTGGTATTTCGTAGATGTAATGTTCTGACAAGCCCTCAAATCACTTTTCAACTACCGCAGGCGCTTTCTTGCAGATTGGACAATCCGTGATCGTGAGGCAAAGAGCGCATGCTTTGATGAGGAGAGGGACTCGACACCCACGGCGTGTACACGGACCAAGCGAAGGCTTGGGGTCACGACGCCAGGTCACGATTCGTGCCACGCAATGACGCATCCCTCGTGCCTGCTCCCGCCGGCGGGTGAAGAGGTAACCGCGGTTGAACTCAAAGAGGGGGAAGGTCTCTGGGGAGTCCTCAGAAACGAGACCAGGTTTCGATGAGCGGGAAGGCGTATTCCCTCTGAGGGCCCTCTTGAAACAGGTGCTTCCTCTTCTCAAGGGTAGGGGGTGGAATGGGGGGATGAATGGGGTTAGGGTGGCAGCTAACCAACGACCGTTACGACGTCTTTCGCCATCGGATAAGTGCCCCCTTATCTGCCGCCACTACGACAGAACCACTCTCGCTGAAAAAAAATTGAGTTAGACTATCGGCATTCGTTTCACATCTTTATGCCGCGATAAATAGTTAAATTATCAATTGACCCACTTGGGAAAAACGACTACCCTAGAGGAAAATTGACGCGGGAAAAATGTAAATCTCTCTCAACTTTCATAAAGAATATAACCGTCGTCGAATCCAGGAAAAATTTCCTTTCCACTTAAATATGCACTTTCATTCTCGCCGACAGCGAAAGTGCATTGAGAAATTGACTTCAATGTGGGTGAGTGTAATTGACGGTATTAACCAACTTCAGAAGGTACGAGTAAAAACAAACGACAAACATTGGCAAAGACTTCCTCAACATTCAAAACCTCAGAGAGGACTCGATGTATACAAATGTCCTAAAATTGTCAGAGAACTTCGTTATCGCGAATGATACAGCCGTATTTCACATGGAAGGAATAAAAGTATTAAATATACATAGAAAACTACATGGTTGTTCATTTTTACCATAAGTAACAACTCTGACTGCATCATAACTACGCCATAGTCAAGCAATTAATAAAAAACGCCACGACTTACCTTGTATTAGTAGGAAGCATCATTCAATGGGTCTTATGTGATTGACACTGGCGGGATAGATGTGTTTCATCAACGTCAAAGAACAGTATTTGTGCATGAGCATAGCAGAAAAGTCCGCCAAGTACACTGCTGGATGAAACGGAAATCTCTAAGTTAAAGTTGACGACTGAGTAAAGTGAGCCTAAAGTAAAGTATAAAGGAATTAAAACAATATCGATTAGGTATTGTAAAAAAGGTTTTAAAAGTAAAATCAGACAAGCTGATGGAAAAGTCAAAAATCCCTGTTAGCCTAAATATGCGACGGGATAAGTCAAAGACCAAAAAAAACTTGTAATCTTCTTCGGAATAATAAAGAAATCGCCTACTGAATAAAGTATTATATTTTGATTTACTGTCATATCAATTGCACAGTGTAGAATAGTGTATTAAGCCACCGACAAAGAATAATAAACCAAATATTTCCTTTTTCTACAATGCAGAGGTCCCATAGGATCAAATATTTCGATTCAAGCATAAAACGTTTGCTGCTTTCATGTATTTTAATCGTATGCAAGATCAAATTCATTGTAAAATATAATATTACAGTTATAACGATAAAAAATATCAACCCTCAAGAGTAGCCCCATCACGAATAATTCAGAAAAAAAGCAGTAAAAGTCCATTTCATGCAGGCATAACCATTTGATTTTCATTCTATAAATGTGTACTATTGTTGTCTATAAGAATTGTATTGATATGTAAAATTAAATCACCTTTCTCTTCACCACATCCATTCACTGTTGGCTAACATCACCAAAAATGTCCCGGTTCACTATTTCGCAGGGAAATTATTTATGCTTCCCACACACTATCCGTGGCCATATTACAAAGCGTTCATATTTCCTCAAAATGTGAACGCCTCCAATTCCATTCAGCTGCGTCCCCGACTTCTTTTCATCACCACTTCATTTGACATCTTGCGTCCTATCACCTCCTGCCACACGCCCTTTCCGTGACTCATTGTGCAGCTGGTACAATTTCCATCGTGAATATTTCCCACGAATGAACAAAGCTGGATGAAATGCCTCTCATCGCGTTTTCAACTGAAACGAATTCCCACTCACGCCTCTCATTATCTCCGAAATGAATTACTTTCGTGGCCTTCCTCTGAATTCCAAGCCATTAAAATTCATTTAGAGTTTTAACGCCCTTTAAAATTAGTGCCGAACTTTTAATGAGCTTACCTATTTCCTAAACAAAATTCCAACCTTTTAAACTACTAAATTGTAACTAGTTGTTTCCATGGGAGTGCAATTACTAACTTTTAGCCCCCTTAATTCGTTGGTCATACCACATTTCCATCGATGAAGATTTGTTACCATATATTTTATTGACGAATCTGACAGTGTTCGTAAAATAAAAAGAGCCATATCTTTCCGTTCTGCGATTCGGCGAGTCGTTCAAGAGTTTAAAGCGGTGGAAAACTGATGTTATTATATAATTCGGAAATGTGGGCGAGCAAAGGACACGTACGTCATCCACTTCGTCCAATCACAACTGAGACAGCGCAGTTTGTTTGTCCCAATCGCAATGGGGGACACACAGCTGACTCTACCCATGGAGAGGTTTTTAGACTCTATCCGGATTATTTCGAAAGACATTGCTTATTCGACTACAAAGTAAGTTGTGAACAAGCAAATAAACTTCATCACACTTTTAGTCACACCAAAATGTACACGAAAATATTTTGTTGTTGAGTTGTTTTCGATCGTTCACAGGATGCACAGGAGGGGAGGTAGGTGACGTAGATATCCTTAATGCAGTTAGTTTGGTGAGTGTCACCTTCATGTAATTTTAATTTTTGATCCATGAGTGAATGGTTTTTGTACGAAAATTCTTGTCTAAAGTTAACGATAATTTCACAGTAAGTACTCTATAGTCTCTTACTTTCCCCACAATGTCTATCTCAGTCACTTATTATGGGATATTGGTTGGCAGTAATTCAAGAATATTGTCCCCTCAATTAGGCGATGTAGCTAATTGCTATAATACGTTGGTGGAGGACACATCTAATCGAGTCTCACAGATGCCCTTGTTCCTTTCTCCAGTTTCAAAACACGAAGTTCTCCAGTCTGAGCAAGCATTGGAATCTACACTTATTATATTACGATCGGAGTTACGGGATGAGATAGCGTTTGTCATCCTTCCGAGTTCTAATAGTGAGTCAACATCGTGTTGTTAGGTCTATAAAATGCGCAAACAAATATTGATTTGGATTAAGGGGACCTCAATGAACACCAAACACATTCCAAGTTGTCGGGAAATATTTCGGCTTCGCTAAAGATTGTGTTCTTAACTGCAATGAAAACACCGCTGACTGCGTGTTTTTTTCAGTAATTTCTATACTTTTATACGATTTGGTAAATATTTTTGAGTCGTGGATGCCACCCGTCGGCTGACTTTATGCTCCTATAATAGTATATGTATTAGTGCTATGAATGAGATGGTGAAACTAGGGAATTTAGTTTTTTGTCGGCCCCAGTGGCGGCGTGGTTAATTCCTCGCTTGCTAACCTAAGGGTCGCGGGTTCGAGTCCCGCCTGAGTGGGTTTTTTCACCACTCAGGACATGGAAGTTTGTGCTCGTCTGTTGTTACATTTGTTAATACCCCGATGTAAAGGCCACAAGTGCTGTTGTCGGTGGTAGTGTAAAATAAATAAATAAACTTCGGCAATTAAACACTGCTATGGAAACTCTCCTCGATTACTCTCGTTAAGGCAATATAGGAGAGCGTCGGTGATGTCTGAAGTTTTTTTCTGGTTCTAAATTATTATCGTAAATAGTTCTGAGATAAGAGGGAGAAAAGGCAACTTTTACTGATACCACTAGATTTATTTTAAAACTCGACCCGGTTATCTGAAAGCGAGAGTTCTGAGATATATTTCTGACGGAAAAATGACTGGTAATGAGACAATATTCAACCCACCACATGAACTACTCACTACCCGACCATCTATCCTAAAAAAAGCCTTCAATGATCTGGTATCCTGTACGACACGCGTCTGGAGGTGTCCGGAGTGTAACGTAAATCTTTCGTCAATCAATTACTCTAATTTTATGTTCATGTTCTAGCCTACCATGGGAAGTTGGAGTTTGAAAATTTTTAAAGTCATCAGTAAAACATTGTCCCGGAATTTACTGAAGTTGTTACGTCAATATTAAAGCCCAAGGTCTGATGTCACAAGGATAAAAAGTACCTACTAAGTAAAATGTGTGAGACATGGATCGGTACCACAAAGTATCGCCTTCCAAAGTGAAGTTTAGTACGGTCTGATAATGATTCCTATTTTAGTTCATGTAATAGACTGGTTACGCCACCATAATTACCATTCTGTCCCTTTACAAATCTTGTCGATCTTAACAGCACACGCTCTGGTTCGTAATTTAAGCCTATTTCGTATGGATCCCATATGCTGGCAGCGAATTTTAAATGAGGTCAAACAAGAGGAAAGTAGGCATTCTCATCTGTGATTTCAAGTCTGTATCCACACTAATAGGTGCTTTAGACCGGGAAGAAAGGGAAAATTATAGGAAAAGAATGGTGAGCAGTAAGGGTGGAGAGAAACCCGGCGTCGGCATTAGGCTGCTCTTGACTTAAGGTGCCAAGAGGACCACGGCTTAACGTCCCATCCAACGGACGGAGAATTGAACTCTCACATCTACATCTACATCTACACGATACCCTGCAAGCTACCGCGAGGGTGTGTGGCAGGGGGTGAAGATCATCAAGTATGCACTACTAACATGCAAACAAGCAACTATATTGTCTCATGCAACTAGATTGTTAGTATCTATAGTATTTAAAGGGTTAATACATGCATCATGCACTACAGACTACTCTAAAATATTTCCCCTACCTATCCCTTTCCTATGCTGCCTATTCTGTTCTCTTATAGTACGGGGGAAAAATTCCATTTTGAATCTATCTGTACGACAATCTATCTCTCTAATCTTATTTATCTGGTCGAATCTAGCATAATACGCTGGTTTTTTTAATATGTGCCAAACATCCTCAGTAAAGCTATACAATTGAAATTTCTCTAATAGATTTAATTTGTACTTTAGCCTACGCTCTGATAATAATTCCCACCCTAATTCTTTTATTAATTCTGAAACGCTACTCAACCTATCGTAACATCTTTTAACGAACCTAGCTGCTCTACGCTGCACACTGTCTAGTTCTCTGATCAAACTTAATTCATTAGGATCCATACACTGGCTGCATACTCAAGGTGGGGCCTAACTAGTGAAAAGTAACATCGCTCTTTTGTCTTCTCATCACATTTCCCTGGTACTCTTTTTATAAATCCTAGCTTTCTCTTCGCTCGGCCGCATATTTCCCAGATGTGTCTACCCCACGATAAATCCTTAGTGATTGTTACACCTAAATATCTTATGGTTTCAACGTTTTCGATCTTCGTGTTACCAATTTTATAGGTAGGTAAGCTCTATCGAATTATTCCTCCTCCAAAAATTGATAGCTACACACTTTTTAAGGTTAAGTTCTAACTGCCATTTGTCGCACCACTCTTGAATTGCATCTAAATCTTTGCTAAGCGATTTCCTGTCTTCTTCTTTTGATATACCCCTATACACTACCGCATCATCTGCAAAAAGTCTAAGCTTACTACTAACTACGGTACCCAAATCGTTAATGTATAAAAGAAATAGAAGCGGACCTACTACGCTACCCTCACAAGGCGAGTCGCTCCTTGGAATTTTCTTCCCTGGAATCTCATGTCAGCGTTGATGCGCCGCCGGTGCACGGTGATAAGTTACCGGTAGCGGACTCTAAATGCGACGCAGGTGAGCTCTGGGAAGTTTTCTCCATCGAAGGTCGACTAATTAAGCTGGTTGGCTATCACCCTTCACGCGGCTCATACACAGGAATCAGAGCCCAATATTAGCAAGTAGTTCGATTAAAAACTGCAATTTTACGCCTGATGTGAACGCTAAAATTTATGTACGTCTTTAAGATGAATGATATATCGTTCTCATTTTAAACAGTAGAAGAAAGAATTAATACCTCTCCTTGTAACACCCTGGTTCCTTCCACAGTCTAGTTCTTAGTAACTCCATGGTTAACCTTACATATACTACTGTGGAATAACATTAAGTGGTGATTAAAAACACATGCATTTGTTTTCAGAAAAGTATATATCATTTCATTTAAAATTTCCTGTTGTGGATTAAGTAAATAGGTTTAGCTCTAAGAGCCAAATTGAATCTTTTCCCTAGTTTCCACCGACATACACCTAGAATATGGCCGAGATTTTCTGTTATTTTGTTGCTGGCTCCTGAATAATTACGGTTCATGGGATAATTAACTTGATACAACAGTTTTTCAAGCAGCATTAAAGATGTTGCCATTTTATCCTGCTTCTGAGGCTTCAATTCTTCCGACAGGAAAAGAATGCACATACATCTACGAGACACCCAGCAAGCCACCACGAGGGTGTGTGGCAGGGGGTGAATATTACTAGACTTAATCACAAAATTAGAGAAACTGATTGCCGAACTGACAGATTCAAAATGTCCTTTATTCCTCGTACAATTAGGGATATGAATAGCGGTAAATATATCCAGTACGAGTGTAGCAATGGATAGCATAGGTATTTGCATGTTGGTGTAAGGACTTGAAGGTAACCCAACTAACAGCACGTTTTTGCATGCGTAGTTTGCTATTTTTATCTTTTTAAATATTGCAGTCTATACGGTCTAGAATAATATATTAATACTAATCCTTTTAAATGCATGATATGTAGTGCATGTTTGGTGAGAATTCACCCCTGCCACACACATTTATAGTGGCTTGCAGGGTATTATGTAGATTTTAATGTAGATGACATGCACTATTGACATGCAACTAGACACTACACGGAAACATGCTACAATGCTACATGCTAGGGTCACATGCAGCTATATGATTATTATCCAAATAGTAATAAAGGGATTAGTTTTTATATATGCATTATGCACTACAGACTACGCTAATAATATTTCACCTACCTACCTATTCCTTTGCTATGCTGCCTATTGTGTCTCTTATAGTACGGGGGAAAAATGACATTTTTAATATATGGCTACGACAACCTATCTCTCTAATCTGATTGATCTGGTCGACTTTATTATAATACGCAGGCGTTTTTAAAATTTACCTAACACCTTTGGTAAAGCTACCTGTATTAAATTTCTACAATTGATTTAATCAGTATTTTAATCTAATTTCTGCTAATGATTGCCAACTTAATACTTCTGTTAATTCTGATAGGATAATAAACCTACCTTAACGCCTTTGAATTAACCTAGCTTCTGTTCGCACTTAGCACTCTTTAGATCTCTGATGAAACATAATTCATTCGGGTCCCATACTTTGGCTGCACATAAAAAGTGGGGTATAACTAGTGGCGGGCTATTACGCTACCCTAGGGAACTGGGGAATGAAGGGCCTCAGAGGAGAGTGGGCCAGTTAGCCTAGGGTGAGCGGGCGAAACGTTAGTTCGCGGCGTGCCTGAGTTCGCGGGGCCAGAGTGCGTTGGTGGATCGTCCTCCGCAAGCATCCCCCCTCTCCTTGACGGTGGTCCTCCGGCAGATCAGACAGACTTTTTCAGGTGCCCCACCTCTCCCCGAGAGGGAATCGCCTGATTCCGTATTCATGGCGCGCCGAGAAAGTCGTACGCAAACAATTGCCCAATGATCCAATCGGAACTCCTTTTTTGCCAAACAAGAAGAAAGCAAAGGCGTGGAACAGCCAAGAAGTCTCAAGGCGTCGCACTCTCTCCCTCTTCCAGTAGAACTGTAAACGCCAGTTTCGCTTACTTTTGCACACTGAAGGACACGAATTTTAAAGTCTGTCCAAGGCTGGAGAGGAACTGGGGCTAGAGGGTGAGAAAAAGATTAACGGGAAGGAAATCTGAGAATATTTATCAAGGCAAAGACATCTATACAGACAGGCATAGTAAGTAGACATGTAGTAGAAGAGGAGAGGTCAAGAACAATGTAAAACCTGGGAAGTAAAAGCTGGAAGAGATGTGTATGGATTAGTAGTAGAACAGCGACGGACAAAGCAAGAAGGAAATGGCTAATAGTCCCAGGCGAGAAAGTACATTATGTATGCCAAAAGAAAACTCTACTTACAGCTGGAAATAAAAGCGTGGAAACAAGGAAACTTTTTATTTTTAGGTCTTTTTGGACAGAAAACGCCCCCAGGATGAAGGGTGAAATTGTCTTAAAAACCACTTACGATAAGCAAATTCCTGGAAATAATTTCAATCCAAGGAAAATATTTGTCATAACATATACCTTGATTACACTTCTTCATGACAGTTAGGCATGAGTGGGAGCAAAAGTCAAAGCAGGAAACATTCGAAATGTGGTGTCACAGAAGAACAAAACCAAATGGTTAGACCGAGCAACGGAGAAGTCACGAGAAGAGAGGGAGAAAAGAGAAGTTTTAATGAAATATTAAAAAAGAAGACGGAGCAATTTCATCGGAAATATCCTTGACATGATGTTCTGATGAAGGCAATCATCGAGGGACAAGTAAATAAAAAAGGACAACCTCCAATTAGGTATGGTACAAGCAGTGAAGGATTTGTAAGAGAAGAAGCATGGAATTATAGCTAGTAGGAGAAACAAGTGCAGAGCTGCGTCAAGCAAATCTTAAGATTGCTGACTCATTATAATACATATGTAGTAATGTGAGCATCTTTAGAGAATGTTTTTGGTCAATAGAACAGCGAAGAGCAGCTTAGCAAGTAAAAAAAAAGTTAATTATAGGTTTAGCAGAGTATCCAAGTATAGAGCAAAATTGGTTAGGAAATCACTTTTAGTTGGCAGGTTGCGCTCCGCCAGAATCTCTGGCGCAAATTTAGTATTAACTATTTCTCCGAAGCCGTTGAAAAGATATTATAATCTACATTTTAATATGCACTGGATGACAGACGCAGAATTAGAGAAACGTATTTAAGACAGTAGCTTTTGAAACCACATTTTTTTCCGAATAATAAAGGGGGGAGTAACAGGTGCCATCAAAGCTATAGAGAGATAACAAACCTAATCATTAGCATAGATTATGTAGTTCTTCTTTCGCATGCACATGTGAGAGACACGGTGGTCTTATAAAGACAATCGTCGAAGGAAAAGTGAACGGGAAAAATGGAAAAGGCAGGCCTCGTGTGAGATAAATGAAGCTGCTGTGAAGGATGTAAAAGAGAAGATTTACAACTGAAGTTTCTTCGGTTGATTGGCTGATAATTATTTATTGCAACTGATTAGTATGCAGACCAATATATAGTGCCATATTCAGATCCTCAACTACAGTCTCACTTCTACTGCATATGTCATAAAATCCCTACAACGAGTCAAATTTGTGTTCAGATTCCACCTGCAAAGGTGGTACTTCTAAGCGTGAACCTTATAACAGAGTTGAAATTCTCAATAGGGCCCAGAATCTCAACTGCAGTGACAATTGTACTGAATGCATCACAGAATCTCTATTACGAGTTCAAAAAGGCATAATAAATGGAGTTATCCTCGATATGGCTCGAAGCGGTATAGGGCGTGTCGCTAAGGAATAATATCAACTATACAGGGTGAACCTGCATATACAATTGGACTCGAAGTAGTGGTTTTAGGACAAGTCGTGGAAGTGAGACTGTAATTGATATTATGAATGTGTCTCATAATGAAACATTGGACACCGTAGAAGATTTTGCAATGGTGTTACGCTTCAGTGAATTCATAGACTTAAAAACATCAACTGTGTTTCCCCCTAGGCAGCTGTGCCCTATAAGCCAATTAGTACAGATAAATATTATAACTGATAATATGCAAGCTTGCAATGTAATTCTGGGGGTAATAGTGGCGCTGAAAAATTATAATTCTTCGTGTATCAGAGTGATTAGTTATATCTTTGTAACACCGTTTAATTTTTCGTTTACCATTTTTTTTATTGCCGAATCTGATAGAGTTCGTAAAATAAAAAGACGCGTATTTCTCCGTTTTTTGTTCCGTCAACTATTTCTCGAGTTATAAGCGGCGAAAAACTGATGTTTTTAACCCTTTCGGAAAAGAGGGCGTGGTGCGACCTCTGACGTATATTGACTACGTCCAATCACACCTGAGCCCACGAAGATACTTTGCCTTTTCGCAAAGGGGGTTCACAGCTGGCTCTCCCAAAAGGAGCAGTTGCGACAGCCTCTGTGCGAGCAGACCTTCCGAGAAGCCCCCTCCACTCCCTTCCCATCCCCTAAAAGCAGTCAAGGATGGGAGGAAAATGATGTCAATGGTATCAAACCAGCTATTAGGTGGGCGTCACTTTTTGCTTTGCATTTTAATTTTTGATTTATGAGTGAATGGCTCGGGGTAGAAGATTAATGTTTTCACTAAAATTAACTTTTCGTTTCCATCTAACAATTTCGTGTACAAAATTGCGATTTCGGTTCCGAGTAAATTTCTTCTTCAGGGAAATTTTCGCCAAGTATATTTTAGCTGATACACTTCTAACTCAAGGAATTATAAAAAAAAGTGCATGTTCCCCACTCCAAGTGATGGATCTTGATAAAAATTACTAAAATTACAAGAATATTAAAAGTATAAAGGGAGTTAATAGAGGGTCCTCGACGTTATATCAATCAATTGTCAACGCCGCTGGAACGTGTACATAAGACCTCTCAACAGCGGCGTCATCTCCAGTCATCTGGTCAGAATCCTGGAGGCTGGAGAACGTGACTGTTGAGGTTCATATTTTTTCCAAGAAAGCGGCGAAAGGAGAGTTCTCACTTTCCCTCGCCAGACGTCATCATTTTAACTTCGAAGGGGCAGCAGTGGCGCAACAGTGGCCGCGGGGGCCGTGGGAGGGTGGGGAGCGGGGTCTACGATCGCACAGACGCTCTCCCCTCCCCCCCTCCAGCTATCACGCAGACCGCACCCCAACAAGCATCTTGCGACAACATTCAACCGGTATTTGTCAACCACATTGCTTCAAATATTGAGGAGAAGCCTGGGCTCTGAAAAATTGGGTCACTCTTCCCAGGGAAAAATATCAGTTTTATTGAGTGAGAAGGGAAAAACTTTGTACCTTTCCAGTGAATTTATTTTCGTTTTAACTAGTATTAACAAACGAAAATATATTCAGTGTAACGATACAAAGTTACTGCAACACATCTTTATGGTGGCTTGCAGTAGCCACGGGGGTCAGGTGCTTCATCCCCCCTTCGAAATTTTTTCCCAATAGTTTTGTTGTTCTGATTTCAACTGGGCATGATAATGCAGTTTACACTGCATATAATTCAAGGGTTGAGTCTTGAAACGTGATCACTAGTTTGATGCGTGTGGTTAATATTTTTCTTTTCAATCTGAAATGTACCTATGGGTTGAACTTCTGATCCCGGGTCGGTCATATTAACTGCTTCATCACGAGAAAGCCATGAACTTTACCAGTTATAAAAGATAAATATGGGCACTGTAAAAGTAAATACCAAATACTGAAAATTAAGGGAAGAATTAATCAACATGTCGACACCGAACGGGCAAGGCTGATTTGTTTCAAGTTACGCAAGACTTAGCCCCCCCGAAACAGATTTCTGGCTACGAGCCTGGCTTGCAGGGTATTATGTAGATTTATATCCACTTTCACTGTGACTCGTCTGGAATTTCAATGGGGGAGGTGCTATGTAGTTTGCTTCGGAAAATGAGAATATTTGCGTCGCCATCAATAACCAAGCCATCTACATCATGTTTCTCAATGTTTGTTTATTTTTGTGTGCTGTTTCTAGTTGTCGTGGGACATTACTCATGCAAGTCTTAGTCTCATTTTCGCCCTAAATATGATAACCACGATTCGGTGAACGGTCGCCAGGGGGGCTGTGTTTGAAACTGTCGGGATTATCTCGAATAGGTAACCAAGGAGTCACGTGGTATAAACACGAATGGTCCGCAAATTTGGTGTGCTAAAAACAGCTGATTACAACCTCATGCATTGTTTACACTTATGCATCATCTCATCTGTGGGCTGTAAAGTCATGACAGATGAGTAAAAATTAAGTGAACATAGTTAATGACATAGTAACAAGCGATTCACAACATTCCACATTTGGGAACCATTCATGTTTGTACCACGTGACTCCTTGGTTACCTATTCGAGATAATCCCTATTGTTTCTTATCCCCCCCCCCAGGCCCCGTGTTACCCACTGCCGTGGCCACCTTGGTCTCTCACCTACCCCTTCGATATGGAGCTCGGCGCTCGACCCTTGTACCCTGAAGACTAAATTTATACGCTGGACTCCTGAGGCAGCGTGAGAAGTGGCTAGATACTCTATACACCTCGGGTCTCATCGGAGGGGACCAAGTCTGCTTCTCTCTCAAACTTCCTTTGAGGCTGCGAGGTAGCCTTTTCCTTCCTACAAATACCGGGCTCCCCCTTGCAAGTTCATTAAATTTATTTCTATTGAGATTTCCATGAGCCCAGTCCTATAATGCCCAGGCGACATAGCAAACGTTTGGTAATGAAACTTTTGACTAAACTTTTGTACTGAGGATAGATGCTGCTTTTTAGAATCCTATTCAAAGGAAGCAGTAGTCTTCTCAGTCCTGTTGGAATTAAGATATTTTAAGAATGACGGGGGAAATGTAGTTTGATTGGTCCGTATTAATATAGTCACGTGTAATTAAAAATTAAAATTAATTAGTTAAAAATTAATTTGTTATCAAGAGTAATAAGAGAACAATGCGCACATTTTTCCTGATGTATTAAATACTGAGCTTGAGTTTGGAATGATGACACGATCTTACTTCGAAATCTGTGGCTTGGAAAATATTTGAAATTTTCTTAAAATGTTTCCTGTACGAATATTTTGTATTTTGCAGTTGGCCGTGACACGTTTCTTCGCTACTAGGCAGCCACACCTTACTGGATGGATATATTACCCTTCGTGCTGAATCATTTAAGAGTTCGAGGGTCCACCCTGGAGGCAGATAAAATGTATACGTGAAAGACAGAGAAACTTTACAACCCCACAAAGGGGTAGCATGTAAACTGGTGGTGTAGCACATATATTAAGGGCAAGATGGCCTACCTCCCACTACCTCCCTCCAGTTTTATGAGTCTTAAAGCTTGTCCTTCCTAGCTGACCCATTCCTCCCTGCGGCTCGTCCTCCGACCCCTAAATATTTAATCCCGGCGAGGTGAGTGCTGGGGTTCACCCTGAGAAGTGAAGTGCTGGGAGGGGGTAGGCAGGGAAAAGGCACTCAAGGGTCGCCCGCGTCTTTTGACCTTGTTCGAGCGACCAAGAGAAGTGGAATGACTCCGTCGTATCCCCCATCGACCGAGAAGACAAGAAGAAGCCAAGCAGCGGAACGATTCGAACATCGGATGAGAGACGGAGGATAATTCTGCGCAACCCACCAAAAGAGTGAGGCCATCCACCATTTTTTTCACTGATAACAAAAGAAATTCACTTAGGTAACCCAACATTCCGTTAAAATTTAATAATACCGGTGAAATTTAATTAAAGCTCATTTTGTTCTAGGAGAACAAGAACTTGAAGAGGTGAAAGATCTCTATTTCCTGGGAAGCCGAGTAACCAACAATGGACGAAGCAAGAAATACATTTTCTGTATAATATCCCAGGCAAAGAAGGCATTCGATCAAGAGAGGAATCTACTTACAGCTGAAAATACAGGCGTATAAGTAAGGAAACATTTCACCCGAATATGCATCTGAAGCATGTTTCCTTACGGCAGTGAAGCATGGACGATTGACAGCAGCAGATAAGAAAAGGCAGAAAGTATTCATAACAAGGTGCTACTGAAGAAGGATTAAGATTAAACGGATCGACAGAGTAAGTAAAAATGAAGTCATAAGAAGAGTGGAAGAAAAGAGAGTCTGCTGAAAACTCTGAAAAGGAGACGGAACAACTTAATTGGCCATATCTAAAGACACGATGGCCTGATGAAGATGATCAACGAGGGAAAAGTGACCGGGAAGAATGGCAAAGGAAGGACTTGTGTATGATTCATTGAACAGGTCGTGGAGGATGTTGAAGAGAGAAATTACATTACTATGAAGCCTACTATTTAATGTGGAAACAATTTGTCAGCTATACATTGATGATGCGTTTTATACACGTCTCTAGAGATTCGATTAAATCGTGACTTGATGATCACGTGTGCTTGAATGCTTGTTTGTATTTTCTTAAGAATTTAGAGGGAGCATTAATGGCATGAGGCACTTGACTAAGAGCTATTACTTGAATAGACTATGGCTATGACTTATAATTTTCACTAACATACTACAACCTGAATATCAGTATAATTGCTCGAGGGGTAAGCAATGGCATTTATCTTTCGCACAATCGTTGTGCTTAATTAAATTTGAGTTAATTGGCCCCAAGGTTACCCGTGGTATTACGTGCGTTGGTGAAGAAGACACGTCTGAATCTGGAGGAGGAATGGGGTTGATTTGGGCAAGTGGATGACGGGCGAGCACTGGTTATTAAGAAAACCATACGAAAGGAAAAAGGTGGACAATTAATACCATTCAATATGTTTCAATACGTTTCAATGTTTCAATATTCAATATGTATATGGTTTCTTCAATATTTTATATCTCTTATTTTTCCAGATTCCAGTGTAAATAAAGTTGAAGAACTCTATTATAAATAAATTCGGGGTTATGACGGCGCAAGTGGTAAGCAGACCGAAAGTATAATCAATAAACTTTATTACGGAGACTAGGTAATGAGCATTGCCTGATTAAACTTGGTCCTGATTGTGTTATTGTTAGTATATGTATATCCATGAATTGAAAAAATTGACGCTTACAAATCCGAGTTGAAAGACAAAATTTTACAAATGGAAGAAACAAAATGACGAAGGGTACAATTTTAGTAGAGCTTAAAGGTGAGCCTTTCGTTTTTTCCATTTGCAAAATTTGTGGAAACCTTCACTTCATTCCATTCAACAAGAAAATCAACGAAGGCTTGGCATTAAATATTCAGTTCAGCATTATACATAGTTTATTACTTCGATAAAAAGGTTTCAAGCTCATTATTTTCCCCATTGCAAATAATGAACTGAGATCTGCGCCTCAGACAGTCAAACATTGGGTCCGTGATATGATTTCCGTTTCCGAAGAACTTTTCTTTGATATATCGACAAAGAAAGATGTTGGAACAACTCTGAATATGAAAATATTTTTCTGTAAAGGGACTGAGGGAGTGAAAAAGTAACATCCAATTGCTTCAATCAATGTGGTAGAATGTTTTTCATCGGCAGATATATCTACATCTACGCAATACTCCGCAAGCCACAGTGAGGGTATGCAGCAGGGATTGAAGATTAGCAAAACTGTACTATTTATACGCGACTAGGCTACTACAACGACACATGTTAGATAATAGGGCCACACTCAGCTAGATGGTTAATGGTGATACTATCTGTTAAAGCCCTGCATCCAACAATCAGTTCTTCTGTTCCACTGCAAATATGAATGATAAAACTAGGTTATTATACGAAGATACATTCACATCCACGTAATAACCCTGCGAGCCACAGTAAGGGTGTATGAAAGGGGATGAAGATCGGTATATTGAAATATTCACTTGTAACTAAGGTCTAGAATGATATTAGTTGATAAAAAACGTGTTTAATAAAAGATTAACGTTAAACAAGATGGTTAGTGTCTACATATTAATAAATTGATCACCATGGTTAGAAAGGCATTCTCTAATTATATTTAAGTGTATTTACCTAGCTCGTATAAGTTTGTGATAAAGCTAAAGTATGCGTCTTGCAATGCAGACTACTGTAAAAATATTTCACCCACCCATCGCTTATTTATGCTGCTTATTCAGCTACGTCTACGCAATACACTGCAAGCCACCGCGAGGGTGTGTGGCGGGGGGTGAAGATCACCAATCGTGTACTTTGACATGCAAACAGGCTACTACGTGGAAACATGTTAGATAATAGGAGCACATGCAGTTCGACGGTTATTAAGTACATAGTAATAAAGGGACTATCGGCTGTTAACACAAGAATCATGTCCTGCAGACTACTCTAACAAGACTTCACCTACCTATCACTTTCCTATGCTGCCTCTTAGGTTCTCTAATAGTACGCGGGAAAAATGACATTTTGGTATCTACTGGTACGACAATCTAACTCTCTAATCTTATTTATCGGGTCAAATCTAGCATTTTCATATGCGGTTCCAGCTAAAACATTCCCTTTCTTGACAGAAGTTCGAGAAGAAGTGGACAGTTTGACAATACTGACCTGACCCGGAGAATCAAGATGTTTCCCGCCCGGTTCACCTCATAGGTTCCACCTTCCTTCTCGAAACGAAATTTTCGCCCCGAACTCGCCAGGAGGCTCACTGATTGCTCGCCAGGGGGAAAAGTTTTCCACTGGGAAAAGGGAGGGGGAAGGAAGGGTTTCTCGGGGGTGGAAAACATGAAAAGGTAATGAGGGCGAAAAGGGTGTTCTGCGCAGAGTATCCACGAGAGGGAAAAGGTCGGAGGAGGGAGAGAGAGAGGAAGGGAGCGACATCTTGGAAGGACCGTGAATCACAAGGAGACGTATAAGGGATTTTTACGAAATACACATAGGCATAACGTGTGCAGCGAAGATCGGCAAGATTCGTAAAGGGACGGTACGATGACCTTATTACCGTAACCAGTCTATTAAATGAATTAAATTGGGAATCATTGTCAATCGCAGGTTGAAATTTAGGCTTAATCTGTTAAATAAATTCCAAGACAATATTTTCAGTGATGATGTTAAACATATTTTGCGGACTCCAACTTACTATGGTAGACTGGACCATAATCACAAAATTAAAGAAATAGATTGCCGAACTGACAGATTCAAAATGTCCTTTTTTCCTCGTACTATTAGGGATATGAATAACGGTAAATGTATCCAGTACGAGTGTAGCAATGGATAACATTGGTAGCTGCATGTAGTATAAGGACTTAAAGCTAACCCAACTAACAGCACGTGTTTGCATGCTTGCTTTGCAATTTTTATCTTTTTAAATATTACAGTTTAGACTAATATATTAATACTTATCCTTTTAAATGCATGATATGTAGTGCATGTTTGGTGAGAATTCACCCCCTGCCACACACCTTTATGGTGACTTGCAGGGTATTATGTAGATGTGGATGATATGTAAAGGGACGGCACAATAATTGTATTAGCGTAACCAGTCTATTAAATGAATTAAAATGGGAATCAATGTCCGACCGTAGGTTATAACTTAATTATTATAAATTCCAGGACTATATTTTCACTGATGACTTTAAAAATAAACTCCAACTTACTAACCGTTATAGTTCCCTGTTACTCCCTAGCACATGACAAAATGCTTTCGGATTTCCCTCTAGCTGCTATCCGAATACTTTTCTCTTGAATTCACTAAACGCTTTTCTAATGACTGTTTTCGCGGCTGCTTTATAAATTTGACTGGACAATTGCCACAAAATTACAGGAATTGTTTACCGAACTGACAGATTCAAAATGTCCTTTTTTCATCGTGCAATTAGGGACATGAATAGCTGTAAACTTACCCAATAGTATAAATACGTGTGTATCAATTTGTAGGTAGATAGGAAGGTAGATCATAGGTAGCTGCACGTTGGTATGAGAACTTAAAGCTAACCCGACTAACGGAATTTCTGTGCATGCTTGATTTGCTATTTTTATCTTTTTTGAACTGTTTTGTTTAGGTTAGCGGTATGAGAAAGCTTTAATACTCGGTGAACAAAGCTGGCCAACACCTCTTCAAAGCAGACGACTTCAGCTGAAGAATTCACATTTTTTTCCACCCCGTTTTGATCTCTTTTTTACCGTTTCGTATGCAACCTTGTAACTTTGACGTGTTCGTTGGAAGCAATTAGGTTGTGCGCGCTCTGGGCCTTCCCCTCTCTCCACCCCGGATCGATGGGTTCCACTTCCCCTCACCTCACGTCTACATTCACATAATACCCTACCAGCCACCATGAAGGTGTGTGGCAGTGGGTGAATTCACATCAAACATGCATTACATATCGTGCATAAAAAGGATCAGTAATTATGTTCTAGCCTAACATTAACAATTTAAAAAAAGATAAAAATAGCAGAGCAAGCAACATGTTGCTACTTGGGTTAGCTTAAAGTTCTTATTCCAATATGAAAACTACCTACGCTATTCATTGCTACACTTGCATATATATACTTTTGAACATATATACAGCTACTTATATCACTTAGTGTGCGAGGAAAGAACGATATTTTGAATCTGTCACTTCGGAAATCAATTTCTCTATTCTGATTATTATTATCCAGTCTACAGTAGCAATTTGGAGCTCGCAGAATATTTTTAACGTCATCAGTGAAAATATTATCCTGGAATTTATTCAAGAGATTAAGATTTAATTTCAACCTGCGATCTGACAATGATTCCCATTTTAATTCATTTAATAGACTGGTTACGCTAATAAGGTTATCGTACCGTCCCTTTACAAATCATGCCGATGTTCGCTGCTCACGTTCGAGTTCATTATTTAGACCGATTTCGTAGAGATCCCACGCACTGGCAGCATATTCCAAATGAGGTATAATAAGGGAAAAGTAGCTGATTTCTCTTTCATGATCGTCACATTTACGCAGTACTCTTTTGATGAATCCCAGTTTACGAGTAGCTTGACCCATTACGTAACATTGGGGTACATGTTTACCCCATGAAAGATCACGTGTCAGTCTTATTCGAAGATAATTAATGGATTCCATGTTTGTTAATTTATTATATCTTATGCTGCAAGTGCTAGGATGAAAACTTTTCTTTTCCAAAAACTTCATTTGTACACATTTCTAAAAATTTAATTCTAACTCCCATGCACCACACCTTTTTTCAATGGCTTATATGTCATCGTTTACATATTCTCTATCGTTTGAGAAGAGAATTCTCGTCATTGGCAAACAGACGAAGCTTAATTTTTACCACCTTATTGATGCACAGGAGGAACTAGAGTGGACCTATCTCACTACCCTGTGGCACACCTGAAGTGCATTCAATTTTAGGGGAAATTTCCTTCTTCTCTCCCTCTTTCTCTTCTCTGTTCTTTTCTCTCTAGTTAGATCTCCAAAACCTTTCCTTTGTGTCTTTAAATGACGGTATAGAGGCAAGCGACTTAGGCCGGCTTTATAGCTCGGTGGCGGCGGTGATGAAGATGGATTTCACCGAGGAGGGAAAGCAGTGGGGCATTTATAGCTCTGTGGCGCCGCATGAAAAAAAGAAGAGCAAAATGCATTGTAAGAACTTGTCTCCTCTTGCCTCTGACCACTGTTGATCCTAACTTGTTAAGTTTCGTCTCCTGTTTTCGTTGTGAGTGGTTTATTATGGTTAGCAAGTATTTTATTTTAGTCGGTAGCCTTTTAGTTTATTTTCGTTCCGCAATAGTTTAGCTTATTTTAAATTAACAGGGTCTCCGCCAAATTGCCGCATATAATTCAGCCACAGTAAATATTTGCGGCATTCCCTGGCCAGCTAAGCACTTGTCTGCAACGGCCATCGGCCTGAATTCATGAATTCCAAAGACGTATTCTCAATGGCTGATTTCTTACGCTGGAGCTCTGCCACCGAAGTATTAAGGAGCCTTAATAAAGTCACCGAAAATAGGTCATCCAGAGCTAGCAGTTTTCCAGCAAGAGGGTTTCTCACACTAAATCTAGGAAAGGCCTTCGTTTTCCTCCCATGCCCTTTCACAATCTGTGCCGCGCTGAGGGTATGAGTTTGCAGGGATCAGACAGTGTGCCAGCGGACGAACCCTCAACCTCTCCCGCACCCCTCTCACGCCCGTGTGATTGGTGGAGGGAGGCTGGTTCTGCGAGAGGAGGGAGAGAATAGAGAGCCGGAAAAAGCAAGACCTTGGCATGGACGGGAAAATGAGAAAATTAGGGCCTGGCTTAAGGAGGGACGTGTACACGCTCGGTGCAGGAGCGTGAGGATTTGGACGGAGACTTCCGGTTGCTTGAGACAGTGACTGCGTAGAGGTTGACGGCGGGGGTGAAAATAAAGGCTCTCGGAAACAGGTGTAGCGTTTTCTCCTTTTTGTGCCAAAAATTAGAGAGAAAAACTTCGCATTGTTCAAGAGGCTGCCATTACTTGCCCAAATGTGAAGAGAGGCCAAGAATCCAGAATTTAAAGGCTTGAATGTTGCTTCAAAGGCTTTCGCAGTGATTGGAGCGTGACTTCTAGGCTGTTGACTTATTTCTACGCTGAATGACAGAGTAACAACTTTACTGACGACATCGTCATGCTCCACTAGAACATGGCGAATATACTTTTGCTTTTCGAGTCTAATCCACGCAGAAGTTGATTGCCGAATTAATAGATTCTAAATGCTGTTCTTTTCTCGTACAATTTGGGATGAATAGCTGTAAGTATATCCAATAGAATAAATACGAGGTATCAATGGATTGTTTGCATATTAGTGTAAGGACTTTAAGCTAACCCAACTAACAGCATGTTGTAACAGGCTTGCTTTGCCATTTGTATCTTCTTTTAAATTGTGGAGTTTAGACTACAATATAATTAACAATAATTTTTACGCTTCATATGTAAAACTTGATGGAATGTTCGGTTCACTCGGAACCGAAATCGCAATTTTCTGCATTAAATTCTTAGATGGAAGCGAAAAAAGAATTTTAGGGAAACAATAAATCTTCTAACCACAGCCATTAACTCATAAATCAAAAATTAAATTAAGCAAAAGGTGACGGCCACCGAAAAAGCTGCTCTGATAACATTGACATCATTTTCCTCCCGTCCTTGACTGCTCTTATGGGAAGGGAAGGGAGGGGAGGGGGGTTCTCGGAAGGTCTGCTCGCACAGATCCTGTCGTAACTGCTCCGATTGGCAGAGTCAGCTGTGTCCCCCCCTTTACGTTTAGGCAAAGAAGCTTCGCGGGCTCAGTTGTGATTGGACGAAGTCGATATACGTCGGCGGTTGCACCACACCCACTTTTCCGAAAGGGTTAAAAACATCAGTTTTTCGCCGCCTATAACTCGAGAAATAATTGACGGATCAAAAAACGGAAAAATACAGGTCTTTTTATTTTACAAACTCTATCATATTCGGCAATAAAAAAATATGGTAAACGACCCCATTGTGTGAACTTGTGTGAATTCAACCCCTGCCACAGACCTTTAGGGTGGCTTGCTGATTGTGCGTTGATGTAAATGAGAGAAACTGTCAGCCATGCTTTCATTTTTCATGTTAAATGTGATGAGATCCTTTTCTCTTTTTACCAAACCTTTTTGCAGAATGCAGAGCATCATGCAGTGGTAACATAGCCGTACTGCAGAATAAGTAAGGTGCGAATAGCTATGTCCATAGTTAAATATGTATGAAATTGGTAAAATATTTTTGGTGTATTGTTAAATGTGCATTTTCCATAGGGGACACGTGGGTGGCTTCAAAATTAGTTTTCATACATTTTATGCACAAAAGTATCAACACTGATTACTTTGATAGGCCTGTTAGAGACATTTAGCTTAATAGATAAAAAAAGAGCTGAGAATGTTCCATTTGGCTCCACAGCTGTATGGCATTGGAATGCGATGGCACCATAGAAGTTAGATTGGGTTAAAGGAATAATTAATGGTGAAATATCATTTTGGTTACAAGTGAATCTCTCTACAATGCAAAAGGATCACATCCAAAAGTAACACGTTTTTATAGAACGTTCGATTATTTACTAAACCAGAAGGTGCACGTATTTGACTCATGACAAGTTATTAAATGTCCTAAATTCTTAGTAGACGAATAGGCGAAGACACGCCGGTGGTTGGCTGGCAACTCAACGAAAACATCCGCTCAACGAGACATCTGCCAAGCTTCTGTAAATTAATGGGGGATTAAGTTAAGAGAAGGAGGTTGAATCGCCATCGGCGGATACAGTGTGACATATCTCCATCGGTGTTATTATAAGAGAATCATGCTCTCAAAAAGTATTTTTTTTATTTCCATAATCAACTGCGTCACAAAATACTCGAAGTAACACGCTGTGATCTGCAATTTAAAATTCCCATTCCTCGGCTAGTTATCAAAAAAATTAAGCTAAAAATTAAATTAGCCTCATCATCCGAGTAAATATCTTCCACGCGCGCTGTTCGATATGATTGGTGCATTGGAGTTTATCTAAGCACATGCAGGATCTCCCGGGCATCCCTATCTCATACTCGCATGAAACACCAGCGTCCGGGATTCGGAAACATTTTCAGGGTTTCAATACGGTGTCGAAATATCACTTATCCGAATCAGAGGGAGGGTCGCACCAACACAACAGTGGTTGAGAGTCCCCTTTAATTTTTATTTATTTATTTAATAATTTTTTAAGTTCACCCAACATGAACACACAATAATAGGGCAAACTATTTTCACAATTAATCATAATTACAATCATAATACAAAAAGAACTTAATACACTAATAGTACAATTAATTACCAAAACCGTCAAGGCCGGATGAATGTCACATAAAAAATTCTGTACAAATTTATAATGTCGCTAACATCGACAATATCTGTCCGCGAAACATTTCCTTAGGTAAGTTTATATTTAATTCACTTGAAATTGTATTGAATTAGATACATATTCTATTAATAGGTGCATTCATACAATAATTTGTGTTCACACTTCTTATATAGAATGTCCTTTTTAGCCTTACTTTTTTGGTTTGGACTCAAAAGTTCAATTTCCCAATCAATTCTATACAATGACGTCAGAGGGTGAGAAAAGGTGGCTCCAATGAGTGGGTAGGCACCACCCTTGAAGAGATCGGATAGAATAGGAGGAGAGGGGATGCGGGACTGGTGACCACGGGGAATTTGGAACATTCGATAGCAGTTCTTTGCCGGAGTACGGGTCGGGCTAGGTAACCCAAGAGTCGCGAGATCGTATTCCGCTTCCATGGGATGTCGTGTTCGCCATTATAGGAGTAAGCTAGGTTCGATGGTGCGATATAATCTTGGTTCTTTGACAATATTAAATTCTAATTCTACTAATGTTACGAGACAAAACAAACCTTTATCCTACTGTAACAAAAGATGAAACTTTGTGAGGTGATCTATGATCCATGCATAGATTGGAGGAAGACGCGATGAAGAGATAGCAGATATCAAAGTGATGAAGCAGAACCGATGAATCGGCATCGCGATGGTAAAAACGTTTGGTTTCCAATTATTATGAGATAGTGTGTGAATAACACAAACATGATAAGGAATAACAGCAGTAATGCTGAGTTCACTTTCTTATCAACAGATTGAAAAATTATTTTGACAGTGATGAATAAAACATTTTGACAGTGATGATAACACCCTGCATTAAAAGTTGAAATTGTGATCCTAGCTGTGCAGGGCAAGTGCTAGTAAACACATTCAAAGAAACAGTAATGGTAATGTCTTAGAAACATTTTGAGGGAGCACCCTCGTCATTAAGTTGAGGCTGAAGTAATGGATATTTGCAGAAAGAATACGATAATATTTTGGTAAGTCCGTTTCATTTGCGTACATTAAGATTAAAAGCTATTTAATAGTCGTGTCGTAATAAGAATTTTAATTCACATTATCAGGTGATATGCCTAGAGACGCGAACCAACCGCAAATAACGTATAATAATTGAATATCTTCAATCAAATTTGACAATAGCTCGTCCGTATCATCAACAGAAGAAGAGTGTATTCGCATTGATATTTTATTCGGGTTTTCAACACTATTTCTATTATTTTTATGCAAAAACGGTTGCCGTGAAATATTAAATACAATCAACCATGTCTCAGCAGCGAAAACCCTCCACATTTCCCTCTATTTTCAGAGGCCTCGGATACTTGCCGAGATGGTGGCAGTTTAAAGGCATGAGTTGGCACGGAATCACAGAGATCCAACACACCAGTGAGAGGGAAAATTGAAAATGAATGGGTTTGATCTTTCCTATTCAGCCTCAAAGAAAAGTGAGCGAATATAATTGATGTGAGTTCTCGGAAGATGGAAAAACAGCCAGCAATGTAAAATGAAGCCCTTTTGTGCGAATTTCAAAGGGAGGATTGCAGAGGGTGCGGGGCGAAGGGGTTTGGGGCCTCTTTCTCCCCCTCTGGCCCCCCCCCCCCTCGATTTCTATACATGATTTATGTTGTGTGCCAAGGTTATGACGTTCAGAAAAGAGTATAAAAAATTCAATAGTCATTACTAACTGAAAATGATATTTAGGTTCACCAGTTGGATGCAGTTCGTTTAAATGGAGACACTTTTGCAACAAAAGAAAAAGATACATAAAATGAGGGAATATCATTACCTATTCCAGAAACTGCAGAATTTTGATTAAGCTTCTCATTCTTTTTGCATTCTTAAAGCACATTGTAGCTTTGTTCGGCTTTGGTAACATGGAGGTGGAAAAATGATTTTGTTTATTGAAACAAATGCGTTAAAATGTTCTTATTCAAAGTTGACGTTTATTGCGGCAAGAACGATATTGAGGATTGATAATCGACGAATAGTGCAACGACAATCGAAACAGAGAGCTTGATACCTCTAGATACTGCTATTGCATTCACACGGAAGAATTAAAATATTATAAAACATCGGATGCAGTAGACTTACTGCAAGCCAGAGTCCTCTAGATGGCATTCTCAAACTACCTCACCAGTAGTTTATTGTTGGCAATCCAGAGGACTTTTCTGCAAGCACGGAAGTGTTATGTAATTCAGTATTATTAATAAAACAAAAACCAACAATATTTGGCAGAGTACAGAAATATTCAGATATATTCATGATCTATTGAATGAGTTTCAAATGGGAAAAACTGAGCCGGTCCACATGAAATGTGTGATTGGAATTAGTTGAAGTGGGAGCAAGTGACTATTCTTTCTTGTAAGATGCAAAAGGTAATGTTTTTACAACACACTTCAATTCTTCAGCAAACTTTTCGCCAAGTACATTTCAAACAATAAACTTCACAATCATAGAGTTATCCAAACTAATTCATTTTCGCCATTTAGCGCCTTTACGGTGCTTTTCGTGCCAGGGGGGGTTGTGTTTGAAACTGTCGGGATTATCTCGAATAGGTAACCAAGGAGTCACATGGTGTATACAAATGGTTCGAAAATTTGATGTGTTAAAACCGCTTATTTGTTTTTACACACCAAAGGTATGCCTTACATGTGTGCTTTATGCCATCTGCGGCTCTATACTAGAGGAAAATGAGAAGAACTCAAGTGAAAGTAATTAATGATATTGTAATGAGAGATTCAGACACACTAGATTTGCAAACCGTTCGTGTTTGTACCGCGTGACTCCCTGGTCACCTATTTGAGGTGATCCCGACTGTTTCAAACAAAAACCCCCAAGTGAAAAAGCTTTTCTTAAACACGCGCTATCCATCTAATACCTTCCGTTGGTTTCTCTTCGAAGATTTTTTTTCGATCTATTTTATTTTTTCCCATTTCCCAAATCTCAAGGTTTGATCACTTTCTCTCTCATTTTCAGGCATTGATTACTTTGAAATCAATACCAAAGTGCTTTATGAGACCACTTTTTATCCATGGAAATTATGTTAAAAGCTTTTTCTCTCTATTCCAAAAAATCCATCGTACGCACCAAGGCTGTATTCGGACGCTGTTTTTAATAACTAGCACTATTTCAGTGTCCTCGGTCGCTAAAAGACACTTTTATCTAAACATGTTCATCAAAGAAAGAGCCGAAATTACGAAAAATATCCCGGCGGCCTAACTTCGCCCGCGGACGAAAGGAAAGGGTCCAGACCCCATTCAGGAATGAAACGATGGCGATTGATGGCAAGAGGCACTAAAACACCTGGCATTCGGTTCCTGGCGGGTGTTTAAGAGCGGCCTCGGTGGTAGGGGAGGCTATCAGTGTGGAGGAGAGATGTCGAAATAGGTTGCCGCCTACTAACCTCCATTACATGATGAGAACGGGTGAATTTTGACGAATACCGCTTAAGGGGAATTAATACTTCAGGTACAAATGATTTTCCATGCTTCGGATATGTCGTAACTACATCTGCAGGTATGATGATAATAACATCCATATTTCAATTTTCGATGCTGGAAAGATATCACTTTGTTAAAAAGGTGACAAGGCTTGGAGGGATAGGAGATCCGTCCAAGCACGACGGTGCTGCCAACGCGACAGTGCACCGAATAAGAAGCAGAATAAGAAGTATCCTGTACTTGTCCAAGAAGGGGATTTAATTAGGCTTTGCGTTGGTACCAGGACATACTGGCATTAGCAGAAACGAGATGGCTGACGTCGCGGCTAAAGATGCATTAATCAGTCCCAACAGTCCCAGTGAGATACTACCGCATGTACCCGCAGAGGACCTTCGGTCTACGTTAAGGAGCCTAGCACTGAAAAAGGATTTCTGGGAAAGCACCACTAACATTAAACTCCGAGCAAATAAATCCGAAGTGTCAGCGTGGGCCACTTCTGTCCGGAATGTTCACAGGGAGGAGGTCGCCATCACAAGGCTGAGAACAGGGCATTGTACTCTAACGCACTCCTACCTGTTTACGAACGAGAAACTTCAACCTAGATGTGATGATTGCAACTCTCCCCTTACCGTAAGGCACATCCTGACGGAGTGTACAGCGTATCGTAAGGCCGCTTTACACGATACAATTTTTTGTACAATTTCTTGTACAAACTCTTGTATGAGGAAATTGTACCGTGTAAAGCGGCAAATTGCACGAACGCTTGTGCGATTGTCTGAATGACTGAACGGGAAATAGAACCTGTTCTAATTCCATTCAGACAAACATACAATTTCGTTCAGTTTATACAAGCGTTTGTACAAGAAATTGTACAAAAAAATTGTACCGTGTAAAGCGGCCTGAACTGCTCGTGAAAGACTAGACATCCGGGGAGACCTGTATTGGATCCTTGGAGATAAATCAGACGAAATAATGTTTTTTACGCTGTAACTAAGTTTTTTACGCTGCAACAGCCTTATCAATAAATTATAATCATCAGTTTTAAAATTATATATTTTCGTCTAATTTCGCAATTTCATTTTCCACATTTTCCGAAATGTTTTTCAATCATAAACCCTGAAAGGTAAATTTTAAGGTGTATTTTAAAATAGAATGGCATAATAAAGGTTAGCAAACGGTGCAAAAAGACCTCAACCGTCAACGCACCCTCACAACTACCACTAAGAAGCAGAACATGGTTAATGTCTTGCCTGATTGCTGTGATTCGATAAAAGTTTATAAATTAAGAGGTATAATTTCAAGTATTATAGATTATTCTAAAATGTAAATTGGTGGGGTGGGTTTCTGTAGCGCCCCTTGAAATTTAGACCTCGTTTTAGGTCTAATTATTCCAACCCAGTTTTAACCCGACGGCCACTTACAGACAGGGGACAAGATCACCGCGGTAGAGGTATGGTTGGGAATCGGTGTGGCATAGTGGTTAGAGTACTCTCACTGGGAGGGCCCAGGTTTTGAATTCCGGAAGTGCAAGATATTTTTGGCGCTTTCGATTTGTAGTCTGGTCCCGAGGATCGATCGTGGACCTCTGATTTGGCGTCGAGTGGTAGACATAAATCAGAGGCTACGCCGTTTCTGTAAGGACATTGGAGCCTCCTTCGTTGACCTTCAGCCGTCGCTTCGGTCGTGTAGACACCCTTTAAACCGCTCTGGAGTCCATTACACTCCGGACGCCGCCAAACGCGTGGCGGATATGGTATTAGATCATTGCAGGCCTTTTTTAGGGTAGATGGTAGGGTAGAGAGTAGGTCATGTAGTGGGGTAAATAACTTCTCGTTGCCAGTCGCTTTATCGGCTAACTTTCATGAAAGCAGAATTGAACCTCAAAATACTTCAGACATGACTACAGCTTTCCCTTGTAGCCTTAATAATAGTCGAGGTGAAAATATTTCCGTTGCGGTAGTTAATTGCCGAAGTCTTAAAAACAAGATACCTGAGTTCCATCACCTTATTCATACTACTGATGCAGATGTAATTATAGGAACTGAAAGTTGGCTGACGGATGACATTCCTGACTCAGAAATATTCCCCAAATCTTTTAAAATATATAGAAAAGATAGACATAACAGAGCAGGCGGTGGTGTTTTCATTGCAGTCAAGAACTCAATCATTAGCAAAGCAGTAATATTTCCCGACAACCCCTTAGAATGTGCTTGGTATTCATTAACATGCCCTAAATCCAGATCAATATCTGTCTGCGCATTCTATAGGCCCCCAAACACTGATGTTGAGTCATTATTAGAACTGGGAAACCAGATAAATACTATAACGTCCCGTAACAGCGAACGTAATATAATAATAGGTGGAGATTTCAATGCACCATCAATAGACTGGAGAACATACTGCTTCAAAGCTGGAGGAAGGGACAAAGACATCTGTGAGACTCTATTAGATGTTTTCTCCAATAACTCCCTGACACAATTAGCTACAGCACCTAATAGAGGGGACAACACTCTTGATTTACTGGCAACCAATATCCCACAACATGTGACAATGATTGACACGGTTGATGGAATCAGTGACCACAGAGTTATAACTGCAAAACTCTCGCTATCTTTAGATAAAAATTTTAAACAAAGAAGAAAGATTTACATTTTTAAAAGAGCAGACTTTGCTAACTTTAAAATTTATTTAAGAGATTCCTTATCGGATTTCAAAAAGTCTTCCATAAAGGTATGTACCAACGATTCATGGAAGTCGTTCATTAATATCATGCGCTCTGGGATCAACAGATTTATCCCTAGTAAATTCAAAAAAGAAAGCACTGAACCTAGGTGGTACAATGCCGAAGTGAGAAAATCCCTGAGACGGCAGCGAATATGTCATGCTAAAATGAAAAAAATTAGTAAACATATGCCCACTGATGAGCGTAATGTAATTATTAAAAATTATAAAATTTCAAAATCCACTGCAAAGTCAGCCCTTAGTAATGCATTTGCAGAATTCAAAAGAAAAACACTTGGGGAACAATTGAAAGAAAATCCAAAAGTCTTCTGGTCGTATGTAAGGGAAGTGCAAGGCCATAAGTCTGCCGTCCATTCACTTAAAAATGATAGAGGTGAAATGACCACAAACACACTCGACGAAGTTAACTTGCTAAATTCCTTCTTCCAAACCGTTTTTAACCCACCTTCCGGGGATTCAACTGTCGTGTTACCTGACCTCTTTCAGCGGTTGATGCAACCAATTGACATTTCCTGCAATGGTATTGAAAAATTACTTAAAGATATAAGCCCCAACAAATCTCCTGGCCCTGATCAAATTCCCTCCCGCGTGTATAGAGAGTTAGCTTCCGAAATTTCCCCCTACCTTGAAATAGTATTTAATAAATCCCTGACCGAACACGTTGTACCGATGGACTGGAAAGCAGCCGATGTAACACCCATTTTTAAAAGTGGCGATAGGGAGCAGCCATCTAACTACAGACCTATATCCCTCACATCCATTTCATGCAAGGTCCTAGAACATATAATTGTCAGTTCAGTCATGGGACACCTAGATAGCCAGAATTTATTGTCCAATGTCCAGCATGGCTTCCGAAAGAGCAGATCGTGTGAAACCCAACTTGCTCTCTTTTCCCACGATATTTTAGTTTCTGGCGAAAATAATATTTCAGTGGATGCTATATTTCTCGACTTCAAGAAGGCTTTTGACAAGGTTTCTCACAGTAAACTAATTTTGAAGTTAAAATCTTATGGGTTAGACAGTAACATTATAACAAGAATTAATGATTTTCTGCATGATCGGGTTAAAAGGGTTGTTTTGGACGGTGTTTCCTCACCGGCAATTAAAGTCACTTCGGGTGTCCCACAAGGTAGTGTGATAGGTCCACTCCTATTCCTTTTGTATATTAATGATATCCAAAAGGTGGTAAAAAGTAAGCTTCGTCTATTTGCCGATGACGCAGTAGTGTACAGGGAAATTCTATGCCCGAACGATAAAGAATATTTAAATATTGACCTGCAAGCAATTGAAACTTGGTGTGATACATGGCAGTTAGAATTAAACTTTAAGAAATGTCTTGTAATGAATTTTTGGAAAAAGAATAGCTCTCCTCCTACCACTTACAAAATAAGTAATAATGAATTAGCAAACGTGGAATCCATTAAATATCTTGGAATAAGACTGACAAATGATCTTTCCTGGGGTAAACACATTCGTGAAATAATGGGTCAAGCGAATCGCAAACTGGGTTTCATTAAAAGAGTATTGGGTAAATGTGACGATCATGTACGAGAAATCAGCTACTTTTCCCTTGTTAGACCTCATTTGGAATATGCTGCCAGTGTATGGGATCCCTACGAAATCGGTCTAAGTAATGAACTTGAACGTGTGCAGCGAAGATCGGCAAGATTTGTAAAGGGACGATACGATAATTATATTAGCGTAACCAGTCTATTAAATGAATTGAAATGGGAATCATTGTCAGATCGCAGGTTGAAATTTAGACTTAATCTCTTCCACAAATTCCAAGGCAATATTTTCAGTGATGATGTTAAAAATATTTTACGAACCCCAACTTACTATGGCAGACTGGACCATAATCATAAAGTTAGAGAAATTGATTGCCGAACTGACCGATTCAAAATGTCCTTTTTCCCTCGCACAATAAGAGATACGAATAACGGTAAATATGTCCTATCGGAGAGTAGCAATGAATAGCATTGGTAGCTGCATGTTGGTATGAGTACTTAAAGCTAACCCTACTAACAGAATGTTTTTGCATGTTTTCTTTGCAATTTCTATCTTTTTAAATAGTGTAGTTCTGACTACTATATTAATGCTATTCCTTTTTTATGCATGATATGTAGTGCATGTTTGGTGAGCAATCACCCCCTGCCACACACCCTTGTGGTGGCTTGCAGGGTATTTTGTAGATGTAGATGTAGATATGTTTTTGGTCATCCGGCCCCTACTCAATACTTCGTCCTTCGGATGGGACGTAAAACCGTGGTCCCCTTGGCGCCTTTTCGTTAAGAGTAGACTAACACCGACGCCAGGTTTCTCTCCTACCTTCCATCTTTCCCTTCCACTCCCATCCTTGTGTCTTTCCCACCAGCCTGAAGCACCTATTGGTGTGGAAACTTGAAAACAGATATGATATGGTAGAGGTATGGAGGTAAGCCACCCATCCAACCTCTGTCCGGGTCCAAAGTTGCTTAATTTCGGTGATCTCACGGGAACCGGCGTTTCATTGTGTCTAGGTCTCTTTCCCAAAATTTATTCTAGGTCTTTAACGTTTTTAGTAGCTTCATATTCCATTTCAAATCCAAGGACTACTCCTCAAAAGATGGGTGATTTTTGGCCTCATACTCTAATTTAAATTTCATTTTTATTTCTTTCCGACGTGCTATGCATCATGCGCTAGCGGAAACTATTACGACGAATTATTTACATTTTTATGACATCAAATGTTGAAAACGTTTTATCTTCGTGCCAGCATATGTAGCGACGGAAGAGCCGGTAGTCCGAAAACGCATTTTTAGCCGCAGTCGGTACTATCCTCCCCCCCCCCCCCCCCCCTTCCCCCCCACTAAATTCCGACCAATCAGGCTCACTCGAAATGGTGAAAGAGCAGGCGAGAGAGAGAAAAGGCTGCGGTGGACGCGATGATGTGGACGTCGCTCGCATTATTCCGAGGCGATCAGGAGCCGGCCCTCTGCCGACAGAGGGGGGGGCCCGGCTTCCAAATCCACACCCCACCGATCCACGGTCCTAACTCCCTCCGGCATGGAAGGAGAGAGAGAAAGAGGTTTTCACTTTCCTTTCCATAATAGCCGGACATTCCACATTCTCCCCGGAATTCGTTCCACGGAAATTGGAAAGTGTTGTCCTCAGAAAATGGGTTTCGAAGCACAAAACACACTCGTGGAATTATGCGCGGTCTTCTCTGTGGAAACTCAAATTACTAACAGGGAAAAAGTAATACTGAACGACTTCAAAGCTGGCGAGGGAATATATTAGAGCAGTTAATGTCATTCTAAATCATTCATTCCTGCAGAAGTTAACCCGCGGATATTTCAAAGTTCCATCGTCAAAATAGCCGGGTTATTAAATGTGACGTAAATTCAAGAGGGATAAAGGAGATAAGTATGGGTGTGGAACGTCAATACCTTGGTGAAAATGTGGAAGGAATGTTTCGAATCAGTAGGTCACTTTGTGAATCTATTGCGAATTAATTACCCTACCTAGTGCACTCAAAAACCTAAAAGGAAAATGGGACAACTTAATCGGCCATATCATAAGACACGATGGCCTGATGGAGACAATCACCGAGTTAACTGGTGAATTAAATGTTGATGTTTAGTTCATTTGAAAAAGCTCAGAAATGGCGTAACAGGTATTGCTGACGTAACAGGTACATAGTTAGGGTTGCGACGCATAGGAAATATTCGTCTCCTGAACTTACCATTGTATCCTTAGCCCTAGTGAATACGTAATAATAACAACTTATGAAATCAATCAAAATTCGAAAAGTCTCCTTCGTTGAAAATTGCATCAATATGTGGTGCTACAGAAGAATGCTGAAGCTTAAATGGATCGACCGAGTAAGTAACGAGGAAGTCTTAGAACAGTGGGAGAAAAGAGAAGTCTGCTGAAAACTCTAAAAAGAAGAAGGGACAACTTAATCGACCATATCATAAGACAGGATGGCCTGATGAAGACAATCGTCGAGTGAAAGAAGAACGGGAAAAATGGAGAAGGTAGGCCTAGTTTGAGATACATGGAACGAGTTCTGAAGGATGTAAAAGAGGAGAATTAGGCCAATATGAAAATACGCAGAAATGAAGGGGTTGGTCGCGAAGAGAATCGAGTGGAGGGCTGTGTCAAACCAATCTTAGGATTGTTGACCGATGATGATGACCTAGCGTATTAGTCAAATACAGAAGTACATAGGGTTAGGCACAGGGCACTAGTTGAGGAAAGGACACTGCACACTGATACACTCATTCCTTTTTACAGAGGAAAAACATTCTCCCTCGTGTGACGATTGCGACCATCGTCTGTGCGTAAAGCACCTCCTCACGGATTGTACCAGAGATGGAGAAATGCAAGAACTCCTTAAAATGCGAGGATAACTGCCTGAGATCTTAAGTAACAGTGTAGAAAGGATGAAAATTTTGAATTTTAGAATGAAAGTACTTTTTGAATGAAAGCGTCTGGATGAAATCGATAAAAATAAAGCAAATTAAATTCTATTGATTAAAAATATGCAGGGCAAGGGCCTAGCCACGTTGAAACACCGGTTCCTGTCAGATCGCCGAAGTTATGCGACGTTGGGCCCGGACGGAGGCTGGATGGGTGACCCTCCTCCATACCTCTACCACGGTGCCCCTGCCACACACCTTTGAGGTGGCTTGCAGGGTATTATGTAGACAGATATAGATAAGGCCCCCGCTCACCCCTCCAATTTGCATAAAAATACGCAAACAATGCGATACCTACTCATTATTCTATTACCCACTGTTGTAGAGGATTTGTATGAGGCGCAAATCGCCCACTGCTGTCGATGCAACTCCAAAAATATAAATCTACTCCAAAGTTAGGTACATAAGAAAACAATGAGTGAGTGATGGTCTTAAGTCGTTGTCCTTCCCTTCGCTCAAACGAAACCACCTCTCCTGACAGCCCCTGCCATCACATCTATGGCCAGTGGGGCCACACCTAACTGCCTCGTGGCGTGGTGGACCTCTGATCAAGAAACCGAACAGTCCACTTCCTCGGGAAAGTGAGCGCATTTGATTGGGGCATACAAATCAGCATCTAATCTTCGGCCCCGTTTTCGGAAAGCGTATATCGTCCTGGGCGCTAGGACAGCGCATTTTAGTAAAACTTTTATTTCTCCTCCGCCCTGAACACCGGCATGTTCGCCGTCCCATTAGCAGATCCACGACAAAAGCCATTAAAAAACATTGCGTCGATTCCCTGAGGCGAGGGGAAAGGAAGCCTTCGAGAATAAATAATTGAAAGATTGATCGACATAAAAATCGGAAGCCCGCGGAATGAAAAGGAACCGCCGTCACTCGTTTGCAAATCAAAGTCGCCGAGGTTGAGAGCGTTTGATCGGCGGCGGTCGGTTAGCTCCGCCGCCGTCGCCGCCGCTACTAAATGCACGCTGACCCACTTGCGCGCGGCTGGCGTCCCTCAAAGCGTGCGTGAAGCACGCCACTCACCTCTGGCATTTGCGATCCATCCACTCATGGAAAACAGCGCTGAGCACGGCGCGAGACTAATGATTACTTTCAAAACACTCTTGAAGTCCTATTGCTGTGTAAGGCTTCCGCTGCGTTACTTATTCTTCCGTGACTTCATTTTCCAATATTCTTACAATATTTTAATGCATGACGAAAATAGGGAGTATACCACATCTACATAATACCCTGCAAACCACCGTGAAGTTGTGTGGCAGGGGGTGAATGCACACCAAATATGCATTTTATACCATGGCTAAAAGGGATTGGCAACAATACTCTAGTCCTAACTAAACAATCAAAATAAAGATTAAAAAGACAAAGCAAGCATGAAAAAACTCGCTTTTAAGTCCGTTTAAAGGTTGAAACCATAAGATATTTAGGTGTAACAATGACTAAAGATTTATCGTGGGGAAGACACATTAATGAAATATGCGGCCGAGCGAAGAGAAAGCTAGGATTTATAAAAAGAGTACTTGGGAAATGTGATGAGAAGACAAAAGAGCGATGCTATTTTTCATTAGTTAGGCCCCACCTTGAGTATGCAGCCAGTGTATGGGATCCGAATGAATTAGGTTTGATCAGAGAAGCAGACAGTGTGCAGCGTATAGCAGCTAGGTTCGTTAGAAGGTGTTACGATAGGTTGAGTAGCGTTTCAGAATTAATAAAAGAATTAGGGTGGGAATCATTATCAGAGCGTAAGTTAAGGTTCAGATTGAATCTATTACAGAAATTTCAATCGGATAGATTTACTGAAGATGTTAAGCACATATGAAAAAAACTAGCGTATTATGCTAAATTCGACCAGATAAATAAGATTAGAGAGATATATTGTTGTACCGATAGATTCAAAATGGCATTTTGCCCCCGTACTATAAGAGAACAGAATAGGCAGCATAGCAAAGGGATAGGTAGGGGAAATATTTTAGACTACTCTATAGTGTATGGTGCATGTATTAACCCCTTAAATACTATAGATACTAACAATCAAGTTGCATGAGACAATATAGTTGCTTGTTTGCATGTTAGTGGTGCATGTTTTGTAATCTTCACCCCCTGCCACACTCCCTCGCGGTGGCTTGCAGGGTATCGTGTGGATGTAGATGTAGTTGAAGTGCTTAACGCAATTTAAAAATAAAAATATGCTATAATAAAGATTTAAATATATCAGGGTATTTGAAAACCTTAACGCAAACATCTCCAGGCGATTGGCGAAGTTCAGTAGCGAACCAGAAATATTTGGCGTTTTCCAATAAATCTTAAAATAGAGCTAACATAAATTGTATCTGCCGGGAAGTCTTCAATTTGATTTAAAATTTGAAGTAAGGAATGACTCTCCACTGAATCTGCCTTACATAGGTCAAAAGGAATGGAAGTTATTAACATTAAACTGACACCAAGGGATTTGGAACGTAATACCGGTGACTTTAGCTGGATGCGAGAGGTGATACTAGCAGAGGTGAATAGCCTATTTTTTTTAAATACTGAATTATGAAATTCTGGATATAGCATAGAATATAATTTTACTTGCTGTGCCCAGGGCAGATTTTCGATTGTTTCGACGTCCATTGCTTACGCATGCATATCGACGTATCGAAGTACAAGTACATGACTTATCAGGACGGGAGGTGGAGGACGTAGATAATATGACAAACTGCTTCCACTTCATGACTTTGAAGAACAGATTAGTTTGTTATCAAACTATCGATCTATAATTTCATCTAATGAGCTAGAGAGTGTTTTACATCCTTAACCTATTAACAGGCTCTGACAATATTAGCACATCAATACCCCCTAATTCCCAACAATTCTCGCCACACGTTTTTTTATTCGAGGATATATTATGTTTGAAGGTGCTCCAAGTGCTAAGACTTAAGTAACGGAATTAAACTAAATTAAGCTTAATGAGGGAAAGGTGCCATAGTTCTCTGCTCACTCATTTGCACTTTTACATTAGTCCTGATAGATGGTTTGATTTAAATTTGTCACCAGAATTTTAACGTGCTGAGCTTCTCTGTTAAATTTGGCTGGTAATCCACGGCATTCATAAAGTTCTTTGCGTACTTCTAATATATTAGTAGGTTCAATGAATATTTATTTCACTTTCTGTGTGCAGGACAAATTTTCGATTGTTTCGACGTGCATTGCTTACGCAGGCATAACGACTCATCTACAAACATATCTTCGTAGTTTTACCTCGTCGAGTCGTGCTTGTAGCTCACTATAAACTGTATCACATTAATGACTCGAGGGATGAAAGTTGACTTACAGTGCATTTTGTATAAACACTGGATGTGATTATCCCTTCACAAAGGCAAAAAACCATTGTAAATTCTCTATTCTAAGGATAATGGCGTCGTATACCTCATGTTTTACACTACCAAATCTGATAGAGTTTGTAAAATGAAAAGATACGTATTTTTCCTTTATTCGATCCGTCAATTATTTCTCGAGGTATTAGCGGCGAAACTGTCTTTTTAACCCTTTCGGAAATATGGGCTTGCAAAGCACTCTTACGTGATCCACTTCGTCCAATCACAACTGAGACCGCAAAGCTACTTCGTCTTATCATATTGGGGGACACACAGCTGCCTCTGCCAATGGAAGTGGTTGCGACAGGATCTGTGCAAGCAGACCTTCCACCGTCCCCCCTTCCACTCCCTTCCCTATCCTTAAAAACAGTCAAGGACGGGATGTGGATGACGTAGTAATCCTCAACGCAGCTCGTTCGGTGGGCGTCACCTTTTGCTTATTTTCATTTTTGATTCATGAGGGAATGGCTCTGGTTAGAAGATTACTTTTTTCTCTAAAATTCATTATTCGTTTCCCTCTGACGATATTAAATACAAAATAGCAATTTCGGTTCCGAGTAAACACCCCCATTGACCATCCCTCGAATCCCACTCATAATATTATTTTCTCTCGGGAAAACAGTGGAAACAATTACAGCAACACGCAGCAATACAGGGCCTGTTCAAAAAAACACGCGGACTGTTTGAATTGCCCGGCTCCGTTTGGTTACAGGGAAATTCACTTGGTGTCGCTAGATGTGTACAGATCAGCTGATAATAACGCCGTTTTCCCATTGGAGATATATTCATTTGTTGATTATCAACGTGGTTTTTAGTGAAGTGTGATTGTTTCGTTTGTCGGATTTCAGAATGAATGACCTGAAGGAGCACAGACTTGCTGTGAAATTTTGTGCAAACCCCAGAAAATCTGCGACTAAAACATTTGCTATGCTTAACACGGCTTACGGTGATATTTCTGTGAAGTTTACGGCATGTTTCAAGTGGCATGAACGTTTTTATGGTGGTCTACAGTCGATCGAAGACAATGATTGTCCTGGACGTCCTTCCAAGTCAACTGACGACCCACACGTCGACAAAATCAACACCTTGGTGAGGGAAAGTCGACGTCTGGCCGTCAGGGAGCTTGCTGAAGAGTGTGAGATATTAGTTGGATCTTGTTACAAGATTTTGACTGAAACATTGAAGGTGCACCGCGTTGCTGCGAAATTTGTGCCAATGCCTGATAACGGACGACCAAAAAGCCAATCGCGTCCAGGTTTGTCAGGAACTCTTGATAGTTCAGAAGAAGATGAAAACTTCTTATCAAGGATCATAATAGGCTTTCCCACCCCCTTGCTCAACTGATCTTGCTCCTTGTGACTTTTTCTTGTTCCACAAACTCAAAAGACCCTTGAAATGAAGAAGATTTGAGACGATTCCCGAGATTAAGGCAAATGTGACAGAGGGCTGAAGGAAATCACATAAGTAGTGTACCGCGACTGTTTCTACAAGTGGAACCACCGTTGGGATAAGTGTGTTAGGTGAAGAAGAGAGTACTTTGAAGGGAACCCACGTAACTTATATGTGAAGTACATTTTGTTTTATGACGTCAGTCCGCGTATTGTTTGAACAGGCCTCGTATGCTCGATTGAAGTTATTTTTAAAAAGTAAAAACGATATCTTTCGTTGCATTTGGCCGAAATGAAAATGTCATCAATGGTCGGCAAGTTTACTAGTTGGAATTTAGACATAGTAAAATTAAAGTACTTGGTTAATTCCACAATTTATTTGGAATGACTCTACCGATTTCAACCTTTACAGGTCATCATCAGGAGTAAAACACAGAGAGAGAGGGACGTGAATACCCGAAGAGTGTAGAGAGGGTGAGGGGAAGTTTTTTTGAAAAACAATGAGAAGGAGCTGGGGGAAGGGAAGGAAGAACAATCCAGAAGGACAGAACAAGGGCAAACCGCATTAGACTATCGAGGTGGAGGTGGGGGAACCGGAGAACAATGTTTTCTGTCAACAAGACCATGGTCTAGCGATGGGATCACCTCTTTCTCCGATCTTAGCAGAGGTTTTCATGGGTCATTTGAAAGAAAAGTTTTTAGAACACCCTCTTTTTTTAGGACGACACCTATTACGGCTTGGAAGATAATTCATTTCAATAGTGCTTCAGTTTTCTCACTAGAATTTCTCAGGCAAATAATCATCTAGCTTGGCCGGGACTCGAACCCGGATGCTTTGTTCCGAGTGCTTCCCCCAGATGAGCTACCCACGCGCCCTCCCCTCGCTCATGTATCGACATCTGTGTCTTCCCTGTCTTCATGTATCGACAGCCGTGAGTCACTGCGGCACCAATGCCTCTCAAATTGACACAATTAAGAGGTCCCTGTCCACAATTCCCTTCTCGCAGAAAAAATAAACAGCGACAGTGCCGGATCCCGATCGCTGCCCGTGCCAATGGCATCCTGGCGTGGGATTCAATTACCCATAAATCACCTCTCCGAATCTGAGTGAAAGCTCGGCAACTTTTTCGCGATCGGGGCCCAGCCCCAACATGGGCAGATGAGTGTTTCCACTTTCGCCTTGCATTGTCTCGCAGATAACCACCCTATGTTTTAATGGCCTTTCAAAGAGCAGCAATAACCTAGAAAGGCCTATTACTTTCACATTTTCGTTTCAATGGTTTCCAGGAAGGCAGCGCCCATCAAAAGTCTCCGCCCATCGCTAAAGAGTCAATTCTTTCGCCAAATTTCTATCTGCGATTGTTAGCAATCCTCAGCCTTATTCGCGGTCGAGAACATTTTTGGCATGTATTTTCTACAAAGCTATCTTATCTGTGTCCAATGCCATCCATAAAGTCGGACGCAACATTTGTTTTTATAACCAATATCCTGAGACGTTTTCTTCTTAATTCGAAGAGTGCTTTCGATTCTTCAAGAAATTCAGACACTATATATACAGCTTCAAATGGGAAATTTTTTAACCATTCTTTTTTAGTAGAAACCTTTTAATAAATTCGAAGCTGATTTGTTTACAGATGACGTAAGATGTATGTTATAGAACCTATACGTATTATGCTAGGTTTCATCAAACAAGCAAGATTAGAGGGATAGTGTGTCGTACACGGAGAAAAAAGTGTAGTTAAAACTACCTCACTGATTCTGGTTGAAACCTTCTTAGGTAGAATAACAAGAATCCTGGTTAAAATTACCAGAATCGTAGCTCGTTTTACCAGACACTGTCCGGTAATATGAACCAGAAGTTTGGTAGCGGCTGCCTGGTTAATTTTACCAGACAACCGCTTACATAGTTTCCCCAACGACGCGAGTGCGGCCGTATCAAGCTGTCGCCGTGCCCGAACAATTGGTCGGCGCGGCGCGAGGACGAAAATTGTTACATATGATACATTGTTGATTAGCCGCGACCGCCCAACGGTCGTTGGACTCAGTAGCCTCAGTAGTACCTTGCCGGTTGAAGCGTGAAGACGTTTGATAGTGAGTCCATTATGACTGCTTCCGTTGATGTTATACTCATGAACTCGTAAGTCGATCGACTACTGGAGCTCTGGATTCTTTCTGTCTTCAAAGGTGTTTTTAAAGGTACGTATTGCTCACGCACGGGCGCTGAAGTGATTTTCTATATAATTACCAGTCAACCTGCATGCATTTTCTGTGTCGAATATTTGTTACCTCTAAAAATATTTATTTCAAACAGAATTCTCGAATTTTCGTGATGATATCGACATTAGAGATGGGAGTGAGGACGACCCATACCCTGATGACGCGAGGAAGGAATTGGAGACTAAAGATACGGACACCCCATGCCCTACATTTAATGAGCTCGACTCAAAAAGTGATATGACTGTCAGTGTATGTTCATATGTATTTTGAATAAGGCAGGGTGGGTGTCATCTGTGAGCTGTAGAATTCTACAGGAGGTAGTCAATTGCCTATCACCAAAAAGGTGTGGAATTTCAATCAGTGACGGAAATTAACCAAATGTGTTGCTTGGTATGGTTGACAGCATAAAAACATGTATGTATCCCTTTCTTTTTTCATTTTTGCTAATGTGAATTGTAAATGTTAAGTAGTAAAATCACACCTCATTTACGTTGTCCATATATTGTATGAAAATCTGCAAAATAATAAATGTCTATTACAATACCACCGTATTATTTTGTGTTATTATAACCACTGAATCCCTTGTAATTCATAACTCGTTAGACCACCTATAAAGTGCAGGTATACTAACTAAAAACTATAGTATTCTTAAAAAAAAATATTCCTGACCGGCCAGTTTTACCAGAAAATGTAGTAGGTATTTCCTACCAGGCAGTCATGTTGTTTTTACCAAACTGTAGTAATTTCAACTGGCTGCGTAGTATTTCTAACGAGACAACCCTGCTGCGTTTACCACAAGGTGTAGTAATTTTACCCGCGGGTTTAGTATTTCTTTCTGAACAGGGATGTTAAAATAACCAGAAAGTGTAGTAATTTTAACCAGACTGGTTTAACTACACGGTGTAGTAGTTGTAACCAGGAATCGGGTTGGTTCATAATTTACTACACAGTGTAGTAAAAATAACCAGGATTCTAGTTATTCTAACTAGAATTTTTTTCCGTGTACCGATGGATTTTAAATGTATTTTTTCATGCGTACAATAAGAGAGCACAATAGGCAGAATAACAAATGGTTAGGTATGTAAAAAAATTGCTTGAGTAGTCTGCAGTGCATGATGCATGTTTAAGCATTATTAACACATGCATTATAGGGAAACACCGATCAATGTGCATAGGAAAATGTTTTTCTAGCCCGTAATCAATTCATTAATCTGTCCTTACTAACCACCTAGTGGAACGTGACCCTTATGTGCCCATAAAGTAGTAGCACAGCATCTCATAGTTGCATGTAAATAGTGCATGTTTGGTGATCTTCACCCCCTGCCAAACACCCTCGCGGTGGCTTACGTTGAGGTAGACGTAGTTTTACTTTTCTTCCAACATCCAAAAAAATATTAATATGTACTGCAGGCAGGCACATAGTAATATTTCATGCAGCTATGGTTAAGGAACATAAAAACTATTTCCGAAGTAAGGAAACCACATCGTCTATCGCTAAGCAGGTCTAGTGAGAGGAACTATGCAGTGCTTGTCAACCTGAAATACACTATCATACACCGAAGGGGCAAGAAATGCACGTGTCTAAACAAAGGTAATTGTCCTCCGAGGGAAACACGCGTGCGTCCTCAATGACATTAGTTCCTTGCAGCTCTCCTCCCAGTAGACCCAACCCACAACAGTCCCCTTTATTACATCTCACTCCCTCTCCACGACCTGCTCCCGCCGGCCATATTCTAAAACAACCGGGCCCTCTGACCTGAGTAAAATTGCATTTGAAAACATTGTCCTCCTTTTCTCTGGTCCCTCCCGTTTATAACCCTAAAAACTTCTCATTGCCTTCACTTGACGACCACGAATCAGATTCTCACTGTGTATCTGCACCTATATAATACTCCAGCAAGCTACCATAAAGGTGAGTGGCAGGGGGTGATTTCACACCAAACATGCATTACGTTTCAAAAATTAAATCTACATCTAATTCCACACGATACCCTGCAAGCCACCGCGAGGGTGTGTGGCAGGGGGTGAACATCACCAAGCATTCACTATTGATATGCAAACAAGCAACTATAGGGACTCATGCAACAAGATTCTTAGTATCAATAGTATTTAAGGGTTTAATACATGCATCATGCACTACAGACTGATCTAAAATATTTCCCCTACCTATCCTTTTGCTATGCTGCATATTCTGTTCTCCTATAGTACGGGGGAAAAATGCCATTTTGAATATATCAGTACGACAATCTATCTCTCTAATCTTGCTTATCTGGTCGAATCTAGCATAATACGCTGGTTATTTCAATATGTGCCCAACATCTTCAGTAAGTCTATCTGATTGAAATTTTGCTAATAGATTTAATCTGAACTTTAACATACGCTCTGGTAATGATTCCCACCCTAATTCTTGTATTAATTCTGAGACAGTACTCAACCCATCGTAACATCCTTTTGACGAACCTAGCTGCTCTACGCTGCACACTGTCTAGTTCTCTAATCAACCCTAATTCATTCGGATCTCATACACTGGCTGCATACTCAAGGTGGGGCCTAACTACTGAAAACTAACATCGCTCTTTTGTCTTCTCATCACATTTCCCTAGTACTCTTTTTATAAATCATAACTTTCTCTTCGCTCGGCCGCATATTTCCCGGATGTGTCTTCCCCACGATAAATCTTTAGTGATTGTTACACCTAAATACCTAACGGTTTCAACGCTTTCGATCGACGTGTTTTTAATTTTATAGGATCACTCTATAAAATTATTCCTCCTCCAAAAATTGATAGCTACACACTTTTTAAGGTTTAGTTTTAACTGCTATTTGTCGCATCACTCTTGAATTGTATCTAGATCCTTGTTAAGCGATTTCCTGTCTTCTTCTTTTGATATACCCCTATACACTACTCCATAGTCTGCAAAAAGTCTAATGTTACTACTAACTACGGTACCCAAATCGTTTATGTACAAAAGAAATAAAAGCGGACCTACTACGCTACCCTGGGGAACTCCCGACGTGACTTTTATTTTGTCCGACATGATACCATCTGTGACAACCCTCTGCTCTCGCCAACTTAAGAATTCTTTTACCCAACATGCGTGTGTAGATAGCGGAAATAATACAATTTTACTTCCTAATCATTCACGAGACATAGTTTTCCATGATGAGACCGGATAAGAGCTTGAATGGACAGGTACGCCATATTCCCAGAAGCCACAAAATTATCTACCAGGGAGTGTTCTTTTCTCGTGGTCCATCTTCTCCTGGCGTACATACACCCGAGTCAATCATCCTTTCTCTGGAAACACAAGACAACACTATCCAACTTCACCACAACCTGTACCCATCGAACGTACCTGTCCGGAGCCTGTCGGAAAGCCTGTCCGAAAAGCAAAAAGGACATTCCTCGGAAGGTTGCTCGAATACTATAAATACCTCTATTCTCAAATGTACTTTTCAAATTTTTAAGCACATTAAATTGGTTGTCTTACGGGTGCACTGCAACGTTTGTCCAATCGTTTAGACAAGAGTTTCGCCATCTTCATGTCAGTGAAATGAACTTATCAGTGAACGGTCAGTGAACTCAGTTCACTGACCTGAAGGTGCCTGCTGCAATGCAGGCGAAACTCATGTCTTTACAAGTTTACAAACGAGGGAGTACACCCAAAAGGCATGCATATACCAGCGCCGTGAAAGACTCCATATTGATTATATAAAATTGGAATTGAATGCAAACCAAGTTGAAGTTTCCTATCTCGAATGAAGGAAACAGGCTCAGCGAGAATATTTGGGCTCATCGAACCGAGGATTCAAGAGTCGACGTTCAATTAAATCTCCAAGGCTAACTCTCGGCATTTTATTCACCCGCACATTTTAATCATATTTCTTCTCCATATTTCCGGGGAACGGAAGGTCGATAATGGACTGAAAGGCCAATTTTTCGCCGAGGACTTAATACTGGCGTCTCGCCGTGATCGCGTTTGCAGTCAATATTTATCGTGGGAATATCAGTCGATGGCTGATGGATGCTTTTTATATCCCTCACAATGTATTCTGCCCCTCACCGTCCCTCGCTCTCCCGAGATGGAATTTTTAATATCGCTGGGAAATATTTGCGAAGGCCTGTGGGACGTCAACTCTGTGGAGAGGGGGAGTTTTCCAGATACGTGACATGCCCGCCCTTGATGAAAAATCGCCGACTGCGCCGGGAGAGATAGAGCGAAAATGTAATCAGTGGACAGGTTTGGATGGCCCGAGTGCCAATTGCCAGGGGATGAAACGAATGTCTATTTGTTTGCACAACGTACGACGGTGTTGGTGACCTATTTCCTCTCTGCGATATCATCTATCCTAGCAAATATCCGTCACTGACAGCAAATAGCAATTTTGGAAGGTCTAACCGAGAAAGTTGATTACCTACATTGTAAACTCCAAGCCACTAAACAGGTCTACAATGCGGAGTGTAAAGAGATACAACAAGGGTTTTCTATTTTTGTCGCCAATGACACACGGTATGTTGTTATAAGCATGTTCTTTGCCCTTATAGTGAGCCTTGTCATTCAGGTACAAAATACTCTATATGAATGTAAAATGTTTCATGTTCTTCCAAAGTGATGTAACCCCCAGTGGCCAATTAGACAATAACAATAATTATAAATGATGTTATTGGTATCCACATTTTTTTGCATGTAACATATTCTTAATAACAAGTTATGTCGTATAATTCCAACACAGTTATCTACATATCACTGGTATATAATGAAGACATTAACCTATTTATGAAATGAGTTAATTGGTAGTTATTTCTCAGCAATTTATTCGGGAATAAATTACTCCTTGGTGCTGATCAGAGATAACTTTAATTAAGCATGGCAAATGTGATGACTGTAGATATGAAATTTCGCACTAATTCTTGTAATTTATTCTGATTCATCAACTTATTTAGTGAACAATTTGCAAATCCCTGTGGGAAAAGTGCCTATTAGTGAAACAATAATTATTCGGAGAATATTTGTAAAAGACCCTAATGTCACCACCACTAGATAGAGATAACCTCATTGATGTGTGCTCCCTTCGACGCTGTGAATGAGTAGAAATAGAAAATCCAACTAACGGCATGATTTTGCATGCCGTTTTGCAAGTTTTAAATTTTTTAAAAAGCTAAGTTTAGACTACAACACAAAAATTTCTATTCCTGTTTATGCATGATATGTAATTCAGGTTTGGTGTGAATTCACCCCCTGCCATAACCCTTTATGGTGGCATGCAGGTCATTATATACATGTAGATGTAGATGAAACTGTTGGGTGCTGCGGCAGCTGGGTTCCTAACACAGCGCGGAATAAATCCATGAAAAATAGTCGCATATTTAAACCTGGGAAACTTATTTTCTAGTGCTACAAACTGTCAAATTACCATATGTTGTATTTCAGGTTATCATAGGTTTATTTTTCAAGACCGAGAAAGGAATAGAAAATACTACACTAGTATTAGCGTAACCAGTCTAGTAACAGAATTAAAATGGGATTAATTGTCAGATCGTAGGTTGAATTTTAGACAATCTTTTAAATAAATTCCCAGATAATATTTTCACTTATGATGTTAAAAATATTTTGCGAACTCCAACGTACAATGGTACGCTGTATCATAATCACATAATTAGAACTTCCGAACTGACAGATTCAAAATGACCTTTATTATCCGCAGAATCAGGGATATGAATAGCTGTAACCATACCCAATAGCATAAATAGTCGCATATGTATCATATGCGACTATTTATGTGATTTGAATATATCAATGGATAGCATAGACAGTTTGCATGTTGATACAAGGACTGTAAGCTAACTCAACTAACAGCATGTTTTAGCAGGCTTGCTTTGTTGTTCTCATCTTTCTTAAATTGTGAAGTTTAGACTAGTATATTATTGGTAATCATTTTTTATGCTTGATATGTAATGCATGTTTGATGTGGATTCACCCCCGGCCACACACCTTCACTGTGGCTTGCGGAGTGTTATATATATGTATATACTATCTAATTCATAAGGAATGAAGCATAATACCACTTATCAGATGACTAGCGGTCTGAGGTAACATCGGTATTTCCGGCAATGCGTAAGGGCTACTGCTAAATACCACTGATTGGATTATTGGGTTCCTAAAATTAGAGTTATGCATATCTACATTTAAAACAAAATTTTGGAGCTAAGATCTTCCTAAAAAAATATTTAACTTTTCTGGCAACTTAACTGGCAATGATATAATTTTAACCCTCAATTCATCAATTATGAAGACGTTAGACTAAGATATCCGTCCACGAAATCATGCAACATTGAAGTATCGGGCATAGATATTCAAGCAGCAAAAAACTGAAACGTTTGAAGAAAGATATTTTTTTCAAAATGTTGGAAGAGCCAAAGCGGAATGTTGGCGGTAAAAGAATAAGAAAGGGTTAGAAAATAAGACAAATTGAGGTATATATTTCATGTCACAGTCGTCAGAGCAGCAAAAGGTTTCTAAACCAAGCAAAGAAAACATGTAATTTTTCCTATCGTGTTTTGCATTCCATACAGCAATTCAAGAAAGAGTGAAAACAAAAATATTCCCCATTGAAGTGAAGCTAAGCATATTTTTGAAGTTAAATTTAATACGGTGAAATTATGGAAGGAGAATTAAATTTAAGGATATTCTTAAAAATATACATCGGCGAAAAACCCAGCAATTGCTTATACGACCAGTTGGAGTCACTTCACCCTCGTGACTGCGTTTGAAGAGAGCTTAAATTATTTCACGAAGGTCGGTGAACTTCATGCGTGAATAGTTAACCCGCTCTCTTCGGAAATGCCTTGAGTTACAATTTTTATAGCAAAAGTCGGCATTTTCTGCTATCACTCTGCCGCATGGAGGAAAATGTTTACCCTTATAAATCCGAAATTTTATGCGGATCGTAAAATAATTTCTGAGAGATGTCGACCGACGGACGCGAGCGCTTTTAGGGCAGCGGTGAGCGAGAGAGAGGTGACCTTCGTCATCTTCCCCAGGCATTTGGCAATCAAAGGCGGCTCCCACCACAGCAATTATTTCATTCACACGAAACGAAAACACCTTCGTGCGTCACGATGGAGATGCCGTCTCGCCCGATCAACTCGCGAGCCGATGGCATTCAAATAATACCCAGCGAAAGACGTTAAGCACTCACTTGCCTCGACCGCCAACCGAGCACTCAAGATATCCGCTTTCAAGACTCTTGCTGGCAGGAGCCAAACAACCACGGGGACAAAATTAATCTTTTCTGGTCCAGTGTTTCCAAATGGAATCATGTCACTCTATTACTTCAAGTACCCACTCAGCTGATTTTAAAGGTCTCATATCGCTGAATGCGACAGATTATTGTAGGTGGAGATTTCAACACAGCATAGATAGATTGGAAAACATGTAGTCATAAGTCTGGGGGTAGGGACAAAGAAATCCGCGAGTCATTGCTTAACCTGTTCGCATCGTACGCACTATATTTGCCTAATAGAGGAATGAATGTTCTCGATTTACTTGCCACGAAAATACCTGAAAAAGTTATTAAAGTTGAAAATGTCGATGGAATACTGAAAAAAAGTTATAATTAAAAAGAAAGATTTACCTATTTAGCAAAGCAGATTTTAACGGATATAGGCGTGACCTACAGACTTATTTTGTAAAGTTCGAAGAAATGAGCAAAAGTACTGATACAGACAATACTTGGCAAGAGTTCCTCCAAATTACGCGGTCATTTGTCAACACATATATACCTCATAAGTATAAAAGTGAGAGAGAATAGGGAACCAAGGTGGTACAACGCGGAGGTTAGAAAATGTCTAAAACGCCAACGAGTTAGCCACGCGAAACTAAGAAAATTGAAGAAAAATCTAGTTAATAGCGCTCTAAAAATATTATAAAATTAATAAAGCAGCCGCAAAAAATAGCCATTAGAAAATCGTTTAGTGAATTCAAGAGAAAAGTACTCGGAGAACAACTAGAGGGAAATCCGAAAGCATTTTGATCATATGTTAGGGAAGTACAGGGAACTAAATAGTCAATGGTTAATTCCTTGATAAACGATAGGGGCGGAATAGCAACTTCCAGTTTAGATAAGGCTAATTTGTTGAATTATTTTTTTAGAGCGTTTTTAATCAATCTAAGCGTAGTTTGCACTAAACCATACCACACCAATTTCAGCAACCAATGCCCCCGATCAATATATCTTGTAGCGGAATCATATTCTTACTAAAAACATTAGCCCGAGCAAGTCATCAGGTCCTGATGAAATTCCCGTTCGTGTGTATAAATAATTACCTCTCGAAATGGCTCCGTGTCCTAAAGTAATATTTAACAAATCCCTCGAAGAACACGCGGTTCCCAAGGACTGGAAGATAGCAAACGAGACCCCAAGATGAGGACACGTAGAAGGAGAAAAAGCAGAAGTACAGAAGTTCAGAAGTACACCAAGTCGAAGTGGAAAGAACGGAATGGTCACAATGGAAGCTATGAGGGGGAGGGAGACCTATTTCACAGAGGAAGCCATAGAGCCAGTCGGAGGAAGAAACATGATTTGGCCTTGAGAAATGCAGAGAGGTAACTTTGCCACGGAAATATAAGGTATCAAATTAGAGTGAAAGAAAGAACAGCGAGATATAAATATGCAGGAGCAGAAGAGAAAGACGACCAGGTACTTAAAATTCGGAAGCTGCTATAAAAACAGAGAGAAATTATTAATGCAATAAAATGCATTGATCTTAGGGACAGAAACTGAGAAGAGGGAAAAGGAAGTGGAAAAGCAAAGTCCGATGGATAATCCTGCGCAGGTTAGATTAAGAGAAACAAGATGAAATAACTTTCCTTTTGAAAGTAGAGTATGGGGATAGAGTTGTTCGGTATTCCTATCGATTTTACATCATGGGATTTCTCTATTTATTAGAAACAGCCAGGATATTCACCGCATGATATCAGAGGTTAATCTGTTCTTTCTTAGCCTTACTAATGTTTTTTTGTGTCTCCTGGATTTGAACCTATATGAGGAGAGGACTGTGGCATCACATGAAAACAAAAACAAATTGCGAGGAAAAGAAACCGCGAAATGATTTATCTTAGTACATTTAATGCAAAGCATAGTAAGAAACAATAAAAGTAGCGAGGAATGTATTTCAAAAGCACATAAATGGTTGTGACGATAAATCAGGAACGGTTAGAGGTTTGAGATAATGGGATAAGAAGTTAACAACAAGTCACGAGGTGCACTATCGTATGTCGGCGATACATTTGCGTAAGGCACTACTGATCAAGTCACTGAGCACCCCTCAATTTAACAATATGCGATTACGCCAATTCATAGAGACTACTTCTACGTCTACTTATCTATATCTATATGTATATCAACACGATACCATGCAACCCACAGCGAGGGGTGTGGCAGGGGGTGAAGATCACCATGGATGCACTACTAACATGCAAACGAGCAACTATATTGTCTCATGTAACTTGATTGTTAGTATCTATAGTAATTAAGGGGTTAATACATGCATCATGCACACCAGACTACTCTAAAATATTTCCCCTACCTATCCCTTTGCTATGCTGCCTATTCTGTTCTCTTATTGTACGGGGGAAAAATGCCATTTTGAATCTATCGGTACGACAATCTATCTCTCTAATCTTATTTATCTGGTCGAATCTAGCACAATACTTAATACTTAAATCTCTTAATACGCATACTTAATACTCTGCGAGACACCGCGAGGGTGTGTGGCAGGTGGTTATCACCACCAAACCAGGGGAAGATCACCAAACATGGACTACTTACATGCAACTGTATGGTGCAGTGCTACTACTTCATGAACACATGATACAAGAGTCACGTGCAACTAGGTGGTTAAGACTACACATTAATGGATTGATTACTGGTTGGAAAAAAAACATTTTCCAAAATGCCTATTTCAGTGTTTCCCTATCATGCATGTCTTAGCAATGCTTAAACATGCATTGTGCACTACAGACTACTCTGGTAATTTTTACCTACCAAACCCTTTGCTACGCTGCGTATTGTGCTCTCTTATGGTACTCTGGAAAAATGACATTTTAAATCAATCGGTAGGTACCACAATCTATCTCTCTAATCTTGTTTATCAGATCAAATCTAGCAGAATTCGCATATGTTCTAAATATATATTTAACGCTATCTATAACAAAACAGCTTCGAATTTACGTAACAGGTTTACCTTAAATTTCAACCTGCGTTATTCCTTGGTTCAACGGATGAGCTGTTCAATTCACATCACTTTTACAGGAAAATAACTTAAACGTGCAAATATAGCAACGAACATTTATTGCAGATTTTAAAGTGAAAAAAATATATTACACGCATGTGGTAGAATTTGACGACTAAAGCGCACAATGAATTCGTTCTTCATATAAATATTGATAATTCCTGTAATAATTTCACAATGTCATGAAATCAAGAAATAATTTGTTAAAAATACCAAGGCTAAAAATTGACGTGTTTGTCTTATAAAACTTTACGTTACATTAATACTTAAAATTTCCATCAAATGTTGTATCGGGTGTAGAAATCACCACTGATTTCGCATTGAACAAAGACAGCTGAGAAACGTGCTGAGCCAAGATATAAAATCGGATTGGAAATATTGACGTTAAAACAGAGGATTCCAGAAATCATAGCCATGTGGCTTCGTAAAATTAAAAAAAAATACATCACGCTGGATATCCTTCAACATAATAAAGTATTCAAGAGAATAAACATGGCAGAGAATTCCATCCTAGAATGGATTGATTATTATTTGTTCAAGTAAATCCGTATTAAAAAGATTATGCTAAACAAAAGACCATGTTGGCTCCTAGGAATTCTGTGCCCTACCTTGAGATTTCTTCAGAGAAACTTCTATCTACGCTTGGAAAACCCCGCATGTTACTCGGAATTGAGCCAACCCTTCTGATTCCACAATCTGATCGCTCTGTCAACTCCACCCTCATTAACATGACCAACCTTCCAGTTGAGGAAAGTGTCTGCTGGCCATCCAGGCTTGCATTCAGTTCTGCATCTATTTCTACATAATACCCTGCAAGCCACCATAAGGGTGTGTGGCAGGGGGTGAACTCTCACCAAACATGCGCTACATATCATGCATAAAAAAAGGATTAGTACTTGTATAGGTACTGTTCAAAACTACGCTATTTAAAAAATATAAAAATAGCAAAAGCAGTTGGTTTGGCTCAACCTAACCTCGCAGAGCTATGAGACAAACTAATTAGTCATATCTTAAGACACGATGGCCTGATGAAGAAAATCGTCGAGGGAAAAGTGAACGGGAAGAACGGAAAAGGCAGGCGTCGTAAGGAATATGTGGAGCAAGTTGTGAAGGATGTAAAAGAGAAGAATTACGTTGATATTAAGTGGTTGGCCGATAGAAAAATTGAATGGAGGGCTACGCCAAACCAATCCTAGGATTGTTGACCGATGATTATGATGATAGTGAAGATATTATAACAAGTGCTAAGATCAAATTATGAAGATTCAGGCGACATGGAGTGGAAGCGGAACATGATACTACAGAAAGAAAAACACGAGCCAAACCCACAAAATAAACTTTACAGTGAATACAGTTGCATTCAGTTCTACATCTATATCTACATAATACCCTGTAATACAGTGAAACCCGGGTCGTAGTAAAGTTTATTTTTGTGGACTTGGCTCGTGTTTTTCTTTCTGTGTTATCAAGTGCTAAGATAGAGGTTTTCTAATTTGAAGTACAAGTAAAATATCTTTCAGTTACATTACTTTCAAATTCTTGCAAGCCCCATGAAGCCCAATCTACATAATAACATAGTGAATAAAAATTGTCCCTAAACTGATATTAAAAATAATTTTTCTGCGTAATTTTAACAAATTTGGTTTTCACTGTCTGCCCAATGATGATGAACAGTATCTTGACGAAACAGAGTAATGAAATTAAAATGCTTAGTATAACGTAGGATCCCTTTTTTAATGAGCAAATGCACACATTTAACAGTATTTTTTTATCAGATACGAGCAAATATTTATCTGGGAAAAATCTCCTGTTTTCAGGCTTGATTGCGGCATAAATAGTTTCATCCACTCTATTCCCTCAAATATTCCTCTCTCTCTCTCTCCCTCGAAGCATCTCAATGTTTTCAGAGCGGCTGAGATTCGGGAAATGCTATGTAATTTCTTCAGAGGGAGGCCAGCGAAAGGGAGGGGGGTGGGTGGGTAGAGGGAGGTTGGTCGGTCCATTCACGAAGCACGCCGCGTGCGTCAGTGGGGAAGGAGGCATTCACGGCGGAGGTGAAAGTGAGGAGGAGAGGTAGAGGGGGGATGAGAGGGGTTAGGGGAGGGGAAGAGAGGGAGGGAGGGTGAGAGGGGGGGGAGGGCGCTTGGCGGGGCTCCCTCGTCTCAGTCGGCACGCAGCGCCGTAGCGAGCGGGTCAGAGGGGTGAACTAAGGGAGAGTCGGCAGGGAGGCGAGTTTGTTTACGTCCGACCGACCGCGCATATCCTCTCGATCCGAGTGGAACTAAACGTGCTGTGGATTGCGAGAAACAGATCGGGAGGCCTGAAGAAGGGATAACGCTCAGTGGTGCTCACCGTGGAGGAATACCGAATTCTTACCGCTCAGGGTCATCACGCAAGGAATCCTTCAAGTTTCTCACTCCTTTCGATGTCATTGTCTTCCTCGCGGTGGAACGATTTTCGACCGCCCAGCTGTCTCGTGTGCTTGGTGCAGTGGAGATATCTATCTGTGGCGAGTGTGATCTTGTCGAGTGAATCGAACCTGGGCGCCGAACATCACCGGAGTGGTGGGCGTCGCTCACCGACGGACACCGCGGCGCTGACTCTCGGCTGCGCGGAAACGTAAACAAAGAGGGAAAACAACGGGTTCCCCACTGCCAGTGGCTTTTCGCATCGCTTCTGCGCTCAATACAGTTCCGTTCGAGAGAAGAGACCCTTGGAATGGATAGTCCTAAAACTTTCTCGGCGTGTGTTCCAGTGAAAACATTGACGACGTTGTCCAAGCAAAATAGTGGACACACTGGCTCAAGATCTCCATTCCCCCTCTTATAAAGAACATTGTCGTAAAAAGGCGTTTGCGTTGTCTTTATCCTCCATCCCCTACCACTCACATCGAACGAAGTGAGAAACGAAGTACCTAGGCTCCAATCCGAATTCACGATCGGTGATACTAGTGTTGGCTAGATGTTGGATATTCGTGGAGGTGGACTGAGGAATATTTTGGTGCTTGGATAGCAATTGTTTACTCAAACTCGAGTGTGTTCCTTTCTCCATTGTCATCCACACCATACGATACGACGGGAGAGGAAAGTGCAGGGATTACAAATCGTGGAGCAGAAGTGTAGTTGGGCCAAGGGCCATCCTCAGGAGAGAACAGAGCGGGTCCTTACGAGGCCGCATTAATTAAGCTCTGGCTCATCCACTAGCTCTGGCTCTGTGGTCCAGTCCGGGCAGTCACCTCTCGCTCTCCCTCGAATCATCTTCGCCCGGGGCCTACCGTCCCGCTGCACGTGCATTCAGCGGAGGTTCATAGAAGTGGACCACCTGCTCGCTCCCACTCGATACGATATCCCCTTCAGTCGCGCGAGGCGGGAACACCTCCATCAGCGAGTGATCTTCCGGCGAGATCCGAGTTTCGCTCAGAATCCGGAGCTGGGAGTGTGTTACACACGTTCCCAGGCAGCATACGGCCGAGGAAGGACCTCCCGTGGGACCAGACATCCACGGTCCGTCGCAGTGCTTAGTTCGCGAGCCCTCGTCGCCGGCGGGAAACCGAGAAGAAGCCATCCTCCCACGCGGTCATCTGTCGCCCTTAGAGACTCCGTTTCACGGAGGCGGCAGCGACACCTTGGTGAAGTGTCTTCGCGCGTGGAGCCGGAGGGTAGAGGCGCCGGCGGGGAATACGCTCCCTCCTCCCACAAAGGGTCGCTCCGATTGTTAGGGCAAAGGAGAGAATCAGGACCACTGGGAATTTGTCCTCATCATAATTGTTCAGCAAATACTTTAAATACTCTTAACAGTTTCCATTTGGAATATCTTGGGAAAAAGTGAGGAAAATAAACTGTGATCGAATGAAGACTTAAAGAGTGATGAGTGATCGTAATCACCATCGTGAATAAGTCGTCGAGTTTAAATTCCAGGTGGTGCATAAACGAATTAAGGAATGGAGTGACGAGGATGTGATTGAAACACAGCCGATGGAAAAGTGTTGAGTAATTGGAGAGAATTTCTCTTTTTCCATTGTCTCCCCGGTTCTTCTGTGAGTGCTCGAGTTGATTTCCACGCGAATCGCTCGCGAGACTGGCCTGGAAATAGTGGAGGAAATGGTCATCGCTGACCGCAACAGCGTTGCCCGTGACATTGACACACCGCAAAGGTCAGGGCAATGATCCGATTCTCCCTATACGCCGAGCACTGATTTTGAACCAAGGAAATCACCTGGAAGATTCCGGGATTTCGTTCGCGAGGACAGCCGCACTTTTACTGAGCCGCGGCCGCTTGCTCAGGAGACGAGTGCTCCAGGGCATGTTACTGGGTGCGCGAGAGTGCGTTGTTCCCGCCGGTGCTTGACCGAGCGACGGGTGCGTGATCGTGTGTTCGTGTGTGTGCTATGCGCGGGGGCGTCCCCGCCCACTTCCTTCGCCGGGCCCTATGGGTTTGGGCGTCGGGGCCCTCAGCAGCTGGGTGAGGGGGTGAGAGAGGCCATATTCATGGCCGCCGGGTGCCGGGCAGTCGAGGGCATGGATGGCGGCGAGCCCGCGTACGCCGCCTTCGGAGGCGAGAGTGGAGGATACACGAGCAAAGGTATGTGTCGCCAACACCTCCCTCCGCGTGAGTGGACTCTCTTCCCCCACTGCCGCCAGGAGAGCTTCCGGCGTTCCATTGACTGCGATCAATGGTATAAGGCGTCAGATTGTGAAAATTAGATCCATACCTGATAGCATAAATAATAAAAATATATTGGAGGGGTGGGCTGGAAACTTCTTGAGCCCCCACTGGCACTTTCATCTCTCTAGATGCATTGTGCCGACCCACATTTAACCTTGCAGACAGGGAACAAGAGCACCGAGGTAGGGGCATGGAGGACGATCACCCATCCAACATCCGTCCCGGCCCTACATTGCTTAACTTCAGTTATCTAAATCTACATAATACCCTGCAAGCCACCATAAAGGTGTGGCAGGGGGTGAACTCTCACCAAACATACACTACATAACATGCATAAAAAAAGAAATAGTACTTGTATAGGTACTGTTATAAATTGCGCTATTTAAAAAAAATAGCAAAGTATACATGCAAAAACATGCTGTTAGTTGGGTTAGCTTCAAGTCCTTACACCAACATGCATCTACCAATGTTATCCATTGCTACACTCGTACTGGATATATTTACCGCTATTCATATCCCTAATTGTACGAGGAAAAAAGGACATTTTGAATCTGTCAGTTCGGCAATCAATTTCTCTAATTTTGTGATTATGGTCCAGTCTACCATAGTAAACTGAGGTCCGAAAAATATTTTTAACATCACCACTGAAAATATGGTCTTGGAATTTATTTAAGAGATTATGTCTAAATTTCAACCTGCGATCTGACAATGATTCCCAATTTAATAGACTGGTTACTGGTTAGTTATCTTGGGGGAACCGGTGTTCCATCGTACCTAGGCACTTGCCCTACCAGATATCATTATTTCCACAGAGAAAAATCCACCTTGACCACGACTCGACCCCGAAATATCTTAATTTCCTGCCAGGTACACTGTAAATTGAGCTACCAAGACTTCCGTCTCCTCTGTGGATTTCTTCTCTATTCTCCCCCGTGAATGTCCACTAAGGTATTCGCAGTTAGTTCGCAATCCTTGAATTAATTACGTGGATGATGATATATGAAAAAAAGCCCAATTGCTCTTTTCACACTTATTCAATGTTTTTTTAAACCAACGAAGGTTTCGATAGCTGAGTGTTATCGCCATTACATCTGAGTACATGAGACTACATACGCCAAGGGCAGGGGGAGTGGGGGAGAGTAAGGTACATCTAAGCAATACCCTGCAAGCCACCGCAAGGGTGAGCGGCAGGGGGTGAAGTTCACCAAATATGACATGCAACCAGGCTAATGCACGGAAGCATGCTCGATAATAGGGCCACATTCAGCTGGATGGTTAGTATCTACATGGTAATAAAGGGAATTTTGGTTATAATGGCGTTTATCTAAATTTTTCATTTGTATTTACCTACCATTAATGGGTTAGTGATGTCAATACGTGCATCATGCAATAAAGTTTACTCTAGCAATATAAAAATCGATTGAAAAATCATTTAAAAAATTGTAGCGTGTGCCGTGACCAATCAGCATTCACCTATGACACGTCTACCTGATGCTCTGTAGAGCACATGTGCGATCCAATTACAGTGGCAGCAATATAAGTTGATGGATCATTTCCCAGTCAGCACCTGCTGCTAACTCCACCTGCCTGGTTGCGAAAAATTTCGAACGCGTTTTGTCTCCTGAGGATATCTTATGACAAGGGAACGTTTGGCTGGGGTTGTTTTTCCAGGACCCTCAAACTCGTCTTGAAGTTCAAATCGCAAGCCTTTGCTAAGGGTCGCCTAGTTGATATTTTCTAATAAGCTTTTGGATCATCAAAATTATACGTATAACGCTAGTCTACGTCAAAAGTCGAGTTCTTACCGAGAGATCAAGGGTAACTTACGTCAGACTTGAAAAAGGAAGCACAATCATTCTTGCATATTTTTTATTCGGGAAAAATATGAAGCTTGCCGTTGGCCGAAGAAAATGACAACTCCACTTGTTTATCTTTACTCGTGGAAATATGAAATATTTGAGGATGAACAAAGAATCTTAAATATCTATGAATATGCACATACTTAGGGGTATCCGGTGATGGCAGGAGTCATTCCAGGTCGGTTCATTCCATTTGCGGCAAGCATTACGTCCGCAAAAATTTGCCATGTTCTTGCCAGAAAACAATTCGTTACGTAGCGTTAAATACTGCAACCTGCTCGATCAACGAGTTCTCAAATCATGGAAAGGGGTAGCAATATTTAACGCCATTTTAGTCTTAAAACATTTTATCCCACTCAATTCAGGAGATTAAAAAAGAGGACAGTTAGCAAATTTATATAAAAGCTCGGTAAAGCAATTCATAAGCACCACGCGGCTCTCGTTCAGTGCGTAAACTCTGAAATTTTATGAATAAACTAAAAACGAATCATTTTTTTTTTCGAAATAGGCGAAACATTTGGGGGACGTTTGTATTCTTACAATTAATGAACGGGTTATTTAAATTCTGCAATGGGTCTGTGAAAATATTGTCATCAATGTATAAGAGCTCTAAGTATAATGAAGAGAGAGGTATCCGAGTACAAAACACATTATATCCGAGAGAAACAGTTCATGAAAGCTTGGTAACTAAGAATTATGATGACTCCTGAAACGAGAATAAAAATGAGTTGCGATAAATTGCAGCGCAAATTTTCTCTTCTTTCATTGACCTTGATAAACGTCGTGTTTTCCTTCCAAAAACAGGTCACGGTCGCAGCTGACCCCTCCTTTTTTTTAGGGCATCGGCTAACGAGGAGGGCTCTTGCAGTGGGTCGTATCGGAAATGGCTAGCGAAGGACACAAGGGAGTAATGTCGGCTACCTTTCTCACTTAATCCGATCTCCGATAGCAATGAGCGGCCGATAAGGGCTTCTCCACGGAAAAAGGTGCACCTGAGCTGTCAGCTGTGAAGCATGGATTTCCGCCCATCGGTGATGGGTTATCGGTCAAGCGAACTGACCCACATAAGCTACCTTCCGGCCTCGAAACGAAGGGTTTTTAGGGTTCGCGATGCGAGCGAAAGTGAAGTGTACTGCTTCCATTGGGAAGAGCCACAAGGCCAAGAACGGAGAGAGAGAAACTACTTCCGGGAGGAAATAAGTATTTCGTACTTATCTGCTCTACGGACATGCGAGAAAAAATTCAGGCATATATATACAAAAACAGGTACTAGAATAAATATTTCTCAGCTCGTGCATTGCTGCCCCGGAGCCTTTGAATACATTCGAGTGGAATATTTTTCAATTACATTAATAAATATTTTGATAACCCAGGCAGATTATTTTCAATAAAATGGCGAAGGTAATAATACAGCTGGATTTAGAACATATATCTTTTGGTTATCTATAAGATATTATATGATGAATGGTACTATAGGATGAAGACAATCGCTGAGGGAAAAGGGAACGGGAAGAATGGAAAAGGCAGGCCTCGTGTGAGATATATGGAACAAGTTTTAGAGTATGTAAAAGAGAGGAATTACGTTAATACGAAGAGGTTGACGCCGTTGAGCTACGTAAAACCAATCCCAGGGTTGACCGATGATGATGATGATGAATAAGATATTATAATAGATGAAGGCTCTCTTAAATGAAGTACATCTAAATATATATTTGAGTTATATTATTTTAAAATTCTAGCAATCCCCTTGAATACCCAATGTAAATAATAACGAAGTAAACAAAATTGTCCTTAAACTTATTATTAAAAATGATTTTGCTCCGTAATTCTTAATAATTTGGTTCTCATCGCCTATTGAATGCCTAAACGAAAGGTAATACGCTTATCACGTAATAGCATGTATTTCATTTGATGTATCAGATGCATTTTTATGAGGCTTCATCTCCAGCTACCCACCCTCGTCATGGCTTGTGCGGAATTTCATTGAAGTAAATGAAAATCGTGATCAGAGTCCCCCTCCACTCCCCCAGTAAAGAACATCCCAAGGACGTCGCCACACGGTCTTTGTCGCACTTGATGCGCTTCAGGGAAGAGAGGTGAGGTTATGGCAGTGTGACAGCACAGACGAGGTTTGCAGGGAAACCTGACGTCCCTTTAAGACTTGCCATTGCGAGAGTCGGCTTGGGAATCGCTTTTTCACGCCCCGCACGACGAATGAATTACCTGACTTGAAAATCTCTCCTTTCGGTCTCCCATTATTTGAAAAAGGGTGTTTGCTCAGGAAAACTAATGACTTTACCCATCCAAGAGGAACTAGAATATTGAACTTCAAATAGAAAAATCGAGAAATGGTTTTATTTCCATCGGTATTTAAGAGACCCATTAACTACATTTTTCCGTCTTTTATTAAGTTCAAGTAATTGGGTCATTTACCACATTTTTTCATTGCTGAATGCGTACATTGTGAAGTAAAAATTGCGGAGTGTGTACAATATAAAGACCCGTATATTTCTGTTCTTCGATCCATCAATTAGCTCTTGAGGTATGAGTTTCGGAGAAGTGGGTGTGCTAAGGATTCGGACTAAAATTCATTTTTTTGTTTCATCTAACAATTTAGTATACAAAATACCGATTTTGGTTCCGAGTAAACGCCCCCATTGATAGAGTAAAATTCTAGAGGTGATTATTTCACTCGACCTAGCAAAACGTAAATAATGACGTGAAGAAACAAAACATCAAATGACAGAACAGCTGTTTGAGCCCTGGTTCACGAACATTTTCCTTTTCGGGGTTCAATATATTTGCTCTTTATGTCGCTGTCAGGGTTTCCAACAAACCTGGTGTTCACAACTTGTCTCCAGGGGGAAAGAGGAGTTATTTTCCGCGAGGGATCCCCCATTCCGGTAAGTACCCTTAAAACCGCTTCCGCAGCAAATCCCCTCGTCCAGGGCACTTCGGGCAGGGGCGGCGCCAGTCTGTCCGACAACCGGCGCCAAAACGGCCCGAGGGCGCCACTGCGTCGACCGAAAGAAATAAAGGCGCGGAAATGTTGGGCCTCGCGGTCACTCCTCGAGACAGTGGAGTGAGTGTCACAGCCGCCTGACCCCACTCTCTTGTTTCCCAGAAGCCACCGGTGCCTAACGGGCGGCGGGAATGCTATGCGGCGTGTAGAACGGTTAAAAGTGAAGGACTCAGGCCGCACACCTTTGAAAAACTACCAAGGAACAGTGACACTACAGCTAATACAGTGACACCTCGGAATCATATTCCTCAGCTCAAATCTTCCATAGTCGAGGTATCACTGTATTTGCATTTTTTTCTTGCCGTATTCACGTGCAGTGTAGTGATGTCAAGGTGGTAAATTAATTGGACTCTCGTAATTTGTTTATTCGTCAAAACAGTACTGGGTAAATGTGACGATCATGTACGAGAAATCAGCTACTTTTCTCTTGTAAGACCTCATTTGGAATATGCTGCCAGTGTATGGGATCCCTACGAAATCGGTTTAGATTACGAACTTGAACGTGTGCAGCGAAGACCGGCAAGATTTGTAAAGGGACGGTATGATAACCTTATTAGCGTAACTAGTCCATTAAATGAATTAAATTGGGAATCATTATCAGATCGAAGGTTGAAATTTAGACTTAATCTCTTAAACAAATTCCAAGACCATATTTTCAGTGATGATGTTAATAATATTTTGTGGGACCCAACTTACTATGGTAGACTGGACCATAATCACAAAATTAGAGAAATAGATTGCCGAACTGCAGATTCAAAATGCCCTTTTTTCCTCGTACTATTAGGGATATGAATAACGGTAAATATATCCAGTACGAGTGTAGCAATGGATAACATTGGTAGCTGCATGTTGGTGTAAGGACTTTAAGCTAGCCCAACTACCAGCATGTTTTTGCATGTAGGCTTTGGTATTTTTATCTTTTTTAAATAGCGTAGTTTTGAACAGTACCTATACAAGTACTAATCCTTTTTTATGCATGATATGTAGTGCATGTTTGGTGAGAGTTCTCCCCCTGCCACACACCTTTATGGTGGCTTGCAGGGTATTATGTAGATGTAGTTGATGTGACAGAGATTATTCTAAAAACGACGATTGGTGCAAAAATTAAGCTCCCAACGTGGCTGCCTGTTATGTTAGCGTGGACATCCACCAAAACATTCGTTAGCCGAACAAGCCATTGAAACCCCTAAATAATTTCGTCAAGAGATAATCAGACACAACAGCTTGATGTACCTACATCAAGAACTGCCTGAGAATCCAAGACAAAAGCCTAGTTATGAGTGAAAATATTCTAATGATTATTTGCATAGATCCCTTGAACCCAGTGATGCTGAGTCATTACTCGCTTTGCTTATCCATAATCGACTCTGATAATTCAAATGTCGTTACTAAGCAACATATATTCATTCCGGATTAATAGTGACCAATACCGGCCGCGAATTCCTTTTTCAAACCACAAAAAGATAGTGGTTGAGAGGTACCCTCAATTTTCATAGCAATGCGTAGATTAAGACTTAATAATATATATCTTGAGAACCAAGCGACTAAAAATAAAATCGGAAAGTAATCAAAATAATGAAAACGAACGCATTTTGTAAATATTGACTGTCTATTTGCATCTGGGAGAAATGAGATGTAGAAATACTCTATCTGTACATACGTAAAATTTTAATTTCTCAAGTAAATATTTCGCGCCGTAATTGTGGCCGAAAAAATTTTTAACTGCCGAATTTCCACATTATATACCGTATATAAAAGTAGGAATTCGCACAACTGACAAATGTCTTTCAAAAACGTTCCCAAACAGAAGTAAGTCATATGCAACATAAGGTGACGTGCATGCTCCCTACCCTGTTCTCCTGATAGCTTAAAAGCTATGTTCTCAAGACAGTCGGGCAAGGTCCTATAGTTTCCACTCCTCAGCATGACCACGTTCGACCAATAAGAGTACGCGGGAAAGGGCTCTTGGGGGCGGGAGGGTGGGGGGGGGGTCGTTTGAAACCGTCGGGATTATCTCGAATGGGTAACCTAGGAGTCACGTCGTGTAAAAAAGAATGGTTTGCAAATTCTGAATCGCTCCTTACAATTTCATTTATTTTTATCATTGAAGTTTTTCTCATCTTTCTCGACTAAAGACCCCAGATGAGGTAATACACAAGTGTAAACAACGAATGAGACTATAATCAGAGGCCTCAAAGCATCAAATTTGCGAACCACTCGTGTTAATACCACATGGCTCCTTTGTTACCATTTCGAGGTAATCTATCGAGGTTTCAAGCACAACCTCCTCTTGTCTTGCCAGGCCCCGAATGCCAAAGATAGCCAAGGGGCCAGGGTTGCCGAAGTCAAGACGGGGAGAAGCGGTCGTCCCCACACTCTGCCTTCTCTTGGGTGGGTACCTGAAGTCCACATCTCACTCATCAGCGCTTTAAAGGGAGGAGAGGTATGTACATGGATGGGAATGGAAGAGAAAGAAGGAAGGGTGGAGAGACACCCAGTGCCGGCATTAGCCTGATTTTAACGAAAACACGCCAAGGGAACCACGGCTGAATGTCCAATCCGACGGACGGAGTACTGTACTCGAATACCCTCCACAAAACACTCAATTGAGGGCCAGATACGCATTGGCTGCATTCCAGTGTGGCAGTATGTGGCATCTGAGGTTTTCTCGAGCATCAAAAGGCTGAATTTGAAAAGTTTTCTTTCTCATCACTTTCATGCCTAGACTCTTCGATTATGTTTTTGTTTCTTATCGTTTGTAAATAGTTAGTGTTTTCTTTGTTGAAGAAAGATCTGGTGCTTTCCCGACGTATCTGCTGCGTGAAGGTTTCTCGGGTCCTCCACCGAGTTAATGCGTCCATGTCCGTTCTGCCAAATATAATGCATGGAGGATCTTGTCAATGTTTGTATCTCGAAAATCTCCAAAGCGGTGTGGATGCGACTACAATCCAGTCCACACACTTGCCGCGCCACGTTACTCCCCGCTACAGGCGGGTTCAACCAGACTCGACCGCGCGATCGAAAAACTGATGTGAAATTCGGCGTCGCAAACGGTCGCAGCATCACTCATCGGATTCGCACTATGGAAGCTTTGTAGAGTTTCCCCATATAAGTTACTCCGTGATGCTCGGCGATGCAATTTACTTTTTCTCTAGATATATTAAAAAAAATTACCAAAAATGAGGGTCTGCCATTTTGTTTAATATCTTTGGTAAATAATTACAAAAATGTAAGCAGACTACATGAGAACCAAGACGAAAAATTGTTTCATCTAATGAAATGACTTTTTATTCCAATTATTTACACATAATGCTTTAGTATGGGTTTGATTTTGAAGATTTCGTGAGAAAATTGAGTGTAGACAATTTTTGCGAAATTTGTGCAACTTTGACCTCATGCTAATTGTTAGTGCTGTGTACTAAGAAAAATGCTTTGCGTCATCGCATGCAGAGGTCTTTTGAGAATATTAATGCAAAGTTTCAGCTTCCTGGCTTGAAAAAATCACTTTTTGAATTTTGGCCAGGTATTTTCGATTTCCGACCACTGTGCGACGCTTCGATTCCCGACCCATTCAGAAGCTCTGAAGACGATGACCGAGTCGGGAATCGAAAAGTCGGCGGACATGGACGCAATAACCCAGTGGAGGACCCGAGAAACCTTCACGCAGTTTTCTTTGTTATTTTTGTCGTTGCCTGGAATGTGTTATTAAGTTCGGAAGATGTTTTTCATCCCTTTTTGTTGTGAAGCAAGGGGAGAGATTCTAATTCTGAAGATTTAGGCGACCTGACCTGACAATGCTGTAATACAGTGAAACCCGGGTCGTAGTCAAGTTTAGTTTTGCGGATTTGGATCGTTTTTAACTTTCTGTGTTATCGGGAGAGATTCTTTTGGCCGTGATCGGAAGATGACTAAATAAAAATTGTAGTGATGCATGACATTTGATTTAATCGCCTGACGCATCAATTTGAGAGGATATCTATCACAATAGTATTAATGAAATTCGAAGATTACTCTGTTGTAAGAAAGACAGGGACTTTGACACACTAGCATCTTTCCTTTAGAAAGAAGCATGAAAATGGATAGATAAGAAACCATTTCATTCATTTCCACAGGATTAGAGGACCGATTTCTTAATTTATTTCATTATTTTGCATTTCCTAACGATAACTTGACATGTAAGAGATTCTCGTTTACTTGCACTGATTGCGTGTTTGCTCCGGCTTATACTTAAATCTCCTTTCCTGAAAAACTGGAAGAAACTTTCATATCTTCCAGTTCACCTAAAAACTGGAATCCAGGGCGGAGTCGTTAGGAGGTAATCCTTGGAGATAGCTCCCTCCCCCCCTAACCCATATGGAGAGACTGCTTCACCCCCGACCCTCGGTGGCAGGAAGGGCAGGAGTTGGTTTCCAGTGGGTCTAAGGAGGGGTTAGCAGCAAAGTTCTCCCGAGATTTCTTCTTCCAACTTCCTTCTTGAGTCGTTCAGGGAAGAGCGAAGTTCCTCCTCCGAGTTCAGCCAAGGTTGACGAATCTTTGGGTTCCACGCCAGAACTTGCATTCGGAGATACCCCCTCTTCATAATGGATTCGCTTAATTTGTCCGGAGTCGCAGTCGCGGACTGGCAACTGCTCTAATTCCTCTTCACTAAAAAGCTGCCCGGTCTCAAACTCATCGGTCATACATATTATCACCTACAATCCTGCACCGACAGAAATTAATATGTAGTCCCAATAATCTCTGAATAACGACTGATGATGACGTTTTGACCCAAAGGAGAGCTTTCCGCTTGGGGGACTGGTTTGGCTTAGTTAATTTTCCGAGGACTTAAGAAGCATGCACACCAATTTTGATATGATACGTTTAACGAATTCAAAGACCACGAACTGGCCGCGAAAACTTTAGCGGCGTTACCCGCTGAAATTGCACGTCCCGGTCAAGGCGAATGATTTTTTCTCTGTGGAATATCTTGATGATACCATAAATTAAAACCTTCCTCATACTTGAAACGGTGAGTCTTTAAACAAACATGACGAGGCACAAAAGCTAATGCTTCGTGATTAGAGTTTATTGAAATAAAATGTGATTGCATGACATACTGGTGGCTGTTGAAAAGACGGTGAAAAGAAAGCCATCCCACTTGTCTTTGCTATTATGAAACACACGTATAGAATTGCCACTTAGCAATTCTTTATTCATCACGATTGCATTCAAAATCACTCTCCATTGCTGTTAGCAGTTGCTAGTGGCTTTCGATTGTGAAGAGTACTTAACTGGTATCTTAGGATCATAACCATGACTGCACAAATCAAAGGCAGTGAGGACAATTGTATTCTCCCTGCAAAGTTACCTGTTTCATTCATCACCAGGTGCTCAGCGGCAAACTAACGTGCCCCACGGATCTGGATGAATTTGGGTCTTAATGTCAAGTAGAGAGGTATTATATATAATAGTAATATAACCTGATGTTATAATAATAACATCAAGTAGAGAATGAAAGTCGAGAAAAGACCAGGGAGGAAACTGAAATAAAACTCCAGTTCGCTTTCTAAAAATTAGTTCTTTAATTAAAAAAAATGTTAGAATCAAAACTATGAATCTTGGAACAATGACTGCCATCAGGGAACTATTGACAAAACTTGATAATCAAGACGCTATATCGTCAAAGAGTGCTTTATCAATCCCCCAAAGAGCCCAAAGCATTATAATTATATTTTCAAGTTTTGAATATTTTTAAATGCTTTTTGGTACTATGCAACTGATAAGTAAAGATTAACAAAGTCTGACTAATCAAGGAAGAGATATACTTACTTCAAATCTTATGTATATGCATTCCTAACTCTTCTCAACAGGTAATTCTTCCGTCAAAATAAGGCAATTATTGCAGCACCAAACTAACTTGATGATTCTTTCTCGAGTCTCTCTTAGAAAAGGAAGCTAGGCTATAATATGCCCAACTGATGATATGGGGAGGTGAATAATACTGGGGTAAATTTCGCCATTAGTGATATGTGGTATGTTAGGTTAAAGAAGGAATTTATCAGGGAACGGAAACCAGCATTAACCTACTTTTAACGAAAAGATCCGCGGTTTAACGATCCGCTTGTCAAACGGAGTACTGGAGTTCAAGTGCACTACGCATATTACTTAATTAGATACCAATACACAGGGAAAAATCTCTATCATAGCCACGATTTAAACCCTGGATGGGAAGGCAATATTCCTTTTGGCACCGCTCAAATCCTAGGAAACCAATACCTGAAGCCTATATCTCCTCTTTTGGCCAGAAGTAGAAGAGTAGGTATTCTTCGAAATAGAAATAAAATACTATACCGTATCATAGAACCTCATCCAACCGTACTGTAGTGAACTAAACTCCTTATGCATCGTTGACTGGGCAAGGGCATTTTGTGATTGGGAGACTATCCTTGACAGTAATCGCGACAACTTGCAAGGGAATCTTTGCCGATTCGGGGAACCTTTTCCCTCGTTACACAAATTTGAATATCAATTCACTTGCCACGAATCTTTGTCAGCCCTGCGTTCTTGGTGACCACGGGGATCACAAATATTTCTCTTACAACCCGCCATGCTCATTATCTTGTTAATAAGTATTTAGAAGACAAAAGAGCGATGTTACATTTCACTAGCTACGCTCCACCTTAAATATGCAGCCATTGCATGGGAACTAGACGAATTAGGTTTGATCAGAGAGCTAGACACTGTGCAGCGTAGAGCAAGTAGGTTCATTAAAAGGTGTTACGATAGGTTTAGTAGCGTATTAGAAAAATACAAGAATTAAATTGGGAATCAATATCAGATCGTAGGTTAAATTACAGATTTAATCTATTGCAGAAAAATAAAACGAATATCTTTATTGAATATGCTAGATACTTTCGATTGTATCAGGCTCAACCAGGTGGAAGTTGAATTTCACGAATGAAACAGTAACTTTGTTTCCTTCCACGGATTTATTTCCTTGGGTTGACATGTTTCGACACATGATACCTGATCTGATGATGACACCGATGTTCCGAAACATGTCGTATCAAGGAAATAAATCTGTGGAAGGAAACAAAGTTACCGTTTCATTTATTTTATATACATATTAAAAATCCCTGCGTATAATGCTATATTTGACCATATAAATAAGATTATATGGATTCATTGTCGTACTGATAGACAAAAAAATGTCATTTTTCCCCCGTACTATAAGAGAACACTATAGGCAATATGGTAAAGGGAAATATTTTAGTATAGTAGGGGAAATATTTTAGAGTAGTCTGTAGTTCATGATGAATGCATTGATATTGCTAACCCATGCATGGAGGTAAATGCAGATAAAATATTTAAATTAATGCCATTATAACCAATAATCCCTACATTACTATGCAAATACTAGCCATCTAGCTGTATTTGACCCTATTATCTAACATGATTATATGCAGTAGCCTAGTAGCATGCCAATAGTGCATGTTTGGTGATATTCAACCCTGCCACACACCCTCGCGGAGGCTTACAGGGTGCTGCGTAGATGTAGATGAGTCACTAACCTTTTACTAATGTTTAATTGAATATAAAATTGAATTGCATCAAGTATTTGATTACTCGATACTTTTTCACAATCCACATTCCATCCATCCGGCTCTTGTCCCGTAAATCATATTTTTTCCTGCTCTGTGTTCACGCGAAGCCGAGCGTAAAAAAATAGCCCTTCCGTTGCGTGCACAGGACGACGATTGCCATTATTCGAGAGGAGGGCCGCAAGTGGACTCGCAGTCGTCCGTTTTATTTCCAGTAGCGCTTCTATGATTTCGGCCATTAATTCTTGCCTGCCGCTGATTAAATTTCGGCCCCCCTCCGTTTTTGTGCTCTGTCCTTGCTCTGCTGAATCACCGGTTCGACCGCACGGGTGACAGTGCTGACAGGTGCTGTATAAAGACGGGAGACGCACGGCCTGGGATCCCCAAGTGGCAATTATTCACTTACGATAGTCGTCTTATCGAAACGCCTCTGCAAAGCGAGGTCTTTGAACTGCGCCCGGGTTGCCGGCGGTATGAGGCGCGAAATCCACTCACCACCGCTCCCGGCCGAAGCGCTCCCCCCAAAAAAAGAGCATTGACTTGAGCAACCAGTTATTAGTGAATTGATTTATCCATTCACCGCAGCCCAGGGAGTCCAGAACTGTTTCTCCCGAATGTCGACACTCTCACGTCAGCTGGGTACCGATGCATGAGACCCGGCGTCGGGGTTCTATAGAAGAGATCTATAGAAGAATGCCATGCTTAATAAACATAGCTGCGAAAACACTTCGGTTGTCTGGAGCGTCATCATATTCTCGCTGTTTCCAAAAAAGAAGTGGCAACGGCATTTGGAACGCAAAGGGACTGATTCAGGAATCGGAATATCTTTTCTTGCGAAGGTCGTACTTTAGTAAAATTTTCCAGCGTCAATGTACCATTTGATGTTTGATGTTTAATGCGCAATGGGTAGGACATCATTTCAAAAGAGAATGATAGGAATGTGCATGGAAATATTTCAGGGAAACAATTATCTTCGCTTGCCGCGTGGAATTCCGCCTTTCTCATTTCTCGCTCGTCAAGAAATCTGTCCGCACGGCGTGGAAAACGAAGATAAAATGGAGAAATGGAAAAACGTATTAAAATCCCATTTTTACAGTCTTTGTCTCTAAATAAGTGCGGGGGTTGATGATAAAGCAAAAAAATTCAAATTTTTAATATTCTGGAACATTGAGCTTCATAAAAATGACTCAAACTGCATGAAATACCACCCCATTATAAGTAAAACAATGAGAAATTATGGAAAATTATTCCAGGGAACGGAAATATCTCATAATACCACAATGGTAATGATTGTAAAATCCATAGAATGGCGTGAAAACTGAAGCACGAGGTCATTTAATAATTTGTAACTGACTCATTATGGTTAAGGATGAACTGTTCATGAACCCATACGAAATATTAAAGGTAAATTTTGTACAACCCGTGGTACATTAGTTATCGGTTTTTTTAAAACCATGTTGCGTTTACAAGTAAAATGATTACATCACTTAAAATATTGTTGGACAAAATATAAATTAAATTGAATCCCACATAGGTGCTGACCCTACTCTCTTCTGACTGCTCCTGAATCTTTGAGGAGAAATGGTATCGTTCACCATATTTTTATTACCAAGTCTGATGGTGCTTTTAAAAATAAAAAGACCCGTACTTTTCCGTTCTTCTATCCGCAAATTAGCTCTCGGGTTACCCTTTTGTTTTTGACCCTTTAGGAAAAGTGAGCTTGTACGTTATGCACTTCAGCCAATCACAATTGAGACTGCTTTACTCCTTACCCCAACAGGGGGCAAACAACTGACTCTGCCAATGGAAATGGTTGCGACAGGATCTGTGTGAGCGATTAATTTTGGGCAACCACCAGAATAGGTGGTATTAGATTAAATATGCGCTCTGATATGTAATGAAATATTTTTTTATGTTTTCCCGATAGGGTTGTTGATAGAGCTCACTAAGGATTACCCAAAATCCTACAACTTCGCTTACATGACGCTTACAACATATCCAAATTTATGACATGACAAGTATGAAAAACGCACCTAGATTGAAAAGCACCCAGAAAAAAATCATTTTGACCAAATTAGTTTATCGCCAGAGTAAAGCAAATATCTGAAAAATACCTCCATAGAATCGTCTTAGTGCATAGCATTTTTTAAAAAGAATATTATAGTTTACCCATGCCACACACCTTTATGGTGTCTTGCAGGGTATTATGTAGTTTTAGATGGCTTCCGTAAGAGCAGCGCTTATGAAACTCAACTTTTTTCACGATATTTCAGCTTCTGGTGCAAATAGTATTTCAGTTGATGCTACATTTCCTGTTTTCATGAAAGCTTTTGTCAAGGGCTCATAGCAAGTTACTTGTGAAATTTACATCCTATGAGTTAATAACTTATTTTCTTGTGGAATAGCAATATTGTATCATGGATTAATGATTTTCTACATGAGCACATGCAAATGGTTTCATTGGACTGTGTTACCCCGGCAATTGAAGTCACTTCGGGTGTGTCACAGGGTAGTGTGATGGGTCCATTCTTGTTCCTTCTGTACATAATTGATATCAATAAGGTGATAAAAAGGTTGGGATGGAAAAAAGGAAAAACCATGAAAACCGTGTTGCATCCACTCTGTGCTACGAAGTACTTAAAGACGAATTTAAAGAAAAAAAATTGGCGTGAAATTAACGTTCAGTATCTGCGGTCAGTATTATATTCATCTCGTGTGTCTCAATGGAATCCCCACCCCTCTCTCACACTCATTTCGTGGAATAAATCGAGGATTGGCTGGATCGAGATATTTGGGCATGCCTCTACGTCTTTTGACTGTTCTATTTCATCATCATCATCATCAGCCAGCAATCCTTGGATTGGTTGGACGCAGCTCTCCACTCTATTCTCCTATCAGCTAATCTCTCAATATTTGCGTACCTCCTGATCAATTTAGGCATCACTGCTCTAGTAGTACATCTAAATCCACGCAATTCCCTGCAAGCCTCCGCGAGAGTGTGTGGCAGGGGGTGAATACCACCAAACATTCACCTTTGGCATGCAACTAGGCTACTAGATGAAAGCATGTTATATAATAGAGTCACATGCAACTAGATTGTTAGTGTCAACATAGTAATAAAGGAATTATTGCTAATAATGGCATTTATCTAAATATTTTTATCCGTGGCACAATCCGTTCAAAAGCAAGGGAATCAATTGCAGCTGGGAAACTTTTTGGTGCCGATCCACCAGTTGACTTTTGCTTTGACTATGGTTCACTGGACGAGTACAAAAATATCACTCTCATTAATAAACTTTAATACGGATATGCCTTGATCCCTTTCATTCCTATCCTTACACCTTTCCTCCCGGTCTGACTGTTAGTGCGGAAACAGACTTTAAAACACCCATATTAACTTGAATATTTAACGTAACACCTTTAAAGTAATTGAGAATTTATCATACAATTTAACGTAATGGCTTTGGAGAGTGAGTTCGTGGCCTGAGGATATAACAAGTTTCTCGATAGGATAAGCTGGACGATGGCTGAATATTATTCATTGATTAATTATCACTCTCGGAGGCTCAACTTAAAGATTCTCTGTACTTCTCAAGTCGGTGGCACTTGACCACAGAGGTGGTGGACGTTCCTGAGGTGTTAAAATGCAGAACTCCCTTCTCCCCATCTCTCCCCCTCCCAGGTAATTGACCACTGGATTTTTTTTCTTGACATCCGAAAGATCCTGATTTCAGCTCCACCCAAGAGATGGGCGGTGTACTCCATTATAATTAGCTTACGTAATCGCATACTAATTAATTCACATGCATGCACGCTAACATACGTACACACGGGAAATTCGTTAATAATACTGGTGATTATTACTTTTTATAAATAATGCCCCAACAAGTTCCCATGAGGTATTATTAGGGCTTGCCGCGAAATCTGGTTTCAAATCAGCTTTGCCTTACTTAAATAAAAGGCTCAGAAATGCCACGGATATGCAGAATCAACAATTAGAAAAGTTGGACGTTAGTGAAAAGTTACAGTCTATAAGATTTTAACTTGTTAGGAAAATAATGTTGATTAGCGGCATAATATATATATATACTGAAAGAATGAACTATAAACAAGAGGAAAGCCATTGGACTTTCCAAATGTCTTGCGGAAGAAAAAGGCAATACTTGAAGCGAATGAGAATATACTTGAGTACTAGGAAACCATTATAGGAAGAGTGTGTATGGGAAATTGCAGGAGGGCATGAGAATAAACTCATGGGAACTAAAAATAGGTTTTTAAAGCGCAAAAGCATTAAAAGCAGGGGTAAATAGTACTGAAACTATTGCTGAAAAGAAAACTTAACTCTGTCCTACCACGTAACTTTACTAGCAAACGACCCGGGTTTCGACGCCCAACGTCATCCACTGGTAAAGACTGTACGAAATACATCGCATATATGCGATAGGTATATATATATATGTGTGCGATGGAATCTGTGGAGTCTTCACCTTTTAATGACGCTGGGCGTCTAAACCCGGGTTATCTGTTAATAAATTTATGTGAAACTTAATTTTTCTCTCCATTCATGAATAAAGGTCCATAAAGGTAAGCCTGAAACCACCAGTATTTGGTAGAAACACATGCACTACCGCGAAAAAAAATATGGTAAATACGTTTACGGGCAGAGAATAAGGTGACACTTCTTGTTAGCTTAAAGGCACTTGGTGTTCAAGTATCACTTTAAAAGAATAATTTTCGAAATGAACCATTGGGAGATTCATCAGAATGTAAGGTTTGGAAAAGAAAAACCTCTAAGAGAAATGATAAAGAACTCGGGAGGAAAATGCGGTCTAAACCGTATAGAACCTTTGTTTTGCAAAGACAGTCTACTCTTCGTAAGCCCTTGAAACTGTTTGAGGTTCAATTTTACTAGCACCAGAATCACCTTCAATACGGATCCCTAGATTCACGCCAGTGCCGTAATTTCTTGCTGACGAATAATAACCAAAATTAAGGTGAAAATTTGATAAAGTTAATCACAATCAGTTTTCTACGAGCACCTTTCGTGGACCAATGGCGACCCAAGAGTTAGAAGGTCAAGAAGAATCACCGTGACTTTCTCCACCAACAACGTGATTTCCCCATTGCACTCGCCGGGGGAAACACGCGATCGTGAGCAGCAGAATGAGAGTGAGCGATGGTTTGCAGCGATCAGCAAACGTCGATCGCATCGAATCACTTTCCAGGCAGCTTTGAGGGAAGGATGTCAAGGAAAGGCTGGGATGAAGATCACTCCGGAGCGTTGCTGATAGAAACAAGAACGGGAAGACAGAAAGGGGAGGAGGCACCAATATAAATACCAATCGATATAAATTAAACGCATGAGTTTAAATATTAGACAATTAAATATTGGATACGTTCATGGCATGCGGATTATAGCGCCACCAAGAACGAAATTCTACGACACCCCAGTTTTGAAATGCTAACTTTTTATAAAATTGATAACAACACTTTTTTTTAAGTTATACATTGGAAACTTACAGTGTGTATGAAAAACGTTTATATCTAAAACTATTTAAACTTTGGTTGCAATTGAACGACTTGGTATTGATTTACGGCTCATCAAAGTCGGTGCTTTGCTCGAACACCGTCAAAAACAGGCACTTTTTACGTCACAACCGTTGTAAAAAAAATGAAAATACCTTTAATAAATGTAAATTTGCCATTCTATAACGCAGAATGAAATAAGAAAAGCTACGGTGTGATTAGTTTTTCTGTAAGCCTAGCTGTTAATTTGTTATTTGTATTCAAACTCGATTGCACATAATTTCTGCGCCGACAGTAAATGTGTTCATGTTACGCAAATAACTTGGACTGAGATATTCCGGTTTAATAGAGAATGAAATATTAATTTTAAGTCCATTTCAAGCAGCACAGATAAGGCAGGATACGCTGCCTTGTTGATGACGAAACCGGTTTATAGTTTACGTAGTGAAGAATAAAAAAATATTCGTCTCCTGAACTTACCATTGTATTTCAGAGCCCCTCAGCTCAAGTGAATATATGTATGTTAATAATATCCCGTGATAACTATCAAAGTTCGAAAAGTCTCCTCCTTTAAACATGGTATCAATAGTCATTTCATAGGCTTCAAGACCTCGTAGTCTTCTGCTACTGCGAAACATGGCGTGAAGTTCGCGCTGTTATGGGCCAACTAAATAATACGCTTAGTAAAATAAGCACTAAATGTTTTTAAATCAATGTACTAATTAAATAATGTTAAATAAGTAAAAGTTAATGATAATAAGTTATTTGAATGAATACACCTAAGACCCTAGTTAATAAGCTTTAACGGAGTGCACCGTCTGCTTGGAAACGTCCGCAGCACCACCTAGTGGCAGGTAGAGGAAATAGTACCACGTCACACGTATGATTTACCTGCATGCATTAGTTTGCCGTCACGTTTTCCCGTCATTGAATTTTTTCACTTTTAAGTTAATGAGAAAGAATACTTAACATCGTTTTAAAATCGAACTGCTTAAAACGTGCGCTCCAGAGGTTATGAATTTTCGATCAGGGCAATGAGGAATATCGGGAAACTATTTATTGTATGGGACCGAGTTTTTTCGGGTGGCTTGGGACAGCAATGAGGGCTCGGAAACGGGCAGGAGTGACCACGGCGGGGAGGGGAGGGGGCGGGCTGATCACGTGACCTCCTCCCCGCTTGTGTTGATCGAGCTCGAAAGGTAAGCACACCGCGACCCGCCGTCTCTTTTCCAGAAACATCATCATCCTCTCTTTCTTTTTCTCTCTCCATTTCAAAGCGACGAGAGAGACGGATTGTCGCGCTCAGGTCGAAATGTTTGCCCGAGCAGAGAGACGGCAAACAAGCCGACTTCGCACAAACTGCGCCATTGACCCGCCTTGCCCTTCAGCGCCAGCTGCCCCGAGGGAACGGACGAGGGCACCGCCGCCGACGGCATTCGTCAATGACCGCAGCGATCCGACCTATGCAAATATACATTCTTCGTTTTAATACCCTTAAGCAACCATTAATTATTACACTCACTTATCTTCCATTCAGGCGATTATACAATCCAGGTTTTTCATATAGCCTTCACTCCGGCTATCACTATATTCAAATTATAAGTATCCACTGAGAGCCTTTCAAAACTTCGTGATGGTGTATTATAATAATAATAATAATGTTCATTATGTTCAAGGATTTACATCCCTATGAACAGTAATAAATAATAAATGTTACAATAGAGCTCACAGTGTGATATTATAACAAAAAATAAGGGTTCAATAGAATATTACAAAACAAATTGGATACTACGTGACATTTTGTTTGAAGTGTTACAATTTTGTATTTGGGTCAGCGGGAGAAAGACAACATAGGCAGTAATAATAAACATAAGCTAAATACAAAAAAATTGATTACTCAAAATACAGAACATCACTTGGTAGATAGAAAAAAACAAGAGATTTTCATTTGAATATTACAGACAAAGGGATTTTTCTTTCAGAAGTTTGAAGAGTTTCCTCTTGAATACGTTCAAGGATGGAGAGTCTTTGATATTTTTGGGGAGGTTGTTCCATATATGCGATCCTACAACTGTGACCGAATTTCGATAAGCCGTGGATCTAATCTCGTATGGCATGCTTTAAAACGGATGAAAGGCTAAATAGGAAGGATAACAGAAAGATCCTATCAATCAAAAAAATCCTATCATTGCCATTAAATGACGCTACAGCAGTCTGTAATTCTACCGTGGAATTGTATTCCAACAATTTTAATAAAATATTGTTCCGATACCATAAAAGGAGGTAGCTAATTAACGGATTATTCTCACGAAAAAAATTACTGAATGAAAGAGGCTGCTAAAAATGTTTCCTTACTATAAAACGAATTAAATGGAAGTAGTCGAAACACTTCAGCCTCGATTTGCTTCCCTCGACGTCAAATAACATGTTCGGAAAGTTCGTCTTTCATCGCGAAATTCAAATTTGGTATTGATTAAAGTCGAAGGTACTAATTTATTTATGAAGGAAAATTTGTGCTAAGTCCCGGCCAGGTATAGCTTACTCCTATCTAGTGGCTATTTATACTGTGGCATATAGCATAAATGCCTACATATCTAAAGTAAATATTCATTTTAAGCATGAAACGGGAGAAATCTTTATACTATTGGCATTGGCAAATGAACATCCGCGGCAGTTTACAAATTGCTTCCCTTAGCTTTCATTTTAGTTGTTATAATTATGAGATGTGATCTTCAGAATGGAGGCAACAGTACAAACGGAAGAAATTAAGAGGTTAGAGGTTCAAGAGAAACCTAGAGTTCGTCTAGTCCTAAGGTTTTCTTCAGAGAAAATCTAGAAGGTTCCACCGTTCGCCTGAATGCCTTATTAGACGGAAGTAGGACTGATCTTGAAGAGATATCGTCGCAGGGCTCAGGTTCCAGAGAAAACCATTGAAGCATTCGGTATTCAAACCTGACCCTTTGGGGAAATCAATATCCTAACCACATTGCCAACTCCAGTCCTTCTTTATCAAAATACAATCATTTTTCAATTTGCAAAACATTAACAGCTCTTACCTTGTTCAGAGCCATCTATTCGGGAAGTCAGAAGGTCCACAACCTCCCAGCGGCAGTTTAAACATTGAGGATTGATGAGTGAGGAGGGCTGATTTCACCGACACACAGGAACAAGAGGAGGAAGCCAGGTAATCTCAAACCTGGGGCTTGGATCCAATTTATATATCTGGAAATATAATAATAACGGGTTAGGACAAAAATTCAAGTTGAAGTGTAATACTGTGAAAGCAAACAAAGCCTCAACACTCCCGAAGTATAAAGTTACTTCGAGGTCGAACGAGGGAAACCCGTTAACTGCAACAATTTTTTTTAACTTATCAGATACTTGTAAATTTTTTGCGCGTGAAAATGGTGCTCCTAGCAATACTTTACACCAAAACGCGATTTTGTAATTTAATTACACGACCGCCTCTTCCAATATTCATTTCCGCAAAGAGCGAATAAAATTCAAAATTCCGGACGAAGAGTAGAAAGCTGCACTTCCACTCAAGCAGTATATTTCCTTCATAATGGCGAGTTATCCGGTGCCAAAAACTTCGCATCATCGTGTGTTCGGACGAGAATTTATTTTTTCCACTCCCGCAGTTCCGGAAGGCGAATGCATGCGCTCGCCCGCCATCACATATTCCATCAATGATTAAATGACTATTCGACGCCGAATCACCCGCGGTCTGCTGCACTGTATTCACGAGCTCTCGTGCACCACCAACGCCAGGAAACTATATTCCCATCCATCTCCATGCCATCCATCCATGCCATGCCAGAAATCCATCTCTCTCTCACTCTCAGCGAGTATTTGTACCTATTCCCGAATGCTGCGGGATGCAATTGGAGGTGAACAGAAACCGAGGCCGATCACGGTATCCAGTCGGGGAGTGCTTCACCTCGGAAATGATTCTACTTCCTTCTCTTGGGTAATGTTCACGCCATAAGAATCAAAAGGTGGCCGTGGAAGCGAATAATGATCATTAAAGAGGCTTCCTCAATAAAATAGCAAACCTCATTTACATCTACATCTACATAATACCCTGCAAGCCACCATAAAGATGTGTGGCAGGGGGTGAACTCTCACCAAACATGCACTACATATCATGCATAAAAAAGGATTAGTATTTATATACTGTTCTAAACTACTCTATGTAAAAAAAGATAAAAATAGCAAGGCAAACTTGTAAAAACATGCTGTTATGGGGGTTAGCTTCAAGTCCTTATACCAACATGCAGCTACCAATGTTATCCATTGCTACACTCGTACTGGATATATTTACCGTTATTCATATCCCTAATAGTACGAGGAAAAAAGGACATTTTGAATCCGTCAGTTCGGCAATAAATTTCTCTAATTTTGTGATTATGGTCCATTCTACCATAGTAAGTTGGGGTCCGCAAAATATTTTTAACATCATCACTGAAAATATGGTCTTGAAATGTGTTTAAGAGATTAAGTCTAAATTTCAACCTGCGATCTGACAATAAACTCTCCTCTCACCTCTCCTCCTGACACCTCTCAGAATGTGATGTGCTTCTACCAAAACTCATTACTATTTGCATTTTCACAGTATACCACAGTAAGGAGGAGCAAAAATATTGTTTTGGGATTTACTTTCAACCCAGCGACTGATATGGATTCCCATTATAGTTCTTCTAATAGAATGGTTACGGGGGATTGGGTTGGTGTGGAACTAGAGTACTGGCCTCCCATCCCGAGGGCCCGGGTTCGATTCCCAGCTGTGGCGGTTTTTTAGTGACAAACCGGTCCCCACTTGAGTGGCTAGTGGAGGGTTCAGTACTCTGTCCGTCGGATGGGCCGTTAAGCCGTGGTCCCCTTGGGGCCTTTCGTAAAGAGTAGTCCAATGCCGATGCCGGGTTTCTCTCCACCTTTCCTCCGTTCCCTGAAAACTCCTACCATTACCCAATTACCCACCTATCCCAAATGGCGCAAATGACCTCAGCTGTCGGAGGCCTCCCCTGAATAGCCAAGCAACCAAGAATGTTACGCTAATATAGTTATCATAACGTCCCTTTATAAATCTTGCCGATCTTCGCTGCCCACGTTTCAGTTCGTTATTAAGCCTATTTCGTAAGAATCCCATATATTAGCAGCGTAACACAAACGAGGTTTAGCAGGGAAAATTTAGGTTATTTTTCGTATAGGATCATCGCATTTGCCCGATACTCTTTCAATGAATTCCAGTCTCAGAACAGCTCGATCAATGATTTCCCGTATGCGTTCACCCCCAGGAAAGATCATGCGTAAATCTTATATCTATATCTGCGACATACCCTGCAAGCCACCTCGAGGGTGTGTGGCAGGGGGTGCATTCACACCAGGAACAATGACACAACAAACAAAAATGAACAACACAAAACAAACACCACACCTTTAAAAGTAATTAGGGGAAAAAAGAAGAAAAACTACCAGATCCCAATCATGCAGGACACACCCACGAATACCATGCATGACCTGAAACCCGCATCCAATTTCATAGATACTCATGCATGCAAAACAAAAAGCAATTTCGAGTCACACCTTGATTTGATCATGCGGGAAACAAAAAAAATCTTGATGCAGGATATCAAAAGGGAACTGGAAGTGACTCCGATCATGTAATCTATCCTCCGCGATCAATCTAGGACAAGCAATATCTTCCATTTGTTCACAATCAAGTCACTATTATAGGCAAACATATTTCCCAGTTGTAATAGGGTTTCGGCCAAGAGTCTGGATGCGGAGTGGATATTGGCAGGGTCTTGTCCTCTTGCTTGAGGCCCACTTCAGAGAGCGACAGGTGAGCATATTGATGAAGGGGCCTCAGCTCTTCGCGTGGCTGCACGCACTTTTGGGAAGAGGCGCCTGGGATCAGGGCCAAACTATTCGTCCACACGAGAAAAATATAAACTGAATCCATTGGATGGTTAGCAAGGACCGGCGGTCACATACACGGCACATCGCGGGTTATGCTTCGTATGACAGCAGTTCAATCATCACTGGACACGAGGAAAGGGAGAGAGTAGGTAGGTGTCTGCGATTTTCCCAGGGTGAACTTTTATAACGCCATCATCATCATTGGTCAACAATCCTAGGATTGGTTTGACTCAGCTTATCACTCGATTATTCTATCGGCCAACCTTTTCCTTTTCAATACTTATAACGCCATAGGTATCATTTATGACGTGTGTGGCATTATAAAGCACTCTACTCCACCGTGCGCCATATACTGACACGCAACTACATCTACATCTAGGTAATACACTGCGAGTCACCACGAGGGTGTGTGGCAGGGGCCATTAGAGGCAACAATTAGGCCCAAATAAGAGCTACAATGATACGTCTACGTATCATCTACGTAATACCCTGCGAGTCACTGTAAGGGCGTGTGGCAGGGGGGGATAATACTACTATATGGATACTATTTATGGATATTACATGGATACTACTCGTAACGATAGAAGTAAAATGTCATTTTTACCGCGAACACGGAAAAAAATAGTTTGCCAGATACAACCGAACATGTTTGATAGGACACTTTTCGGTTAAAATTATTACATTTTCAATGAAAATTACCATGCGCGATAGATAAAATTTATTGAACCATTTGGCATCCGATTATTGAAAATTTCGGTAGCTAAGAATTGTCTTGAAAACCCGAATAATTTCGGCTAAAGTTACTGAATCGGCTCGATAGTCGTAAGGGCTCGATAATCTTCACCAAGCTTTACCGAACATTCCAAGACCTGACTTAGCGTTTGGTTGAAAACATCAGAATCGTCGAGATTCTGTTCGATAGATTTTACTATCTTGCATACAATATATCATGATAGTCACCTGCTTATAGGAATGTTTCTATTGTTGCATTGTTTACGGAAACGGAGCCATGCGCTTCCGAAATACTGCCCTGCAAAACGGGTTAACAATATGAGTGGCTGTCCAATCCATCTAGTTGGAACTAGACTATTTGCGATAGCATAAAAATAAATTGGTCCATTCAGTCATCTTCGCTGTATTATCCATTACAATTGATATTCGGGCCAACTATTTCTTATCCAATTAAAATCCGATGCCTCATCCTACCTCTTTTTTGAGAGTATGGTATTCGATGTATCAGATGCAAGCCTTGCAGCCTACTCTGTGAACCACGTGAAATTCCTGCATGTGTTGTGTGTTTTTTCGGAGTCTGCGAAGTTGTGAACGATGGAAGAAGAGCTACGACGCCTGCTGAAGTCCTGGGGTCTTCATAATGTGTGAACATTAATAATATGTTTGATTAGTTTAGACATTAATTAGGTGTGATAAATCACGATGACTATTCTGTTCGATAACTTTAGCCGTATCACCTTTCTTGACTATCAAATAGTTTGGTAAAATAAACGAAAAACGCTAACTTTTCTATTCGAGTTCGATAAATTTAATCAGACCCTCCAGAATACCGAACAAGTTTGGTGAAATTAACCGGAGAAGGCTAGTTTTTCTTAATAAATTTTATCGTACTCTTGATAATTTTCACCAAATTTTTCTACCGAACAGCCTTGATAGAAATAACTGTGCAATTCAATGTTCCATATGAACTGAACTTATAAAATTTCTCAACATGTGAAAAATTCAATCAAAATTTTTTTTCAGTGTACTATAGGAGAGTATAATAGGCAGAGTAACAAAGGGATACGCAGGTAAAAAAGTTTTGCACTATTCTGTCATGCATTAAGCATGTTTTAATATTGCTAATCTATGAATTCTGGGAAAATACCGATAAATATATTTAGGCTACTGTTTTTATGACCAGTACCTAATTCATTAATGTGTAGTGATAGAATAAAAAAGACGTTGAAAACTAGCTATTTTATTCGTGGCTATACGGCAGAGCATGGCTCTTGCAGTAAAATTTACAGATCATTAATGTAAAGAGAAATGTCGTTTTGACGAAAAACTAATATCAGATGCGCGATTTTATGTAGAATTTAGAATTGTAAAAAAGTGCTTGCCTTACCACACTTTTTTAATAGATATTAATAAATGTTTTCTGTAAAAAAAGCAGAAAAGCCTTAGTTACTTACATGAAAGTGGCGCTACAGCATGTTGTTATCATTGGCAACGGTACTTGTGACGGAACGTGCTTACAAGCTTATTTACCGACTTAATTTAGGCATATACCTTACTAAGGTCCTTCTTATATTTTTTATATAATTTAAATATTTCATCGGTTATTGATATGGTGTAATTAATACCAATGCTTCCAAATGGTAGCAGCGTCATTATTGCCAAGCAATTTTCAAGAATACGAATTTTAATAAAATTTAAAACAAAGAGTTGTATTTGCAAGGGAAATAGTTTAAACCTATGCAATAAATATTTAACCTATTTTAGAATACGTATTAGCGGGATTAAGGCTGTATTCTCACTTTGTAAATTAAACGTGGCAACAACACGTCAGTCATGTTCCGAGGTCAAAATGAGTTAAAAGAGCTTGTAAAAAATAGAATGCAACTACAAAGCGCTATATAATAGCATACTCATACAATTATTGTGCATGCGTTACCACCCTATAGATGATATTCCATATAGGTGTTTTTCTGGATTGGTATGTATTCATTAAATAACATAGCTCTTTTACGGGATTTTGAATCGCGGAGTCACGGTGGAACCTCCTTAAGTTTGAAGAATCGTGAATATTATGGCGATGGAACGCAGAGCAATAGAATACTAGTGAGCAAATCAATATCGCGTGATTGAGAGGATTTGTTAACATTTACGAAACGAAAACACATGCTCCAAGTCTCTCGTCAAAACACATGCTCAAGTTCTCTGAAAGTGAAAAAGCAATCAAAATTGTGCAGAGTTTAGTCCTTTTTTACTTAATTTTTATCCTTCGGCACGCTTTTTAGTTGCAGTAGCTCCTTTAATGTATCTTATGTTGAACGACAAACCGAAACCACTTTCAAATGACTTATCATTTATAATTAAGTGTACTTCTTTTATAAACTATATTTCTTCTGTTCTAACTTCTTTTCTGAATGTTTCTTTCGTTGGTGCATTCTGGTAAGCGGACTGTCTCTATGACTAGTGGTGTCCCGCATATCGCTCTGCTATTGCTTTTTAGCAAGATTTTGATGATAAAAATTAATTTTAAAATATTTTATTACCGTCAATGCTAATCATCAAAACTAAGATTAGTTAGACGTTATTCAATGCTCAATTTCTGTTTCTTGAAACCTCATCACATCACACATTTCCCTTTTACCTCCTTCAGTTCTTTATCTTACGATGCCCTGGTAGCTTATTTTATTCAATTATGTTATTAACAGCTAAGAAGTGAATTCTCCCTAAATTAAATTCTAACCCACAAACCAAGGATTGGCAAAGCTTTGAGAACCAAAAATGTCTCTCTCACAGCAATAAAAAAATATCCAAGACCCATTGAGGTTTGGTTACAAAAAAGGAAATTCAAATATAATATTCGAATAAAAAATAGCATTGATCATATAAATACCTAAATAAGAAAAAAAAACTCACATAATTTACGTAATTTGTTAAAATTATTGTAGGCAGTGACTATTGTCTGAAAAAGATTTACGGTCCGGTTTGCAACGGTCGATTTTACTTTCAGGAATATTTTTTAAATTTGAAATGAATCCATAGCTAATGTCACTTAATCAATGGAAAGTTTACCTTTATATATGAAACTATAATACTTTGATATTAATTTTCAATTCTACTAAAGAGTTACATTTAGTATTCACACGATGAGCGGCATTTAGTTTGCTAACCGTAGTTGCAAACCTAACCGACGACCATACTAGCGCAATCTGCTGGTTCCCTAATGATGAGCCCGTCTTAAAGTATTTTTATAATAACATTAGTACGAAATGAACTTAAGGATTTGATGTAATATTAACTAAACGCCATTCCATCATTTTTCAACTAATAACGAATGATAAGCGTTAAGCATAACCATCTGTATTCACTGTCTGAAAGCTTGCGGAAATATATTATCATACATACAAGAGAATTGCTCTACAGCCTGGAGTAGAAGGGTGTTTTACTGGAATTTACTGGAAAAGGGACCTTTATTGCACATTTCTCATCCCGTGACGTTTTGTTCCCGTGATGCACGGAAAATATCAACTAAAGACTGAAGAAAGGCACTGAAAGAAACGACTTTGACACTGCGATCTTAAGCTAATTTCACGTCCAGTTGAATTATAGCATTCCTTACATCTACATTTACATAACACCCTGCAAGAAACTATTAAGGTGTGTGGCAGGGGGTCGATTCACACGAAACAAGCATTACATATCATGCATAAAAAGGATGAGTAATGATATTCTAGTCTAAAATTCACAATTTAAAAGAAAGATAAAAATAGCAGAACAAGACTGCAAAAACATGCTGTCAGTTGGGTTAGCTTAAAACCCTTATAACAGCAAGTAACTACTTATTCTATCCATTGATACACTCGTATTTATACTATTGGATGTATTTATAGCTATTTATGTACCTCATCTCCATCTACATCTACACGATACCCTGCAAGCCACCGCGAGGGTGTGTGGTAGGCGGTGAAGATCACCAAGCATGCACTACCGACATGAAAACAAGCAACTATACAGTCTCATGCAACTAGATTGTTAGTATCTATAGTATTTAAGGGATTAATACATGCATCATGCACTACAGACTGCACTAAAATATTTCCCCTACCTATCCCATTGCTATGCTGCCTATTGTGTTCTCTTATAGTACGGGGGAAAATGCCATTTTGAATCTATCAGTGCGACTATTTATCTCTCTAATTTTGTTTATCTGCTCGAATCTAGCATAATACGAAGGGTTTTTTTAAAATATGTATCTAACATCTTCAGTAAAGCTATCCGATTGAAATTCCTCTAATAGATTTACTATGTACCTTAATCTACGCTCTGATAATGACTCGCTCCCTAATTCTTGTATTAATTCTGCAACACTACTCAACCTACCGTAACACCTATAAACGAACCTAGCTGCTCTACGCTGCACACTGTCTAGTTCTCTGATCAAGCCTAATTTATTCGGATCCCATACACTGGCTGCATACACAATGTGGGGCCTCACTCGTGAAAAAAACTTTTCTCTTTTGTCTTCTCATCACATTTCCCAAGTACTAAATACAATAAAGTAATAAATCTTGTAATAAATAATGTAATAACGTAATATATCTTATTTTAATGTTTCCGTAAGTAAACATATATTTCGCGCTATTTTCTTCTGTGAGCGACATCAACGCCTGTAGGTTTTCTAGAATATCATGCAAAGTTCAGGCTAATGTTACATTCACGCTAATTTTCTCTAGCCTTTACTCAGCGACGCCGTCTCCGTCGTGTGGACGTTCTTGCCTCGAGTTGCTTTCGGCGGTGGCCCCGCGGGCATCCGCGCGTCTGACCGCGAGATGTCCGGCACAGAGAGTTCATTCCTCCGAGGAGGCGGTGGCCAAGGTGTGGCCCCTCGAATAGGCCGACCGAATGCACGCTGGGACCACAGTGGTGGGAGCGCTGGTAGGGCGGGGGCGGGAAGAACCACCCCCGCCCCCTCCGGAGGGGGGTGAGGGCCTTTCAAGAGGGTCGGTCGCCAAGTCGCGTCCCCGCCAGGGCCCTTCGCACATTCCAAAGGAACCCCATCTCGACATCTCTCCCTAAACCATGAACTCGTCTCTGGGATCCATACATAACCATGCTGCATATCAGGCTCTTCAATAATCAAATCTTCACATTAATGCTCTCTCTTTTAAGGGTCTTTTCTAATGCCCTGCCTTGTAGACAAATTAGTCCCTCGCCTCACGTAATTATACCCTTTCTCCCTCTTTCGTCCTGATCAGTGAAACTTTTCCACCAAAGCTTTCCTAGGTCTATGTTCAATTTTGCCTTATTTTTTCCAAGAAGATCTCATCACTTTACTTTTTATCTGATTGTCTCCATTCCAAATCGATTTCGCTGACTTATGACAGAGTGCTGGCATTCACTTTGTGGAAGCTCTATATAACATCTATATTCCCAGAGAAATAACTGTTGTACACTTCCAAACATTATATTAAAACCCAAAAACGACCATTGTTTTAGGATATTGATCAGGGTAATGATGACACAAAGGCTGAAATCATGGCCGGTTTTGGGATTAAATAAAAATTGTGGAGATGTATATATGTTATTTCCTTGTAAAGATGGACTATTTCACTGAATTTTCAATAATTTGGATGTCAGGCTTATAAAGCTACCAATGTGGTCATCATCATCAAAAGTATACTAATCCTAGGATTGGTTTACTGAAGCCCTCCATTCTGCCCTATTCAGAGTTAATTCTCTCATGCCCCGATATATTTTCCCTTTCCCGTCCTTTATTGTTCTATATACTTGTCCCTTGTTCTTCCTCGCGGGACCTTCCCTTTAATTTTTCCTCCTATTATATTTCTTACTAATTCATTGTGCCTCAAGGTATGTCCAATCCATCTGGTTCTGCTTTGCCTTAGGGTTTTCCATATTGTCCTATCTTCATCTGCTCTTCTGTAAACCTCTTCGTTCCTCACTTTATCTGTCCAAAAATCTTCAACATTTTTCTCCAGCACCATGTTTCGAAGGATTTTCTTTGTTCTGCTTTCCGCATGTTCCACGTCTCTGATCCACAGATTGCCATGCAACATACGAATGTTTTAATGAAGTGCTTCCTTGCTTGCAGCCGTAGGTTCTTTGAGCACAGTAGTTGTCTCTTCTTCGTGAACACATCCTTATCTTATGATGTTCTTTGCTTGATATCCGTCGAGTTTCTTCCATATTATAATACTGCTCAGGTAGGGGAAGTTCTCCACTCGTTCTAATTTCACTCCTCGAATGTGGATTCAAATGTGTGTACCTGATCATATTATTCACCATTCGCAGAAAAGATTTTCAAGCAGATTCCAGATTTCAGGCAATATTTTAAAACGAAAATGCTAAACATTTTCGACATGGAGAGGGAGGTTCCACGTAGTTAAACCTGAAACCATAAACAATAAATATTTACTTCAGATTTTCTGCTTAGAACCACGGGCAGTCGACTCTCAATTCGTTGTGAATCGAGAGGGTTCCGTTCAAATACAGCACGTAGTAGCGCTGAAAATGTAGCCATTTGGAGACTTTAAAATAAAAATTCGGTATTGTAAATAAATGGCATTTATCGGACGTCCAAATCTATCTATCAAGGAAGAAAGTTGTTGGTGGAATATTGATGGGGGGCATGTAAATGTTGTAAAATAAAATTGAGGAAAAGACGACGGGTGATGATGAAAGTATGAGAAAATATGGAAGGAGAAAGGTAAGGAAGATTATTAAGGATTGCTAGGAAAGGGGCCGAGGCATATAGTAAAATTATATAGAATAACGGCGGCGGGAGAAAGAAAAAGGGAAAATCACTCCGAAGTCTCATCAGAAACAAATTACGGCAAAGCGTGTTATAAACACCGTATCGGAGATCAGCTATCGGGTAGTAATTGGAAAATATGTAGGCGCACATAATCGAAGACTCAGCATTGAATTCCATTTTTTAGAAAACTAAAGCTGCCCTGATAATTTGTGAGAATAAAAAGACACTTTTCTCAAGATTAACTACGGCTATGGCGTAGCTAATCTCGAGTTTATTTTCTTTATAATATTGAGGTCTATTAAAATCATGGGATTTAGTCCACGAAAAAGAGATATTTTTTTAATAAGTGTCTACACAAAATATGTAACGTTTATACCTTAAAGGTTTCAGTAAATTCACGTTTCATTTGATTCAAAATCATGCAGACTCGTATGTCAACTAAGAATCTCCGCTTTTTATATTATGTAAGCCTATTATCTTTATATACTACGACTTCAAGCTATCAGAGAGGTGTGAAAGGACAAATAAGCATAAAATAATCGTTAATGTCAGGAGGAAAATAATGCAATTATACGTATTCACGATAGACTCAAAAAGCGAATGGAAAAGGTTCTTGGAGTGGACGATGGCGAAGCAGATTCAATAGAGCCGTTTCCTTCATCGAAAAAAAAAACAAAATACATTGATTACGATTCGTGCCCCACCAATTTCGAATTCATTTAACGCAAAAATTTTGAATGAGAAATCCCCTCCTACGAGAGATTTAAATGATAATTTTAAGTTTATCCGAACAAGCTCAGAATGTTGGGGTGCACTGCCCTGTTGCTGCCGTAACAGGTATATATCTAGTTTATGTTGCGGGGAATACGAAATATTCATCTCCAGGACATTTTCCTCACTTGGTTTCGTATTTTCTCGTTCCTAAACTTTGGTGGTCACTCCCGCTTTTGTTTAGATGCATATATTAGTCTGGGCCTATTCATTGCATTCTTGCACAACTAGCCTTGCATTCTTAGATACCGTTTTATTTTCCCATTTACCTGTTTAGCCTTTGCGCCCAGATTCGGACAGGTCGACATTTGCCAAAAAGTAACGAAAGATATTAACTGAAGTTAGTTTTGTATCAGTTAATGCAATATTTTAACGATTAATAGTTAAAAGTTAACTATTCTAAAAAGTAACGATTAAATTAAATAGTTAAACATATTTTTAACGATTAATTTTAATCGTTAACCCCAACTATAATACACCTCAGATGCTACTTAATAAGCTTTCACGGAGTGCACCGTCTGCTTGAAAGCGTCCGCAGCACCACCTAGGGGCACGTAGAGGAAAGAGTGTCACGTCACACGCATAATTTACCGGCATGCAGCGGTCTGTCGCATTTTCGCGCCGTTAAAATTTTCACTTCTTAATTAATGAGAAAAAGTACTAACGGACATTATAAAATCGAACTGCTTAAAATAAACACTTATAAGAGGTATAATCTTTTGATCAAGACAGTATAAAAGCGATAGGAAATTGCCCAATTGATTCGAGTGCTGCCGTAAGTTCCGTGGTCTCCAGACTAAAAAAGGTTCTGAAGAGACATCCACTGCAGAGCAGCCTTCTACAAAAGCACCCGAGCACAAATAAGCAAACCTGTGTACACTCCAGATCAAGCCCGACATGAATACTCGCCCTCCACTCACGAAGCGAGAGGTTTTACTTTAGCGGCGTGCAAATGCATCGCTCGAGTACCCACCCTCACCGTGTGCGACGCTCAACACATGAACTCTCCTCTCTCTTTCTATCTCTGTTGCACTCTTCTCACAAGTGGATGAAGGAGGCACACGGGAGGTAATCAGTATGTAGCCTGAGAGAACAGTCGGAGAGTAGCTTCGTCTATTTGCCGATGACGCAGTAGTATACCGGGAAATTCTATGCCCAAATGATAAATAATATTTAAATATTGGCCTACAAGCAATTGAAACTTGGTGTGATACATGGCAGTTAGAATAATGAATATGTAATAATGAATTGACAAACGTGGAATCCGTTAAATATCTTGGAGTAAGACTGACACATGACCTTTCCTGGGGTAAACACATACGTGAAATAATGGGTCAAGCGAATCGTAAACTGGGATTCGTCAAAAGAGTACTGGGTAAATGTGACGATCATGTACGAGAAATCAGCTACTATTCCCTTGTAAGACCTCATTTGGAATATGCTGCCAGTGTATGGGAACCCTACGAAATCGGTCTAAATAACGAAATTGGACGAGTGCAGCGAAGATCGGCAAGATTTGTAAAGGGACGGTATGATAACTTTATTAGCGTAACCAGTCTATTAAATGAATTAAATTGGGAATCATTGTCAGATCGCAGGTTCAAATTTAGACTCAATCTCTTACACAAATTCCAAGACAATATTTTCAGCGATGGTGCTAAAAATATTTTGCGGACCCCAACTTACTATGGTAGACTGGACCATAATCACAAAATTAAAGAAATTGATTGCCGAACTGACAAATTCAAAGTGTCCTTTTTTTCCTCGTACTATCAGGGATATGAATAACGGTAAATATGTCCAGTACGAGTGTAGCAATGGATAACATTGGTAGCTGCATGTTGGTATAAGGACTTATAGCTAACCCAACTAACAGCATGTTTTTGCATGTATGATTTGCTATTTTTATTTTTTTAAATAGCGTAGTTTTGAACAGTACCGAATCAAGTACTAATCCTTTTTTATGCATGATATGTAGTGCATGTTTGGTGAGAGTTCACCCCCTGCCACACACCTTTATGGTGGCTTACAGGGTATTATGTAGATGTAGATGTAGTTGACAAAGGGTTTTGGACTTTGAGGGGAAGGAGTGAGAATATCAGAGGCATGAGATAGACACCGATGCATAGCTATATTTTCCCAATACTTCGATGCGTGTTTTTCCAATGCATCGATTTATATTGAAATCGCGTCAATGCATCGATGTGGAATAAATTTGGAATAATCTTGAAGCCGAAACACCGGAAAAGGGATGGTACTTCACTGACAACGGTGCCCGATGAATTGTGCATCACGTATGTCATTCGCACTAATATACATATCTACATCTACAAAATACCCTGCAATCCACCATAAAGGTGTGTGGCCTGGGGTAAATTCCCACAAAAGATCCACTACATATCATGCATATAAAAGGATTAGTAATAATATACCTACTACTCTAAACTTCACTATTTAAAAAAATAAAAATATCAGAGCAAGCATGCAAAAACTTGCCGTTAGTTGGATAAGCTTAAAGTCCATTTCCAACATGCAATTACCAATGCTATAATTTGATACTCTCGTATTGGACATATTTACCGCTATTCATATCCCTAATTGTACGAGGAAAAAAGGACATTCTGAATCTGTCAGTTCGGCAATCAATTTCTCTAATTTTGTGATCATGGTCCATTTTACCATAGTAAGTTGGGGTTCTCGAAGTATTTTTAACGTCATTACTGAAAATACATATTATCTTGGAATTTATTTAAGAGATTAAGTCTTAATTTCAACCTGCGATCTGATAATGAATCCCATTTAATAGACTGGTTACGCTAATATAGTTATCGTACCGTCACTTTACAAATCCTGCCGATCTTCGCTGCACACGTTCAAGTTCATTATTTAGGCCAATTATTATTCAGCAATCCTCCGATTTGTTGGACGCAGTTCTAATCATATTTATCATTATATTCATCGTAATCATTATATTTATCCATTTTATCCCTGTTCCAGACTCTCTTTTACCCCATGGCCCTTATTATGCTTGATATGCAATGCATGTTTGGTGCGAATTCACCCCCTGCCACACTTATTTGTGGTGGCTTGCAGGGTATTATGTAGATGTAGATTCTTTTCCTTTGCCACGTGTCTGCAACAGTCCTATACTGACCTTGGCCTTTGAATCACCACATGTCTCTGCATAACTCCGCCCGTCATCTTCGTTCAAACAACCGAAATTCCTGTTCCCCACCCTTACCTCCCCTCCCTAGCCATTAAATGTCACCACCCTAAAACCCTCTCCCCAACAATTGCATAAAAGTTCACGAACACCATCTCATGTACCATGATAATTGCACCCCTCATTTCAACCCCTCGTGCCTGAGGGGTTAGAATCTAGATCGGTGATACAAAAATCAAGTGAAAAACTTACTACGTGTATCACTCTTAAGATGATAAATACTTTACCAACTATTGAAATTAAATTAAAATTCCCTTTCTCCGAAAACACAAACTTTTCCGACTGGTACAGGGGTCTGAATAGATAAATTCAGAAGATTCTTTATTGCCACCATTAAGTATTCATTCACGCGCTTTTTCTCCCTTTGCCGCTGTCGCTTCGTACCTATAATTTGACTAGGTCGATCGTACTGTCGATCGATCCCTTCATCAATCCCTGGACCGATCCCTCAATCGGTCTCTCTATCGATTTCTCTGTCGTTCTCTTTTTCGATCCCTCGATCGATCTCTCTGTCGACCCCTTTGATCGACCGATCTCTCTATTTATCCCTCGATCGTATTCGTGCAATGGAAACAGTAATTATTTCCCTTCATAATATCAATGAGTTACTGGCGGATAGTAAAAGAAAACATGTTTCAAATTAGGATCGCTTATGGTCCACTGAATCGGCATACAGTTTCACATTTTTTTCGAAAGTGAAAGCGTGCCAGGAGTTAATCGCTGGAGTCATTAGATCCGTCGCTCCCACAAATGAGCCTTTCCAAAAAACAGTCATCACCAATCACCACAAGGTAACCTAACGCCGAGACTGATTCATGGAAATGGACAAAAATCTACTTCCTCGAAGTGCATTGCGCAATTAATTACTTGTCGCCTCGTCTACCTTTCCGTATCCTCAGTTTCACTGATATTATCCTTATTTTTGTAGATACACAATTGGCTATTTATATGAAACTCTATAGCATCAAACAGTTTTGATAGCTGGTTTATTATATACACTGATCTGCATCTTTGTAATACCCTTTTGGTCAACCCCAGGGATAATTTCCGTTTTATCGCACAAGGCAAACACTGCTTAAAGCAGGAGAAAAATTATTTCAAATTGTGGTTGCAACTTGCACGTGAGGAACTGTCGAAAACGTTTTCCTATTTTTTTCCCCAGGAGTTGTGGCATGGAATTGGGGCGTTTACTCAGTACCGAAATCGCAATTTTGTACACGAAATTGTTAGATGGAAACGAAAAAAGAAATTTAGTAAAAACATTAATCTTCTAAACACGACCATTCACTCATAAATCAAAATTTTAAATAAGCAAAAGTTGACACCCACCGAAAAAGCTGCTGTGATAACATTGACGTCATTTTCCTCCCGTCTTTGACCACTCTTACGGGAAGGGGAGGGAGTAGAGGGGGATTCTCGGAAGGTCTGATCGCAAAGATGCTGTCCAAACTGCTCCTACTGGCAGTCAGCTGTGTCCCCCATTGCGATAAGGCAAAGTATTTTCGCGGGCTCAGTTTTGATTGGACAAAGTGAATTTACGTCAGAGGTTGCACCACACCCACTTTTCCGAAAGGGTTAAAAACATGAATTTTTCGACGCCTATAACTCGAGAAATAATTGACGGATCAAAAAACGGAAAAATGCGGGTCTTTTTATTTTGCAAACTCCATCAGATTCGACAATAAAAAAATATGGTAAACGACCTCATTGTGGATCTAGAACACGGAAAGATATTTTCCTGGCGCAATTACGTGATGGTAAAATATCGGTTAGTAGGGAGAGGCTAAAATAAGGACCCGATGATTTTGGGAGGCCCGAAAAGCGAAGACGGCCTCCCTCCTCCTCCTTTGGTTGTCAGCACGCGCCGCGATCGTCATCGCCTTCGCTCCGAGCCTCACTTTCTCGGATCCGCCGCGCGAGAGCGTTGCGCAAAAAGAAAGGACTGCTTGAAGAGAGTCCGTCGCAGAGTGCGTCCTTCGGAGTTTAACGCCCTTGGGGTCCTTTATTATTAGGGCCCATTCCGAAGGAAGGGAGTGGATTGGAAGACGTAATTCCTCAGACGAGAAATGCAGTTAAGAGGGCTAGAAAGGGGAGGGGGGGGGGGGAAGCAATTCCCGTGTCGGGGGGGTTGGGGGCATCGCCCATTCGCTCCGAGTGGAAAGCTCGAGCGGCGAAAGATGCTTGGCGTTGTTTATTATCCCACTGTCTCCTTGGCAACCGCCCTTCCATTCAACCGCTTCTACTCGAATCGACGCGCGATAAATGTCACGGAATTCCCACCATTCAATGCACTTTGAGAGCCTGCCAATTATTTTCAGCGGTGTTATTCTAAAGAGAATTCACATCTTAACCAACGCCAGGCAGTGTGCCGATGGAAGAGGGACCACCGTGTGAAGCTCAGTAATACATTTCGACCCAGATACAATGCACCCATTAAATACCCATAAGTACAGCAAGCTCTGCATTCTCATTATCAATGCGGATTTAACATTAAGTGATGAGAAAACTCTCACCTCAATGGAATCAGTATGGGGTGGAAAAATCAGTAATTCAACGAGATAATAGTCACAAATCATAATTGATTCTCTATGAAGAGAACGAATCAAATTGGACGACAGGCACTTCACATCACAGTGCATCGTCATTACTAATTCTGTTTGTAATCGCACAACACTGGGCGAGAAGTACTTTCCTGTACTGTTTGAGACACCATGAGTCATAAGAATGAATAAGGAATTTCGTGAAAGAACCATGGAAGATCCACGAACTCACTATATACGTGTCACTCCTGTTCTCTGAATTTTCCCAGTGAGTCGGAGTTATCGCGTCTATTCCGATATTTCCGTTTATCTGAGTCAATTACATTATCCAAAAGTGCTATGAATGGAGTTTCGAAACACCAACCCCTCGCTGTAGTCCAAATAATCGTAAATAATAAGCTCACGTAAAAAATACGTCCACGAATATCTGTCAGGAATCAGGAAGGATTAAGCCACAAAACACTTTGTACCTAGCTACATAGTCCGAAAGTAGCATCTGCTCTATTAGCTTAATTGAAAAAATGTAGTAGCTACACAGCAGCTATTCATAAAAAGTAGCTGTCGGCTACTTTAGCTACTTCTTAGTACACTCCTAAATTGTACAGTTTCAATTACTTGTAAAACGATTGAGTTATTAAAAAAGAAAGAAAACAAAAAAAACGCATTAACGATACAATTTAATACTACCACCTGCCACTGAATGAATTAAGTCCAGATGTAGTGTTTTTAAGTTTGAGCAAATAAATTTTAATTAAGTTTTAAGGAGCCAATTACAAAATAATTATTTTAGTTTTTTATCCCAAGATGTTCCACGGAATGATGTATTCTGAAACACCATATGTATGGCATTTCATCAAAATACACTCAAAGTATAGGAACCAAAGCATTATCATATCTGTTGAATTAAAGCAATTCTCTTGGTAAAATATCAAATGCAAATAATTTATAATATTGGAGGAGAATCATTTGATGCTGGTCCATGTAAATTGACGTTATCAGAAGCATGTGGACAGCACTTTAAAACATTATAAAATACATTAACACCTGTACCACCTATGATTTTGTATATTGTTATTCATTTTCAGCAGCAATTGTGTGAACAAATTCAAATATTATATTTTATTTCTCGTGCGACTACGCACGCTTTTTGCCTCAGAGAATGTCCTCTCCACAGAAGCATTTGATGGCATTGATATATATTGTCTATTGATACTAACAATCTAGTTCCATGAGACCCTATAGTTTCTTGTTTGCATGTTAGTAGTGCATCCTCGGTGATCTTCACCCCCTGCCGCACACCCTCGCGGTGGCTTGCAGGGTATCGTGTAGATGTAGATGTTGATGTCAAATAAATTTATTGAAAAGTGACTGTTGAGAACCTCCTGAAATTGTCGCTGCTAAGATGATAGCTGTTTAAAAACTGTACCGTGGTACAGGTACTGAAATTAATTGCTGTTACAGTAGTAGTACTACTAATGTAACGACCACTTTTAGTTGGATAGTAGGTAAATCTGTTTTGGATCGGCGGCCAGATGGGTGGCTCTAACAGTCGAAATAACCGGCGAGTATCATACACGGGACACCACATCGCAACCATGAGGGCAGGGCCTGTCAGGGAACCGAGGGATAACCCTTTTGCGGCCAATGTGGTTCCGCCCGTTTGGGAGGAATAGCCTCCGACGCGACAGCCAGGGCGTCGTCGCCCGCGGGCAAGAAAGAGAACGCAGCACGCAGATTTCTCCGACGGTGGGCGGTGGCGCCTGTAAAGGCGCCCACCCTGAGAGGCCGAGCAAAGGGCGCTAAGGACCGACGAAGGCGAGGCGCCAGACGCGAACTCCACCGCCCTCGTGCCAAGGAAAGCCGGCGTAGGAGTCTCCTTTCGACGGAGGGAGGGAAGATGCCCAAACCAAACCCTCCCTCTCGATCCAGCCTTTCTCCGGGTCGGACGGCGAGATGTAAAGCAATCGGGAAAATAAGCAGGGCTGTGCGATACCAAGATATATCTTCGACGATACTCGATATGCACTTGATATCGGGAGTCGATATTTCGAAACGCCATATCACGATATGTCGATATCCGATATCCCGATATCCGATATTTCGATATCCCGATATGACGATATCCCGATATGATGATATCCCGATATGACGATATCCCGATATGATGATATCCCGATATGACGATATCCCGATTTGACGATATCCCGATTTGATGATATCCCGATCCCGGTGTTTTTTTCTGTCACCCTTAATTATGTCTCCAATTAGCGCAATTTCTCGGTAATGGTTGATCGGATTGAACTGCTATAAACGGTCTCTTCCTTATAAAATGTTACACTTCCTCAATCGTTAATTTTAAATTTTCTAATTTGTCAATGTTATTAACTATGACTTTTTATCATAAAATTTGGATGTAGGGAATTGAATGACCATTGTGCGATTTCATGACTGAAAATTCGAATTCAACAAGAAAAAGAAAAAATTTGTTTATAAAATTATCGTTTTAACACTAGAACGCCCATAGGGGTCATTTTGACCCAATCGTATTTTTAAATTTATTTTTTGATCTCATTTTTTAAGAGAGCAGAATTTCCTCTAGTGACTTTTAATAATTTTAATAGGTGTTTACTTACGTAAAGTTTTACATTGCTAAAATAATCCATTGAGGAGTTAAGTTATATTTTACCTTGAACGCCCAAATGGGGTCATTTGACCCAAGCGTTCATTTGCGCGCTTTATCGCTGCTAAAGGTCCTTTTATTTGCATTATTGTATCATTCTGCTGCATATGTGTTCACTGCTCTGTCGTCTTATCTTTTTCATTCAGTTACTTATCTTCCAAGTTCGTATCAGTTTCCAAAACAGTTTTGTTTCCTTTCCCCATCACGTCCTCACTTTTCGTTTTGCTTACATGTGGAATATTTAGTAATTACTTTGTGGACATCATGATACATTGTCAATCTCTGCGGGGTGAGGAGAATGCAATTTTGTTTACCAATTTCGCATGGAATTTACCTACTTAGTTGACTCCAAATCTGATTATCTCTCTTCGGATGACGAGTGGAGAATAAAACTCGTTGTCACAATGGAAAAAAAAACCACTTTGTACATTCCACACAAAGGTTTTATTGGTTTCTACCATGATTTCGACAATATATGTCATTATCAAGATTGATATTGTCGAAACCATGGTAGAAACCTATAAAACCTTTGCGTGGAATGTACAAAGTGGTTTTTATTTTCCAATCGAGTGGTTCCACAAGGTAAACCCTCAAACTTAGAACTCATTCTCACAGTTGCAGTAAGTGAAGTTCGTGTATATGTTGCCCATTGATCGTGGCTTCTAGGGACGAATATGCGGTGTGATCGTTATTTTGAAGATAGCTGTAATCAAAAATTTCTCAAAGACCAGCATAATGCTCTGCTGACATTCTTGCGGAGCTGTATAAGATTCAATAAGATGAGTCAGATTGTGGAGTGTGTTTATTTGACAATTCCGACGGCAAGCTGACATTTGAAACTTGTGAAGAATAAACATAATTCTCAGAATGTGACGATAAGTACCCGTTTGATGATCTCAGTAGAGATACTAGGAGGGGCGGATCTAAAAGTAAGCTCACTATTTGATATAATATTCCTTCACTATTTTCAAGGCACTCGGGGTCAAAGCAATAGATACCCTTGGAATAACCAAAGATAGCTATGACAGTGGAAGGCCAGCAGAGAATTTCCAGAAGCGTGAAATGATTGCAATCCCGAAGAATCCAAGGACAGAGAAATGCGAAGAACAGAGTACCTTTAGCTTGGTGTCACACACATCGAAAATACTTACTAAGATTATTAGCAGAAGAATGGAAGGGAAGATCGAAGGGAATCTTTCAGAAAATCAATTCGTATTCAAGAAAAACCAAGAAGCTAGGGAGGCAATGCTCAGCTGAAGGATACTGGCCGAGAAAATGATATACGTAAAAAAGCTGTTGTATATGACATTCGTGGACTTGGAAAAGGCCTTTGACAACTTCGAATGGAACAAGATGTTCAAGACATTGGAAGCTATTGGAATGATTGGAATGGACTACAAGGATAGAAGAAAAAAATGTAGTCTCTACAGAACCAGGTCACCACAATACAAATAAAAACGGAAGGAAGATAGAAGACAAAGTAAATGAAGTAGGTATTCAGATAAGGATGCAACCTCTCCCCAGCGTTATTCAATATATACTTGAAAGAAGCAATAAGAGACACAAAGGAAATTGGTATCAAGGGCATCAAGGTGAATTTCGAAGAAATAAACATGCTCTGGTTTGCTGATGACATCGCAGTTGTAGCACAAAGTCGAGAGGACCTACAAGCATCCCTGACCACTATGGACCAATTACTTCAAGAATATAATATGAGCATCAACAAGAAGAAAACTAAAATCCTAGTGTGCGGAAGAGAGAAGCTTAGGGCAAATATCACAATTCGAGTGAAATTGGTACAAGTGGAGAAATTCACCTACCTCAGCAGCACTATAGCCTGGGATGGAAGAAGCTCAACGGACATCAAGCAAAGAATAGCACAAGCTAAGGAAGCTTTTGTGAAGAAGAGACAACTACTGTGCTCAAAGAACCTACGGCTGCAAACAAGGAAGCCCTTTATCGTATGGAGCGTGGCACTCTATGGATCAGAGACATGGAAAATCGGGAAAGCAGATCAGCGAAGATTTGAAGCCTTCGAAGCATGGTGCTGGAGGAGAACGTTGAAGATTAAATGGACAGATAAAGTGAGGAACGAAGAGGTGTACAGAAGAGCAGATGAAGAAAGGAAAATATGGAAAACCCTACTGCATAGAAGAAACAGATGGATTGGATATACCTTGAGGCACAATAAATTAGTTGGAAATATATTAGACGGGAAGATTGAAGGGAAGGTCCCGTGAGGAAGACCAAGGGGAAAATAAAGAAGGACGTGAAAGAGGAAACATACCAGAGTGTGAGAGAATTAACACTAAATAGGGCGTAATGGAGGGCTGCAGTAAACCAATCATGGGATTGAAATACTGATGATGATGAAAACTATTTTCCTTAGGCTACTAATTTTTTTACATTTTTTCTGATGGTATTTCTAATTTTGGTAGGACAAATCATTCATAATTCAACAGTTCAAACTGCAAAAACAATAAATAAATACAATTATATAAAGTAGATGACATTTGTTGTTTACTGCGTGTCACCATTTCAGGCAAGAAAAAATGAAATTGAAGAAAATCGAGAAAATGATTCCAACACTCAAAGTTGGTGTTTCAATAAATAGTTATATCGAGAAAAATATTACTATAATGAACTGAAAAAATCGATGAATGTGAAGAATTAGGACATCATTTAATGAAAACACACTAAAAATGTAAAAATATAAATGCCTTGTGATAAATTAACTTCTTAATTACCGGGGGTCAAAATGACCCCATTTGGGCGTTGAATGATGTCAAGAAGTCCGGGCGTCCTAGTGTTAAACCATAATTCGAAATTTAAAAAATTTTCACCGTTCTTCGACCAAGGAAAAATGGTTATATTTCAGGTCATATGAGCCGTATCAAAAAATTGAATAGAACCTCTATTATCTAAAATTTCGCCTTAAGTTATTATGTTGTAAGTCGATATCCGATATCCCGATATATCTACATCCCGATATGTCAGTATCCAAATTGTCGATATCCCAATATGTCCATATCACGATATTTCCTATTTATATCGCGAAACCGATATATCGTTGAATCCGTGATATCAGAATGATATCGTCGTGCGATATTCAAAACAGCAGAGCCCTATAGCCTACGGGTCGTGATTATACTTGGAGGGGGGAGGGGAGGATGGTGTAGTGGTCAGATCACTGGCCTCTCACCGGGAGAGCACGGGTTTGAATTCCGGCAGTGGAAGATATTTTTCATTGGTCATCCAGCCCCCACTTGGGTGTTTTGTGGCGAATTTCCGAGTACAGTCCTCCGTCCGTTGAATGGGACGTCAAGTCGAGGTCCCCATGGCGTCATTTCGTTAGGAACAGGATAATTCTGGCGCCAGGTTTCTCTCCAACCTTCCTCCTTACCTTCCCATTCCCAATCTCATACCTTTATTCCCGGTCCGAAGCACCTATTACTGCGGAAATAGACTTGAAAAGTGCAGATGAGGATACTCAGTGCCGGTCCGTGCAGGTTGTACGGGAATCCCAGCACTTCGGGCAAAGGTCGCACCCATAGTACTTCCATGGTGTCAAATGTCGTTAGAATCTATGACCTCAATTTGTGGTGTTACTCTATTACGAAAGAAACTAGTCCTGAAGAGGATTCGATTCCTAGAGCAGGGCACCCGAAAGTTTTGTTGTAATATTTTTCAGATTGTAAACATATTATTTATAATGAGCGCTGCTTGATGCACCACTCCGCCTAGCGATCGATCAGGCATTCCAACCGACTCCCGAATAAACAAGCCCCGCTCGGTGCAGAGTCGCGTCCTCTCTCACAACGAGATTACATCCCTTGTCACTCACCGTCGTCCAGAACAGTCCCCATCTGGAATCGCTGGCACAGCACTCCGGACCCGGAATCGATGAAATGGGATTAACTTACATTCTCGCGATAGCGAAGTTAGGGAGGCTCGCTAATCCTCTTACGAGAAGATATCGGGGAAGGTGAACTCGAATGCAGTCTATCCTTTATGATTCAAATTTACTGGTGATTCGTATTTGTCTCCAACATTTCACATTATAATCTCTGGCAAACAAATGAAGGATATCTCAAAAGAGCTTCCAAATCCCGCTAATCAACCTGTTATCTCGGAACTCTTACACCTCACTAGCTATTTATTAAAAGATAATTTTATTAAATCTTGTAGTAGAATAAATCATTGAGTCCCGGGTTAAAAGGATCAACAGGACTGACTACATGCTTCAGTCAATTACTCATCATCATTGGTCAACAATCCTAGGATTGGTTTGACGCAGCTTTTCACTCCATTCTTCTATCGGCCAACATTTTCATTGTGACGTAATTCTTCTCTTTTACATCCTTCACCACCTGTTCCATGTATCTCATACGAGGCCTGCCTTTTCCAATCTTCCCGTTCACTTTTCCCTCGACGATAGTCTTCATCAGGCCATCGTGTCTTGAGATATGGCCGATTAAGTTTTCCCTTCTTCTGTTTAGAGTTGTCAGCAGACTTCTCTTTTCTCCTACTCTTCTTAGTACTTCCTCGTTACTTACTCGGTCGATCCATTTAATCTTCAGCATTCTTCTGTAGCATCATATTTCGAATGCTTCTACTCTTTTCCTCTCCGCTGCTTTCACTGTCCATGCCTCACTTCCGTAAAGAAACATGCTCCAGATGTACGTTCTGATGAATTCTTTCCTTAGTTCTACGCTTGTATTTACAGCTGTAAGTAGATTCTTCTTTTGAAAGAATGCCTTCTTTTCCTGGGCTATTCTACTCACTATTGCTTTCTTACTTCGTCCATCGTTGGTTACTCGGCTTCCTAGGTAACAGAACTCTTTCACCTCAATTACTCATAACTTTAAAAAATAAATCGTGCATCTAACCAACTTATATTTTTTCGAGGGCATCAAATTAGTACGGTACGCGATTTATTCCTGTACTATATTGGCAAAGTAGACCCCTAAACTTGCCATAAGAACTTCCATAAGATTATTTTTTTCCGTTTTTTGAACTATTAACTGACAATGTAAAATATATAATAATATATTTTGTGCATTCAACAGTATTTAATTCCAGGTTTTAACGATTTTACCTTCAGCATAGTCTGTGAATCCTAAAACCGAGAGTTTTCCTTCGCATTACGTGGGCCGTGATAAACTCAGATCGAAAATATTATAATGTACCGAGGAAATTCTAAATCCCAAACATCTTCAAATTTAGGGACTTGTTGGTTTAAATGTCAGATACGAAGTTCTAACAGTATATCACTTTGAAAAAAGATCGCAAGTTTTCCCGGCGTATACTAGTAGTGAAAGCTTTTCGGGTGCTCCACCGGGTCATCCCCTGCCACACACCCTTGCGGTGGCCTGCAGGGTATTATGTAGATGAAGACATGTGGTGAAATTGATAAAGTGCCCAACACTGAACGTGAACAGCTGATATTATCTTCGCCCTAATCACACGGCTCATCTATGAAAAGGATCCTTTTGCCCTCTAACAAAATTTGCATGCATGCAGTTTCTCTCCTTTCATGACAGTTGCAGGAATTCCGCATCATTTCCTCCGCATGTAATTCCGCATTACTTAGTTCATCCACCTCTCTGCGCTCGCGTTCAAATTTCTCGGCTACCAGCAATCACAGCCACCTGTGTTGTCTTGCGTGTTTTGCGGGCGGCGGCAACCTCAGGATAGCGCCTTCTAGGCGAATAACGTGGAACTATGGATCCTTCTCGGTGTCATACAAGTTACAACGAATTTTAGGGCGACTAAAAATATTATTAGCTATTTTTACGGTCCCCAAATATGTGTATCTATAATTATTGTAGTTTCCTAGGAAATTAAATGCCCCGTTCCAAATGAATTACATGATTTCTTTTGATCTTCTTCATTGGCTGTCAGACCTTTTCAGACGCATTGAGCTTGCTCTTCGGAAATTTCATTTTTTTAATTTCCCTCCCTTGAAAATCGATCTTCAAGTTCCTTAATATTTTTGTTCCACCTTTAAATCCACTTAAAAGTAGAAGACTGCTGGCAAATAAAGCCATATTCATAGTTTTCTCTTTTTTTAAACTACGAAGATTTCCGGCTAGATGGCATTTCAAATGCTTCTGAATATACTAAAAAAACACCGCTTGCCCGTAATTTAAATTTTTATTAATCCTTTACCATTTAATTCATTGAGATGGTTCCACCCAATTTCATCCAGTGAGCACTTTTCTATTTCACAATATAAAAATCACGAATTTGAGCTATCCCTTGCCGTATGAGATTCCCTTTAAACTACGATAAATCACACTAGAATATTTGTTGCAATATAGCTCCTCGATGCAATCCCTATACCTTAGCAATGTTTTTCTGGCATTCATTGGGTTTGCTTATTCAGCGAATACCCTTTTCCTTATTCCTTTCTTATAATGGGGGATGTAGGCTATTTCAAGCCTGTCGCGTGAACGGCGTTGAAATTCATATTAATTTCCATGAGAAAAAATTCACCTGGACCGGGAACCGAACCACGGACCTTTGGCTTTCCGGGCCACTGCGCAGACCATTACGCTACACAGGATCCCTAATTCGCATGGCAATTTTACCGAGGTTCAAGGTACTAGATGTTGAGCCCTCGTGGTCCAACAAGGTAGGCAACGCAAGAGAGAAAGGGATTCAAAGAAGCCACGACCAATGGTGAACCCTTACTAGCGCTAAAGCCGCACTTGGCGGTAAATATAGAGACTGCATTTACCGCCGATCCTACATTCACCGCCAAGCGTGGCTTTAGCGCTGGATGGGGTTCACCATTGGTCGTGGCTTCTTTGAATCCCTTTCTCTCTAGCGTTGCCAACCTTGTTGGACCGCGAGGGCTCACAATCTAGTAACTTGAACCTCGGTAAAAATTTCCATGGGAATTAAGGATCCTGGATAGCATAGTGGTCTGCGCTGTCGTCCGGAAAGCCAGAGGTCCGTGGTTCGATTCCCGGTCCAGGTGAATTTTTTACAATGGTAATTAATGTGAATTATAATAGAGGAGTTCATTCGGAGCCGAAATCGCCATATTTTGCACGAAATCGTTAGATGGAAACGAAAAATGACTTTAAGTGAAAAATTAATCTTCTAACCAGAGCCATTCACTCATAAATCAAAAATTAAAATAAGCAAAAGGGGACGCCCACTGAACGAGCTGAGGAGACGGCCCTCCCACAGGCTCTGCTATCGTCCGGCCACCACACGGACCTCACCTGAACGAAAAACTGAAAAAAAACCTTTATGCGGAAAAAACAAGTGAAGAATGATATAAAAAGGAAGTCCCCAGTCTCTACTTGGTGGAACCGCATGATGGTAGCCAATGGAAAAAACCACTTTGTAAGATTCTACAAAAATATATTTTGACACCGACCTATAGGTTTCCATTGAAGATTGATTGAAGATCTTCAAGATTGGTATATGATGATGAAGACCTTGAAGATGATTGGTATACAACCCAAAACTAGGCCGGTGTCAAAATAAATTCTGTGGAATCTTAAAAAGTGGGTTTTTTTCTATTTGCTACTATGAAGCATGATAGTTGCCGGGGAATATGTCCAACTCCAGCAAAGGTTCATTTTCCAGATGGGTAACAAATCAAATACTATGAGTGCTCATTAAAATCAATCCTGAGAATTTGTTTGCAGTCTTTGGGCCATATTGAGAACCTCAACTACAGTCTCGCTGCTACTACTAAAGTCCTTAAATCTGTACTTCGAGTCAAACTTGTGTTCAGGTGCACTCTGCATAGTAAGTATCACTTCTTAACGACACGCTGTATCGCAGGGTATTTCGTAGACGTAGACGAACCATATCGAGGTAAATTTTCATACCCTTTTGAACTCATAATAGAGATTTAATGGCGTAAGCAGTAATAGTGAGAATACAGTTGATATTCTGGGCCATATTCAGAATCTCCTCTCAGTTTTGAGCGTACGCTAAAAAGTAATACCACCTTTGCGTATGGACTATTCACGCCAATTTGCCTGCTTGTAGAAATTTTAGGACGTTAGCAGTGAAGCAAGCCTATAGTTGAGATTCTGAATATGGCCCCTGGTCTCTTGGTTCGACTGCACACACCATATTTTTGACGGCGATCCTATTGAATTAAAATGAGTACATTCATGTCATTTTCTCGGTTAATATGCACATGCTCACATTTCTAAGAATTCCTTTCTTTAAATTGCCAAAATTTTTGTTGGAGAAATCAAACAAGCTCTTATCTATGAGTACATTTAAAAGCGGCCAAATAACAACGCCATTATTACATGTTCTTAGTCAATATTAACATTTTGATTAATAAAATAAATTTCCCTTAACTATTCAAAATATCATGAAAAAATACCTTTAGTGATTGATGAATTTGTCTACTAGCTCCGATTGTAAAATATATCTTTCTATCATCCTAAATTATCACATTTCTCTACTCACTGAATTGATATTCGTCCTTCGTCCCTCGTAAAATAACGGATATAAATAGTTGTAAATGTATCCAATAGAATTGACAAGTGCATCAATTTATATCATAGGTAGTGTCATGTTGGTATAGGGACTTTAAATTAACCCAACAAACAGCATGTTTCTGCATTTTTGCTTTGCTATTTTTATCCTTTTTCCAAATTAAGAAGCTGAAATTAGCATATTATTACTAATCCTTTCTTATGCATGATGTGTAATATATGTTTCGTGTGAATTCAACCCTGCCGCACACCTTTATGTTGTCTTGCAGGGTATTATGTAGGTGCAGATAATATCACTATGGATGATGCCTTAATCAACTTTAAGATGACAAAACCTTTGTGATTATTCTCACCATAATTATTTTCACACACACGTTAAAAGTGTGTATCTGCTAGTATACGACAATGGCCTACACCATTACACTTATCGCACTCAAGTACCGTATTTCTCTCCTCCTTTTAATTGCTTCAATCTTTCACAAAACGAGGCAGAAGCCTCTTATTTCGTAATCGAGTGAATCACTCTTATCGAGAATGAGTGAAAGAAAAGCAGGTGGGACTTCCCACGCAGTAAGGGGCCACGCATGAAGCGAACGTGAGCCACCAACAAGGTGCTTCACTGGCTCATCCCAGAACAGTCTTCCGGAGGTCGTGAGCCACAAATTTCAAATCCACATGCTTGGACAAGGCTCTCCATCGCAAATAGAGCTGGCCTCCTCCATTCACGCATACACCGCCAAAACGAAAGTACGGGCTTTTGGGCGTCTTTATCACCCACTTTGCATCGAGCCATCATCCTCAGTACCGTGGGAAACGACAAACATGACCATTGCTTCAACGCTTGACGGAATTATCACACGACGTCCGGAGCATTAAAATTGAGGTACCGGGCCGGTTAAGTCAAACGGCAGTTAAAATTCATCGCTAGCCAAATTCGCCATTATAATGCTACGCAGTGTAATTGAGATGATAAGTGGTAAACCGGTCGGGTTTTACTGCCAATTAATACACGAAGCATTCTCCATTGAAATGCACAAAGAAGGTTTTATTGCAGGAAGGAAGAGCCACCGTTTACCTTACACCAAGAAAGTGGAAGCAACAAAAAATATCATATTAAGTAAGCAAGACAAGCCAATACAAAGTCATGTTTTCGCCACTTAATAGTTAGCGGCGTTTAAGAGATTTCTATAAATAAACGCAAAATATCACAAATAAGTGCGTAGTCGTCCAGGCAAGTAGTCACAAGCTTTACTCTGGAAACTCGAACTGCAGAACTCTCCTAAGCGCGTCACTTAGTTGTTTGCTGACCAGTAATAGTTTCCTCGTATCGCTTGTTTCACCCACACTCCTTCGCGACAAAGACTTTAATTTGCACCGTGCCGATCTCTCTCAACGTGAGTCGTTTAAACCAATAAATGTTCCACTCATGCTCAAAGTTTACTTCACATTAATTCACATCTAAAAGGTTTTGTACCAATTGGATTCCCAAATCCCTTACCATATCAAAGCAGAAATATTTCAGATCGTGAGTGTAGAACGCAAACAATGTGAATCCGTTCATATAATTAACGCAAAGCAGCTCCTTGGAGCCACTGCTGAAACTATTCCACTCCACCAAACTTCTTTTATTCACCATTCAGAACTCAAAAGACTCAAATGGAGACTCATCTCCAATCATCGGCTCATATCTATCAATCAACCCTGCAAGCCACCTCGAGGAGGTGTAAAGTAAAGTTTTCACCAGATCTACACCACGTATGTATGTCCATGTACTTAAGTTCATTTATACTACGTACCTACCTAAAGAATAATTTTACAAGTTCTATATACCTAAAGTGATGTACTATATACCTAAAGTGATGATGTGATACCTAAGTGGCCTAAAGATATGTTTATGAATATCATGCGTGTACACATATTAACAGTTCTACTTTTCATCTAATTTACATGAAATTACTGAGGATATTTAACCACCAGTTTCAATATTAAAGGGGATCGGGTTGATGTGGTGGCTGGAGTAGTGGCCTCCCGAGCAGTGGGCCCGGGTTCGATTCCCGGCAAGTTTTTTTTTTCCTCAGTGGAAAAAGTCCCCACATGTGGGGGAGGGCATTTCAAGTTCAGTACTCCGTCCGTCGGATGGGACGTCAAGCCGTGGTCCCCTTGGCGTCTTTAGTTAAGAGTAGGCTAATGCCTACACCGGTTTTCTCTCCACCCTTCCTCCGTTCCCTGAAAATCCCTACCATTACCCAATTACCCACCTACCCTGAAATGGTGGAAATGACCTCAGCTGTCAGTCGCCTCCCCTGAATAACCAGCCAACAATCTCGTCACTCCGTACTTGCATAATCTTATACGGCACTATGATGTGGGGATGATCCAATTGGCTACTAGCTAATCCCACCTAATATACTTAGCCAGTGTATGCGATCCGAATGAATTAGGGTTGTTCACAGAGCTGGACATTGCGCAGCGCAGAGCAGCTAGGTTTATTAAATGGTGCTACGATGGGTTTAGTAGTGTATCAGAATTAAAAGAAGAATTAGGTTTGGTATCGTTATCAGCTCGTAGGTTACAGTAGAAATTAATCCTACTATAGAAATTTAAAACGGATAGTTTTGCTGAAGATGATAGCTATATAGTAAAAACCCCTGAGTATTCAGCTAGAATCAACTACATAAAGAGGATTAGAGACATTGATTGTCGTACCGATAGATTCAAAATGTCATTCTTCCTTCGTAATATAAGAGTAACATAGGCAGCATAGCAAAGTGATAGGCATGTGAAATATTGCTAGAATAGTCTATAGGTATTGATGCATACATTAACAACAAATACCTTTGTTAGTATGCAGACACTAACCACCTAGCGCCATGTGGCCCTATTATCTAACATATGTCCATGCATTTCCACACAAACTTATTACAACGGCATGACCTGTTTCACCCGCTAGGGCATCCCCTATCGGGTGAAACCGGTCGTGACGCTATAATAAGTTTGTGAGGAAATAAAAAGTTTCACTTCCTTGTGATGCTGAATTTCCATAAAGTTACACCTGAAACTGTTAATTTTATTTTTCCATGTAGTTGCATGATAGTGATGCATGTTTGGTGATCTTCAATCCCTGCTACACACCCTCACGGTGGCTTGTAGGGTATTGCGTAGATGTAGATCAATCTACTGACTCCCCTGCAAGCCACGTTGAGGTTATCTGGGGTGAGTTATCATTAAATATACACAATACGTACATGCACTTCAGTTGACTTACACTACGTACCTAGCGTAAGATTTTTATATCATGCGGGACACTTATTAACAGATCTGCTTTTCACCCAACGTACAATGAAACATTTATGAATTTTCTTGAAGATATCCATCTGCCAGCTCTATTGTGAAATGTCATCGCTCCGTAGTTGGATAATCCAGTACGGCATTATGATGTGGGGATGCACTCAGTGCTTTAAGGTGACGGCGACTGGAGACCCCGATTCGCGATGACGGAGAGTGCCGAGTGGAGCAGATCGGCGCAGGCATGGGGTCGAGTTAGAATGGGAAATCCAGAGTCCCCTCGCGAATCCGGCGTCTGATTAATGCGGTTGGATTTCCTAATGGGCTTCCCTCGCTTGGTCGGTCGCAGAACAAAAAGCAGAGGGGACGGCGCCTTGCTATTAGAGGTGGGGGAGAGGGGCGCGGGAGGACGGGGCCTGGGCATTGTGTGCCGAGAGAGAGAGGCGAAGAACTGCTCCAGGAATCACGACTGCGCCTATTTTAACCAATGCCTCAGTAGTCCAGAATAGAAGGAAGGGAAACTGTGGAGAAAAACTCGGGACTGTCACGAGGATTAGCGTGGCGGAACAAAAGTCTGCCTCTTCTGCGTCTATAGCGGTCCATGTAACGAGAGTGGCCAAAGGAATCACAGTATGTGGATTGCATATCACGTGTTCGTTAGTTAGTTAGTTGGTTATTCAGGGGAGGCGACCTACTATAATAGGTGGGTAATTGGGTAATGGTAGGAACATTTCAGGGAACGGAGGAAGGGTGGAGAGAAACCCGGCGTCGGCATTAGCCTACTCTTAACGTCAGGCGCCAAGGGGACCACGGCTTAACGTCCCATGCGACGGACGGAGTACTGAACCTAAAATGCCCTCCACTAGGCACACAAGTAGGGACCAATTTGCCAATCAAATGAGAATACATCGATATAATCAAAACTGGTGAATTTAATATTTTTTGAGAAAATTAATATGATTATACGTAATCTTGCTTATGATGGAAAAATTTGTTTGCTGGTTTTCAAAACAAAATATTCTTATTGTATATTTAAGCTGTCGAGGAAAAACTGGGGTATATTATTGCCTCTATAGGTTTAGAATACCGTTATTTTTTCGGTAGAAAACAATTGTCACATCTTGACACATACTAGGCATTTCTAAAAGAAATAACTTACTTGATATAGGGGTGGGAGTCTAGAGTATTGATGCACAACGTTTTTGAGGCTGTGAATAAATCTCTGAGTAATTCTGGTCCACATGTGTGGCAGAACTCGTTTCCGTATCCCATTTCCTTTCCAGCCCTTTCGGGCCCTTAAGGAAAGAGTAGTCTTCATCATCTGTGTATTAAAGTCTGTTTCTGCACTAAAAGGCACTTCAGACTAGGGAGGAAAGGTAGAAGGATGGTAAAGGAGGAAGGGTGGAGAGAAACCCGGAGTTAGGGCATAAGCCACCTCTTAACGACAGGGTCCAAGGGGACTACGGCTTAACGTCCCATCCGACGGACGTAGTACTGAACCTGAAATGCCCTCCACTAGGCACTCAAGTGGGGACCGATTTTTCCACCGAAAAATCAACCACTGTCGGGAATTGTACCCGAGCCCTCGGGATGGGAGGTCAGTACTCTAGCCACCTCACCAACCCGATCGCACACATATTCGTGGTAGTCAAGATGTGTGCAAGAGTGATTACGTGAAGGCACGTTCCGAAATTCTGATGGATTCATTGCTCAATTCAGTGGAGAGTTCGACGGCTCGGTTTGATCTCTATGACTTATCAAAAAATTTTTTTCTCTCCTGCAGGTAACTCTACCTCATTCGATTGAAATTTGGCAATTCAGAAATCCAAAAAACAAAGAACTCTTTAACCTCCAAAACTTTTTGTTTTCAGAACATAGACATTGGCCTCTTCTCTGCTGCTTCATACCGATGACTTAGTTTCTTTTTATTGATCTTCAGCTGATACTTGGCCATTGTCCTTTCCATGTTTATAGCAGTATTTTTTAGATCCCTCTCAGTCTATGCTACGAGTGCTGTGTCATCGGTTTATCGCAGCATGCTAATTTTTTCTCTCACGATATTACCTCCAGGAGACATTTTTTTGAATTCATTAACGGCTCTATCGACGTGAGAATTCAAAACTACGGGAGACAGTGCACACAACCTTGCCGGAAAAAAATAAAAAAATGCACATCTATACTTATTACCTGTCTGAAATGTAAACAACAAAAGCTGATATTTTATTAAGCAATAATATTTTAAGCTTTTGAAAGTCCATTTTCATTCAAGAACTAAATTTAATGACTTTTTTTCTTTTCATTGAAAATTTCTTTTTACTGTACTTCAGTTGATACCTGGGGGTGTGTTTAAAGCCGTCGGGATTATTTAGAATGGGTAACCAAGGAGTCATGTGGTATAAACACGAATTGTTCGCAAATTTAATGCTTCTCAATCGCTCATTTCCGTGTCATTAACTGTTTCCATTTGAGTTTTTCCCCTCCTTCTAGACACAAGGTGAGATAAAATACAAGTGTAAACAGTTAATGAGGCTGTAATCCGCGGTTTTAACACACAAAATTTGTGAAACATTCGTGTTCATAGAACGCAACTCCTTGGTTACCTATTCGAGATAATGCCGACGATTACAAACTTAACCCAACTGGCCTTTGTCCTCTACATAGTATTACTAGTCTTCTCCAAATTCCTCTCACTATCTCTGCTACGGCTGCTACGCCATCCAATTAGCCTAATATTTCGAAATGAAGCGAGAAAAGAGTGTTGCATTGAGAGAGACTACAGTGACAAAAGCGTGCCGTACCCAAAGCAACTTCGGAAAGTGAAATGTTGAGCCATCCCTTCTTCTTCTTCCTCGGCGAGCACTGCGTGAGAAAGGTTTCTTACATTGGGCACCTCCTTGCCGAGGGAGAGGCATCCATGGGCCATGGATTTCTCCTCGCAGATATTAAATATGTGCGTAGGAAGTTGGGCATGCGCGTACGCTATGCGTGTGTGCATGCGTGCGTACGTTCGCGTGTGCGCGGCATCCCGATTGAGAGGAGGTCTCGCACCCGATGCATAATTCATTGCTCCGTGACTTGGGGATGATTTTTTTTTTAAGGAGACGCTTGGGGGCGGTGGACGGTTTCCGCCAGCCAAGCACTCCGTCGGGTGCGGGAGGCTACGGAACAGTTCACCGCTTGAGATATTTCCACGAATAGTGCCGACTCTCCACGTACTAAACGCACATTCGAAGCTGATACATTCGCAGGTGACGCTATAAATATACATCCACATAATACCCTATGCAAGCCACCGTTAAGGTATGTGGCAGGGGGTGAATTTGCACCAAACATTGCGTATCATAGTAAAAAGGATCAGTAATGGTATTTTATTCTAAACTTCACGGTTAAAAAAAGATAAAAATAGCAATGCACGCATGATTTTTCATGCTGTTAGGTGGGTTAGCCCTAAGTCCTTTTACCAACGTGCCACTACCCATGATATCCATTGATATTCAGATCCATTTATCTATACTATTGGATATATTTATAGCTATTCATATCCCTATTTGTACGAGGAAAAAAAAGAACATTTTTAATGTCAGTTCGGCAATCAATTGCTCTAATTTTGTGATTATGGTCCAGTCTACCATAGTAAGTTGGAGTTCGCAAAATATTTTTTAAGTCATCAGTGAAAATATTATCTTGGCATTTATTTAAGAAATTAAGTCTTAAATTCAACCTACGGTCTGACAATGATTTCCGTTTTAGTTCACCTAATAGACTGGTTACGCTAATGCAGTTACCAAACTGTGTCTTTATAAATCTTGCCGATCTTCGCTGCACACGTTCAAGTTTTTCATTTAAGCCTTAATCGTAAGTTTCTCATATTGTAGGCAGTGTATAGTCATATAGATATATAGACAGTGCATTCCAAATAAGGCCTAGTAAGGGAAAAGTAGCTAATTTCTCGTACATGATCGTCACAGTACCCTTTTGATGAATCCCAGTTTGCGATTAGCTTGACCAATTATTTCACATGTCTTATTCCAAGATATTTAATCAACACGTGCAATGCGAGATATCCTCCATATATTATGAGATTTAAATTACGCCTAAGAGCAAATTTGGTTCCGGCAATATACACATAAAATATCTGCCAGGGAAATTCTTTAAGCTAAATATGGTGTTTCTTACCTGCATAGCTTTCTAGGAAAGAAGGGTAGTGATTGTTGCCATTGACGCAGAAGTGTTGAAAAAGACCCTGTGGGTAATGGGGAAGGAAGAATGATCCTTGGACGATAATTTTAAAAAGATTAATGGAATGTCGAAAATATTCTCCAAACACATGCTCACGGATTTTAAAGGATTTAATTACTAACATATAAACCCGTTAGTCAAAAGTGTTCACAAAAATAAGTGAAAGATTAAAAATACTTTCTGGCTTTGGGGCCAACTGGAGAGATATGATTCTATTCCCATTTCTCCAACATTGCACCCCAGTTCCTTCCAAGTTATTTTTCAATTTTTGCCGCGTTCCGGAAGTTTTTGTGCAAGAACGATTCACGTCTCAAGTGAGTGCACCATTAAAAAGCAATAACTGCGGTGAAGGCTTGCAATCCACGCCACCTTTAAAATATCCGCGATCCTCCGTTCCTAGTGATTGGTTCCGATTGCCTGATTGCGTATCTGTTTATGGCGAGCGGTTAGCGGGAGAGTTTTCAGTCTTTGCCATGAACAGAGATAACCGCGCAAACGAAGCACGAGTGGAAAGTCTGCCTAAAGGCAAAAACAGCGAGGGATTCACGCACTTTCTATCCTTTCTAAGGAGTGCGCTCTTGACGTAACAGCAGTCTAAGGAAAGCCGCGTCCTTTTGTACGTATCGTTCTCTTCGCATTTCAAGTTAGCATAGCATGCATTATGTTCAGGTGAACCTTATGATCATTGCAAGATAAAAATCCTGTCATAAATAGATGCACTGCCTTTATAAAATACGAATCAAGAATAAGGCGAGTACTAGACAAAATAACGTTACCTCACAGCCGTTTCCTCTTTTTTCCAATAGATCCTCTGAGATTTCAGGAACAACGGAAATACAACACGCTGAAACTTCATCTCGCACATTCAACATCCCCCCTCAAGAAACAAATGATTTAGTAGACACTTTGACGGGTTAATGATATGAAATAGCCAGATAAGTATATTTACACAACATCAAAGGAGGTTTATTAATTTGAAGCATCTGATTAGTTATTTATTTGCACAATTAAAATAAGTAAGCATGTCTCTTTCTGGCAATAATCCGTCCTTATTCGTTGTTTATTTAGTTCGTCTCCATGAGAGCATACTAAATTCGTTACGCTAAAAGATACTGGGTGCTTTCCATTCAAGCGACTCATGCGTCGTCTTGAGTTAACTCGCGGAAACTCAAGTCGACTTGTGTCTTCGCGAATGGAAAGCAAGTTTCAGATGCGCAGTAGCTGATGCGCTAAGGACTTTCACGGGGACTCGTGATTGGTGCGTTTTTGTGGGAAGAAGATTGAATCCACAGATGTTTCCTTCTTGTTATAGCAAGATCGTTACCAATAAACAAAAAAATGAGTTGTAGGATGATTAATTAAGAAAATACTTAACTTAAACATTTGTTCTGATTTATCGGTTATTTTCAATATGCCTCCTGCAGACGTATTGTGATTTAGAGCTTGCGCCGTCCTTCCTTCTTTTTTCAGTAACTCACCATTACCGGTGTGTCACCGTGTGTCGACTCGCGTTTGACACACTAGCGACACACACTGATTGGAAAGCACTACACGCGACACAAGTTGACTTGTGTCGACTTGCGTCGATGATTGGAAAGCACCCATTGAATGATAGATAAACAATGTATATCAACGTAAATGAAGCAAATGGAATATGTGGTGCCAGAATTTGCTAAAAAAAAGTCCATATCCCCTGGTGAATTGCTCTTCGTTATAGACTTTCTGATAGTTGAGAAAAAGGGATTCTGCCAATAGATGTAATATACTCCTACGATAGTGATGATATGTGGCTATCAAATCATTTCCATTAATTTCAATGCATTTATAACGCAAAAATACGCTGTCTGATTTTCTAAATCAGGCAGCGTATTCAAAGCAAATTCCGTTCCATCTATGTGATTACGAAGCTTAGACGGACCTGGAAACGTGATGAGCTGAAGATATAAGGTTGCAAATTAATCTTGTGAACAGAAGATACACAGGAGTTTAAGAAATTATCTCTGGCAGTATATGCGAAGCGTAAAAGAAGTTAGCATGTAGTATTTGGAATATACTTTGATGAAATCGTTATCGGTTATATTATCGAGGGACTTTCGTCAATGTGGAGAATGAGGATAAAACGTACCTAAATGATTCCCAATTTCCATCCATGCATAAACACAATTTGAGTTTTGTAGTTGTATCCCCGTGAGTGTAATCTCTGATATGGATGGCTGTTACTTTTACACCACAAAATTCATAAAATCTTAAAACCTGTAATTAAAGTGAGTTGGAAAATGCCTCCTCAGGTTTTTTTACTTCTTCACAAGTCAAGCCAACAACCCTTCGTTGCAGTTAAAGCAGAGTACGTAGCTAATAAATATTTAGTTTCGACGATGCTCATGATGCTATCTAAACATGACATTTGATCTTTTCCCTGGGGATAAACTGGCGAAGTTGTCAGAAGATTTGAATGATGGCCTCATTCCGTTAAGAAATAATGCCCATTCGCAGAGAAAGCCTAGAACGCACCTAACACAACAGCCATGCAATCGAAGTCTTTTTATGGGCGACAAACAAGCGGCCTGTAGCACAAGACACCTTCCCCCCTTTCACATAAACACGGCAGAAGGATAAGCCGGAGAATTTTTCCGTGAACGCGAACGATATAATTATGTGTTTGGCACGATGCGAGCAAATACAATGCCACAGGGTCCGTGCCCTTCATGGGCCCAGCACATTTCTCTCCTTTAAAGGGCGTAGAAATCCCACAGAAAAAATGCAGCGATGGAAAGTTCGAGATACTTCCAACATTACATCATGCTCATAATGCGTACTCAGATTACCGTTGTCAACGTCTCAACTGAACAGAGTGAGAGAGAGATCGGAGTTCTGAGTATTTGAACATGTGATACCAAATGTATTGGCGCAAAAATGTTAAAGCTTACTCTATTGATACGAGTGTAAGATATCCTGCGGCCAAACTTCTCCCCTCTCCTTAAGTGAACGTACAATACAGAATTTGAGGAGATATGCAATCAAATGATAATATATCAATAAAACCAAAACTGATGAATTTAATGATATTGGGTGATAAAGTTAATATGATGATACGTAATCTTGCCTATGATGGAAAAATTTGTTTGCTGGTTTTCAAAACAAAATATTCTTACTATATTCTTACGAGGAAAAACTGGGGGAAATTATTGCCTCTAGATTTAGAATACCGTTATTTTTTCGGTAGAAAACAATTGTTGCCGCTGGACACATACTAGGCATTTCTAGAAAAAATAAACTTACTTGAAATAAGGGTGCGAGTCTAGAGTATTGATTCACAACGTTTTTGAGGCTGTGAATAAAGCTCTGAGTAATTCTGGCCCACATGTGTGGCAGAACCCGTTTCCGTGTCCCATTTCCTTTCCAGCACTTTTGGGCCCTTAAGGAAAGAGTAACCTTCATTATCTGTGTATTGAAGTCTGTTTCTGTACTAAAAGGCGCTACAGACCAGGGAGTAGAGGTACAAGAATGGGAAAGGAGGAAGGGTGGAGAGAAACCCGGCGTTAGGGTATAAGCCTGCTCTTAAAGAAAAGGCGCCAAGGGGACCACGATTTAACGTCCCACCCGACGGACGGAGTACTGTACTCGAATGTTCTCCACAAAACACTCAATTAGAGGTTTACCAATGAGAAAATTTCTTCCACTGCTGGGATTCAAACCCGGGCTCTCCTGATGAGATACCAGTAAGTTAACCACTGAGCAATCCTGGCGCCTACTTTTACATGGGTGTTTTCAAGTCTGTTTCCGCACTAATATGGGCTTCAGACCGGGATGAAAGGTATAAGGATAGGAATGGAAGGGTTGTTGGTTCTCTCTCTGTCCATCGACCGCATACTTAACGTACCAATTAACCTACCTTATATGCTTAACCTCCGTCTAGCTCAGTATTTGCCACCTTTTTACGTTGGCTGAACCATTCAGACTGGGGCAACAATCCTGAGGCACCCTTACGATATTATTTTATTCATCCACTTGAGCTTGACTCTCGATTTCCAAGGATAATCGAGGCTTTTCAATAGTTAATGCGTAGGTTGGAAGAACTTCTTCCATTACTTTCACCATTTTTCGGGTGTGAGAATAACCAATTCAGGATTTGGCTCCGCTAAACATTTTTCGCTTTCCCGCAATATAATCTCGCGGATCCCCTATTACTGTTTTACCGGCACCCTGAAGTACTAAATCACACCGAACCACTCGGAACCACTGCTCTCGAGTTTCCCACGAAAAAATGATCCAGCCATATTTAGAATCACAACTCAGTTTTTAGTGTCACGCTGAGAAGTAACACCACCTTTGTATTTAGAATCTGTGCACAAATTTGACTCGTTTTAGGAATTTTTAGACGCTAGCACTAGAAGCGCGACTGTAGTTGAGATTCTGAATATGATCCTGTATCTCGAAGACTGACCTTTCAAGTTTCATTTCCACTCAGCAACACCATATACTCAATTCTCTTGAGCAAACTCCGTAAATGGGTCGTTTGATTTTTTCCATAAATGCTGATGAAGAGTGTTACTAAGTCCATAATCATTTAGTTTATGTAAATTGTATTTTATATATAATTGTCTTATGTAATAGATATTGTGTATTAATCGTACTTAACCAGAGCATATTTGGATACAGTTCTATACGAAGAAGTAGGAGCGGAAAATTCTCGAGAATCGTGAAGACTGTCAACACTCCTCCTTAGTTGAATAATGTTTTATTTCGCTATAACAGCAGATAAAACTTTCAAGAAACTGGCCCTCACCGTATTATCACGCGAAGGCTATTTACCAACTTAAACGACATTTTTAATGGATGCATAATGCTTCTACCTCTCCATAATACCCTGCGAACCACCGCGAAGGTGTGTGGCATGGGGTGAAGATCACCAAACATGCACTACTCAACCGAAACCATGTAATGCAGTGCTAAAATTTAATTGACACGTGTTACATATATATTAGGGTCGCGTACAACTAGGTGGTTAGAGAGGTTAATGAATTGATCACTGGTTATAAAAACATTTTTCTAAATACATTTATAGGTATTTTCGTAACATGCATGTTTTAGTAATGCTGAAACGTGCATCACGTACTACAGACTAGTCTAGAAATTCTAAATACCTTCCTATCCCTTTGCTATGCTGCCAATTGTGCTCTCATATGGTACGCTGGTAAGATGGATTTGAAATATCATACTTATTTTAAATCCATCGAAGCGAGAATCTATCTCCCTACACTTGTTGATCTGATGAATTTTAGCATAATACGCAGGGATTCTTAATATATATCTAACGTCACCTGTAAATAAATCAGATTCGAATTTATTAAAATGTTTAGCCTAAATTTGAACCTGCGTTTTGATACTGATTCCCATCCTAGCTCTACCACATCTACATCTACATAATACCCTGCATACCACTATAAAGGTGTGTGGCTGTGGGTGAATTCTCACCAAGCATGCACTACATATCATGCATAAAAAAGGATTAGTATATATATACTGTTGTAAACTACACTATTTAAAAAAAGATAAAAATAGCAAAGCAAACATGCAAAAACATGCTGTTAGCTGGGTTAGCTTCAAGTCCTTATACCAACATGCAGCTACCATTGTTATGCATTGCTACACTCGTATTGGATATATTTACCGTTATTCATATCCCTAATTGTACGTGGATAAAAGGTCGTCTGGAATCTGTCAGTTCCTCAATCAATTTCTCTAATTTTGTGATTATGGTCCAGTCTACCATAGTAAGTTTGGGTTCGCAAAATATTTTTAACGTCATCACTGAAGATATGGTCTTGGAATTTGTTTAAGAGATTAAGTCTAAATTTCAACCTGTGATCTGACAATGATTCCCAATTAAATATTAGATACTTATTACTGATCTCGTAATAAGTTATAGTATATGCAGGTGAAGTTCCACCATTGTTAATCTCTTCTTGAAGATTTTTTAATCCATCATTATACGTACGCTGAGCTAGAGCGACGATGTTAATCAAGAGAAGCACTCTCCCCTGATCGACTGGAATGAATGGCGACTGATCACGCTCCTTGGAAGTGTTCCAGCGCCATCCGGATTGGAGTTGAGGGTCGGGTCGCTTCATTTCCCTCCAATTCCGAATCCGAGAGCACTTAACCGTTGCCCCTGCTGGTCACAGCGAGGGTGGCGCCATCACGGGTGAAAGGTCTAACTGAGCGCTGTGACGTCGTCTCCCTATTCGCACCAATCACCCCCCCTCGCCGTTCCGACGTGTCCTACGGCGAACATCTCCCATTTTCCTAATCCCCCAAAATGAGGTAGTTTGCTAATATATTTTTATTCACTGGATTAAAAATGCATAAACTCTGGAGGGCATATTTTAAGCCGTTTGATTTTAAAATTTCTCCTCATTAATTAAAAAGTGAAAAAATTCAACGGCGTGAAAACGCGACGGAAAACTATTGCCTGCCGGTAAATCATGTGTGACGCGACACTCTTTCCTCTACCTGCCGCTAGGTGGTGCTGAGGACATTTCCAAGCAGACGGAGCGGTCCGTTAAAACTTTTTAACTAGTTTCTGAGGTGTATTTATTCATTTCATTTATCATAATTAGCCATCATTAATTTTTTAAATTATTTATTCAGTTTAATCATTTATAAACAGATTTATAAACATTTCACTAAGAGCATCGTGAAGTTGGTCCATAGTTACGTGAACATCACGCCATTTTTCGCAACATCAGAGAACCCTACAAGCAGAATGCCCTGGAGCCTATAGAACGACTATAAATACCATGTTTAAAGGAGAAGGCTTTAATCGGAACTTTGATAGCTTTCATTGGCTATAATTAATACATATTCACTCGAGCTGAGGGACACTGAAACACAATGGTAAGTTCAGGAGACAAATATTTCCTATGCCTCGCAACGTAGACTATATACCTGCTGATATATTCCGCCATTTTTGAACTTTTTTCAAATAAAGTTGAAATTAACATTTAATTCTCTATTAAAATGGGATTTCTCTATCCAAAGTTTTGAGTTAAATAAATAATTAATGGCAGGGCACGAATCTTAAATAATGAATCCTGTTTTCTTTGATGAGGGAAACTTCGGTATTTCAGACGATCCCGCAATTTTCAATTCCTTCCACCAGATGCCCTACCCCCGGCGAACCCTCATCCAGGGTCTCCGCCGAAAGGGGGGCTAACTTTATTCTCTTTTTTATTTCACTTTTTTCACTTCGTGGCACTTGACCCACTTTCATTGAAAGCTTCGTCTCCCTCCCCCCCCCCCCCCCCCCCCCCCCCCCTCCCCATGCACTCTTCATGAAACTCATGTGGATTAAGAGTTATTTTCGGGGCTTCCGCGAAGCATGTTCTCAGGGAACCTCTTGAAAACGTTCACGGAATTCGAGAGCTCTACACGAGGAAAATCTTCTACCGCACTTCCCACTTTTCTTAAATTTTAATACGGCAGGAGACGCGTTAAATATTAGGACGGGAAGACCTTCTGACGCGAGGAGGCGGTTGTGGGAAGTCGTGCGTAGCCATCAAATCCTCCTGAAGCAAGCGACTACCCTTCCTCAAGATGGATTTTTTTTAGCATAGACTATTATGTCTTTTCCCTTCTCTAAGAAATCTTTCATCAGACATTCTCTACGTTTTAATTTTTGCTTATCTTTCAATCATACCGATCGTATAGGAAGGCTAGACTTTGTAAACTTAATTAAACTTTTCCTAGAAAGTAGGGAAGTGATTTTTTTGCTAAAGAGAGTGACCAATCAGTATCTCAATTCACTGTTATTCTTTAGGTAGAGTATTGCTAAACAATGTCAACAGATGAAGAGCATTTTGCTGCATTATGTGGGACAAGATTCACGTCTCTATTTCAATGGATGTTTGTTACACGCCCTTTGCACAGGAGAGATACCCATCAGTATGTCAATTCACTGTTCTCCCCTATGTTGAGTATTGCTAAGTAATGCCAACAAATAGAGGACATGTAGGATATTTCAAGCCGATCCGAATTAGCTTTAGGTCCGCCCTTCCATTCCTATCCTTAAACCTTTCCTCCCGGTCTGAAGCGCCTATTAGTGCGGAAACAGACTTGAAAATACCCATATTTCAAGCCTTCCGCGTGAACGACGGTAAAATTCACATATTGCCGTGCAAAAATAAATTCACCTGGACCTGGAATTCGAGAGCTCTACTCGAGGAAAAACTTCTCCCGCACTCTTCTAGGTCAAGGTGAATTTTTTGCATCGCAATTTATGTGAGATAGAGGACAATTTGCTGCATTTCGCTGTACAAGATTCTCGACCCTATTCATATTTATATCATATCCGGCAGTGAGGCATGGACGATGACAGAAGCGGAGAAGAAAAGGGTGGAAGCATTCGAAATGTAGTGCTACAGAATTGAATGGACTGACCAACCGAGTGACAAACGAAGAAGTCTTAAGAAGAGTGGGAGAGAAGAGAAGCCTGCTGAAAACGATAAGAAGAAGACGGGATAGCTTAATCGGCCATACCTTAAGACGCGAATACCAGATGAAGAAAATCGTTGAAGGACAAGTGGATGGGAAGAATGGCAAAGGAAGGCGCCGAGTGAGATATATGGAACAAGTGAGGAAGGATGTGGAAGAGAAGAAATACGTAAATATGAAGGGATTAGCCGATAGAAGAACTCAGTGGAGAGCTGCGTCAAACCAATCTGAGGATTGATGACTAATTATGATGATGATCATATTCAAATCGTCATTATATCCATATTACCCGTTTCATGTTTGTATCACATCCAAATGATGAATGTTAGACAAGAGAGGCAGAGGATTATCCTTAAAAAGAACCCACGGTTTGAGATGCCTCATTGATATGCAAGTCAGGTTAAAAAAAATATGTCGAAAATTATGCGCATTGCAAGTAAATGTTTGATGAATATTACTATTATTTTTAAAATATTACTTCTCGGATTAATTCGATATGTCATTACAAGTACTACGTCCCCTCCTTCATCTCTTCGCTGCATCCTCCTCGCCCCCAATCGAGGGCACTCGCCCCGGGCCGCCCTCGAATCTTTTGCCACCTCCCATTCGGCGGAAAGAGATCGTTCGCTGGAGGAGGCGGGGCCCCGTGGTGGGCCCTCCGTTAGATCCGGGGTAGTTCACAAGACTTCGGAAGAAATTCTTGCGGGCGCGTGCGTGACGGAGCCTTCGAAAAGGAAAGCTTGAAAGAAGAAGAACGAAAAAAAAAGGACAAGGAATCCCCTCTCGAATCCCCAGGGGCGTGATCAGTCCTTTTGTGCTCGGGAAGTTCTGTGGTGTCTGGCCCGTGATAACTTACGGCTCCGTAAGTATAAGGTTCGAGAAGTTCTCAATGAAATTTCGTCACAGATCGACCACCAACTCGATGAGAGCACGTTTCCCGGAAGTGAGATCACGTTATCGGCGAATCGCATGCGTCCTCTCCTCCCTCGCTCAAGGGATGAGAGGTACTCGCAGAGGACGATAAGCGAAGCGTCCGTCTCCAACAATTTGGAGTCGTAGTGGGACTGAAGTCTAAGGGAAGCCAACTAATAAGGTCGTGTCGTACCTTATAAGCCAATCACACTGCCAACATTCTAGACCCGAGGTCGGATACAAACCAGCGAGCTTCGGGTTACCGTGCATAGGGGCCAGGGTGGGCGGGCGGGAATCCCCGCTGGGGCCCCAGGGCGGAAGGCCCCGGGCCCCTTCAGGGTTGAGACTTTTCAGAGTCGTGTAGACAAAAATAAAATTGTAGATATGTTTACTTAAACATCAGAAGGACTGAAAAGACTTGTAGTAAATAGTTAATTGAACTGTTTTGTTTGAATCGAGAAACATGTTAACGTAAATGGGTTCTCTCATTCTTTTTGTTTCGGGGGGAGAAGGGGGTTGTTTGTCTGTTGGGACCCTTAGACCACGCCGCCACTGGAGCCCTTGGTTACCCAGTCTGCCCCTGACCGTCAGCTTGCTACCAACTTGGCTACCGCGGCCAGATCTTGTACTTGAAAAATCACAGTTTGGCTGTTACGGGGAACGAAAACGGGGGAGATTGTGGCTGTAAAGTGATTTCTACGGGAGCATTGAGCCAAGAGACATTGCTGAAGATGGTCATATTGATTTTCAAAAGTGTTCCCTGAATTATGACGCACCAAGATATGCTTACCACATTCAATAAGACAGTTGCCTAGAAATGATCGCGATCCTACTTAGGTCGTAGTGATCGTCTGTAGTAGACATTCCGAAGAAGAGAATAATCTGTGATTATCTCGAGGGGAAAATTCTCCTAAGTTTCCCTGAATTCTCCATTACCCACTCCCGTCTGATAACAACTATTAATTAAATAATGATAGTCTGCTTTATCCGATTATTTAATGTAATGTCTTCATATATTTGTTTCCAACATTTGTAGCCAACTAAAAACATGACGCGATGTATTTATTTTCAAGCGGAATCAAGCAATTGCGTTACAAACCTGCGAACTCTTCGATCGTATGAACTTGAAGAAGAATATCTCCGAAAATCACATTTTACCCAAGCGCAGAGCAAGCTAACTACAGCTCGCGAGTCACATTTGGGTAAAAATGAAAATGAAGCTATAGTAGTTTCACTTACGAAAGCATATAATGCCATCAATAACCGAAATCATGTTAAAATAAAATCATGGCTGTTTTAATAATTAGAAAACACTTGTCTGGAGCAGTTTTTGGTTCTTCTTTCTCAAAGATTACTTCCTAAATGTTTCTTTTCATTTCGGATGAAAAGTATATACCTATGGTAAACGTATGACCCGCATTTTATTCATAGAAATCTTCCCTTAGGAACGAAATACAAATAAACTTCACTGCATGTACACACTGTATGTTTAGTGATATCTCACCGCCTGCCACACACCATAGAGTTTGCTTACATGGTACATCTACATCTACGCGATACACTGCAAGCCACCGCGAGGGTGTGTGGCAGGGGTATTTGGTAGATAAAAGTTTGCCGGCCCTTGGCATAGTGGATCGCGCAGAGGTCTAGGAGGGTCGAAATACCTCGGCTGGGTCCGGCCACGGTTAGGCATGTAAATGCGAGATCCGGGTGAATCCGTACGAGGGCGGGGGAGGAAGGAGGGTGTCCTTCCGTTAAGTGTGCGACAGAGGGCGCAGATGGGCCCGGGGCGTCAGGCGGTGGCATGACCATGTGCCGTGGTAGGCGCGAGCAGTGCCGCTGGCTGGCTTCCTCCGCAGATGACGCCGATCGACGCCTCCGAGCCGCCACGCGAACCAGAGGAGAGAGAGATAAACGGAAGCCGGGCAGACTGCCGAATCTACAACTACCCTGCAAGCCACCGCGAGGGTGTGTGGCAGGGGCTGAAGATCACCAAACAAGCACTACAGACATGCAACTAGGCTACTGCATGGAAACGTGCTACATAATAGGGTCACATGCAGCTATGTGGTTAATGCCTTCATAGAAATAAAGGTATTGGTTGGTAATACATGCCTCATGCACCACATACTATTCTAACAATATTTCACCTACCTATCCCTTTGCTATGCTGCCTATTGTATTCTCTTGTAGTCCATGGGAAAAATGAAATTTTGAATCTATCGGTGCAACAATTTCTCTCTCTCTAATCTCTCTAATCTTATTTATCTGGTCAAATCTATCATAATACGCTGGTGTTTTTAATATGTGTTTAACATCTTCAGTAAAGCTAACCGTTTTAAATTTCTGCAATAGCTTTAATCTGTACTTGAACCGACGATCTGAAAATGATTCCCAACCTAATTCTTCAATTGACTCTAATATATTTCATATACCTGTCGTCATCATCACCATCATCATTGGTCAACAATCCTAATATTGGTTTGACGCAGCTTTCCACTCGATTCTTCTATAGGGCAACCTTTTCATTGTGACGCAATTCTCCTCTTTTACATCCTTCGCAACCTGTTCCATATATCTCATACGAGGCCTGCCTTTTCCAATCTTCCCGTTCACTTTTCCCTCGACGATAGTCTTCATCAGGCCATCGTGTCTCAAGATATGGCCGATTAAGTTGTCCCTTCTTCTTCTTAGGGTATTAAGAAGACTTCTCCTTTCTCCTACTCTTCTTAGGACTTCCTCGTTACTTACTCGGTCGATCCATTTAATCTTCAGCATTCTTCTGTAGCACCACATTCCGAATGCTTTTTCCCTTTTCTTCTCCACTGCTTTCATTGTCCATGACTCACTTCCGTAAAGAAACATGCTCCAGATGGATTTTCTGATGAAATATTTCCCTATTTCTACGTTACCTGTCGTAACACCTTTTAACAAACCTAGCTGCTCTACGGGTATTTGACTCGTTGAAGGGATTTTAGGACTTAAGATGTAGCAGCGAGACTATAGTTGAGATTCTGAATATGGCTCCAAATCGTGGATGTAGCTAGGAGCTGAGAGAGTAGAGTGGGGGTTGGAGAGGGGAGGAGGGGAGGGGGGAGGCGGTTCGGGGAAGATTGAAGGGCAATGAGAGACCTTTTTCCCGACGCCATTGAAGCGGAAAGTTGGGGGCGGATGGGGGAGGGATATAATAGCCGCCGACGGTGAAAGCCGCGGATCAAAGCCTGTGGTCTGGATCGCGCTCGTGCGAGGAGGGCCCCAGGTTGTCACGAAGGCCTTCAGCGATGCACCTCACTCATGTCCGACGGCAGCTGCTGCCTCGCCCCCTTTCCTCCTAGAGCACCGGCAGACGTCTCCGCCGCAGAGACGGAATTTCAACTCGGACACTTCTTCCCGACCTTGTCCGCAAAATCCTCACTCATTGACTGCTAGTCTCAACTGCTTCAATGCGATAGATCGAAGATGTGGCGCACACGCAGAATTAGGCGACCTGGATTATCATCATCGTTCATCTACATCTACATAATACCCTGCAAGCCACCATAAAGGTGTGTGGCAGGGGGTGAACTCTCACCAAACATGCACTACATATCATGCATAATAAAGGATTAGTATTTATATACTGTTCTAAACTATACAATTTAAAAAAAAGATAAAAATAGCAAAGCAAACATGCAAAAACATGCTTTTAGTTGGGTTAGCTTCAAGTCCTTATACCAATATGCAGCTACCAATGTTATCCATTGCTACACTCGTACTGGATATATTTACCGTTATTCATATCTCTAATTGTACGAGGAAAAAAGGACATTTTGAATCTGTCAATTCGGCAATCAATTTCTCTAATTTTGTGATTATGGTCCAGTCCACCATAGTAAGTTGGGGTTCGCAATATATTTTTAACATCATCTCTGAAAATATTGTCTTGGAATTTGTTTAAGAGATTAAGTCTAAATTTCAACCTGCGATCTGGCAATGATTCCCAGTTTAATTCATTTAATAGACTCGTTACGATAATAAGGTTATCGTACCGTCCGGACGGATTTGTAAAGTGACGCGTCCCTTTACAAATTCGAACTTCGCTGCACACGTTCAAGTTCATTTTTTAGACCGATTTTGTAGGGATCCCATACACTGGCAGCATATTACAAATGAGGTCTAACAAGGGAAAAGTAGCTGATTTCTCGTACATGATCGTCACATTTACCTAGTACTCTTTTGACGAACCCCAGTTTTCGATTCGCTTGACCCATTATTTCACGTGTGTGTTTACCCCAGGAAAGATCATGTGTCAGTCTTATTCGTTTATTCTTATTCGTATTAATCGTCCCGTACTCCCATTCTTCCATAGTAAGACGAGACAACTTAATCGGCCACATCTTAAGACACCATGGCCTGATGAAGACAATCGTAGAGGGGAAAGTGGAAGTGAGAAATGTAAAAAGCCGGCCTCGTGTGAGATGTAGGGAACAAGTTGTGAAGGATGTAAAAGAGAAGAATTACGTCAAAATGAAGAGGTTGGCCTATAGAAGAATTGAGTGGAAAGCTGCGTCAAACCAATCCTAAGGTTGAAAACCGATGACGACGACTCCCATTCTCTGATAGTTTCTTTAAGATGACAGCTCCGTTATTTCCGTGCATGTTAACGATTTCTAACGAGTCTTAATATCTATTGACGTAATATTCTATAATTACCTTGGAAACGTTAACAAATATGCCTACTTTGCACGGTCAATTGGAGAGATTTATTGACTACTACTTGTGTATTTTTGCATAATAATATCATCAGGTAACACTGACCAATTTTCAACCGCATATAATGCAAATAAACCAGGTGATTGGGAGTCACAGTGCGGACCGTACCAATAATATTTTTTTAACATTTCCGATTAAGAGAGGTTCCAGATAGTGAAGCCAGAAACTTTAAGTCATGAATACAACTACATCTACGCAATACCCTGCAAGCTACCATTGAGATGTGTGGCAGGGGGTGAATTTACACTAAATATGCCATTACATATTATGCATAAAAATTGTTAGTAATTATGTTCTAGTCTAAACTTCTTTAATTAATTATTATATTCTTTTATTTCCAGGTGAGACCACAACTTATTCCTAGCAGCCGTATTTGTATTGGGGAGTAGAGGATCATAACCCATGAGGGCGGTGAGATAAATGAAAGGAAGTAAGTGCTCACACTTGTTTTTGTTTCACAGAATTTTCCATCCTAAATACCGATTAATTTGAGATCATGCAAAGCGTCTGAGTTGCATCCTGCATGGATAAATCATATTCCGTTTAGCTAGAATCACTTGTTAAATCGTGAATTTTGGACTAGAATATAATTACTAATCCTTTTAATGCATGATATGTAATGTATGTTTGGTGTGAATTAACCCCCTGCAAAACACCTTTATGGTGGCTCGCAGGGTATTTATTATGCTGGTGAAGATGTACTTGTAGAGTCCGATGGAACTTTCAATAGGTTTTTATCATCTTTGGGAACATAACATCACTTTCAGTAGACGAAGATCTAGTTTGGTCAACAGTAAGCTCACAGCCAAACTTTTCCAATTAATGGTGATCCTTCAGGCGAAAACAAACTGGTACTGTAATTGTGGTTGCCCGACAGTAAACTCGAATTAAGCTCAAATATATACTTACTGCAATCGGTGCTTTATCTCGTGACTCAGCAGATGATTCGGACATCCTTTTCGTGTGGTGTCCATGGTAACTGAAAAAATAAAAGCGATTTGTATTTAAGCCCATGAGTATATTCATTAGGATAAAGGTGTTAACACTAAAAAGAAGGTCACCCGTCATTTGACAGTTTTAGATGTGTAGTGACCGATAACAAAGAAACTTTACTGAGTATGATCCTGATTTATTTCGTTTTCCGTAATTTTGCTTAAGATTGTATGTAACATTTTTCCTTATTGCCAAGTTTTCTTCTCCTACCACGACGGCAACTCGTCAATTGACTGGTATCAAGTACTTCATCTCACAAGTAGTGTATTTTATCGCAGGCAACGAATCAAATTGGGTGATATCAACTCACGGATGACCTTTCACTTCTGCAATGGTTTATATTGCACCATAATCAAATGGATAAATTTAACCTTGCTTCTAAAATATGGAACCATGCAGAGAGCATCAAAGCAACGCCGTGGAAACCTTCAATCTATGGAATTAAATAATCGAAATTCGTGCTGCTTTTTGCTTACACTTTCAGACCATCACAGTGTATGAATGATCAATATGTCGTTATCTAAATGAGACGTCCTTTCACTCAATTCGTGGGTGATAGCTATTGGATGAGATAGACATTAAAATCATGCTCATACATTACAAAAAGTTTCAATTGGGTTAAAAAAATTGTAAAACGTCTGAAAATCTAGACTGATGGGCAACTGTTAATAAGTAAAAAACACAAGCCAAAAACACAAAACACAAGGGAAGTTCGCTCCGTCTTTCTAGTGTTAAATAAATCCACTGGACATCATATTGAGCGGACAAAATTGAACTATTTTCAAAAAAAATGATATGACGTGAGCTCGCAGAACTGTATTACTGATCTTCATTTTCGATCCATGGCCATGGAATTTACATATTTGGGAAAATCGACGTGAATGGGTGATTCGCGGATGTATAAACCGTATTCATGGCAACGAATAAAATACAAACTTTTAGTCCATTCCCCTTTTTTTTAATAACCCTCCTAGGTTTCGACAAGGTACCTTGTATCTGAGCAACATATACAAGGTACGTTGAGAATGACAAAATTTCTCGAAACCTAGGTCGGTTACTAAAAAAAGGTGGAATAGACTAAAAGTTTTGTTTTATTCGTTACCATGGAAAGTGTAACTATATTCCACAATGTAACGCCTTCAGTCCTATCTGATATACATAAACCTTCACTGAAGTATTACGCTTCCCAAAAAACCTATGCCTTTGAGTTGCTATTATTTACAAGTAATAGAAGAGAGAAAAAACGCAGGTGTTTTTAATAAGTATCTCACGTCATCTCTGAACATGCCAGTTTTGAATCCACCTAAACGGTTTAGCTTAAATTTTAACCTGCGTTCTCATCGACATACTCATCCTAGTTCTTCTATTTAGCTCGCTAAATAGCACGATAGAGGGTATCTGAACTATGCGGATGTATTGAGACGTAGGGCAGTGCGCATTCACGAGCCCGATTGTCTGTCAAACGCCGTATACCGACCCGAGAATAGTCGCCGCTTCTGGAAGGGCGGCGCTCGGAGCGCGATGGTGGGCGCGTGACAATAGGCTCCCGCGTCATCCGTCCCACGCACCCCTGACATCCTGGATGGACCCCCTCCCCTCCCGTCCCACCTACCCCTCCCTCCAACCCCCCCTTCCACAGCAACGTCTCCAGTGTCTCCGCGGACAGCCAGTTTCCCCTCCAAAGAGGAAGAAAGGGGGGAAAACCAGGTCACTGGGATCAGTATATCACACCGAGAATAAGGGGGCATACCTGCTCAGAATTCCAACTACAGTCTCACTTCCACCGCAAACGGTCCTAAAATATCTCCTTGGTGTCAAACTGGTCAGTAGATTCACCCTGCAAAGTTGGTATTACCTCGCCTTGTACTGCTTCTAAGCATATTTAGAATAATCCGTATAGCCTTTCGAACTCGTGATAGAGGTTTTAAGACTTGAGCAGTAGAAGTGAGACAGTACTTAACATTATGAATATGACTCAACTATATTCAGAATTACAACTCAGTTTTCAGCGTCACGCTGGGAAGTATTACCACATTTGCTGGTGGAATCCATAAAACAATTTGACTCGGAGGGATTTTAGGAGGTAAGCAGTATAGAGGCGAGACTGAAGTTGAGATTCTGATTATGCCCCTAAGTATCGTACATAAGTGAATATATGGTGTAGCGTGGCATCATTGGTAAAATGAACTCCTATATGTCATTCAAATAACCTTCCGTAGTTTAGTCCCTAGTGATTACTGGGAATAAACTTCAATGAAAAGAGGAATGGGCTGTACTCAGTCAAGCACAAATGAGAGTTCTCAGTCGATTTGTAGTACGATTAGAGCGCCTGCGCGTGCAAATGAAGCTGCCATGCACGAACAAGGGACTCATAAAGCGTGAAGAGCTACATAGCGTGGTGGAAAAGACTCAAGCTCAGGCGTACATTCTCCTAACGTACACAATCAAATTGCAGATACCGACCTCATCGGCTTTAGATAAGTTCACCCAAGGATACAACATCAATTTGGAGTGCAATACAGAATCTATATGATTTTAAATTATCGTATATCGGAGCAGGCACTGCACAAGCCTGTACAAATATTTGCTTTTAAATGTGAATATGCGAGAAAATGTTGAATTAAACGATTTTGTACATTTAGATACAGACCCAGCATATTAAAAAAGCCTTAGTCCTAATTTATCTCTCAACATCTGTGACAAATGAAAAAAATTCTTAGAGCAGTGCATAATTCATGCTTTGAACTACTAACCCATACACGTTAGGGAAATACAGTTAATATACATTTAGATAAATGCCTTCATAACTGATAAGAATTTCATTACTATGTAGATAACAACCACCTAGTGTCAAGTGGCCCTTTTATCTTACATGTGTGCATGATGTAGTAGCAATGCATCTCGTAGTTGCATCATGTACGTAGTGCATGTTTGGTGACCGTCACACCTTGCCACATACCCTCGCGGTGGGCAGCAGGGTATTACATCTACATCTACGTATCACCCTGCGAGCCAACACGAGGGTGCGTGGCAGGGGATTACTGCGCGCTTGTACGTTGAAGTAGATGTAGATGTCGGGAGGGTTTTGTGGTTAGAGGACTGGCCTCTCTCCCGGAGGGCCCGGGTTTCGAATCCCGGCAGTGTAAGATACTTTAAATTGGTCATCCGTCCCCTACTTGAGTGTCTTAAAGAGGACATTCGAGTACAGTACTCCGTCCGTCGGATGGGACGTTTAAGCCGTAATCCCCTTTGGCACCTTTTTGTTAAGAGCATGCTAATGCCGACGCAGGGTTTTCTCTCCCTTCCATTCCTATCCTTGTGCCTTTCCTCCCGAACTGAAGCGCCTAACAGTGCGGAAACAGACTTGAAAACACATATGATGATGACACCGGCAACTCTTACTACCTGCTACCGGGAAAAACGGCGAGCGCGGGGCAACCAGCGGCGGATGGTAACCTCCCGGAGTGAAGGGCTGGAGGGAGGATTAAGATGGTTTGGGGGGGGGGGCGAGCGGCTGCGACAATGGGATGGGGGGGCGTGGCGAGGAATCCGTCGCGTGCCCAGCAGGCGGCCGGAGTGAGAATCACGGCCGAATTCATCCGCGCAGAAATATAATCCCCGCTCGCACGAATCCGTCGAGGACTGTGGCGTGCCCGTGCGACACGGGGCGGTATGTATCCTTCCGCGGCCCAAAATCCCACCGGAAGTGCCGCTTGGGATGCCTTCGGCGGTCGTCATACGCCGTGAGAGGGAATTAGCGGCTGCGGCGGAGTAAGGAACAACGTTCCATCTCTGGATGTCTTGAGAATGGCGCCTAAGGTCTTGCCACGCCCAACACGGATGTGACACATTGACTACGACCTGCGAAGGTATTTGTAGCATAAGACGGACAGGAGGTCTATGCCAACGGGCGCCCTGAGAACGGATGAAAATCTTCAGGAATGTCGCCTTCGAATACAACCTGATTTAACACTAATAATGATATGAATCAGTCTTATTTTCGGAAAATGTTTCAAAAACATAAGTTTGATAAATTTGGCTGTTCTACCCTCCGACAATGTGCAATGTGACCCTACGACTAATAAAGAAGTTTTTGCCTGATCAACAGAAGTCTCTGCATGTCTTGTAGCGAACTGAGACGATTTTTTAAGGAGCGCGAATGGTGAATTTGAATTTCTAAGCTAAGGGTCCCTCTCTGGTCGGTGAAATCGCCTTTTTGGCCAGCACCTGTGCGAAATTGATAGTGATGGAGTTAGTTTCCTTTATGGGAATATATCCCTCTAATTGTGCCATTTGAACTTAATATACAGCTTTTCAGCAAAACAGAAAGTACATGCAAATTTTCAAAAAAATATTAAAAGTCAGTCGGCGAAGAACATATTCCTGTGAACTCCAAATTGTATCATATAGGTAACCAGTAATCTTGTTCAGCCAACTGTGAGAAAAACCTGGCCTGATTAATCTCCTACCGCCTGGCAAGATATTGACTGATCAAAAAAATTATTCCTGCCAGGAATGTAAGGCAAAACGCAAAAATATACTTCGAAGAAATGCATTTCGCAGACAATCCCCAAAGTCAAATTCAGAATAGTGATCAGCTTCACCTTTGCTAGAAAAGAAACTGGTAATGATTAAAGACAAATGCAAAACATGCACAAATCCCTGCGTTGACTTGAATGTTAAATTTCGATATTTCAGAAGGAAACATATCGGTATTTGTGCAAAGATAAATCCTAAATAAAATCAGTCAAATATGATGTCCAGTTTATAAGCCGTTCATCTGGAGGAAGTCCGAGTATTTCCAGATAACTTAGCGTATTTTTTTCAGAATGTAAAATTATAACAATGAAGTGTCTATAGCTTCCTACTATTTGTATATTCAAATATAAGTACCGATGGATTATCATCCTGAAAGCATTTTTGCATCTATATCTACGCAATACCCTGCAAACCACTACGAGGGTGTGTGGCAGGGGGTGAAGATCACCAAACATGCATTATTGACATGGAACTACCATATTTCATGGAAACATGCTGCATAATAGGGTCACATGCAGCTAGATGGTTGGTATATACATACCAATAAAGGGTTTGGTTGTTAGTACGTGCATCATGCACTACAGAATACTCTACAATATTTCACCTACCTATCCCTTTGCTATGCTGCCTATTGTTCTCTCTTATGGTACGCGGGAAAATTTGCATTTTAAATTCAGCGGTACCATAATATATCTCTCTAATCGTATTCATCTGGAGGAATATATCATAATACGAAAGGATTCTTAATATATATCTAACGTCATCTGAAAAACATCTGCTTCAAATACTTAAAAGGTTTAACCTAAATTTCAACTTGCGTTCTTATAGTGATTCCCATTCTAGTTCTTCTATTAAGCTTTACTGACATGTTACTGGTCTACTACATGGAAACATGTTAGATAATAGAGTAACATGCAGCTAGATTGTTAGCATCTACATAGTAATAAAGGAAGCATTTTAAAACTTAAAAATCCGAGGCTTCTAAAAAAACTTCTATACTATAAAACTATAAAGCCTTCAGTGAGGAAACCTAATAGTAAAACTACAACATCTTGGCAGCTCTCAGAATTTGGCCTAAAAGGAAACTATCAAACTTTATGCAATCACTCATGATTGCAAAATCAACTTTAAAGAGGGAAGATTTAGCAAAGTCCCGAAGAAAACTGACTGAATTGCGTGTCCTTGCTGATTCCAATGAAGCCGTCGTATCAGTACCACCGTTATGCAGGTATTGTCAACGAGATTCAATACCATACTGCGCCTCAATTCCGCGCCATGGCTGCGAAGGTCATATTCGGCAGTTTAAGGAATGGAAGATGTCTCCAGAGGACGCAAATACTCATCGGATGGAATGGGCATGTGGACTGACTCTCGAGCAACAGAGATGTTAGTCACTCCAGCGATTTCCGGCGTCAAGTTTTTACAAGTCAGAGAGGCATTCATCAAAAGAAAAAAAAGGCGTTGTCATATCGACGCCTCCACGGTGACTCTTACCCTTGAGGAAGGTGATCACTGGAGGGAGGGACCGCTGGAAGGATTCTTACTCTTTTTTTATTTTTTTTAAGCCTTTCGCAAATACTTCGAATTACTCGAGCGTTCTTCGCGGATCGGGATATTGGCGGTGTACAAATTTGAGAATTAGTCGTTAGAGGATGTTCCGACCGCGAGTCGCGCGGATTCACATCTCGTGCAAGAGCGCAGGCGTGTCCTCGAACGTTTGACACGCAACGCGGAGCATATTCAAACTCTTTATGCCCCGTATAGAGAACGAGAAAGGAACTATTATTACACTTGTCAGGCCTCATTTAGAATATGCCACTAGTATATGGGATCCGTTACAGGAAGGTACATACATCTACATCTACACGACACCTAATTCATTCGGATCCCATACACTGGCTGCATACTCGAGGTGGCGCTTTTCTAGTGAGAAGTAACATCTCTCTTTTGTCTTCTCATCACATTTTCTAAATACTCTTTTTATAAATCCTAGCTTTCTCATCGCTCGGCCGCATATTTCCCTAGCATGTCTTCCCCACGATAAATCTTTAGTGATTGTTACACCTAAATACCTTATGGTTTCAACGCTTTCGATCTTCATGTTATTAATTTTATAGGATCGCTCAATCGAATTATTCATCCTCCAAAAATTGAAAGCTACACACTTTTTAAGGTTAAGTTCTAACTGCCATTTGTCGCGCCACTCTTGAATTACATCTAAATTCTTGCTAAGCGATTTCCTGTCTTCTTCTTTTGATATACCTCTATACACTACCACATCGTCTGCAAAAAGTCTAAGCTTACTACCGACTACGGTACCCAAATCTTTTATGCATAAAAGAAATAGAAGGGGACCTACTACGCTACCCCGGGGAACACCCGACGTGACTTTGATTGTGTCCGACATGATACCATCTATGACAAGGTATGATGAAGTAACTAGAGCATGTGCAAAGGCGATCAGCTAGATTTGTCAAAGGCCGTTATGATATTTGCATTAGTGTTACGAGTTTGATAGAAGAACTAGGATGTGAATTCCTATCAGATGGCAGGTGTCAATTTAGGTTAAACCTTTTAAGTAAATTAGAAGCTGATTTGTTGGCAGCATAGCAAAGGGATAGGTAGGTGAAATATAGTTATAGTAGTATGTAGTTCATGATGCATGTATTCAAAACCAATCCCTTTATTACTATGAAGATACTTACCATCTAGCTGCATGTGACCCTATTATCTAGCATGTTACTATTTAGTAGCGTAGTTGCGTGCCAAAAGTGGATGTTTGGTGATATTCACCCCCTGCCACACACCCTCATGGTGGCTCGCAGGGTATTGCGTAGATAAATATGTATAGCGTGATGACTCAACCAGCCTAATGCATGAATTTCATACGTCATCGCACTGTCCCCACGAAAATCAGATAGAACATCGGTTGGAAAATGTGGTTTGGTTTGGGTAATATTAAAATGGATGAAGTATGAAAACAGACTACTATTTTCTGTAGTGTCTAGGAGTAAACAGTTTGTATGTATCCAGGAATTCAGGCTGAAATCGTTGTGGGTGCGGTATTAATCCGTTCAACTAATTTGAAACATCATGAAAAGAATTCAAAGATCACGTACTAGCCGTGAAAACTTTAGCGGCGTTATCCGCTGAAATTGCACTATATCAACATTGATGTGTCCAGTAGTCCGTGAACATGTTGTTCCTTTAGATCTCTATAATTTCCGCAGAGAAAGAGGTAGCTCAACTGGTTGAGCAACTAGCCGGAAATCAGGGGGTCCGGGTTCGACTCCCGGTCAAGGCGAATGATTTTTTTCTCTGTGGAATATTTGCTATCATGAAAAGACTTATTAAAATTAAACGATGCAGGGCATTAAAGAGAGGACCCAAGAGCGACCGGAATTGTTTCGCAGCGCACAGTCCATTTTTAATGCACACTTCGGCTGCCAGGGGCATGCGTCTTGAACCCTTCTACTGTCACTAAAACATGCGGCAACTTTGGAAGAAGGTCCGCGTGCCTGTGAATGTCGTAGTGAGAGCCGTTTTGTAAACGTATTATTATTTGGCATGGCGGTTTCTCGCGCACTATGCGCGATCGTTGAAGTTTTGCTTCCTGCTCGGGGAAAACGCTGTGGAAACTGTTGTTATGTTGAGCACAGATTACAAAGAGAATGCTTTAGGAAAAACGTAAGTGTATGAGGGTTTCTTGATTTCAAAAGAGGATTCTTGGTCGAAACTTTCGCGGATCATTATAGATGTATTTGTTCTTCGGGTGTACCCCGCGTACTATAACCAGGTGTGATAGCCGACGTTTCGTGGCCATTGCAGGTCACTTTATCAAAGGGAATAAGGTATATGTGGGGTTGTGGAGCTTACATAGGGGTTTCATGGAGGGAAAAGGGTGGGAAGGGGAGGAGTGGAAGCAGTAGTCGTTGCATTTTTAATTAAGGTTCAAAGCAGGGTCCCATGTGTGGCTAATTTGGAGGCCACAGTCCCTATTGTAATTTTGCTTGCATTTTCTTATTTCCAAAGCTTCGAGGATCAGCCGGGGCTTGAAGTTTTTCACTTCCTCGATTATCTTTGTTTGTTTGAGGTCAATCGCGTGCCCCACAGGTTCAAGCCACATTTAAAAATTAGAAACTGCCGAAGGAGTGTGAAAGACGCAACACCATTGCAAGTGGAAGGATTGTATGAGATACCATGCCAAACTTGCGAGAAGAAATATATCGGCGAAACCGGACGCTCCGTTAAAACTCACCTAGAAGAACACGAGCGGGCTATTTGACTAGGACAACCCTTAAAATCAGCAGTTGCGGAACATGCAGCCTCGATTGACACGCGATTGACCTCAAACACACAAAGATAATCGCGAAAGGAAAAAGCTTCAAGCCCTGGCTGATCCGCAAAGCTTTGGAAATAAGAAAATCCCAGCAAAATTACACCACATGTGGGACCCTGCTTTGAACCTAAATAAAAATGCAATGACTACTCCTTCCATTCCCCCTCTTCCCATTCTTTTCCTCCAAATATACCCCTATATAAACTCCACCAACTCGACAGATACCTCATTCCCTTTGATAAAGTGACCACCAACGGCCACGAAACGTCAGGTATCACACCTGGTAATAGTACGCGGGGTACATCCGAAGATTAAATATATACATTCAAAAGAGGAGTAATGAAAATTGATGATCTTCCTTGTACCGAGCCTCAAGGACCGATGAAAATGTCAAAAAATATTAACAAACTTCCGACCTTTTTCTGTTCTCCCTAATGAAATGGGATTATAAAAGAAAATGTTGTGCTGATATTGTCATGGTGAAACGAAAAACGACGGAGGCACTGACAAGCATCGGAGAAGATGACATAAAAACATGTTTTGAACACTGGAATAAAAGGTTGGTCACGTTCATTCGCTCAAATTGGGAGTACTTTGAACGTGACTAATGTTAGTATCAGGAAAAACTAAATACAGCCGATTCAAATGAGGAATTCCGGCCTCATTTGGGGACTCCGTCGTAAACTCTTTATCTGACATCCCTTGGCATGCATGAGTACAAGAGCAGGATGCGTCGAACACTTCTCGAAGTACAGTTGGGAGAGGTGCCGAATGTGCCCGCGACACTCCAGTCGCATTCCGGGAGGGATGTTCTTCCCAACCGCTTTGAAGCGACACACGGCGCTAAGTTTCGGGACCTTGTTTGCGCTCCGAAAACAAGAGACTGACGGCCGAGAGGGGACGACACTGGGCCCACTCCAATTAAAGCTCGCCGTGTACAAGAGAGATAGACGTTACTCGCAGGCCCTGGTTGGCGGGTCCCTTACATGTGTCGGAAATAAACCTTGAAACACATGCAGACACGCGTACGCAGACGCAACATCAGAACCTCAGAAACGGCGACGCTAATGGCTCATGTGTTATGAGAATAGCAGAGCGCATTGCAAAGCGTTTCACCGCTGTGAGCAAAGTCGCAAAGCGCTCACGGCATCAACCATTACCACCATCTTAAGGAGGTTGGCTCGCGACTGCTTGAGTCAAGCTGTCTGAGAAATCTTATTAATTTAATTACGATTATATGCCTGCTAAGTGATCCTTACTTCACAAAGAAAATTACCTAAGCTATTGAAAGTCATAAGTATCACAAGAAATACGGTGGAAAGTCGAAAGATTTATTTTTAATGATAATTTTAATGACCTCGACGATGGAGTCATTCAGCACTTACTTTAAAGAAATAAATTCATGTACTCAATGAATTTACTAATTTATAACACCAGAATATTACTATCAAACGTTATGTTATAACATTTTTCTGAAATATGCTTTAATATCTCATTAGTAATGATATTATTCATACGCCATACATTTTGGCTGGAGCTACCGCAGCGCCACTTGAAGACAACTACGCATTTCGTCTGCTATAAGCGCAGAAATTGGTGGATTTAGCGAAAAATACGGTGGGTTGATGCCTTTTTTTTCGTGTCATTTTATTTCTTGTGAATTTACGCATAAAATATAAGTTTTTTGCAAAAATGACATGTCACTATGGTACTTTTAAACGTTATATTCCCATGTGATGGCCATTCTCGCCGTTAATCATATGTAATTTCAAATGCAATTTGTGGAAAAAGGAGTACGGGTTGGTGTAATTATCTTTACTTTATTAGATAGAGGAACTTTAGTTCTATAAATGCTGAAAATATAAAAAAAAATGACATAATTTTCACTTTTCGGATCAACCTCCTTAATGGGGCGAGGCCATGTGCTTTCTATGTTTCCTGCCTGGCACTCATTCTCATCTGTGTTGTCAAGGCTATCTCCGCTAGGCGCTTCAGACCGAGAGGAACAGCTGTTTCGGGGGACGAGCCCCCGCGGACCCTCCATCCACATCAAGCTTTCGCTTCTAATCGGGGGGCCGCTTTATTTCTCCTGTTCTATTCATCTTTTCTTCATTCTCTGAGTGCAACCGTGATTTTTTTACTCTAGCACTTTATTCGTCGTTTAAACCGACCAGCTGTCCCCTCACCTACCATTGGTATCGGAATGGTTGCCTCTAATTCTTTGTTTTCTGTTGTTATTCTATCAATTTCTTTTTTACTAGTATTTTAGCATATGTTTCTTTAAATGTGTTATAATTATATTGTGCAATCAAATTTCTTCTTGTCCACGTCATATTTAGATTTTTGAGTCGCTATTTTAAATTCATTCTCTTCTCGTCAAATGCTCGACATTCCTATAGAATATGACAGTAATCTTCCCTTAGATCCTTTAGACAATTTTTGCGTTTTGTGTCTTCTTTTAATCCCAGTTGTTTTAGTTTTTCAGAGAAGTCTCCGTGTCCTGTTAAAAATTGAGAAACATAATAGCCGAAATTTATGTATTGCATTTTCATCTTTCATAAATATTTGGGAAATATTTGAATGCTTCTCTTCCTTTAATTACTGAGCGGAACAGTATAAGGAGGGAATGGAAGGGCAAGGAGGAAGAAGGGTGGCATCAGCCTGCTCTTAATCAATGGCGACAAGGGGACCAGAGCTTAACGTCCCAAACGACGGACCAAGTACTACACTCGAATTCTCTCATTGGAACTCTTGAGCTCCGCAAGAATCCTGAACTGAGGAACAAGGGAGATGAAATGAATGAATTAAATTAATTCGCCGGTATAATTTATTCGTCGACCTAATAATAACTCAGCAGTCAGGATCGTATTCACTCAGCAACTTTACTCTCTGTAGGCACTATTGAATTTCTTTTTCCTCACGCTATTCCCCTTGTCAGTTCAGTACATATCAGCTCTGTGAGTCCTTTTCTTCTCTCCAGGATACTGCCATCCATAACGATCTTATACAACTATTTCGATTTACCTGCTTGTACACCTACTCTGAATCTTAACTTCTTCTGGCCGCTGTAGCCGGGTTGATAACGCACCGGCCAGGCTACTCAAGGGTCGCGGGTTTTAAATCAACCAGGAGAATGGTTGTAGTAGAGAAATACAACTTTGTTCTGTGAAACTTTATTGTACTCCGTAGTCAACAATTTACTGAGGAAAGCAAACTTCACAGGGATATTTTGTAAATGTTTGTTTTCGTCAGAAAATATTTTTGATCATAGTTGTATTGTTAATCGTGGGCTTATGAGCTTAAGTAAGACAGACTGGCGTGATTAAGCCCACTTTGATACCCTTTTGATAACCTAGTTGCATGTCAATAGTGCATGTTTGGTGATCTCCACCCCCTGCCACGCACTCTCGCGTGGCCTGCAGGGTATTGCTTGGGTGTAGATGAATTTTAAACGTGAGTCATTACTCGGATTTATTTGTAACCACAGATATCAAGGAATTCCACAATAAATCATAATAATAAATAACACATTTTCAAGATCAAGTGAAAACGTTGAGCTCTTACGGCTAACAGTATCTATTGAAAAGAAATGTCTCCAAGCCGTAATGTGTGTCCTTTCGTATGTGGTATAAAGGGGGGAAAAAAAGGAACTTTTAGGAAGTGAACAACAGTACCTCAATGTTTCTTCTGGCTTGAGAAGGTCTTCCGGTCAGCGACCAGCTTCCAGGAGTCTGAAGGAGATCTCGTTAAAAAACACAACACTTCTAGAATTTCCACACTGGACACTGATGCACTTCCACAAACGCTGATGTTGGCATGTGCCACTTGTCAAGGGAAGGTAAAAAAAGGGGGGAGAAAGGGTGCTTGCTAGACAGAATGGATTCCATGAATCACTAGTAAACAACATAATTAAGAAGCACAAATTCAAGCGTCTAATCAATAGCTCCACTACACACAAAAAAGACTGCACAATGAAATATATAAAGTTACCCTTTTACCCGCAATTAACTAAGGGTATAGATAGAGTATTCAAAACTATGAACACTAAAATATCCTACACCAATAATAATAAGCTTAAACACCTCTTGGGCAACACCAAAGATAAAATTCCCACGACTGAAAAATCTGGTATCTATATAATCAATTGCGGCAACTGCCAAGCTTCCTATATCGGCGAAAACACGTCGAGCTCTATCAACTAGGTATTAAGAACATTTGGCTCACTATAGACACAACAATCCCGACAAATTGAGCATAGCACAACATTTAATCAAGACGGAACACCAAATTACACAAGAAAATTTAAGTTTGATGAAACATTGCAGCAATAACTTGTTAGACGCTTATGAGACCATTTTCATATCAACAAATAAAGGACAACTTTTGAACAGCGATTCAGGACCCATCACCCATTCCCCTTTGTTCACACTTCTTTAGGTGAACTACATATCAGTCTAAATTTCCCTTCAACAGACCGTTATGCGGTATTTGTCATCTATGACTTACAACAAGGCCATTAAAATTTCCTCTTTCACCCTCCGGAGTGGCAGTCCCTTCGTTAATATGTTCCCCCCCCCCCAAGGTCACCTTTGGCCGTCATAATGAGTCCAGTTTTCCTCCCCTACACACTCTTTTCAAATATATGTATAAGGTTTCGGATGCACCAATTCTTACTCAGTCAACTCCGTGTTGTCTCGAGGTATACACCTTCAGCACGCTGAAGAGGGCCACTTTGTGGTTGAAATACGTATACGTTTTTACCTTTCGTTCCACCCTTTCTCCCCCTTTTTTTTACCTTCCCTTGACAAGTGGCACATGCCAACATCAGCGTTTGTGGAAGTGCATCAGTGTCCAGTGTGGAAATTCTAGAAGTGTTGTGTTTTTTAACAAGATCTCCTTCAGACTCCTGGAAGCTGGTCGCTGACCGGAAGACCTTCTCAAGCCAGAAGAAACATTGAGGTACTGTTGTTCACTTCCTAAAAGTTCCTTTTTTTCCCCCCTTTTTACCACATACGAAAGGACACACATTACGGCTTGGAGACATTTCTTTTCAATAGACATTTTCAAGAATTTCACACTCCTCAGCAGCTTTAACGTAAAACATAACTCATAATTCTGTAGGATTGTGAAACTCATGGCCACTGCCCTGTAATCATTCGATTCGTTATAACTAACCTCAGTTCACTTCATTGTAATTCTTCAGCTTCATTCAGGACGTGCCCAGAAGATTAGTGGAACTAACGCATCAAAAATGCGAACTAAAAACTTGGTTTGGGCGCCATATACCACTACACACCATTTTAAGATCAAGTCCACTTCATCATTTATCGTTAAATCAGCTCGTTTTGCCTTCAGCCTCTTTGCATCAACTCCATCGTGTTTCCCATAGTCTATCTCCATTCATTTGTCTTTCCTGGCTGCATACGCAACGGAGAGTGGGGGAAAGAAGTTCCATGAATGGGATGGCTTCCTTGGAATGTTTGTGCGCTCAGAGGGAGGCGTATCACTGCGATAGCATCTTAAACGTTGGGGGAGGGGAAGGGGGGCGGCAAGGGCTCCGGAAGAGGATTAATTTGCTCCGGCGCGCAAGAGAGCGACGGATCGCGACTGCGTCAATCTGTCAAAGTGCTCATTGAAAAGAAAATGACTCCATTCAAGACAATTTCAGAAAAGGTGATTTATGACGATGAACCAAACCGCGGATAAATTTTGAAGATTCAGATTTTCCCCTCAATTCTTGCTGTGTTATGTTGGGAGGTATAAGTTATCCAGTTGTCACTTTCGGTGGCAGCTGCGTCACAGGCATTGTCGTACTCCAAGCTTTCATACCCGTTGCAGGGCACGTCATCAGGGAAATGATTATTAAGAAGCGAAGATGCTGCTATTTATGGGGGACCCGTGTCCCCCCTCCCCCTGTCTCTTGGCCTTGGCTGGTTGCCGTTCCTTTTCACCGCTCCCCCCCCGCTGCTGACGTCAGTGAGTTGTGCGGGTCGTTCACCTAGGAAGAGTTTCTTCCAGACCGCGCTAAGTCGAATGCCGTCATCTCTGTTGAAGTTCTGCGGCCTCTTCTCAATTTCGACGGCCTCTCGAATTAAACGAGGAAAATACGATTTTTCCCTCGAGATGACCTTCGTCTCCTCGGTCAAGATCCGGTGGCCCTCTCCCGAGAGGGCGTGGTCTGCAACCGCCGATTCTTTTCCATTGCCGCGCAGGATCGCTCTCCGATGTTCCTTTAATCGGCACGCTACCAACCTTCCGCTTTGCCCTATGTACACTTTACCGCAAGTGCACGGTATTTCGTAAACTCCTTCTGTCTGAAGAGGGTGAAGCCGGTCCTTCGCAGATGGTAATATGTCTTTGGTTTTGGTCAACGTGCCGAACCGCGTCTCTATGCCTGCTTTCCCAAGTATGCGGGAAATGCGTTCGGACGATCCAGCAACGTAGGGAATCATGGCATATCCTTTCGGTTTCGTCCGGTTGTTTTCGGGCAATCTTGGCTCCATCTTCATATGTCTCCTCACGAACGACTCCGAATACCCATTTCCGACGAGAGCGGCAACCTGCAACGGGTATGAAAGCTTGGAGTACGACAATGCCTGTGACGCAGCTGCCACCGAAAGTGACAACTGGACATCATCCACGCTGCGAAAACCTACGATCAGGTATAAGTTATTTTGTGCTTTTATTTAAAAATAATTTTCTTTAGTCCACATGTGCCAAAGTTTGAATAGGTGTCATTTACAGGTACCCTTCTAGACACCCAAAATAACTCCATAAGTACATGAATAAATACGTTTTCCTATTATGTAATACTTCTGGAGAAATATATTTCAATATCGCAATGGGATCGAAACGTACTTAGAAAAAATAAAAATTGGGAATTATTCACAAATAAAATATTTAAAACAGTATTAAATATATTATTTATGGATATTGATCATTTTAATTATTTATAGCCTAAACCGAGGATTTTCAACGCTCAGAGAATAGGTAAACATTTACGAAAGAGGAGTAGGAATTCTTAAGGAAGGGATAATAGTGCTGAAGGGATATCAGACCTGGTCAACAGGAATGGGGACTGATATCAATTTAATTATCTGTGTACCAATAATAAACAAATTAATGTGGTTATGCAAAAAAATTACTCCATTTCAATATTGCATAAATATAATTATCTTTGCATCAGCAGATAGTATTGAGGGTGTCTCTCACCATGTTAGTATTAGTAATATAAAATTCAAAATAACTGAAGTAAGTTGTCGTAAATAGATTGATATTATGATATAATGATTACGGTGAGATTTAATTCAAACTAATTCCTGAGAGAAATATCGGTTCCTGTTAATAATATTTTTGCTTTTATGACGATGTGTGGACTTTATAAATGTCGCACATTAAGTTGCAAGAAATTATTTGAGGTCAAAAGACGTGGGAACATATGTTAAAGTAAGCGAGAACAGATAACAATATTAACTATATTTCCATATTCAATTATAGAAGGAGATGACACTTTAATTGCAATACAGTGATTACACTGCATTACAATATTAAGTGATCAGGTTGACAATGATCCGTTCCACTTGAAAACCATGACCTTTTGTAATAAATTTAAGGTGGAAGTGCAGTATTGTTTGTTCCTTCTGTGTTTCCAAGTTAATTTTCTCTTATTTGGGATTCAGCCACGCTGTTGCCTTCTTCTCCAAAACCTAAAGCCTCTTAATTGGACTGCTCTTGAAAGTTATCGTGTTCTTTCGAAAGAAATGCTCAACCTGTAACTTCAAATAATGCTCATACGTCCTTTCTGATCATTCAGATTTCAGGCAATTTGACGTGGCTGCTGCACGCCTATTTTTTACTGCTGCACGCCTATTTTTTGCTGCTGCACGCCACGTTATTTTAATTACGCATATGTATTACTCGGTAATATTGCTATATTGTGTGAGTATTTTTGTTCCCTTGTTATTCTTTAATTTTTTTGAATCATCAATTTTTATGTTTTTTTACCTCAAATTTTATTTTTGCGTGTCTTGGCATTCATATTTTTAATGTAAATATGTTGTTAGGGGTTGGATGGCAGAAGGGACAGTTTTGTCTCAATCCCACCCCATTGAAGACGTTTCGTGACTATATCTAATTCTACACATGCGCAATAGCCTGCAAGTCACCGAGAGGGTGTGTGGCAGGGGGTGAAGGTCAAAAAACATGCACTATCGGCATGCAACTAGGCTACTACATGGAAACATGTTAGATAAAAGGGTAAGATAGAGCCAGATGCTTAGTATCTACATCTACATCTTCGCAATACCATCAAGCCTCCCCGAGGGCGTGTGGCAGGGGATAGGTATTATACTTACCTTGTAGGGTACCAGTGGGTATTAAAATTGCCTTGTAAAATGCGTGTAATTAGCTGAATGTTAGGCGTTCATTCATCTCTGGCAATACACCATCGAGATGGCTAGCAGATTGATTTGCGGATGCGCGCATGGGAAAAGCATTGAGAGAGGAGAGCCATCTCGAAGCTGGACGTCTGTGCTGCTAGCGCCGCACCTCCTCGAGGGATAATAGCGTGCGGCCCGCCGGCATTATCCCCTCCAGCGGCCCGGAACGGGGGCCGCTAGAGTGGAAACGGATCTCCGAGGGACTTGAGGAATTGGTAGGAGGCCCTCCGCGACGGGTGACCTTTTAGTTCCGATGCTGGACACGCTTCACGCATCGAAAAAAATATCTACTTCTTCCTTTTTTCCAAACTGCTTGTTCGTTCCGTGAAGGAAATTTGGTGGAAATACGTGGCCAGGGGAGATGGCTCGAGAAATCGGAGATTGATACGTTTGTGAATGATATTAAAATATATAATTCCCTCTCAAATTGCAATGTGCCTCGCAAGGGACCACCGATAAATTATCATAGATGGCACCACTGTTGCAGAGCTCAGGCATTTCAACACAATATTTTACTCCACAATGAAAAATGGTTCGTACTCTTGTTTCACGGAGAAAAACTCAGGGCTCCTTGGGGATAAATTCGTTAATGGATATGATAGGAAGGAAAGGAAAAAATGCAGCCTGTATAATAGGCGAAGAGAACGCAGTGCAAGAAAAAAGTTGGACGATCATGCGTGCATGAAAAATGGAAACCAATTTGTCAAAACAGTCGCATAATCATCAATTGACGGTCGATTGCATGGAAAAGAAGGCTCTAGGAAAATGCGATGCGGCACCTGTAAAGGAAAATCCAGTGACAGAGATATTTTTATAATAGCTGAAGGATAAACGTGAAATAATAAGAATGCACACACGGACAAGAAGGAACTTGTTAATGCTTAAGTTGGTAATAAAATAATCTACGGTTTCGAGAAAGGACAGCCCTTCGCCTATGGAAGGCTTCCATTCCATCTTAGATTAGAGCACCAAAGAAAAGATGTCAGGAAATATTTCAAGGCTATCTGAGGAAGACTTTGGAAAAATAATACGCAGAGTAATAAGAGCATGTATTTTCTTGATCATGAGAGAGAAGAATTAGGTGGGCTGAATGAAAGAAAAGTTATGTAATTCCCTAAAGATACCTTCATGTGGGTGTGATAAATGGAATGCTGATCGATTATATCATGGTTTTGAAGACAAGTGACGATGAATATTACAATGCCAGCACATTTCCACAAGTTTTATTCTTTCCTGGGGTCGATATGTTTAAACCGTCGGGATTATCTCGGATATCTAATCAAGGAGTCACGTGGTATACGTGGTTTGCAAGTTTGGTGTGTTAATACCACTGATTATAACCTCACCAATTGTTTTCACTCGAATTTTTCTCATCTGTCTCGACGGTCTCGACTAAAGAGCTCCTAGATGAGATAAAACATGATAAATGAGGTTATCAACAGCGGTTTAACACAGCATGCAAACCATTCGTGTTTATACCACGTGAAACGTTGGTTACGTATTCGAGATAATCCCGACGCTTTCAAACGGGTTGTGTCAGAAACCGTCGAGATTAACTCGAATAGGTAACCAAGAAGTCATATGTTACAAACAAGAATGTTTCGCAAATGTGGGTGTGTTTGAACCGTTCATTACAATCTTACTCATTGTCTTCACGTGAGTTTTTCTCATCCGGGAACTCTATGCTCGAGACGGATGGCAAAAACTGAAATGAAAACCATGATTGAGATTGCTAAGAGCGATTAAAACACACCAACATTTTCGAACCATTCGTGTTTTTGCCACGTGACTCCTTGGTTACCCATTCGAGATAATCTCGACGGTTTCTGACAGCCTCCCAGTGGAACTGGAGTTAATATGACAAGAGCGCGTTATAAATACCAAATTCTGGCAATATTATTCATCAAAATACAAACCTTGAGTAATTATTTGCAGTCATGGACACTAAAACATATCCAAAGTCCGTCGAGTCTAGATTTTCAATGGAGATCGAGAAATTTTCTTCAGTCTTCATACATATTATTAGCTTCCTAATCCATAGTTCCACCCTTAGATTCAGCGATCTGAACGTTCACATCCGCTACAGGCATTGCTTACATTGAAAGAATGTGATCGAGACATTACACGAGTGACAAAAGACAGGAGAATTGCACGAGGTTGAAGATGCGAGGAAAATGCGCCTCCAACATGAACAGACGATGATGCACAAAAATAGTCGTGCCTTCTTTGCAAAATCACACTCGACATGTATGAGAAAAAACTATCGTCATGCTTTACTGCAGGAGGTGAATTAAAGTATCTCTTTTCTTATTTTCATTCGTATTATTCCCCGTTACTCCCCTTATGGATTGTTCTATTAATTATAAGTATAACAACGACGACACAACTTTACTCTAAGGAACATCCAAGGATGAAGACGGTATTGTGAAGTCTGTTCAGGTCTTCCACCAGGCCAGGTCCTGCATTGCTGCCAAATTTCTGCCATTTCTGGATAGGCAGAAATTCAGGATCTGACCCGGTGGAATACCCGAACAGACTTCACCACAGTGATTCTCCGGGAGAGCATCAAATCGTACTTCTTGAAGACGGTAGTTGAGTTCGAGGTCAGTTTTTCCGTTTACCAGAAAAAGTTGCGCGACAAATTTCAATTAAATCAATAAATATGACGTTATTCTGATTCCAACAATGCTGAAATGTATAACAATGAATCTAACCAAATTTTAAGTCCCTAATTCCTCGTATTGTAAAGCAAAATAGTACATTTATGTGAAGAACTTTGAGGAGTATGCGACGATTCGGAGAAGGAAACTCAATGCTTGAACGCTGCAAGGAAGTTAATCAGCCCCCTCCTCCTCCCATTCTGCCGCTAAGGAAGAAGCATTTCCGCTCACGTCCACCCACCGACAGCCGACGTGTGATCCCACGACGCAGCAACCCCCTCCCCCAACCGGATGAAGGAAAGTTTCATAAAATTAAATAAAACGCTAAAGACAAGGTGATGGAGTAACGCAAGGACCTGCCCCCCCCAATTTACACACACACACACATAAAAATGCCCCACTGGTGTCCCACGTGTACCGCAGGGGTTACGTTCCTGAAAAAGCCCGCGATTGATAAAAACCGCAGTTAGAAAATCACGGTGTGCTCGGAAAATTGGCGGTTAGGTGTGATGTTCCACAAATCTACGGCGTAGATTGGCGTAATTTTATTATTACACTAATAATATTCATTTATTTTCATATGTATTTATTGGCATACGTATTCGCTTCTAATGTTCGTCGACGATGTTACCTGCAATAGCGGATATCTGTGCTGACAAACTAAAATGAATCATAAACACCTGTCGGGTATATAATCTCTGTTAGCGCCATCTATGCTCAAATTTTGGAACTAAATGCACATCATCTGTCGCAACTCCTTTGAATATTGAATTTTAGAATAAGGTCCAAAGGGTTACGACACTTTCACACTTCTGCTCGTACCACTGTTAACACTAGTCCGAATAGAAGACATATGATTTTCCTGCTCTGAAAATAGACTCGTTCACTGTCATTTAACTACTTAAGAAACATATGATTCCTCGTGAAAAAATTATGTCCTCCACTTCCAAATGTTTTTGCAACATCAGCACTTTTCTCACTGTTTTTATGCCGCTAACCTCTTTTCCACAATTGTAATGTGTTTCATATCCTTTGCAGCAAATTTAAAACTAAAGACGGGGCTGAGGAAACGACAGATTGTACAACACGAACTCAGCAACTTCAACGAATTGCTTAGCTGAGTGATACGCCCAACGAAAAATACAGACTATTTACCAATTTTTCGGAGACTGAGCTTCCTGTTTGATTGAAGCCATTGCTCCTTCCCCGAGGAAAGAACATGAAGTCATCCAACGAAGCATTAAGATCGCTTGTGCTCCGATAGGGAAAGGAAACCTTCCTCATTTTATTTTGATCGGGTGAAATGATAGCATAGTAACATTTACTGTAGGTACGCAGTTAAGCCATCAATATAATCAAAGAGAAGTCTACTGCAGAGAATGTTCATGGAGATAAAATTAGCAGGTCCAAGCATTCAAAATGTGGTGTTACAGAAGAATGATGAAGATCAAACGGATGGAATGGGAAAATAACGAGGAAGTCATAAGAAGAATGGGAAAAAAGATAAGTTGTCTGAATACTCTAAAAAGAAGACGGTACAACGTAATCGGCCACATCATGAGACACAATGGCCTGGATGAAGACAATCGTTGAAGGAAAAGTGGATGGCAAGGACTGTAAACACAGGCCTCGTATGAGTAAGTGGAATACGCGATGAATGATGTTAAAGAGAAGAAATACGTAAATATAAAGAGACTAGCTGATAGAAGAATTCAGTGGAGAGCTGCGTCAAACCAATCTGAGGACTGTTGACTCATGATGATGACGCAGTTAAATCTACATCTACGTAATACCCTGCGAGCCACCACGAGGGTTTGTGGCAGGGGGTGAAGATCACCAAACATGCACTATTGACACGCAACTAGGATATTAAATGGAGATATGCTAGATAATAAGGTCACAAGCAGCTAGATGTTTAGTATCTACTTAGTAAAAAAGAGATTATTGGTTGTAATAATGCGATTATTGGTTGTTAAAGTCTCAGTTAACTCTATAAAATCTAGTGCTGAGTTTAGTGGCTACATTGCCAAGGGTTGAGCAAAGTAGAGTTTATATCGTGGATAACCAATTCCAGCGGCAGACAATACTTCGACAATAAAGTGAAATGGATCAATGCACGTGATGTAAGTTACTTCTAGCGTTATCATTTGCCTACTTCCCCATCGCGAGTACAAGCGTTGGGGATCTAAATGACTGGGTGCAGCCTTCGACGCAGGCCTTGAAGAAACGGAAGACGCCGCTGCACTCGGATGCGGGAGGCGCAGCATCCCTGGGCCGGCCCCTCGTCCTGAGTACCACACCCGAGTGCGGGTCCAGTGGCCACCTGAACCAGCGGGAGCCAGCTGACCTACTCTCATTTGAGGCGGCGAATACAGTAATCGTGACACGTACTTCACGCACCAATTAACTTAAACCTCACGTAATTATACCTCCGTCTAGTTCAGTGATTCCCAAACTTTTACACTGACTACATCTACAAAATACCCTGCAAGCCACCATAAAGGTGAGTGGCAGGAGGTGAACTCTCACCAAACATGCACTACATATCATGCATAAAAAAGGATCAGTACTTGTATAGGTACTGTTCAAATCTACGCTATTTAAAAAAAGATAAAAATAGCAAAGCATTCATGCAGAAAGGTGCTGTTAGTTGGGTTACCAACGTTATCCATTGCTACACTCGTACTGGATATATTTACCGTTATTCATATCCCTAATTGTGCGAGGACAAAAGGACATTTTGAATCTGTCAGATCGACAATCAATTTCTCTAATTTTGTGATTATGGTCCAGTCTACCATTGTAAGTTGGGGTCCGCTAAATATCATTAACATCATCACTGAAAATATGGTCTTGAAATTTGTTTAAGAGATTAAGTCTAAATTTGAACCTGCGATCTGACAATGATTCCCAATTTAATTCATGTAATAGACTGGTTAAGCTAATAAGGTTATCATACCGTCCCTTTACAAATCATGCCGATCTTCGCTGCACACGTTCAAGTTCATCATTTAGACCGATTTCGTAGGGATCCCATACACTGGCAGCATATTCCAAATGAGGTCTTACAAGAGAAAAGTAGCTGATTTCTCGTACATGATCGTCACATTTATCCAGTACTCTTTTGACGAATCCCCGTTTACAATTCGCTTGACCCATTATTTCACGTATGTGTTTACCCCAGGAAAGATCATGTGTCAGTCTTATTCCAAGATATTTAATGGATTCCTCGTTTTTAATTCATTATTATTTATTTTTTAAGTGGTAGGAGGAGAGAGCTATTCTTTTTCCAAAAATTCATTACAAGACATTTTTTAAAGTTTAATTCTATCTACCAAGTTTCAATTGCTTGTAGGTCAATACTTAAATATTCTTTATCATTTGGGCATAGAATTTCCCTGTACACTACTGCGTCATAGGCAAATAGACGAAGCTTACTTTTTACCTCCTTATGGATATAATTTATGTACATACAAAAGTAATAGGAGTGGACCTATCACACTACTTTGTGGGATACCTGAAGTGACTTCAATTGCCGGTGAGGTGACAGCGTCCAAAACAACCCTTTGCCCCCGATCATGCAGAAAATCATTAATAACATCCTTCAGACTGAGGTTGCAATCTTGGGGAACCCTTCTTAGATTTATTAAATATATCCGAACACGCTTCCCTCTGCATTGCCGATGAAAATCGGCACTTTTCAATAATTAGTCCTTTGGTTGGAAGAAGTTCTTGCATTACTTTCACCATCTGTTGGGCGTGAGTGTAACCAACGGGAGAATGAATGACATTGGTTTCTAAGATGTTGATAGTGCACTTGATACGAAATATTCTCCCAAATTTAAATATATAAGCCAACATTTTATATGCTGACCACAAAGAGTTTTAACGGATATTGAAATGCTCCCGAAAATAGACAAAAGTCATGTGACATGAAACGCCTCCTGACGTCAGTGCGTATAGGTTCCATATTGATACTAAAGCATACGTTTTGTTTAGAAGAAAAGGAAGCAAATATATATTTTGAGTATTTTAGCCGATTCTTGATCGAAATCATGAAATGGGATTTTATACTAAGCATAATCCGACGATTTGTTTTGGTTGACTCCCTTACGGTGATATCCTTCATAAAAAAAGCGATTCCTTTATCGTAGTAGAGATTCGTGGATTGAAATTAAATATGACCCTATGCATGCATCTTATATTGTATGGACGATTTGCTCATCGCAATTCACACTACTTACATAAAAAAATCGAAACCCTTTAACTTATTACATCTAACAAACGAGATATATACCAGGGTTTTCGACAAGTATTCATTAAACACCTTACCTCCACGGACAACAGATAAACAACGCCCATAGTGATACAAAGCCATGGCGTCATGCGATGACTTGCTTTAATGCTGCCGAAAATTTTTAAAGGGTACTATCTTTATGACACAACCTAATTCTTCAGCAAAATTTTCGCAAAGCACATTTTAGCCAATAAACTTCTTATAAAAAATAACGCATATTCTCAATTCAAAAATGGGTCCCGCTAAACATTTTTGGTTTTACCCGCAATAATCTCCAGGCATCACTGTTGCTGCTTCCATGACACCCTGACAAGCGGCGGCACACCGTTTGGGAACCACTGCTCTGATAACTTAATCAAATTTCCCTCTGGCACTTCCGTTCGCATTATTGCATCAACTGAAATCCAGCAAACTCAATTTTCATGACACTGTCTCAAACATGAGTGAGGGAATGCAGGAATAATTAAGTAGGAAAAAATCTTGGTCGGAAAAAATAGAAGAAGCAGCAAAAAGAGGAACATGTGGGCGTTCTTAGGAATATTAGGAATGAAGAAGATGAAAGCGCAGGAGAGAGTGTTGGTTTTTCTATGGGTAGCGGTACAAAGCAACAGATAGAAGTTGGCAAAAGGGTATGAATCTAAGGAAACTTGAACGGGGTGGGAAGAAAGGAGACGTTCGTGATTAAGGTAAGCAGGTGGGGACTATTCTTCACAACCCTACAAACGTTGGAGATTATACCAAATACCACCCTAAATTTACATAGGGTAACATATTCTGTGGCGATATGGTTTATTTGTTTACTCCGCGTTGCCGTGGTTGTACACCGTTTCTCCTCAACTGCTGTAGGCCTCTTCAGGGTAGAATGCATTCTACCTTGAAGAGGCCTCCAGCAGTGGAGGAAAAACGTTGGTGTGCAATCACGGCAACGCAGAGCAGCCAGAAAAAAACATATTACCATACATCTACATCTAAACGATACCCTTCAAGCCACAGCGAGGGTGAGTCGCAGGGGGTGAAGATCACCAAGCATGCACTACCGTCATGCAAACAAGCAACTATAGGGTCTCATGCAACTACATTGTTAGTATCTATAGAATTTAAGGGATTAATACATGCATCATGCACTACAGACTAAAATATTTCCCTTACCTATCCCTTTGCTATGCTGCTTATTCTGTTCTCTTATAGTACGGGGGAAAAATGCCATTTTGAATCTATCGGTACGACAATCTATCTCTCTAATCTTATTTATCTGGTCGAATCTAGCATATTACTTTGGTTTTTTTAATATGTGCCTAACATCTTCAGTAAAGCTATCCGATTGAAATTTCTCTAATAGATTTAATCTGGACTTTAACCTACTCTCTGATAATGATTCCCACCCTAATTCTTGTATTAATTCTGAAACACTACTCAACCTATCGTAACACCTTTTAACGAACCTAGCTGCTCTACGCTGCACACTGTCTAGTTCTCTGATAAAACCTAATTCATTCGGATCCCATACACTGGCTGCATACTCAAGGTGGGGCCTAACTAGGGGCCTAACCATAGATATAGACCGCGAAAGTTTTAATCAATTGACATAACATAACCTGTCATCCATGTGTTATATCTAAGCAAAAGAAGAGTTTTGCCACATCATTGACATGGTACCATCGATTGATTCAATCACGAGTCAATGATTGTAAAAATAAAGGAGATGTAGATGTTTTCAATAGACAATTCCAGAATTTTCAGGTCTTTACACATCAATTCACAGAATTTCATTTTACTTCATCAGGGAAAAAAGAATTCATAAATTGTGGTACATTCCCCACCATAATTGTATTCATTATGTGCAAATAAGGGGTCGTGTTGGCCCAGTGGGTGGGGTGGTGGGCTACGGACCGGAGGGTTCCCGGTTCAAATCCCGGGCAAAGCGCTCTGAACACACCCCCACTTAAAAATCCTCCGGATCCTATTTTCCTTGTGACAGAATTTCGTAGGAAGTCGCAGGTGGCCCAGGGAAAGTAACTGCCCCCCCTACCGTCAATGTGAGAATTACACACGCCCGCGCCAATGGCTTAGTACGGGGTGAGCTCTACCCTCACCTATAAACAATCTTTGGGTTAAACCTTTGGCCTTAGTAGCTCAAGTGGTAGATCTTTTGGCCGAAAATGAACATTTTTCTCTGGCTTTGAAGTTAAAATATCCACAGATTTAAATTAAAATCAATTAACCATGCCTAGTGAGTTCAATAAAATACCAGAGTTTATTTGTTTTCATGATGAACCTAATAATTCAATTTTCTGCTCTTCTCAGTCAACGTTGCGAAGAGTACAGCCTTGGAGATATTTTTCTTCCTTTGTATTTCTTACAGCCGTAGAGACGTTCATTTCATTGTTCATTGTTGCTAACCAATTTTCAATCTTATTTCAGATCTACCTTTAGAAAGCTTCAGAGATTGATTCAGTATGAATCACTCGGCAAGCACTTTCGTAAAACGCTAGATATTTACTACTTAATATGAAATTTCGCGTGAAAATAGCGTCCACCATTTTGTTATGTACCTAATATCGCCTAAATTTAGGAAAAACACTCCCAAAGTTAAGCACATAAAAATAAAAGAGTGGTTTTAATAGACCTTGCAGTTTTTTTATCCGACCAAAGTCCTCCCACGGCGTCACCCTCAACGTAAATAGGAAGATTTTCGTTGAAAACTGAAGTCGGGTGTAATTTTGGAATCTTGTTTATGTTTGAGCCCCTGTACCTCGGTAACGACGACAAAACATGACCAATGACATGCCATTCCTTGGTTGCCAATCTATTGTGAGTATTTGTACCAAGTTTCATGATTCTATCTGCATAACAGCCATTTCGGAATTTTGTCAGTATTTTTTCGATGTCAGTCCTCTGTGCCACGGCGTTTTCCGGTTACACGCGTAGCTACGTTAGTAGTGGAAAAGGGGAATCAGGGAGTAGATATAATTTACCCTCCACATTTTTCACGAATATCGTTTCTAAGACTTTTCCTGATTCAAATTTGAGCCACTACGTCTGCAAATGGAAATCAGATACCGACTTCAAAGGGCCTCACACTCCACCCCTCAAGGGTTAGCAGGGGGAACCCCTAAACAATCAGGGCGGAGTAGACTGACACAGCATTGGCTCCTGAGACGTCTCGGTAGTCTTCCCGCCCGTCGCCAGTCCATTGTCTTCCGCCAGAGACACGCCTGAGACCTTTCTCGTAGAAACGTCACACCCCCCCCCCCCCCTTTCCGCGCCCCACCTTCTACGCGGGACAAATGACGAACGTGTCGCGACAGGCGTCTCCCCTTTTGTCCTTGGATTCGTGCTTTGAGCATCGGACGCCTCGCCGACAGCGCCTCCTCTTTGCGCGTGGCGGATGAGGAAGGCTTTCGAGACGCCCGAGGAGGAAAGTATTTGCTGAAAATTCTTTTTATGTTTTTGGGGAAAATGCGCTCCTCTCTCTCTCTCTAGAAGGAACTGCGAGTTATCTTGAATGATTCCCCTCGGGAAGGTATTTCTGCTCGCATCAGCTAGCCGACAGAGAAGTTATTCCCGTCACAGCGATACCACACTTCCCTCTCCTTAAGGAGGTTGATCCGAAAAGTGAAAGTCAAATCATTTTTTTTATATTTTCAGCACTTATAGAACTAAAGTTACTCTATCTAATAAAGCAAAGATAATTATATCAACCCATGCTCCTTTTTGCACAAATTACATTAGAAATTACATAAGATTAACGGCGAGAATGGCCATCACATGGGAATATAACGTTTAAAAGTACCATAGTGACATGTCATTTTTTCAAAAAACTTATATTTAATGCGTAATTTCACAAGGAATGAAATGACACGAAAAAAAGATATCAACCCACCGTATTTTTCGCTAAATCCGCCATTTTCTGCGCTTATAACAGACGAAATGCGTTAGTTGACCTCAAGTGACGCTGCGGTCGCTCTAGCCAAAATGTATGGCGTATGAATAATATCATTACTAATGAGATGTTAAAGAATATTTTAGAAAATATTATAACATAACGTTTGATAGTAATACCTGGTGTTATACATTAGTAAATTCATTGAGTACATGAATTTAGGTTAATGGTAGTTTAGCGGGGCCGTCGTTCAGGTAGCTAGTGGGACGGAGGTCAGTCGACCCTCGCCCATCCCGAGAGCTCAGCTTAGGTAGACCTTTCCCAGCGGGTGGGGTCCTCGGGGAAATTGACCACTAGACATGGTTTATCGAAGTTATAAACTTTGGAACGTATCAACAATATATCTTCTTCGTTGTATCGTTCATTCCAAGACGTCGAAAAACGTTTTTTGATTGATGCTCTACGATGAAAATTAAGGATTTTCCTATTTTTCGCGTAAAAAGCGGATGGGATGTGGCAACGTTGCTACCTGAGAGGGCGAGTTTGGAAAAAGAGAGCGGGAAAAGACAGACCGTGCGAGTCTTATCCTGGGATCTCAATGTTCGATGCTCCATGTCTCTGATCCTTAGAGTGCCTCGCTTTCTTTTTGTTGATTCTCATATTAATTTCCTAAATTACTAGGTCCGTAATATTCCAAGATGTTTACAGGTCCACTTGCCTTTCTGTTAGAATTGCGATAGCCATCTGCGAACCGGAAGCATGTTTAGTTCTTCAACATTAACCTTGATTACTTTTATACCAATTTCTTCTGCTTCTCGTTTTGCTTCTTTTTGTTATATATTATATCAAATAATAATGGCAAGAAGCTCTATCTTTGTCTAACTCCTCATTTGTTTTGGCTTCTATTTTCCTTCCATCAATCATTCGTACTGTTGTGACCTGATTCTTGCGGAGGCGACAGAGTATTTATTTGTCGTTGTAGTCCATCTCAACTGCTTTCAGTATCTTGAACATCTTATTCCATTCCACGTTGTGAAATGGCTAGTTGATGGAGGCTTTCACATGAGTCACGAGAAAGATGAGGAATTTCAGAAGTAATTTTTCAGTGGTGACAAATTATTGACAATTAGTTTTCCTAAGGAGGCTAATGGAGGTTACTATCAACGACCAGAGAAGTTGCTAAATGGTGAAATAATATATTTGGTGACACTAAACTGCCGTAGTATAAAAATAAAGTAGTTTAATGCTACCATATCATTAAAGGCACCGATTCGGATGTAAGTATAGGGACAGAAAGTTGGTTATCAAACGAAATCGCAGATAATGAATATTTTCCAAAATCATTTACCATTTATAGGTTCTCCGACAGGTTTCCTCCAATCTTTCCTTCCATTCTTCGGCTGATTATTTTAGTAAGTGTTTTCGATGCACGTGACAAGAAAGCTACGTTCCTCTTAGTGACTCCTATATGTTCTTCTTTATTGCAGCTAAGGATTACTACACCAATAATTGGGAGTTCTAATCTGAGAGTCGGTTAAAGAGCGTATGGCGTTCACTTCGACAGCCTAAAGCCAAAAGATTCTTTATATGTGTATATTATAGACCGCCTGATAGCGACGGCAGTTCAGTTTCAGGCCTGGAGAGCAAGAGCAGTAAACTACATTCGCGCGGAAACGATCGAAACATCATAATATGTGGAGATTTCATACTTCTGTCCATAGACTGGGACACGAATTGGTTTATCACCGGAGTAAAAGACAAGGAGCTCTGCGAGTCACTATTGTGTACCTTCACTACACACTCAATGCATCAATTGGTAACAGCACCCACCAGAGGAAATAATACCTTCTATTTATTAGCGGCAAATGTACCAGAACATGTTGTAAAAGTAGTAGCCAAGAAAGGCATTAGAGGCCATAAAGTAGTCACGGCTCAATTTTCTCTGAGAGCTAACAATCTCACGAGCCGAAAGGAAACATTTATTTGCTCGGTATCAGGGGCGTCGGAACTATTTTCGCTGGGAGGGGCCAACCTTGAAAAGGGCCCGGCTCCTATGAAAAGGGCCCGCATTTTTTTGCGAATAGGAGGGGGTAGAGATTAGAATTCCGCTAAAAGTGCATATGAAGGTGGTAGAATATACGTCAGAAGGGAATAGGCAAGCTGGATACAAGTGAAATTTATTTTTTATTGATGAAGACTCATTTCTCAAGGGCCCGGGGCAAATTCTGGGGGGGGGGGGGTGATTGCCCCCAGTAAGGCTTATTATGGTGGTATGAAACAGGAACTGCTCAACTCAATTTATACATTTCAAGAAGTCAGCATTAGCCAAGATAGTGGGTGGTTTTGGTTTACTTTCCTAGATATTACACACTCATCAATTAATATATACATTCAGAGTACATTGTAAAGTGATGAATGGTAAAAGAACACTGTTATTTCTCACTAGTAGGACCGCACATCGAGTATGCTGCTAGTATATGGGATCGCGTACAGACAAAGTCAGGTAGGTTTGTAAAAATATGTTTAGATAAATTCAGCATTGTCTCCAAGTTATTAGAGGAACTGGGATAGGAATCGCTATCTAGCAGTAGGTTGATGAAAAGGCTGAACCTCATGCGTAAGGTTGACACAGATAACTTCTCCTAAGACGTCAATAACATATTAATAATTGGAAAAATACATGCCTATGTATGGGATATTTACCCGGCTTGGACAACTTTCCACTAAGTTTCAATAGGCATTCCAGTTCTAATTATAGTTTTCATCGCATAAAACATTAACTTAAGGAAATCCCGTTAATAATCATGCAGAATGTGTCTTCTGCATTATTTCGTCCTTTCCCTTTCCAGGTTACAATCAAAATTGTGGCTTTCATCATATAAGACAGGATTTTCCGTCGCGGGCACCCGCGTTCAATAGTCATACGAGGGAGGGCATTGTAATAGCACATTCGAAACGGACTTCAGTTCGACAGCAATGCTCTTCGGTTACTGAAGTAATCAGACCTAAAAATCAACATTTTAGGCTCACAGTTTTTCTTCAATGAAGAAATGCTCAAATTTACGGAAATTTAGTACTTTTTTCGAGCAGAATAAGAATCTTCTAAGTTTAAGCCTCTAAATGGTGAATTTTTAATGACAACATTTAGGCATTGTAATGAGTAAAAATCGGAACCCTCTCTCCGAAAAAAACTGGTATCCCAATTGAATTCAACGCAGAAATATTTTCGAACATGTGATAAAAAAATATCAACGTATCGGGATATAACTACTTCAAAACCTATTTCTGGACGTTATAAATGACCTTGCAAAGTTAGGTTGTGAATGATTCATCCAGTTTCATTGCATAACGGATATATCTTGTTGATTATTATTACTTATTTATTAGATTGGGTAGTGTTTCCTTATTAATGCATGCCCCCTGCCACACCCCCTTGAGGAGATTTTTAAAGGCACCATGTACATTTGCAAAAGCTCACTCCTGTCCATAGATGTTCCTTTGGACTTGGCGATTTTATTCCTATTCTGCTACGAATATCTATATGCATGACCTTTACGTTTACATCTACATCTACACGATACCCTGCAAGCCACCGGGAGGGTGTGTGGCAGGGGGTGAAGATCACCAAGCATGCACTACTAACATGCAAACTAGCAACTATATTGTCTCATGCAACTTGATTGTTAGTATCTACAGTATTTAAGGGGTAATACATGCATCATGCACTACAGAATACTCTAGAATATTTCCCCTAACTATCTCTTTCCGCTTCCGTTTAAAGCCAAGCAAACAAATATTTGAAGTTTTGAGATTGGGAGTTAATAGCACCGGACGCGACCCTCGTGGCCTGGAGATGAGAACAAAGGTACGAAGATACCATGCACTTCTTTTCGGCATAATACGTTCAATAGCGTGGTCGCCCCGCGACGAACTTTCACTTTCCCCCAATCCTCCCCCAACGGTCTCCTGCTGTGTCCTGGAGTCCCTTCAGTGCGTCACTTGTTCTATTCGGATTTGGCGTCCAAGCTCAAGCACATGTCAAGCAAGGTTGGCATTGAGAGAAGCATTTGTAGATTTAAATACGACGACATGAACAGGAGTTACTGAAGTCGTTTAATAAAGTTAAGAAAGTTATTTTAAGCCAAAATAGTAAAATTTTGTAGCATACCCGCTCAGCAGTTAACAAATACGTACCTAATAAAACAAAATGGGGAAACGCAGAACCTAGATAGTGTATATAGTAAGCAAGAGTGTGGAAGTCATTGAAATGACAAAGGCAGAGTCAATCTGGATTGAAAAGTTCTCTAACCAATCCATCCATTGACGAGGTAAAGAGATTATTCAAAATTATAAACTAAACTCCATAGCAATTAAAGCATATCGTAGGGCGTTGTTTATTTTATCTTGGAATAAGACTGACAAATGATCTTTCCTGGGGTAAACACATTCGTGAAATAATGGTTCAAGCGAATCGTAAACTGGGATTCGTCAAACGAGTAGGTACTGGGTAAATGTGACGATCATGTACGAGAAATCAGCTACTTTACCCTTGTAAGTCGTATCCCCCGTATGTCAGTAGAAGAGAACTTATTTCAGAGCGAAATGTAGAAAGTATTTGGTGTTCCGTTAAAAGTAAAAGTAGTAACGCAAAAAAGATATATGTAGGTGCATATTACAGGCCACCAGACGCAGACGTCAATTCTATAATAGAGAGTCAGAGATACGTACATTACTTTCTGGGAAGAATGATAGAGGAATAATAGTAGGCGGAGATTTGAATCTCCCCTCGATAGACTGGAATACGTGTAGTTTCATTACAGGAGCTAAGGATAAGGAACATTGCGAATCACTGTTGAACACCTTTACGACACATTTTTTACAACAGCTAGTAACAGAGCCGACCAGGGGAAACAACATTCTAGACTTATTAGCAACAAATATACCCGAGAGAGTTCTAAATACAGTTACAGACACAGGAATTAGTGACCATAAAATAGTGCATGCGAAATTTATTGTAGGCGTTGAAAGACATTATAAACCAAGAAGGAGGGTATACTTATTTGGCAAGGCAAATTACGACGGTATGAAAGAGGAATTAAGGGAAGCGTTTAATGTATTCAGCGAACAAAGCAAGGGATTAAATACAGAGGATTCGTGGAGAGAATTTCTTGAGGTCACCCATAACGCTGTTCATAAATACATACCAAGTAAATATATTAGTGATAATACAGAGCCAAGGTGGTATAACGCGGAGGTTAGGAAATCACTAAAGCGACAAAGGGTATGCCACGCTAAGATGAAAAATGCCAGACGGGGTCTATCGGTAGAGGAAAAAAATGAGATTGTTCAAAACTATAAAAAATCGAGAGCATTAGCAAGGAAATCATGTCGGCAAGCGTTATCACATTTCAAGAGCAAGATGTTAGGAGAATATTTAGATAGCAATCCTAAAGCGTTTTGGTCATATGTGAGAGAGCTTCAGGGAAATAAGTCCACAGTGCACACACTTAAAAATGATAAAGGAATCAGAGTCACCAGCAGTGTAGAAAAAGCCAACACTTTAAACACCTTCTTCCAAAGTGTATTCAACTCATCGTCACAAAACGCAGTGGAACCACCGCCGAACACTTTCAGTGAGCAAATGCCCGAAATAAACATTTCATGTCGCGGAATAGAGCAGCAGTTAAAAAGCATAAGTAAAAACAAATCACCAGGTCCCGATCAAATTCCTTCCAGAGTATATAAAACATTAGCTTCTGAAATAGCCCCCTATCTAGAAATAATATTCAATAAAACACTAAAGAACCACACAGTACCCAAGGATTGGAAAGTAGCTAACATTAGACCTATATTTAAAAGCGGTGATAGGGAAGAACCTAGTAACTACAGACCCATTTCACTCACGTCAATCTCTTGTAAGATATTTGAGCATATAGTAGTCAGTTCGATCATGGGACATTTGGATAGTCAGGGATTACTCATAAACAGCCAGCATGGGTTCCAGAAAGTTTGATCTTGCGAGACACAATTAGCTTTATTCGTACACGATATTTTAGTCCACGGCGAAAGCAGTACTGAAGTTGATGTGATATTTTTAGATTTTAAAAAGGCTTTCGATAAAGTTCCTCATGACAAATTAATCTTGAAGTTAGAGAGTTTTGGTATAAATAAAGACGTTGTATGTTGGGTAAAAGAATTCTTAAGTGGGCGAGAGCAGAGGGTTGTCATAGATGGTATCATGTCGGACACAATCGAAGTCACATCGGGAGTTCCCCAGGGTAGCGTAGTAGGTCCGCTTCTATTTCTTTTATACATAAACGATTTGGGTACCGTAGTTAGTAGTAACCTTAGACTGCAGACGATGCTGTGGTGTACAGGGGTATATCAAACGAAGAGGACACGAAATCACTTAGCAAGGATTTAGATGCAATTCAAGAGTGCGACAAATGGCAGTTAGAACTCAACCTTAAAAAGTGTGTAGCTATCAATTTTTGGAGGAGGAATAATTCGATAGAGCGATCCTATAGAATTAATAACACGAAGATCGAAAACGTTGAAACCGTAAGATATTTAGGTGTAACAATCACTAAAGATTTATCGTGGGGAAGACACATAAGGGAAATATGCGACCGAGCGAAGAGAAAGCTAGGATTTATAAAAAGAGTACTTGGGAAATGTGATGAGAAGACAAAAGAGCGATGCTACTTTTCACTAGTTAGGCCCCACCTTGAGTATGCAGCCAGTGTATGGGATCCTAATGAATTAGGTTTGATGAGAGAACTAGACAGTGTGCAGCGTAGAGCAGCTAGGTTCCTCAAAAGGTGTTACGATAGGTTGAGTAGTGTATCAGAATTAATACAAGAATTAGGGTGGGAATCATTATCAGAGCGTAGATTAAAGTTCAGATTAAATCTATTGGAGAAATTTCAATCGGATAGCTTTACTGAAGATGTTAGGCACTTATTGAAAACGCCAGCGTATTATGCTAGATTCGACCAGATAAATAAGATTAGATAGATAGATTGTCGTACAGATAGATTCAAAATGGCATTTTTCCCCCGTACTATAAGAGAACAGAATAGGCAGCATAGGAAAGGGATAGGTAGGGGAAATATTTTAGAGTATTCTGTAGTGCATGATGCATGTATTAACCCCTCAAATACTATAGATACTAACAATCTAGCTGAATGAGACCCTTTAGTTGCTTGCTTGCATGTTAGTAGCGCATGCTTGGTGACCTTCACCCCCTGCCACACACCCTAGCGGTGGCTTGCAGGGTATCGTGTAGATGTAGATGTAGATGTAAGACCTCATTTGGAATATGCTGCCAGTGTATGGGATCCCTACGAAATCGGTCTAAATAACGAACTTGAACGTGTGCAGCGAAGATCGGCAAGATTTGTAAAGGAACGGTACGATAACCTTATTAGCGTAACCAGTCTAATAGATGAATTAAATTGGGAATCATTGTCAGATCGCAGATTAAAATTTAGACAATCTCTTAAATAAATTCCAAGACCATATTTTCAGTGATGATGTAAGAAATATTTGCCGGACCACAACTTATTATGGTAGAGTGGACCATAATCACAAAATTAGAGAAATTGATTGCCGAACTGACAGATTCAAAATGTCATTTTTTCCTCGTACTATTAGGGATATGAATAACTAAATATATCCAGTACGAGTGTAGCAATGGATAACATTGGTAGCTGCATGTTGGTATAAGGACTTAAAGCTAACCCAACTAACATCATGTTTTTGTATGTATGCTTTGCTATTTTTATCTTTTTTATAAATAGCGTAGTTTTGAACAGTACCTATGCAAGCACTAATCTTTTTTATGCATGATATTTAGTGCATGTTTGGTGAGAGTTCACCCCCTGCCACACACCTTTATGGTGGCCTGCAGGATATTATGTAGATGTAGATGTAGATTTGTATTCAAGAGCATTTCCAGTGGAAATTTGAGGCTCCCGATGTGACTTTGATTGTGTCCGACATGATACCATATATGACAACCCTCTGCTCTCGCCCACTTAAGAATTCTTTTACCCAACATACGTCTTTATTTATACCAAAACTCTCTGACTTCAAGATTAATTTATCATGAGGAACTTTATCGAATGCGTTTTTAAAATCTAAAAATATCGCATCAACTTCATTACTGTTTTCGACGTAGACTAATATATGGTGTACAAATAGAGCTAATTGTGTCTCGCAAGATCAAACTTTCCGGAACCCATGTTGGCTCTATTATGAGTAATCCCTGACTTTCCAAATGCCCCATGATCGAACTGACTACAATGTGCTCAAATATCTTACAAGAGATTGACTTGAGTGAAAAGGGTCTGTAGTTACTAGGTTCTTCCCTATCGCCGTTTCTAAAAATAGGTGTAATGTTAGCTACTTTCCAATCCTTGGGTACTGTGTGGTTCTTTAGTGTTTTATTGAATATTATTTCTAGAAATGGAGCTATTTCAGAAGCTAATGTTTTATATACTCTGGAAGGAATTTGATCGGGACCTCGTGATTTTTTTTACTAATGCTTTTTAACTGCTGCTCTATTCCGCGACATGAAATTTTTATTTCGCGCATTTGCTCCCTGAAAGTGTTCGGCGGCGGTGGTTCCAATGCGTTGTGTGACGATGAGTTTAATACGCTTTGGAAGAATGTGTTTAAAGTATTGGCTTTTTCTACACTGCTGGTGGCTCTGATTCCTTTATCATTTTTAAGTGTGTGCACTGTGGACCTATTTCCCTGAAGCTCTCTCACATATGACCAGAACGCTTTAGTATGTCTATCTAAATATTCTCCTAACATCTTGCTCTTCAAATGTGATAACGCTTGCCGACATGATTTCCTTGTTAATGCTCTCGATATATTATAGTTTTGAACTAACTCATTTTTTTTCCTCAACCGATAGACCCCGTCCTGCATTTTTCATCCTAGCGTGGCATACCCTTTGTCGCTTTAGTGATTTCCTAACCTCCGCGTTATACCACCTTGGCCATGTATTATCACTAATGAATTTACTAGGTATGTATTTATTAACTGCTTTACGGGTGACCTCAAGAAATTCTCTCCACGAATCCTCTGTATCTAATCCTTTGCTTTGTTCGCTAAATACATTATACGATTCCCTAATTCCTTTTTATGAGTTGACGAAACCATCCCCTCTCTAAGATATTTGAAGGCGACTTAAAAAACATATTTTCATGTATGACTGAAGGGAATACGCTATATCAAAATATGAGGAGTGAAATTACAGCAAGTCAAGAAGTTCAGCTATCTCCGCAACAGTTAATATCTTGCGATGGAAGAAGCATGACTAACATCAAGCGAAGAATAGCACAGGCCAAGGAGCCTTTCCTGAAGAAGAGGCAACTACATGGCTCAAAAACCTTCAGTTACCAACAAGAAAGCACTCCATCAAGACATTCGTATGGAGAAAGTCACTCTATGGGTCAGAGACATGGGACATCGAAAAACAGTAGAGCAAAGAATTGAAGCTTACAAACCATAATGCCGGAGGACAATGATGAACATTTTATCGCCAAAATAATGTGAGGCACGAAGAAGTATATGGAATTTGGCTGACTTCCATGTACACGCCTCCTTCGGCTAAGAGATATCACCATAATCAGCCTTACCGAGCAAATAAATGGTTCTTTTCGGCTCGTGAGTTTGTTAGCTCTCAGAGAAAATTGAGCCGTGACTACTTTATGGCCTCTAATGCCTTTCTCGGCTACTACTTTTACAACATGTTCTGGTACATTTGCCGCTAATAAATAGAAGGTATTATTTCCTCTGGTGGGTGATGTTACCAATTGATGCATTGAGTGTGTAGTGAAGGTACACAATAGTGACTCGCGGAGCTCCTTGTCTTTTACTCCGGTGATAAACCAATTCGTGTCCCAGTCTATGGACAGAAGTATGAAATCTCCACATATTATGATGTTTCGATCGTTTCCGCGCGAATGTAGTTTACTGCTCTTGCTCTCCAGGCCTGAAACTGAACTGCCGCAGCAGTTAAGTTTCAGGCCGCATGGCGACGGCATGCCGTCGCTATCAGGCGGTCTATAATATACACATATAAAGAATCTTTTGGCTTTGGACTAGTAATTTAGGAAATTAATATGAGAATCAACAAAAAGAAAGGAGCGAGGCACTCTTTGGATCAGAGACATGGAGCATCGAACATTGAGATCCCAGGATAAGACTCGCACGGTCTGTCTTTTCCCGCTCTCTTTTTCCAAACTCGCCCTCTCAGGTAGCAACGTTGCCACATCCCATCCGCTTTTTACGCGAAAAATAGGAAAATCCTTAATTTTCATCGTAGAGCATCAATCAAAAAACGTTTTTCGACGTCTTGGAATGAACGATACAACGAAGAAGATATATTGTTGATACGTTCCAAAGTTTATAACTTCGATAAACCATGTCTAGTGGTCAATTTCCCCGAGGACCCCACCCGCTGGGAAAGGTCTACCTAAGCTGAGCTCTCGGGATGGGCGAGGGTCGATTTTCGAGGAGACCGAGGGTGGACCCTCGGTCCTGACCTCCGTCCCACTAGCTACCTGAACGACGGCCCCGCTAAACTACCATTAACCTGAATTTATTTCACTAACGTAGATGCTGAATTGACTCCATCGTCGAGCTGATTAAAATTATCATAAAAAATAAATCCTTCGACTTTCGATTGTATTTCTTGTGATACTTATGACTTTCGATAGCTTAGGTAATTTTCTTTGTGAAGTAAGGATCACTTAGCAGGCATATACTCGTACTTAAATTAATAAGATTCCTTAGATTACTTGACTTAAGCAGTCGCGAGCCAACCTCCTTAATTAATTGCCACCCGTCGATGGTTCAGCACGAAAGCTAGCAAGTGATGAGAGGGCTCTTCTTGAATCAGGCGTTAATTAAAGAGATTTGATTGGTTGTTGCGAAAGAAAGGTTACGTTTCTTTGCAATACTTCTATATACGAGAAAATTCTATGTACGTCTCTCTAAATCACATATGACCCAAATCTGAAGCATGTAATAACTGGCAACCATTAACAGAATCGGCATCATGCGTTCAGTAATCATTATCATTCATGAACTGGATTTGAAGTCAATCTGTAAATCTTCGCAGCTGTGACCGAGAAGAGTAGAAAAATGAATTATAAATTCATCATGAAAAATCGCACTCTAAAAGAGTACGGCTTTGGAGATATTTTTATTCCTTTGTTATGTAAGCGACGCCGAAAATTACATTTGATTTATCGTACGCGCGTCCGGAGCCTGAGACGAGCGCCGGGAGCTGGAAATGCCGTGACCCGAGCAAGTGTTTTTCAAGCCTTAAGGAACATATCGCTTCTCTTTCGTCTTTTTTTAATAGGTGTGCATTTTTATCGATCTCCACAGTCTCTACAAGTATAATATCATGGGGATATTGAATAATTAAGCTCTTACATTGTGTACGAAATCGTGTTCAAGGTTTCTCCTCTCAAAAGTAAACTTCTCATTCTCGCCCTCAAAACCTTAAAAGTCCTGTATTTTTCGCACGAGACATTGTTTTGCCTTTTATAGGGACACTATTATGGACTTCTTTCAGTTTCCTTGACCCCCCGCCCCAGCAGTTGAAGCCTTTGACCATAGCATACCACTCATAGCAGGAGCAGAGGAGGATCTGAATACGATGCTGATAACCATGGAAAGGACAATGGCCAGATATCAGCTGAAGATCAATAAGAAGAAGACTAAGATACTGGTGTGCAGCAAGAGAGAAGAGGCCACAACCAACGTTATACTATTAAAACTAAAACTGGAAGAAGTGAAAGAGTTCTCTTACCTGTGAAGCATAGTAACCAGCGATGGACGAAGCAGGAAAGAAATAGTCAGTAGAATAGCTCAGGCAAAGAGGGCATTCTATCAAAAGAAGAACGTACTTACAGCTAGAATTACACGCTTAAAAGTAAGGAAGCAGTTCATCAGAACGTATATCTGGAGCATATTTATTTGCGGTAGTGAGACATGAACGATGACAGCTGCAGAGAAGAAAGAGTGGAAGCATTCGAAATATGGTGCTACCGAAGAATGATGAAGATAAAATGAATCGACCGAGTGACAAATGAAGAAGTCATAAGAAGCGTGGAAGAAAAGAGAAGTCTGCTGAAAACTATAAAAAGAAGACGGGACAACCTAATAGACTATATCTTAATGGCCTGATGAAGACAATAGTCGAAGGAAAAGTGAACTGGAAGAATGGAAAAGGCAGACTTCGTATGAATTATATAAAACAGGTCGTCAAGGACGTAAAGAGAGGAATTAGGTTGATATGAAGAGTTTGGCCGGTAGAAGAATCGAGTTGAGGGCTACGTCAAACCAATCCTAGGTTTGTTGACCCATGATGATGATGATTGGATTAGAAAAATGAAAAAAGGAAACCGTTAAAGAAAACTTTGGGAAAGAAAACTTAAGTAAGTTACTGCGACACGTTTTGCTACACTATCATTTTTAGGTACCGCTCGGTTCAAGCAATGAATTTCACCAAGTTGGATAGCACCGCTCTGCAGGCCAAACTGTACCAGACTTTATACTTGTAACTGAAGATGCTACAGTGTAGTAAAAAATGTCACATTAAATCATTCTTTAACCTGTGTTACCTGGAAATTGTAGTAAAAAAATGTCACATTAAATAATTCTTTAACCTGTGTTACCTGGAACGATAATGTATTCTCTACGATTTCCTTATTCTATATGGAACTCCACCAAGTCTCGGCTTCAACAATCCACTTAAGAAAAATAATACTGGAAAGACATTTTTTTAAAACGTTTTTGTTTGAGTTACGAAATTTTCTCCTCCATTGTACACCGATCAGCGATTAATTTTCCGGAAAGATATTGTTTTATCATATTGCCGAATCTGATACAGTTTGTAAAATAAAATGACCCGCATTTTTCCATTCTTCGATCCGTCGAGTCGTTCTCGAGTTATGAGCAGCGAAAAAGTTGTTTTGAACCCTTTCGTAATCCTTTCACAATGGAGAACACAGATCTGACTCTACCAATGGAAGTGGTTCTTAAGCAGCGTTTACACGTAGCAGTTGACTGCTGTGACAGTCGCGAGATGCGCGATATATCGCTAATGCTATGATGCGTCTGCACCAACTTCTATTCAGCTTGAAGCCGCTATTTAAGCGTTGTCATAGCAAATAAAAAGAGTTTCATTTCAATAGTGATTGATGCTTAAATTTTCATGAAATTCTTCAAGAAATAAATTCAATTGACGATTATCTTTTGTTTCCATACTTTAAAGAGTAGAATCTTTCCTTCGGGGAGGGATATCCTTGTTATTGTATCCGAATTCCCCGTATCAGAAGTCATGTATTGCTTTCCGTTGGCGATTGTTGCGATTGTGTTGGATACATTTCCGCTGGAAAGTAGACGTGCTTCAACTTTGCTAATGGCTCGAACTGGGATCGATAGTGTTCGACATGTGTCCAGTATCGACCTGAACTCGCATCGCAGTTGCTATTTACACATGCGAGTGGGGCCTAATAGTTGTTAGCAGTTGACTGTCATAGCAGTCAACCGCTATGTGTAAACGCACCTTTAGACTCCATTCGGATTATTTCGTAAAGCGTTGCATATTCGGCTACCTACATCGTAAGTTGTGAATTAGCAAATAAATTCGAACAAACTTTTAGTCTCGCCAAAATGTATACGAATATAATTTTTTGTGCTGTTATTTTTTTTGCGACAGGATCCTGTAAATAATCCAAAATTGTAGGGGATGTGGATGACGTAGTAATCCTTAACGCAGCTTGTTCGGTGGGCGTCACCTTTTGCTTAATTTAAATTTTGATATATGAGTGCATAGCTCTGGTTAGAAGCTTAATTTTTTCACTGAGACCATTTTTCGTTTCCATCTAACGATTTCGTGCACAAGATATACTAAATATCGGTTCCAGTTAAACTCCCCATTGTTTTGCGAGGCACAAGACGGCGCGGCCGGCCTACACTATGCCGCGCTGGCCTCAGAAGGGATTCTCACGGGAAATCAGGGCATTCATTGGTGATGAAGAGCGCACCACAGAGTCCCCAAGGAAGGGAAGCGACATGTTCTTTCGAGTGCGACCAACACCACTCAACGCTCACTGAGGGGCCTCTCATTACGTTTCACTTCAAATGATAGACGCGATGCGGACTGCGAAACCTTATTCGCTAGTTAAAACTTAATCTACGTTCACGTAATACCCTGCGAGCCACCGCGAGGGTACTTCGGAAGGGGTGAAAATCACCAAACATGATAGAGTGTGTTTGAAACCGCCGGAATTCTATCGAATAGGTAACCAAGGAGTCTCGTGGTACAAGCAAACACGAATGGTTGGCATGTTTGGTATTTTTGAATCGCCCATTACAATATTTTTATCTTTTCCATACGAGATTCATATCATCAGGGGACATTATGTATATGTTATGGATAAGGAACGCTCAAGGAAAAGCAATGCATACGATTGTAGTTAGCAGGCACACTTCAAATATGCGAACCATTCGTGTTTGTACTACGTGACTCCTTGGTTGCCTATTCGAGATAATCCCGAAGATTTCGCAAACCCCTTCTCCCCCCATTAAAATTCCACAGTGCTACTACTTCATGGAAGCACTTTAGATACAAGAGTCACAGGAAACTAGATGGTTAGTATCTACATAGTAATGGAGTGATTACTAGTTATAAAGGCAATTCCCTGAACATATTCATCTGAAATTTCCTAGTATGCATTGGTTAGTAATGTTTAAAGGAGAAAGTGCAGCGTTTGAGGGTGGATAATGATTATGCCGAGCGAGCAGTGAAACTTGTGACTGATTATAACAGAAGTGTGACCAAGAATGAAGATTCCTGCCAACATTTATTACGGGCAGTAAAGAACCACCGCAAAAGCTTTCCAGATGATAAAAAGTCAGATTAAATTGTTAGGCATGAAAAGTACCGAGTTTACATTCTGATGTTTCAACTTATTTACATAGAACCCCTGAAAATCCAAGTTTTCCTCCCCCTTTTCGCTTGAAGTGTACTTTTTCAAAATTTGAAATCGCAAATGAATCACATTTTCCCCGGCATGTCATTATTTCTCACTCTTGTGCCCAGTTTCCACTGTGTGTTTCTCCTTGAGTGCTAGCTAGCTGGATTTCGTGCGTGCTACACCAAGCGGGCGACGAAGGTGGACGCTAAGCTGGCTTCGCTGATGGTTGTCGGTTCACACGTAGCGAGCTATCCTCCTTGCTCACTCTTCTTAGAGCCTAAGCACTTAGATGTTTATTGTGATAGTTCCGATTACGAACTGCATATAAACAAGTTTCATCTTAAGCCCTGCCACTTGATCCCTAGCCTATAGATTTGCCCTCATTTTTAAACACAATAATAACCATACAATGCTATCAAAGGCAGAACCTTTATTTTGATCACGTGATGCAAAGCTGAACGATGATTGGCCGGCAACAATAGCCATCAGCAAAACACACAATGAAAATAGCACCGGACCTAACCTCGAAATCAAGTAAGCTAGCCGTCAGGACAGCCGGACAGCAGTCAGCGTTTCCTGCAAGCGAGCACGCATGGCACCGATCAGCACTCCACGCAAGAAATTCATCCCGGAAAAACGCACCGTGTGAACTGGGCTTAACTCCACTCTGCCAGCATGTAAGGGGAAGGAGGGAAGTGCCACTGGACTTGAGGAGTGTCGAGCGTGTCAAGCAATGCGCGGCGCGCCGCCCGGCATGCGGCAGGGGCGTCGGGGGGCGGGCGCCTTTGAAACAGCAGCGTTTCGGCATGAAGCGGAATCGACAGACGACAAAACGGTTGAAATGTTAGCCCATGGGACTTTAAAATACCATGTTTACCTTAGAAAACGTTTAATCTGGGTTGAAAACCTCAACATTCAAAATAACTGCATTTAGGCCCTTTAGGCGCCTCAGGAACAGTCATCCGTCGTCGTACGAACCTGGGGCTTTTTTATAATTTTTTTCTCACCGATTCGCACATTTAGAGACCACGAATTCTTAAATCGGATCATTGTTGAAATATAAGCGCCGGCCTACTGTCACGGGCATCAAATCAACCCGTTCATCGATGTCTTTCTCGAGAGATCGCTTAGAGGGAGAGAGCAATGTTTCCCGGCAACAAGTTTTTCACGGTGCACCGACAGCGAGGATACCAAAGAAATATGTGCATTGACTAGCAATGGAGGAGAAATTGAAGCATATTGCGTCTACTTCTTGGAACATTTATTTCCGTTAATGGGGACTGGGATCGACTGACTTTTACAGTTAGGTTTATTAATCCAGTTGTGAGGATTGCTCCATGGCAGAATCACGGTGTCTCACACGGCAGTTAGGAGAAAGCAATCCGTGGGTGAAAAAAATTAACCGATGCGCTCACAGTAATTGATTGTAACGGTGCTGAAGGAACAAAACTATCCACAAAAAAACGGATAATATGATCGGTCAACTTCCCGGACAAACTCAGAGATGTTGCAACCGCCAGCTCCGGGCTGAAATTCACTATCCACTTAGGTCCTGAAAAATACCTGGCCTATGAAAAAAAAAATTCTGAGCGCAACTTAAATTATGTCTATTATTAAACTCCTATTATTATTTGAGCACCGCGGAACTTAATTAATTGAGTGGCGCCACCTTGTTGCCACTCCTTCTCTGGCGCCACGACGATACGACTAAAATTATTACCTAATATTTTCCATGATTTACCTTTTTCGTCACGTAAATTCAATGAGGTGTAGTAGAAATTTCCCACGCCTAATGTCTTCACACATCGACATATTATGATAGATAACTTTACAAAGTAATGCAACCGGGGCTGAAATCAATTACGTGATCCAACCATGAAATGAAGTTTTGGCGGCTTAAATTTCGTAACCAAAAAACATTCAAAATATTCATCGGTGAAGAATGCATGCGGGTGTGTAACTTGATGACTAAATGCAAATTTCTCGCTTGCAAACTGGAAGCTTTTTGAGCATAATTGGGACTCATTTGCAAAGCAAAATTTTGTTATTCAGATACAGAGGTGACGTAGAGTCGTGTCCGTATTTATGCTAGCACGTTCGGCTTCTGTTTTAATTGGATGCTAACGATTCCTCTCTCTCTCTCTCCCTTTGCAGGTGAGTCGCTGGGGTTTTTGGAATGAGCAGACTACGGTGACGCCTTCCAATGGAAAATGCATGCGTGAGTAAATTTCATCACCATTCAAAGATGTCGCCATCTGTTACCCTTCGCCCCCACGAAGAGGAAGAACGGGCAGCGAAATGCCCTCGGCGGAATTCGAAGCTCGAGCAGCCAAAGAAATTGTTCCAAAGTATAAAAAGCCTCGGAGAAATCTTATCTTCCATTGATATCCCCATGGGTTTTCATATCTACTTAATATCTGAGGCCTCGTTGGCTCTAGTTGAAGGAGCTTCAACATGCTACAAAAGCAGAGAAATCACTTCTATCACCACAACAGTGAGGCTTCGGACCTTATCCTATCCCCATCCCTTCCATTCCTATCCTTATACCTTTCCTCCCGGTCTGAAGCGCCTATTAGTGCGGAAACAGACTTGAAAACACCATGTATGTAAGTCACCACAACTCACCCATTCCGACCCATGATCCCTTCCATTCCTATCCTTATACCTTTCCCTTCGGTCTGAAGCGCCTATTAGTGCGGAAACAGACTTGAAAACACCCATGAATCACCACAACTAGAGAGACATAAAGTCATGAACCTTAAAATTGGCCATGATGCATCAAAACTAGAGAAATATAAAGTCATGAACCTTAAAATATTAAGTTGCTGAACGTTGTTGATATTTCATAATTCTTATAACAGTAAGACGTGGTAGGAAAGCTCTTAACGCCAAGAAATAAATTTGTCAAAAGAGATTTCACCAGAGTTGTCAGCTGCAGAAAATCGTGGCAGTTTCTATCCCTGTTTTTTAAGTATCGCGATTGTAGCAACAATGGTGCGAGGTGTTGAAAGTAAACAATTAGTAGCAGCTAACGACAGAAGAGTGTTTGTCCTCAAGATGAGCCTATTTTTTTAAAAAACAGAGGAAATTCAGATCTAGTGGGAAAACATCTACTCAGTCGCGTGTGAAAGAGGGATTCAATCTCGTATCCCTCCAATCAGAGAGCGAACTCGTCCAGATACCACGCCGACAAAATGGTTTAAACCACAAAGTAATCACTTCCAGGATTGGCGTAAGAGGAAGTTCATCTCCAATTCGGCGGGATTTATAGTGTGGTTCGCTCAGCATTGCCACCTCTTTGAGCAATGGATGGGATGAATGGGTTGGACGTTGAATAATTCAAGCAGCGAGTGAAATTATTCTGACGGAAGCCGCTCGTCGAATTGCGAGCGAAACCAGGTTAGAGGTATTTACCAAGGAAAGTACACTGTCATGGAAGTCATTTAAAAGTAGTACTGCCATGTGTTAGATATCGACTTGTATGTTAGTAAGTATCGACTTCTATGGTATGGTAGATGCGCCATCGACCATGATTCCAGCTTCCGGATAAATAAATGCGAATGGCTATTTTCCTTGGAAAGGGAGTCGGTGATATGGTAGTGTATCGTACAACATCCGGCGTAATTACGAAGAAAATGGCCACCAGCCAGACAATAAAATGCATGCAGAGGATTAAGATGCCGGAAGAAGGAGTAATTAAATATATAGCAAGCTAATCAAGCAAAAGAATCGTTTGTAATTTGTCAATTTTGTTGTTTGCTATTTTTATCGTAGCCTAGAATACCGAAACATCCAAAAATAGGAGAGTCCACGATACTGAAATGAAAAATGGCCATTGGCCATTAAAAATTAACTTTTTTTGGAATTTTATCGATTCAATTTTAACCAATGAAGTCTCCCTAATTTGTAAATAATATTTGAGATCGTTTTTTATTATCGTATTGAAAATAATATGGACATTTTTGCAGAGCGGTCGTCTTAGAAAAAACAATAGAAACGATCCATATAATTTCAATTACTTTTCACAAAATATGCTACCTTTATCGTTGCCTTTAACACATAAATATCGAAAAATAGGAAAATTCGCATAATATTGAAATGAAAAATGGCCACTGGCCATGAAAAATTCATTTTCTATAGGTTTAAGTATACAAAATTCTGCGGCGAAAGCACATTATCCCCCATCCTAAAGTTAATTTATCCGATAAAGTCTCCTTAATGCAAATAATATTTAGTAAGAGCGTCTTTTGTTATCGTATCGAAAATAACATCTAAAACAATGTGGGATATTTTGCTGAGTAGTCTTCTTAGAAATAACAATAGAGAAACAATCCATAGAATTTTAATTCCTCTGTACATACAATGTATACAAAATGTCAACCGTGATCATGGCTAAAACAAGTTCAGGTAATTATTCCAAACAATTTTTTACAAATAATTTGAAGCTTCACTGAACCAAAATGGCCCGGGTAGTAACAAAAATATTAGAAGCTTGTGAAAATCAACTTTAGTGTCCTAATTCAATCAAGGCCTATCATATACCATTCAATCAGCCTAATGCATTAGATTTCAATTTCAGGAGAAAATAGCTACTTTATTGCACGATTTCTACAACGAATTCCGACAGTTTTCAATGCCCTAAAACTTGTAAAATCTTGTGCAGATATTTCCACGACATATTCTCAAACTTGGATGATTAAGATTTCGCTTTGCTTCACTTCAACTAACTTCCGGTGGACATAGTGTTGGCGACAGAACCTCTCGATATATGCCGTGCAGCACCTTTTCCGAATATATTCCTCTCACCTTAATCGTCGCCTCCTCTTGTCCCTCGTCTGGGGGCAACCAGAGTGACTCGTCAGCGCGTCTCTGAACTTGACGACCGATGAGAGATAGTCGTCTATTCGCTCACATTAGTAGCGGCCAGTGTGTGGATGTATGCCAGTCACATGCGACGTCCTAACTGAATCCATTGCGTTCAGATCAACGATTGCATTACGTCGAGCGGAATCAGTGAAGAAAGAAACTTAAAACACCCAGTTCAATTATTCTCGTCCATAAATTGATTGCGTTTCTCATCGACAGGAGAAGCCTGTCAGAGCTCTTGTCACTTGCTGTCTGCTCTAACTGTCTCGCGAGACACGAATACCCGTTCATCGTGAAGACTTCGAAGGACTCGAGGCCGACGGTACCACTTGCAGTCTTCCTTCAACTTATAAGACGTTCTTTGGCCGTCGATGTGGCTCGGAGAGTTCTACATCTATCTACATCTACATAATACCCTGCAAGCCACCATAAAGGTGTGTGGCAGGGGGTGAATTCTCACCAAACATGCACTACAATTCATGCATAAAAAAGGATTAGTATTTATATTCTGTTCTAAATTACACTATTTAAAAAAAGATAAAAATAGCTAAGCAAACATGCAAAAACATGCTGTTAGTTGCGTAAGCTTCAAGTCCTTATACCAACATGCAGCTACCAATGTTATCCAATGAGATGCTCGTATTGGACATAATTACCGCTATTCATATCCCTAATTGTACGAGGAAAAAGGAGATTTTGAATCTGTCAGTTCGGCAATCAATTTCTCTAATTTTGCTATTATGGTCCAGTCTACCATAGTAAGTTGGAGTTCGCAAAATATTTTTAACATCATCGCTGAAAATATGGTCTTGGAATTTGTTTTTTGAGATTTAGTCTAAATTTCAACCTGAAAAACCTGCAACCTAGTTGACGTTAATGGGTGCATTTACTCGAAACCGAAAGTGCTATTTCACACACTAAATCGTTGGATGGAAACGAAAATGAACTTAGGTTAAAAAAGTAACCTTCATACCAGAGCCTTTCGTTCATAAATCAAAATTCGCAAGAGGGTACGCCCTCCGACCGAGCTGCAGTGAAGACTTCTACGTCATCCACCCCCCTCCTTGACTATTCTGGCTCGAAAACTGGAGGGGAAGTGGCGTTGGGGAGAGGAGGGCTGCGTAAAAAAACTCCTGCGCATTCTGTAAATGGCCCAGAATAACTGAACTACGAAATTCACCTAGTACTTTTCGTGTACATTTTGGCATGAATAAAAGAGTGCTGACGTTATTATACTTTTTCACAAACTACGATGCCAATTCCAATACGCTATGCCTTTCAAAATACCCCTAATACAGTCTAACCAACACTTCCATTGGCAGAGTCAGGTGTGTGTTAGAGTTGACTGTGATTGAGCGAAGGAGCTTCGCAGTCTCAGCTGTGATTGGACGAAGTGGATGACGTACGAATCCTTTGCACGGCCATTTTTCCGAATGGGTTAAAAACATTAATTAAAATTACTTTGCAACTATTCCACATAAACATTTATTTCGAAAATTTTTATGTGGAATAGTTGCAAAATAATTTTAATTCATGTCCTACAATGGATTTCCACAAAGTATCAGCCTCCACCATTCATTCCATTAAAAACATTAGTTTTTCGCAGCTCACAGCAAAATAAGGGTCTTATAATTTTACAAACTTTATCAGATCGTAAATAAAAAATATGGTAAACCAACTCATTACCGCGTCCTGTGTAATCGAGTGTAATTTACACATATGCACTGATATAATACTGTGCAATTTTTCATAAAATAAAATTTTTATTTCAACCTAGTTTTCAATGCTCGTTATGTTCACCTGAAGATGATGCATCAACAGTGAAACCCCGGTCGAAGTAAAACTTTTATTACGTGTAAAATTGCATTATTATTTCAACTAAGCATGCTATCAATTCTGGGCTGATTGTAGAAGGATTTTAGAATTCCCTAAGTTACGTTGGCAAGATTTCGAATATAAAATCATTTCTAATTGCAAAGTTTTCATCAATGGAAGATAAACCGATGTAATGAAAAGACATGAATTTAAATATAGGTTAGGCACGTAAACAATACCTTAACGTAAGCAGGAGCATAAGCATTATGTTTTTCACTGCAAACATGGGAAAGTAATGAGTATCCCTTCGCAATAGATTTTTGAAATACCCGACTAGAGGTGAAGTGTATTTCTCTCTCAGGGGTGAAAGGTAAAGCGAAGGAAATTGACCTCGAGAGCGTTTCGGAAACGTTGATTTCCAAAAGAAGGAAACACGGATTAAAATATACAAGCCAAAGAAAGAGACAAATGTTGAATGGAAAGATGCGGAATATACGTTATACTTCTTTATCGCACTCTATCCACTTGTTCAGTACTGTAATTCCGACCCATACTATCTTACGATGCTGCCTCCACCACTCTTGGTTCATATCGAGAAAATGTTTGCTGGCTCCTTGACGAACAATTAGTTGCTTGGATCGATGTTCCCGACAGTTGCCACCCGAATTTCCTAAGAGGGCGCTTTGGGAGGTGAGGGCCGGATATTGACCAAGGGCCATTGTTGCCCCTGGCGCCAGAGAAGGAGTGGAAACAAGGTGGCGCCACTCAATTAATTAAGTTCCTCTCACGACCAAACGAACCTTTTGCGAAAGCGTTTTCGCAATCTTGCGCAACTTCTTTCATTTCCTACTCAGCTCGTCGTCTCCGCTTTCTCGCACCCTTGTCGTAAGATGGTGGGGCTCCCCTTTCACGGTCTTGGTCAGAGGAGAGAAACCTTGGGTTCGATGAGGGCGTAATGAAGCCCACCCCACACCCCGTGGCGGGGAAACGGGTCGCTTGAGTTGTTCTCGGAGAGCTACTCTCGAGTGTGTTGGGCAAAGAAGATGAGGGATCCGAAGATCTGCTTTCAGTTGAAGAAAAATCACGCCACACCTTCAACGGAAATTACATCAGTGGAGGGCCTAAATCAACGAGGGATTCCATGCTGAAAAATAACACTGGCAGGAGAACGTTTTGATGGAACATAGCGTGAAATTAGCTCCTTTTCCCTTGTTCGACCTCATTTGAAATACGCTGCCAATATGTGGGATTTTTACGAAATAGGCTTAAACAATGGACTTGAACGTGGGCAGCGAATATTGCTAACATTTGCAAAGAGGCGGTATGATAGCTATATTAGTGCAACCAGTTTATTAGATGAACTAAAATGGGAATGATTTTCAGACCGTAGGTTGAAATACAGACTTTATATCTTATATATTTTACAAGATAATATTTTCACTGATGACGTTAAAAATATTATAAAAACTTACTATGGTAACACTTACTGGACTATAATCATGAAATTAGAGAAATTGATTGTCGAACCGACATATTCGAAATGCCCTTCTTTCCTCGTACAAAAAGGAATATGAATAACTATATATATCCAATGATATAAAAACAAGTGTATAAATGATAGATCTATAGCAGCATGTTAGTATAAGGACTCTAAGCTAACCAGAAATACAGGATGTTTTTGAAAGCTTTCTTTGCTATTTTTATAATTTTTTAAAAATTGAAATTTAGACTTTAATATAAATTCTAAACCTTTTTCTGGATGATATGTAATGCATGTTTGGCGTGAATTCACCCCCTGCCACACGCTATTATCGTGGCTTGCAGGGTATTATGTAGATGTAGCGTGCTTGGTTCCGGCGGGGATGCTTTCCCAAGGTCAACTTGTCGAAAGAAAGATGAAGGTAAAACATCAAATGCGAAAGTTTTTTTTTAATTTTTGTGGGAAATGTGGCTTCCCAATGAGAATGGTCAATATGAATTAATTACATAAGAAGCATAGGGATATAAATTTAAATATATTACAGAATAAATGTAAATCTGTTGGAGCTGTGATTTTAAACGTTGTTATTCATATTGAGCAGCAATTTTGCCTCTAATTTCGAAGCTCATTTTTTCGGGGTTCTCAGTCACACTTCCCGTGCAACTAACACCATTTTTTCCTTCAAAGAATACCCTCTACACAGAAGCACGAGATGAAATTGATGTTTAAAGTTAAAAACGTAGCAATAAATGGCTGTTATGAGCAGCTAAAAGGTACTGAAATTTCTCTAGCGGCTACTTAAAGAGCTACTTCAAGAAAATAGTTGCGCGCTACAGCTACAGGTAATGGAATATTTGCTGCTACAGTATCACGTTAAATCCTATCCCTGGCGCGAATGCATGCACGAAGAACAGCAGGTGAAACCTGTGAGGCCATGTGGACGTCCCGGTGGTGAGAAGGCTTTCGGTGTAGCGGGGGACATATTTCGTGAAGGGCGAGTAGCGAGCAAGAGTCAAATGCGGAGGAGATGCGCGGTCATCGTTGGTGGTAGGGTGGGTCGCTTAAGGGCGGTTTCTCCTGCCCAACCCCTCGGAATCTGCTCTCTGCGGGGAGTCAATATTTGCCGTGGGCCTCACGGAGGTAAACGACCGAGTGGCCAGTAATCAAACCATTTGCGAAGGGGAAGGAATAATTACTTACAATTCAATTCAAACCTGAGTGCAATAAGCCTCTCCTCACGAATTTCCGGCATCTTTATTCAGTTTGTTCGCTAAATGGGCCCCAATTCAAGCAAAGAGGTAACGGTCAGTAACAGCGAGCACTTAACCCTGACGAGACATTACGTTCCGTCTATTCTTAAAAAAAATATAATTATTTTTCTTTGGCCTCTCAGTAACGGACCAAAATAAAATGTTTGCCCTCCGACTGCAAATAAAAGGACCCGGTACCGGCTCCATATAATTTATTTGAGAGATATCTTAACGCTTCAAAATGAAGGTGAAGGGTAAATGGTCAAATTACTTCCTGACGCGGCGCAAAGAAATATTTGCATATCTACGTGCGCTACGAGTTTCGCATGTTCGTCACGTGGCTAGGCGCGGCTCGCGTGAGGGCATAGGTCACGTCAGGTTCACCCTCGCCAGGGGACACGTGCGATGCGATCGCTTCCATGCTTAACGGAAAAAATGGAGGGATGGACACCCTTCGCGATTTTTATTGTGGGCAATAACAGGCGAGCAGCGGGAGGCGAAAGACGAAATAATGACATCGCGGAAATGCGTGGCATCCGATTCAAAGGGATGCGAGCGTGTTCGCAGGGATAATAAAAGCGGGGGAACAGGTGTTGAAAGGGGTTCCTGCCGGGTCCGAATGAATGATTAACCGTTTCTGGGCTCCCAAAACTTTTTCGGAGTCGGCCCGTCCATTTTTATGGGCGCCCTGAAAAGGAATGTTCCTTCTGAGAGTGAGGAACCAGACTTTTCGACAGAGAAGGGCATCTCTTTCCGCGCTCCAGCGGCCACGGCTGAAACTTCCTCTTTTATCCGCCACATCCCCTTCCCCTGGTAATAAAACGTGAAGGCTCTATCGCAAATCGTTAATGCTGACACCAGCGCTCAAGGAACTCGAAATTATCGGATGGATGAGAGGGAACCATTGGACAGCTCTTCCTCGCCTCGGAAACGAACCCGCGGCCATCACGGGAATTTTATTGCCGTTTGATAATCACGGCAAATACGCGGGCACCCACTCGTTATTGCCCTAATTCACTTTTCGTGATTCTGTCATCACGTGGGGGCTAATTGATCGAGGCCCGGATGCCGACTGAATAAATATTTGCAAGATTAACAATGTTGGCTCTTCGCGAATCTGCTTTTGGCACAGTGGTCGACGCCGGTAGGAACTGTAAGCTGCAAACCAATGCAAGGGCGTTGGCCTGGAGATGAATCGGCAACCAGTAAGAACACGTTCTTATAGATTTCCAATTTAGAAGGAAAAGAAAATAATAATTAAATTAGTGGGCTTCTTCCACAGCCGTAAACAATAAAACCTTCCATTCCAGGTGGAAGTGGACCGACGTCTAAAAAAAACACACTCTTACACACTCATTTTCTCAACACGTGAGCCAATCAGATATTACACAAAAAACTAGTACACGCAATCACACACTCAAGCATACAAGCATTCCTCTAGTGGCTCTCATCTAAAGAATTTTTGCCTCCTATTAAGAGAAAGACATTATCCGGCACAATCATTCTACCTGCTAGTGGCCATCTTTCTGATTGGCTCACGCGTTTGAGAAAATGAGTGTATAAGCGACTATCATCGGTCAACAATCCTAGGATTGGTTTGACGCAGCCCTCCACTCGATTCTTCTATCGGCCAACCTCTTCATATTAGACGCAGGTCCACTTTTACCTAGGACGAAAGCTTTGATTGTTTACGGCTGTGGGAGAAACTTACATATTTAATTTGTCCTCCGTAAGAGCTCAATTCTTTCCATCAAATAAAATAGTGTTCACTAGGCCTGCAACAGAAATGCATGGATATACAAAAGGAGGCGGTGAACTACTATAATTTTTATGGAATGGGTTAGCGGTTTCTCGATTTCACCGCGGTTTTTAACATTATTTAATCAAGGGTAGAATTAAGATTAGTTAATAGGGCTGATAACACATTTCAGCTGTACTTAAAATGAGGACAAGAAAACTTACAACCAATGTCCCAATTTATCATTGATAGTTAGAATGCCTTCATATCTAGTCAGTTGCCTTAGGACTGTTTATTCTGACCGAATATGTTAAAGTGTAAGATTATAGTATGTAAAAATATTTTAGTGAGAGAATTCATCGTTTTTCAGTTCAGTATACTTTCCCACGGATACTCCGGCACTTGACTCCCAACGACTCACTTCCAATCACAAGAAAATTCTATTGGATGAGACAAAACACACTAAATTATCAGAATATTTATAATTATATCCGTGCTAAAAATCCAGACACTCTGTAAATGTATTTAAAAAATAGCGTCCAACCTGAAGGTTGGTTTTTGATAGTTAGGGCAGAGCTCGCTACGTATTAAGGAAGTAGTGTGATTCAGGGTAGGGGGTCCAGGTACTTTCCCTGGATCAGCTGCTACGATATTTTCTACGAAGTTCTGACACGCAGATAAATTGAACCACGAGGGTTTTAGGTGGGGATGTCCAGAGAGGCTTCGGCCCAGGATTTGAACCCGGGACTCTCCGATTGACTTCTCAACGCTCCATCCACTAGGATACCACGACCCCTAAGGAGGAAAACTTCTCCAGTATTATTTTAATGGAAAAAATTGAAAAGATGTAAGATACAAAAGGTGCTGAAGAATTGCAGTAAATATCTATCAAATATTTTGTAGTATGTTGCTAATAGCTGTAGATACTAAACTGTTATATTCCGGGCCGCCAGACCTGACATGAGATTGGTTTCTAAGTCTATTCAAGGGAACATCACCAAAAATACTTCCGCCCATCGCACCCAGCATGTAATTTGGACATGACGAAGGAGGGGGCAGAAAGGAGAGGCGGACAGATGAGGGCAGTCTTTTTCACGGCGCATCTTCATCTCTCATTTAAGCCCCAACCCTCCCTTCAAAGCGGAGTGGTGGTCGCCCTTCGAGATGTGGAGTCTCAAAAAGAGGATCACGTCTTTATCGAGGCAACGAGTAGCGAGATGAGGGCAACGAGATATCGTTCTCCTGCAATATAACCTCGCGGAACCCCTATTTCTGCTTCCTCGACGAGACGAAACGAACAATGATACGAGATCGGCATTCTAAATCGTACTCATAATCTCAACTACATAACTACAGTCCACATCCATCCATCCATCCACATAACACCCTGCAAGCCACCTCAAAGGTATGCGGCAGGGGGTGAACCCTCACCAAACATGCACCACATATCATGCATAAAAAAGGATCAGTACTTGTATAGGTACTGATCAAAACTGCGCTATTTAAAAAAATATAAAAATAGCAAAGCATACATGCAAAAACATGCTGTTAGTTGGGTTAGCTATAAGTCCTTATACCAACATGCAGCTACCAATGTTATCCATTGCTACACTTGTACTGGATATACGATAATTTACCGTTATTCATATGACTAATAATACGAGGAAAAAAGGATATTTTGAATCTGTCAGTTCGGCTATATATTTCTCTAATTTTGCGATTATGGTCCAATCTACCAAGTTGGGGCCCGCAAAATATTTTTAACATCATCACTGAAAATATGGTCTTGGAATTTGTTTAAGAGATTGTCTTAATTTCAACCTGCGATCTGACAATGATTCCCAATTTAATTCATTTAATAGACTGGTTACGCTAATAAGGTTATCGTACCGTCCCTTTACAAATCTTGCCGATCTTCGCTGCACACGTTCAAGTTCGTTATTTAGACCGATTTCGTAGGGATCCCATACACTGGCAGCATATTCCAAATGAGGTCTTACAAGGGAAAAGTAGCTGATTTCTCTCACATGATCGTCACATTTACCCAGTACTCTTTTGACGAATCCCAGTTTACGATTCGCTTGACCCATTATTTCACGTATGTGTTTACCCCAGGAATGATCATGTGTCAGTCTTATTCCAAGAAAGATTCTAGTCCCACAGCTTGTCCTTCTTGCGTCCTAAAATATCTACTGCGAATGATATCGATGGGCATGCACATTCACCCTGAAAAGTTGGAATTACCACGCTGTCTAACGCTTCGAAGCGTATGTGGAAGATTCTGTATATCTACATAACACCCTGCACGCCGTCATAAAGATGTATTGCAGAGAGGGAAGCCAAACCATACATGCATACACATCATGCTTAAAAAGGATTAATAATTAAATTCTAGCCTAAACTTCGCAATTTAAAAAAATATCAAAGCACGCATGCAAAAACATGCTGTTAGTTTGGTTGGTTAACAATCCAAATACCAGCATGCAACTACCTATGCTATCAATTGACACACTTGTATTTATGATATTGGATGTATTTACAGTTATTCATATCCCTAATCGTAAGAGGAAAGAAGGTCATTTTGAATCCGTCAGCTCAGTAATCCATTTCTCTAATTTTGTGATTACGGTCTAGCATGCCATAGTAAGTTGGAGTTTGCAAATTATCTTTAACTTCATCCGTGAAAATATTTACTTAGACTTTATTTAAGAGATTAACTCTAAATTTCAACCTATGATCTGACTATTATTCCCATTTTAGTTCATTTAATAGACTAGTTGCGCTAATATAGTTATCGTACCCTTCCTTTACAAATTTTGCTGTAAGCACAAATAAGAGTTTATCAATGGATAGCACAGGTTGTTGCGTGTTGTATGTTGCTTTAAGCTAACCAAACTAACAGCATGTTTTACCATGCTTGTTTGATAGAAATGAAACATCGCGCTGTACATTCCACGCACACAATTTTTTAGCATAAACACGTTAAACTTACATTTCAGTTGTTAACGCTTTAAAATGGCGATGCTTAGACTAGAATATTCATCATCAAGGGTAAACAATCCTAGGATTGGTTTGACGCAGCCCTCCACTCGATTCTTCTATCGGCCAAACTATTCATATTAACGTAGCTCCTCTCTTTCACGTCCTTTACGACCTGTTCTATGTAACTCATACGAGGCCTGCCTTTTCCATTCTTCCCGTTCACTTTTCCTTCGACGATTTTCTTCATCAGGCCATTGTGTCTCAAGATATGGCCGATTATGTTGTCCCGCCTTCTTTTTATAGTTTTCAGCAGACTTCTCTTTTCTCCCACTCTTCTTAGGACTTCTTCATTTGCCACTCGGTCGATCCATTTTATCTTCATCATTCTTCGATAACTAGAATATTATTGTATATAATTTCATGCATGATATGTATAGCATGTTTGGTATGCGTTCACCCTCTGCCACACACCTTTATAGTGGATTGTATGGTATTATGTAGATATAGGTGTGACTTCGTTGCGGGCACCAGCCATGGACGGTGATTGCATCATGGCGCCAGACCGTTTTCTCAAGGTCCACTCCGAGATAGTCTTCCCTTGGGATCTAGTTTCTTCTGTGTGTGAGAAGAGAGAATGGGGGGGAGGAGGGGATGGCTGGGAAAAAACACTCATTTCCTGACGATGCGTGATGATCATGCGGTCATGGCGACGGGACGAAAAAAGCGCACGTTTCGCGGCGGTAAATGCCTCCGAGAATCCGTGCAGCAGGACAGGATGGATGAGAAACACCTTTTTGGGCCCACGTAACTGCTCCGAAAATTGCGGATTACTGAAATACAAGACTCGCATTTCGTGGAAACTACACACTTAGTCATTTCTTGTCTTCCGGAAGGAGTGGGCAATTGCTCGCTGCTCTGGACCTTGTTTTATTTTACTTCCGACTTGGTAATTGTAAACACAGTTCCAAATACATGGATTCACAAATTCCTGGCATTGGCCTTGAGATGGAATGAATGCATCGCCACGAAAATTGCAAGTCATTATTCCTCACTTAAGAATACAACTCAGAGAGGCAGTAGGAGTTATTTCTCCCCTTAAAATATATGAGATTAGGTTCTTGTATTATCATTAGAGTTCTTCTCTCATCTGACGGCGAGTCCTCGGTAACTTACATTCGTTAACTACCTCAGCTCCTTGACGAAGTAAAAAGCAAACCTCTCTTACTCCAGAAAAAAAGACACCCCCTCTTTCAGCAAAAGATGTAGTTGATAGTTAATTACCAAGGCGTGAGTCCAGTTCGTAATATAAGTTTTTCCGTCCTCAAACAATTCAGGAAACGTCAAAAAATTTGCCCAGATTTCACCTTCTTGTGCAGTCTTGCTCGCTTCACTCCCTGGAGGCGAACAAGTGGTAGAGTTGGGGAGAAATCGAAGGGTCAGACAATGCGAACAGGAGTAAGGCTGACGGGTTTGCTTTAGGCCTATGTAAATTCGGAATATGTGCTATATATTACAACCCTTTGAATGAAAAGTTTATTTGCTAAAATGAACTTAAATGTGAATGTTAATGTGAAAATTTGGTGAAGAATTAAGTTGTGTCATTAAGATATTACAATCTAAAAATTGTGCCTTTTCGGCAGCTTAAAAACACGACGTCCTAGCTTGACGTCACGGCACGGTATCGCTTTGGGCGTTGTAAATCTGTGGTACTTGGGGAGTAAGTTGCATAATGAACACTTGGTGAAAAAATATGTACTTATCTCATTAATGCAATAAACCAATGCAGTTCAATTTTTTATTTAATTAGTATGGATCGTAAGAAGAAAGTCATCCATGAAATGAATAAAAGGTACCTGTTTACTGCCCAGTTTGTTTTAATCAGGTACGACCTCCGGTACCACAAAGCTATCGCTGTTTTTTAATAATAATGATGATAATAATTCATTTATTACTTACAAGGTTCCCCCAACTACGTGCTATTTAATATATACCTACCTCCTTACTGCTTACTTTTACTTTACTTACTACTAATACATACCTACTACTACTAATAAGGACGGTGAAAACGACTTCTAAACTACTTATTGTTAGACCTGAGGACGTCAACAGGAAAGTTGGCGAAACTGTTGTCACAACTGTCAAACGACGCGGACGTATCCCGAAAAAATGCAGAGAACAAATATGTCATTAACAAGCGAGAAACAAATTTCATGTATATTCCCCACTGCTCCTTCCAGGAACGAGAAACTATGAAGTTTCCGGCGGCGGGCCACACCTCAAGTTCGCATCCTTGCATTACAGCAAGAAGACTGAACTTCAAACAGGAGAGAGCCGAGCGACGCGTCGTATCAAAACAGATCCTGACGGAGGGCAACCACGAGAGTGGGTGAACGGGGCGGGGGAGCGATCCGGCGACTGACGTTAGCGTCCATGCAAATTTGGCCATCCAACTTCGTCGGCACACCCCCTCCCCCTCTATCAAGCCTCCTTCCACGCCCCTTCAGTGTCACTTCCAACCCCTGTCACCCCACACTCCACTCGCTTCACTAGATTTATGGCAGTTGGAATTAAACTTTAAAAAAATGTCTGCTGATGAATTTTTGGAAAAAGAATAGCTCTCCTCCTAGCAATTACAAAATATTTAATAATGAATTAACAAACGTGGAATCCATTAAATATCTTGGAATAAGACTGACACATGATCTTTTTCGAGGTAAACACATACGTGAAATAATGGGTCATGCGAATCGTAAACTGGGATTCGTCAAAAGAGTACTGGGTAAATGTGACGATCATGTGAGAGAAATCAGCTACTTTTCCCTTGTAAGACCTCATTTGGAATATGCTGCCAGTGTATGGGATCCCTACAAAGTCGGTCTAAATATTTGGAATATGCTGCCAGTGTATGGGATCCCTACAAAGTCGGTCTAAATAATGAACATTGAACGTGTGCAGCGAAGATCGACAAGATTTGTAAAGGGACGATACGATAATTATATTAGCGCAACCAATCTATTAAATGAATTAAATTGGGAATCATTGTCAGATCGCAGGTTGAAATTTAGACTTAATCTCTAAAACAAATTCCAAGATTATATTTTCAGTGATGATGTTAAAAATATTTTGCGGGCCCCAACTTGGTAGATTGGACCATAATCGCAAAATTAGAGAAATAGATTGCCGAACTGACAGATTCAAAATGTCCTTTTATCCTCGTACAATTAGGGATATGAATAACGGTAAATTATCGTATATCCAGTACAAGTGTAGCAATGGATAACATTGGTAGCTGCATGTTGGTATAAGGACTTATAGCTCACCCAACTGACGGCATGTTTTTGCATGTATGTTTTGTTATTTTTATCTTTTTTTAAATAGCGTAGATTTGAACAGTACCTATACAAGTACTGATCCTTTTTTATGCATGATATGTAGTGCATGTTTGGTGAGAGTTCATCCCTTGCCACACACCTTTATGGTGGCTTGCAGGGTATTATGTAGATGTAGATGTCGATGAATAGGCAGCATAGAAAAGGAATAGGAAGGTGAATTATTGTTAGAGCAGTCTGAAGTGTATGATGCATGTATTAATAACCAATCCCTTTATTACTCTGTAGATACTAGCCATCTAGCCTATTGTTTAGCATGTATCTGTGCAGTGGCTTAGTTGCCTATCAGTAGTGCATTTTTTTTATCTTCACACCCTGCCACACACCCTCGTGTCGGCTCGCAGAGTATTAAGTGGATGTAGATGTATCTTATTACAGCCTCACTAATTTTTCACCAACGTTTTATCAGCGGAACTATTCTTTCTCTTCATCAGTAATTGATTCATAAAAATATCACGTCGACTGGAATAAATTAATTAAAAAAAGCCCAATCTCTTTCTGTCAAGCGCGTTTACGGCTTCCGAAATTGTTATGAAGCCCGATCTTCTACAAACAGATTTCCGGCATCCGACTCTCATAATTTATAACGTTCCACCAGCAGGAGGGAGTCAAGTGTTTGTTGTTACACGAGAGTCTCTGGATTATTCTATAGTACAGCTGCGTAATATGGGAATGATAACTTTTGGTGAGTCGATGAATTGAGCCCTGGGATTTGGCATGACTAATGGGATGTAGGTTTCGTGGAGAATATTTTTCGAGGAGGTCCAGCCCGTCTGACTCGGAATGGACCACGAGCGACCCTCGGGATGGTGTGGACTGGGCGGACGCGGAAGAGGCCGAACCCATCCAAGTCCTGTCGGGCTCACCTAAAAATATGGCCGGGCCGTCCGTGACTGCAAAAACAAAGTCTAGGAACCAAATGCATGTCGGGGCGATCAGACCTCGAAATTTCCGGCAGGAACGGAATCGATTCGGAACCATTAGATATTTCCTTGAAGCCTAAAATCTACATCTACATCTACACGATACCCTGCAAGCCACCGCAGGGTGTGTGGCAGGGGGTGAAGATCACCAAACATGCACTACCGACATGCAAACAAGCCACTATAGGGTCATTATTTTTACTATAGCACTATAGGGATCATTTTATTTTATTACCGTTTAATAAAAAAGGGCTAAAAACTGTTATGTCCTAAGATATTCACAAAAAAGACAACTATAATTCGGTGAAACCTCCTTGAAGTGGCTGGCGCGGTAATCGTTGATTGTACACTATATTAATTTTTCAAGTACGCCGAAAGAGTAATAGGGCCGCAATTTATTGACATCTACAACTACGTGATACCCTGCAGTCCACTGCGAAGGTGTGTGGCAGGGGGTGAAGATCACCGAGCATGCACTACCGACAAGCCAACAAGCAACTATAGGGCCTCATACGACTAGATTGTTAGTATGTATAGTATTGAAGGGATTAATACATGCATCATGCACTACAGACCACTCTAAAATATTTCACCTACCTATTCCTTTGCTATGCTGTCTATTCTGTTCTCTTCTAGTACGGGGGAAAATGCCATTTTGAATCCATAAGTACGACAATCTATCTCTCTAATCCCATTTATCTGGTCGAATCCAGCATAATATGCTGGTGTTTTTAACATGTGTCTAACATCTTCAGCAAAATAATAACATCTTCTAATACTGTATCCACAATCCAATTTGTTTGATTAAATCTAATGTGGTCTCATTTTGATATGAAAAACTGTGTTCAACCCAACTGTCGGAAAAAGGGTTGTTTGCTTCATCAAAGAAAAGAGAATTCATTAATTGTGATTCACGTCCCGTCATCAATGCATTCATTTCACGCAAAAATTTTAGAGAGAGAAATCCCAGTCTACTGGAAAATTAAATATCTATTTTCAGTTCATTTGAAAAAGTTCAGAGATGGCGAGATGCGCTACCTTGTTGTTGGCATAACAGGTATATAGTTTAATTTGCGAGGCATAAGAAATATCTACATCTACACCATACCCTGCAAGCCACCGCGAGAGTGTGTGGCAGAGGGTGTAGGTGAATATTCGTCTCCTTCATTTACCATTGTATTTCAGAGCCTCTCAGCTCTAGTGAGTATGTCTTAATAATGGCCTAAGGAATAGCTAAGACATCCGGCAACCTAACATAGACATCTGAAAACTTGATTGCGACTCTCCCGAGAGTGACCGATGATCTTCCCTGTTTCAACTTCTGTCCGTTCGTGCTGAGATTCATATGGTGGCACAGTAGGGGACCACCTTTTTCAGTTCTCTCCGTTACTGGCAGTCAGGCACTGATGCTATAATCTAGCATCCATTTACTTGCCTAAGAAAAAACAGCCTCTGCCGAATCTCATGATGTAATATTACACGGCGACGTCGACACACGCGAGCGAAATCAACAGCTTACGTTGGTTACATCATTTTGGTTGGTAACATGATTTGCAGAGTCCAAATGTCTGATTGCAGCTCCAGTCCTTGGAAAACAGGTTTTTCATAATTTTCCTCGTAATCCCGCTTCCGATATTTTCTGATTTTAAAATATTTAACCCTTTATTCCTTCTACTTTCGCTTTTTTCGAGGTAGCCTACATCTACATCTATCTATCTACATCTACATAATACCCTGCAAGCCACCACAAGGGTGTGTGGTAGGGGGTGATTTCTCACCAAACCTGCACTACATGCCTACTGACAGGTTTAAAGATATAAGCAAATGAACATACTTCCTTGCAAAACACCGCCCACATGGCAAAGTGAGCTTCCTTCTCGCCTATCATGCCTAAGTTCCACTTTAACACAGTATGAAATAATGTTTACAGTATGCTAATAGTTTTTCTCTTAAATTACTTCTTTGACAATTCTTACGATAACCCGGTATTAAAATATTGATATCTTACCCTTCATCTACAATTCCCCTAGAATATAGAGGAAAGCATTTGCTTTTCGGCTCTCAAGCTGATTCAAGGCGATTGAAAGCAATAACAAGATATCTGATTAAACGAAAGAGAAAATAAGCATATGAACTTCCAGAAAAGTTCGATAAGCAGTTAGGGATTTGTAATTCTAATGATGTTATTTCATCATACATCAAGCGACAGCTGATTGGAAAAAATTGGGCGTATCCAATCATGTGGATAACAGCGGAACCCTGGTCCGATGAAGCAGCTACTGACAACAAGATGACGCAGCTATACAAACTGAACCCACGAAAAACTAGTCTGAAGGTGAATGCGGAGGAGGAGAGGATAAGAAATTGGAATGGACGACGCCGAAGATGAAAGGGCGGTGATAAATGGTTCTTCTCTTTCTCCTCTCAATGAAGACACTGATACCGGAAAAGGAACTTCGCTTGGAACGTAGGAACCGAGAATGATGAAATACTGCGGGGACAAAGAATGAGCCTGCTTGTATTTTTACTCCATGCCCTTTTAAAACTCTGCGTATACATTTCCACAGGAAGTATAATAAGGAGTAATTCTGTATTATTGACCAAATTTAGATAATATCTTTAGAGCGTTTATCGGATTCGTCTAATTTATTAATTCCCAAATCACATCACCATGAAGTGATCCTGTCTCTAATCTGAGATAAATTCATCAGATCCCAATTCAATTGGGAATAAAGTAATTTATTTTATTTCGATGATCCTAAATTGAATAACTATCGATAGAATTAAATAATTATTGATATAGTCTGATAGGTTAAGAAAAGTACTGATAATGAAAAATGCTGAGTAAAGAAATTCACAAATGAAAAAGTATGGAGATTTTTCTTTATACTTTAATATGTGGCACAATTATTCTTTGTTTATTAATTACTTATAATTATTAAATAGATCATATTAGGCTTCCACAGGCAGTGGCCTACAGTTTACGGTTGTGCGATAATGGTTATGTATTGTGAGCCGACAATCAAATCGCAACACAGTGTTTATTTACTGGGATGAGTGCAAGAAAAAATGTTTGGCAGCGACTAGGCCACTTTATTAAAAAGAGAAGATACAGGTGGTATCCCAGCAAAAACTCACATCTGGAAAGAGATTCAGGGGCAGTACCTTTTAGGAGGAGGAGGACCCTTTAACATACAAGTTTAATCAGATACGTTGAAAATGAATTGAAAACAGCTAAAAATAATCTTAGTACCTCATCAGAACCAATTACGTCTACAACTACGCGATATCCCTGCAAACCACCTCGAGGGTGTGTGGCAGGGGGTGAATATCACCAAGCATGCACTTCCGACATGCAAACAAGCGTCTGATATGTAAAACGTCCTCAGTAAAGCTATCGGATTGAAATTTCTCTATTAGATTTAATCTGTACTTTGACCTACGCTCTGATAATGATTCCTACCCTAATTCTTGTATTATTCTGATACACTACTCAACCTATCGTAACATCTTTTAACGTACCTAGCAACTTTACGCTTCACACAGTCTAGTTCCCTGATCAAACCCAATTCATTCGTACACCCATACACTGGCTGCATGCTCAAAATTGGGGCCTAATTAGTGAAAAGTAACATCGCACTTTTGTCTTCTCATTACATCTCCCAAGTACTCTTTTTATAAATCCTAGCTTTCCTTTCGCTCGGCCGCATATTTCCCGGATGTGTCTGCCCCACGATTAATCCTTAGTAATTGTAAAACTTAAATACCTTATGGCTTCAACGCTCTAGATCTTCGGACTTCGTGTTACTAATTTTATAGGGTCGCTCTATCGAATTATCCCTCCTCCAAAAATTAATAGTGAATAAGCGTGAAGTAATAAACAGTGAAGAAAGAATAGTAATAAAAGAATAAACAGTAAATAGATAAAACAAGTACGTAAATAAATGAAGAAGAAGTAATAAAATTGAAGAAAGTAATAAACAGAAAACGTGGCTACAGCGAAGATGTATGCACCTCTAACTGAGACGTTTCTGAGATTAAATGGACCTAATTCCTGAGATATCGATTTCTCAAATAAAATAGAGCAAACAAACATTTTCGGAAAACCTTTTTGTCACTGAACTTTGATGATAACCTTTAGGAATGGCACGCAAAGTTTAATGACCGTTTTAGTTTTGGTAATAAGATGGGTTATGTTTATACAAAAAATTTTTAAAACACACTTTTCTATCAGTACTTGTGTGATTAAGCGGTTAACGCGAAACGGTTTCGTTGAGACGATAGATACGTCAGAAAAATAAAATTTTGACCCCGATCAGCCATGAGAGGAGGGATACATTGCATACATGTTTCATTCCTGAAGTTTTAAACATTTCCACCTCCGATCCCGCGCGTTATTGAAACTGCCTGGCTAAGTCCTCTGAGACATAGCAATGGGGTCGTTTACCATATTTTTTATTGTCGAATATGATAGAGTTTGTAAAATAAAAAGAGCCGTATTTTTCCGTTTTATGATCCGTCAATTATTTATCGAGTCATAAGCGGCGAAAAACTGATGATTTTAACTAGGGATGGGTCGGTTCGGTTCTTCGGTTCTCGGTTCCACCGGTTCTTGAGCTTAGAACCGGAACCGAGGCCAAAAATAATCGGTACCGAAATAATTGTCGCGGAAACCAGTTTGAAACCTGCTCACGCTCTGAAAGTGGAGACTTCACATTAAAACCTGATGAAATAGTGTACTTAGATGCTTCAAAGTTGCCGCGAATTATTCTAATTCAGTCGTTAAAATGACTACTATATGGTTAATGTTATTACATCCAATTCTAGAAAGTGATAAAATACCGCCGTAATAAGGATATTCTGATTGATAGGTGTGTTACGTCCAGCTCCTTGGAGGTGCGAGTCCTCATATCATTTTCGTAAATTATATTATAATATAGAGTGTATGCGTTTTAGAAGATTTAATTCATGCTTTGGGCATTGCTTTCGTTAAGTCAGCAAATTATTCATTTGTACAATATCATTAACTTTGCTCATGCAAGAGAACGCTGTCTACTTCGCCGCGAAGTAAATAGCAGACGACAATCGACTATTTGAAAAATGGACAGCGCAAAAATAGCCGGAAATGAAATGCACCCGCAATATGCGGTCAATTACAACTGAATTGTTTTATCAAGTTTCTTCTTCTCTTGATACAAGGGTCGTGTTCAGCGAAGTAACTATCAACCGTTTGCCATTTACCATTCTGCTTTATTGATTACTCGACTATAAATGGGCGATCATTAAAAAAACGTTGGGTTAACTAAAAAATTGTTGTGCATTGAAACGTGAAGCAAAACGCACGTGTCGGGTATAAAAGCTGATATTGTTTCTATCGTCCAATGGGGGAGTGTAACTAAGTATTTGCAGTAACATACGAATTTAAATATTTAAGTTTATGAGAAATATGTTGGTAATGACAAAACCTTGGTCGAAGGTACACACTCGGTTTCTCTTACGCGGATCATACTTAACAAATGTATCGCCGTTAAATAAATTCACGGCATTGCAGATACCGGAAAGAATCCAAAACGAAATAGGAAAGCAGAATCTTTTGAAACGACGGAAATGGTACACGTAAATTTATGTCAACGCATGTCAGATGGTGTAACTGAGCTGTAAAGCCAATGGTGAAAAAAATCAATCACGTAAGTGTAGAAATACTTCACGGTTGATGCAGCAAATGAAAATTTCGCAAAGTGTAATATTTGTCATTCCCTAATTTCCAGGGGTGAATGTAAATGCACTTCTAACCTGAAAAAACATGCGGAAAAGAAGCATAAAATAAATTTTCGCGGGATGAGTCCAATCGTGTCTCCTAAGAGACGGAATACTTCAGTAACTACGATGAAAATGTTTGTGACCACCCATCCTAAGGCGAGTGCCATCAGTGAGGAAGAATTGAGTGAAGATGAAGGGGATCTTTCAACTGGTAAAGTTGAAAGTGAGTTCTATAAGTATTTTCACATTAAGGGTAAATGGGTTAAAATTACATAAACACAAAAATATAATGAAGAATACTTTTTCAAGCAGTATGTCTCTGAAAATGATTATTGATTATCTTATCTTACCATTGAGCAATGCAAAGTAAGTGGTAAATTAAGAACCGGAACCGAGAACCGAAGTTAAGAACCGAACCGGAACCGAAAAAAAGTGGAACCGACCCATCCCTAATTTTAACCCTTTCGGAAAAGTGGGCGTGGTGCAACCTCTGACGTATAACGACTTCGTCCAATCACAACTGAGCCCACGAAACCACTTCACCTTATCGCGATGGGGGGACACAGCTGACTCTGCCAATAGGACAGTTGCGACAGCATCCTTGCGAGCAGATCTTCCGATAACCCCCCTCCACTCCCTTCCCTTCCACGAAAAGCAGTCCAGGACGGGAGGAAAATGACGTCAATGTTATCAAAGCATCTTCTTCGGTGGTCGTCACCTTTTGCTTATTTGAATTTTTGATTTATGAGTGAATGGTTGTGGTTAGAAGATTAATTTTTTGACTAAAATTCTTTTCTCTTTTCCATCTAACGATTTCGAGTACAAAATTGCGATTTCGGTTCCGAGTGAACCGAAGCCCATTGAACCCGAGCCGGGAGGGAGTTGTTGACCTCCGCCCGCGCAGACTGCGTTCTCAGAGTGCGTCGACCTTGCCAGATCCGCCGTGAGTGGGCCAAGGCAAACGGCTTCCCTTCCCGGTGACCCCGGGCCCACTCCGACGCCCGAGCTCTGCCGGGTCTTTTGACCCGAAACGTCTGAAATCCTCGCGGGGGTGAAGGGAGGGGGTTGCTTACGCATCATGTCGCAAGGAGTCGCGGGAGGGAAATGCATAGGTGGAGGCTATATCTACCATCTCGCAATGCTCCGAAAGCCACCGCGAGGGTGTGTGGCAGGTGGTGAAGATCATCAAGCATGAACTATTGACATACAACGAGGCTACTACATGAAGCATGCTAGATAATAGGGTCATATGCAGCTAGATAATAGGGTCATGTTTAAAAAGATGATTAAACTCGGACAAAATATGAAACAGCAATTTTCCGCAAAAATATATATTTTTTGGAAAAATTGCAAAAATACCTTTTTTATTAATGTGAAATCATGGAAGACTTTCAGGCAGGAGAGCTAAGTCGGATGTCTAACAATAATTTTATGTTGAATTTTAAATGATAATGGGTTTCCCATCGTTCAATTCTGTTATTCTGCATTTAAATCTATATAATACTGTGAGGGTCACCATAAAGGTGTATGGCGGGGGTTGAACTCACACCTTGAATGCATTCATGCACGGAAAGGAATAGTAACTATATTCCAGCCTAAACTTCACAATTAAAAAAAGATAAAAGTAGGAAAGCAGGCATGCTAAAACTTAGTGATAGTTGGGCTAGCTTAAAGTCCCTATACCAACATGCAACTACCAATGTTATCCATTTATACCAATGTATCTATAGTATTGGATAAAATTATATTCATAATCCTAATTGTACGAGGAAAGAAGGACATTTTGAAACTCTCGGGTTGGAAAGCAATTAACCTAATTTTATCATCATGGTCTAGTGTACCATATTAAGTCAGAGTTCGGAAAATGATTTTAATTTTATCAGTGAAAATATTGTCTTGGAATATAGCTAAGAGATTAAGTCTAAATTCCAACCAACGATCTGATAATGCCTCCAATTTTAGTTCATCTAATAGACTGGTAACGTTTATATAGTTATCACGCCATAACTTTAACAAACTTATATGCCGATCACAGAACTTATAGAAATTCATCAACAACTTATCCATCAAAATCAAGCAAAATATCGATATTATGTTCGGGCTTTCCGAATCAATATCGGCAGGGTCAACGTCGACAGAGTAAGTACATCGGATAACCATCTCTCACGACATGATGGACGGCCGTTCGTGAAATAGCCGAAGTCTCAGCGGGACCGCCTTGCTCCTTCCCTGCCACCGCAGATACCCTTCCATTGATGTTGTCTCCAGGGGCGATCCCTCGGGCGATAAAACGCGTCCGCGATAAGGGTGTGGCCGCTGCGTGCCCTGAATATGCCAGGAGTAGGACTGGAGAGAAGGAAGATGGGACCACTAACATCCCTGCCTCAAGTCAGCCATCTTCCACCGAGTCGTGTAGAAAGCGAGGGATAAATTTAATGCAGCTCAAGTGACAGCGCGAAATGAACTCCAGTGTAGAAGCATACGAAATACAAACAATTGCGACTCTATCAAATGATCCAAAAATGTGATATTTTTGAGTCTTAGCAACATCAAGTAATATTTCAGTGCAAGAAATAAATCTAATATTCAAGACCGAGGTGTATTTAGAGAAGGAGACGGAAGTACATCTATATCTGCAGTGGATGGGTCGGTGAAATAAAAATAGTGTGGAATATACATAGTATTTTATTTTACTTTTACGTCAAGTGAAGGCAGTTAATGATGTTTTTAAGAGCGAATCAGACGAATTAAATTTACAAACAATTCGTGTTTCTACCACGTGACTCCTTGGTTACCTATTCGAGATAATTCCGACGGATAATTCCAATGAACACCTTCAAGTGCGATTTCAAGCATTTCAAACACGAGAGACCTTTCCAGCAACGACTCCCCTCCCCGATAACACCCCCATGTCTGCTCGCGAAATGAAATCCCGTCTTCACCGCCATGGATTACTGGCGCATTGCTCACATTAGTCCAGGAAGCCATGCCGGAGTTGCACCCGCAAATGCAAGAACCCGCGGAGAGGTCGGACACTCCGCGACTTATCCCAGCACTTCCCATTCCACGGATGCCTTACATCTACATCTTCGTAATGCTCGGCGAGCCACCGCGATGGTGTGTGGCAGTGGGTGGATCTTACCGTGCATTCACTACTGACATGCAAATTAAGAGCTACAATGATACTACAACATGAAAACAAGCTAGGTATAGGATCCACGTGCAACTAGACGATAAGTGCCTAGAGTGTTGAGAAGTGATTACTGGCTAGAAATAATTCAACTAAATATATCTATATTTCCCTAGCATTCATAGGTTAGTGGTATTAAAATATGCAGCATGCACTGTAGGCTCCTCCAACAATTTTTCACCAACCTATTCTTTTGCTATACTGCCTATTATGTCTCTTGTTCTCTTAAAGTTAGCGGGAAAAATGACATTAGAAAATATCGGTACGACAATTTATCTCTCCTATAACGTTTATCTCAGCAAGCCTAGCATAATACGCAGGAGTTCTTAACATATATCTTACGACATCTGCAAACAAATCAGCTTCGAATTTACCTAAAAGTTTTTGCCCATATTTTAAACTCGTAACGCTATCGCTAACTTCATAAGTAATTTCTCTAATTTCATGATTTTGTTTCAGTCTATGATTTCAATTTGGAGTGCACAACATATTTTTAACGTCATCATTGAAAATATCAACTTGGAATTTATTTATGAGATCGAGTCTAAATTTCAACCTACCGTCTGACATTAATTTCCCATTTTAGTTAATATAATAGACTAATAGTTATCATACCATCCCTTTACAAATCTTGCCGATATTCGCTGCACAAGCGCCAGTTCATTATTTAAGCCTATTTTGTAAGGATCACATACAATGGAAGTCTATTCTAAACGAGGACTAACAAGGGAAAAGTAGCTAATTTCTCGTACATGATCGTCACATTTGCCCTGTACCTTAAGCTAGGTAGAGCTTGATCGACATTCTGCATAGCTTTTCTCATTGGCAAGAAAAATTGACTTTTAAGAGTGGTGTTCTTCAAGAGGTGTATCCGCTGTTGGAAAGGGTAGCGAAAACGGGAGGGAACAACACTTGACCCCACCCAAAGGGGCACTTCCTCCAAAAATAGACGGGTTACCCAAGCAAATAGTGCTCAAGAGTAAATTGTCTCCTCGAGCGCATGCGGCGAAGTTGAAATTGTCTCCGACAGCTACATCTACATAATACACTGCAAGCCACCATAAAGGTGTGTGGCAGGGGGTGAACTCTCACCAAACATGCACTACATATCATGCATAAAAAAGGATTAGTACTTGTATACGCACTGTTCTAAACTTCATTATTTAAAAAAAGATAAAAATAGCAAAGCATACATGCAAAAACATGGCGTTAGTTGGGTTAGCTATAAGTCCTTATACCAACATGCAGCTACCAATGTTATCCATTGCTACACTCGTACTGGATATATTTACCGTTATTCATATCCCTAATAGTACGAGGAAAAAAGGACATTTTGAATCTGTCAGTTCGGCAATCAATTTCTTTAATTTTGTGATTATGGTCCAGTCTACCATAGTAAATTCGGGTTCGCAAAATATTTTTAACGTCATCACTGAAAATACGGTCTTGGAATTTGTTTAAGAGATTAAGTCTAAATTTCAACCTTGCGATCTAAAAATGATTCCCAATGTAATTCATTTGATGGACTGGTTACGATAATAAGGTACCGATAAAACCCATCACTAGTAGCAACGCTATCAAATTTCACATAAAGCTCTATTCTATTTATTAGATAACTTGTGATTTATTTTAGCTTCCGAAAAAGCATTCAAAAATTTCCTGAAGTGGACAGAAAAAATTGAAGCTAGTTACGTCACGGAACTCCTTTTGGATGGATTAATTGGAGCGCGCGTTTGACACTCTCCCGTGTGGGTGACGCAACTTGTCATGCCGAACCGTAGCCATTATATTCCTTTTCCTCTTCGTCCAGAATCCCCTCAACGTCGTGTACCAACCGCTGCTCGCCTAATTAGTACGTCACTCACGATGTGCCAATCCTAGGGTGAGTGCCGTTAAAACTCTCCGAACATTTTTCGGGAGTCATACATCAACGTTCCCCTCGGAGCACGCGGCCATTTCTCAAGTCGACCCGGGAGAAAGTGCCTCTTCCTTTTTTCCTCAGTTTGGGGCGGCGGATCCTTTCCCGCTTTATTTTTCGGCGTGTTCGAGCTGTGAGGACACAATCCGTCCGACGGCTCCTGAATAAATAATCCTAGTAGGCGCCGGGCGTCCGGGACTCCATCACAATCCGCCTCTCATTAGTGCCGATGGAATAAAGGAGAGAGGGAAAAAATATACGAATGGCGTGAATCAACTTCGCTTAATTAAGTCCTTGTTCGGAGTCCCCTCCATCTTCCCGAAGGCTGTTTGCGGTGATCGTCTTTTGTTCATTCATTCCTTTCCCTCCCCACCTCAGCGACTTCCCTCGAGCCCTTTTCACTTTTGAGTAAAGTTCTTTTCGCTCCTTGCATATTCACGACGAAGGGCCCTCACTTGGCAATATAAAATGTGCGAGGTGTTCGCGGGCTTTGAACTGGATCGGAGAAGGGAAAACGTCTGCCTTTTCAATCCAATATCGACACTGGGAAATTCCTCGTTATTCCGAGGAACGAGTTGGGTGACTTTCAAAAACATATTCATAACTACCACGATTTCATGTCGAATAACCATCGACCACCTTCACTCTATGTTATCTAAGCATGAAATCTGTTCATCAACATTAGTAACATCAACATGTTAGACCTCATTTGGAATATGGTGCCAGTGCATGGGATCCCTACGAAATCGGTCTAAATAATGAACTTGATCGTGTGTAGCGAAAATCGGCAAGATTTTTAAAGGGACGGTACGATAACCTTATTAGCGTAACCATCTGTTAAATGAATTAAATTGGGTATCATTGTCAGATCGTAGGTAACAATTTAGACTTAATCTCTTAAACAAATTCCAAGACCATATTTTCAGTGATGACGTTAAAAATATTTCGCGAACCCCAACTTACTATGGTAGTCTGGACCATTTAAAAAAAAAAAGAGAAATTGATTGCCGAACTGATAGATTCAAAATGTCCTTTTTTCCTCGTACTATTAGGGATATGAATAACGGTAAATGTATCCGGTACGAGTGTAGCAATGGATAACATTGGTAGCTGCATGTTGGTATAAGGACTTGAAGGTAACCCAACTAACAGCATGTTTTTGCATGTTTGCTTTTCTATTTTTATCTTTTTTTAAATAATGAAGTTTAGAACAGTATATAAATACTAATCCTTTTTTATGCATGATGTGTAGTGCATTTTTGGCGAGAATTCACCCCCTGCCACACACCTTTATGGTGGCTTGCAGGATATTATGTGGATGTAGATTAGTCAGGAATCCTAAGATTGGTTTGACGCAGCTCTCCACTAAATTTTTCTGCCAGCAAATTTCTTCATATTAAGGTATTTCTTCCCTATCAATATTGACTAATTGTCCCATTTATCTCATACGAGGCCTTTCTTTGCCGTTGCTACCGTCCACTTGTCCTTCAACGATTGTCTTCATCAGTCCATAACGTCTCCGATTAAGTTGTCCCGCCTCCTTCTTACATTATCCAGAAGACTTTTATTTTCTCCCACTCTTCTTAGGGCTTCCTCGTTACCTACTCAGTCGATCTTCATCATTCTCTGTAGCACCACATTTCGAATGCTTCCACCCAAGCTTCGCCACAACTTTCATCATCCATGCCTCACTGCCGTAAAGAAACATGCTACTTAGACGAATTCTGAGAGTATCGGTGTCACCAAGTCAAGGAAACAGAAAACCTTCAAGTAGCGTAATCCGTTCATTGAGGGGAATTCCTGTAAACACAGAATTTCGAGCGCAGTTGTGGATAGAAGTGAAGCTAAAAAAAATACCCCCTTTTCAAATGTATATATGGGTGCATTTCTTAGTTTACGTTGGTGCTTCGCATTCCTCGATTCTAAGTGGAAGCGGAGAGGGAGGCCTTCAGGAGATCACAAGGACTTTGATCCAAGGTGTCTACCCTCGAAAGTCCATTCTCTTAAGGGTTGCACTGGAAAATTTACGCACTGGTCCACTTCATAGCCTTCATTGCCATCTTCATTTCATTGGTGCGCCTATATCTTAGTAACTAGTTTACGCCTACGTCTACGTAATACCATGTGGGCCACCGTGAGGGTGTGTGGCAGGGGGTGAAGATCACCAAACATGCACTACTTACATGCAACTATGTGATGCATTGCTACTACTTAATTGGCACTTGTTAGATATAAAAGTCACGTGCAGCTAAGAGGTTAGTAAGTTAGTTAATGAATTGATTACACCAATTCATCGAGCACATCATTCACCTCAGACTACTCTAGTAATTTTTAACTTAATTAACTCTTTCCAATGGGGGCGTTAATTTGGAACCGAAATAGCAATTTTGTAGACGAAATCGTTAGATGGAAACGAAAAATGAATTTTAGTGAAAATATTAATCTTCTAGCCACAACCATTCACTCATAAATCAAATATTAAAATAAGCAAAAGGTGACGTCCTTCCTTCCTCCTTGACTGGTTTGTGGGAAAGGAACGGGAGTGAGGGGTGATGGAAGGTCTGCTCGTACAGATCCTGTCGCAACAGCTTCCATTGGCCGAGTCTGTTGTGTGCCCCCATTGTGATAAGGTGAAGTAGCTTCGCGGGCTTCAGTTGTGGTTGGACGAAGTCGATGACGTCAGAGGTTGCACCACGCCCACTTTTCCGAAAGGGTTAAAGACTTTAGTTTTTCGCTGCTTATAAATCGAGAACTAATTGACGGATCATTTCGCAAAAAATCGTGTCTTTTTATTTAACAAACTCTATCAGATTCGGCAATAAAAATATGGTAAATGACCCCATTCTGCCTATTGCTCTCTCTTACGGTACAACATTTAATCTACATAGGTAAGTGGATAAATAAATTATTTTGACAAGCAACCTAATTAAACATCACGAAGACGCGATGCATGTAACCTCCTCCCGTGCTTTTGTTAGTTTCAGGCAAGATCAATAAAAAGACGGCGAGGGAGATAAAACGTCTTTCATACTCTCTTTTTCTCTCAGCTCATGTCACAGAGAAGAGGCGCCGGAGTTAGAAACTCAGTTTGAGTTGCCAGCAGCGAATATAATGGGCCAGTATGAAAAAGTCACCGAGCAAAAATTTCGATCGTGCGCAGTAGCGACATTAGGCGGGGCCTAGTTAAGCAGGGCCCTTACGAAGGGCCTGTAACGATCACTCTTCCTTTTCCCTGACAACTCGGATACCCAACGTCAACTTCAATTTCCGAGGGCAATCTTCAATTTTCGTGACACACAACATTTGAGCAGTTTATTAACATTCACCTGAGAGGTTTGGTCTATCACATTTACTTGTTAATTATAAACTGAAAGTCTTCTAAATAATAAAAACCATTTCTCATCCCTATTGGCTTACTTTGAAAGTCACAGGGAAGTGGGTGCAAGTAAATTTGAAGAATATTTTTATTCCATTGTGCAGTGAATTGTTGTGCGTATCCTCTGGAATGTTCCCTTCACTCGTCTTGAACTTGCTTACTATTCCTTTGTGGATGTAGATCAATAGTGGATGAATCATAACTTCAATTGGGGATCGAACAAATAGGAGTGAGGACGACACAGTTGCGTCGAGGCACCTTCCGAAGCGTCGCGTTGGCACATCTCCGAAAACATACCGAGGGACCATGGCGTTCGTCAGAGTGGCCTTTGGACCGTGAAGGCATTGCCAAGTCCCTTTTACGCATCCGATTCGCCTGAACGGGACCAGAAAGGAGCCCCAAATCGATTTGCGACAAACGGAAGCTCAGGAATGACCCTTCCCCCCACACAAGTCCCCTTTGACCCGGAGGAAAGTCAAAGCACCCTGGCCGAGCCTGTTTACCCTGGCGGCCTCGAGGGCAGATGGCAAAATTCTCCTCTGGTAAGCAGTCAGAGGCTTACTGATCGACACACGTTTTATTCAGCTAAAACATGGATGTAGGGAAATTAACGCCACAGCTGTAAATTAGTCTAAAGTTTTGACTCAATGGACATTAGGTCAAGAGCAATCTAACATGTAATGAGGAAGTTATTTTCCAATAATGCATACATTTTTGATGAGAAAAAATCGGCTGAGTAAATTATTGATGGAATATTCACTCTCTTTGTTTTTTTTCGCCACCTTGGAACTGAATGCGAAAGTAAATCAATGGCTTAGTATATTTTCATACACATCAAACTACTAATCGGCGCAAAAAAGGTAGAACGCTGAACTTTAAGCCCTTGTATGAAATTCTTCCAAAGCCCCATAGAGTTGTGTAATATATCGTTTTACTCCTTGTTTATTTGATTATAACATTAAATCATTAAAAGGTGTTTAAACGTACACGTTTAGCTTCTACGGTCGAAAGAGTGAAGAAGAACACGCGAAAAACTAGGAGAACGGCGAAACGGTCTTCTTCTTCATCTCGTCACGGGCAAAATATTTGATTGGAGCACTTCATTGTTTTTTTTGTAGATAGAACGACATCTCCGCATTATAAATATTTTTTAAAAATTAAATTGTACCCATTATTTGATTTTTAAAATGGCCTAAGGTTAGATTTCAATTTCCGAGGTGTACAAAAGTACATGAATATCGAGGTTACGTATGCTATATGGAAAAAATATTTCAAAACTTTTCATGTAAGGAAATGTTGATATTGTTCCTCTTACTTAAAATAAATCACAAAGACGAAACTCGCTCCGCGGCAATGTAAACTACCATTTTACACTGTTGGCAATAGTGAACTCCTGGTCGCGCGCGGCTCAGATCTCTGGTAATACGTCCGTCGAGTGCTATGCAAGAAAAGCACGTATATAAACTATCTAAACACTCAAAACATGTAGTTAACATTTAATTATAACAGTTAATCATTTATCCATTGAAATTGTCTTCATAAGTAACAAATACATGACAAAACGAAAGAAAATAACAATGAATTAATATAAAAACATCTACACTCAGCATGTATGCATTTTTTCAATATCACATTAAACGAGAGGAAACAATCGTCATGAATAACAAATAAATTGATTATCACGAGATTGTTAACAATTATAATGTTAATGTTAACAACAATGCTAATCAACCTATTTGTTATTCATGATGATTGTTTCCTCTCGTTTAATGTGATATTGAAAAAATGCATACATGCTGTGTGTATATGTTTTTAGTAGCAGTGAGACCTCTACCCAGCGCTGACAAGGAAAAAAAATGCCCTTTGTACCCTGGGGTCAAACTTCATGAGCCTAGAAAAGGGCTGCTGGATGGTCTAACCCAAAAGGGTTGAAAATTTCTCGGAATTCTGAAACTCCCGATCAAAACCTCAGTTCGCATTCCGTCATTCTAACGACACCATGCCTTTTACGAAACGGCGAGTATTGCAAGACATTTGCGGTGATTATGAAGGAAACAGACAAGACCGTGCGAGGCCCAACGTAACATTAAAAGAAAAAAAAGTGATCAGTAATGTGATTGCTTATTTTGAAAATTATAGCAAAGATGAAAAAGAAATCCCAAGGAAACAGGCGAAGAAAAATGTGTCCAAAGATTGCGGAGTATCCGAGTCGACGGTAAGGAGAATAAAGAAAGAGGTGAAGTTCAGCGAAGACAGTGCACCCAAGCAACCAATATCAAGCCCAGGCAGACCTCCAGTTATCGTTAGCGAATTTATTCAAAGTGTAGTGCGACAAACCGTCCACGGATTTTACCTAGAAAAGAAATATCCATTTTGAAAAAATGCATACATGCTGAGTGTAGATGTTTTTATATTAATTCATTGTTATTTTCTTTCGTTTTGTCATGTATTTGTTACTTATGAAGACAATTTCAATGGATAAATGATTAACTGTTATAATTAAATGTTAACTACATGTTTTGAGTGTTTAGATAGTTTATATACGTGCTTTTCTTGCATAGCACTCGACGGACGTATTACCAGAGATCTGAGCCGCGCGCGACCAGGAGTTCACTATTGCCAACAGTGTAAAATGGTAGTTTGCATTGCCGCGGAGCGATTTTCGTCTTTGTGATTTATTTTAAGTAAGAGGAACAATATCAACATTTCCTTACATGAAAAGTTTTGAAATATTTTTTCCATATAGCATACGTAACCTCGATATTCATGTACTTTTGTACACCCCGGAAATTGAAATCTAACCTTAGGCCATTTTAAAAATCAAATAATGGGTAAAATTTAATTTTTAAAAAATATTTATAATGCGGAGATGTCGCTCTATCTACAAAAAAAACAATGAAGTGCTCCAATCAAATATTTTGCCCGTGACGAGATGAAGAAGAAGACCGTTTCGCCGTTCTCCTAGTTTTTCGCGTGTTCTTCTTCACTCTTTCGACCGTAGAAGCTAAACGTTTACGTTTAAACACTTTTTAATGATTTAATGTTATAATCAAATAAACAAGGAGTAAAACGATATATTACACAACTCTATGGGGCTTTGGCAGAATTTCATACAAAGGCTTAAAGTTCAGCGTTCTACCTTTTTTGCGCCGATTAGTAGTGTAGACAGCATGCTATGGTTTAAAATTTTTATTCAGGTTCGGTTCCACAAAATAAAGTGTGTAGCATTTCCCCACAAAATGCAATGCTCGGTCATCGAAATGTTTCCTTTTCTCCCTTTCTGAAATCAACTCCTACACTTTTTTATCTACATCCTGAGGACATCTTATGGGTGTGTGGCAGGGGATGAAATACACCATACTTGCATTACTGCAAATAAAGAGCAACAATGATATGTGTGTAATACTACATGAAAATAAGTTAGGCATAGAATCTACGTGCACCTAGGTAAGTGTCTACCAAGTTACGAAGTGATCACTGGTTTGAAAAAATTTCACTAAGTATATCTATCTTTATTTCCCTGGCATGCATAGATTAATAATATTAAAACATGCTTCATGCAGAGCAATACTCCAACCATGTTTTATCTACCTAACCCTTCGCTATTCTGCCTCTTCTCCTCTCTTATGGTACGTGGGAAAAATTACATTTTAAATCTATCGGTACGACAATCTTTCTCTCTAATATTGTTAATCTGATCAAACCTGGCATAATACGAAGGGACTCCTAATGTATATTTAACGTGCTTTGTCTCAATTTCGCCCCAATAAAGACCTTTATTTATGTTGTTATTAGAGCTATCATAACTCCCTCTCACGGATCCCATATACTAGCGTCATTTTCTAGTCCTGAGTCCTGAGGCTTCTTTCTCGTACTCTCTAATCGCATTTTCCTAGAACCCTTTTTACGAATCCTAATCTACGGTTTGCTGCTCAAGCTATTTCCCTGTCGTGCTTCCCCATGACTTTTCTTCAGTGATGAGTGTGAGCTTCTGAGAGAGACTTGTCTTCAGTATTTAATAGATTCCACGTTAGACATTTTCTAAAAGAGACCTCGAGGTCTTCACACGAGTGTCTTTGGGACATATGTAAAACAAGCCACGAAATAGTCCAGTGAATAATACATCATTTTTGCACTTGTACCATAATGACGACCGAGGTCATTTTCACCACTTAGGACGCCAGTGGTCTCCGAATCGAGGCAGCATTTGTAAAGTAATGGAGTCCCTGCTTTGGAATTTATTTACTTATTCAACGGAAAACACCTCAAAGTCCAATGTTTAACTTCCAAAAGAGAAATGCTCCGACTTCTTCCAATATTTTCCATAGCTTGCCACAGGGTATCCGAGATACCATACACTTCAAAACTTTTTTGAAGCAAGTTAAAATCTGGCTATTCACGAGAGATACCATAAATATAGAGGTAATTTAGTGCTTGTTCAAAATATTTATCCTTTGTTATACTTTACTGTAATTCTGTAATGCCTTAAAGTAACTTTGCTATACTTAGATCGGCAAGATTGGTCAAGGGCCGGTATGATAACCTTATTAGCGTAACCAGTCTATTAAATGAATTAAATTGGGAATCATTGTCAGATCGCAGGTTGAAATTTAGACTTAATCTCTTAAATAAATTCCAAGACCATATTTTCAGTGATGATGTTAAAAATATTTTGCGGACCCCAACTTACTATGGTAGACTGGACCATAATCACAAAATTTTAGAAATAGATTGCCGAACTGACAGATTCAAAATGTCCTTTTTTCCTCGTACTATTAGGGATATGAATAACGGTAAATATATCCAGTACGAGTGTAGCAATAGATAAATTTGGTAGCTGCATGTTGGTATAAGGAGTTAAAGCTAACCCAACTAACAGCATGTTTTTGCATGTATGCTTTGCTATTTTAATTTTTAATTACAAATCTTATGCATGATATGTAGTGCATGTTTGGTGAGAGTTCACCCCCTGCCACACACCTTTATGGTGGCTTGCAGGGTATTATGTAGATGTAGATGTATTGTCCATATAATGTTGCATAACACTAAAAGTAATTTCTTGTGACAAAGTTATTCTATGTTCAATGGGTGACATCTTTTTTATGAGAATGTAAGCCAGTATTGCTCTGTGTGTAATTTGAAGGTGAACCCAGCAACAGGCAAATGCCTCTTGTTCACCTAATGCTCCAAAATTCTTATATGTTATTGTTTGTATTATATGTAACTTGCTGGAGCAATAAAATATTATTATTATATTATATATAACACTCAAGTAGGTATCGAAATTCCACTGAATAATTGTTTCGCCTCCATGCACTTAAACACGGGCTTTCGGAGTGTGAAGACAGTTCCCTACCAACCAAACCAACTTCATGTCCACAAATTCCTTCTTGCTCGAAGGGGTTTTTTCCCTTGCTGTTTGTTTTCACTCGGTCCGAAAGTTTGGGATCCCCGAGCAAGGGAGTTAGTTCTTCCTCCCTCGTTTCACTGCACTCCGCTGGCTCCGAGAGCGAGGAACTTCGACCCGCTGCACGCCGCTGAGTCAGGTCAGCCACCTTGGGAGAATAATGTCGGTCCCGTACCCTTCAGGTCGAAAGGAGAACTCGGAAGGCATTGTACGGGCATGTAAACCACAATATTACTCTTCGACTCCATAAACAATGTACTACTCCACCCAGCGTGACGAGTTCTCATGCGTTTAAATATACTTCCTAGCCAAAATAATGATGTTTTTAGCTCATAAATATGGAAATGTCTTGCTCAGACGCATTTTCTTGGCTCTAAAGAACTAATTTGTTCTCCAAAATCCTGAGACGTTTGTTTTGCATTCTGTATGGAAAATAAATTCCAAAGACAGCAAAAAGTTTGCCATATGTTACAATAATCTATAATTGTCTAGGATGATAAAAAATGAATCAATACTAAAAAATGCATCCATTCTCTTCTACCGTGGAATGAAGTGTTTCCTAGAATCAATTTAAGTAGAGGAATTATTTTTCTCTCAAAATATACATGCTTTAACAAAAATTTTAAAAAATAACCATTTTATTAATATTCCAGGGCGTAAACAAGATATATGAGTACTCCCACGCATTTTATATAGTACTTCGCCAATTTATATCTTTGAGGAATTTAATATGAGCGATTAATCCACATCAACATCTATGCAATACCTTGCGAGTCACTGCGAGGGTGTGTGGCAGGAGGTGAAGATCACCAAGTATTCACTTTTGACATGCAAATAAACTACTACATGTAAACGTGATAGATAATAAAATATAAGGCATAAGTACGTTTATGACCGAATATTTTCTTTAATATATAAAATTACGCCTTCACATGAATAAATTTTGAGTAGGTTCTCAGCAATCAGGTAAAGTGTAAATCATGTCTTACTCTTATTCCGCGCGCTGTCGCGATTGCAGCAGCCATGCGTAAGATTTAACGGTTCTCGCAGTTATGAAAATGAGACCAGTTGAATGACGTCATTGAAACAATTACGGTCATATAAAATTACACCAAATTATGAAAGGTAATTAAGGAGTTATAAGGCTATGCAAGTGAGAGATGCTGTTGAAGGCAAATAAATTTGCTCTTACGAAGTGCATCTCCTTGAAAGGAAGTCAACTGTCATAAATCGAAGTATTGCTTCTGGCTGTAAAAATGTCGACGACTCATGCACTTAATGACGACATATATCTCCATATGCGTCGGTACCGTTGGCTTAATACGATAAAGAAACCATTATTGCAGTTCGCTTACACACACAGTTTATTTGAAGTTTTCCGATACGGATGTTTATTTATAATTGAAAGGAAGTGTTAAAAGACAGTGTGTTGGATTTCACCCCCCCCCCCCCTTATGGGGTGGATCCCTCGGCTAAAAATACATTTTCAGACATTCGTCTTTTCCCTCGCTAATCACACTGGTGAATCACGAAGATGAAAATCTCTAACTTTCGCCAAGTGATGCCATAAAAATGCAAGTGCGTCTTAATGATTTCCACTAACGCTTGATTCTTAGCACGTTGGAAAGAAATTAAAAAATAAATTAAAATTAGAGTCAATTTAGACAAAAATTACCCATTTTTGGGGAAGCAGTCTTTGGATATATGAATAAATATGAAGCCATAAAAACGTCAAGGACCTATAGCGACCTTTAACCTTAAAAATATCGCCTTTTTTTGCATAGATGTATTGTAGGATCGCAGTAATCAGGTAAAGCGTAAAACGTTCTGCTTCTTATTCGACGCACTGCGCATCCAAGCACCATCTTGCATGGATGGCCCTCCGCCTTGTCATATCTACATCTACATAATACCCTGCAAGCCACCTCAAAGGTGTGTGGCAGGGGGTGTATTCTCACCAAACATGCACTACATATCATGCATTTAAAAGGATTATTATTGATATATTTGTCTGGACTGCAATATTTCAAAAGATAAAAATAGGAAACTACGCATCCAAAAACGTGCTGTTAGTTGGGTTACCTTCAAGTCCTTACACCAACATGCAACTACCTATGCTATCCATTGCTACACTCGTACGGGATATACTTACTGTTATTCGCATATTTAATTGTACGAGGGAGTTCTCTAATCTTCATGTCGTCATATCTCTAATAAAGTAGCATATTTACAGCATCAAACAGTGAAAACTAGAACTAATTATCTGAAAGCCTGCAGAAGCAGTGACGAACAATATTGAGCGTGTGGAAGATTCTTATCCGAGGGCCATCCACCCCCTTAATGTTTGCCCCCCTCCGGAGGCCGTGCACTTGTAGCTAGGCGATCGACATTGTGGTGGTTGGATTAGACCCGCACCCTGTCTGTGGCGGCGCCTGAAAGCATATGCACGGTCCCGTTTGATGTCCCACGCACTCGTCCCACGAATGAAGCGAATATGTCGGGAAACCTGTTACTAATCGCCCCGTCCTTCGCGGTGACATTATGTGTGAATGATGAGCTTGCTCACGTTTATAATCCACTTGCCTTGAGATATTATTACCTCGATGAGGAGAAGAGATACTTAAGGAGGTTGGCTTGCGACTGCTTGAGTCAAGTTGTCTGAGGAATCTTATTAATTTAAGTACGAGTATATGCCTGCTAAGTGATCCTCACTTCTAAAAGAAAATTACCTAAGCTATTGAAAGTCATAAGTATCACAAGAAATACGATGTAAAGTCGAAGGATTTCTTTTTTATGATAATTTTAATCAGCTCGACGATGGAGTCAATTAGGCATTTACTTTAAAGAAATAAATTCATGCACTCAATGAATTTACTAATGTATAACACCAGAATATTACTATCAAACGTTATTGTATAATATTTTTCTGAAATATGCTTTAATATCTCATTAGTAATGATATTATTCATACGCCATGCATTTTGGCTAGAAGGACTACAGCGCCACTTGAAGACCACTAACGCATTTCGTCTGCTATAAGCGCAGAAATTGGTGGATTTAGCGAAAAATAAGGTGGGTTGATGCCTTTTCTTTCGTGTCATTTTATTTCTTGTGAAATTACGCATAAGATATCAGTTTTTTGCAAAAATGACACTATGGTATTTTTAAACGTTATATTCCCATGTGATGGCCATTCTCGCCGTTAATCGTACGTAATTTCAAATGCAATTTGTGGAAAAAGGAGTATGGGTTGGTGTAATTATATTTACTTAATTAGATAGAGGAACTTTAAGTGCTGAAAATATAAAAAAATGACATGACTTCACTTTTCGGATCAACCTCCTTAAAGGGATAAACGAGGAAGACCAACCACAACCTCCCATGGAGACCTCAAATTATGCAATAGAACACCATGCATATTAAGATTTAATTCTTTCCCGGCGAATTATTTTCGTACAGTCTTCTCGGGCTTTCCCACGGGTTAAATGTTGGTATAACACCAACGTTTCAACGGACGACTCGTCCATCGTCTTCAGGGTGAGTGAGTAAATTAAAGCCGTAGAGGCGTATCTATGAACGGTTGCAACAATCAGGTTACTCCTGATTGGCCGGAAGGGTCTTCGAAATTTGGATAAGGAGGAGTTCTATCATTTTTTTTATTTTATATAAAATGGGATTCCACGAATTCCTAATTTTATAGCCCGTGTCTCTATTGAAATTATTTTTGTTCAGTTGGATCTCAATGGCCTCCTTAGCAAGCCTGTCCCAGAAGTTGTTCGAACGTGTGATTAATTTTGTGTTATCCCATTTTATCCCGTGGTCCCGAGTGATACTACGTATGTTCAGCCACAGCAGACTTATCAGGTTGTCCAAGCCTAAAATGCCTCCGAGGCTTCTTAAGCCTGGTGGCTATCGTTCTACTAGTCTCCCCCACGTAGACTTGGCCACCTTCGCAACAGATCTGGTAGACACCAGGGGTCATTAGGCCTACGGAGTCCTTCACCTTAACTAGTTGGTCTCTCAGTTTATTTTACGAAAATATCCTCTGGGGTGCCTATACTCCCCTTTAAATTGATGTTTTTTGTATTCATTGTATTTGTATGTTTTTTCAAAGGTGGAATAAAAATTACTATTATTTAAAATTATCAAAAATTGGTATTACAGTGAAATGACATAATTTTCCTCAAATTGGTAAAAGATAAGCACTATTGCTAAACAGTTATTACCCTTCTTATTATGCTAGACTCCACCAGATAAATAAAACTAGAGGAATAGATTGACAAACCGATATATTTAAAAGTCATTCTTCCCGCGTACGATTAGAAGCATAATAGGCAGAGTAGCAAATGGATAGACAAGTGAAATATTGCTAGCGTAGTCTGTAGTGGTAGCCCTTGGTTGCTTGACTACAATTACATGGTATCTCTTAGTTACATGACTTCGTAGCTCTTAGATGCATGTAAATAGTGCATGTTTAGTGATCTTCGGCACCTATCACACACCATCACGGTGGCCCCCAGAGTTTTAAGTAGATGAAATAACCGGTTGGATTTTTATACAGACCCATAACCTATTCAAAAACCCTTTTAACCATTACACTCCCTCTTTTCAGTTAGTTAGAAATGGTTACCAACAAGTTTTGAAAATCTTCCTTACTTGACTCCAGATATTTGTATAAATCGATTAAAAAACAACATTGACAATAATAATTCCCGTTAATAAATATTAAAATTGATAGCAATCAAAAACATATTTCAATGCTCATATCGCCGTTTATTAAGTTGGCTCATTAATGTAGTAAGGTAGGTACTCTTAATTTTTGCAAAAAAAGTCTGAGGAAATTGAATTTTCCCATAAATCCCCAGGGCATTGTTCCAGGGGGCAGTCAGGGCAAACTCTTTGTTCTGGAGGGAAATCTAGAGTTTCATTTCCTCAAGCAGATTGAAGATTAAAGCAGGCATTACTCATGAAGGTCACGAGCTCAAGGAGGAAGGCATAATCATGTCATTATCTCTCTTGAGTGACGAGAAATATCAGATGCTACGGCCCGAGTTCATTGTAGCCGTGGGCTGGAGACATGGTTCACACTTTTAAGTAAATTGCGCATGACTAGAACAAATGTTTTCAGGTCACACAGTAAAGGTCATTGGAGAAGTATCCATAACTAAATAAAAATTGATAAATAAACATAAACAGTAAAATAACTGAATAGAGACATAGGATTATGCGAGATTTTTTCCCATTTCTTGCTCCATCACCGTGCTAAAGACTTTTGGCTCAAATACAAAGAATTAAGGAAGGGACACACGGAAATTCAGCACTAAATATACATATATTGAACGGCCCAGGTTTCGTTGATATGAGGTATATTCAGGAGTAAAGGACTATTCTGCTCATCTGATATCTACATCTACATAAAAGTAATGCCCTGCGAGCCACTACGAAGGTGTGTGGCAGAGGGTGAAGATCACCAAGAATTCACTATTGACATCCTTCTAGGCTACTACACGGAAACATGCTAGATATTAGGGTTATATGCAGCTAGATGATAAGGATCTACGTAGTAATAAAGGGATTGGTTGTTAATACATGCATTGTGCACTACACGCTGTTCTAATAGGAATTCACCTACCTATCCCTTTACTATGCTGCCTCTTGTGCACTGTTATGGTACGCGGGAAAATTATCTTTCAAATATATCAGTAGTAGAATAAATCTCTCTAATGTTTTTAATCTTATCAAACCTAGCATAATATGCGGAGGTTCTTAAAATATATATCTTACGTCATCTGTGAGCATATCAACTTCGAATTTACTTCAAAGGTTTAGCCTAAATGTTAACCTGCGTTCTAACATTAATTTCCATCCTAGTTCTTCTATTAAATCTTCACGCTAATGCAATTATCATAACGGCCTTTAACAAATCTTAATGAGATTTGTTAAAGTGTGGAATAGCCGTGTCTGTCTCTTCCTTATTTCCTGACATGGAAAATTGTCCACCAAGTAAAGCCGGAAACGGTATCCTGATCCAAAGAAACAACGCCATGTTGATTTTCTATATCTTTTTATTATCTGGGTATGCATTTCCAAACAGAAAGGCATTTTACATTAATTACATTACTCATAGGGAGTACTCTGGACAGGAACAATTGATATTCCTGAATGTATGAATATTTTTGGGACGAAATGACGCCGTTAACATTTCCTTCTGTGAGCACGCTTCGCGTGTCGTGCTAGCGGCACTAATATTTTCAGCCTGACCGCGTCTTCCCACTGCACATCCCTTCTTGCGGAGAAACGAGGACTCTCTACCTTCCCTAGGTTCCCTCCGTGAAAGCCCTCATGGAACCTTTTGCCCTTCGTTGACTGTGATTTAAAATAATGCTGATCTAGCAGCGCACCTAGGGAATACATGCACTATATATTTTGCTAAAGCGTGCGTGAAAATAATTTTTCATCTCTTTACTTGAAAAAATGTATTTAAAATATAAGAAATTTTTCGGTATGGCAGCCGTTTACTCGGAACCAGAATCGCAATTTTGTACACGAAACTGCTAGATGGAAGCGAAAAAAGAATTGTAGTGAAAAAATTAACCTTCTAACCACAACCATTCATTCATCAGTCAAAAATTAAAATAACCAAAAGGTGACGCCCACCGAAAAAACTGCTGTGATAATATTGACGTCATTTTCCTCCAGTCCTTGACTGTTTTTAGGGGAAGGGAAGGGAGTGGAGGGGGGTTCTCAGAAGGTCTGCTCGCACAGATGCTGTCGCAACTGCTCCGATTGGCAGAGTCAGCTCTGTCTCCCCCATTGCGATGAGGCGAAGTAGCTTCGCGGGCTCAGTTGTGATTGGACGAAGTCGATATACGTCAGAGGTTGCACCACGCCCACTTTTCCGAAAGGGTTAAAAACATCAGTTTTTTGCCGCTTATAACTCGATAAATAAATGACGGATCAGAAAACGGAAAAATACGGGTCTTTTTATTTTACAATCTCTGTCAGATTCGGCAATAAAAAATATGGCAAACGACCCCATTGGACCACCATACGTAAAAAAACTGCACTAAACAATGCTGCGACAATTTTAAGCCTGTTTCACACGATACTTGATCCAGTACAAGGTCTGTAAACTCGCTAGTATGCTAGCTTTCCAGTATCGTGTGTTCGGAACAAGCATACTGGCTGGCAAGCATGCTAGCTAGTATACTCGCTGAGTTGCTGGATTTCATACTTGATGCGGTAATAGATTTCTAGTAGAATCTAGTAGCCATCGACCAATCAAGTCACGTAACAGATGCTGTGCGAACTTCTCTTTTCTTTAATTAGTATGGAATCATATGGAATAACCGATTCATAGCTAGCCCAAGGTCGATGATCGTATGAACCCTCCCACGACGGTTCCAGTCATACTAGATTCCATCCTCAATAACAAGCAGCGGCTAGCACACTAGGTCTTGTGCTGGATCAAGTATCGTGGGAAACGGGCTTTAGAAGAAGTTACAGGATATCAAAAATTTAGACGAGGTAGCCTTCACATAAACGAAATTCGGTTTAGTTCCGTTATCATTGCCACTTTAGCTAACTATGTCTCATATTGTTTTTACTAACGTGGTACTATAATGTACATAGGTGAGTGGATGAGATGGGTATTTTTCAACTCGTCTTTTCAACCGGATGAGGCAAGTTCATATCCATGGCCTAGAATACGGGTTGAAAATCTCCGAAAATTAGCCAAAATAAGTGTTTTTTGTCTATCTTTTTGTGTGCTCCTCTCGTCTCACCGTATATCTACAAAATATTTATGTGTATACTAATATTTTAATGAAATATTCATATTTTGAGCAACAGGAAATACGAAATGTAAAAAGATTTTAGTATTGCATGAAATCATTAGTAGTACTGTCTCTTTTGTGATGGACGCCAGTATATCCAGTGTTTCGTGCCTCGATGCTTCAGCTACGAGCCTTCGATTGGGCAGTGCTGCCAAGAGGCGTTCTGTCTCTTTTGCCCTCGAAAAAAAAGAAGACTAGGAGTGAAATGGAGGGAAGGGATGGAAAAAAAACAAAACACAGCTGCGACCGAGAGGAAAAAAATCGAGGTTCAATCCAGCGTAACTTCCCCGATCTGTAAGGATCACTCTCTTCGTCGAACGGGGGGAAGGCAAATAAATAATAGCCCTCTCTCTCTTTTCGGAGCTCCAGCTATTCCTTTTTCACTTGTACCGCAACCCAAACAAGTAAGTTCCCACCAGCCCCTCCCCCACACCGACCCCCGCCTGACACCCCTTCCCCCGGACCTTCCCTTGATCGTCAGGACAGCGGAACAGCAGCGGCGTCCGTGTTTATCGGCCCCCGACATCCATTCGCCTGTGAACCCGCTTCGATTCGTCCTTCATCGCTTTGTCTGCTCCGAGGTCCAAGGGATTTGAAAGGTAACACCGAATCAATGCATAGGCATGGTGGCTGCGGTCGTTCGCTCCCCGGGTCACGTGATTGACGGTTCCGTCTCTTAAAAACACACGCCGCGCGAAATGGCGCGAAATGACGCGAAACACGCATTTCAAATGGAAAATAATGCTTGGAAAATACCCTCAAATGCAAAGTTTGCCATAACTTTACTCTCCAATAAGTTCATCATCATCGGTCAGCAATCGTAGGATTAGTTTGACACAGCTCTCCACTTGATTTTTCTATCGGCCAACCTGATAAGAACGTGATAATGAACGTAAATGAAGTCTAATCAAAAATAAGTGTAGCCAAATGAAAAAAAAATGTGATACAGTTATACGTCAAATGTACAGTAGAAGGTGTGAATATATGCAGCCGAGCAACAAGTACCTGGTTTAAGCAGGCTAAATGTGTACTAGGCAATAGGAATAGAATTATCTCATATTGGAATGAAATGCATTAATACGTACCCGGAGGAAGTTCAATGACGCCACTGTCATGAAGTTGGGGAATTCAGACAAGCATAAAATACATAATACGCCAGAGAAAATCTTTTTGCCGAAGAGGTGGGTTCTATCATTCCCAAAAACCAAATCCTCATTGTCAACAATTGACAGACATTCATATGTAACCCCTAACCTCCTTTCTTTCTTCTGGCCAGAAATTTTCTAAATAAAACTCTTATTTTTGTAAAGGTCAGGTATGTGTCCAGGCAGTAATTAGATGTTTACATCGGTTTAAATTATATTTATGGTTCCGATACTGACTTGGAGCACATAACACAAGTTTTTTTTCGCCCCTTCGTGAAGAATGTTAAAATTTCCTAATACAATTTGAAATTATTATATTTCTCCCTCCCGTTGAATTTCAACGGGTACCTTAAACATAGCTAGTATATGATAAAATATGTTTCCTACCAATTACGGACGGTTGAATACATTAACTTTTAAAAGCATTTATGAGTTAGCAGAAATTGTCAATACATCATGTTCTGTCAAGTTTTTAATTAACATCATGCAGTTCATCAATACGCCAAATTTAGCGTAATTAGCTTAATTATTTGAGATCTCAAATATCAAATTCTTTTAGTATAATTATTCGAAGTCTTATATTATTTTTCATTCGAATTATTCGAAGCCTTGATACCACAAAGTATCAAGTACTTATTCGTATTCGAGGTATTCTAGTATTCACGGGTACTATTCGCACACCTCTAATAATAACTTTGCGGCATTTCTGCCAAAGCGACCGGTGGCCAGGGGGCCTATTCTGTAAAGTCGAATTCGAGATTCCGACGTCACAACAATACCCATATATGGAAAAAATGTCATAATTTGTAGTACAAACCGTGCTCCCTTGATGCCGCGACGGTCGCTCCGGCTCAAGGCGACGGAGTCGTATCATTTTGCGGATCATTTCGTTCATAATCCGTCGCCAAATATTTTCTGGCGAGCAGGCGCTGCTATCGCGGTGGGCACCGATAGAAGCTTCGATTGTAGCAGACGACTTGTTGATATTTATCGCGCGGGATACAAGGTGAGAATGTATCTAATTCTAGCTAATGATTAAATCTTTCATGTCTCCGTTTCCTTGCCGCTTATACAGTTAGAGGTGTATAAAACTATTTGTTTTGTTTTCAATTGTCGCCATGCAATGTTTTTGTTTAATGTTGATTAAAAATTGTCGAGTGGTCTAGACATAGGTATAAGTTTTTTATTCGTGTAAAACTTCTACGTAATATTTTAATGCTACTGCAGGGGCGATCTACATTATAGAGAGAGATGGTATCATGTTGGAAATCACATTGTTTGAGCAAATCTCATTATGCTGGCAATTCTTTTGTACGAGTAACTTTCTTTGTGTGGTTGTATTCTACCGACAAATTCTGAAATAGTATGGACGTCCCCCCTGTGTGGTTATCTCCCCCTCCCACACACCTTTATGGTGGCTTGCAGGGTATATGTAGACGTCCTTTGGTCTTCGGACGCCTACATTATCGCAGGATATGTTCAATATTAGAATGTTGTTCTATATTTGTTATCTGCTACTGTGATATCAACCATTCCAAATCAATGTACTATATAAATAGAAACATAGGCGGACGGAGGAATATATGCACGAAGATGTAATGATTCACTCGAGAAAACAATATCATTACAGAAGCTGTCGACACAATCAATTGATAAAACCAAAAAAATTCGTGATTTAATTCCAAAGGTGTAATCACTTTCAATTTTCAGAAGTTTCACTTTCTTAATAAGTCCGCCGCTATTCCATACCAGCATATATGTATTGTTACATTTTAAAGCGAATAGATTGATTACAAACATCAACAGTAAGTCATGTTGATTAACTATTGTTAATTACCTCAGCTTGTTCCTTCCATTGTAATAATGGCGCGCTCGATAGACATAACGTTGGATAACAGTCAACTGTTATACGTCATTTCGGCGGTGAACGATGTTCGCGAATCGTTCGTCGCGGTGACCCACGACTCTCCATATGAGCCGAAATTCTTTCGACTTTACAGAATAGGCCCCCAGATCCTCGTGCGATGAAGTGATCACTTGAACAAAAAGAGATCGTAATCCGTAGTTAATAGTTTATACGCAAACAACGCCCGCTGTTACTCATGCAATTCATTCCTCCAATAGGCAATTGAGCCTACCTTGAGGTACCCACCGATTGCTGCTGTCTTCATTAAAATTCATGAACCAAATCTCAGGCCATTCGGTGACACGCAACAATCGATAATGGCGCTCTATAAACACGGTTGTTGCCGCAACTACTCAAGGGAATCCTTCGATCGGGCAAAAGTTTCAACTGAACGGAAGGGATATATACTTTTTTTTCCCTTTTCGCTCCATCACAAAAAAAGAGTCGGCGATCGCCAAAGTCTGAGAGCTGGCGAAGGGAGCGAGATGAGTGAAGTGGGCGGAGATGCCGTGAGGGATCCTCAACAGCTGCGGGAAAAAAGGCCATAAAAGGAGAATGTGCAAACTGCGCAAGGGATGGCTTTGATGGGAGGAGAATGAAAGGAACAAAAGATTGTCGGTGCAGAAGTTAACCGTCGGACGAGATGGCGGTAGCAGCCCGAAGGCAAAATACTCTACCACGACTCCTCGGCGACTGAACATCTACATCTACGTAATAATACCCTGCGAGCCACCGCGAGGGTGTGTGGCAGGGGGTGAAGATCACCTATCGTGCACTACTCACTCGCAACTTAGAGCTACAATGTTGCCACTTAATGAAAACAAGTGACACACGAGACTCATGCGCGCGGGTACACGGCAACGCAAGAATAAAGTATGCTGAGAAGGTATACGCCATACCGGGCGTAATACATCGTCATCAATTATATTGTGTCTATATCCAGTTATTTAAATGCCTTCGCCAAGGCCACTACGAAGCCTAAAAGGTAATAAAACTTCATACATAAAAGTATCATTGTAGTATTCATATTAGACAGGAACAGTGCAGAAAAATATCTTTGCGGTGATAGATATGTTCATTTTGTGTTCGTCCTTTTATGTGTTACCTATCAATTTTCCTTATCCTATCCTTCGTATATTTGTATTCGCCTCTGAGCGCGTATTTATGATTTCTTGTTTGTGTGTATATATGAAAAAGTACTTTGAAATATTAGATATGCATGTTGTGCATTTATAGCCACAAAACAGGGAGAATATGCCGATAAATGCACTATCTATCTTAAATAGCTACCTCCACGGCTTTTGTCGTGAAACTTATTACTTCCCTTATTGAACGGGAAAGATTTTGCGTCTTACTCTCCATTTTGCAAATTATCTCACAAATTCTATACTAATGACCTTCACTTACCATACCTAGATGGAATTATGTGAAATGGTTCTCACATCCTACAATTCCTTGTCAATGATCGGATGTTAGGTTAGTTATTCCCGACCAACAGCTGTGGTCATTTGCGCCATTTAGGATAGGTGGATAATTGGGTAATGGTAGGGATTTTCAGGGAACGGAGAAAGGGTGGAGAGAAACCCGGCGTCGGCATTAGCCTACTCTTAACGAAAGACGCCAAGGGGACCACGGCTTAACCTCCCATCCGACGGACGGAGTACTGGACCTGAAATGCCCTCCACTAGGCACTCAAGTGGGGACCGGTTTTCCACTGAAAAATCCGCCACTGCCGGGAATAGATTCCGGGCCCTCGCGATGGGAGGCCAGTACTCTAGCCACCAACCCGATCCCCGTCAATGATCCGAGGTTGACGACTATGTAAAGCAGGTATTTCCACATCCAAGGTGAACCTGACGGTATTCTGTACATAGGACCTAAAGAGTATAATATATTACCTGTTTTATGTTTTAATTCAAAGCAAAACAGTGAAAAATAGACAATAGACTTTCATGTATAATATGAAAGTCTAGAGGATGTTATCTTTTAACTGTAATATCTACATCTACTCGATACCCTGCAAGCGATGGTTTGTGACATCGGGTGAAGATCACCAAACATGAACAATTGGCATACTACTTGATGAATGTACTCTAATCCCAAAAAGCTGTATTTTCTTTAAATATGTGTGCATAACACATTCTGTAAACGACTGTAGTCATAATTTAGCTTTATCTTCAAGGCTACATAAAGTTACTCCCCGATATAACAAAAGATACCTACTATGTTTCAAGTTTTCTCTGTTGGAGGAATAAACATTATTAATATTATTCATATTCATTTAGATCTCCTGGCCTACGTAATGACAGTGTTCCCCAATATCTCTATTATTTCATGAATCCACCAAGTGCTTAGAACTAAAGAGCCTCAGCTCATCATTAGCGCACCCATAGGGTATTCGGCGAGTTCGGTTAAACAGCGCCGATCCTGCGTCAATACGCCGAGGATTTTGGAACGGAAGGGTGTTGATATGGGAGGGTGTGGTGTTGGAACTCAGTGGAATTTGGGGGTGGACTCACTGGGGGTGGACAACTGAATGCGAAAAATGCATTGTGGCAAACCAAATTCACCCAAAAGATCATGTTAATGAGATTGGCCCTGTTCCTCACAATCTATTTCCACGGAACCAACCCCTTACAGCTAGATCGAATCGGGCAGTAAGCACTGAGGCGGAGGTGAATGAATCCTACTGTGAAATGATTCGCGAGGAAAGGTACGATGCGGTGATTGCCTGGCATCGGTTTGCATTAGTTGATCATTTAATTAATGCAGGCGGATCATTATCCTCCGTGTGGAGTGACTAGCTTAAATAGGTACAGCATTGGCGACTGAAATAACGGTATTTCGACACTGAAATGTCAATGGACATAAGACCAGTGAAAACGGAAATATACTTCATTGATTTCATTACATATTTACATAAATTGTGGAAAATAGCTTTAATTATGCTTAAATAGATGCTTATTTTGTGATTAGTATTTTAATAATAGTCATATAAAATAGAATTATTAACACATTAAATAGAATAGATATTGTAAATGACACATATTGAAAATGACGTTACGCTGATATAATGCACAAATAGTAGGCGAAATATATATCTCATTAAACAAAATTCTAACATCTCTCTCTCGATATCCCTCGACAACCTAATCAGCCATATCGTAAGACACGATGGCCTGATGAAGACAATCGTTGAAGAACAAGTGGATGGGTAGAAGGGTAAGGGAAGACCTCGTGTGAGATGTATGGAATTATTGATGAAGGATGTGAAAGAGAAGAAATACGTAAATGTGAAGAGATTAGCCGATAGAAGAACTCAGTGGAGAACTGCGTCAAACCAATCTGAGGATTGATGACTAAGGACGACTAACATTCTCGCAGTTATTTTGCCAAATTATCTCCTGTTATTGATTACTAGAATTGGGTTTCCCGAGAAATCACGCGGGACACCGTGAAACGATCTGGCTGAGCGTATCAATAGACGACACGGTGGGCTTCGATCAACTTTTTATCAAAAGTTCTTGTATTGATGGGATCCTTCCAAATTTTATTTTTACGATGCCTCACTACTATTTAAACTCCGAAAGAAAATAATTGGCAGAGGTATTCGCGAGGCAAATCGAATTATGTAAATTATACGGCATTTTTTATTAACAGTTGTCTTTAATAACGATTTAATCTTCGGAACGTGTTCACATACGTTCAATTAGAGCTATGTGATCATATATGTGTTTTCAATTGATCTGAAATAGGAATTCGAAATCAAATTGATTAATTGTTCACGATACAAGTCTGAGCTACATTTTAAAGTCACTTGCCGCATGGAATTCGGATCTTACCCATACTACCATTGTTGGGCAAGATTAAATAGCTTTTATATAAAATACATGCTTGTTTTAGAACATATCAAAATAATGAATTTAATTGAATGAAAATTCACTTCAACAACAATTAACTTATCATTTATTCTAACATCAGTATTGGTAAAATAGCCATGAAAACGAGTGTATAGTGGAAATTTAATCTCCGTGTAAAATCTGCACTTTATGCAGTGTTTTATATGAAAATAAAAATACGCTTCTAATTCAATTTGCAACTCTCGATGAAATCTTCTAACTATTTTTATTTTCGCCATTTTTCATCTTAAAATGATTTTTTTGCATTTTCCCGGTTTATTTCCGTGTTATCTCTGCAGTGTTGCATTATAAAATTTAAACTCATTTCTTAAATACTTTTTCTTTGCTACAATTAACCTGCAGATATTACAGATTTTGATGTTTTGTTTTCTTAAATTGAATATTTTGCGATTTCTCGGAGTTATTCCCTGTAATTTGTGCAATGTTTCATGGAAAGATAAAACTACGGTTCTAAACCACTTTTTCAATTTGTATTTTTAACCTGCTACCTTTTTAGATTTTCAATGTTTTTCATTTTAAAATTCACCATAATATTAATTCATAAATAACACAATAAGTTTTTCAGATAATCTGCGTAAAGCACAGAAATCGATTTTTTTTTCACGAATCCCTCTATCGAACGTTATCTTTTGGGACTTATGAGAATATTTGTTAGACATCGTAGAAATGATATTTGAAAAGATCAGTTCAGTGCAAGCACGTTTGATTTACAGTTGACGGAAACCCCGTTGTAAGAAGGCTGTGGTTTACTATTGGAGGGAGTCCACGCCAGATCGGAAGATGAAGTGGAAGGCAGCGCAGCGCAGTGGAGGAGGAACACGATAAAGGCGTGGCGCCTCGCATTATCCGAGCGCTCGTCAAGCGATGCACTCCAAACAGCGCCATTCGGAGTTAAACACCGCCTCCCGCCGCGCCGCGATTTTCTTCGAGTCTTCCTGGACGTCTTCCCCACGTCTTCGCAAATTAGCGTCCTGGGCTTCCCTCATGAGTCCGCGAGGGACAGACATCCACAGTTTCATCGCCACTTCGTTTTTTTCATGAAGACATCAACACCTAATCAAGATGTTATGACCATCCAGGGGAGCAGGTTTCAATAGAAACTTCAACACCTTCCACATCTCTAGCGCCGCCGCTTCATCCAGAGATAAATGAAACCGTTGGAAATTTACCCTGTACACAGGATATGCTATTTTCATAGAGAAGTGCATTTTATTAATTATGGCTCTTAGGAGTTCTTCCGCGTTATTTTGTCTTTTAGCGACAACAGTTTCTCCAGCCATACTGGTGGCGACTTCAGTCTGAAGTGACGATTCGTCGATTCTTGGCCGTCTTATGCATATAAATGAGAGCCCTATCGGTGCTTTTCATTTAGGTACGGCGATAGCCGATTATCGAACGCAGGAGCCGTCGATCGCCAGGTTGCGAATGAAATGAAACACAGCTGAAATCGGCTTTTCGCGCTTGCGCAGTTAGTTTAGTGAATTGGAGGATAAACAAGAAAGTAGCAACGAAGGGAATCGTCCTAATAAATCTTCATTTATTACATTGTTTGACGTGACGTCACATTACGCCAACAGCTTTTCATGTGTTCGGCTCTCCTCAGAACAGAGAGTCACCGGCAGCCGGCGATAGACGGCGAGCCAGATAAATCGAAAGCACCGCGGAGTCGTCGTCTGTCGCCCGTTGTAGCCGCAAATCGTAAGCACCCTATGTTGTCCCTGATTGGTTAAGATGGTTGTCCGGCCAATAAATTAAACAATCAGCAATCATGACCGTTTATTTTGAATACTCTCTTCCAGCTACATAAGTCTTCCAGCATTATAATCGTCCTCCCGGTTAGTAGTGGGGTAGTAAGATACATGTTCAGAATACGAGAACATGCATGTGTGGCCTGAACCGGGCCACGCGGTTGACTTCGAAAAAGCAGAAGTTGTTTGCAACGAGAGCCGCTAATGTCCAAGGGTAAACTGGGAAGCAATGGAACTCATTAAAAAAACTAATATTAGAACCAGGAGGACGGTTACACTGTCTAACAGCTGGAAGAGGCTATTAAAGTTTAACGGCCATGATTGTTGATTGTTTAATTCATCGACCAGACAACCATCTCGATCAATGAGGGCCGAGCTAGAGCCACCATTTATAAACATAAGACGGCAAAGAATCGACGTGTTGTCACTTCAGACCTGAAGACGCCAGAAGTATGGCTGGAGAAACTGTTGTCCCTATAAGACCAAAATAACGCGGAGGACGCCCGAAATCCAATGTAATTGATAATGGCCGTGGAAGCCTCAGAGTTAATTTAAAGTGTATTTCATATTAATAGATGCCTCTAAACTAATAGCATTATAAGTCTGAATCAAGCGCTTTCCAGCCAAGAGTCTCTGATTTGTTTTCCATAGATACTACGAGTTTTCATCTGCTCTGCCTCCAAAGTAGAGTGTTAGTGAAAGCATTCATTGCCCCTTTGTCAGATGCGTCGCTGGACTGCACTCTCGTGAGTATTTAGCGTCTTTTAGTAGGTGACAAGAAATGACAAGAGATATAATAGCTTCTCTCTTCCTTATAACCAACCCCAACTCATATTCACATTAATTGCCATGCGAAAAAATTCACCTGGACCGGGAATCGAACTATGGACCTTTGACTTTCCGGGCCACTGCGCTACCCAGGATCCCTAATTCTCATGGAAATTTTTTGTGAATTTTTTTCGTAAGGCAATTAATGTGAATTTCACCGTCGTTCACGCGGCAGGATTGAAATATCCTACACCCAACTCATATCACAAGATTCACTGAAGCTTCAGGAATTCAAACCCGTTGAAAAACTCTGCGACGCCGGAAATAAACTCGATTTTTCGATGATGTAGCGTCGCTTCCCTTCCCGCTAATTCCTTACCGGAGGAATTTGACGAAAGGAAAAGAAAGTGCCCTACGTTTTTCAAATGTTTCCCTTTTTTTAAGATTTTCCCACATGGAATCTGAATATCGGTGTTCTTGAAGGGAGTTCTTCACCACTGCGGAGGCCGCTGTGGTTCTGTAGCCGCCAAGGATAAATTTGATGGCTGATGGCATAAATTTAACAGATCTTAGGTTAAAGTACAGATTGAATCTATTGCAGAAATTTAAAACGGATAGCTCTACACAAGATGCTGAATATATATTTAAAACCCTGGGTATTTTTCTGGATTCGACCAGATAAGTAAGATTAGAGAGACAGATTGTCGACCCAATAGATTCAAAATGTCATTCTTCCCTTTACTATAAGAGAATACTATAGGTTGCATGGCAAACGGATAGGTAGGATAAATGTTTTTAGTAGTAGTATGTAGTGCATGATGCATGTATTAACAACCAATAATACCTTTATTACTATGGGGATACTAACCATCTAGCTGCAACTGACCCTATTATACTATAGCATGTTTTCATGTAGTAGCCTGTTTGCATGTCAACAGTGCAGTTTTTGGTGATTTTCACCGATCTGCCACACACCCTTGCGGTGGTTTGCAGTGTATTGCGTAGATGTAGATATACATGCGTAGATGTCTGCAAGAGAGGCTTAACTCTAAGCGAGGGAGAGAACAGAAAAAGGATGTGATCGGAACGCTTCCTGTTCCATTTTAGTATTTTTGATTCGGTGTGGCATTTTTTGGCTCCCCCCCCCCCCCTCCCCCCCTCGTTGGACATTACCCCTCGGCGGACTTATTACCCTCCGGACTTAGCCGCAGGACTTGCTCGACAGGCGTAGCTAACGACAGGCGGAGCCAACGACGCCAACAATGCCTACGATTCCAAAATGCAACGATTCCGGACTGCAGCGTTCCGACAAAGCGTGCCGCCAAACCGCGCCGTCGCCCAGCTAGTTTCTAACTCGCTGCAATCAGCACCCAGCATTGGCTGGATGGGGTATTTACCCTGATGATTAACTTTGCAATTGCATTACCCTTGATGGTGGCCACTAAATTAAATTTTCCTCTTTAGCTTTGTGTAACATGTGTTTGGCTTAACCTGGCCCTGGACTTATTGTATTTTTTCTATTTAGTCATCCTAATCTATTTCCATATTTTGGGCTATTCTAATTGGATGACAGCTGTATAGAGAAATCAATTTTTTTCTCTAATTCGAAATGTACTCTTATGTCATCTGGAGGCATTTCAATTAACCCTCAATTTCATTGACTGGCTCAATGCATAACAGTTCTACCCAAGTTGGTGAACGACAACATTTAATTAGTATTTAAGATATTATTATTGTGGATTTCCTTATCACTCTCATAATTGTCATTCTTTTAAATTTAATTATTGTAAAATACCCTGACTGCTCTTTAAATAATTGTTAAATCACTACATGGCTCTCACTAATGCACTGAATTTAATATGTATTGTAATTTTGTCAATTGAACCAACCCAAGTCTTTGATTGACTGGATAAGTGGCTAACAGCTCAACCCAAGTTGGTCAATGACCAAAATGTAATTGAGTATAAAATATTTCTTCAATCAGTAATGCACTGAATTTAATATGTATTGTAATTTTGTCAATTGAACCAACCCAAGTCTTTGATATGACTGGATAAGTGTCTAACAGCTCAACCCAAGTTGGTCAATGACTGGATAAGTGTCCAACAGCTCAACCCAAGTTGGTCAATGACCAAAATGTAATTGAGTATAAAATATTTCTTCAATCAGTATTGCACTTGATTATTATGTATTGTAATTTTGTCATTTCAACAAACCTAAGTCTTTGATTGATGGGTCAGTGTTTGGCAGTTCAACCCAAGTTGTTGAATGACAAAAGGTAAATGCCTATTGAAACATTTCTTGATCTTTTTCTCAATTCTACTCTCACATTGTGATATAGTCTGACTGCTCATAATATTATTGTTAATTCTCTACATGGCTCTCATTACTGGTAATAACTAATATATATATTGTAATTCTTATGATTTCTATCAACCCATGATTCTTAATTGACTGTCAATGTTTATTCGGTTCAACCCAAGAGGGTGAACGACTATGTAATTAGTTTTAAGGTATTCTTATGGTAATTAATTTGCTTCACCACTATCTCAATCATATACTTATTTAATAATTTTGTAAAATAATCTAGTTACACTTGGAATATTGATTTATTGCATGGCTATTGACCCTGCCATGTGCTAATTGGCAATTAATTTGTATGATTGTTTTGTCTTCAATCAATTAACTAATGTACTTATGCCTAATGCAACTTAACTGATTTTGTTCATTTCACTTCCACCCAACGAGTTAGATGTTCGTTACTATGGGTGCTGTATTTTGTTCATAAATTTCATTTGCCTTGGATGTGAGACACTGGGCATCCTAATTTATTCTAATTTTCACTGATATTAAGTTTGATATCAGATGTTATCTGTGACTGTTGGTTCACAGTTGTTAGTGACAGTAAGAATGGTTACTTACTCGTTATGTGCTCTCAGTTATTGTTCATATTCTATTAACTCTGTGAGAGTGTCTTTGTCATTTATTCATTTTTTTGGGTATGTGTTATCCTTGAGATGGATAGCCCCTGAGCTTTACCCCTTTGCAGTGGGTGAGAGAACTACTTTGTGTTAGTCATCTTTAGGACTAGAATTCACAACAGTAATTATTATTTTTGTCTTTACTTTTCCAAATTGCTAATATTTTGGGTATTTGATCGGTGTTATTCAGTGAGCACCTGCCACCCTATAGTTACCTTTCTGATTGTGTGAGATGGGTTTCCAATACTGTGTGGGAGTGTTGTAGTTTTTTTGGCTCCTGTTTCTGCTTGTCAATTCAGCAGTTAATCATGTGGATCCCCGAGTGAAGTGATCAGTGTTTTCATTAGACCAATTGTTCTTCCCCCAACCGGAAGTTTATTTTCGTGGACAGTTTTCCCCCAGTGGATGTGGCATTTTTTGGTCCCCCCCCCCCCCTCCCCCCCTCGTTGGACATTACCCCTCGGCGGACTTATTACCCTCCGGACTTAGCCGCAGGACTTGCTCGACAGGCGTAGCTAACGACAGGCGGAGCCAACGACGCCAACAATGCCTACGATTCCAAAATGCAACGATTCCGGACTGCAGCGTTCCGACAAAGCGTGCCGCCAAACCGCGCCGTCAAACCACGCCGTCCAACCACGCCGTCCCCTGACCAGATGCTCTACCACTTATATAGCCCCCAAAGTGCGGATGAAGACCAGAAGTTAGGCCATCGTACGAGCCGTTATTTAGTGTTCGCCCGCCATAGTGAAAAAAGAGTCCCGGATCACCCAATCCTAAACTTCCACCTCGCCCCCTTCACATCATGCCACCTTTTCCTCCCCTCAATTTGCACCAATGGAATTCCACGTAAAACCCCATTGCACTTTGACCTTCCAGAATGTACCCCCTCTTTACCCCAGAGTTTACCTCCCCTCTCACGCCCTCTGTTCCAGTCGAGACGGCGAAGAGACGACATCGAGGCGAGGTGAGAGGAGAGTAGTGTTAGTCGATTCTCCTTTGTGCGCCATGGACTTTCGGTGCAAGTTATTAGTTTTCCCGATATTGGTGAAGAGTATTTCAATTTTGTTGGTTTGTACCTTGTTGTTTAAATACAGTGTTTGATTAGTTAGATTGTCTTACTTTTGTGGTTTTTTCTATTTCTGACCTCATCTTGCTCACCCGTCTTGGAAAGAATATTTGTCCTTTGGACAAGCGTTTCTCGTGAACTGCTGTTCTTCTTTCGAGAAACGCTGCATCGGGTCGCGATTTCCTGTTCTTAACCGTGATGGTGATGGAGAGAATGGCATTGGCGATAAAAACAATCCTCATCTCTTTGCGGAGATGTCGTGAGTTTCCTGGGTGGGTGACTTTGAAGTCATCGGGAATATTTCGAAAGTGTAACCATGGAGTCACGTGGTACGAACACGAATGGTTTGTTGATTTAACTTGTTTTAATCGCCCGTTACGTTCTCACTCGTTGCTTTAACTAGAGTTTTTCTCACGTTTTGACTACAGACTCCCGGACTACAGGTTGCACGCATCGGTTGTCGGCGTTGAAGGCTAGCGCCGGCGCCTCCGACTCTCCCCACGGTAGCCTCGCATCCGTGCAGTAACTCAATTATTCCATATGAGATTCATACTGCCCATGAAATTAGCGAATACCCATTCTATTCTGCGCTATAAGATATGCGGTAATCATCAACGTATTTCTCCATCAGAGTCTAAATTTTGTTCCCCATGAGCCGGTGGCTTTTTTAGCAAGAGGAGGATAAAATAACACTGGAAGGGGAAAAAGTATGGAGATAGGGTGTTGACGTCGCAATTTCCATGATATGCACTAACGAGGTCATCCGTGTAATACCGATTGTAGTAGTGGCGGGTCGTAGTGGCCTAGCAGGACAGCGCTGGGCTACGAACCGGAGCGTCCCGGGTTCGAATTTGGGGTGGAAAGTTTTCTGGACACTCACGACTTAATAACGCTGATAATGAGATTTTCTGATTTTCAGAACGTCGTGAGATATCGTAGTTTGCCCGAGGAAAGAAACAGATCCCTCTGCCCGGAGTGAATAAAAGAATTCTCAACGTCAATGGCTTAGTACAGAGTGAGCTCTACACTCGAAGGACGAGCCAACCTTCAGGTCCAGGTTAATAGTGTGAGTGGGGCGAGTGAGTGATAGCAGTAGTTTCATGTATCCAACGGCCAATGTTATATCGCACCGTCCATCCTAAGATCTTCCAAGGAAAAAACAACAGCCATGGCCTGGGTGGGATTCGAACCCACCAACTTTGGGTTGCAGGACCTACGCTCTACCGAGCTGGCTACCGCGGATGGCCTGGAACGCAGATTGTTAAATTTTTCAACCCCTATTTCATCGAAAATAACGCTCCTTACCATGCTCAACGAAACCCTCTCAACCCCCCTTGATTACATAACGCTGCAAATATCCCTCACCTTTTGTGAAAGATTAAATAGACTTACTCCATAAATAAAATATTTATTTATGTATACCTACTATTATATATTAAATATCTATATATGGAGCATGTTTCTTCACGGCAGTGCGGCATGGACGATGACAGCAACGGAGAAGAAAAGGGTGGATGCATTCCAAATGTGGTGCAACCGAAGAATGATGAAGATTAAATGGATCGACCGAGTGACAAACAAAGAAGTCTGCTGAAAACTCAAAAAAGATGACGGGACAACTTAATCGGCCGTATCTTAAGACACGATGGCCTGATGAAGACAATATTCGAGGGAAAATTGAGCGGGAAGAACGGCAATGGAAGGCCTCGTATGTGATGTATGAAACAAGCCATGAAGGATGTGAAAGAGAGGAATTATGTTAATACGAAGGGGTTGGCCGATAGAAGAATCGAGTGGAGGGCTGCGTCAAACCAATCCTAGGATTTTTGACCGATGATGATTATCATCATGGATTGGCATCATCGTTATCATTTGAGCAAGGGATGACTTCATAATGTATCTTTCTCCCAATGTAACGGATGCCTGGATCTTTCTATCGATAGCTCTTTTTAACTCTTGTGTTGACCCCTCTCTAGCGTTACGTAATATATGAGCGGTCCCTAAACGTGTCAAACGATCCACGGTTGTACGCCCTAACAGACAGACGGAGGACTGAACTTAAAAAACTCTCCGTGGAATTTTATTTGAAATATGCACCGGATATTCAACCCAGGCATAAACCATTACTCGAGATACCAAGAAACAAATATTTACACTCGAATAAACGACTGCACGAGGAGAGCTGTACTGCGGATAACGACGTCCGTAACTTACTCCTGTGTTGGAAGTTAGGAAAAAATATTATTGCCCTCCCCGGACTGCCAAAATGAGATTTAATGTTCCCGTGACACCACATCGACTGGTGATCGGCGGATGCCCACGGTCAATGAACACCATTGGGGTTTCCTCATGGGAGGGGGTGGGGTGCGCTGTGCTGCCATCTTTCCGGAATGGTGGGAGGTGAACACCGGAAGTCCTCATTCCTTATCCATCAACGATAGCTCTCTCTCTCTCTTTCTCACACACACTATGCTATCCCGAGTCATGCTCGTAAATTGAAATTGCATTACTTACCCTTTGAGTTAATGACTTTCTTTCATCGAAAATATTCCTTATCCCACAGAAGAGGTAAGGCAAAGCTTTGCTTCTCCACGGCATAAATACTCTCCGCCGAATCAATCTCTTTGACTGAGAATACCTTAAGATCCCAACTCACATCTACTTCATGCCAATCGTCCTGAAATCATTGTTTAATTCCACACACTAGGGAAAATAATCATTTTTTGCAATTTTTAATTATGCATTCAATGATAAATTACTAGGGATGTGCGAGTACTCGAAAACTCGAGTCGAGTCGAGTAGTTGGTACTCGACTCGAGCACTCGAGTATTTTTACGAAAGTCGAGTCGAGTCGAGTAGTTTTTGTCGACGGAGCCGCCAAGGCAAATAGGTTCAGAAATCTGCCGACAGGAAGCGCTATCATCAAAATCGAGTAAATCTCTGGTTACACGGTACGAACATGTACTTACGTACGTTCATTTACATTTGCGTGAATGGTTTCATGTACGTTTACGTGAACGGATTCATGTACGTTTGCGTGAACGAATGGATGAATCGGTGGTTACACGGTCCATGAAACCTCAATGTACCGTATTTCTCCGAATATAGCTAGCCCCCCCTTTTTGGCCGAAATATTCGCGGAAAAAGTCTGGGGTGGGGGACTATATTCGAGCTCAAAGCACCTAATGTCCGTTGTAAAATTCCATCCCCTGAGTTTGAAGGTTTAGATCACAAAAAGAGTAGTTCAATTTTAAAATAAAGTATATCGAACTAATTCTTGTTTATTTATACGTTTAATAATGTCAAAAATATATTTTTAGCTTGTTATATTAATTAATTTTTCAACTGAGACAGATAAAAACGCCGGATATTATTCAAGTTCCGGGAAGCAATTTTGACGCCCACTTGAAGATACGCATGAAAAGGCACTTCTCTTTTCTTCGCATAAGATATGGAACATATATTTATCTTAGACTAAACAAAGTTTAAAATAGATTACTCAGTTTCTAATTACGTAACGAATAATATTTTAAAATGCGCTATCTCAGCATGCGGAATTCGGAAATTTAGTTCGTTTTGATGGTATTCTTCGTGTTTGAAAACTAAGCACCTGTAAAATGACTTAACAAATTGGGAGAATTAGATATGCTTTCAACGTGTATATATTTAGTTCGGAAAGCGAGCTCCACGCGACAGGACTTTTGGCCTGGAGAGATAAGCTGCTCGAGGTTGTCAAGTTGTAAGCTACCGTAGGTAGAAACTACCGCGCGCACCAAACACCACGCGAGAAAATTTCTCTAGTATGCACAGGAAAAATATCCTTGCCTATGCTTGAATAAAATTTTATAAGTTGCAGTATTCACCAAAATAAAATCAGCGATAAGAGAGATAGCTTTTGTCCCCACATTTCTCGGCTTCTCGACGAAAGAAACAAATTGCATTTTAAATTATCTTCAACTCCGTCTCCAAAATCTTTGCGCGAGGAGGCATAGGTAATGACGGTATGCCTCCAAAGATACAGTCAGTTCTTAAAATAACACTGACTTGCATTTGTAAAGGTGATACTTTTTTCCGCTATTGTCGAGTCCTCATGACTCATTCACAGCGATAGGCGATCTGCTTGCAGCAGATGATTCCACGCGCGCGCTACCTTTCCAGAGATGCTCTGGACATTAGAGCGTGCTTTTATAGCCGAAAATAAATATATATCGATATCAAATAATCAACGAATTCTACTGAGATTTCATAAGTGGATTCATATTAATGACTCGAGAGCAAGAGAAAGGTCCAAACGGTGATTTCCGGAACGGAAAGCGTGCGGGACGGAAAATAACGCAGTCGGACAAATTCATCATTAACAAAAATATTGATGAACGTAATGGTATGAAACTTCGTATAACTATTACCAAAGCCCTTAGCTACAATATGCGAAAAGGTAAGTTTGATATCTCGATCTGTGTTGTTCTTACGATGCCCGAATTCGATGGATCCATCCGGTATCAAAAAAAAAATTCGCTAAAAATCCGTTCTTAAACACGTACTTCAGTAAAAAAAATTGTAAAAGTATTTTAATACTACCAGTAAACGTAGAAATAAACAAGATTTAATTTGATATACTTTATTTTAGAATCGCTTCAGCCATCTTGGAGATATTGGTCTTCAAACTCACGGGTGAAGGAAATTTTGTAACGGATGGTAGGCATCCTATTGTAAGGGCATTACGGATGATATAGGTATCGTATAAAACTTATAAGTTTTACTATTCCATTTTTTTTATTTCTTATTTAGGATTATTAATTACATCATCAATTTCAAGTTCCTAGTCATATCTTAAGATAGATAATTATAAATATCTATAGGTAATTATCTATAATAAATTTTTGTTCAAATATATTTCCTTAGAAATCGAAAACTTTAATCCACAGGACTCTATACAAAATTCATGTACCTGCTCACATTCATCCGTGAATGAAAATTCATTGTTCAATCATTATTAACTTGCATTAATGGATATTGGAAATAACCCGTGCTGATATTGGGTGTTCATGCATCGTGCAAATGTGGGTGATTGACCCAGGTCCTTTTTATGATTCTAAGTTCTATCATGTTTAGGCAGAAATCACAGATTTTGAAGAGATGGTGCTATTAATTGGAAGAGGAAGAAAATTATGTGTTAAAAACTAACTATGTAATTAACAGCCAATCATAAATTTGAGGCGCAAGCTTATCAAATATTTACTGCACAAATAAGGCATATTGTATGAAATTCACTGTACTGTTGGACTAACCCCGGCATACACGACATCACTGAGAAAGCGTTTAGCTCTGAAAAGAAATACATAGGAATGCGAAATACAAGGAATGCTCTTCTAATTAGGCTTATGTATTCCTTAAGAAAAAATATTTTGCTTCCTGGCTTACTTTAGAGTTAATAGGGCATGTCACTCATATAGGCCTCATATTATACCTAAGTACACTCTAGGTACCTTACTGCAAGCTAATTTACACATTTTTGAGTAATCCTAGGAATGAAGGTAATTTTCTTATTTCGAGAGCTACCGGAAAATTTCCATTATGTCTTTTGGCCTGCGCTACGTGCCATATTAATTTGACTGTTTATAACTATGCATTAGGTAGGTAGACCTGCCATTTGATAGTCGGATTGTTGGCTAACATTAATTGCGATGACTTAAGTAAGAACTGGGTCTCTTCACTCATGTACAATAATGTACAAACTCGACTCGACTCGACACTCGCGAGTACTTTACAACTCGACTCGATACTCGACTCGAGGTCAAAAAGTGCTACTCGCACATCCCTATAAATTACTATTTCACCACCATCGTTCTTCAAAACATTTTTCTTCCGTTTCGACTAGATGTGAGATTTATTTTTTTAGCATTCACTCACCCCGCGTTCGGCCCGAAGGTTAGTTTCATAGGTGAGGGTAATTCTCACCCCGTGCCAAGCTATCGGCGTGTGAAATTCAGGATCGGTGGGCCTGTTCCTTTCTCTGGACCACCTGCGATTTCCCGCAAACTTCGTACGATCAGAAAATCACACCGCGAGGATTTTAAGTGGGTGTATTTAGACAGGCTTCTGCCCGGGATATGAACCCGAAACCCTTCGGTCCGTAGCCTGGATAATGCCAGATTAGGGCAGTTTGGGTCACTATGCCAGCATGACCCAAATTTTAGCATTAATCTCAAAAAAATTAAAATACATATATGAATGCGACAAATTCTTAATACAATGTACTCACAAGAGGTTTTCGATTTTCTCGAATCACGAAGCCCAGTCCTCGTGACTTCTTAAGACTGTCCCACGGGGGCAATCTCCGGTAGTCCTCACTTCGGCTGGTGCTCAAGCGTTCAGAACTTCGCAATGGCGACTCAAGGGGGGTGTCGTCTACTCGACCTTGGGGGTGAGTCTGTAAAGTTAAATTCGAGATTTCAACGTTATGGGTAATACGATTCGATAACGATACTAGCGTAACCAGTCTAGTAAATGAATTAAAATAGGACTCATTGTCAGATCGCATGTTTAAATTTAGACTTAATCTCTTAAATAAATTCCAAGACCATATTTCCAGTGATGACGTTAAAAATATTTTGCGAACCTCAACTTACTATGGTAGACTGGACCATGATTACAAAATTAGAGAAATAGATTGCCTAACTCACAGATTCAAAATGTCCTTTTTTCCTCGTACAATTAGGGATATGAATAGCGGTAAATATGTTCAATTCGAGTGAATCAATCCTTAGCATAGGTAGTTGCATGTTGGTATAAGGACTTGAATGCAACCCAACTAACAGCATGTTATTTCAACCTTACTTTGCTATTTTTATTTTTTTAAACAGTAAAGTTTAGACTAATATATTAATGTTAATCCTATTTTATGCATGATATGTAGTTGCATGTTTGGTGAGAATTCACCCCCTACCACACACCTTTATGGTGGCTTGGAGGGTATTATGTAGATGTAGATGAATTAACTTCATAGTTCGCAATACAATCCATGCTACCTTGATGGCGCGACGGTCGTCCCGGGTCACGGCGATGGAATCGGATCATTTCGTTCATAATCGGTCGCCATACATTTGCTGGCGAGCAAGCGCTGACTTGTTGATATTTATCGCTCGGAATACAAGGTGAGAACGCATGTGATTATAGCCAGGGGCGCAGCGAGGGAGGGTTTTGGGGGCTAAACCCAGAATTACTAAAAAAAATTATTTCAATAACTTATCTTTTTATGCCTACCTATAAACTGAGTATTTAAATAACACCTAGTATTTGGGCATTGTAAGTTGTACTTGCAACATACAAGTTTTCTCAGCGTAAATGAACTGTATTACTTCAAGTATGTTTTAAGCTCGTTCATCATGATTGTTATGAATCTTCTTGCACTATGATCTTCTTCAAATTTAAAATAAAACACTTTTTTTTAAAACGAGCTTTGAGTTTTCTTAAATTTTAAAAATAAATTCTACTTAAACAATAATATTTTATTTTGAAATGTCAAAAGATCAAGATATAAGACATAAGAAGGTTAACGATATTATTGTGATAAATTGTCCACGGTAGACCTCTTGTGCCTACCAACCAATCCAGGTGGACCCAAAAGATATTCCTGGCTGCGCCCCTGTTTGGAGCTAATGATTAATCATTTCATATTTCTGTCTGTGAACGTTGGGTCGTGAATCGTTCTTCCAGGTGAGCCACAGATCTCCGTATGAGTCGAATTTCCTACGACTTTACAGAATAGCACCACTTCACTTTCACGGCGTTCATGGCTTCCAGCGAGCTCCAAAACAGTGAACCGCGAGTCGTTCTTTTGCTCACGCGGCGTCTGTATGTGGCGCTTCCAGAGCGGGGAGGCATTCCACGGAGATGACAGTGAAGGACGTGCCTTGGCCTATTCGCACTTCAGAACGGGAGGAAGGGAAAGGAGGAAGAGTGGAGAAAAAACCTGCATCGACATTAGCCTGCCCTTAAAGAAATGCGCCAAAGGGATAACCGCTTAAATATCCATCCGACGGACGGAGAACTATACTCGACAAAAAACTCAAATAGAGGCTAGTTAAACACTGAATAATATACTCGACTGCCGGTATTCAAATCTAAGCCCTCTGGGTGAGAGGCCTGTATTCTAACCTCTACACAAACCACTTGGTGGTGCGGTAACATTTCATAAATTTTTTCGCAATCCGTGCCAAATCACCACCCCCAATTTTACAGTACACTAAATCAATATTTCAACTTAAGTTCGAAAAAATATCTTACCACCAACTGGAGCTAGAGACAGGAGGGCTTCCAGACTCGGCCAAGTGCAAACGGATCAAACTCATCTCCACGGCCACTGCCAACGTTATATCTACATATACGTAATACCCTGCCGGCCACCCACCATAAAGGTGTGTGGCAGGGGATGAATTCACTCCAAACATGTATTGCATATCATGCATAAACAGGATTATCAATCATATTCTAGTCTAATGGTCACAATTAAAAAAAAGAATAAATTGCACAGCAAGAATGCAAGAACATGCTATTAGTTGGGTTAGCTAAAAGTACTTATGCCGACATGTAACTACTTATGCCTAGCTAGCCATTGACACATTTGTTTTAACACTATTGGATGTATTTACAGCTATTCATATCCCTAATTGGACGAGGAAAAAAGGATATTTTGAATCTGCCTGTTCGGCAATCAATTTCTCTAATTTTATGTTCATGGTCCAGGCTACCATAGCAAGTGGGAGTTCGCAAAATATTTTTAACGTCATCGTTGAAAATATTAACTTGGAATTTATTTAAGAGATTACGTCTGAATTTCAACCTACGGTTTGATAATAATTCCCATTTTAGTCCAACCAATAGGCAGGTTGCCCTAATGGGGTCGTTAACCATATTTTTTATTGCTGGACCCGACTGAGTTTGTAAAATAAAAAGACCAGTATTTTTCCGTTTTCTGATCCGTCAATTATTTCTCGAGTTATAAGCGGAGAAAAACTGATGTTTTTAACCCTTTCGGAAAAGTGGGTGTGGTGCAACCTCTGACGTCATTGACTTCGTCCAATCACAACTGAGCCCGCGAAGCTACTTCGCCTTATCGCAAAGGGGAGGACACAGCTGACTCTGCTAATCGGAGTGATTGCGACAGCATCTGTGCGAGCAGACCTTCCGAGAACCCCCCCTCCACTCCCTTCCCTTCCTCTAAAAGCAGTCAAGGACGGGAGGAAAATGACGTCAATGTTATCAAAGCATCTTCTTCGGTGATCGTCACCTTTTGCTTATTTTAATTTTTGATTTATGAGTTAATGGTCGTGGTTAGAAGATTAATTTTTTCACTTAAATTCTTTTTTCGTTTCCATCTAACAACTTCGTGTACAAAATTGCGATTTCGGTTCCAAGGAAACGCCCACATTCCTTTATCATACCTTCCACGTACGGATCCCATATACTAGCGGCATTTCTAAATGTGGCCTGTCAAGACCTGTAGTGGAGTAGTAGTTCCCGTTGGCACATCAGTCACCATAGACAGAATGAACTCAGCGCTTAAGACCGAAATCGGGGCTTATCCACCCTTGGCCGCGCATTGAGGAGACGGAAGCGCCCTCGAGCGAAGAACGAAATGACCTGGTGACCTGGAACGCACCGTCGTCGGCCCCGGAGCCAAATTAACCGCAGGCACCTTTCCCGAGGCGTCGGTCGTCCGCCGCCGGAGACGAGCCAATCCCCGCCGTCCCAAAAACGCAGAGCCCAAGAAAAACAAACGAGGCCCAACCAGGGGATTTAATTGAGATAGAAATTGATGATTACTTCGCTACTGTTTCCGGGGAGGTTATAGAAGCATTGCTGAGCATGGCGTTAAGTTTTTAGCAGTTCAGGGAAGAAATTACTAGACAGATTTCACTGAATCCGAAGATGCAGTGAATTCTTCGCGGGTTTTCCAGCGGGTACAGTGTTCATCTGCCGACGTTTCAATGTCTGTCTCTGCTATCATCCTCAGGGCATTGATACCGGGTTGGACTTCTCGGTGACAGCGCCGAGCGCGCATGCAAGTAACCGTCAGTTAGTAATTTAATAATTTATTATAATTTAAGAAAATTATTGTAATATAAGAAGTTTATTATAATTTTAGAATTTTATTATAATTTATTGATGTATTCTAATTTAATGAATGAAACAGTTCTTCAACAACGAAATAATCATAGCAACGAAATTAAAAAATGCAAAAAATATATTAGCAAACTTGTAGGCAATATAATATTAAAGATGTTTTGATATAATTTTCTTTTTATTGACCTTTTATTGAACAATTTAAATCATTGAGTTTAAATGGATTGTAAATGGTTTTTAATCATTATTCACATCATTACAGCCCTGAAGACGGATACATAAATATACAAAATGTTGGTGAAAGTTTTGACATTTTAAATTTTATTTCACTCAAAATCTTGACTAAAAAAATACATATATTCTAATAAAGGAGGTCGAGAAAATGGATCGTACGTTATATTAGACAAGGAATAAAAAGGTTGCAAATACAACGAATATATTCACCATCATTCCAGAATTCACCTTGGAATAGTATGCGCCTGATAATTCTTATTCGCACGCAACTGGAGAGTAGTAGCAAATAGAGAAACCACTTCGTAAGATTTCACAATTTATATTTTAACACCGACCTAGGCTTCGATTGTATACCGATCATCTCCAAGGTAAACGAGGAGAGTCAGAGAGCTCCTTAAATACATGCAAAGGTGTTCACGTGACCCATGGGTTGGGGTAACAATGGAAAATGGGGGGGCAACAGGAGAGGGGAGGACAGTAGGTAGTTGTGACTTGGCAGGATGAGGGTGGTTAGGAAGATGGGTCAATTAGGGGAGGAGAGAAAAGGCAAGGTCAGGAAGGGAGAGTTGGAAGGGAACATATATTCATTCAACAAATGTACATTGTTTTTGGTAGCAAACGTTACTCCAACTGTTCTAGGAAGCTCAACTAGTGGCCTTTGCACTGGGTGTGGAGCACGTAGGGGATGAAGTCACTGGTGTGGCCTTCTTCAATGAGGTGTTTGGAAAATTTGGAGCTAAAATCCCCTTTTCTCAAACAGTTATTGTGTTCTTTCCCACGGGTGTGAATACCTCATCCGGTTTGACCAATGTAAGAGGCATCACACTTATTACATTGAAGCATGTATACACCTAAATCTTCTAAATGTGACGATCATGTACGAGAAATCAGCTACTTTTCCCTTGTTAGACCTCATTTGGAATATGCTGCCAGTGTACGGGATCACTACGAAATCGGTTTAAATAACGAACTTGAACGTGCGCAGCGAAGATTGGCAAGATTTGTAAAGGGACGATACGATAACCATACTAGCGTAACCAGTCTATTAAATGAATTAAAATGGGGATCATTGTCCGATCGCAGGTTGAAATTTAGACTTAATCTCTTAAACAAATACCAAGATAATGTTTTCAGTGGTGACGTTAAAAATATTTTGCGAACCCCAACTTACTATGGTAGACTGGGCCATAATTACAAAATTAGAGAAATTGATTGCCGAACTGACAGATTCAAAATGTCCTTTTTTCCTCGTACAATTAGGGATATGAATAACTGTAATTATATTCAATATGAGTGTAGCAATAGATAAAATTGGTAGCTGCATGTTGGTATGAGCACTTAAAGCTAACCCAACTAACAGCATGTTTCTGCATGTTTGCTTTGCTATTTCTATCTTTTTTAAACAGTGAAGTTTAGAACAGTATATAATTACTAATCTTTTTTTTAAGCATGATATGTAGTGCATGCTTGGTGAGAATTCACCCCCGCCTTTATGGTGGCTTGCAGGGTATTTATTATGTAGATGTAGTTGCGCACCATTTCTGTCAACGGGAGGGCCAAGGACCGGTACTCAGGAGGCCGGCTAGGGGAGGGTAAGGGAACAGCGCCACCTCAAGTGTATCCGTTGTCTCTCAGGGATTCGTAGTAGGGTCCCACGACTCCCCACCTCCCGTACCCGTGGATCCCTCCCCCTGATAAGATTGAAGAAATTCGGGTTCGCGCGGCGGCAACCAGTGTCAAGGCGAGAGAGAGACTCCGCTCCAACCTCCACCACTGACCGTGTTCGCCGTGCGTGATGCGACCAGTTCAGCGGCTGGTGTCGAGGCTAACTCCAGGAACTAGGTCACCGAGTTCACAATTCGGAGGAGCCGGGTTCGGTTCTCGACGAGACTGCCGGCCTAGCGAAACGAAGTTCGTATAGCCTCGTATTGGAACACCTACAAAGTTTAGAATCTACGAAACTTACGGGTTCGTGAGGCTCATTGGCCACTTCAAAACCCCATTAAACAAATATTCATCTACTTCTACGTAATACCCTGCGAGCCACGACGAGGGTGTGTGGCAGGGGGTTAAGATCACCACTACTTACATGTATATACATCTACATCTACATAATACCCTGCAAGCCACCATAACGGTGTTTGGCAGGGGGTGAATTCTCACCAAACAGCACTACCTATCATGTATAAAAAAGGATTAGTATTTATATACTATTCTAAACTTTACTGTTTAAAAAAAGATAGAAATAGCAAACTAAGCTAGCAAAAACGTGCTGTTAGTTGGGTTAGCGTTAAGTGCTCATACCAACATGCAGCTACCAACTTTATCCATTGCTGCACTCGTATTGGATATATTTACAGTTATTCATATCCCTAATTATACGAGGAAAAAATTACATTTTGAATCTGTCAGTTGGCAATCAATTTCTCTAATTTTGTGATTATTGTCCAGTATACCATAGTAAGTTGGGGTTCGCAAAATATTTTTAACGTCATCACTGAAAATATTATCTTGGAATTTGTTTAAGAGATTAAGTCTAAATTTCAACCTGCGAACGGACAATGATTCCCATTTTAATTCATTTAATAGACTGGTTACGATAATAAGGTTATCGTACCGTCCCTTTACAAATCATCCCGAACTTCGCTGCACACGTTCAAGTTCGTTATTTAGACCGATTTCGTAGGGATCCCATACACTGGCAGCATATTCCAAATGAGGTCTAACAAGGGAAAAGTATCTGATTTCTCGTACATGATCGTCACATTTACGCAGTACTCTTTTGATGAATCCCAGTTTACGATTAGATTGCACCATAATTTCTTATATGTTTACTCCAGGAAAGATCTTGTGTCAGTCTTATTCCAAAATATTTAATGGATTCAATGTTTCACCAATGACAACAAGAGAACAACACCAGCGAATTATGCTAGATTCGACCAGATAAATAAGATTAAAGAGATAGAGTGTCGTACTGATAGTTTCAAAATGGCATTTTCCCCCGTACTATAAGAGAACAGAATAGGCAGCATAGCGAATGGATAGGTAGGGGAAATATTTTAGGGTCGTCTGTAGTCTATGATGCATGTATTTATCCCTTAAATACTATAGATACTAACAATCTAGTTGCATGAGACCCTATAGTTGCTTGTTTGCATGTCAATGGTGCATACTTGGTGATGCTCACCCCCTGCCACACACTCTCGAGTTGGCTTGCAAAATATCGTGTAAATGTAGATGTATATGAGACAGAAATATTATTGGTGAAAGACTACCATGTACAGAATGATTAAAGATGGATTATTTCATTAAATTGTTGAAATAGGAGGCAACGTACTTAGTGAAATTTCAAAATTATATAAATAAAATAAAACTGTTTTCTATTCCACACAAATATTATGAAATACCGCTCGTGCAGTTTTAACATTTTCATCTCATTAACAAGAGCTGAGTCAGATCTTGCTAATGACAGATTTTGGGAATGTTAAAACGTAGAAAGCATACTCCCTAAATAAGTATTGATTATGTTAAAAGCTAAAGGAGAAGGTGCTACATTTAATGGAGCTCGCAGCTTTGCGCCATAGTTCAGACAAGAATGATCAAAATATTTGGTAAGCCTAACATTCTTTTTCCATTAGAATCAACCCTATGGTAGAGGCAAATATAGTTGAGGGCTTTCAATTTCCAGGAGAGTAAACGGAGACATTAATAATGAGTGTAATCTTAAGGGGTCCCAAAATACGTTCTTTGACTGGGAGAAATGTGACTGAGAGAAGGCTTCTAAGAAGGTCGGATTAATTGAATTGGTTGGAAAATAACTCCAAGCTTCGAGGGAAAGGGCAGAAAAGCAAGGGAAGGGGAAACGACAAAGGAAATTCGAATAATTAAGGACATTAGGTTCAAGGGAGTTGTCGGAAAACGTTTCTTCAGCTCTAATAAGAAGGACAGATCCTGGTGTTCTTGAGGAAGAGCTTGAGATTGTAAAAGCACCTGCCGTAAAATTTTCAAGATAGAATGCGATAAATATTTTTAGAAAATACGTACATACATTATGTAAGGGATCCGAATGATAGATTCAAATGTCTTTTTCCCACGAACTATGAGAGAACAGAATAGACAGTATAGCAAAGGTGGGAGAAATATTGCTATGGTGGACTGTAGTGAATGATGTATGCATTAACAACCAGTAATTACTTTATTACTATGTAGATACTAACCATCTAGCTGCATGTGACCCTATAATCTAACATAAACTAACATAATGCAACTAGACAACATGCAGTAGCTTAGTTGCGTGTCAGTGGTGCATGTTTGGTGATCTTAACCCCCTCCCTTACACCCTCGCGTTTGCTTGCAGGGTATTGGGTGGATTTAGATGTTATATAAGATGAAGAATAAGTTCGGGAAAAATCTAAATGAGTTCTTTTCTTGGTATTTAGTTATCCCACGACGATATAATATTGTTTCCAGCAGTGCTGGGTAAAAAGTTAATCAATGTCAAACTATGAGATTGCTTCCGCAGAATGATTCATTCACAGTTAGTTACTGTGGATGATTTAGAGGTGAGGTAACAGTTCTTCTGACACTGAGTATGAGAGAAATCTAATATTTAAGAGGCATTAGGGATCAGTGTTCTATTATGTCGGCCTACCACGACATAATAATGCTCAGGAAATTTCAACACTGACTTCTTAGGTATTTGGAAGCGAGTATTTAAAAAAGCTTCAGATAAATTCGAACCCAGGATCCATTTATCATAAGTAATATATTTTCATTTCATTTAATTAGAATTACGATATATTTCATGGAGTATGTGATTACAGTTTAAATATTGCTGAAGGGAATATTTTCTTCAGAATCAACAAGAAACCTAAAATATATACACAAATCTTTCAGCGATCAAGAGACGACCTTTAATTATAGAGGCTTGCAGCAGAATTCCTCCGGTAGTCCTCGATTTGCAAAGGATATTGAAGAGTTTCGCGGAGGAAATTGGGCAATGCATGATTTTTTTAGCTCACAAATATTTCGTTAATGACGAAAATTGCGCAAAATTAGTTCCATCGCCGCAACAGGGATTCCGTTAAGAAGTTGTGAGCGTGACGCGATAATCGCTCACGAGAGATCTCGCGGAGGAAGCATTATCAAGCACGCAATACGACTTCCGCTCCATTTAGAATAATAAAAAAAGGACCCTTCCGTGCGCCCGACGCGCCATCCGTCGATATCAATCTTCACCTTCTCCTCCACATGAGGTCAGATGGTGATGTAATTCCCCCATCGTCTCAAGAAACTACCCACATGCCATTACCTCAGTCAAATTCACTATGCATTGAATCGGAATTTAAACGCAGAATTCCCAAAATAATAGCCATATTAAAAATCTACTCTACAGTCTCGCTTCTACTGCATGCGTTTTAGAATGTCTATTTCGAGTCAAATTGGTGTGCAGATTCTTGCTGCAGAGTTGGCATTACTTTTTAAGCACCACTCTGTATACCTCTTTGAACCATATCGAAGAGAATCTGTGCACTCCTTTGAATTGGCAATAGTTATTTTTCGACGTAAGCAGTAGAAATGAGACTGCAGTAGAGATAGTGGTCCATATTCAGAATCTGAACTCAGTTCTCAGCGCTACGCTGAGAAGTAAAGCCACCTTTCCTGGCAGAATCCGTACATCAATTTGTCTCGTTGTGAAGATTTTAGGACGTAAGGAGTAGTAGCATGACTTTAGTACAGATCCTGAATGTAGCCCTAATTCTCAGAGGATATGCATTTGCTGTCATTTCTAGCAATGCACCATTAAATTGGACCTACCCATTTTTTAAAGATTTTATCAGGTCATATTTAGAATCTCCACTGCAGTGTCGCTTCTACTGTTTACGTCCTAAAATCCCTGAAACGAATTAAATTGGTGAATAGAGTCAACGCATAAAGGTGATGTACTTCTAAGAATGACATGGGAAATGAGTTGTGATTTAAGTTCTGGGCCGTTATGAGAATCTTAACCACAGTCTCTATTCTACTGCATGCGTACGAGTTTAAAAGTTCATACAAATTCTCCGCAATATGGTTCGAAGCGTTAAACAGCATTACGCTGAGAAGTAATACTACCTTTGCAGGTAGAAAATGTACATCAATTTGACTCGCTGTAGGGGATTGAGGATGTTAGCTGTAGAAGTGAGACTGTAGCTGAGAATCTGATATGGTCCTAACTCTCAGAAGATAAAAATATTTTATTTCTACCAATAAAAAACAAAAATGTTCATTGAATGTATTTTTTGTGTTATACGTACTTTATGCTATTCGCTCCGTCCGACGCCCGAGATATTTGCGCTTTATGGAGAAGTCCCTTGAGGGCACACCTAAAATGCGTACAACTGTCCTAACATCACTTCAAATAGTGGTGTCTAATAAGATAAAATTCCATACTCCTTCTCAACAATCAAGAATCCGGGCTATCCCGAAGCTACGTTCCACAAATACGATTTCAAAGAGCTATTTGAAGTCATTTGTAGATGCGCATATTTAGTAATGGAAATTGGCACCATCAGTATTCCAGAGGGATATTAAATAAATATCCAACGAGTATTCATGAAGAAGACTTTTTTTTAGTAGAAAAAAAAATTCAATTTCAGTGGCTGGATTAGGAAGTGCTATAGTTAATTCCCTGCAAAATCCGTTTTTAGGCATTCTCGTAAGAGGGCACTCATCATCGCAAGGAATTAAAAGTGTGAGAAATATAATTTCCTCCGACCATCTCCGAATCACATCTTTCTTTCTGCCTCTCATCACGGAAGCTTCTCCAGATAAAGATCTTCATTTAAATTTCTTCATTTTCGTAATTGAAGAAGCTTGAGGGTTAAGCGCAGTAGCTGCGGTAATACTACCGCTATTAACTTATCCTCGAGAGAGTGAACGAGGTTATCACCGCTTCGCTTTCAGGGAAAGCAAAGTCAGCTGCAGCAGCAGACAAAGAGGACAACGAGAGGTCAGGAGAGTGGCGAGGGATATTCAAAAATATCAACTGATTAGGTAATCTTTAGGCAGCTTAGCCGAGTGGTCTAAGGTGCTGAATTTAGGCACCAGTCCGGAAGGGCGTGGGTTCCAATTCCACCGCCGTAAAAATTTTTCATCTGAAAAAGCTCGATATTTTTGACAAAATAATTCAAAGAATGGGCCACTGATTGCCTAACGGTCACATCCATCCAGAAAAAAACAGTTGCCACCAGCATCTGATGTTTTCATTCGTAGGTTGAAATTTAGACTCAATCTCTTAACTAAATCCAAATCAATATTTTAACCGAAGACTTTAAAAATATTTTGCGAACTCCAATTTACACTGGTAGACTGGACCATAATCATTCAAATAGAGAAACTGATTGCCAAACTATCAGTTTCTAATGTCCTTTCCTCGTAGAATTAGGGAAATGAATAGCTGTAAATATATCCAATAGTATAAATACGAGTGTATCAGTGGATAGCATAGGTCCTTCTAACTTAAAGTTCTATTACCAACGCGCAGTTGTATAAGGATTTTAAGTTATCCCAACTAAAGGCATGATTTTGCATGCGTGCTTTGCAAATTTATCTTTTTTAAATTTTGAAGTTTAGACTAAAATATAATTACAATTCCTTTTTCTGCATGATACGTAATGCATGTTTGGTGTGAATTCACCCCCTGCCACACACATTTATGGTGGCTTAAAGGGTGTTATGTAGATGTACATGTAGACCCTAGAGAAGAAACAAAGACTTGAAATTCGTCAGCGAACATCTTGCGGGGTGAAAAACTTTCGTGAACACTCGCCCGACTGCCTATGTGATTAACAGAAGACTGAATTTTCGCCATCACGTCAAATGAATAATTTCACCTGATTCCTATGCGAAAGTGCCCTGTATGAGAAAAGATTTGATATTACTGTTTATTTTTACTGCAAAGTTAGCGCATCTAACATTTCTACCTCGTGGAAGCGGTTAGACATTCACAAGTTCAGGTTTTAATCATACAATTGAAATAGCTATGAACGCTGCTAGAAGATGCCTGCGATGGCCAAGATATTTGATCATATAGCCAAAAACTCTTGCAGGTTTAACATCCCTTTCAAGTTGAGAAAATTGATTTTCAAGCGTAATCAAGTCGATCTGCCTCTTTTGGTGCTACTATTGAATACAACCACGTGATCACGAGTGAATATTTTAATGCCAAATGCTAATTAAAGTTTTCATTCTTAATTCTCACTTATCACAGACTTCGTAGATGAGCTAAATGCCATTTCTCAAATTGATCAAAGAATGAAATGAATTTTTATGGTATAATTACGCTACATAACTTCTAGATTTGCGTAAATTCCGAAAGAATATCGTATAATGTGAGGGAGGCCATGAAAAATATTTCAACAAGCATTATTTATGAGCTGTCATTCTTCCTCTCATGTAAATTACATGTAAGATGACCGATGGTATGTGACATTCCATGAGCAATCTTACATAACAATCATTTCCTTATGACATCAATTCTTCCCCTATTAACCAAAACACTAATAAAATTACACTTCTCCAACGAACCACTCAGGTTGACAAATCATCACTCCAGCATTCTTAAGGTTACATGATGGTATTCCTCCTCCATCACAGCTCTTGTACTTGTTTTTGGGTTCAGCTTAACAACAAGTGAGGAGTGGGTGTAACAATAGCAGCTGGAACTTCTGAGAAGCAAGTTTACTCCACTCGTATGTACCCAATGACAACAGGCGGAAAAATCTTCGATAACACGCTTAACAAGGGAATAAAAAGTTATTTTTCCATTGGGATTAAAGACCCGAATACGTGTCAAGGACTGCCTCCGCAAAGGCCATTAGTTCCTCCGGCGATATCGATGTCTCCCAAAAGAGAAGAATGCCTCGACTCGTTTTCGCAGCAATTAGCGATTGAAAACTAGCCTTCACCGCTAATTGCTCTTCATCCTTGAGCAACGTTGAATACGATTCTAATCAGACTGGGCAATGGCCCTTCGCTTCCCTCACTCCACAATCGGCGCGTCATCGGGCCCTTTTTATCCACATCTGCATAATCATCCTCACACTACCCTCTAAGCCTCCACGAGGGTGTGTGGCAGGGGGTAAAGATCACACTTTTGACATGCAGCTAGGCTCTGACATGGAAACATGTTAGGTAATAGGGTCACATGCAACTAATGGTAAGTATCCACATAGTAATGAAGAGAATGGTTTTTAATACATGTATCATGCACTATAGACTAACAATAATTCACCTTCCTATCCCTTTTCTATGCTGCCTATTGTGTTCTCTTATAGTGCGGGGAAAGAATGACATTTTGAATCTATCAGCACGACAATCTATCTCACTAATATTTTTAAATCTGATTGAATCTAGCATAATGCGCAGGGTTTTCTAATATATATCTTACATCTTCAGTAAAGTTATCCGTTTTAAATTCCTGCAATAGATTTAATCTGTGATTTAACCTATGATCTGATAATGATTTCTAAGCTTATTTTTATATTAACTCTGATACAATACTGAACCTATCGTTACACCTTTTAACAAATCTAGCTGCTCTACGCTGCACACTGTCTAGCTTTCTGATTAAAATAATTCATTGTCCAAGGGCAAGCAATGACTCGCGTGTCTCGGAACCACTGGGTAATTCAAACCATCCGGGGGAGGTTTATCGGAGGGGGTTTCTCGGGAGAGGGGGTACTATTATGCACTCTATAACCGACTGCTGGCAAACTATTCCCATCTTCTTACTCGTGGGAATGCTGATTTTTATCCTCTCGCGAAATACCCGCGATATCTAGGGTCTGTGCCCTACCAAACGGGGGAAATTACCGAGGGTCATATCGCTCCCTGAGGCAGTAGAAGGGGTTAGGGAGCCCTATCTCAAACACATGGCGAAAGGAGCTCGATTCCTAAGCATACGAAACGCTTGCAATTGATATGAAAAACGACAGGAATGTTCCAAGAGGTTCCTTTGACGAGTTCTTCCATTTTATTCAAATCTACCGTCTGAAACCCTCTTAAAAGGTCAAACTTTTAAAACCCAGTCTTCTTCCCTCTAAAGCGCATTCTCCTTTACTGTGGCAGCTATGTTTTAAAACCACGATCTATACTCTTTCTTCAATACAGTGCGAAAATATCAATCTTTGGTTTACAAGATGGTACCCGCACCTATAGGCATTTTAGACAGGGAGAAGAGGTACAAAAATGGGAATGGAAGAATGAGGAGCAAGGTAGAGAGTACCCCAGTGTCGACATTAGCCTACTCTGAACGGAAGGCGCCAAGGGGACCACGGCTTAACGTTCCATCCGACGGACGTAGCACTGTACTCAAACTTTTCTAAAACTGAACTAGAATTCTCTACACTCGAATTATTTTCCACTTTCAGGATTCGAACTTGGTGCGAGAGGCCAGTGCTATTTCCCATACAACAACTCGATCCCGAAATCCAGTGTGATAATAGCTCGGGACTTACTTTCTATTTTATAAATTTCGTACATTTCCACAGAGTATTTTACACGGGTGTTTTCAAGTCTGTTTCCGCACTAATAGGCTCTTCAGACCGGGAGGAAAGGTATAAGGATAGGAATGGAAGGGATGGGGTCCGAAGGATGTGGTCTGAATTGCATGATCTACCTTTTGACGGGGAGCATGTCTATGGGTGTTTTCAAGTCTGTTTCCGCACTAATAGGCGCTTCAGACCGGGAGGAAAGGTATAAGGATAGGAATGGAAGGGATGGGGATAGGATAAGGTCTGAATCCAGGTTCAGGAATGAAAGTAACACGTAATACAATTGATTTTTAATTGCATTCACTAGTGATGGAGATAAAAGCCAGCTTAAAACTATCTATCCACGGTAAGCGAAATATTGATTTACTATCTTTATGACTATGATTATATTTTCTGTTTTTATTATTATTTTATTTTTCCATTGCGACCTTATTTTGTGATTTCGCAACTACATTCACCCAAAGATGGAATACAGACGGAAATCGTCAATCGATAGCAGTGCTACCTAGTGAAATCCGGAGTGGTTTAAATAATATATTCAGAGGAAAAAGGTCTATCACTTCCGACAAAATGTAAGAACAGCACTCTTTTCATAATTGTCCGTAAATGGAAGTCACGCGTGCGCATCTCCGTCCCCAGTGGAGCCCTCTCTTGACTGACTCTGTTGCTAACTCTCCGCCCGCTTGTTTCCCCATTGGCCGCACGACTGTCCCTCACTGCATCACTTGCATCCAAGCTTTCGCTTCCCAAGTACCGAGAGGCCCACAATGTTCCCCGATACCCACATTATCTCATGAATGCGCGTGATCCAAACTACTGCATGATTCTCTCTCTCTCGTTCCCACAGCGAATATAGCTAATCATTTGCAGGAACAATGACAAGGACCTAGTTTCCCAGACAAAATTATAGATTGGCATCCGGTTTCATACTCCTCTGTTGGCAATTCCTTGTTTAAAACTCAATGCTCTGGTTTTCTACTCCACTTGTACCCTTTTTTCCCTTGTTAGACCTCATTTGGAATATGCTACCAGTGTATAGGATCCCTACGAAATCAGTCTAAATAATGAACTTGAACGTGTGCAACGAAGATTGGCAAGATCTGTAAAGGAACGATACGATAATTATATTAGCGTAACCAGTCTATTAAATGAATTAAAATGGGAATCATTGTCACATCGCAGGTTGAAATTTAGACTTAATCTCTTAAATAAATTCCAAGATATTATTTTCAGTGATGACGTTAAAAATATTTTGCAAACCCAACTTACTATGGCAGACTGGACCAAAATCATAAAATTAGAGAAATTTATTGCCAAACTGATAGATTCCAAATGCCCTTTTTCCCTCGTACAATTAGAGATACGAATAACGGTAAATATCCATTGCTACTCTGCAATCGGAGATCGGAGAGTAGAAATGGATAGCATTGGTAGCTGCAAGTTGGTATGAGTACTTAAAGCTAACCCTACTAACAGAAGGTTTTTGCATGTTTGCTTTGCAATTTATATCTTTTTTAAATAGTGAAGTTCTGACTAGTATATTAATACTATTCATTTTTTATGCATGATATGTAGTGCATGCTTGGTGAGAAATCACCCCCTGCCACACGCCTTTGTGGTGGCTTGCAGGGTATTATGTAGATATAGATGTACCTCTTAAAAAAAACCAGTTCAATCTTATCTCTCTATGGTCTAAAAATAATTCACTTTTAATCTAACGATTATACATACAGTATGTACTTGGTGTAAAAATTGCGAAAAATTGCTCCCAGTAATTTTTCTGTGACTTTCCAGCAGGGATGTGACCCGAAAAGGCACGTTTCGTTTCGTGCCGTACCTGGTAGGCACCCGAACTCAAGAGTCCAAGCCTCGGCTTTGAGTGAGACCGATCCCTTCACCGCGGGTGGTTTATAGCTGAGCTGTCACACTATAGTTTACAACTTCTTAAAGTTAAACAAAAATCGCACAATTATGTTCATGTTTGTGTTGTACTATTCACGTTGTTGAAAATGTTTTTTTTACACAGTTATACGATATATATTAACCATTTTACGTGCATTAGTAAACCAAGCCAGTTTAATGTACATTAAATTACTAAAGTATGTAAATTGGTTAATATCTATCGTATGACTGCGATGAAAAAACCATTTTCATCAGCGTGACTAGTGCAACACAAAGACGAATATAGCTTTGTGATTTATGTCTAACTTTAAGAAGTTATAAACTATAGTGTGACTGGTCAGTTGGTGCTATAAACCACCCATGGTGAAGGGTTGGGTCTCCTTCAACGCCGAGGCTCGGACTCCGAGTTCGGTGCATCCCAGGTACGGCACGAAACGTAAAGTGCCTTTTCGGGTCACATCCCTGCTTTCCAGTGAGACTTGTGTATTTTAAATTAATGTGCTGTGTCCCTATGCAATGATGGTGACCAATGTCGTTACTTTCAATCGACGGTAAAGACAAGTATTACACCAGACTTCAAATGGTTGCTCCCCTTTAACTTCAGAACCGGGAATAAATCTTCCTTCCTCTGTGACGATTCAGAAAGTGAGGCATGTTCTGGCAGAGTGCAACAAATACCAGGAAATACAAGAACGGTTTAAAATAAGATGAGAACCACCTGGTAACCTTGGTAACAGTTTGTAAACAGTAAACAATTTAACTAACTTTTTTAAGTGAAAGAGACTTGTTAAAATTAATGCCAGTAAGTTAAGTACTTTCTATGGGATAATTACGCGGCTAACCTTATAAGACACTTAGTATCTCTTAGTATCATAATCTCTGATTAAAGAGTACGTAGGAAGTGTAAAATGGCCACTTCTGTTGGAATACCCCAAAAAGTAAAAATCTAATCTATAATCTTTCACTTGAGAGGCAAAAAACACGTTTCACGGACTACTGTAACTGAGTCCGAAAACACAACTTGGATAAAATATTCATTCTTGTTTTAAATTTACAATAGCGGAGGATTTTATGCATTCATTTTTAATTTGCATGCCGTCACGTTCTGCTTCAGGAGAAATGTGGTGAAATTATTGCGTTCTCCCGCATTTAAATGTAAATTTCCTCTGAGAGCGAAAGCATTCCACTTTCACTCTAGAGCTGGCTGCGGGTCGCCCTTCTCAGGGGCGGTAGGACCCCCTGGACCCCCTCCACCACTCCCTGGGCCCTCAAGGGTTCTGCCCCTGAGGCTCCTGGATGACAGGGACAGGCTCGGATGACACCATGTCCTCATTGATTTGAATACCGCTGGGATATACTCAAAATTTACACGTGACTTCATATCGCCAAAGCTTCGATCCATCGACGTCGCGATGTAAATTGATAGTATCACTTGATATCGTTCGATAAAGCATGTGGCCTCATATCGCAAATTACTATCCGTCAAGTGATATCGCTTATCAAATGGTACTCCGTATCATACAAAAATAGTTGACATCACATGAAACCTATATCGCGTGAACAGCATCATCATCATAAGTCAACAATCCTCAGATTGGTTTGATGCAGCTCTCCACTGAGTTCTTTTATCAGCTTATCTCTTCATATTTACGTAATTCTTTTCTTTCACATCCTTTATCACTGTTCCATATATCACACACGAGGCCTTCCTTTGCCATTCTTCACTTCCACTTGTCCCTCGACGATTGCCTTCATCAGGCCATCATGTCTCATGATGTGGCCGATCAAGTTGTCCCGTCTTCTTCTTAGGGTATTCAGAAGACTTCTTTTTCTCCCACTCTTGTTAAAACTTCCTCGTTACTTACTCTGTCGATGCATTTAATATTCATCATTTTTCTGTAGCACCACATTTCGAATACTTCCACCCTTTTCTATTCCGCTGCTGTCATTGTCCATGCTTCACTGCCATAAAGAAACACGCTCCAGATGTACGTTCTGATGAACTGTTTCCTTAATTCTATGCTTGTATTTCCAGCGGTAAGTAGATTATTATTTTGATAAAATGCTTTTTCGCGTAGACTATTCTGCTGACTATTTCTTTCTTGCTTCGTCCGTCGTTGGTTACACTGCTTCCAAGGTAACAGAACTCTCTCACCTCTTCCAGCTTTTTTCCCTAGTATAACGTTGGTTTTGGCCTCTTCTCTCTTGCTGCACACCAATATCTTAGTCTTCTTCTTATTGATCTTCAGCTTATATCTGGCCATTGTCCTTTCCATGGTTGTTAGCATCTTATTCAGCTCCTTCTCTGTCTCTGCTATGAGAGCTATGTCATCAGTGAGTCGTAGCATGCTGATTGTTTCTCCGTGGATTTTCACTCCAGAACACTTCTCCTTGACGTCATTGATGGCTCTCTCGATGTAAACATTAAAAATTACGGGAGACAGTGCACAGCCTTGTCTCACTCCCTTCCTTATTCTTGCCTCTTCACAGCTGGGTCCAGATTTAATCACAGCAACTTGGTTTTTGTACAGACTGTGTATAATTCTTCGGTCATTGTAGGACACTCCAATTCCTTTCAGAAGTCCAAGCATTTAATTCCAATCCACGTTATCTAAAGCCTTCTCTAAGCCCACTTATGCAATGAACGTAGGCTTGTTCTTCTCCATTTTCTTCTCTATAAGCAGCCTAAGGGCCAGTATTGCTTCTCTTGTACCCTTACTTTTCCTGAATCCAAATTATTCTTCATCCAGGAACTCCACTGCTTTCCGTTCTATTCTTCTGTAGATGATCCTTGTCAATATCTTCGATGCATGCGTTGTCAAGCTTATAGTTCTACAATATTCGCATTTCTCCGCCCTCTTCTTTTTGGGAATCGGAATGATGATATTTTTCTCGAAGGCCCTGGGTATTTATCCTGTTGAGTACATGTCGCAGATGGACTTGTAAAGATGGGTTAATGTCTTATCTCCTATTTTATTTATTAGTTTTGCAGGAATATTATCAATTGCAGAGGCCTTATTCATGCGAAGGTCCTTTACTGCAGCGTCAAATTCCGATCTTAATATTGATGCTCCTATAGCATCCTCTTCGACTTCTCTTTCCTCTTCAATAATTTTCGTGCTGAAATTGTTCCTGTTGTATAACTTTTCCAGATATTCTTTCCATCTCTTCACTTTGTCTTCATTTTCAATCAAAAGTTTTCCATTCTTGGTCCTTATGGCATTGTATCTTATGCTCCGTTCTTTGAAGTAGTTCCTCACTATCCTCTAGGCAGTTTACACCTTTCCAAGAGCAATGTTGTTTTGAACATCTTCGCTTAGGTTCCTCGTCCACATTTCTCTAGCTTTCCTGGCATTCCGACTGATTTCGTTCCTTATTGTTTGTAACAAAGTTACTCTTCTTCCGTTTTCGCATTCTTGTTCTTTCTTCTTTCTTCAATCAGGTATAAGACTTCTTCCGTGATCCATTGCTCCTTCATGGCCACTTTTCTTCTTCCAAGAGCTTCCCTTGCGACTTTCTGTAGTCCACATTTAATGTTTTCCCAACGATCTTCCACTGATTCCTCAGTCAGGTTCTCTCCTATGATGTTTCCCACCGCTTTTCGGAATGCCGGCTGATGTTAAGCCTCCTTCCGTTTTTCTACTTGCCATGTGTTATTCACTCTTTTCTTCAATTTCTTGAATGTTAGATGGCATTTCATCATCACTAAATTATGGTCACTGTCGATGTCTGCCCCAGGGTAGCTTTTGCAGTCCTTCACCGGGTTCCTAAATCTCTGCTTCACTAAAATGTAGTCCATTTGAAAACTTCTTCTGTCTTCTGGCATTTTCCAAGTGTATCTTCTTCGGATATGGCTTTTAAACAACGTGTTGTAAATCAATAACTTATGCTGTGTACAGAACTCCAGTAGTCTTTCTCCTCTTTCATATCGATTACCCAATCCATATTTCCCAGTTATTCTTCCATCTTGACCTTCGCCGACAACCGCGTTCCAATATCCTAAAATAATTAGGTTTTCTTCTCCTCTTACATGTTTATGACTTCCGTCATACTTCACAGACATCTTCCACTTCTTCATCTTCGTAGTCCGTCGTAGGCATGTAAACCTTAACCACTACGGTATCTACAGGTTTGGACTATGCACAGGTGTGTATAGCTTCCGCTCCAGAAGTCTCCTTCTTCGGGCCACTACATTTCGCTGATTCCTAGTACGTCGAGTTCCATTCTTCGCATTTCCACCTTTAGGTTTTCCAGTTTTCCGCAGGTCCGAAGCGATCTCATGTCCCATGTTCCTTCACTAAAATGCTAATCAACTTGACTGACTTACTCTCTCGGGTAGTCCCCGCCCGGAGATCCGAATGGGGGACTATTTTACCTCCGGAATATTTTACTCGAGAGTGTTCCATCACGTCTTAATTGAAAGAAAAAGTGGAGCAGCTGCGACTCCTCGGGATAATAATGTGGTGGTTTCCCCCTGCCTACAACATCGCAGTACTACAGCATACCTTGGGAAATGGTATTTACTCATCATACAGCATCATACGACACACTTCTTTATATCTCGTCGGCTGCCGTATCCTTATCACAAGGCAATTTTTCGCTCATATCGCAATATCTCAGAGTCCTATCGGCGAGGTAGCAATTAGGTGAAGAGGTCATTTCCGGAGGCGATAGAAGCTTTCGCGGGACCTTCTCTGTCCCTGGGACCCTTCGCGCCCCGACGAAAATCAACCTCCCACGGATTCGCGTATACGACGCCCTGATTTCGCCAACTCCGCCTAATTAACAGTCGGCTTCATTAAATATCCAATCTTCTGAAATTACTTCAGAATCATTTTGGACTTACATTCACAATGGAGTAACCGAATGCTTCGTGATAATTCCATTTTGATGGCTCTGATCCGATCGAAGGAATCGCTGAACAAAACCCTTATTCTCCTGGACGAGGGTTGATACACTTCATCCCCCCTGCCTTTCTGTTCATCCCTGTCTTTCACATTTTGTGTACTCTAGATATCATTTCCATCTAACTGAAATACCAACACTAGATTGTCATGTGATAAGAGAAAACCGAGGATGTATTGGTTTAAAAAAGAGTTGCTGCTTAGTGTATCCAATGCTCATATTGCAGTCAGTGTCGTCTGCTTAATCCGCTGCCAATATAATCAGACATTACATGTAATTGAGCGATATTTTTTGGGGATACTTAAACCGTGCTGAAATAACAAGCCCTTACATATTTTTTTCATTTCCAGCGATTCGGATTTTGAAGCTAAGAATCGGATGAATAAACTCACCATTCGCGAGTAATGGTAGTAACTACATACATGTGTGCGCATCATTACGGAACTGAAGCAGAATATGAAAATAAATCTTCCTTTTTGGTGGACTAGGGTGGAATACAAACTGAAAAAATGAAGCTACTGGTACTCAAAACGATACCGAAGGCTGATATTTCTTTCATCCTGAGTTGCTTCTCCTATGAAGTGTAAGCAGGGTTACATCGACTCCCTGCACCATCATGCCACATCATGATGCATTTAAACTCCGATAATCATAAATACCTAACTTAAACAATTATTTCATAACTTCAGTATTAAATACTTTTGGCTCCTTGTATTTCTTTCATTTTTCAGCGAATGTCTGTTTCATGGAATGTAAAATACGTTATCCATGAAGTTTGCAAAGGCTGGCGCGATAGCAAAATCTTCAAACCGTTCACTGGTGGTAGTGGGGAGCGAAACTCAACCATAACTGCAAATTTGTGATTTTGAGAGAACTAGAACGAAAATCTGAGTGACAAAAGATCACGATTCGATGCATGTGGAGTTTGAGAGGGAGCCGTCGGAAATATTACCCCACGTTCAAGCACCGCACCGACCCTATCTAAAGGCGCACGCCCTGCTGGGTCCGAGAGAGAGTCCTCGGGAAGGAAGTCGTCTGGCAAAGGAGTATGGAGGGGGGTGAGGGTGTGGGGGGAGTCGGCAGGAAGAGGTTTGCTCGCATTGCGCGCGCGACGGAGTTTGAAAAAGGGCCGCAGCTCGGGCGTGAAATTGACCCTTGGAAGTGCCTCGACCGCCCCTATGAGAGGGCACAGGGCGTTGCCAAGCAACCCTCACCATAAACGCCTAATCTGTCGGAGAAATGTAAAGCGGATTTCTTTACCATGGGTTTTGAGAACATGAAAAACTGCTTAACACGTTCAAATTTAGAATAACGAAACATTGATTTGGATTGTATATGTTGATTTGGATTGTATATGTTGTTTTAGACTTGTTTTGTTCGTTCGTGTACGGCTACCATTTCAACACAAAACTTGGGCATGTAACTAAGTAAAGATATTTTTAAAGGATGATTTGTGATGATGATAGTTGGAAGCTGCATTGCAAGTGAACCTGCTTTACTCCGTGGGTGAATTTAGATTGCCTAAGAGTACATACAAAAGGTAATCTACATTGACGTCTACTTAATACCCAGCAAGTCATCATGCATGAAAAGGATTAGTGATTATATTCCAGTCTAAACTTAACAATTTAATAAAGGTAAGAATATCAAAGTAAGCAGGAAAAAACATGCTGTCAGTTGGCTAAGCTTAAAGTCCATATACCAACATGCAACTACCTATGCTCTTGGAAATATTTACAACTATCTCAAATCGTACGAAGAAAGGACATTTTTAATCTATCAGTTCGGCAATCAATTTCTCTAATTTTATGATTATGGTACAGTACCATAGAAAGTTGGAGATCGAAAAATATTGTTGACGTCATCAGGGAAAATATTGTCTTTTAACCCAAAACCATCAACCTGAGATACCTTACTTGTTAGTTGAAAAGTTGACTAAGATTGGTTGAATTGAAGAACCATACATGCAAGACAGTGCTTCGCAGTGTGCCGAATAAGAATCAGGACATAGTTTACGCCTCACCTGATTGCTGTTCTTACTTAACATATATGCATAAAATGGCGTAGTTTAAAAGATTAAAGATCATTCTAGATCCTTTACGTTTTTCGTGGCTTTATATTTCCCTGAAATCCAAGGATTGCTCCCAAAATATAGGTTATTTTTGGCTATATTCTCTTTAGTTTTATTCTTTTCTCCTTCCCTACGTTCCATGGATCATTTGTTGGCATAAATATTCATAATATAGTGGTATATTCCTAGCATTAAATGTTGAGAATTAGAAATTTTTATCTTCGTATCAGCTGGCGTAGCGAGGGAAAAGCCGACTGTTTGAAAATACTATTATAGCCAAGATATCCACCGCCTCAAAGGGCCCGTAATCCAACAAATCATCTTTTTACACATCCATTCAATTATAAATAAACATCAGTATCGGAAAATTTCAAATAAACTATGCGTGTAGGTGAACGGCAATAATGGCGTCTTTAGCATTTTAAACCAACGGTAAGGATGCATATTAAGGTATATGTCGTCATTAAATACATGCAGCACCGTGATTTTTCCAGCAAAAAGAAATTGCTTGATTTACAACAGTTGACTTCCTTTCAAGTACATGCACTTTGTGAGAGCAAATTCATTAGCTTTTAACAGCATCTCTCATTGGCATAGCCTTATAACTCCTTAATTACATGGCCTTCATCATGTGGTGCAATGTTTAATGACCGCAATTGCTTCAGTGACCTCATTCCCCTGGTCATATTTTCATAACTGCGAGTACCGTTAAAACGTGTGCACCTAATTGCGAACTAACGGTCAACTTAGCATTAAAACACTGCGATCACAACCTATCCTGAAGCGAAGGAAAAATCTGCTCCGTGGCAATATGGCATTGAAATGTCTCCGTACGGACGGTAAAGCGCCTCCTCGCGATGGGCGAAATCCAACATTGGTATACGATTCCACTCAGTGGTACAGTCGACCGATTGACAAATGAAGAAGTCCTAATAAGAGTGGGAGAAAAGAATTCCGCTGAAAACTATAAAAAGAAGATGGGACAACTTAATCGGCCATATCTTAAGACACGATGGCCTGATGAAGACAATCGTCGAGGGAAAAGTAAACGGGAAGAATGGAAAAGGCAGGCCTCGTTTGAGGTATATGGAACAGGTTGTGGAGGATGTAAAAGAGAGGAATTAACTCAGTATGAAGAGGTTGGCCGATAGAAGAATTGAGAGGAGGGCTGCGTGAAACCAATCCTAGGATTGTTGGCCGATGATAATGATGATGACAATTTTTTCATAAAGATAGTGAATCCCAAAGATCAGAACAAAGAGAGTAACGTGTCTATGTCTGTATGTCATACAAAGAAATTATAAAATTAGCGTAATTTCTCCTTCAGTTTTGATCCTCAAATATATTTTATTATATTAGGTTCCAGGCAGCTGTTTCAAGAACGTTGTAGTATATATTCGATAGAGACGATCAATCGTCATTTGCATCATTTATGACATGGGGCTGATTGGATATCGAAAGGAATTTTTCAGGGAGCGGATAAAGTGTGAACTCGGCATTAGCCGCCTCTAAACGTAAGCTGCCAAGGGGAGCACTGTTTGACTTCCCATCCGACGGACGGAGTACTGCACTCTAAGTACTTTGCACTTATCACTCAAGAGGGGACCGGTGTACACATGAAAATTTCCGGCCAAAGCTGGCATTCATAGCCACGGATTGGAAACGCTTACTCTTGCTACCACTCCACCAACCTGGTCCCAGTCCGATTCGAAGGAGAATGCAAGAACAAGATATACACAGCCATAAGTTACGATACCGAGGAAGGCGCGGAAGTCACGATATCAGCTGAAGATCGATAGGAATAAGAATAAGAAATTAGTGTGGATCGGGTTGGTGTGGTGGCTAGAGTACTGGCCTCCCATCCCGAGGGCCCGGGTTCGATTCCCGGCAGTGGCGGATTTTTCAGTGGAAAACCGGTCCCCACTTGAGTGCCTAGTGGAGGGCATTTCAAGTACAGTACTCCGTCCTTCGGATGGGACGTTAAGCCGTGGTCCCCTTGGTGCCTTTTGTTGAGAGTAGGCTAATGCCGACGCCGGGTTTCTCTCCACCCTTCCTCCGTTCCCTAAAAACTCCTACCATTACCCAATTACCCACCTATCCTATATGGCGCAAATGACCTCAGCTGTCGGTCGCCTCCCCTAAATAACCAACCGAATAAGAAATTAGTGTGCAGCAAGTAAGAAGAGGCCAAAGCCTACGTTAAACTAGGAATACAAAAACTTGAAGAGGTGAAAGAGTTCTGGGAAGTAACTGGGAAGCCGAGTAACCAACGATGGACGAAGCAAGGAAGAAATAGGCAGTAGAATAGCCCAGGCAAAGACGGCATTCTACTAAAATAAGAACCTACCTACAGACGCGAATACAAGTTTGGAAGTGAGAAAACATTTCATTAGAACGTATATCTGGAGTATGCTACTAGCAGCAAAACATGGACGATAACAGCAGCAGAGAAATAAAGGCTGAAAGCATTTGAAATGTGGTGCTACGGATGAATGATGAAGATAAAATGGTTCACCGAGTGACAAACGAAAAAGTCTTAAGAAGACTGCGAGATAAAAGAAGTCTTTAAAAGTGGACGGGACAACTTAATCGGCCATATCTTAAGACACGATGGCCTGATTAAGACAATCATCGAGGGAAAAGTGAACGGAAAAAATGGCAATTGAAGGAGTCGCATGGGATATATGGAGCAGGTCGTGAAGGATATGAAAGAGAGGAATCATGCTAATATGAAGAGTTCGGCCGATAGAAGAATCGAGTGAGGGCTGCATTAATCCAATCCTAGGATTGTTGACCGTTGACGATGATCGCGGAAGGGGCAATATTCATATTTGGCAGATATGAGTCGATCATGTGCACGAATTGATAATTGATCTCTCAAGAGAGGAAGCAAAGTGGAGACGAAGGAAGGGACCTTCTTGCGCCCCCAGTCTCAGGTCCGTCTACCTCGGAGGCGATCGCCCCGAGGCGGTTCTCACGTCGGGGCTGCTACCGTCCGCTGATTAATGGGCGGTTTCCGGCTACATGGCCGCTTACATGTTCCATCCGACGAGGTGCGTCCCCGATGAAAGGGAATCACTTCCGCTGACCTGAAAAGACGTTGCTTGCTCTCCGCGAATTGGTCAAATGTCTTGGGAGCAGCGGAAGATCCGGTGAACGGCGTGTGAGACGAACGCCCTCAATCGGGTCCCACGACAATCCCCTGCGGTACCACGTCGCTGCGGAGGACGACGTGAATCGGGTATCGAAAATTTCTCATTTGTATTTATTCCTTGACTGAGAATTCTCGAATACCTGCTACTAAATACTCAAATCAACTAACTGAATACCTATTATACTTGTAAAAAAAATCGTGGCTGCCAGTGACTGCGAAATTAATTACCACCAAACAAGTGGATGGTTAGCGTTATCCATACATCGGACCGTATAATGGGGGCGTTTACTCGGAACCGAAATCGCAATTTTGTGCTCGAAATCCTTTGATGGAAACAAAAAATGAATTTTAGTGAAAAAGTTAATCTTCTAACCACAACCATTCACTCATAAATCAAAAATTAAAATAAGAAAAAGGTACGCCCACCGAAAAAGCTGCTGTGATAACATTGACGTCATTTCCTCCCGTCCTTGACTGCTTTTCGTGGTAGGGAAGGGAGTGGATGGGGATTCTCGGAAGGTCTGCTCGCACAGATGCTGTCGCAAATGTCCTATTAGCAGAGTCAACTCTGCCCCCCCATTGCGATAAGGCGAAGTAGCGTCGCGGGCTCAGTTGTGATTGGTCGAAGTCGATATGCGTCAGAGGTTGCACCCACTTTTCCGAAAGGGTTAAAACATCAGTTTTTCGCCGCTTATAACTCGATAAATAATTGACGGATCAGAAAACGGAAAAATACGGGTCTTTTTATTTTACAAACTCTATAAGATTCGGCAATAAAAAAATATGGTAAACGACCCCATTGATTCCAATATGCAAATTGCGTGTTTTACATACATTTGAATACCTGGGTGAAGGGATTCCATTTTCCATACTCTCACTCCCTGAGTTAATTTTCAAATTGGTGCAACAGTATTTACTTTTTAATGAATCATCACCAAGCTGTACAGCAAATAAGCGCTGAACTATTCTTTTTTTTGGAGGACCTTGAGAAACGCAATCACTCTTATGGTGGACCCCCCTCTGGACGACCAGGCGATGGCTCATGGGCGCTCATCCTACCTTCACACGCGTGTCCAATTTCGCCTCAGGACGCCTCGTGCCCTGTATGGATGCTCCGCGCGCATAATCGCCTCTACCCGGCTCGGATTCTGCGGAGATGGCTGAAGATGCGACATCATCTTGTCGACTCAAAACTACCGCTTTACTTTTTATAAGGTTTGTAAGGTGGCCAAGGGGCGTTCGAATAGGTCTCTGGACAAATTTTTAAATCGTCTCGAAATGTCTTGAAAGGCTGCTTTAAAAATTGTAAACGATACTAAAACAGCTAAAAGATGGTAAATGTGTATATATTTAATGTATTTTTCAAGAAATTAGGAAAATGAATGCCCAAAGAACGCGCCCACTTTAAAACGTATTATGATTGGCCGGCTGAAAGTGACGTCAGGTCCTGCAATGGTGAGGAAAACGCAGGCATGTGGACGTAATTTTCAATTTTGATTGTCGGATTTAAATAACTTTGGTGGGGTTAAGGAAGGCTACGAACATTTATGATTTCATTAGATGATATGGAGCCTGAATTTGTCAAAGCTGGCGAAATAAATTCGCCAGAAGTCTCCACTTTAGCAATGTTTTCATACGTATCAACACCATGCTCAAAAGCAGCGAAATGCTTTTGTGGTCGTTTAAGCTTCGAAGAAAAGCTCGTTCAAGCGTAAAGTCAGAGAGTTAATATGGTGTGGTAAAAACATCTCAAAGTTTAAAATTGAATATTCACAATTGAATTTCGCAATACTTTGACACATGATCTTTCCTGGGGTAAACACACACGTGAAATAATGGGTCAAGCGAATCGTAAACTGGGATTCATCAAAAGAGCACTGGGTAAATGTGACTTTTCCCTTGTAAGACCTCATTTGGAATATGCTGCCAGTGTATGGGATCCCAACGAAATCGGTCTAAATAACGAACTTGAACGTGTGCAGCGAAGATCGGCAAGATTTGTAAAGGCACGGTACGATAACCTTATTAGCGTAACTAGTCTATTAAATGAATTAAATTGTGAATCATTGTAAGATCGCAGGTTGAAATTTAGACTTAATTTCTTAAATAAATTCCAAGACCATATTTTCAGTGATGATGTTAAAAATATTTTGTTGACCCCAACTTACTATGGTAGACTGGACCATAATCACAAAATTAGAGAAATAGATTGCCGAACTGACAGATTCAAAATGTCCTTTTTCCTAGTACTATTAGGGATTTGAATAACGGTAAATGTATCCAGTACGAGTGTAGCAATGGATAACATTGGTAGCTGCATGTTGGTATAAGGATTTAAAGCTAACCCAACTAACGGCATGTTTTTGCATGTATGCTTTGCTATTTTAATTTTTAATTACAAATTTTATGCATGATATGTAGTGCATGTTTGGTGAGAGTTCACCCCCTGCCACACACCTTTATGGTGGCTTGCAGGGTATTATGTAGTGTAGATGTAGATTTATGTTATGGCGATGATGACGTACAGCCAACAGGATTGCAAACTCCTAAAAAAATTCAAGGCGAATCATATTCTTGCTCAAATGAGCAAACAAGGGTCACAGTGTAGTATTTTCTTTTACAGCACTCCTCTCGAGTCCTGAATTGTGATTTCCTCCCTCAGTGATCGTTGCTTAAACCGCGGTCTTGAATAAAATTCATGTACCTTACCCTCGCACAGCTATGTTCACAAGGCAGGCCGTAAAACACTCCGGAGGTGCGCCATAACGGAACAGAGGGGAATGTTTGAAATAAACTTTTTAAAAAAAAGCAACGCGAGTTCCGTAAAACCGACGCCAACTGCGGTTGTTGGGAAAAGTGTAATGAATTGCCTCTGATTCCAAAAATTGGGAGAAATGGACCCATTCTTCATCTCTCCCGCGGTCGCCATGGCAACATAAAAACGCAGCACATATAATGGGGGACGAACTACGGCTAGTAGAATGGGACAAAACCACATGAAGCAATTTATGGCATTATTAAGAAGCCAGTTTTAGAACATGTACGAGAGATATTAATGACTCGTTCTTTTAAAAAGCAACAAAAACAAGAGGAGTAAAAGCGTTGACAATAAGTTAGCATCCCAACTTGCTGGGCTCGTCATCGCCGTTGAAGAAGCTACAATCTCCCCAAAAGTTCATGGTTCCCTCACGGCTAAGCCTTCTTTTTCTTAGTTATAGTCCACGCACTCATATAAGAAAACTTAATGCAGAATAGAAGAAATGGGATGAACGGGCATACACACGGGGGAGCAATCAAGCATGCATACAAGCTAAAGGACGTTCCTCTTCGGATATATGGATGAGTACAACTCTATTACTTTCAGATTACAATAAATCAGCAACGCACCTTACTTTCCTTGTCTCTAAGATAATATTAGAGTGATCCACGATACTACGATCTGAGTAATCCATCACTGATAATCTGTTAGCCTAACTTGAAGCTTTACGTTCGAAACCAGTCTCTCTTTCTGGACGCTATTTCCCGTTCGTGAATTTGGTCAGCAGACAGTTTTCCTGATTTGGGCCCCGTTAACTTTTTCAAGCAGCTCGACATTCATAATTAAAGTTCGGAGATCCTCAAATAGTTCATCTACATTTACGTGATACCCAGCAAGCCACCGCGAAGGTGTGTGGCAGGGGGTGAAGATCACCAAACATTCACTATAGGCATGCAAGCATGCTGCTATAGGGTCTCAGGCAACTATATTGTTAGTATCTACATAGTAATTAAGGGATTGGTTGTTAATACATGCTTCATGCACTATAGACTACTCTAAAATATCTCCCCTTCCTATCCCTTTGCTATGCTGCCTATTCATCTACATCTACATAATACCTTGCAAGCCACCTCAAATGTGAATGGCAGGGGGTGTATTCTCACCAAACATGCACTACATATCATACATTTAAAAGGATTATTATTAATATATTAGTCTAAACTGCAATATTGAAAAAGATAAAAATAGCAAACTACGCATGCAAAAACGTGCTGTTAGTTGGGTTACCTTCAAGTCCTTACACCAACATGCAACTACCTATGCTATGGATTCAATCACTCGTATTGGAAATATTTACCGCTATTAATATCCCTAATTCTGTTCTCTTATAGTACGGGGGAAAATGACATTTTCAATCTATCAGTTAGTCTTATAGCTTAACTTTAATCTTTATGTTCTTACACAGTCTCTCTTTCTGGGCGCTATTTCCCGTTCGTGAATTTGGTCAGCAGACAGTTTTACTGATTTCCGCCTAGTTAACTTGTTCAAGGAGCTCGCCATTCATAAAGAAAGCTCCTCAAATAATTTCATATCCCTCCCGCCCGGAGCATCACCCCTTTGAAGCTCGCATGTCCTTTGACCGTGATAATGTGAAAAGGTCCCCTTAGGACGAGGGAGGCAGCAAGGCTCGCGGAGTCACTCCGGTGACGGACTGTGCCTGGTCACGGTCCCGCTCACGAATAAACTGTGATCCCACGGGGAACAGCTGCGACGCACGCTTGTTCTCTTTCGCCTGTCTTCGTAATACCCTGCGAGCTACAACAAGGGTGTGTCGCACGGGGTTAAAGATCACCAAACATGCACTTCATTAACGGTTTCTTTTCCGAATGAAATCAACTCATGTTGGCCGGTAACCTACCACCCCCGGCAATACGTCTTTACAGTGTGCAGCGTAGAGCAGCTAGGTTCGTTAAAAGGTGTTACGATAGGTTGAGTAGTGTTTCAGAATTAATACAAGAATTACGGTGGGAATCATTATCAGAGCGTAGGTTAAGGTACAGATTAAATCTATTAGAGAAATTTCAATCGGATAGCTTTACTGAAAATGTTAGGTACATATTAAAAAAACCAGCGTATTATGCTAGATTCGACCAGATAAAAAGGATTAGAGAGATTTTCGTACTGATAGATTCAAAATGGCATTTTTACCCCGTACTATAAGAGAACAGAATAGGCAGCATAGCAAAGGGATAGGTAGGTGAAATATTTAGAGTAGTCTGAAGTGCATGATACATCTATTAATCCCTTAAATACTATAGATACTAACATTCTAGTTGCATGAGACCCATAGTTGCTTGTTTGCATGTTAGTAGTGCATGCTTGGTGATCTTCACCCCCTGCCACACACCCTCGCGGTGGCTTGCAGGGTATCGTATAGATGTAGATGTAGATGTCTTTATGGCGGCTCGCCTTGGGAGATGTGCATACACATTATTGAAATCGGCTATTACCTTTAGTTAAAGTACTACCGGCAATATTTCAATCAAATTCGGGCCGCAGAATTTGGCCACAATATTTGATTCAAATTGCATTTTTTTAAATATTTCATAGACACAAGTGGTATAAATTAGTTTTTTTATGAGCATGTTCATAAAAAAATGTGAATTATTGATGTATAATTTCTTTTTTAACGATTAGCTTGAGTATTCGTTATTCATCAGTTTTCGCTCACTTTTCACATAAATTGGTATCATAAAATTACAGAAAAAGGCACAGCATACGTAATGCGGAACACGAAGAAAATTCATGGATAAATTTTTAAAGCAGAGAGATTTTTAATTCAATCCATGACTATATGAAGTCGACAGTTTGACAATATTCAAAACTTCTGAAATGATCGAAATCACGTGCTATCTGAATAAATGTGGATTAAAATTACGTACACATCCACACAGCAACCTGTAAGCTGCCATTAAGGTATATGGCAGGGGGTGAATTCACACCAAACATGCATTACATATCATGCGCCAAGAGGATTAGTAATTATAGTCTAGTCTATAAACTTCATAATTCAAGAAAAAGATAAAAAAGCAAGCATGCAATAACATGCTGTCAGTAGGGTTAGCTTAAAGTCTGTATAACATTATGCAACAAACTATTTTATCCATTTATATACTCGTATGCATACTATTAGATACATTTACAGCTATTCATATCCCTTATTGTACGAGGAGAGAAGGACATTTCGAATCTACATCTACGCGATACCCTGAAAACCACCGGGTGAAGATCACCAAGCATACACTTACGACATGCAACCATGCTACTATAGGGTCTTAGGCAACTAGATTGTTAGTATCTGAATCTGATGAATCTGTCAGTTGGGCAAGCGATTTCTCTAACTTTATGATTATGGCCCAGTCTACCAAAGTAAGTTGGGAGTTGGCATAATATTTTAACGTAATCAGGGAAAAAGTTATCTTGGAGTTTAGTTAAGTGTTTAGTCTTAATTCAACCTATGGCCTGACAATGATTCCCGTTTTAGTTCTCTAATGGACTGGTTACAATTAAATTAGAACGTGCATGTTCCGTAGCTTATACACTTATTGTACTTTTCAAGTTTTGAACAAACCTCGGAACAGTTATCCTTTTTTCCCCATTCGCCCCTTTATTTTGTTCGTGTGGATTAAATCACGTACTTTTATTACTCTGAAATACATTGCAGACAGGCATAATAATGTGCTGAATGATGACTAAGATGAGGTAACTACTTCATTGCACATACATAGAAAGATATTTCGGCCAAGTTTAGTATCGCCAATGTTCTACATTCGTGACGTTCATTCACATATAGTCACGTCCGGTTCAAAGACCCTATCCAATCAGCATGGATGAGACACGGAGTATCCGCGAATTGGTAGTAAGGGAATTTAATAGTCACTATTTGGGTGCAAGTAATGATATGCCATGTTGTTAAGTTTTATGTCCAAAAAGTAAACCTAAGATCAATTCTTCACGTCATAAAAAGTATCCTCTCACATTTTTTTACCAGGAGAGGTAATAATCTCCCAAGGTATCCTCATTAATACAATAAGATTACGCCATAAAAAATTACAGCCATCCTTGCGAAAAAATCAAATTAGAGTCCGGATGCGTTAACACAAAAACAAGCGAACGTTAACTTCCAAGTGGAGGATGGCCGTCCCTTCACAAAAATTATAATTTTCCCACTTTCCGCTCCGAATAAGCTCTCTCCCTCTCTCATTCTCTCTAATTTAGTTACCCTTTACATTTTTTTGCGAAGGACGAGCCCAGCGGTGGTTACGTTACTCTGGCTCGGAAGTCTTTTCATCTTTTTTCGTCTCCAATCAAGTTACTCTCTTAAAAAACACATGGGGAGATAAAACTAATAATGATGGCCAGCGGAGAAGTGTAAACAGTTGAAAAGGTCAGACGAGTAATTGGGAGCGACATCTCGCGGGGGTGCTGAAACATAGTCGGTTGCCATGGGAATGAACGCAATTCGGCGAATCGATCCGATGAATGATTCAGTGAGTCATTTACGTCCTCTTCATTCAAATGATGTTAAAAATATTTTGCGGGCACCAACTTACTATGGTAGACTGGACCATAATCACAAAATTACAGAAATTGATTGCCGAACTGACAGATTCAAAATGTCCTTTTTTCCTCGTACTATTAGAGACATGAATAACGGTAAATATATCCAGTATGAGTGTAGCAATGGATAACATTGCTAGCTGCATGTTGGTATAAGGACTTATAGCTAACCCAAATAACGGCATGTTTTTGCATGCATGTTTTGCTATTTTTATCTTTTTTTAAACAGGGTAGTTTTTAACAGTACCTATACAAGTACTAATCCTTTTTTTAAGCATGATATGTAGTGCATGTTTGGTGAGAGTTCACCCCCTGCCACACACCTTTATGGTGGCTTGCTGGGTATTATGTAGATGTAGATGTAGCCGATGAGAATCATCCTCAATACCCAATTACTTCTCATCATATCTTCCGGGAGTGAAGCCGGAGCAAAGGACGCGAACCGAAAAAGGCCGAGTGTTGGCTCCCTCGAGGGTTCTGTCGGAGAGAGATGAAGAACGCCAGACGCGACACCTATTAGGAAAGGAGGTCAGGCTCTTCACCCCTAGGGGTTGCTCCCGGGAGGCGAATCGATGACCGCTCTGGGGTGACCCTCATGGGCAGGGGTCGCCAGGGAATAGAAGGGCTCCAACTCGCGTGGGGATACGAGACACTTACGACTGCTGTGTGCAGGATCTGCACATCGAGGAATGCTCGGCTTTAAAACAAGCGACTTTATGCTCTAAACCAGCAGGAAGCACTATTTATGAAATTTTAAAAAATGTCTAGCAATGAATTTTTGAAAAAAGAATAGCTCTCCTCCTAGCCCTAACAAAATAAGTAATAATGAATTAACAAAAGTAGAATCCATTAAATATCTTGGAATAAGACTGACACATGATCTTTCCTGGGGTAAAACATAATGGGTCAAGCGAATCGTAAACTGGGATTCGTCAAAAGAGTACTGGGTAAATGTGACGATCATGTGCGAGAAATCAGCTACTTTTCCCTTGTTAGACGTCTGCTAGTATATGCTGTCAGTGTATGGGATCACTACGAAATCGGTCTAAATATTGAACTTGAACGTGTGCAGCGTAGATCGGCAAGATTTGTAAAGGGACGGTATGATAACCTTATTAGCGTAACCAGTCTATCAAATGCATTAAATTGGGAAAAATTGTCAGATCAAAGGTTGAAATTGAGACTTAATCTCTCAAATAAATTCCAAGATCTTTGCTATTTTTCAGTGATGACGTTAAAAATATTTTGCGGACCCCAACTTACTATGGTAGACTGGACCATAATTAGAGAAATTGATTGCCGAACTGACAGATTCAAAATGTCCTTCTTTCCTCGTACAATTAGGGATATGAATAGCGGTAAATATATCCAATACGTGTGTAGCAATGGATAGGTAACATTGGTAGCTCATGTAGGTGTAAGGACTTGAAGTTAACCTAACTAACAGCATGTTTTTGCATGTTTTCTTTGCTATTTTTATCTTGTTTTAAATAGTGAAGTTTTGAACAGTATATAAATACTAATCCTTTTTTATGCATGACATGTAGTGCATCTTCAGTGAGAATTCACCCCCTGCCACACACCTTTATGGTGGCTTGCAGGATATTATGTAGATGTAGATGGAAGCTTCAAGCTTCCGCATTTTGAGGTTTTATAAGCGCTGACCCCGAGAACCCAAAGCCATGGGTTGAAATTCAACCGCGGACACAGATGTTTCTGCCTAACGATTCAGATTGGGGGCGAGTTAAAATTAGTTAGTTATTCCACGTACAACAGATCAACAACGCTCATAGAGATACCAAGCCCGTGACGTCATTCGACGACGTCGAGATTTTTAAGCAGCCCAAAACGCACTATTTTTTAAAGCTAAAATCTTTGGAACACAAATTAATTCTTCGGTAAATTTTCGCCAAATGCTTATTAGCTAATAAATTGAAGGATCGCGAACTAGCCGCGAAAACCTTAACGGCATTTCTCGCTAAAATGCACGATAGCAGAACTTCCACAGAGAGGAAAATTTGTCTTGAGAAAATATTGAGAAAACATATTCCACAGGGAAAAATTACGCCTCGGTAGCTTAACTGGATAAAGGCTGGTTAAAGCACCTGGCCGGAAATAAGGGCGGTTTGGTCAAGGGGAATGATTTTTTTTTCTGTGGAATTTCTGTTATTGTACATTTTACCTAATTAACTTCCAATTTAAAGAGGTTGAATTGAATTGAAAAACTCATGTTACCCATTAGGAGCCAAAGATCAGTCATACAATCACCATGGTGACATTTCACGACTCAAACCGATAATTCCGGCCAAGGCGCGAATTCCCTTCGCTGTCGATGCTCTCCTGAAAAATTCAATCCTAATTCCTGCCGTGGCTTCTAAAGTGTTGCAGCGCCCTTTGAACCAACAGCACGCGCCGTTCCCACCTATTCCGTCACGCACCAGCGCCGGTGACGTCACTCGCGGGGAAGGGATGGAGGCTCACAGAGCAAGAGTCCCTTTGATCTCCCTGCCTCATCCAATGACCGGTCGCCGATCCCCATGAAATAGACAGGCCACGGAAAAACCCTTAGACCTCGACGAGGGATTTCCAATGCTGAATCCGAGCTTTTGTAGCGAAATAGCTGAAAAATGTTTACGGAATCAGCAACTGAGATTTTCCCGACTGATCCCAAAAGGGACAGATAATGAAGGCACGAATTGAAAGATCTCGTTTCAGCCCTGATCAACCAGGACGAGCAAAAAACCTCACGTAAGATTAAAGCCGACATTTCCTTAATGTAACGCATTCGGAGGACGATTCCGCGTGGATGTAATCTTTCGTCTCCCGTTTATTGATTTAATAAATAATGGGTCAAGCGAATCGTAAACTGGGATTCATCAAAAGAGTAGGTAAATGAGGCAATCATGCACGATAAATCAGCTACTTTTCCCTTGTTAGACCTAATTTGGAATATGCTGCCAGTGTATGGGATCCCTTCGAAATTGGTCTAAGTAATGAACTTGAAATTATGCAGCGAAGTTCGGCAAGATTTGTAAAGGACGGTACGATAACCTTATTAGCGTATCCAGTCTATTAAATAAATTAAATTGGGAATTAATTGTCAGATCGCAAGTTGAAATTTATACTTAATCTCTTAAACAAATTCCAAGACCATATTTTCAGTGATGATGTTAAAAATGTTTTGCGAACCCCAACTTACAACTGGACAATAATTACAAAATTAGAGAAATTGATTGCTGAACTTACAGATTAAAAATGTCCTTTTTTCCTCGTACAATTAGCGATATGAATAACGGTAAATATATCAATCGGAGAGTAGCAATGGATAGCATTCGTAGCTGCATATTGGTATAAGGACTTAAAGCTAACCCAGCTAATAGCATGCTTTGCATGTGTGCTTTGCTATTTTTATCTTTTTTTAATGGTGAAGTTTAGAACAGTACATAAATACTAATCCTTTTGATATAATATAATAATTTTGCGGTCCTTTACGGTCCCTTGCAGGATATTATGTAGATAAGATGTAGATGTATTTGCGCGCTACCGGGTCAACAACTAAGTCTTAATGGTGACGTTTATTCCCTAACGAAATCGCTATTTGCAATTGAAATTATTGGACGCCAACTAAAAAGGAATTTTAATCAAAAAATCAAAATCGCTGCGCTAAGGATTACTACGTCATCCATATCCCCTCTTTGGCTGTTTTTAGGGAAAGGGAGGGGACTACTCTTCCGCTACCGCGAAGCCACTCTGATATTCGTACCAAATTTCGTGCAATATGTGGGGAAATGAGTTACTATTGCTAGTGAATTATCTAATCTAAGGATATGAGCTCTACGGCCTCTTTAAAGTGACAAATAAAACCATCAGCCTCGCGAATGATCCCATTTGGGTTGAGTGTGTGCGTCCGTGGTTGTGTCACTGACGAGGAAGTAACATTCCCGTAAGCCACCACAGGAGGGTTTTCTGGTTGAGAGGCTGTAGTTGGTCACTGCTGTGGAATTGACCCTCCCGCAAACCAACACAGCAATTGTACTTGGCGAGGGATACAAATTTTGAGGCCATTGGAGAATTTTATTTTATTTGTCAAGTGAATTATCTGGATAAATGAGTATAACCCAAGTAAATGAAAACAAGTAGCAATACATTAACTGAGTAAATGTTCTTAAGATATTTGTCAATACACTTTCACGGAGTGCAGGAGAATACTTAATCGTCTGTTTTAAATAGAACGACTTCCAATACTTAGGAGGTTATAAACTTTTAATCAAGGCAATACAAACTTAGGGAACTACCCTATGACATATATGCCATTGATAGTTTTGATTTCTATGAACTATTAGACGTATTTTAATAGACCAACGAGATCCTATCCAACAAAATGGCATTTGTAATTTATATTTTGAATTAATTTGTTTTATCATGATATCATAATTAATTAATGTAAACAGCAATTCAATAAAACGTGAGCAATATATGAGATCAAAATCAATTCGAATGCAGTAAAAATATGTCAAATTAACTCTAAACTTGAAATGCCATTTGAAAATGTATACAGATATGAAGGCTAAATAATGGACGGATTAATCTTGCAGTCTTTTAAAAGTCTATATCTGTAATGAAGTGAAAGGTGATTGAAAAATTTAAATTAATGCAATTTGTCATTTTTAAGCAATTGGTCATTGAGATGCAATTGCATATGCATGACCAATAGCCAATAACGGGCCGATGAAATGAAAAATTAATGACGCCACTTCGTGATCACTGGGCTAAATTTAAAACTGTTTCCAAGTTTTCGAGAATATATCAGGAAATTATAATCATTTTCATAAATTAAATATTGCGTAAAATCAATCAAAATCGTTGACATTTTTTCCGATGCCGTATTGCGCTTAAAAAATGAGAATACAGTTCTCTTTGAGTATTCAATATACAATGAACAAACGGACTGATTACAAAGCCATACGGAGCGGAATTGCACATTTAATAGGCGCTTAAACTTTAAAGTCTTGCATGCCTCTTAGGACATGTTACCTACATATGTCTGTTGAAGACGATTACCACTGAATTTATGTTAAACATTATGAAGAAGGGTTCCAAGTAATTTAGCTGTCACTGAATTTCACGTAGGCGAAATTCTTCATGAAAGCCAACTTGTTTGACTGTAAAATTTTATCTAAATCTACATCTACTCAATACCCTGCAAGCCACCGCAAGGGTGTGTGGCAGAGGATGAAGGTCACCAAACAGGCACTGTTGGCATGCAACTCGGCTACCCCATGAAAACATATTATGTAATGGGGTTACATTCAGCTAGATGGCTAGTATCTACTTAGCAATAAAGGATTATTGGTTATAATGGAATTTTTCTAAATATTGTATCCGTATTTACCTACCATGCGTGGAATAGTAATGTTAATATATGGATCATACACTACTTACTACTTTTACAATATTTACCCACCTATCCTTTTCCTATGCTACCTACGATGATCTCTTAAATTACGGGGAAAAAATTATATCTTGAATCAATCGGTACGACAATCTATCTCTCTAATCTTATTTATCTGGCCAAATCTAGCGTAATACGCTCTGATTTTTAATACATACATCTAACATCTTCGTTGAAGCTACCCGTTTTAAATTTCTGCAATAGATTTAAACTGCAATCGGAATGACCTCCGCTATCGAAGCTTTCGTTGATGGTAACATGGTGTGCTCGCTTTTTGTTTTTCCTTAGTTCCTGCAACGGACAAGTACACACTTACGTACTCGCACAAAATCGCCGCATTTAACGTCTCGTTTTGATGGAGTCTACCGCGAAGCGAAACACGGAGATGCGACGGACGAAACCTTCACTGCACGCATGGCCATTCCACATATTTATTACTACAATTTGGAAGCTGAAGCAGCAATAGGAATAGGAAATTTGAGTGCATAGAATTATACGATCATGGAGCATGTCATTGGATAGCCAACGTCCAAGTAATGAGCTCGATCAGTCGAAATTAACGTATTTCGTAGAAGGCCTTTCGGAAATTTTGGGCCAAATTTCTCGAAAAAACAGCAAACGTATCCATCAGAAAATGTACGAAATTGGTCAATGATACACATTAATTTTCCAGTGTTTGTACATTAAACAAGTTGGTTAATTACCTAAATTTCTGTTTCTTTCAGGTAAGCAAACGACAGGGTGTGAGGAATAGGCGTTGAAGCCGGGCATCTAGACATATACCATCAAGGAATGGAAAATACAAGACTTGACCGGTAAGCTTCGATGACCTAGATAAAGCTAAAAGTCACTATTCTTTTGAAAGTAAAAAATTTCAAAGGCCTTGGTTATTTTCTCCGGGTGGATATAAATACATTTTACGAAGATTTTGCGATAAAATCTTGAGAAATCCTAAAGAGATTTTTATACCTCCTTGTCCCAGGTGACGTTTCCATTTTCACTCTTCTTTAAAGGCTAAATGTTTCGATTTTACTCTTGGCATCCTTTCACATCTGCGAAAAAAGGGTCAAACCTTTACTACCTACTATGAAAGGCAGAAATTCCTGGCGACCTGATCTGGAAACTAAGCCAAAGAAAATAGGAGGATTATAATTTCATATACGGTTCTCAGTCACATTACTTTCCATTGTATCATTTCAACCAGCGATAGCTCCTTTCCAAGAAATGCGCGCTGACCTTGTTTGGCCATTAGGAGTTTAGGTGGAGAGAGCATGTCCATTCTTTCACGGCATCATTTCATGTATCGTAAAATTGCAGTGGTTAGGTCCGAGCAGCGAGCCAAGTCGTGCTTCCCAGCGTTTAAGCAGGGTTTGCCTAAGCAAATTTCCAGGGTCAAATGCATTATCCAGGCTCTACTTACACCTTGTGCAATGGCGAACCTACTCCGAGCGGCACTGAGGCATTAAATGTTGTCTCAAAGGATTACGATGCTAGATCTATTATAACGGACGAGCAGTCCAACATTGTTGTGGGGATAGTGCGAGGACGACCGCAAAATGGTCCAAGTTCTCGCCGACACATTCAGCCACGTCCAACTTCTCTGGGTAATTTGAGTGGGGTTCTGAAAGTTGGCCAACTGGGGCTATCAAGGACAGCGAAGTCTTTCCACTGGGGGAAAAAATGGGGAAATAAACACTCATGGACCCGGGAAAGCAAATGTTTCAGATTCTTTGAAAGTGCATTGAACGACGACGCAACCAAGCCAACATGGATCTCACCGTGATTATTGAGCCTATGAGTGACGTTTTAATCAACCAAAAAGGAGTATTAGGGAGGTTCATCCGAAAAGTGAAAGTTAAGTCATTTTTTTATATTTTCAGCACTTTTAGAACTAAAGTTACTCTATCTAATAAAGTAAAGAAAATTATATCAACCCATACTCCTTTTTTCACAAATTGCATGTGAAATTACATACGATTAACGGCGAGAATGGCCATCACATGGAAATATAACGTTTGAAAATACCATAGTGACATGTCATTTTTGCAAACAACTGATATTTAATGCATAATTTCACAAGAAATAAAATGACACGAAAAAAAAGGCATCAACCCACCGTATTTTTCGCTAAATCCACCAATTTCTGCGCTTATAGCAGACGAAAGTCGTTAGTTGTCTTCAAGTGGCGCTGCGGTCGCTGTAGCCAAAATGGTTGGCGTATGAATAATATCATTACCTACTAATGAGATATTAAAGCATATTTCAGAAAAATATTATAACATAACGTTTGCTAGTAATATTCTGGTGTTATACATTAGTAAATTCATTGAGTACAGGAATTTATTTCACTATCGTAAATGCTGAATTGACTACATCGTCGAGCTGATTAACATTATCATAAAAAATAAATCCTTCGACTTTCCATTGTATTTCTTGTGATACTTATGACTTTCAATAGCTTAGGTAATTTTCTTTGTGAAGTAAGGATCACTTAGCAGGCATATACTCGTACTTAAATTAATAAGATTCCTTACACAACTTGACTCAAGCAGTCGCGAGCCAACCTCCTGCAAGTGTGTACGTACATGGGGCCATTAGTCCCAAGCTCAAAACTTCTTAGATCTAAGCAACCGGGACGGACCTTACGCACACGTGTTAAAAAATAAAAGAATTGACAGGAAATGGAAAATCAATAAGGGAAAGAAAATAAAATGAATGGTGAAGAACGGGGGAAGAAATGAGATAGGGAAGGGAATAATAACTTACTCCCGTCGGCTGTCGGCTTCACGGTCTCCGTCAGTTGACTCGCGTTGTCGTGAAATAGACCTCTACGGTGAATCTCAGATGAGCTCTCTCTGTTACGACTCCCTTCGACCTCCTTGATCGAAGCACTTCGAGGAACTGCCCAACTACGGCGTTATGTCGACGTACACGCACAAAACAAAAACGAAGCGGAAAAAAAGCAGACGGGAATAGGACAGGGAGGGAGGTTAAACAGAAATGAAAAGAAACTTGGGGAAAACAAAGAATACAAGAATGAAATAAAACAAGTCCGTCCCGGCCTTAACAAGGTGACTGAATTTGATTAAAATCAATAAGTAAAACACAGGTTCAGCAGACACACCAATGAGTTCATTTAAAGAGATGAGATCAAAGATCGAACCGTACCAAGGCGTTATAAATAATAAATCATTGGAAAAAAGTGAAATACCATAGAACAAATGCGATCTATACGACTCATTTCTCTGTCAGGCTTACTCAATTCGTCAGGTATACCAACAATACTCTATTCATACCAATTGTGACAAATATTAATGAGCTGATTAAAATTGATCGACGTCCGGAACGGAAGGGGCATAACACAACCACGGACTTTGAAATTAATCAATACAAAGGTATTAACGCAAAGATTAAAGAGATAAATTGATTCAAGTTAGGTGATACTTTGTAAGAGAGTGGCATACTGAAAGAAGAGCTTAAACGATGTATTATTCACACAAGTTATTGAAATACTAATACGGGTTCGACACCCTCGGAACGAGAGAGTGTCGAAACGGTTAGGGTTTTGTATTTCAATAAACTGTCTGAAAAATACATCTATTAAGTTCTTCTTTCGAGACTAAAGAGATGTCTCAAAGCAAGTATCGTAGCAAGATATTTTAGGTATCAAAAACACATGTATATGGTTTCACATAATCCAAATTGAACGCCAAAATTAGACAGGAAATTAAAAGTTGATTTATTCTTATCTTGCAAAGACTACGAGAATATTCTGAGAAAACATTTCGCGCAAATAGAATTTCAGTACATTACAAAATTTAATTATAAACCGAAATAAAATTATAGCGTTGGCATACTTAAAACAAAAGTGTAATCGTGACATTAATTTTTAAATCCCTCATAAACGCAAGAGCAATTCACAGCAAGTTCGCCTGGTGTTACACCACCGAACACCACTATAGCAGGAGTGAAGGCACTCCCGTTGCGACGTCGCCGAGGGTTCAGGGGCGGGTGCCGATCCCCAGTACCCTTTCAACCTCCCAAATGATTCCACCCCCCTCCTGTTGGCACGCTCCAACCAACTGCCCTTCGAACAGAGACCTCTCTTCGATCGGAATCCCGCAGGGCGCCAATTATTCCTCCACGCCCCCGTCCTCTTCCACGTTTTTCATTCGGGATTAAGGGCTTGGGAAGAAAAGGGTTCGGTGTCCCGGATGGAGGAGGAACCCTGGGAATTGGAGAGCGAATGCACTCACAGGCGGAAGCGGCGGAGCCAGTAAAACACTCGGTCATTCCTCGTTTCCACTACTAGCGTAGGTACGCCTGTTACTGGAAAACGCCGTGGTAACGCACGTAGGTTCCATCGTAACTCGTAGATCGTAACGCTGCAAACTAACACCTGGGGGGTTATTTTGTAATCTCAATTTAGTGAGAATACGTCATAAAATGTCACTTTTTCGTAGTTAAACTCCGCCACCCAAGCGGCGTGACCATCTTCGGATCTCAAGCAGTGAACTGCCGGTCATGTGCTGGTCTTTTAGACGATTCATCCGCTATGATCCGTATCTTTTGACTCTTGATCCGTTTCATTATCTCCGCCTGCCTTTAGTTCCCATCTCATCTTCATAAAGAACGTGAAATGGAGCCACCGTCGTTTCCACTTGAAGTTTGAGTTGGAAAAAAAGCAAGAGCGAGAAATATACAAACGATTTTAAATTGTATTTGTGGAATTAGCACAACGTGAAGAACTTCAGCACTTTCAACTGCAATATATTGGACACTTGAAGGTGTGCTTTGTTTGAAAAGCTTATTTTATTATTAGCTTGGATTATCTGTGTATATATTTTGTATCACTATTTCCCAAACAATGTTGCTGACAATTCACGAACCGTTCGTGATCCGATCATTAAGAGAGCGAAACGGATCTCCCGCCTTCCCGCAAAGAGGCATTAAAAAGGTGAGATTACAAAATAACCACTCTGGTTAGGCGCTAGCGGCGGGCGGAAGTTAGGAGAGGCGAATCACGAAATTCTACTAAGTTGAGCAAATAGGATATTTGTCGGCTGTAGTATATTGATGGGGTCGTGGCGGCCTAGTGGGTAGAGCACTGAGCTACAAACCCGAGGGTCCCGAGTTCAAATCCCGGGTAAGAGCCTTTCTGGACACCCCCATCTTAAATCCTTGCGATTCTATTTTCTGCGAATCAGAACTTAGGAAATCGCAGGTGGCCCAGGGAAAGGAACTGGCCCCCCTACCCTGAATGTGAGAATTCCACACGCCATTGACTTAGTACGGGGTGAGCTCTACTCTCACTTATCAAAACCAACCTTAAGATTGAATCACTGAGTGACTATATTGATGAATAACAGAGAAGTGATGTCTTATTTAATTTTTAGCACTTCGAAAACATGAAGAAAATCAACGAGTTCTGCGTGTATTCGTAAGGTTAACTTCTTCCTTGTAACTATTTCAGAGCAACTGTCGTGGGAGTACAGCACTGAGTTACGATGTTAATGGAAACTTACACCTTCGGTTACACGCGTAGCTACACCAGTAATGTGAACTTACACTGTTTACGCCCCGTTTATTTTACTAGGATAGAATGATGATGGCAGCTGAAACTAACTTGCGTTTACACGGTCCACCCAGAACCGTCATAAAGAAGGAGATTGACGTCCGATGGAGAGTAAAAATGAGTCAAAATAAAAATGAAGAGTAGGCTTGTGAAGGGACTTGTTCTTTGGATTACAAAATTACGGAAAAGATACTAAAAAATTCTTGTATAATAAAAAATTTTGTAAAATAATTTTTTGTGTCTCCCCCGCAAGATGAAAATTGGTGATTGGTTACATTAACACAAACAGGTGATTGGTTACATTACAAAATTTAAACTGATCAGGCTACTTTCCTTCCTGAACTATGAGCTTCTGAGTAGTATTACGCTTAAAAATGGAAAATTATTGCCTAAACTCAAGCAATGTTCAATTTTTAACTATTCATCTTTTATAATAGGGACAAAGCTTAGGAATTAAATAATCTCACTAGAAAAAGTTTGGGAAAACTTTCACGGCCGCAAAGAATTTAGGGCAGGTAGGAAAAAAATGTATTCCAAAGATGTTGGGCCTATTAATTTCTGTAGCAAAAACACAGAGTTTAGCCACACTTGCCATTTGATCGTCGATGCATTCGGAAAAATTTAATATTAGGCCACACAGAGAGAAATGAAGCCGTGATTAATATAAGGGGCGGACCCTGGCCTCCGGATTTATCACCGTAGCAACCAGGGTGCGGCGTCTGAACACTGCAATGAATTAAGCCACCGATTATACGAGGCTTAAAATTACATTTCTGCGAGGACAAATTGCAGAAGCTTTGTGGGATTAATGCGAATGTCCACTCCCACTGAAATTCAAATGAAAGGCATTTCTCATTTTGCTTTGTTTTCGCATTGCGCTTAGCTTTAACTGCGGAATGCCTACTGCAGGGGATTTTTAAAAATGGAGGAAAAATATAAAATTTTCATTTTCATTTTCCCCGACAAAAATCGAAAAATAGACTAAAGCGCCGTGAATCTTCAGTAATAGAGAACGTGCATTGTAAACATGTAGTTTTCAGCACGGGAACTTAAGAGCAATATAACCATCCCCGAGATAATACGCGGGTAACTCAAGGTGAACAAAATCGACGATTCTGATCTGACGAAATCTGACGAGATTTTTCAATAGCTAAACAGTGTTCTCCTTGAAGCATAAAATTACTCCTCACCAGCATGAGCTAATGCACGAGGCCTCTCCTCCTCTTTCCCCATACTACTCCAGTGGGCTCCTACTACACTGAAATAAATCTTTTCTTAAATCGAGAAGCACCCTCTTGATTTAAGAATAGATCTCAATAGCAGAAATTCCACAGAGAAAAAATCATTCGCCTTGACCGGGATTCGAACCCGGATCCCCTGATTTCCGGCCAGGTGCTTTAACCAGTTAAGCTACCGAGGCGTCATTTTTCCCTGTGGAATTTTAGAGGCCTTAAAGGAACTAGATGTTCTCGAACTGCTAGGCATATAATGCCACAAAGCAGTCGCAGTCGTGCGCAAGGCGCCACCGTCCAAGAGGTTAAGGCCGAACTTTAAACACTAAGGTTTACTACTTTAAACACTAAGGTTTAAACACTAAGGCCGAACTTTAAACATCAGGGGATCTGGGTTCGAATCCCGGTCAAGGCGAATGATTTTTTCTCTGTGGAATTTCTGCTATTGTGCATTTTCAGCGGGTAACTCCGTTAAGGTTCTCGCGGCTAGTTCGCGAACCTTCAATTTAATAGATCTCACTAAAATAGTTTGCCCAGTATATTATCTTAATTTAAGATGGTATCCCACTAGAGTGATAGTCACAAGAAAAATATTCTTAAATTAAGAACATTCTCTTAACATCGAATAGCCTCCTGCATTCCTAAATTAAGAATACCCTCTTGGGTATAAATTGAAATGAATAAGGCGATACTTTGTGAAAAATTGACATAGTGTTAGAGAAACTTAACTTATTTTTTCACACTTTTATTTGAGACACCCTACCGGTTTCGACACTCACGTGTCATTGTCAAGGGAACCCTTGTCTCAAACAAAAAAGTGAAAAAATACAAAGTTAAGTTTCTCTTACACTATACCCTCTTGGGAGATAAGTATAATGTATGCTTATATTAAGAATAATTTCTTGTCTGTTTAAGAATTTTATCCTCATTGATTAAGAATATCGAGGTATGGTAAAATAGGCACCTCAATTTTCAACTGGGTAAAATGCGCGTTTATTGCATTCAAACAGGACAATTTCAGCACAAGTTTGAAATGGCCATAGCACAATAATTTCCATGTTTAAAAGTAGCATATACCTTCCCATCATCACCAAATCTAGGGAATGCTGGAAAGCGTATTAGGTACTTTGATGATACAAGAAGCCATTGTTCTGTTGGTTTTATTTAAAAGCATTGTAAACGAGCATTGAAACAAATAGTTATCATTGCAGTTACAACTAAGAGGCAACTCACTTTTAAATACTCCTTTCCTACAAGTTCCAACAAGTCATTCTTCTTCCAAAAGTTACAAAAAGTCATCCTTCTTCAGACAGTCTTCCTCTTCAGCGTCCAATTCCATGACGATGGCTGGATACTTGCGATAAATGAAGCACGGTTAAGAATCGTGAATATTGTCGCAGACCGAGCGTCTGAACAAGAAAGATGATGATGAATGGAACCCCGTGGCTCGCGGACTGTGAAGTCTGCCTTTCGCTTCACGACTGTGAACAGTTGGCGGTAGGAAGCGCCCAACAATGTGTTGACGAATGGAAATCAACTATACAATGCCCAGTATTCACTACTAGTGTAGCTACGAGCATAGCTATGCGCTGAAAAAGGGGCCCTCGGTGGCCAACCTAAATGCGTTGCATGTTGCCTTGAGCCGTGAAGTTTGAAGATCTCAAACATTTGCCAAGTTTTAAACATCTAGTTGGAATTGGACTGCAAGATAAATCCGCCTAAGATTCGGCTTATTATGTCGCTATCTCCGGCAATTTTTATTTTGTGCGAAGAGAATCATGCGAGAAGGTTTAATCTAACTTATGTAGTTGTTTTGGTACCTCTGCCGACCGTAACCCGTTACTCCCATAATCCCCTTCTCGCTACCCTTTCCTCGCCCACCTTCCCCTACTTTCCCCATTCCCTCGCGCATGTGAGTCCCTTAGTAACCCTAGTGATTACAAAAATATTCTACCATTAAGAATATTTCTTTAAACCCTGTAAGTTTCCGGAAATGATCGCTAGATGGCATTAGTTCCGACTCACTCAGTTAAGAAAATCCTCTAAAATCTAGAATCTCGTCTTAGATGTCAGCTGTAAGTTTTCCTCTTAATTTAAGAATACTTTATTTTCAGTGTAAGGATCAGGAGAAAACTCAGGACGCACAAGGAAGTCGTACTCATTTTGCATTCACTTGAGCACTTTGGTATGGCACGAAGTTATTGCCTTCTCTCTCACCCCAAGCGGCGCCGGACACTGCCAAGGGACCTTACGGCTTCAGACCACATATCCCTATCCCTTCTATCCCTTCCATCCCTATCCTTATACCTTTCCTCCCGGTCTGAAGCGCCTATTAGTGCGGAAACAGACTTGAAAACACCATGAGTGAAGAAGTAACTTATTATGAGTATAATTAGAGATCGAAGAACTTTTATATGGGTATAGAAATTTCAAACTTTCCGAATATATCCTCAGTGAGGTGGAAACATGTAAACACCGAGGAGATGAATTTTTCATGGATTTCGAGTATTACCGTAAAACTGCCATCAATTGTGTATCGCTATATCTATCTATCTACATAATACCCTGCAAGCCACCTCAAAGGTGTGTGGCAGGGGGTGAAGATCACCAAGCATTCACTATAGGCATGCAAACATGCTGCTATAGGGTCTCAGGCAAGTAGATTGCTAGTATCTAGATAGTAACTAAGGGAGTGGTTGTTAATACATGCTTCATGCACTATAGACTACTCTAAAATATCTCCCCTTCCTATCCCTTTGCTATGCTGCCTATTCATCTACATCTACATAATACCTTGCAAGCCACCTCAAATGTGTATGGTAGGGGGTGTATTCTCACCAAACATGCACTACATATCATGCTTTTAAAAGGATTATTATTAATATCTTAGTCAAAACTGCAATATTTAAAAGGATAAAAATAGCAAACTAAGCTAGCATAAACGTGCTGTTAGTTGGGTTACCTTCAAGTCCTTATACCAACATGCAGCTACCAATATTATCCTTTGTTACACTCGAACTGGATATATTTACCGCTATTCATATCCCTAATTCTACGAGGAAAAAATGACATTTTGAATCTGTCAGTTCGGCAATCAATTTCTCTAATTTTGTAATCATGGTCCTGTCTACCGTAGTAAGTTGGGGTCGTTGAGTTTCGCAAAAAATTTTTAACATCATCACTGAAAATATTGTCTTGGAATTTATTGAAGAGATAAAGTCTGAATTTCAACCTGCGAACTGACAATGATTCCCATTTTAATTCATTTGATAGACTGGTTACGCTAATACAGTTAGCCTACCGTCCCTTTACAAATCTTGCCGATCTTTGCTGCACACGTTCAAGTTCGTTATTTAGAACGATTTCGTAAGGATCTCATAGACTGGCAGCATATTCCAAATGAGTTCTAACAATGGAAATATATTTCGAGGCATATTTCGAGGATATATTCGAGGTATATGTAAAATGACCTATTTCATGAAGTTGAAACTCGTATTATTACTAGCGCTCTCGGCCACTGGGTTATCCCACCTCCATTAGCACTCAATTATCGTTATAATAAGCCAAATTCAAATCCATGCCAAAACTCAACGTCGACCACCCACAGCCGAGGAAAAGGCTCCTGATAAAAACGATTACAGTATCATTTATTGCGTGGATAAAATTCTAAAATTTATTCAAAGAGAATGAAACATTCTTGCGTATGTTGTGTTCTAATTAGGAATAGATTGGATGATGACTTTTTATGGAAATAAAATTTTAAAGTCCACGTAGTTATTGAACACGTGAAAAACCGTCACATTTTCCATTCAAACGTTAATAAAAATACAACAATATAATTATTTTAAAAATATTTGTAAAACAAATAGCGTAGACTTAGACGATAAATAATTAAATAATTACATTTTTATAGGTCTTGTGGTTACTTCATAAACACCCTTCGAACTCGAATCATCATCAAAAGTCAACAATCCTAGGATTGGTTTGACGCGGCCCTCCGCTCGATTCTTCTGTCGGCCAACCTCTTCATATTGGCGTAGCTCCTCTCTTTTACATCCTTCACAACTTGCTCCATACGCCTCATACGAGGCCTGCCTTTTCCATTCTTCCCGTTCACTTTTCCTCCGACGATTGTCTTCATCAGGCCATCGTGTCTTAGATGTGGCCGATCAAATTGTCCCGTCTTATTATTATAGTTTTAAGGAGACTTCTCTTTTCTCCCACTCCTCTTAGGACTTCTTCATTTGTCACTCGATCGATCCATTTTATCTTCATCATTCTTCGATAGCACCATATTTCGAATGATTCCGCCCTTTTCTTCTCCGTTGCTGTCATCGTCCATGCCTCACTGCCGTAAAGGAACATGCTCCAGATATACGTTTTGATGAATTGCTTCCTTACTTCCAAGCTTGTATTTCCGGCTGTTATTAGATTCTTCTTTTGATAGAATGCCCTCTTTTCCTGGGCTATTCTACTCACTATTTCTTTCTCTAACTCTAACTCGAGGACACATAATATTTTGGAAGACAGTAGGTGTTTGTCTGGCACCACGTGTATATTTCAAGCGACTGAAATATTGATGTTTCAGCGATAGACGTTTCGTGAGCAAGAGAACAAGTCTCCTTTGAGGGGTGGGCGGGCATTACGCTTCCGAGGCAGACTCGCGGAGTCGCTCCCTTTACGATGCCGGCGTTAAGTGATTCCCCGGGAGTGGCGGGGAGGTCGACTTGTCCCTTGGGGAAGGAGGCGAAAGGTCTACACGCATTCCCACAGTAAAACAGAACCTTGATGAAACTGCCTCATGCATTCAACTCAGCGCACAACACAAGCAAGCCCTCCGCGTCGCAAATGATAATGTCTTCCGGAATTCACGAGCGCTGCTCCTCTAGTCATTACAAGAGAGGCTATGGCGGGAAAGGCTTGCTTGGTAATGCTCTGAGGCTTATGACGCGCCAAGTCATTTCAGGATAACAAAGTGGCGAATTATTCCAGGACTAAAAAAAAATACATGTACCGTTTCGCATTCTTCTGCTTTTCCCGTGGAATTGCAAAACAGACCGTCAACTTCCCAGACTTTCTTTTTCTAATATACCTAGCTGGAGATTCAAAATACGCTAATTTAAAACCTTGAAGTCTAAAAAAAAAACTGAAACAGTTTGTCATTGACGTGAATATGTTTACCCTAAGTTTAAGTTTACCCTATCGGCCTTCTCATCCAAGAAAAGGGAATATAAACGAGATAGTTTTCTGGTGAAGGTTTTCGCGACGTTTCGATGACACAGGCATGGGAGTCTTTCGGGAGTCTCCGCGTTGTCGGTATTGATGGCGACGTTTCGCCCACTCTGCCGCAGGCGTCCTCAGGCCACGCTGGAGTGAAGGAAACCGGCTCTTATTTGGTAACGGCTTTCGGGCGTTCCTCCGCGTCGTGTGTTGTTAGGGTGACGACAGTTTCTCCAGCCATCCTGCTGGCGTCTTCAGGTCAGAAGTGTCGATGCTTCGAAATTGGCCGTCTTATATAGGGGCTTGGGTGTCGTAGGTCGTCTCTGATTGGTTCTGATGTTCTTGTGGTCTCAAGTGGGCTCTGATTGGTCGTCGATTTTGAAAACTCTTTTCCAAGAGTTTGCCAGCGTGTAGCCGTCTTCCCTGTTGTAATTTTCCGGCTGTTTCGTGATTTCTATTGCTTCTCGGATTAGCCTGGGGCAGCCCCCTGCAACTTCCCAAAAAAACTGGTCCCCTTAATGTCCGTTTACTTCCAGTACTGGCCGTCGAGCGCTAGTGGTACTCTCGTCCTACTCCTACAAGGGACCTTATGGGAAGGTCTCCTATTTATGTGCCGGGAAACGTATTGAGTGTGATTTATGTTTTAATTCCTGCTCGCATCGAAGGAAAACCATAATTGCTGAAACAAACACCTGAATATTTACCGAATTTAGGAATCTTTTTTCCTGTCAGTGCTACTTACCAACATAACTTTACACAAATCAAGTACAATTTCTTTCCATCAAACATGTTAAATACGACCTGGTTCTATTCCACAATTGTAAAAGTGTGGAATTTAATAAAGTTCCACTTTCAAAATGCATAAAGCTATAGTATTCCACACCGTGCCGCAAGTGACATTCTCAATTATTTTTCCAATATGAGACCGAAAGGGAAATACCAACCTCATGATACGCATAATCAACTATCGGCAACGTAACTTTGTGATGCACACTAATCGCGATGATAAAATTTGCGTAGTAATTTTCTACTTCTCTTCGATATCGCTTTCTTAAGTCTAATGTTTAGGAATCTTGACTACCTCTTACAATGATATTGTAACCCGTCAGGCCAGCAACATGAATAAAATAATTAAATAACAAAGTGTTTTTCCCCTCGTAACCGCTTTATTACTATTTTGGCTCAGAAAAACCACATTCAGAGAGCACCTTGAAGTTTCTTTATGGATTTCCAGAATTGAATAAATAAATATTAGTAAATCAAGCAGTTTGTGCATTCTTTCTCACAAAAATTTACGTCATAGAAAATTTGGACAGTTTTTTCTTCATTGAATATTCTATGTTAGCCTCAGAATTACGTGTTTGCAAATTTCCTCATTCGCATGTTAACATAATAATGGATTATGAAGGCCATAACATCTTAACAATGTTTTGATCCAGAAAAAAACAAGATTTTTTGGAGGATATCACTTATAGCAAGTTCAAAAACATTTGCTTTCATATAATATAAAATTAAAACGTGTTCCGCAGAACGTATGAAACGAAATAAATTTAAATGTTGGTGCAAAAGGCGCCTTTAGTTTTTAGCTCAACTAATTTACCCACTGGTACACCGAATTAGCCAGTGGCTTTAGAAATTCTGAGCGGAAAACTGCACAACGTGAATACTTAAACATTTGCCTTGAAACATAATTTGCGTGATAAATTATACATTGAACGACTTCAGGGAGCGCTTAGTTAATGATATCAATACGGTGGTAAAAAGTAAGTTCGTCTATTTTCCGATAACGCAGTAGTGTACAGGGAAATTCTATCCTCAAACGATAAAGAATATTTAAATGATGACCTACAAGCAACAGAAAAAGGGTGTGATATATGGGTTAGAATTAATTTTTTTTTAATGTGTAGTAATGAATTTTTGAATAAAGAATTGTTCTCCTCCTAGCATACACAAAATAAGTATTAATGAATTAACAAACGAGGAGTCCATTAAATATCTTGGAATAAGACTAACACATGATCTTTCCTGGGGTAAACACATACGTGAAATAATGGGTCAAACGAATCGTAACCTGGGATTCGTCAATAGAGTACTGGGTAAATGTGACGATCGTGTACGAGAAATCAGCTACATTTCTCTTGTTAAAAATCATTTAGAATATGCTACCAATGTATGGATTTCTACGAAATTGGTCTAAATAATGAACTTGAACGTGTGCAGCGAAGATCGGCAAGATTGTAAAAGGAGGGTACGATAACCTTATTAGCGTAACCAGTCTATTAAATGAATTAAATTTGGAATCATTGTCAGATCGCAGGTTGAAATTTAGACATAATCTCTTAAACAAATTCCAAGACCATATTTTTAGTGATAATGTTAAAAACATTTTGCGAACCCCAACTTAATATGATAGACTGGACCATAACCACAAAATTAGTGAAATTGATAGCCGAACTGACGGATTAAAAATGTCCTTTTTTCCTAGTACACCTAGGGATAGGAATAACGGTAAATATATCCAGTACGAGAGTAGCAATGGATAGCGTTGGTAGCTGCATGTTGGTACATACAAGGACTTGAAGCTTACGCAACTAACAGAATGTTTTTGCATGTTAGCTTACCTATTTTTATCTTTTTTTAAATAGTGTAGTTTAGAACAGTATATAAATACTAATCTTTTTTTATGCATGATATGTAGTGCATGTTTGGTGAGAATTCACCCCCTGCCATACACCTTTATGGTGGCTTGCAGGGTATTATGTAGATGTAGATGTAGTCATGATCAATGATGACTTCTTCCACATATCTTAACCCTTTTCCAGCCACAGCCCTCAGTTTTTCGGTGAGAAATTTCCTCAAGTCTTCTTTGTTTTTATATATTTCTTTGATTTAATGCAGTGTAATCAAGAGATACAAAAGCTTATCCTGAAGTATATACATATATATACTTCAGGATAGGCCCTATACTACTATAATATCGAAGAGAAGTTGATAATTACTACGCAAATTTTATCATTGCGATTAGTGTGCATCACAAAGTTACGTTGCCGATAGTTGATTATACGTATCATGAGGTTGGTATTTCCCTTTCGGTCTCATATTGGAAAAATAATTGAGAATGTCACTTGCGGCACGGTGTGGAATACTATAGCTTTATGCATTTTGAAAGTGGAACTTTATTAAATTCCACACTTTTACAATTGTGGAATAGAACCAGGTCGTATTTAACATGTTTGATGGAAAGAAATTGTACTTGATTTGTGTAAAGTTATGTTGGTAAGTAGCACTGACAGGAAAAAAGATTCCTACATTCGGTAAATATTGAGGTGTTTGTTTCAGCAATTATGGTTTTCCTTCGATGCTAGCAGGAATTAAAACATAAATCACACTCAATACGTTTCTCGGCACATAAATAGGAGACCTTCCCATAAGGTCCCTTGTAGGAGTAGGACGAGAGTACCACTAGCGCTCGACGGCCAGTACTGGAAGTAAACGGACATTAAGGGGCCAAATATTTTCTATTGACGGCATAGGAAGATGCAGGGGGCTGGCCTGGGGTAATAGCGGCTTTCATTGCAGATCACCTTAGCTTTTCCGAAGTCCACCGTGTGGCCGGGTTCGGACCACACGTGCTCTGACACAGCGGAAAGGCGGAACTGCTTCTTCTCAGTGGCGCGTTCATGTTCTCTTACTCTCGTTTTGATTGATCGTCCCGTTTGTCCTGTGTAAGATTCTCCGCAGGAGCATTGGAGCTGGTATACTCCCTCGTGAAGTAACATGGCGGCCAAAGCGTGCTCAGCAATGGCCGATTTCTCCTCTTGCCTGTTTTTGAGAGTCCGTGAACGTTCCCAATTTATTCACTTTTTAATCAACGGGGATAAATGTAAGATATTTCAAGCCTGCCGCGTGAACGGCAGTGAAATTTTCATTAATTGCCATGCGAAAAAATTCCCCTGGACCGGGAATCGAACCACGGACCTTTGACTTTCCGGGCCACTACGCAGACCACTACGCTACCCAGGAACCCTAACATCTAGTACCTTGAACCACGTTAAAATTGCCGTGCGAATTAGGGATCCTGGGTAGCGTAGTGGTCTGCGCAGTGGCCCGGAAAGACAAAGGTCCAGGTCCAGGTGAATTTTTTCGCATGGCAATTAATGTAAACGAGGATAAATGCTTAACGTCATTTTGCAATCGAACATCGTAAAATATGCACTCCGGAGGCTATACGCTTTAGATTAATACGGTACAAAAATAATAGGAAACGACCCTTTTCTTATGCTCATAAGTGCTCATTAAAAACGCAAATTCTTGTTTTGGAACAGTTGAAGTCATCGTGTGTCTAGCACAGCGTAAAGGTTGTGGCACAATCAACGTGAACGGGTGACGTGAGATGTTTACGTGAAACGTAAGTCGGGAACTCTTTCCCTCGCGAACACAATCAACATACGCAACTCGCGAGTCGGGAACAATTGACTGACGAAATCTGACGCAAAGGAAATCTGTGGCGAACGTAAACAGGAGCTAACAATTAATTTTTAAGACAGTAGAAGTACTTAGGTATTACATTCCGTCAGCGAAGTTACCAGATCGCTTACATTTAATATACTGGTAACGGCTTTCGGGCGTTCCTCCGCGTCGTGTGTTGTCAGGGTGACGACAGTTTCTCCAGCCATCCTGCTGGCGTCTTCAGGTCAGAAGTGACCTGAAGACACTTCTGACCTGAAGACGCCAGCAGGATGGCTGGAGAAACTGTCGTCACCCTGACAACACACGACGCGGAGGAACGCCCGAAAGCCGTTACCAGTGTTGAGAAACGCCGCGGAAACCTCAGAACCAATACATTTAATATACTTCACAAGAATTAATTTGTGAAAACCGTGTTTGATTCTTCCTTTCTAAAATTTCACGATATAAACAGTGGCAACAATCGAAAACAAGCTTTTTCGTGTCATTAGTTACCTTGTAAAATCTCACTTAAACACAACTCATTTAAACAAAAAATCCAGAATTTTCTCTTTGCTAAAACCAAAGACTGAAATAAGTTTCACGGTATTTGAGACTAAAATTTTAGTTCATAAGAGGCATGCATCCAATTGTATCTTCAATATCTCCCCACAGGTGGCTCTTTATCGCCAACTCCTTGGACAGTTTTCATTGGTCTTCCGTGTACGTGAAACGTGAGAGATGGGTACACGGTCCCACGTTACGCGCTGGTTGCGTCTTTTGTTTCCGTTCTCCCACCCATGGCGCCATCTCTATTCACATTTTACGTTACACGTCTTACGTCAACCGTTTCCGTTCATTGTGTCCCGCCTCAATTCCAATCCTTGTGGCAGTTACCATGGAGATGCAAACGACAGAAGAGGCCTCGAATGCGCAGTTTGAGCGCAGCGCGGCGGCGTTTCGAACGGAAATTCTTCGCAAGGTCTCGCGGCACACGAGGGCTGACGGTCGGTCTCCTTCACCAGGGGTCAATCATCATCGCTGCCCCCTTTCGCCGAGGAGTGGCCTCCACGTCGAATCACGACTTGTGCACGAACACGGATGGCTCAAGCCGCAAACGTGTGGGAAAGCCGTGACTTTTATTCTCAGTAATGAAAGCTAAGAGAGCGAATCGGCGGTGATTACGATGATGGCACGGATGGAGTGTGGCATGCGTTCGTGAAGGCGCGAGCGTGCGTTCTCTCACTCGCCTTGCTGTCCACCCACGTGACCTTTGACCGGCCGCACTGCAGTGCACTCTAATGTTATCAGTTCTCGTTGTGCTTCCAGGGGGGTTGTGTTTGATGAAATGGTCGGAATTATTTCGAATAGGTAACCAAGGAGTCACGTGATACAAACACGAATGGTTTCAAAATTTAATGTGTCTGAATCGCTCTTTACAACATATTAATTGTTTCACTTGAGTTTTTCTCATCTATTCCAACTAAAGAGCCCCCAGTTGAGATTTAACATAAGTGTAAACAATGAATGAAGTTGTAATCAACAGTTTTAACACAGAAAATTTGCCTACCATTCCTCTTTATACCACGTGGACTCCTTGGTTACCTATTCGAGGTAATCCCGACGGTTTCAAACACAGCCCTCCAGGTCTGCGAGTAACCAAGTGGTCGTCTTATTGCTTCCCCATTTATCCCAATGGTCAACCTTCATGTTTATCATTAAATATCCTGGACATACATGTTTATAGTGTATCCTTCATCTACATCTACGCAATAACCTTCTTGCCCCCACAAAGGACGGGAGTGTTCATAGCGTTCCTTACACGGAAAAAAATAGTTTGCCAGTTACATGTTTGATAGGACACGTTTCGATAAAAATTATTATATTTTCATTTAAAACAACCATGCGATAGATAACATTTATTGATCAATTTTGGTACCCGATTATTAAACATTTCGGTAGTTAAGAATAGACTTGATAAAACGAAGCATTTCATCATTAGTTACTGAATCGTCTCGATAGTCGTAATAGTTCGATAATCTTCACCAAGCTTTCGGTAAATTCCAAGACCCGACTTAGCGTTTCCTTAAAAACATCTGACTTGTCAAGATTATTTTCGATAGATTTTAATATCTCGCATGATAGTTGCGCTGTTTACAGAAATGTGTCTATTGTTGCATTGTTTATAGAAACGGGGCCGTGCGCTTCGGAAATACTGCTCTGCAGAACGGGTTAACCAAATCAGTGGCTGTCCAATCCATCTAGTTGGAACTAGACTCTTTGCCAGAGTATGAAATTTAATTGGATGGTCCATCCAGTAAATTTGGCTGTCGTATCCATTGCAATTGATATTCGGGCCAACTATTTCTTACCCAATTAAAATTCGATGCGTCATCCAACCTCTTTTTTGAGTGCATGATATTCGATGCATCAGATGCAAGCCTTGCAGTGTACTCTGTGAACCACATGAATTTCTTGCATGTGTTGTGCATTTGTTCGGAGTCTACGAGTTGTGAACGATGGATGAATAGTTGCGAAGCCTGCTGAAGTCCTGGGATTCCCCGGAGTTGGCGGAGTTTTTCTTCAGCTATTAATGTTTGGTATCGCATCTTATAATAATGTCATAAAATGCAATTACCATTCACTGATTCAAATTACATAATTTGTGAGCATTAAATATGCTTGATTAGTTTAGACATTAATTAGGTATGATAAATCACGATGACTATTCTGTTCGACAAATATAACCGTATCACCTTTCTTGAGTATCAAATAGTTTGGTAAAATAAACGAAAAAGGATAATTTTTGTTCGATAAATTCAATCATGTTCTTCAGAATACCGAACAAGTTTGGTAAAATTAACCGAGAAGGCTAGTTTTTCTTGATAAATGTTATCGTACTTTTGATAATTTTCACCAACTTTTCCACCGAACAGTCTTGATAGAAATAACTGTGAAATTCAATGTTCTTTATGAACTGAACTTTTTGATAAAATTAATTAAAATATGATAGACATAATCAAATTTTTTTCGTGTTCGTAGTATACCTAAGTGTTGATAATCTTGTCTGCACGAAATACTCTGACTTGAGAGTACTATAATAAGCTCCGTCCCAACATGTAAACCCATAATCCAACTCGGAATGTACCAAGGCATAATGAATCATTTTTCCGTCAGAATGAGGAATCATATTTAATTGTTAAGCATGCAGTCACAGGGTACAAACAGGGATAGTTCGCAAATTTTCGGTGCTTGAATGGCTGATGACAGTCCCACTTTTTGTTTTTACTTGAGATTTGCTCACCAAGGGGGTCCTGATTCATATTTCTCTGAAGCTTCTTAAATACTAGCGTCCAAATACCCAACAAGTCTTTGTTGCCATTTCCTGAGCATTATTATGTCGTGTTAGGCCGCTCTAGGATCAGTACGGCTGTTTGAAACCGTCTGGATTATCTCGAATAGGTAACCAAAGAGTCACGTGGCATTGTTGCAACACGAATTGTTCACAAATTTGGTGAGTTAAACCCGCTCATTATTGCCTTATTCATGCTTTACACTTGTGTTTTATCTGTGGGCTCTATAGTCGAGACAGATGAGAAAACTCAGGCGAAAACAATGAATGAGGTTGTAATCAGCGCTTTAAACTCACCAAATTTTCAAACCATTCGTGTTCGTATGTACCACGTGACTCGTTGCTTACCTATTCGAGATAATCCAGACCATTTCAATAACACCCCCCAAGTGGATGGTGTCTGAAACCGTCGGGATAATCTCGAATAGGTAACCAAGGAGTCACGTGGTATAAACACGAATGGCTTGCAAATTTGGTGTGTTAAAACCGCTGTCGACAGCCTCATTCATTGTTTACACTTGTGTTTTATTTCATCTGGGGGCTCTATAGTCGAGACAGAAGAGAAGAAATGAAGAGCAAACAATTAATGATATTGCATCGAGTGATTTAAGCAAAAAAATTACGAACCATTCGTGTTTGTACCACGTGACTCCTTGGTTACATATTCGAGATAATCCCGACAGTTCCAAACACAGCCTCCCAGGGGGCACTATACTTGACATGGATGACAATAACTCGGGTAAAAACAAAGAGTGAGATTGTTGAGAGCGAATCAAACAGCAAAATTTGCGAACCAATCCCTGTTTGTGACTCCTTGGTTACCTATTTCAGCTGTTTCAAACACACGCCTCCAGAGTCGCGGTCTTTCTATCAATATCCGCTCGCGTGATGGTGATCCCGCTGTAGCCAGCAGAGAGAGAGAAAAGGGATTAAAACGGACATCCCCCACCCACGAACACCCAATGCGTAACGGCCTCTACGGCTTGCGTTGATTTAAGTCGGCCGATTAAACTTCCAGCTCGCGTTCGCGCGAGGCGTTTGTCTTGGGCTCTGTGCAGTTCGCGCAGGTGGGGCACTTCGCCCCGGGCGGTGACGAGTGGGGGGGCGGGAGGCGCCCCGTACAGCGATCCCTTCCAGCATCGCGAGCGTGAATCTAGAAGGTAGCGATGGATTCATGCGTCCTTGATAACAGCTAATGTATCGCTTCCTTAAGTCTAATTACGTAATTACACAGCTCATTGCTGGGAAGCACTGCAACAAAAGTCCTTGAAACTAGCATGAGTTAGTGAGTTAACAGATTCAGGTTTGCTTTCGATTGATCCTACAAATATATTTCTCAGTAATTTAACGATCATTTCCATAATCCTCTCGTTCTGGAATCGGTTAGTTGGTTATTCAGGGGAGGCGACCGACAGCTGCGGTCATTTGCGCCATATACACTGTAAAAAGTAGATCTGATTTTAAGGTACAAAAGCGATCTGAATTTCAGATGCGACAATTTTAAGACAGGGTATGTTGAATTTCAGCAGTAATATCTTGTCTAAAAATAAGGCAGGTGAACGGCTGAAAGTCAGACCATCCAGAATCTTGCTTCCTCTGCTTCCTGCTCAACTGCTCCTGTACCAACCATCCATGTTCCTGCCTCTTCCGTACCTTAAATCCGTGTTCCTGCCTTACAACCAGACAGCGCTTAAATTCAGATCGCACTGAAAATCAGATCAACTTTTTACAGTGTAGGATAGGTGGATAATTGGGTAATGGTAGGAGTTTTCAGGGAACGGAGGAAGGGTGGAGAGAAACCCGGCGTCGGCATTAGCCCACTCTTAACGAAAGGCGCCAAGGGGACCACGGATTAACGTCCCAACCGACGGACGGAGTACTGAACTTGAAATGCCCTCCACTAGGCACTCAAGTGGGGACCGGTTTTCCACTGAAAAATCCGCCACTGCCGGGAATCGAACCCGTGCCCTCTGGATGGGAGGCCAGTACTCTAGCCACCACACCATCCCCTCTGGAATCAGTCGGCACATCATTGTGCCTCAGCTATTGGCGGACACTATGCCATCTTTTTTCACCTCTTAAAATGCAAAGACTTTGTGAGACGAGAAGGGAAAATATAGTAACACTGTGGTTATTGTAAAAGTTTCTGGGTTTGTAGTGAAAGAGAAAGTTCGGGGAAAAATTTGGGGGTGGGTGGCGAGGGTTTGGAAGAGAAGGTTTGCAAGCATCTATCTACATCTACATCTGCGCAATACCCTGCAAGCCACCGCAAAGGGTGTGTGGCAGGGGATGAAGATCACCGAACATGCACTATTGACATACAACTAGGCTACTACATGAAAACATGGTAGATATCAGGGCCACATTTAAATACACATATTTACATCTACATAATACCCTGCAAGCCACCATAAAGGTGTGTGACAGGGGGTGAATTCTCACCAAACATACATTGACGTAGATGGTAAGTATCTGCAAAGTAATAAAGGGATGATTGGTTATTATTACATGCACTATGCACTACAGACTACTGTGACAATATTTCACCTACCTATTCCTTTGCTATTCTGCCTATTGTGTTCTCTATTAGTATGGAGAAAAATGATATTTTTAACATATCGGTACGATTATCTCTTTAATCTCATTCATCTGGTTGAATCTAGCATATAAAGCAGTGATTATTACAATATATCTGGTTGTACACTGGTATTTGTTACTGTGAGGAGTTTAGGTAAAAATAAATCCAGGAAATAAATTGACTTGGCATGTAAGAATAAAGATATATTAAGATAAAGACAATATAATAAAGAGCTGCAACTTTCCAATCAAAGGATATAAAAATTGATGAGGCCTCTCTGTAAATTAACGGCAAATGAAAACACTTAAGCCTTTGAAAACTTAAGGCAAGATTTTATCAATGGGAAAAACTGTCTGTAATTCATCGTTAGCGAAGAAAATGTGAAAAATTATGAACTAAAATAGTGTATGTATATCGTTGACGGAGCAACGTTAGATAATTAAAAAGGAGGCTAAAATTCATTTACTTTCCTGTATGATAAACCTGCATTTGGTGGTAATAGGGAGGTTGCAACTTCTCGAACAAAAATGCCTAATCTGGTGCAATTTTGTCATGCGAGTTTGTTTGAAAGTTTTCGCATGCAAAGGAAACTCAGGGGAAAATTCGAAGAGGAGTTGGACGTCCTCTTGAGAAAGAAACACAAGCAATGGTCCTCAACGCTTTAATCGCATCCTTGCTCAGGTGGCTTCGACAGCTAATGCCGTTATCAAGGTGAGCAGAAATATAGTGATGTCGAGTCTAGTATGAGACAAGAGTGGCTGTCTGTGGAGGAACATGGCAAGAGGGTGGAGGGGAGAATTGAAAGCAACGGATAAACATCTGGTGCGGATCGTTAGGAAACGTATTTCAATGGCTGAACATGCATTTATCATTGAAGAGGCCGGTGCGCGAAGGATGAAATACAGATGACTGGATGGCAAACACCTCTTCATTATCGTACATACTAATGACGTAGTATAATACGTTTAACGCTTCGCGCAAGTACTAAGGACCCTCAAACGAAAACCATTAAGTTGTACATGGAGCACTAAAATAATCGAACGTACGGGAAAGCCGATGTTTCTCGGAGAAATCTGCAATCTGAGCGGACAACGAAAAATCAGAAGTGGGGACGAATGATTCAGAAGATTTTTAAAGTTCAGTTCAGTGGGCAGAGTCCCAATCTTGGAATCCTTGGAAACTCCCTTTCGGGAACGGATCATATTATGGCCATCACCCTTATCCCTATCAGGTCCCTGACAACGGCGACAAATTCATGTTTCTCTGGCAACAAGAACCTCCTCCGCAATCTTTAACACTTCTTTCAATTCTTAATTCTCACTAACCTGCCCCCCCCCTGCCCCTGCCACACACCTTTATGGTGGCTTGCAGGGTATTATGTAGATATAGATGTAACCTCTTCCCACCTCTCCCAAAAAAATTCTGCCCCGAACTTTCATTTTCACTACAACCCTAGTAGCCAAAACAAAAGAATTTCATGTTAAACCCATCCCATCTAAGTGAGTGAGTAAGTCTAATGTAGTAGATTGCAGAGGCCGAAACTTTATGGAATTCCATACTCTATAATTTAAAAGACAAACTTTAGCTATCCACAGGTGAGAAAATTTTATTCCGGCATGTTTCGCTACATTGTAGCATATTCAGGAACATGTCCTATTCTGTAGCATCTTCAGCACTGTGGCATCTTCAGGACATGTTCCTGAAGATGCTACAGGGTAGCGAAACATGTCGGAATAAATTTTTCTAACCTGTGGATAGCTAAAGTTTGTCTTTTCATTTATAGAGTAAGTCTAAGCCTAAATTTCTAGTGTGTACACTTTCTGCGTCTAATAATCCGAGTCCTATCTCGTTTCACTCTCAAAGTCTCGAGTTATAAAAGGCGAAAAAGATAGCATACTGCCCACTAATAACTTGGATGATGTTATATGCCGACCGATTCTGATGCAGAAGGATTATAGAATGGTCGCATAATGATTGATAACTTGATTGAACTCCATGTTGGTAGCCAAGTGTCTCTCAAAAAACGCAAAGAAGCACTCCTAAAAAAAAATATTTTAAGGAATAAAGGAAGCAAATACAGCTACCTCTCACGTAAATACCTTCCGGTTAAATGAGGGTACAGTACAACGCACCCCTTATTGCATGATTTAGGTATATATTCGTGGCAAGAAGCTCTCACGAAAAACATGACAGCACGGAGATAATTCACACCGAGCTAATGCCGGAACTCCTCTGTCAATTCCTTTTCTTTACATAATTCTTGCTCCTCACGCTCAGAAAAATTTCATTGTAGTGCGTCGTGCTTTCAAACACATATTCGGTTAAAGTTGAAAGCCGTGAAGCGGGGGGTTGGAAAACTGGGGGGAGTAGGGAAAATGGAGACATAAAAGTTTCAAGCAGGGAAGATATCAGAGCAGAGTAAAACAAAACTCTGACCTCTTTGCTAATAATAAATTAATCATTTCTCCCAGCAACGACTGTTAAGCATTTTCAGCTAAGGCCAGCGATTCTCACCTGCATCACAAGAATCCTACTTAAAAAAATCCTACGCAGGGCAAACAAAGAGAGTGGTGCAATGCCGAGTGAAAGAACATTCACGGGCCCTCAAAAACAGACAACCTGGGAAAAATCGGCCATTGCTAAGCACGTTTCGATGGAACCTAACCGCTCCATGAATTTAATGGAACCAAAAATCCTCGCGAGGGAAAAGTGCTATATTTCCCTAGAATTATAAGGGAAGCAATTGAAATTTCCAAGAGGCCCAACAATAGGAATAGAGAGGATAGCTACTCCCACTCCAACATGTGGAAACGAGCATTCACACGAACATCAACAGCCAATCAGCGAGCAGCGACCACCTCAGAAGACGAGTATAAATAAGCGTCAACTTCGAACTATTTTCCTCTTCAGCTTGGCCTGAGGACTCCCGCAGTAGAGTGGGTGAAACGTCGCCATTTTAACAGAATGACAACGCGGAAGACTCCCGAAAGCTTCTAGTTGCATGAGACCCTATAGTTGCTTGTTTGCATGACGGCAGTGCATGCTTGGTGATATTCACCCCCTGCCACACACCCTCGCGGTGGCTTGCAGGGTATCATATAGATGTAGATGAAGCTTTCTACAATCATCGGAACGCCGCGAAAGCCTTAGCCAGAAACTGGCGATAATGGTTAAGGAGGTTGGCTCGCGACTGCTTGAGTCAAGTTGTCTAAGGAATCTTATTAATTTAAGTGCGAGTATGTGCCTGCTAAGTGATCCTTACTTCACAAAGAAAATTACCTAAGCTATTGAAAGTCATAAGTATCACAAGAAATACGATGGAAAGCCGAAGGATTTCTTTTTTATGGTAATTTTAATCAGCTCGACGATGGAGTCTATTCAGCATTTACGTTAGTGAAATAAATTCATGTACTCAATGAATTTACTAATGTATAACACCAGAATATTACTATCAAACGTTATGTTATAATGTTTCTAGAAATATTCTTTAATATCTCATTAGTAATGATATTATTCATACGCCAACCGTTTTGGCTACAGCGATCGCAGCGCCAATTGAAGTCAACTAACGCATTTCGTCTGCTATAAGCGCAGAAATTGGTGGATTTAGCGAAAAATACGGTGGGAATATGCCATTTTTTTTCGTGTCCTTTTATTCCTTGTGAAATCACGCATAAGATATCAATTTTTTGCAAAAATGACATTTCACTATGGTATTTTGAAACGTAATTATCCCATGTGATGGCCATTCTCGCCGTTAATCGTATGTAATTTCAAATGCAATTTGTGCAAAAAGGAGTATGGGTTTTTATAATTATCTTTACTTTATTAGACAGAGGAACTTTAGTTCTATAAGTGCTGAAAATATAAAAAAAATGACATGACTTTCACTTTTCGGATCAACCTCCTTAAGGATTCTTTAGGAGACGATCAGAGGTCGGCGATTCGCTTTCCAGGGTCGGTCTGGAGCGTCTCATAGCCCCAAACCTATTCCGCCGTCGAATTCTCCCCGTCCATCTTAACCGCCTCTCGACCACTCCCTGCAGATCTCTCACGACGGCGCATCTTGCTCTCTTCGTCGCGGCGTCCGTAGTCATCGGCCGGAGCACGCCAAGGCGACGTACGTGAGTCATCGCGGAGCAAGCCGCCGCCTTCGTGAATAGTGACCCTCCCTCCAGCGAGACTCTCGACTAATCCGATAATTCCACAGAGACGGCCCACGCCCCAACCTCTCCTCGCCCGTTATTCATCTGTCTCCAACTCAAACTTAATCGTATCGGAAACACGCAAGGCTGAGCGGACAAGTACATACATACATACCGCGGGCAGACGACATGGCGTTTTTCAGATTGCGTTTATGGTCGAATGAAGAACGTCGTGCATGGTAGTAATCATTTCATCCCGATCCGGTGAAATGTGTTCCCATTCCTCAGGTATAACTAAATGAGACGATGGCGGAATAAGAACAAGTAAATGATGGATTAACTACAGGTTGATGAAAGGCTTATTTTTCTGGTTCCCGGAGGCATGCAGATAAAAACAAAATAAGTACACATTTAAAGAGAAATCTCATTTGTTAGGATGAATAAATGAATTAAGGTATTTATTTTAGCACAAAAAACTTAATAGGTTAACTAAAGTTTCTCACTTTGAACTTCTACATACATTTAAATTGCCATCAATGCTCTCCAGTAAAATTCGCTCATAAATTGCAAAATTCTCGTCTATCTCTTTTCAACAAATCATTCGAAATGTGGTGCGACAGAAGAATGATGAAGATTAAATGGATCGATCGAGTAAGTAACGAGGAAGTCCTTAGAAGAGTGGGAGAAAAGATAAGTCTTCTGAATACCCTGAGAAGAAGATGGAACAACATAATCGGCCACATCATAAAACATGATGTCCTGATGAAGACAATCGTCGAGGGAAAAGTGAACGGGAAGAATGGCAAAGGAAGGCCTCGTGCGAGATATATGAAACAAGTGATGAAGGATGTGAAAGGAAGAAATACGTAAATTTGAAGAGATAAGCTGATAGAAGGACTCAGTGGAGAGCTGCGTCAAACCAATCAGAGGATTGATGACCAATGATGATGATGATTAAAAAAGCTCTTTCGTCCGGACACAGTAATTCTACCGCTTCCAATATATTCCTTTTTTTAAGGGCACAATGGCTAAGCATAATTTTTTTTTTTTAATTTTTACACTAGGGTGCTACCTATTTTTCTATTTGTTGGCTTGGAAAGAATATTTCGCGGGTATACTGGTAGAGTAGGTGGTAACTTCCTTTGGATCTACAAGTGAGTGGTGGACCGCTTATGGTCGCAATGAGAATGCCAATGAGGGAGGAACCGGACTCTGAGGAGAGCGTAGAGAATAGGAGGAGCAGAATGGAGAGTGAGGGAGGACGGTTGGCATGGAAACGGAAAGAGAAGAAGCATTGGATTCAGACGGCCAAAGGTGGGCGGAGGAAGCAAGAAAGAACAGAGATGGGTGAGAGGACGGATGGGGCGAATGAATTTAGGAAGGAGGTGGACCATAAGACTCACTTACGAAATAAGTATTCGCTCTAAGTATACTCTCTGTTGAGGCTACCTTCTCAGTACATAGCTACAATAATTTATGAACTCGTACTGGATACATTTTACAAGTTGCAAGGAATTATACATTTTTTTATGATCAAGACTTTCACTCAACAATCCTAAATAAATAATCCACCTTGGGCTGATTAAATAACGAAATCCCACCGCTTTTTGTAGCATTACGCAATGGTGAGAAATTGAGCACTTTTGGTCTGACGTAAATAAAACAGCTTTTAAAGCAAGTTTTACTTGTTTTTGCCATTGGAACATAGACTTTAGCTCGCAGATTATAAAATATTTTTCGCATAGGTATATTATTTCTCACAAATATATCCTTATAACATTAAAGACATCAATTTATTCAAGGTAAAAATTTCAGCGAAATAAAGAAAGTAAACAAGTCATAGTATTGGGGTTTACCTGAAAGGATTCTGATAATGTTTGCATTACTATAATTAATTTAAGATTATTTAGGTAGGCACCCCCCCCCTCCCAGTACACTGATCCATAATTCAATTTTGCTTGGGCTACGGCAAATAGTCGCCTCTGAAGTGCATTTTCTCATCGTTAGGGCGTCAACATTTCAATATTTTGCCTTTTGTGCTTCTCTTCCTACACTTTATATATGCACAGAGTGCGCCAACATAACTTCCTTTTTTATATGGATATATCCATAAAAAAGTAAAATAAAAATAGTAAAAAAGGAAGTTATGTTGCCGTACCCTGTAATTACCCTCTGTTGCTGTACCCTCAAAATAAAATTAGATACTGATCGACCGGTTTCAACCTTTCCAGGTCATTTGCGAAAGCTAAGTGAGATAGAATGCTAACTTGAGGGGTTATATAGGTACGGAGTACAAGAGGGAATTCCAATAAGGAAGAGGAGTGAGGAATTATTAAGGAGAAGAGGTCGGAAGGCAAAGCAATGAGAGGAAGGATACCCCCAAAACACTGGTCAAGGGCAAATTATCGGACTATGGGCATGGTGGGGGGGGGAGAGGTACTGAATAAAACGGGGAGGGGTTGGGAGGGACTAGGTCATTGAAAAACATTGTCTCTATAAACATTCAAATATGATAAAATTTCGATGTTTTCCATAAAATATAGCCTTCTGCCCTTGTCACAAACATGTCAAATATTGGGAATAAAATCGGATAATCGTCATCATCACTTAGGTAGCAAACATCGAATTACGATCACCCTTAAAGAAGATTAGCTTAAGGAAGCTGGTGGTAGCTAGCTGGGGCGTTTATATCTATAACGTAAATGAATTCACTTAAAAAAATTCCAAAGACTTTCATTAAAACCGACCTATGTTTTGACTTATTCAGTCATTATCAAGGCCTTGATTATGACTCTATAAGTCGAAACCTAGGTCGGTTTTAATGAAAGTCTTTGGAATTTTACTAAGTGAATTCATTTACGTTATCAATAAGTGGTTACACGAAGTCAAGCCTAGCAATTTGTTTTATATTTAGTTATATGTTATATGTTTATGTCTAGTTTACTGCCAGGCATACCTACCCATCCACATATTCCTTACTAGACTCAGTAGAAAGTCCTGAAGAATTTTAAATGGCATGATTTATCCCTGATTCATTGCATTATAATACTGGCATTTAAACCTATTGAAACGAAACACTATTCACCCTTAGAATTCCAACAAAGCTAAATTTCCTTGCTCATGAATACGATCGTGACTTACTGGATCCGAATGTGTAATGCTGGCGTGTTAATCATTGCCTTGGCGAGTCTCAATTTGAATTTTGTCCAGATTCCAAGACACGCCGAGTAGAGGGGGGTGGCGAGGAGGCCAGCCTGTCTCGTGTCGTGATCACGCGAATGATAATGCGCCAGCATTTGCTCGGCGGCGCTGAGGCGCGCGAGAATGCACCACAGGCGGATGGACACGGGTTCCGAGCGTCGATCGGTCCCCCTGGAGCTGTATCCAGCATCCTCGCTTCCATACGAACATCGTACAAGTCCTCAATATGGTCCGTGAATGAGTCTTTTTTTAATTTTATATCAGATAATACGCTTCAAAATATATGTAAAAAATATTTAAAAAAAACGATCCAAGGATTTCGAACATGGCCGCAAATATATATCTGAGTTACCCACTGAAATTCACAACATTCGAAGTTTCACAGAGAAAAAATCCACGTTCACCGGAACTCAAAACCTGGAATTCCCAAATTTCCGGCCATAATATGGCTAACCTGTTCGCTTTAACGTGGCCGACACTCAGTAGACAACTGGGTGTGATGACGGGACCTTCTCTTTACTAGGCAATCATAAAATCGGAAATAGCTCGGCTAGTACGAAAAACCAATGACCTTGCGGAATCAAAATGCTGTGTTATATACGACCTCTACTTGGCACTCAACTGTTGTCGCGAGAAACGTTTATTTACTACTCCAATTCAACCGTGATATATAGCTGTAAGGGAGTTTTGCTGAAGGCAGGTGAAGTAGACACGATTTAATCACGGCTTTTAATGTTTCACAAGTGGAAAAATCCCTCATACTCATTCATAAGCTTCGTATGCAGGATATTCTAAGCCTGCCACGTGAACGGCGGTGAAATTCACATTATGGAGGTTGATCCGAAAAGTGAAAGTCATGTCATTTTTTTATATTTTCAGCACTTATAGAACTAAAGTTCCTCTATCTAATAAAGTAAAGATAATTACACCAACCCATACTCCTTGTTCCACAAATTGCATTTGAAATTACCTAAGATTACCGGCGAGAATGACCATCACATGGGAATATAACGTTTAAAAATACCATAGTGACATGTCATTTTTGCAAAAAACTGATATTTCTTTGTAATTTCACAAGAAATAAAATGACACGAAAAAGAAGGCATCAACCCACCGCATTTTTCGCTAAATCTACCAATTTCTACGTTTATAGCAGACGAAATGCGTAGTTGTCTTCGAGTGACGCTGCGGTCGCTCTAGCCAAAATGTATGGCGTATGAATAATATCATTACTAATGAGATGTTAAAGCATATTTCAGAAAAATGTTATAACTTAACGTTTAATAGTAATATTCTGGTGTTAAACATTAGTAAATTCAATGAGTACATGAATTTATTTCTTTAAAGTAAGTGCTGAATGAAACCATCGTCGAGGTGATTAAAATTATCATAAAAAAGAATTCCTTCGACTTTACATCGTATTTCTTGTGATACTTATGACTTTCAATAGCTTAGGTAATTTTCTTTGTGAAGATAGGATCACTTAGCAGGCATATACTCGTACTTAAATTAATAAGATTCCTCAGACATCTTGACTCAAGCAGTCGCGAGCCAACCTCCTTAATTGCCATGTGAAAAAATTCGCCTGGACCGGGAATCGAACCACGGACCTTTGGCTTACCGAGCCACTGTGCAAACCACTACACTACCCAGAATCCCTAGTTCACACGGCAATTTTACCGAGGTTCAAGGTACTATCCATGTGAATTAGGTATCCTGGGTAGCGTAGTGGTCTGCGTAGTGACCCGGAAAGAGAAATGTCCGTGGTTCGATTCCCTGTCCAGATGAATTTTTTCACATGGCAATTAATGCGGATAAGCTTCGTAGAATATTTTCCCGTGCACCCAATGCAACTTCATCGAATAAAATTTGTAATTACTCGCATGTAATGGATCTTTGAGATGAGCATGATGGCAAAGCAAGTTAAAAAAAAAAACATTTTCCATGAGGAGACGCCTCAGACTTTCCCGATTATCCGGGGAGATAATCTCGGAAAGATGTATACGCATGGGCGATGAGTCACCATCTTGGATTTCCCCGCGATGTCAGCCAACGTCACGACTCTTCCCTGTTCCCGTGACGCGTCACGCTTTCGTCGACTAGGGCCACGCGGGTGGAATGGAGAATCGGGTGAACATGTGCGCTGGCCAAGTAAGGGGCGCAACTGCGCATAAGGGATACAACCTTTTTCTTGGATTTACTCTTCGAGCGTAATAGTTCGCGATGGGAACATACTTCTTGGGGTGAACACATACGTGAAGTAATGGGTCCAGCTAATCGTAAACTGGGTTTCGTCAGAAAAGTACTGGGAAAATGTGACGATAAAGTACGATTAATCAGCTACTTTTCCCTTGTCAGACCTCAATTGAAATGCGCTGCCAGTTTATGGGATCCTTACGAAATGGCCCTAAATAATGAACTTGAACGTGTGCAGCGAAGATCGGCAAGGTTTTTAAAGGGATGGTACGATAACTATATTTACGTAACCAGTCTATTAGATGAATTGAATTGGGAATCATTGTCAGAGGGTAGATTTAAATTTAGACTTAATCTCTTACATAAATTCCAAGATAATATTTTCACTGATGACGTTAAAAATAATTTGCAAACTTCAACTTACTATGTTAGACTGGACCACAATCATAAAATTAGAGAAATGGATTGCCGAACTTTCAGATTCGAAATGTCCTTGTTTTACTCGCACAATTAGGGATAAGAATAGCTGTAAATATACATAATATTATCAGTACTAGTGTATGAATGGAAAGCATAGGTAGTTGCATGTTGTGATAAGGACTTTAAGCTAAACCAACTGATAACATATTTTTGCATGCTTCCATTGCTATTTTTACCTTTTTTTGAATTTTGAATGTTAGACTAGAATATAATTAATATTCCTTTCTACGCATGGTATGTAATGGGTATCTGGTGTGAATTCACCCCCTGCCGCACACCTTTATGGTGGTTTGGTACATAGTTTGAAAAGGTGCGGATCGGGTGGTGCGTAGACTATATCGCTGTCTTCCCTCCTCCTTCTGTCTTCATCGGGGACAAGGAGTTGGAAAGGGGGATAGAAAAAGTATACAATACAAGTTGAGGGAGTTTTCAGTTACTCGCCATTTGCACAAAATCAAGTATACGAAGAAAAATAAACGAATACAAGGGATACACTCGTGCATTCACTCACTACTGTTCACCAAAGATCACGAGTTAAAAAAACGTAGAAATAACAAAAAATCAAGTCGGTACTAAAGCGCATATTTTACTCATTTACCCGTAGCTATCATTACTGAGGACGCGAATATAAAGTTTGCGGCAAATCCATAGACATGAACAAAAATCCCTCCAGCCACCTTAAATCACTTCGGGATGCACTATTTTCCCCTCCGTTGCCAGGCAACTCACGGAAGGAGAGCCCTCCGCCCACACGTGGTCCACCCGTCGATTTGATTCACCGCCCTTTCGTGCAGCGTCTTCGGAGCAGCACCACACACACAACACACTGCGATCGGCCGTAAATAAACGGCCGCCCTCTCCCTAACGGTATTTCACTCTTTTCCGCGTGGACGAGTGTTCGGGCGAATCCCGAGGGGGCGCGCGACGAGCGGTCATCGTGATTTCCCACCCCCGCGCTCCGTGAGGACGTCCGAAGTACAACCGGAGGAATACAGTGTCTTGCTGAGAGTAACCCCAACAACGAATTATTCGGAAAACGAAAATATTAGTCGCTGTTTTTCGGCGTCGGATAACGCATTCGGATTCGTAAGTTTAAACAGCCGCTTTCCTCAACATCTACATCCACACGATACTCAGCAATCCACCGCGTTGGTGTGTGACAGGGGGTGAAGATCACCAAGCATGCACTACTGACATGCAAACAAACAACTATAGTGTCTCATGCAACCAGATTGTTAATATCTATAGTATTTGAGGGGTTAATACATGCATCATGCACTACAGAATACTCTAAAATATTTCCCCTATCTATCCCTTTGCTAAGCTGCCTATTCTGTTCTCTTATAGTACGGGGGAAAAATGCCATTTTGAATCTATCGGTACGACAATCTATCTCTCTAATCTAATTTATCTGGTCGAATCTAGCATAATACGCTGGTGTTTTTAATATGTGCCTAACATCTTCAGTAAAGCTATCCGATTGAAATTTCTCTAATAGTTTTGTAATCTGTACTTTAACCTCTGCTCTGATAATGATTCCCACCCTAATTCTTTTATTAATTCTGATACACTACTAAAACTATCGTAACACCTTTTGACGGACCTATCTGCTCTAAGCTACACACTGTCTAGCTCTCTGATCAAACCTAATTCATTCGCATCCCATACACTGGCTACATACTCAAGTAGGGGCCTAACTAGTGAAAAGTAACAGCTCTTTTGTCTTCTCATCACATTTCCTAAATACTCTTTTTATAAATCCTAGCTTTGTCTTCGCTCGGACGCATATTTCCCGGATGTGTCTTCCCCACGATAAATCTTTGGTGATTGTTGCACCTAAATATCTTATGGTTTCAACGTATTCGATCTTCGTGTTACTAATTCTATAGGATCACCCTATCGAATTATTCCTCCTCCAAAAATTGATAGCTACACACTTTTTAAGGTTTAAGTTCTAACAGCCATTTGTCTCACCACTCTTGAATTGCGTCTATATCCTTGCTAAGCGATTTCCTGTCCTCTTCTTTTGATATACCCCTATACACTACCGCATCGTCTGCAAAATGAGTTGGAGACAGAGTTTCGAACCAGGGACGTCGCCATTGTGAAGCGAGTACTTTACCCCTAACCCAAAATGCACTGTTATAAAGGATTCGCGCGCGTAACAATCGTTATAGTGGCTTCGTGCCGATAACAATCGTTATAGTGGATTCGCGCGGATAACAATCGTTATTGTGGATTCGCGCGCTAGCATGACGTAACCGCTTTGGGGAAGTGAATTTTCGCACCCATCGTCGGCTTTAGACAATTCTCAGCCACTTGAGTGATATTTATTTTTTTCCGCCTCTGAATTACTACGCTGTAAGCGAATACGCTAAGGAAAGATACAGAGATGGCCCCTCTAACGAAGATTGTGACCTACGAATGTGATTCCGGAACGATTTATCTGCATTAGGCAAGGTATCCCTGTGTATTGTAATATAGAGCCGCTTGAAATGTCACGTGCCTGTTCTAACGCAAAATATACAAGTTTTTTGTCTCTCACACGGCAAGAAATCACCGATGCATGAGATTAGGGCCATGTTTAACCAGAATGGCGGTTGTTTGAATTTATAAGTTTACTGTAAATGAAGCTTCTTTGCACCCCAATCGAATCTGCTTACTTTGAGGGTGAATCCAGTAGGTGTATTGATTTTCAGTAGTAATGTGTGCACGCCTAATCACCGATGTCCAATCACTAACACGACTTTCCGCTCAAAGCGTTGCCAAGGCTAGGCGCTAATTAGCATTCACTAAGGTATTTATTTGTTGATTTCCAGGGTTCCTGTGATAGGTATTGGCCATTATTTACGGACATATCACAAACAGAGCTAGCTACCAGTGTTTACGCCTCAGTATCTGACCTCCACGATAGCTATTATGACTCCTTACTGGCCGCAGGTATTTCAACGACGGAGTTGTAAATAGTGCCTGTTTCGTGATCTTCACCCCCTGCCACATACCCTTGTGGTGGCTCGCAGGGTATTACGTAGATGTAGATGTTTAATATCAAACTTTGTTACAGTTTATCCCTCTTTGTTGTACTCCCGTTGATTTCGAGAAATAAAACGTTTACCAATTCAACCATAAAAAATTAGCTCTTCGAAGACCTTGAAACAGAATTTTGAAATGAATATTAATTAAATGATGAAAGACGTTGGTATCTTTTGCAATGTAAGACAGAAAGCAGTTTCCAAAGGAATGCAGATGATTAGGGCTGTGCGATACCTCGAATATCGTCGACGATACTCGATATGCACTTCATATCGGGAGTTGATATTTCGAAACGGGATATCACGACATTTCGATATTTGATATCCCGATATGTCGATATCCGATATCACGATATGTCGATATCCCGATGTATCGATATCCCGATAAGACGATATCCTGATCCCGGTGTTTTTTTCTGTCAACCTTAATAATGTCTCTATTTAGCGCAATTTCTTGGTAATGGTTGATCGGATTGAAGTGCTATAAATGGTCTCCTCCCTATAAAATATTACACTTCCTCAATCGTTAATTATATATTTTAATTTATTCTTATTAACTACTTATAACTTTTTTATCATAAAATTTGGATGCAGAAAATGGAATGGCCATGGTGCGATATCATCACTGAAAACTCGAATTCAACAAGAAAAGTTGAAACATAAATTTAAACATAATTCGGAATTTAAAAAATTTTCACCGCTCTTCGACCAAGGAAAAATGGTTATACTTCAGCTCATACGGGCCGTTTCAATAACTGAAAAGAACCTCTATTATCTAAAATCATATGCTATTTCGCCTTAAGTTATTATATCATAAGTCGATATCCGATATGTCGATACTCCGATATGTCGATATCCCGAAATGTCCATATCACGACATTTCCTATTTATATCGCGAAACCGATGTATCGGCGAATCCGCGATATCAGAATGATATCGACTTGCGATATTCAAAACAGCATATCGCACAGCCCTACAGCTGATTAATACGACAGCACTCATTTTGAGAAGCCAAAAATAGATACCTAATATTGAACGTATGTCGGACACATATTTGGTAAAGGAAGTATTTTACTACAGCAAGAAGGTAACTTACATCACATTAACTTTGTCTCTCAATGGAATATTCAAAAAAATACAATTAATAGCTAACCCACATTGTAGCAGTCAAACCTTAGGTGGCTACGACTTGATTTTCCATTCAACTCTGTTAAGATTCTACTCATGTTGTTTCCTCGAATTGATACACATTGCAGTAGAACGGCAAAGTAATCACCAATTTGTGCACTACTGTCTTCAGAAAGCACGAATCCTCCTCGCAACATATGCACATCTCCTCTTGGCTGGACATACCAAGTGAACAGGCCAATTCTATCACGGCCAGGAGGGGAAGGAGTTAACGCCGAGAGCCTCTATTCGCCCCGTTTTCTTGCGCGGAGAGATCGTAACTGCTCGCGATTTAACGTCTCAAGGACGGGAGAGCGATTTCCTAGCTCTTAAAATGGAGCTGCACTTACTCCGATCCATTCGCTAGTCGTCGTCACCACGCAAGGCGAATGGGGTCGTCTACCTTATTTTTTTATTGCCGAATATGATAGAGTTTGTAAAATAAAAAGACCCATATTTTTCCGTTTTTTGATCCGTCAATTATTTTTCGAGTTATAGGCGTCGAAAAACTCATGTTTTTAACCCTTTTGGAAAAGTGGGCGCGGTGCAACCTCTGACGTATATCGACTTCGTCCAATCACAACTGAGTCCGCGAAGCTACTTTGCCTTGTTGCAAAGGGGGGGGGACACAGCTGATTCTACCAATAGTAGCAGTTACGACAGCATCTGTGCGAGAAGACCTTCCGAGAACCCCCCTCCACTCCCTCCCCTTCCCATAAGAGTAGTCAAGGACGGGAGGAAAATGACGTCAATGTTATCAAGGGAGCTTTTTCGGTGGGCGTCACCTTTTGCTTATTTAAATTTTTGATTTATGAGTGAATGGTCGTGGTTTGAAGATAAATGTTTTCATTAAATTTGTTTTTTCGTTTCCATCTAACAATTTCGTGTACAAAATTGCGATTTCGGCTCCGAGTAAACGCCCCCATTTGAGCAAACGCCGAGCTGATACGGCGAGTGCATTGGAGGCAATTTCTCGTCTAACAATTACGAAGCGTAAATGGGGAGTGGGTTGCTTCGAATGCAGCGCCGTCTCCAACTAACGAAAGGGCGAACAAAGCGCTGTGTGCAGGCCGAAAGCAGCTTGATCACAAATTCGCCGCAGGGCATGGAGCAGATGGATTCGATTTCACTGCTGACTGCGCAGCGCTGGGACAGCCGACTCGACGCCGGAGAGAAAGCTGACAGGCGATGCCCGCTCCGCAGCATCGAACGTGTCAATCCAAACGAGGGCGACTCGTGCCTCGCGGCGTTCGGAATTCATTAATCATTTCTCGACGAAATCTTCACAATTTTTCATCACGAAGTTTTCCTTTGGGCCGGAGATATTCAACGCACAGTCAACAAAGCATATCTTTTGTGAGCATTTTCGGTACTAAGTAAACGGACAATTTAGTGAGGAGTAGGATCACTGTTACTGAAAAGGCACTTGAATCCTTTTATGGCGAAAGATATCACTGGCTACCAGGCAGTATAAAAGGATGCCATTTTTGCCAGAGGGATTAGAAGATTCAGGGCTCGGTTGTGATGGACCCAACGTAAGGGAATTCAATACGCTTCAATATCGCGTCCATTGGAGGTCGTAATATTCTCCTCATAATTTTATTCACATCATCTACATCTACATCTACACCATACCCTGAAAGCCACCGCGAGGGTGTGTGGCAGGGGGTGAAGATCACCAAGCATGCACTACTAACATGCAAACAGCAAATATAATGTCTCATGCAACTAGATTGTTAGTATCTATAGTATTTAAGGGATTAATACATGCATCATGCACAACAGAATACTCTAAAATATTTCCCCTACCTATCCCTTTGCTATGCTGCCTATTCTGTTCTCTTATAGTACGGGGGAAAAATGCCATTTTGAAACTATCGGTACGACAATCTATCTCTAATTTTATTTGTCTGATCGAATCTAGCATAATACCTACGCTGGTTTTCTTAATACCAAAAATCTTCAGTAAAGCCATCCGATTGAAATTTCTCTAATAGACTTAATCTGTGCTTTAACCTACGCTCTGATAATGATCCTCTCTTATTAATGCTGAAACGCTACTCAACGTATCGTAACACCTTTTAACGAACCTAGCTGCTCTACGCTGAACACTGTCTAGTTCTCTGATCAAACCTAATTCATCACATAAAAAACCTAATTACATCAGAGGGTTTCAGAATATTAGAGATCATGAATATGAGAAACAATAATGCACAACAGTTCAAATAACGGAGGGAATGAACGGTGGACATTGGGTCTGAATGCAAATAATGGTGCACAGTGGAATAAAAGTGTGCCCCTGGCAATAACTTCTACAGCATTTTGTATCATAATCACGGGCCGGTGCGGTATAGTGCCTGTTTGGTGACGAAGATGGCAGCGAAGCTGAAGGAGACGAAGTTTCCTTGGCCACTCCATTACAGTGTTAATGAAGCTAGGAAGCCTAATATTGCTTGTGTTAAAACTGGAGAATACATTTTTTATGGAAAATAAAAAAAATACTAATCGTAAAAACATTTTTGTTACCATTTCTTTGGAAAAAACTATTTTAGGACTTGAATAATATCGAAAAAGGGTTGTATTCGTTATCCTATTCCAACATTAAGCCTACTCCTGCTGCTACCGTTTTCGTGAGTAATAACATTCCCCTTTTCGCATTCAGGTATGTTTTTGTCAAAATTTCCCCGGTGAATCAACCATTTGGGCGGGGCGGCCGGGGCGAGATACTCACGCAGGCTCGTCGGGAGATGATGCATGAGCGAATTATAATCTGGGGTCCATCCCAGGCGCCTTGAGCAGCAAATTCCCTGGCGTCGTTCACCTGGAGAACAGCAACGCGAATCAAATTATACGAATATGAATTCGAGTGTAGGTGTTATTCGAATATGAATTGCCGACCACAGTGCTGAATTTGGACCCGACCGCGTTTGCGACGGCGAAGCACAAAGCTCTCGTCAACGCCGCAGTTTGGTCACCGTCACCTACACAAGCCAAAGGTCACTCACGAAAAGTGCTCTCTTGACTCCCAAATTCGTGATCTAGATTTCAAAAATCACGTCGTAGCGCACTAGTTGCTAATTAGAAGCAATCGCACCACCCTAAAAAAAATAATGTTCAACCCTGATTGGTTGTTTTTCGATTTGAAGAGGTAGAGCTCAACCCGTACTAAGCCAATGGCATTGGAAATTCACATGTTCTGGTTGGGGGGGGGAGGGGGCAGTTCCTTTCCGTGGGTCACCTGGGGACCTTCCGATCGGTAGCTCAGTGCTCTTCCAACTAGGCCACCACGACCGTGAAACACCCCAATGGGAAGGAAATATTAAGACCTTTTCTTCAAAATTTAAAGGCATAGAGCCTTGCCACCGCAGCCAAGTCCTCCATCAATAGAGCCTACGTCACATATAGTAAAAGTCTTAGCCTAAACACAATTCACTCGGAAGGAGAATTTCACCATTTTTTGTCCTTGATTACTCCTGGTTTGTCATTGTCCCTGTTTGTCATGTTTGACATTGAAATTGTTTGTACAAATTCGTTATCTCTGCTAGAGCGACGTGTCACCTGGACAGACGCCAGCCGAAATATCCGATTGCGGACCGTGTGGATGGAAAAGGAGAGCAAGTCGCTCGAAGATGAACAAATCCATGAGAAATCCAAACCGTGAAATGAAAGGTTGCATGAACTGGCGCGGCTCCCGTATTCAAACGGACTCACGAGAGCACTAGACGGCACTTCTATAATTCCCTCTGTGGAGCAATTACAGCTGCTACCTGTATTGCGGTTTCCCAGACAACGAAGAATACCCTTGCACACGCTCTCAGAGTGGGAACAGATCAACTCCGGAGATAAAGCACAGATTATGCACTTAAGACACTCCGTTGATCTTAAGACAGATTGTCTAACTGCTGCCGGTGAACAGTAAGACTAACCCAAAGCGCTCCAAATGCGTCTTCGCGTCAGCCAAAAATATACATTCAATTAGATATAATTACAGTGTACGCCTTCATTTTCATGACTGCATTGGGACTGTTGTTCAAATATCCCTACCAGAAATACGAAATTTGGTACTGAACGGCATGGCAAGAATTAGGATGGGAATCATTATCAGAGCGTAGGTTAAAGTACAGATTAAATCTATTAGAGAAATTTCAATCGGATAGCTTTACTGAAGATGTTAGGCACATATAAAAAACACCAGCGTATTATGCTAGATTCTACCAGATAAATAAGATTAGAGAGATAGATTGGCGTACTGATAGATTCAAAATGGCATTTTTCCCCGTACTATAAGAGAACAGAATAGGCAGCATAGCAAAGGGATAGGTAAGGGAAATGCTTTAGAGTAGTCTGTAGTGCATGATGCATGTATTAACAACTAATCCCTTATTACTCTGTAAATACTAACAGTCTAGTTGGTTGAGACCCTTAAGTAGCATGTTTGAATGTTTATAGTGCATGCTTGGTGATCTTCACCCCATGCCACACACCCTCGCGGTGGCTTGCAGGGTATCGTGTACATGTCGATGTAGATGGATGCATCTGATTCATTTTCAAAATGTCACTCCCAGGGCCGGCGTAAGACAAAATGTTTAGCCGGGTTAGAGAGTATTCCCGGAATACCTCCTCCCACTTGTCGAACCCGGTTCTAGAAGTAGTAAAAATTGGGCAGTTAAAAATGTCGTAAATTAGATTGTTGGACATAGAGTAAGATGTCAATCCCTGAATTAAAAATAGTTCTTTTTGCTCCAATCGCGCCTCTTCTTTCGTGGCGACCTGGGAAGGCCACCCGGGTCGCCCGGGCCTTAACCCGGGCCTGGTCATTTCCAGTATTAACCGAATTCTTTATGAGCCACCAACTTTTATATGGTTCAGAGAGAAAAAAATCCCCCAAAAATGTTTGAGTTTCCAACTTACTTCTGACCAGCAACTGGGTGGACGTTTATCCCCTTCCCTTCTGCAGACCGTTCTGCTAGAGGCGATGAACCCTCGAGGGGTATTCTCACAATTATCTATCCACTGAAAAGTAATAGAATAAAAGATTTAATTAATGTTTTAATATCAAAATAAGGACGAAAAGAAAAAGAGAGTAACATTGGGCAAGAAACCTTCATTTCTAAGAGGCAGTTTCACCTTCAAAGAAATCGTTGAGGGAGGAACGGCTCGCAGAGCAAGCAGCCAAACCGTCGGCGTCTGCCTTCTGCACGCAGTGGGCTTCCGAGGGTATTTCACAATGGACAGGGCAAACGTTTTATCGCGGTCGAACTCTCGCGGAGGCTTTTTTAACTTTTCCCGCGCGTGTCGGGTCAAATGTAGGAACTGGATATATGACAAATGGCGGAATTCTAATGCCTCAAATTTCGAATACCTTGGATACTAGAAAGGGGGCGTTCACTCGTAACCGAAATCGCAATTTTGTACGCGAAATCGTTAATTGGAACAAAAAACGAATTTTGATGAAAAAATTAATCTTCTAACCACAACCATTCACTCATAAATCAAAAATTAAAATAAGCAAAAGTTGAAGTCCACCGAAAAAGCTGCTGTGATAACATTGACGTCATTTTCCTCCCATCCTTGACTGCTTTTCGTGGAAGGGAAGGGAGTGGAGGGGGGTTCTCGGAAGGTCTGCTCGCACAGATGCTGTCGCAACTGTCCTATTGGCAGAGTTAGCGGTGTCTCCCCCATTGCGATAAGACAAATTAGCTTCGCGGGCTCAGTTGTGATTGGACGAAGTCGATATACTTCAGAGATTGCACCGTACCCACTTTTCCGAAAGGGTTAAAAACATCAGTTTTACGCCGCTTATAACTCGATAAATAATTAACGGGTGAAAAAACGGAAAAATACGTGTCTTTTTATTTTACAAACTCTATCAGATTCGGCAATAACAAAAATATGGTAAACGACCCCATTGCACTTAATATACCAAATTTAATTCTGCTAATTTCTTTTTTGGCTGTTGAATTTAAATCTGCAACTCGATTTAACTTAAAAAATGAATTCCATATTTAAATTGAAGGTGCCAGTCTTCTGGGAGCCATGCCGTGTAGATCTACAAGTATATGTACGTAATACCCTGCGAGACACCACGAGGGTGTGTGGCAGGGGATGAAGATCACCAAACATGCACTATTGATATGCAAATAGGATATTTCATGGAGACATGCTAGATAATAGGTTCACAAGCTGCTATATGGTTAGTATCTACATAATGAGAATGGGATTATTGGTTGTTATCATGTGCATCATGCACTAAAAAGTACTCTATATTTCACCTACCTATCCCTTTGCTACGCCTATTGTTCTCTCTTATGGTACACGGGAAAAATGGCATTTTAAATCTATCTGTACGACAATCTATCTCTCTAATCCTGTCAATCTGAACAAACCTAGCATAATACGTAGGGGATCTTTATAGATATCTAACATCATCTGTGAACAACTCGGTTTTGAATTTACTTAAAAGGTTTAACCTAAATTTTAACCTGCGTTTTGATAGTAATTTCCATCCTAGTTCTTTTATTAAACTCGTGACACTTAAACAATTATCATAACGGCCTTTAACAAATCTAGCGCATCTACTTTGCTCTAATTCTTTTATGATACCTTCCTCGTGCGGATCCCATATACTAGCGGCATATTCTAAATGAGGCCTGACAAGTGTAAAATAGCTTCTTTCTTACACTCTCTCATCGAATTTGCCTAGAACCCTTTTTACGAATCCTAATCTACAATTTGCTACACTAGTTATTTCCCTGATGCGTTTCCCCCATGACATGTCTTCAGTGATGCCGACGCCTAAGTATTTCATAGATTCGACGTTAGATATTTTCTTTTCTTTAATGCAATAATTATTACGGGGAAAGCTATTTTTTTTCCAAAAGTTCTTTGTGGCGCATTTCTTCAAATTTAATTTTAGCCATCGACTATCACACCACTAGAACACTATAACAGCGTCGCAGTCGCAGATAAGGAGCTGAAGGCTCTCTCTCTCTGAAGAAACGAACACTTCTGATCTGAAGACGCAGACTGCAACGCCGGCGGAACCGTTGTCCAAGAAACATGGATCTACGCGGCAGAAATCCCGCAAGACTAGCATCTTCAAATGTGAAGCACTGCGAAAAACTGCACAAGGAATCGATATTTAAATTAAAAGAATATGTAATAACACCACTTTGCTACCAATTATGGAGCGCTGAATTTATTCATAATTATAAGCGTCAATAAGTGAGCAGAAAATGTAAATACACCTCCAAGTTCTGTCAAGTTATAAATCAACCACAAACTAATGTCAAAGTTCAAGTACATCGAATATTTATGGAAGAGATTGAACTTGACAACATTATTCTCAAATATTATAGAATAAATTATGGTATTACTATAACAAGGTAAACATTTTGAACGTTATTAACACACACTTTAGTAAGGATCTACTGTCAGCTTAGTACGTCAAGGGAGGGGGGGGGGTCCGAAATGCCCCCGCCCACCCCCTAATTTATTTATTTTAATATTTTATCTATTAACTCAATTCCAAGAAAATAACTTCTTTGACGGCGTTAAAAATGTTTGCGACTTCCAGCTTACTATAAATAGTAAGCTGGAACTACTACTATTTATATTTATAATAGTAAGTACTACTTCCAACTGAACTAAGATTAAAAATTATAGTAGGGTAAAGGGGGGTGAATCGGGCCACAAAAAGTAAAATCGTCGATTTCCTCGTTTGTGTAAACAGTTACATTCTGAAAGCATTATCAGCAAAGGACTTGATGTTTTTCCAGTTTAAAACGCAATTTTCAGCGTGGTTGCTCTGAATAGAACGGTCCTGGAGCAATTTCTTCAAGAGACTGCATGGTCCTATTCGCCCGACGACTTGGAGGGCGAATCGGACCAGATTAGAGGCTGAATCGGACCAGTAAAATAACGTTATAAATTTTAGTTTTCTTAAGTTTTATTCCATAAAATTTGGAAATTTTGCATCATTGCTTTTAACAATGTAGTGCAGTCTGGAGATATTTCGACGACACCTTCTTAGAGTCAAACATAACTTTACAAATAGACATACATCACCAAATCTGAACATATAGAACAAAATAGAACAAATTTACCAAAACAATTAAGCACATTTACCACAAGTAAATTTATCTCGCCCCTTAGCACCTACACACAGCTCATGGTACCAACAATTACACTTCATGCACTTAATCCAGTCTCTAAACTTTGACGAATTCGCACAATTATAAGACTTGGAGCAGAAGCCACAAAGCGTATCATCAGCTGAGTTTTCCCCATTCTCAGTATTGCCGTCCCTATCTGAAGATGATTCATATAAGTTTCTGCAAGTTCCCTTCGCGTTCTTAATATTTTGTTTCTTCAGTCGTTGCTTTGTTTCTTCTATTACAGCTGGAGAAGTAAGTATTTGAGCAATTTGCTTTCTTGACCTTTTCACATTGACTTTCATTCTTTTTTCTGGTGTAGGTAGTAAATTATGGAAAGACCTACCCAAAGTATTTGACGTTTCCTCAGATGTTGATGTCGAGGATTGGCTTTCTTCATAGGGACTGGCAGTTAATTTTTGATCGGAAGATGAATTTGTCGAAAAATGAGTTGATGCTTCTTCTGGGGCGTGTGAGCTTCCGAGATTAGAAGGATGAAGATCTAACTCCGTCAGGATACCCGGATTCAGAGGGAATATTCCTGTTGATCGGAATCCATTTTCAGCGTTGCCGATTGTTGCGGCTTTGCTCCATGCATTTCGAAAAAGCCGACCAAAATTAAATTTAGTTATCTTTCTATCCCCCTTACAAACTGTCATATACGCATTTGTTTCAATATCGTAGTATGTCTTTAATGGTTTATAAAAAGACCTGTCCAGAGGTTGCAACCTTTGTGTAGTGTGGCTGGGCAGTGATAAGAGAGTGATCTCATTCCTTTCACAGAACAGTAGAACAGGAAGTCTTGTGTGATGCGTGGCCATCGAGGACTAAAATGCATCGGCCAGGAATCCTGTTTGCTTGAAAGTGCTTTAGCCACTCCAAAAAAAGATCCTCATTTATCCACCCTGAATCGGACATAAAAATTTTAGATCCCAACGGAAATCCATCCTCCCATTCCTTATGGAACTTTTTCCCCTAAAAAATTACAAAAGGTGGTATGTAATGTCCACTTGCATTGCAGCACGCAACAACTGTCACCAATTCCCCCTTTTCCACTGACGTCTGTTTTATGACTACCTTAGATCCTGTTCTTGCAACATTCTTTTGGGTTTGGCGATTATTTAATACACATCCCGTTTCGTCAACGTTGTATATAAGGTCAATCCATCCTAGCTATCCATAACTCCAGCCTCAGCCATCGAAATAGTTAACTTTGAAAAAAAATCGTCTACATCTTCCTTATTTAAACCCTCAGCTCGAGCCACTGACAAACCTTCGGGTTTTCGAAGACTTAAAGGATGTCTAGATATAAAATTCAAGAACCAATCCTTGCCTGCTCGTTTTTTTAACGCACAGAAATTGTTTTTTATTTTGTTTTCAATGGAAAATTCATATGCCACCTTCATGACATCATCTCTTGTCAATCCGAACCCAATTTCACATAACCTAAGAATTCTTCTAATTAATGCTTCCTCTTCTTCCACTGAGAAGACATTTTGCCCCCCTCTTGTCTTCAATTTTTCCGTATCCGCTACTATCCTACGATAGAGGCAAGTACGGGGAACATTGAAAAGTTCGGCAGAATGCCTCATGCTTCTTCCCTCTCTGAAAGCTTTCAGCGCCATTCTCATATCCTCCTCTGTCCATGTCTGTTCCGTTTTTCGCCGGTACTTCCCCATCTTAATCCAAAAGGAAAAACATTAACGGTAAGCGAAAATTATCACTTTCATAAATACGTTATAAATGAAATTTTGCTAATGTTACGCTATCAAAAGGAGGTTGTAAGGCGTTCCACAACTAATTCTGTTGCCATATATAATATTTAATACTCTGGCAATCCCTCTATCACGTACATTATATCACCTCCTTTTCTTTCAGATTGGAAAATATAGACCACTGAGTAATGTAGAATGTATAGGTATGGAACTCAATGTGAATTATTAACAATAAATTTCCATAACGAAATGCGTATGTTTTATGATATTGTTTCAGCGAATAATTGGTTAATATATATGGAACAGTACACAACATATGTTACATCAAACGAAGGTAGCTTACCTCTCGCTCAGCCTGTAAATCGTGCTCGTCGTCGTAATAATTCACCTCTATGACGGGGAAAATCTCTTTCCTCCTCCTCGTTATACGTAGTAAATATCTATAACGTGATATAGAATAGCTTTAAAATAGGTTTATTCCATTAAACTTCTTATAATACTTAAATAAAAGAGTATGGCCTAAAAACAAATTTTTAGCCACTTTCGCTCAAACATTCTTATAAACATTTGATGTTTTTAATGTAAAACATTAAGTGTAAGTAAGCAATTTATCAATATTAGTTGTATATCTACTTACTTTTCAGTAGCAGAAGGAATTTTTCCAGGTGTCAGTTGAGTATAACTAGTTCAATGCTTCACCCTCGATCAGCGGCTTGGAACTGAACTCCTGCGCGTGCTGGTCCTTTTCACCCGACTAAGTAATATGATTTTGTATCATGTTTGGTAACTCCGATATTCATACAAGGCTCAAAAAAGTAACCTAATGTGGCAGCTATGGTATCAGATTTCCTTTCAGGAAAGAAAAACTTTAAATCTGAGTAAGCGCTACAATGTCACCTTACTTTGAACCTATACGAGGTTTTCTAAATACCCAATTTCACACCTCTCTCGTATGGTAGGCTTCCATTCGACAGAGTATCATTTGCTTAAATTCAGTCGTCGAGTTCTCGTTTTCACTCTACTAGAAGGACAAGATTACAAAGAAGCAATTCCTAAAACGTAGTCAGTCTCAAGTGATACCGTTTCGGGTCTGAGCGCACTTTTTGAAAAGCGTTCCTATTCACCCGCTGGTCCGATTCACCCCCCTTTACCCTAATTGATTGCCTATCTGACAGATTCAAAATGTCCTACTTTCAATGCATAATTTCGTCGTATGTGGGATATAAATAGCTGTAATTATATCCAATAGTGTAAATACAAGTGTATCAGTTCACTGCATTGGTAGTGGCATGTTGTTATAAGGACTTTAAGCTTATCCAACAAGCAATAAAAGCATGCTTTTGCATTCTTGGTTTGCTATTTATATCTTTTTTTTAAATTGTGAAGTTTAGACTATAATGTAATTACTAATCCTTTTTAAGCACAATATGTAATGCATTTTTTTGTGAATTCACCCCCTGCCACACACCTTTAAGATGGCTTGCAGGGTGTTTTGTACATGTAGTTGTACCCCCCTAACCAGCATAAAGGAAGGCTGGATTCCCACTCCTTCTGCCGATAGCGAATCATAGGGGTTGGCTCTCTCCCCCACTACCTGCCTATTTATGGACCTTTATAACACCCACAGTGATGATGGCGCGGCGACGTTGTTTAGCTTCCTATATCCATTACGGTCGCCGTATGGGCGCTGAATTAGTTCTCTTGACGTCATTACTCTCCGCGCCAATCACCATTGAGATCGCTCACAGCGAGAGGAAGAGATGAAGGGACGCGCTCCCCTTCCGACATGAATCATCGGGACAACGAGCTTACCTGCCTCCAAGTGAGCGGCGAATTAGGGCACTAATTCCCTTGCCCCAAAGGGAGCCCATCAATCTGGGTGACGCCCCCGAAGGGCCCTTCGAGAATCGGTCCATTCCACTCCTCTCTCCTCTTTCAGAGATAACGGACGAAGCGAATTTGAATCCACTTCCGCCACAAAATAATGGAACGATATCCCACTACAAAGTTACGTTCGAAATCGCTGCATACTTTTGGAATACCAATTTCCAAAGTTCACAAAATGTGTTCTCTGTTCTCACAACTTCTACTTTGACCAGGTGGGTATTTCATAAATATATTGACAAGCCATATCCTCTCTTTGGCCAGAAAAAGACTTATAAAATCGTAATCACGTGTATTTTAATATAATTTTATGCATGTATATTTCATCAATATTCAATAATTTGTGCAGAAGTTATTTCTCCCTTGCGTCTCATGTTGGAAATGAGGACTAATAAACATCCGGTTAATTGTTCCTACATAAGCCATTATTTAAATAACATGTCCTTTCATGGTGAATTTGATAATAGTCTGATCCCAATACAGAAGCTACGTCTGTATTAAGAAAAGATTTCATGTTAAAATCATATCTTGAGCGTGAGTCACAATCTCAGGATATACTGCGTATGCCTCAATATGCGAATAAAACACCAGGAAATGAATGCGTATTATGTTAGATTTGACCAGCAAAGCAAGCATGCAATAACATTCTGTTAGTTGGGTTAGCTTAAAGTGCTTATATCAACATGCAACTACATATGCTATCCATTCATACACTTGTAATTCTACTATTGGATTTTTTACCGCTATTCATATCCCAAATTCCAATTGTACAATGACAGGCGGACATTTTGAATCTGTCAGTTCGGCAATCAATGCCTCTAATTTTATGATTATGGTCCGGTCTACTATAGCAAGTTGGAGTTAACAAAATATTGGATTTGGAATTTTTTTAAGAGATGAAGTCTAACCTAGGGTCTGAAAATTATTCCCATTTTAGTTCATCTAACAGACTGGTTACGCAAAAATAATTTTATCATAACGTCCCTTAACAAATTTTGCCGATCTTCACTGCACATGCTCCAGTTCGTTACTTAAGCATACTTATGTGATGGAACTCGGTAATCTTATTTTTAAGACTTCGGCAAGTAACAACTGCTACGGAAAGATAATCACCTTGACTGTTAATAAGGCTATAATGGAGATCTTCGGTTATGCCCTACTAGTACGAGGAAAAAAGGACATTTTGAATCTGACAGTTCGGCAATCTATTTCTCTTATTTTATGATTATGGTCTAGTCTACCATAGTAAGTTGGGGTCCGCAAAATATTTTTAACATAACTATAAATATGGTCTTGGAATTTGTTTAAGAGATTAAGTCTAAATTTCAACCTGCGATCTGACAGTGATTCCCAATTTAATTCATTTAATAGACTGGTTACGCTAGTAAGGTTATCATACCGTCCCTTTACAAATCTTGCCGGTCTTCACTGCACATGCTCCAGTTCGTTATTTAGACCGACTTCGTAGATCATAGTTGTATTGACGTATCTGGAAAAAGACCTCACCTATCACTAATGAGAAACCACTGCCCAAATTCAAAGCTGAAAGAACATCAAGCCCACACTGTGGAAAGATTATGGAGATAATATGAGGATTAGCAACGGGCGTCTGTGCTTCCGTGGCGCATGGCAAAGTCCCTTGAACTAAAGAAAAAATTATTTTCCACTCATGGATACGAATCGGTATGAGATAAAATCTTAGCCAGCACTCATAATTTTAAATTTAAAACGGGAGCTGCCTACTTAGCATGACGGATCTTAATGTAGCTCACTCATTTATTTCTGTTCGGGTCAGAGGCTGTAAAACTGGATAATGGAGCGAGTTGATTGTAACGGAATCTATTCCTCTCGACTGATTTCCCAGAGAAAATAGCGGGTGGTTGGAAAGGGCATCCCGTGTTCGCATAAAGGGAGTTCATGAGGTTCGAACATGATGAAGCATATCTGTCGCGCGTCGATGAGTAAGTGGTTATGAGCAGCCGACAGCCAAGAATCAGGCGAAGCAGAGCGAAGGCGCGCAGGGAACTCCAGGTGGATTGCAACAGTGTCCTCAGCCGTCTCAGCCTGAGTCGTCCACGTTGCAGTTCGCCGTGAAGGTGTGTGGCAGGCGAAGACTTCACTCCCTGTTCTGCATGAGATCTAACTATTCTTGGTATCATCGTAATCATATGGAATCAGTCATACTACCGCGTTAAGTTAGCACCTATCACGTAACTAATAATAAAAGTAACAAACGTTGAATCCACTTAATATGTTGGATTAAGACTAACATGTGATCTTTCTAGGGGTAAATACATGCGTGAAATAATGTGTCAAGCTAATCGTAAACTGGGATTCATCAAAAGAGTACTCGGTAAATTTGGCGAACATGTACGAGAAATTTACTTGATACTTTCCCCTTGTTATACCTCGTTTAAAATACGCTGCAGGCATATGGGAATCTAACGAAATAGCTTAAATAATGAAATTGTACGTATACAGCAAAGATCGGTAAGTTTTCTAAATGGACGGTACGATAACTATATTAGCGTAATAAGTGTATTTGATGAACAAAAATGGGAACAATTGTCAGATAGTAGGTTGTAATTTAGACTTAATCGGTTAAATAAATTCCAAGACAACATCTTCACTGATGATGTTTAAAAAAATTTGCGAACTACAAATTCGGTTATGTCCTACTATGGTAGACTGGACCTTGAACATAAAATTAGAGAAATTGATTGCCGAACAGATTTAAAATGTCCTTTTTTCCCCGTAAGATTGGTGATATGAATAGCTGTAAATATATCCAATAGCATAAATACTTCTCTATCAATGCATTGCATACGTATTTGCATGTTGTTATAAGGACTTTAAGCTAACCCATGAACTAACAGCATGTTTTTGCATGCCTACTTTGCTATTTTTGTGAAGTTTAGACTAGAATACATTTAGTGATACCTTTCCATGCATGATATGTAATGTATGTTCGCTCCAGATTCCATGATGCATATTATTTCATTATTACTTCTGAGTTAAGAAAGCGGACGTACACCATCATGATCTAAAAGTGGTCACAGTTTCGTGAAGCAGGAAGAGGGAGAGGTGGTGTTGCCTGGCGCTGCAGCGTTGCGCAGTGATCTCCTCTTCAGAGAAAGAGAGAGATGGTAACCCTGGGTCGACGCCCGTGTCCAGTGCCCGTGACCTTAAGAGGCGGATGGACACGCCCGATGGCCAGCCGCCGCTGTCGGGTGCACGACCGGATGTGCGGCACGCGCCACTCGATGCGTGCGTGCCTGTGGGTGTGGGGGAGGGGCGACGGCACAGCTACGTCATTCGAGCCACAGCGAGAGTGTGTGGCAGGGGGTGAAGACCACCAAACATGCACTAATTCCTAAGTAAACAACTAAATGTCACAACACTACTGCAACATGGAAACATGTCAGATAAAACAGCCATTTGTGACTAGATGATTAGCATCTACATATTGATGAAATGCTTACGGATTATAAAGATTTTCACTGAATATATTAGTCTGTATTTCTTAGCATGCATGGGTATTTTTGTTAATGCGTGCATCATGCACTACAGGCTACTCCAATAATATTTCCCTTACTATACGTCCTTTTTGTGTTCTCTTATTGTACGGAAGAGAACTGATATTTGAATCTATCGGTACAACTATCTGCCTCTCTAATCTTATTTATCTCGTCAAATAAAGTACAATAAGCTGTTGCTCTTACTGTATATTTAGCATATTCGTTAAAGCTATTCATTTTAAATGTCTGAAACAGATTTAATCTGTAGGTACTTTAACCTGCGGTCTGGCAATGATTCCCAACTTCATTCTTCTATTGATTCTGATATAATGCTAAACTTACCGTAACACCTTTTGACAAACCTAGCTGCTCCACGTTGCACACAGTTTAGTTCTCTGTGCAAACATAATTCAATCGGATCCCATACACTGGCTACATATTCAAGGTGGGGCCTAACCAGTTGAAAGTAACATCGCTCTCTTGTCTTCTCTTCTTCCGCCACATTTCCCTAGCACACTTTTAATAAATTCTGGCTTTCTTTTCTGGCTATGACGCACATATTTCTCAAACGTGTCATCCCCACGATGAATCTTCCCTCCTCCCCAAAGAAAAGCACGGCCATCGCCGAGGCTATCGTGTGGCCACGGCAGGGCTTACCCTCCACGTACAGGGAGAAACCCTCAACTACGAATTTCTACCCATATCTACCCAATTTAAAAACTCATGCTCAATTTTATCCATTACTCATAGCAGACGTTTAAGTTCCTAAGGAGGTTGGCGATTCCTCAGTTTGTAAATAATACATCTGAGACTCGGTAAGTTAACGAATGTGGCCGTATCTGGCGGAAAATACATCTATATACATCTACGTAATACCCTACGAGCCATGACGAGGGTGTGTGGAAGGGTTCTACATCTACCTTCTACATGATACCCTCCAAGCCACCGCGAGGGTGTATGGCAGGGGGTGAAGATCACCAAGATGCACTATTGACGCGCAAACAAGCAACTATAGGATCTCATGCAACTAGATTGTTAGTATCTATAGTACCTAAGGCGTTAATACATGCATTATGCACTAGAGACTACTCTGAAATATTTCCCCTACCTATCCCTCTGCTATGCTGCCTATTCTGTTCTCTTATAGTACGGGGGAAAATACCATTTTGAATCTGTCAGTACGACAATATATCTCTCTAATCTTATTTCTCTAGTCGAATCTAGCATAATACGCTGGTGTTTTTAATATGTGCCTAACATCTTCAGTAAAGCTATCCGATTGAAATTTCTTTAATAGATTTAATCTGTACGTTAAGCTACGCTCTGATAATGATTCCCACCATAATTCTTGTATTAATGGTGAAACACTACTCAACCTATCGTAACACCTTTTAACGAACCTAGCTGTTCTACGCTGCACACTGTCTAGTTCTCTGATCAAACTCAATTCATTCGGATCCCATATACTGGCTGCATACTAAAGTTGGGCCTAACTAGTGAAAAGTAATATCGCTCATTTTTCTTCTCATAATTTTTCCTAAGTACCCTTTTTATAAACCCTGGGGTTGAAGATCGCTGAACGAGCACTACTCCCATGCAAAAAAGAGCTGTAGTGCTAGTACTTGACGGAGAGGTGTTACATATACGAGTCACGTATAACTAGATGTTTTGTGTCTACGTAGTAACGAAGTGGTTACTTGTTAGAAAGATTTACTCAAAATATGTTTATCTGTATTTCCCTATCAATTTATGAATCCTAAATACTCGAATACAATCTAAGAATGGAGTTGCCCGAGTTAAATTCTCTGAGATTCTCTGTAGGTCATTTTTTTCTTCTAAATTTATTTACCTTGACTTTCAGCAATTTCATCGACATATTTTTCCCCATCCTCCTGCGTTTTTATTTCGATTGGGAATAAGCCACTACATAACATTTTTCTAAGTAGATATTATGAAATTTCCCAAGCTATGTCTGAGTTTTCCAAATGTTGCATATGCATTATTGAAGTCATATTTATGATTCACCTCACGGTCCCTTCATAGATACTTTATGATAATTCGACACCTATCACTGCACATTATTCATCGTACTCCCGAAAATAACATTGTTTTGGAGAAAATAAACTTACTATGCAAATTTTACTGATTTTTCATATAAGATTCGGGTTTCAATAATTGATATCATCTTCAGGGTTCTTTAATTCATCATGGAGCTATTCTAAAAAAAATACCTTGATTACGGTACGTTTTGTAACCCTCTTTTGCTGCAAAAGGTGAGGTTCGAGATGTCGAATAACCACAGTTTGGGAAGTGCTGCCATCTCCCGCGAACAAGTGCGCAGCGCCCAGGAAACGCGAAGTCCGCAGCAGCAGTAAAACACCGGAGCTTCCTCTTCCCCGAAGAGAGAAATAAGAGAAGTTGGGAGGCAGCTGGCCGGCCGCCGGCGGCAGACCCAACGAGGAGGAGCAGTACCGTTACCCACAAACGCTCTCGGCCGTGATACAAGAGAGAGAGGGGGGTGGGTTGTGTTGTTGGGCAGGTGGAGGGGGGGGGGGGGGGAGAATCAGAATGGGTGACGTAATGCGTAGACAGGCAAACTCCATTCAAGACGTCTGAAGAAGCTCGAGGGGTGACGGGCACTGCCCAAACAAACGGCGCGCAGACCAAAGGTGGAGTGATTGTGGGATACACGGTCTTGAAGAATGTTCAGCAGCCATGCGTGCACACTGCGGCAATAAACAAGCTGGGAATCCTGAAGACGATGATGCAAACGTATTAAAGACTACAGTGAGTGTAGTCTTCAATTGTATGTACCTTGAATAGTAATATTGAAATAAGAGGTATAGATAGAAATGTTTAAAATGCCATTTCCCGCGCACAAGAACGGAAATGGATCAAAAGGCGATCAAATTGACCAATCATACATCTATTTACTGTAACATAACAATTGAGCCGCCAAGATCAACAAAGCAATGTGTAATAATGGAAGTAATTAAGGAAACAATAGGAAATAGCGAGAATCGGAAAGTTGTGTGTTAGACGCGGTGGTGTGGAGACGCAAAAGTGAAGCGCGCGTAAGAAAGGGCATTTTTTGTGAGCTAGTTGGTGTCTTGAGTGGGTGAATAAGTATTGGTGAGTAAAGAGAGATTATTGGTGTTGTTATGTTGTGTCTGATTTGATTTAGGAAGTGGCTCGGAAGAAAAGAAAGTGTAAAAGTGTATGGCCTGTTAAGTGCGAGCCTGAAGAGAAGTGTATGCTGTTTGTTGGTGTTTGATTACTTTTAAAGTGCATTAAGTGAGGGCAATTTCTTATGTGGTGAATGTTTTATGCAATAAATGTGTGTGATTTAGAATACATAGAGGAATATATTACACTACACATGATTTAAAATCATTCTCACACACGCTCATCACTCGTGAAATAAATCAAGTTGCACTAATGTGAGTTAATCTAAAAACATATCTTCAATCCACTTCTCAGAGAGACAACTGCTTTGTCACTTGATATAATGGGCCAACGGAAAAAAAACGGTACGGTTTTGAGGGTAACAACGTGAAATATCTCCATGTTGGAAGTGGAAGAAACTTTGCGAATTTCAATAAAAACGCTATTTTCATGATCCGGGTTTCAAAACTTAAATAAATAAAACTTATAAAGTTAATTATAAAGTAACAGTAACATAAGTAGCGATAAATTACAAGGAAAGATGGAAAGAGCATGTTGAGCGCATGCCTCTAGAAACAATTCCCAATAATTTCTTAGAGTATAAGCCTTTGGGGAGAGAAAGTGTTGGTAGACCGAGATCACGATGGTGAATAAAATGGATGGTCCGCGAGTTTGCTTTGTGGAATTTAGGCATAGTAAAGATAGATTACTTGATTGATTCCACAATTTATTTCGACTCTACCGTCGACTCAACCAAGTATTTTATCAGTACTACGATGGTGATGCCGTAACAGGAAAATTGCCTAAACCTGGAAAGCCAGAAGAAGAACTATAAAATGTTGAAGCCGGGTCGTGAATACAACATTTTTAGTGAAATTCGCAATGTTTCTTCGTTTTCCACCGAGCCAACAGATATTATCCAGCAATTAAAATATTGGTTCAGAAAATAACTCTCGACGTTTGCACATAGGAAATGATTCCAGAGACTTGACGCTGGCCCCTAATTTCCCTCGCAGAGCACCGCGGATGCAATGATTAGAAGGCCATACTGTTCCGGTAACCCTTGCGAGCTGCCGCCTCGGCTCGTTACGCTCTACTCTCGCTCTTTAACCAGCATTCGCAATTAGAGAGAGAGAGAGCGGGCCGAAAAACTCGCATCGGTATAAGTTGCCCTTTTAAATGACGATCGGAATCCGCCAAACTCGTCCATCTCTGCTTTCAATTACTCGTCGTAATTGGTCCCGCACCCGACCTGCCCCCCCCACGGCCTGCACCAACAACATCCGACGACAACAGCATCCCGCTCACCGCAGCTCGCCGCCATGGCAGCGGCCGCTTGAGTGCAGCCATTGGCCGAATACCGCACTCCTCACCCAGCAAGACAAAGTGCGTTTGCACAACCTTGGGCAGTTTCTCGAAACTGGTACCAGTTGAAACTAAATCAATTCGAAGACATGCTTCCTCCATACATTTGAGAATGGGATTTCAAGCATATCTACTACTAATTAATTCCAAGATACTATTTTCAGTGATGACGTTAAAAATATTTTCTGAACCCCACCTTACTATGGTAGACTGGACTATACTTACAAAATTAGAGAAATTGATTGCCGAACTGACAGATTCAAAATGTCCTTTTTTCGTCGTACAATTAGGGATACGAATAGCAGTAAGTATGTCCAATACCATTGAATCAATCCATAGCATAGGTAGTTGCATGTTGGTATAAGGATTTGAAGGTAACCCAACTAACAGCATGTTTTTCATGCTTACTTTGCTATTTTTATCTTTTTAAATAGTGAAGGTTACACTAATATCTTAATATTAGTCTAAAAATAAGTATATCCTATTTTATGCATGATATGTAGTGCATGTTTGGTGAGAATTCACTCCCTGCAACACACCTTTATGTTGGCTTTCAGGGTATTATGTAGATGTACTACATCTACGCAATACCCTTCATGCCACCGCGAGGGGTGAGAGATAACCAAACATGCACTACTGACATTCAGCTCGGCTACTACATGGAAGCATGTTCTATAATAGGGTCACTTGCAACTAGATGGTTAGCATCTATAAGGTAATAAAGGGATTCATTGCTAATGCATGCATCACTCACTACCAACTGCTCCAACGATATGTCGCCCACCTATCACTTCTTTGTTGCCTTTTGTGTTCTCTTATGGCACGGGTGAAAAATGACATTTTGATTTCATCGGTACGACAACCTATCTCCCTAATCTTAATTATCTGGTTGAATCTAGCATAAAACGCTGGGATTTTTAATGTATATCTAACAACTTCAGAGAAGCTATCCGTTTTATTTATGCAATAGATTTAATCTGTATCAAGGTATCTCAGCGATTCTCGCCGTACCCTTTCACCATTTTTTTCCACATTTTCGCTATATTTCAGTACTATCATCCGGTGATTGACTTGATTCAATGGAAAGCTATGTCAAACCAAGTCAGGGTTGCTGACTATGATGATGATTCTCATTTACATTTCAAAGCAAATGTTTTATTCTTCTTCCGAAACTAAAACCTATATGCATCTTTCCAGCTTGCTTTCATCACCACAATACTTAAAGAGCGTATGCAAAGGAGATCAGGTAGATTTGTTTAAGGCCGTTATGATAATTGTATTAGCGTTACAAGTTTAATAGAAGAACTAGGGTGGGAATAACTATTATAACGCAGGTTGAAGCCTAGACTAAACGTTGAAGTAAATTCGTAGCTGATTTATCTGTAAAGATGACGTAAGTTATATATTAAGAACCCCTTGTGCTATGCTATGTCTTATCAGACAAACAACTTTAGAGTGATAGATTGTTGTAACGATAGGTTTAAAAGTCCAATTTTCACGCGAACTATGAGAGAGCACAATAGGTAGAATATCAAAGGGCTAGGTGTGTAAACAATTGCTACAGTAGTCTGTAGTGCATGATTAATGTTTAAGCATTACTAATACACCCATAATAAGGAAATACCGATAAATGCATTTAGAAAAATGTGTTTCAAACCATTGTAATCAATCCAGTAATGTGCATTTACTAACCACCTGGTTGCAAGTGACCCTTAGATTTAACATTTGTGTATGAGATAGTAAACCTGCATCTCTGAGTTGCACATAAGTAGTGCATATTTCGTGATATTCACCCACTGCTATACACCCTCGTGGTAGCTCGCAGGGTATTACGTAGACGTACTTAAATTACCACAGTTACATCCTCGTCAAGAGGAGAACACCAAATCAAGGCTACATGAAAAGGTCAGGTTCTTCGGAACAATCCTCTGTGTCCCAGAGGATTGTTCACAAGAGCTGTGGGGGCGGTGGCATGTTGCTTGTGGGCGTACCACAGGGCCCTCGGGGGCCGCGCCGGTCTGCTTGTTTCTCGTCCCCGGCCCTCGCTGCCGACAAACGGCGAATGGCGGCGTTATTAAAAAAAACAAGAGAGAGCAGAGGAGGCGCAAATTTCGTTCGCGTGATGAAGACTTGGGAGGATGAGAGTCGGATGAAAAAGCCGAAGCAAGCGGACGCCATAGCATCTATCTCTCACGGGCTGGGAGCAAATTATCTCCAAGCTCAACGGCGTCATCATCATCAGGTTTTCAATCCTAGAATTGGCATACTGAAGCCCTCCAATCGGCCCTATTCAGGGTTAATTTCCTTACGCCCTGGTTTATTACCCGGCCCGGGTTCGATTCCCGGCAGTGGCGGATTTTTCAGTGGAAAGCCGGTCCCCACTTGAGTGCCTAGTCGAGGGCATTTAAAGTATAGTACTCCGTCCGTCGGATGGGACGTTAAGCCGTGGTCCCCTTGGCGCCTTTCGTTAAGAGTAGGCTAATGTCGACGCCGGGTTTCTCTCCACCCTTCCTCCGTTCCCTGAAAACTCCTACCATTACCCAATTACCCACCTAACCTTAATGGCGCAAATGACATCAGCTGTCGGTCGCCTCCCCTAAATAACCAACTAACTAATTCATTGTGCCTCAAGGTATGTTCAATCCATCTGGTTCTTCTTTGCCGTTGGGTTTTCCTTAATGCCCTTTCATTATCTGCTCTTCTGTACACCTCTGCTTTCCTCACTTTATCTGTCCATTTAATCTTCAACATTCTCCTCCAGCACCATGTTTCAATCCAAGGCTTCAATTCTTCGTTGGTCTACTTACCCGATGTTCCATGTCTCTTGCTTGGAAGTCAGAGACAACCTGAATCACGTGAAGTGTTCTTTGTGGGTGATTTTTCCGAGAAATTTTCCTTTCTGCACCAAGATTCACTAAAAGGTGTGCACTGAAGTAACTATCAGGCTACGGTGCATTCGATTACATGTCGCAATGGAAATATGAACGATCAAGTTTGTGCCCCTCAGTGTGGTTATTATTTCAGACTGTATGAAGCATATCGTTATATTTCTATGGACGCTGCTCTATAGTGTAACAAGTGTACTATATACTAAATATATAACATATACGTATACTAATGTGTATAGAGTACAATGTAAATTTATCAAAGGTGAGATTACACAAGGAATATAAATCACTAAAATGGCTCACAGAATGTTCTTAATTTTCGACGGGGCAACCACCTTTTTTAGAGGGCAGAGGAGCGAAAAATTAACCACATTCCGTCTTTTTATTGCTTTCTATTCCCTATGTCATCAGGCCTGTGATGAATTTACATTGTACTATTATTAACCTGAATGATTTTCGAAGAAAGTTTATAGTGTGTGTGTATAAATATATTTATAATTTTTTTCAATTTCCTGCCGTATTTATCACGTGCATACGTAAGGTAAATATGCGTTAATACGCTAAGATATTTATTCAGATGTTCTTTATGCCAGACAATCTACGTTAGACTTGTCTATTCACACCATGATCATTTCGATCATAGCATTTAGATATTTTTGCGGGAAGAAATAATCCAAATCCATTCCGTCTAACTCTAGCCCCATGTTTTGTCCTCGAATCGACCGAAATGTGAGTCAGAGCGAGGGACGCAGTGCGCAGGGAAGAACTGATGACGGAGCTAACGGCGTTCTTTTCGGGGAACCGCCGTTTTAATTGACGCCTCCTCCTCAATGAACTCCCGTCCGTTCTTCCTCGCGTCTTGGGGCCCGAGATTTCGCGGACAGATTGCTGAGTGTCCCTAACGCCGTGACAGATCAAGGAGTGTTTGTGTGATACCACCGCCCGCTCAGGAAGGACTTTATTCAGTATTAGTATCAGGGAAACCGGATCTGTTCTTGTCACGCCGAGGTACAGCCCACAGGTTAATGTTTTTATTGCGAGGGTCAACGGCTGGCGGACCACGAGGACGGGCAGTATTATTTAACTCCATCCGCGTGAATACATTAGGAACACGCCCAGTTACGAGCCTCGAATTCCTCTGCCCTCAAGAAGTTAAGTGTAAACTCGACTGTATAGGGCGTGTTCCCATACCTGCCTTCAACTTGATTTCTCGCGAGCTACGGGAAGTGATAGAGTGATTAATTGAAAAGGAACACTTTTTATGGCGGAAGGAAATATGAGGAAATGCATTAATTCCAAACCTCTCGGAGTGGTGAATTTCTAAAATTTTAAATCTTTCGGCGCATATCACCTCATTGAGCTCCAAATAGTAGTTAAAATGATGGAAAATACATCAAATTACGTGTAAATACCCTTCTTTACTCCAAAATCTCAATAAAAAATCTTTAAAGAAAAAAGTTACCGATGCGATTTTTTAGACGCTCCCAATTTGAATATCGTGTGTCCTGGCAGCGATAAAATGTTTCAAACCAACGATCAAAGTACAGCTTCTGATTCTTCTATTTTAGCTTAGTGTCCAACATATTCCTCGTCTCTTCCAATACTGTTTTCTGAATTCGAGAAAACAGTCTATGCTTTCTCTCTTACATTTCCAAGTAAACAGACAATGCCCATTTTAATTCAAGTAGTTGGCTCACCTTTCTTCTCCACTGCCACGTTCTTCTTCATATAAATTGGGATACGAATAGCTGCAAATATATCCAAAAGCATAAAAACACGTGTATCAATGGATAGCATAGGTTGTTGTATGTTGGTGTAAGGACTTCAAACTAACACAACTAACAGCAAGTTTTTGAATGCTTGTTTTGCTATTTTTATCATTTTTTTAAATCGTGAAGATTAGATTAGAACGTTTTTACTAATTCTTTTTATGCATAATTGGTGATAATGCACTCCCTGCCAACCTCCTTTAAGTTGTCTCGCAAGGTATTATGTGGATGGGTATGTATAGCTTCTAGACTCATTTATTTTAAACCCACATAACTGTAGAGCAATGCTGGACTAAAAAACATTCCGTAACTCTGTTTCTTTTATGCGGGAAACTTTATATTATCCTCAACACCGTCAGATGAAAGCAGCATTTTATTTCCAATCTCCGCTTAAGATTTTTTGAAAGTTAAAAATAATTAAGGACCTGCTTGTAAAATTTATTACGATAGGCTTTAAGGACAGCCTTGATGCTGTAATAGGATATTTTTTTCTTGTATTAACCAAGCCTGATCCTGGATATGGGAGTTGCCACATTTGGCAATAATTCTATCTTCTTAAACAGGTAGGCGTTTTTTTTTTCTTTTGCGGCAGAGCAACGGCATCTTGCGTCAGCTGTATACAATGGAGAGAAGAAGAAGACGCAAGTGACACAATCCAAACGTCGGAAACGTTGGAGCGGGAAGTCGTCCATTCCGCCGAAATGTTTCGTTCGCACCGAATGAAAGGAGCGGCTATTGTTTCCACCCTCTCCTCCCCCTCCCTCCCCCATCCTCTCAAAACAACCCCTGCCACCCACCCCCCCCTCCAGCAAACAGCACCATCAAGATCCCCGCAGACGAAGCGGGTTTCCTGTTCTGAAAGATTCTTCCATTCACGCCGATTCCCATGTGGACGTAAACTATTGTGTACGTCTACGTAATAACCTGCGATCCATCGCGAGGGTGTGTGGCAGGGGGTCAAGATAACCAAACATTCACTACTTGTATGCAGATGTGAGATGCAGTACCACTTCATGCACACATGTTAGTTCTAAGTTCACGCGAAACTAGATAGTTAGTAGCTACTCAAGAATGAATTGTATGCATGCATTGTTATTAATGCTTAAACATGCATCATGCACCACAGACTACTCTAACAATATTACACGTACCTATCCCTTTGCTATGCTGCCTATTGTGCTCTCTTATAAAACGGGGGAAAATAACATTTTTAATGTATCAGTACGACAATATGTCTCTCTAATCTTTTTCATCTGATCAAACCTAAGGAAGGATTTCTTAACATATATCTAACGTCATCTGTAAACAAATCAGCTTCCAATTTACTTAAAAGTTTTTGCCAATATTTTAACCTGAATTCTGATAGTAATACCCATCCTAGTTCTTATATTGAACTGTAATAACTCTAGTGACGCTAATACAATTGTTATAACGGACTTTAACAAATCTATCTTTGTACTCTTTGTACACGCTCTAATTCCTTTATTATACTTTCCTTGATTGATTGCCGAACTGACAGATTTAAAATGTCATTTTTTCCTCATGTAATTAGGGATATTAATAGCTGTAAATATATCCAATAGCATAAATACAATTTTAAAAATGGATAGCATAGGCGGTTGCATAGTTTATACTTCTCATAGCTTATATCCCACGATATTTTAGTTTCTGGCGAAAATAATATTCCAGTGGATGCTATATTTCTGGACTTCAAGAAGGCTTTTGACAAGGTTTCTCACAGCAAACTAATTTTGAAGTTAAAATCTTATGGGTTAGACAGTAACATTATATCATGGATTAATGATTTTCTGCATGATCGGGTTCAAAGGGTTGTTTTGGACGGTGTTTCCTCACCGGCAATTAAAGTCACTTCGGGTGTCCCACAAGGTAGTGTGATAGGTCCACTCCTATTCCTTTTGTATATTAATGATATCCAAAAGGTGGTAAAAAGTAAGCTTCGTCTATTTGCCGATGACGCAGTAGTGTACAGGGAAATTCTATGCCCGAACGATAAAGAATATTTAAATATTGACCTACAAGCAATTGAAACTTGGTGTGATACATGGCAGTTAGAATTAAACTTTAAGAAATGTCTTGTAATGAATTTTTGGAAAAAGAATAGCTCTCCTCCTACCACTTACAAAATAAGTAATAATGAATTAACTAACGTGGAATCCATTAAATATCTTGGAATAAGACTGACAAATGATCTTTCCTGGGGTAAACACATTCGTGAAATAATTGGTCAAGCGAATCGAAAACTGGGTTTCATTAAAAGAGTATTGGGTAAATGTGACGATCATGTACGAGAAATCAGCTACTTTTCCCTTGTTAGACCTCATTTGGAATATGCTGCCAGTGTATGGGATCCCTACGAAATCGGTCTAAGTAATGAACTTGAACGTGTGCAGCGAAGATCGGCAAGATTTGTAAAGGGACGATACGATAATTATATTAGCGTAACCAGTCTATTAAATGAATTGAAATGGGAATCATTGTCAGATCGCAGGTTGAAATTTAGACTTAATCTCTTCCACAAATTCCAAGGCAATATTTTCAGTGATGATGTTAAAAATATTTTACGAACCCCAACTTACTATGGCAGACTGGACCATAATCATAAAGTTAGAGAAATTGATTGCCGAACTGACCGATTCAAAATGTCCTTTTTCCCTCGCACAATAAGAGATACGAATAACGGTAAATATGTCCTATCGGAGAGTAGCAATGAATAGCATTGGTAGCTGCATGTTGGTATGAGTACTTAAAGCTAACCCTACTAACAGAATGTTTTTGCATGTTTTCTTTGCAATTTCTATCATTTTTAAATAGTGTAGTTCTGACTACTATATTAATACTATTCCTTTTTTATGCATGATATGTAGTGCATGTTTGGTGAGAAATCACCCCCTGCCACACACCCTTGTGGTGGCTTGCAGGGTATTATGTAGATGTAGATGTAGATGTACTTGAATATAAGTACTAATCCTCTTTATGCATTATGTGTAATGAATTTTGGGCGTGAATTCACCCCTTACCACACACCTTTATGGTGTTTTGCGGGGTATTATACAGATGTAGACATCCCACTGAATTCTTGAAATGATGCTGGAAAATCGGCTTCGCTTCCATTAGGTTGAAAGGAAAATGCGACGGTGTAATTTAGAATCTTCTCCGCCTTTCATATCGTCTATGTTTTTGTGCTTGTCAATGGCGGATCTCAACGGCTCACATAAAACGCTGCTGTGCAGTCGTCAGCGGTGGAATTTTGATGACTGGAGCTTCTGCCCGAATGGCCGTTGAGGGAATTATAAGCAGGTGCGCAATAACTTTCGCTCTCATAGAGTTGGTGTGCATTCCAGATGAGTCATCGGGAACACATCAAATGGAAAAACCGTATCACTCCTTTTCCAAACGCACTTTTAATAGATTTTCGTCTCATTGAAAGGGCTATGGTGCGATTACAACCGGTCTCCCAAGAGCGATCGGAAGCTCATGGATGCGCGCAACAGATAACGACGCCGGGAAAACTCCTTCCTCTAAAGGCAGGCTCCGAGTCGGATCAATGCAAACTTAGCCCAAAGCACACACTCACAGGCCTCATCATTCTGGATTTAAATCACCTCTCAAGGAGCTGAGATGGGAGGTTTATACCTCAATGCACTTCAGTCAAGGCCGAGATGAAACTTCAAACAAGAACCGGCATTTTACGTGTAGCAAAAGTGGGGAGTAGTTTTCGGTTGGCCTTGCTTAATATACATCTACAACTTTAAAAATACCCTGCAAGCCACCGTAAAGGTGTGTGGCAGGGGGTGAATTCACACCAAATATGCATTTATCATGCATGAAAGGGATTATTAATTATACCTATTCTAGTTAAAACTTCACAATTTAAAAAGTACGTCAGTGAGGCTAGGAGGGCTGTGCTTGAAACCATAGGGATTATCTCGAATAGGTAACCAAGGAGTCATGGGGTATAAAAATGAATTTTTAGCATATTTGTTGAGTTATAACCAGTTATTACAACCTCATTCATTTGTTACACTTGTGTTTTACCTCAAGTGAAACTCTACAGTCGAGACAGATAACAAAAAAGCAAGTGAAAACTATGAATATGAGTGCATTGAGCCATTGCGTCTCACTAAATTTACAAACCATTCGTGTTTACACCACGTGACTCCTTGGCTACGTATTCGAGATAATCCCGACGGTTTCAAGCACGCCCCCCTACGACAATTAAGAGAAACGACGGGAAGCCGTGGAGGCGCATATAATGAAAATGATTGAAGGAGAGAGTTGAAAGGATCAAGTGAGAAACGAGAAGATGTTGAGGAGGGAAGGAGACGAAAGGATTAGAAGAAGAAAGAAAACTGTTTTCCTGACATTTCCTGGCATAAGATGCAGCAAACATGCTAGCAACTGTAACAGAAGGAAATCGGGTAGGGGGAAGCAAAGAAGGCAAATATTTGATGACGACCGCATCTAAATCTACAAGATACCCTGCAAACCACCACAAAGGTGTGTGGCAGGGGGTGAACCATCACCAGCCCTGCATTATCAATCTGAGAGAACACTTACTACTATGAAGACATGCAACAAAAACTACTCCGTTTAAAAATTAGTTCCATGAATCCAAGAGACATAAAATTCCTCGCCTCAACCAACCTCCCTATACTACCTCGAGGAAAATATCAAGCATAGAGTTACGAGACGTGAAATGCTGGCTTTAAATAACACTTAATTCTTAGTTAGTTGAAAGTAATGCAATGGTATTTGATTGGTAAGTCATCTATATGAATAAATTATATCATGAACTCATTTTTGAATCAAATCCAATTAGACAAAAAAATACGTGGCTGTATAGTGATAGGTAGAGAGTGGAGTTGAATGGAAAAGGAATGCAGGAGATAACCTGCAAATTAAGTTAGAAAAGCATGAGAATTTTGGTATTAAAAAGAGTTCAGCTTTGGTCCTGAGTGTTCTCCAGCATCTACTGAAAGTGTTGTAGAGTTGTCTTGTAGTTTGGATGTGTAGCGTCTTGCAGGATTTTCACTACTATTACCCCACCTTGAATATGCAGCCAGTGTATGGGATCCGAATGAACTAGGTTTGATATGAGAGCTAGACAGTGTGCAGTGTTGAGCAGCTAAGTTTGTTTAAAGGTGTTACGATAGTTTTAGTAGTGTATCAGAACTAATAGAAGAATTAAACTGGGAATCATTATCAGATCGTAGGTTAAAGTACAGATTAAATCTATTACAGAAATTTAAATGGATAGCTTTACTGAAGATAATAGATATACATTAAAAACCTTTGTGTATTATGGTAGAGTCACCAGATAAATAGCATTAGAGAGATAGATGGTCGTAGTGATAGATTCAAAATGATATTTTTCCCCCGTACTATAAGAGAACACAACAGGCAGCATAGCAAAGGAATAGGTAGGGGAAATATTGTTAGAGAAGTCAGTGGTGCATGTATTAAAATATTGATTACTTTATTACCATATAGCTACATGCGACCATATTATCTAATATGTTTCCATGTAGTAGTCTTGTTTCATATCAGTAGTGCATGTCTGTGATCTTCACCCCCTGCCGCACACCCTCGTGGTGGCTTTCAGGGTATTGCGTAGATGTAGAGTTCTTGCCTAACTCTTCTTAACGGGAGTCTCGAGGCTTGGAGGACCCACATTCCTCTCTACTCGTCGATCACCGTTCATTGCGAGGACAAACGATACTCCCGCTGCACATTATTCTAAGAAATCAGGGGGAGAAGCATCCTCTGCTTCGTTTATCGAGGTCTCCCCTCTTGTGTAAGAAGATTCCACGAAAACGTTCGAGAATGCAACCGAGAAAAAAAAATGGGGAGACATAACTCGTCTCTGGGAAAATCACGTCATCGTTTCCGTAAGGCCTATTGAGATTTGGAACGATTAAGCAAATGAGAGGAGATGAGACGAAAATATAACTCCATTGTGGGAGTTAATGCATTCGAACGGCGATGACATGAAATCGCAGGTAGGTACTTCCTTGAAGAAGGTGTGCGTGACACCGCCGTGAAATCTGATCACGTGATCCGGGCGCTGCCGTCGCGAAACGGACTATTGTCCCGAGCGCCTCTTTCCAGCAGCAGTGCCGTCCTCCTGATCTTCACTTCTTCGCATTTCATTCAAATCGCTCTCCTTGAGCGCAAGGACAATCCTCGGGTCGAGAAAATATTTCAGTTCGTTTCTCACGGTAGAAGTGGAGTTTTCTTTTTACGGCACGAACCCTTTGTCTTTGAGAATTTACGTGGATTGAAGAAAACTTCCTCCGAAGAGTCATGGAGACGGAACGCTGTCTCCAAACATAAATTTTCCCACTCGAAGGAATAATGTGAGAAAATGGGTTCTTGGATTTTTTCCATGTTTTTATTATGCGTGAACACCTTTCCGATATCATAGCTTCATTTCACAGTTACTTGTTAGGTTTTTAAAGTGGTGAAAAATAGAAAGATAAACTGAAAATGATGCGTAGCAAATAATAAGATCACTTGGTGGGAAGTTGAAGTCAAGTCACCAATGGTTGTTGAGCTTCTTCACAAAAATAAGACATTTTCGTCCATCTGAGGAAGCCTTAGCCGAATTTTCGTGCACAGTCAATGCCGCGTTTATCCGTACTCTGGCCTTGCTTGAATATGCGAAACTGCGAATTCGAGGCCAACCTTCAATATAAATGTTTGATATTCGGTAGTAGGCCAAGTTTGTTAGTTGTTCAGGGGGAGGCGACCGACAGCTGAGGTCATATGCGCCATTTAGGATAGGCGGGTAATTAGGTAATGGTAGAGGTTTTCAGGGAATGGAGGACGGGTGGAGAGAAACCCGGCGTCGGCATTAACCTAGGTACTCTTAACGACAGTCGCCAAGGTGACCACGTTATAACGTCCCATCTGACGGACAGAGTACTAAATCTGAAAAGCCTTAAACTAGACATTTAAATAGGGACCGATTAGTCACTTAAAAATACGCCACTGCTGAGAATCGAACCCGGGCCCTAAGGATGGTAGGCCAGTACCCTAGCCACCACACCAACCCGATCCCCTAGTACATGGGTTCCCAAACTTTTTCGCACTACGCCCCCGCCTGTTAAAATGGAAACCTTCCACGACCCCCTCCACGGTAAATTTTGTGGGCATATGAAAAAACAAGTATTACATTGAAAACCAAACATAAATTTTCATTATCACAAAATAAAACATTATAAGTTTCAATTTAAATAAATACTGTTAAGAGAAAAACATCGACAAAAAGCTTCATATTTTTGCTTTCAAAGAGTTTTATACAAGTGGATTGTTAAGTTTTCTAAACATCAAGGGTGATTTTTCAAAATCTACACCATAAAATTAGTTAAAGAAATGTATGGATTTTATTTACTTAGGGATTTTTATTTTTGACTGGTCTCGCGCCCACGCCCCCCTGACATGCCTTCACGCTCCCCTGGGGGGACGCGCCCCCCAGTTTGGGAACCCCTGCCCTAGTAGGTTAAGGATCTCTCAGGAGCGCTGAGGGATCACCCGTCAGCGCGTCACCCCCGGCCCTGAGAGGAGAGGAACCCTTGCCATCAGGGTCCATTACCTAAACTAGGACGCCATTCACGGCTTGGGCGAGCGAAAGAGGGGAGGAGAACGAGAACACCTATTTTCTTGTCCAATCGGCGACGGTTCGTTCTATCCATCGCGCGAGACTTCTCGAATCCACTGAATGCCATGCATCCCACCCACCAAAAACAAAACACTCTCGCCATTCATTCATTCGGATTGTAGAGATCGATGGACGATCTGGATATTTACAACATGAACGGCCGAAACTTTGACCATAATCTTTGAAATTGACGAGGAAACTTTGTCGAGGACAATTATAGATTGTCATCCGGTTTCATACGCCTCTGTTGGCAATTCCTTGTTTAAAACTCAATGATCTGGTTTTCTACTCCACGTGTACCCTTTTTTCCCTTGTGAGACCTCATTTGGAATATGCTGCCAGTGTATGGGATCCCTACGAAATCGGTCTAAATAATGAACTTGAACGTGTGCAGCGAAGATCGGCAAGATCTGTAAAGGGACGATACGATAATTATATTAGCGTAACCAGTCTATTAAATGAATTAAAATGGGAATCATTGTCAGATCGCAGGTTGAAATTTAATCTCTTACTTAATCTCTTAAATAAATTCCATTGATGATGCTAAAAATATTTCGTGAACCCCAGATAGATAGATTAGATAAATTGATTGCCGATCTGATAGATTCAAAATGTCCTTTTTTCCTCGTACAATTAGGGATACGAATAGCAGTAAATATGTCCAATACCATTGAATCAATCCATAGCATAGGTAGTTGCATGTTGGTATAAGGATTTGAAGGTAACACAACTAACAGCATGTTTTTGCATGCTTACTTTGCTATTTTTATCTTTTTAAATAGTGAAGGTTAAACTAATATCTTAATATTAGTCTAAACATAGTCATAAGTATATCCTATTTTATGCATGATATGTAGTGCATTTTTGGTGAGAAATCACCCCCTGCCACACACCTTTGTGGTGGCTTGCAGGGTATTATGTAGATCAACTTCATCAGTCACGCTTCTTTAAGACTTGTAGAGCGACATCACCCGCCTTCACTTTTAAAACAGAAAAATGCTACTTGTAAAGTTACAGGATTGTAGTACCTCCATCTTTTTCTTCACGATCAGACTATCATTATCAGTATCCGCTTCACAATCTTGAATTTTTGTCCCAACTCGTGATATTCCTACACAGGAAAGTACCTACTAAGCCTTTTGTCGATTTCTACAGTTAGCATGTCTCCAAAGATAGTATATCGCTGATGTTTTCTGTTATTTATTTAATATGCTTAAAAACATCACATACAAATATCGTAATATTTCAACCTAAGAAGCACATTGACTTTATTGACTAAGACATTGAAATTATTTGCAGTACAACTGCCAGATAAGATACCTCCGTAAATAGATATCATAATGACAAGGAGAACATCCAAGCCCTTATTTAGTTCCTTGCAGTATATATTATTCCATTGTTAGAATTAATAGAAGAATTAGGTTGGTAATCACCACCAGATTTTAGGTTAAAGTACAGATTAAATCTATTTCAAAAATTTAAAACGGATAGATTTGCTGAAGTTTCATTAATGAAGATAAATTAAAAAAACACATGCGTATCATGCTAGATTCAACCAGATAAATAAGATTAGAGATATATTGTCGTAGCGATAAATTAACAATGTTATTTTCCCCGTACTGTAATATAACACAATAGGCAGCATAGCTAAGGGATAGGTAGGTGAAATATTGCAGAGTAGTCTGTAGTGCGTGATGCATGTAGTAATCCCTTAAATACTATAGATACTAACCATCTAGCAGCATGGGACCCTATTATGTAGCACGTTTCCATATAGTAGCCTATTTGCATGTCCATAGTTCATGTTTGGCAATCTTCACCCCCTGCCACACCCCTTGCGGTGGCTGAAGGGTATTGCATTGATGCAGGTGTAGATAGATACCTTTCCCACTGACGCAGCATAAGCAAAAGGATAGGGAGAATTTAAATCGCGGCCAACCTTGATCGTCACTTGTTTGCGGTTTCTTCTTCCGACCAGAAAGCTCGTTCTTTGTTCCATATTAGTCGTTTTCGACGACGCTGTGATGAAGGGAAGTGGATTTCTGGGTCATTTGGGCGGAGCCCAGCGTTTGTTTACTGCGCTGCCAACGGCACTCGTTGGACCTTGGAAGAATATTGGAAACGAAGAATGAGATTTTTTTCTACCGACGGAATAAATGCCAGCGATCAACAAATACGTCTGGCCATTTACTTGAAGCCCTTGTACGTTCCGACCGTCTCCTTACTCGCAATTGATTACGGAGCAGTATTATTTTGCCCCATCTAGAGCTGGCAAGTGGTATAGTGGCATTAATCGCTTCAGGTCAGCATTAGCTCTTGGCGCTCTTAGCATAGTGTAAGTATGATATAGAGGGCTCACCGCATAGCGCAAAACTATTATACTAATTCTCTGCAATGGACTTGAGCGGGACAAGTGAGATGTGTATACTAGTCACTCCTTCCGCACCATGCATGCATGCCGAGGCGCCTTCAAGGCACATTTTCCTGAAATTGTGCTACGTGGGCAGCGTTGGATTACGAGTTTTTAATGAAATAGCAAGGAATCCCTCCTGTGACAAGATATGTTTGCCTTAATGGTGAGAAAAATGTTAACTTATCTATATAAATGTTGACGTTAGGTAAATGCGTATCTCACCTCACTGCAACAGCAGAATATGTTATGTGCCGCTTAAGTTGATTAGAAAAACGAAAGCGATGGAAGCTATATATATCGTTTGTGACGTAACGCGAAAAATTCTTCCCTCGCCATCTATGGAAACCTTCCAACACTACGTCCAGAACGTATAACAGTTTTACCCTATGCGGTGAGCCTTCTATATTATACTCACTCTATGCTCTTATTTGAGTTAAACTTATGGGAGCGAGTGGTTTGCTTTCAATGCTTGCTGAGCCAAAAGAAATATCTCGCAAGCAGGAAGCAGTGGAGGGGCCCCAGTTTGACTGCTTTGTAGTATAAGCTGAGCCTTAACCGAGGAGAGTGTTCCAAATGTTTCCAGCAAAAAAATTGAGCAAGAGGAAACTTCAGCGTCGTGTGCACTGGTTTTACCTCTTCTGTACTTATTTGAAATAACTTTATGTCGAGAAAATTATTACAGAGCTGTTTTTGCTAAGAGGATTCCGCCTACGAGCAATAGCCCAGCTGGCTGGTGAAAAATGTTGTCTGGGAAAATCTGAGTGTCAAATAGATTAGTCACATGACCTTAAATTTATTACCCATACCTATGGGCAATATTCAGAATTTTAACTTTAGTCTCGCTTCTACCGCTTACGACCTAAAATCCATACAATGACTCAAATTGTTGTACAGATTCTACCTGGAAAGGTGGTATTACTTCCCAGCAGGACGTTGAGAACTGCATCGAGATTCTGAAAATGGTCTAGAATTTCAAATACAGTTTAACTTCTACTGCTTACGCCATAAAATTTCTATTACGAGTAAAAAAGGGTGTACAGATTCTCCTCGATATAGTCCGAAGCGCTACGTGGCAGCACTGCTCCGCATAGCCCACCCTTTACGCTTTCCGGGCGAGCTCTCTTTCATCAGTATAAATGCCAATCAATATAAATTAAACACATTTATTGAAATATTGGACAATTACGTTTTGAAGTGCCAACTTTTTATATAATTGATAACAACTATTTTCTATCACATGCACAAACTTGAAACTTACAGCATGCATGAAAAACATATTTACCTAACAGCCACTTTTGGTTCTAGTTGAATAAGTTGTTGCTGTGTTACGATTCATCAAAGTCGGCAATTTGCTCGACAACCGTAAAAAAGCGGCACTCTTAACCAGTGGTGCATCCACCGGTAGGGGGGGGGGAGGGGAGGGGCTAAGGGGCCCTGGCCCTTAGCCATCTGCAAAACCCAAATTAATATCTAAAATGCTCCAGTCACAATCACATGGTAGTAGCAATTGGAAAAATAGGAAAAACTCGTTGAATCATTTTACTCGAGTATGACTAGACCAAAGAAAAAAGAGAGGCTCTTTTATCTGTGCTGCGGCATACAACTAACTTAGCATAGGCCTAAACGTTTAGGTATGACTAATTTTTTCTGTAAATCTTATATGGCTGCTTATAGGATGCAAACATGTAACAAATAATATGGCCTGCTATAACATTGGCAGATGATTTGGCAGATGGCGGTCCCCACCATAGTAAAATTCTGGGTGGAGCACTACTTTTGAGGTTACACCTGATGTAAAATAAAATATTTAAATGCATTTAAAAAATTTAAACTACCGTCGAATAACGAAGAATTTAGGAAGGAAAATTAAGGTGTTATAGTACGTTTTTTTGCAGGATTTTCTGTAATGGGGGCGTTTACTCGGAACCGAAATCGCAAATTTGTACACGAAATTGTTCTATAGAAACGAAAAAAGAAATTTAGTGAAAAAATTAATCTTCTAACCATAACCATTCACTCATAAATCAAAAATTAAAATAAGCAAAAGGTGACGCCCACCGATGATGCTGCTATGATAACATTGACGTCAATTTCCTCCCGCCCTTGACTGCTTTTAGGGGAGGGGAAGGGAGTGGAGGGGGGTTCTCGGAAGGTCTGCTCGCACAGATGCTGTCGTAATCACTCCCATTGGCCGAGACAGCTGTGTCCCCCCATTGCGATAAGGCGAAGTAGCTTCGCGGGCTCAGTTGTGATTGGACGAAGTCGATATACGTTATAGGTTGCACCACACCCACTTTCCCGAAAGGGTTAAAAACATCAGTTTTTCGCCTCTTATAACTCGGGAAATAATTGACGGATCAAAAAACGGAAAAATACATGTCTTTTTATTTTACAAACTCTATCAGATTCGGCAATAAAAAAAATATGGTAAACGACCCCATTTTGTTGTTTGTATCCAAACTCAAGTGTACATAATTTCTGCGCCCACAGTGAGGAGGGTGATCAGCAGTTAGCTACGCGGCCTAACGAATCACGCGGCAAGTGCGAGAGGACTGGAGGAGGTCAGCTGCGGTTCTGTGCACTCGGTCAAAATGACTGGCCTGCTATCGCGGAGTAAAAAGAGACCGCCCATGACGTCACCACCGACAAAATTTGCCGAGCGCCGCGGGCCGCATGCAAATTCCGCGGTCCAGAAAAACAAGTGCGACTCTCTTGCTCGTCGCCCCTCGCAACGAGCCATTAATCACCTGTCGCCCTACAGCCGCGTTCTTGCATAATAGCGCGGGGGATTTCGTCATCGTGTGTCCCCTTGGAAACGTGGGCCACGTTCGGTGGAGACCACCTCAGCCGAATGCGGTCGTAGGCTGAGAGCGGACGTAATTGTAACTCTTCTCTCATGCGCTTCGAATTATGCATGCCATGGAACTTTGCGAGCGAGCGCAAATCCTGATGCTTTAATTCTCAACGACTCTGATTTATCTACATCTGCACGATACCCTGCAAGCCACCGCGAGGGTGTGTTCTATTTTTTGCAAGCTCTTTTAACTCATTACGACTTAGGAACATGACTGACGTGTTGTTGCCACGTTTAATTGACAAAGTGAGAATACATGCTCAATCCCGCTAATACCTATTCTATAATAGGTCGAATATATTCTTACTTAGTTTTAAACTATTCCCTTGCAAATACAACTCTTTGTTTAGAATTTATTGATACTCATATTTTTGAAAATTGTTTGGCAACAATGACGCTGCTACCATTTGGAAGCATTGGTATTAATTACACCATATCAATAACCAATGAAATATTTAAATTAGATAAAAAATATAAGGAGGGCCTTGGAAAGGTACATTTCTAAATTAAGTTAATAAATAGCCTCATAAGGACGTTCCGTTACAAGTACCGTTGCCAATGATAACAACATTCTGTAGCGCCACTTTCATGTAACTAAGGGTTTTCTGCTTTTTTCCAGCAAGCATTTATTAATATCAATTAAACAAGTATGGTAAGTAATATCAATTAAAAGGGTATGGTAAGGCGAGCACTTAATTACAATGCTAAAATTTTACATACAATTACGCATCCTATATTAGTTTTTCGTCAAAACGACATTTCTCTTTACATTATTAATCTGCAAATCTTACTGCAAGAGCCATGCTCTGCCGTATAGCCACGTATAAAATTTCTGATTTTCAACGTCTTTTTTCTTCAAATATACTATGGAAAGGCCTCATTATCTTATTTCCAATCGGTAGAGGGGCCAAAAAATGATGTATCCTGAAATTTCCACAAAAATGACATCTACTTCATAATTCGGTGGAGCCTCTTTAAATATCATTAATTGTGTTCACTTGAGTTTTTCTCATCCGTCACAACTTTAGAGCCCCCAGATTGGATGAAACACAAGTGCAAACAACGAATGACGTTGTCATTTGCGAACCATGCCTGTTTATATCACGTGACTGCTAGGTTACGTATTCGAGATAACCCAACGGTTTCGACGACAACCCCCAAGAGGAGAGGCAGTGATACCGGGCGAAGGAGCTGGTACAACAATGGGGGAACATGCCAAACAAAAGACGCACGTCGCCATGGCTACGGCCCCGCGATCGAATCTGCCTCCGCCGAGAACAAAACACTATCTAGGTACAGCGCGCCGCGAGCGGAAATCCAGGGAACATATCGTCCCGGAACACGTCTTCAATGTCCTCATTCAGCAAGTCGGCGACGTTTTAATGTGTCAAAGCAATTAACTAAATAAAATTTCAATATCACTTGGCACTTTATTATTGTTTACTGTATCAACCTACATATCAATATGGCCTCTCCTTTAACAATCCTCTCCTTAGTCACCATGGCGTTAGATCAATAAAAAACAATAGAAAAACTAAAAGTAAATAAAATACACTAACTAACAAATGAAAATCAAAAAGGATTTTCATAAAAAGAATGGAAATACACATAAATAAAACATTGTTTGGGATTAAGAGTTAACAGAGATAGAAAGAGTGGCATTTTAACACTATCTCAAGAAGAATATACTAAGAAGATGTTGGTTAAATTTGGCATGGAAAAATGTAAAATCACCTCAACCCCTATGAAAGTAAACTTAAAGTTAGAGAAAGCATCTAAATGTGAAACTAAATACCCATATCAACAATTAATTGGAAGTTTTATGTATTTAGCTGTATGTACTAGACCTGAAATTGCATATGTATGTAGTAAATTAAGTCAGTTAAACAATTGTTTTGATAAAACCCACTGGGTGGCAGCAAAAAGGGTACTCAGATACCTAGTTACATAAAAGTGATGCTGGTTATCTAGTGTAGGTACATGCATCACGTTCAACATTACTAAAGCCGGCGTCAGAGCGGAGGTTCGCTGTCCACTTACCCTTAAGGCAAATATATTATATTGCGCAGTATATTGCAAATATATAGTGCGCAGATTAATCCTTAAAAAAATAAAATATACAATGCAAATAAATAGCATCTTCCCCTTTTTTGTTTGAATACGCAAGAACAAATAATCATAGTACGCAGGAAAAATGACATTTTTAATCTATCGGTACGAAAATCTATCCCTTTAATTTTATTTAATTGGTCGAATCTAGCATAATACGCAGGAGTTTTTAATATAAGTATATCAAACATCTTCAGCAAAGCTATCCGTTTTAAATTTCTGCAATAGATTTAATCTGCACTTCACCTACGATCCGATAATGATTGCCAACCTAATTCTTCTATTAAATCTGATCCACAACTAAACCTATAGTAACACTCTTGACAAGCCTAGCTGTTTCACACTGCACCCTGTCTAGCTCTCGGACCAAACCCGATGCATTCGAATCCCATACAACCGTTTTAGTAACAAGAATAATAGATTCGCTTCCCACACAGTTTGTTGTAGTGACAAGTGGAGGAGTAACTGCAGTAATCGGGAAGTAGAGCATGAAGTTGGGAAGTGGTATGACGGTCAATTTACTGTTGATATTAAATTCAAAGTTCACGAATCGCCGAGAAACTATAGCGGCGTTACCCGCTGAAATTGCACAATACCAGATATTCCACAGGGAAAAAGTATTCGCCTTGACCGGGACTCAAACCCGGACCCCCAGATTTACGGTCAGGTGCTCTACCAGTTCAGCTACCAAGACGTCCTCTTCCTCAGTGGAAATTATAGAGGCTCGTTAAAGGAACAAGTTGTTAACGGACTGCGGGACATATTATGTCACAAAGCAGCCGAAGTCGTGCGCAAGGCGCCACCGTCCACGAGGTTTTTTTCTCTGTGGCATCTGCTTCTGTTGATATTGCAATGCGGTATGATGGAGAAGAGATCGGTTAGGCGAGGAAGTGATAGGGGGAGGACGTGAGTTTTAGCAGAGTTTATCGGGAGAAGGCATCTCGCAGATATAGACGCTTTAATCTGCATCTACTTAATAACCTGCAAGCCACCATAAAGGTATATGACAGGGGGTGAATGGGGTCGTTTACCACATTTTTTTATTGACGAATCTGATAGAGTTTGTAAAATAAAAAGACCCGTAATTTTCCGTTCTTTGATCCGTCAATTATTTCTCGAGTTATAAGCGGCGAAAAACTGATGTTTTTAACCCTTTCGGAAAAGTGGGCGTGGTGTAACCTCTGAAGTATATCGACTTCGTCCAATCACAACAGAGCCCGCGAAGGTACTTTGCCTTATCGCAATGGGGGGGACACAGCTGACTCTGTCAATAGGAGCGATTGCGACAGCATCTGTGCGAGCACACCTTCCGGGAACCCCCCTCCACTCCCTCCCCTTCCTCTAAAAGCAGTCAAGGACGGGAGGAAAATGTCATCAATGCTATCACAGCAGCTTTTTCGGTGGGCGTCACCTTTTGCTTATTCTCACTTTTGATTTGAGTGAATGGTTGTGGTTAGAAGATTGATTTTTTTCATTAAAATTCATTTTTCTTTTCCATCTAACGATTTCGTGTACAAAATTGCGATTTCAGATCCGAGTAAACGCCCCCATTCTCACCAAACATGCACTACATATCATGCATAAAAAATTATTAGTATTTATATATATAGTATTTTTCTAAACTTCACTATTTAAAAAAGATAAAAATAGCAAATCAAACATGCGTAAACATGCTGTTAGTTGGGTTAGCTTTAAGTCCTCATACCAACATGCAGATACCAATGTTATTCATTGCTACACTCGTATTGGATACATTTACCGTTATTCATATCCCTAACTGTACGAAGGAAAAAGGACATTTTGAATCCTTGCTATACGCTGCACAATCTCTAGTTCTCTGATCAAACCGAATTCATTCCGATCCCGTACACTGGCTGCATATTCAAGTTGGGGCCTAACTATTGAAAAGCAACCTTCTAACAGCCACCTCATCCTCCCGAAGCCGCGACCAAGGCACTCGCCGTCATAAAGCACCCACGGATGAGGTTCGAACGCGAAAGGAGGTCTTTACAGCCACTGGCACGAGACCGAGGAGGAGGACGAGCGTCTTGCGTTTATTGCCGGACAATAAAAGCAGATGAAAGACGAGGAAGATGGGACCTGTATATTATTCATCCGTCGATTGATTCTCGCCCGTGGAAACAAACAAAGGTACGATCTCTTGGCCGCGAAAACACGTATGTCACATTAACAAACTCGACGTAATGCCGCCATCCCACGGCAGAGGAGGCTGTTATCGGCAGTCGTTAAAAACGAGAGATGCACACCTGGATCTGAGTATCCCGTCCTCCCACCTGCATCGAGGTCTCCACTTCTTTCTTCAGAGATAAAAGGAAGTGTGTCTGATTCAATCATTTCAAAGAAGATCGCACTCCTGGCTTCACATTACAATTCCTATCAGAAATTGGGGGTTTACTCGGAACCGAATTAGCTATTTTTTACACGAAATCGTTTGGCAGAAAAATTCATTTTTGTGACAAATTAAACTACATCTACATCTACATAATACCCTACAAGCCACCATAAAGGTGTGTGGCAGGGGGTGAACTCTCACCAAACATGCACAACTTATCATGCATAAAAAAGGATTAGTACTTGTATAGGTACTGTTCAAGACTACGCTATTTAAAAAAAGATAAAAATAACAAAGCATAAATGCAAAAACATGCTGTTAGTTGGGTTAGTTTCAAGTCCTTATACCAACATGCAGCTACCAATGTTATCCATAGCTACACTCGTACTGGATATACTTGAAAAAAGGACATTTTGAATCTGTCAGTTCGGCAATCTATTTCTCTAATTTTATGATTATGGTCCAGTCTACCATAGTAAGTTGGGGTCCGCAAAATATTTTTAACATCATCACTGAAAATATGGTCTTGGAATTTGTTTAAGAGATTAAGTCTAAAATTCAACCTGCGGTCTGACAATGATTCCCAATTCAATTCATTTAATAGACTGGCTACGCTAAAAAGGTTATCGTACCGTTCCTTTACAAATCTTGATTCAATCGTTTCAAAGCAGATCGCACTCCTGGCTTCATATTACGATTCCTATCAGAAATGGGGGGGGGGGTTTACTCGGAACCGAATTAGCTATTTTTTTACACGAAATCGTTAGACAGAAAAATTAATTTTGGTGAACAAATTAGTCTTCTTAACCAGAGCCATTCACTCATGAATCAAAAATTAGAATACGCAAAATGTGACGCACAGCGAACGAGTTGCGTTAAGGATTACTACGTCATCCACCTCCCCTTCTTAAACTGTTTTGAGGAAGAACGGGAAGGGAGCGGTGGTGGGGAGAGGAGGTCTGCCTTTAACAGATCCTATGGCAATCACTTCCATTGGCAGAGTCAGCTGTGTGCCCCGCGTTGTGATAGAACGACGGAGCTTCGCATTTTCAGTTGTGATTGGACGAAGTGGATGAGTCACTAGCCCTTTCTTTGTACGTCCACTATTCCGAAAATGTTAAAAACATCAATTTTTCGCCGCTCATAACTCGACAATAAATTTACAAACCAAAGAACGGAAAATAAGGGTCTTTTTATTCAATAAACCCTTATCAGATTCAGCAATAAAAAATATGGTAAACGACCCCATTTCTATTCTCGTTGCAGAAAAATCTCCATCCAGGATTAATTTTTCCTTCTCATTTGTGTTCATCTTAAGTCTCGAAATTATTTCATCCCCTTTACCACATGACGCCGCCACAACATTTACATACCCCCAGATGTTCAACATCTGCACAACATAGGGACTGACATCTTCCGTATCTGGTCTTATTTCTAGCATTATCGTCCATCATCATCAGTCAAATCCTAAGACTAGAGTATAAGTACTGGAGTGGAGTATACATGAGTCGAAGATTATCAATCCACGTTCGAGCTATTAGCAAAGTTGGAGTGCGTCTACGTTCCAGCGGAAGTGTATCCAACACAATCGCAGCAATCGCCAAGAAAAAGCAAATAAACGATGTCTGATACCAAGATTTTGATTTCCTTGTTATTAATTTCCTGATAAATATGTAATTATTTTATTTCCTTCCCTCCCCGGAAGGATTCTACTCTTTAAATAATGGGAACACAAAATGAAGTCCATTGGAATGCATTGCTTGAAGGATTTCATGAAAATTCATTCGTGACATCAAACTCTTTTTCGTTGTTATGACTACGCCCAACAAGCGGCTTTAAGCTGCATAGGAGTTGGTGCAGACGCGTCGTAGCAGTGGCGATAGCGATATATCACGCATCTCGCGGTTGTCATAACAGTACACTGCTACGTGTGCGTGCATGTTCAAAGGAAATCATCTAGATGTGTTAAAGACCGTTATGATAATGTATTAGTGTTTCGATTTCAATAGAAGAACTAGTATGGGCATTATTATCAGAGCGCAGGTTAAAATTAAAGCTAAATTTTTTTTTATCAAATTCGAAGCTGATTTGTTTACAAGTGACGATAGATATATATATATAAAGAACCCCTGCATATTATGCTAGGTTTGATCAGATGAACAAGGTTACAGGGACAGATTTTCGTACCGATACATTTAAAATGCTATATTTCCCGCGTACCATATGCGAGCACAATAGGCAGAATAGCAAAACGTTAGGTACGTAAAAAAACTGCTAGAGCAGTCTGCAGTGCATGATGGGGATTTAAGCATTGCTAAAACATGCATGATGGGGAAATACCGATAAAAGTATTTAGGAAAACGTTTTTCTAACCACTTCGTTACTATATTGATAATGAGACTAGACATGTCGTTACTAATTACCTAGTTACACGTGACCCTTACATCTACATCTACATGATACCCTGCAAGCCGCCATAAAGGTGTGTGGCAGGGGGTGGTTTCTCACAAAAAATGCACTACATATCATGCATAAAAAATTAACAATCTCATATAACATGTAAGTGGTGTATGTTTGGTAATCTTCACCCCCTGCCACATACTTCGAGAGGGCTCTCAGTGTATTAAGGCGCTCGCTGATTCCACAAAGACAATCTTCGATTAGATTATCCCTTAAATACAATTACGATGTATTCATTTTGGAAACTTTCCTACCATTCTCCCTCAGTTCCCTCTGTTGCCTTGGCTGGATCTTATAGACTCATTGGCAATATCCGATGAATCGGGAATAATTCCGGAGTCAATCCAATCTGGAAGACGGTTGAACACCGCAATCTATGAGGATCAGCGGGAAGTCTGGGCTCTGGCTATGACGGGCACATTCTGAGAGGTGATGCAACTGTGTGAACAGAGTTGAGTGCATCCTTTCCCTTTCGGTCACGACGCACGCGTGAAAGCCTTTCACAGGTGCGAGCACTTCGTGACAACAACTCACCGAGAGCAAGTGCTCTTTGACCCGAGCCATTACAGGCAGACAAGAGGGTCCAACGCCGAACAGACGCTTGAGTAATGGCGCGAAGAAGAAACTATGTGCTAATTAACTCACTTCACACACTGTTCACGGGCTTCGGAATTGAATACGTACTCATATGACGAATGGATGACGCGTGTAACGGGTCAAGAATGCGCAAGCGAAGACAATATCGAAGCGTTGAGCATGAAGGTACTAAATGCACGTAAAAACTTTTATCTTCCAGACCGCATCACGGGAAGAACTCGGATCGTAAAATAGCATTCCATTTTAAGTGAACTTTCTTTGATATTTCAGTGGAAGAAAAGGTGGCGTATGATTACTCTCCGCTTAGCATCATTTTTTCGGAATAATGGTCCCCGACTTTCAATCTACACGAAGGGTAAGCTAGTAAGCAATAGGGGTGCTGGAATAGCTCTTGAGAACGTCACGACCGTCAGACGTCACGAATGTGTAGTAATGAATTTTTGAAAAAAGAATAATTCTCCTCCAAGCACATACAAAATAAGTAATAATGAAATAACAAACGTGGAATCCATTAAATATCTTGGAATAAGACTGACACATGATCTTTCCTGGGGTAAAGTTATGCGTGAAATAATGGGTCAAGCTAATCGTAAACCGGGTTTCATCATAAGAGTATTGGGTAAATGTGACGTTCATGTACGAGAAATCAGCTACTTTTCCCTTGTTAGACCTCATTTGGAATATGCTGCCAGTGTATGGGATCCCTACGAAATCGGTCTACGTAATGAACTTGAACGTGTGCAGCGAAGATCGGCAAGATTTCACTGTAAAAAGTAGATCTGATTTTGAGGTGCAAAAGCGATCTGATTTTCAGATGCAACAATTTTAAGACAGGGTATGTTGAATTTCAGCAGTAGTATCTTGTCTAAAAATAAGGCAAGTGAACGACTGAAAATCAGACCAGGTGGGACTTATTTTAAGTTAGGCCTATGCTGAATTTAAGACAACCCTGGTCTGGTCGTAATGCGTGTTACTACTGAAATTCAAGCCTACTTTGAGGGGATGTCTTATTTTAAGGCAGTTGCAGGACTGAAAATCAGACCAGGTGGGACTTATTACTAAGACAGCCCTGGTCTCAAATTCAGCATGGGCCATTCTGAAAATAAGTACCACGTCAAAATGCGGGTTGCTATTGAAATCAAAGCCTACTTTTATGCGATGTCGAATTATAAATACTAAATATTTAAACACTTCACACGAACACAAACCAAAACCCAAACGTTTCATATTTTTATTCGATGATACTGTTTCACTGACTAAATTCTTCAATAGAGCAAACGTAAGTCATAGAATTTCCATTGAAATAGATTTCAGGACGGAAATGGGAACACATTGACAATAATTTCAAAGATAATATGAAAATTTGTACTTTTATTGGAAACAAAGTAATCCATACAAAGACTTCAATACCACAGATGTGTGCCAGTATCTACAAACCAAGGCAGGAACTGTCACTTGATGAGGGCGACTATTTATTAGTTCTTACAACGCTGTCACGTAGACAAAATAAGGAAGAATAGTCTCAGGATGCGTCACTCAGATAGAACTGGCTCCCTTCTGCAAACAAACGAAGTATCAACGCTACATTCTCACACCATTAATTCATCGCACGAAACTTATTCTCCCTAGGTACTTACAATGTAATTTGACAACTTTGAAATCGACATCTCTACACTTCGTAATCCTTGTTGAGTTCCCGCTCCCGGGTTACGCCGTTACGCTCCGCCCGTCAGTGAGCACATTTCTCTGCTATTGGAAGCTTGTATCGTTGTATCTCGCAACCTCAATCATCCAAATAAGTAACGTTTTACGACTCATTTCAGGTTAGGAGTGTTTTGTAAATTAGAGTGTGGTGTGAAAATGTTTTGGTGAATTACAAAATTAGTGAGGCCTGTGGCGTGTTATGAGGAGTGCGTAAATCACGGAATATTTAAGTCCCCTTTTGTGCTTGTGTTTGAGGGAGGGTAATGGAGAGGAAAAGTTTGGTGTTGACTTAAATCATAAGATATATAGCATAAGGGGCTATTAGTGCGTACTGGGGATTATTTCTTATTATATTAATGTCTTCTTTGTGCATGTAATACTGAAGTTAGTGAATGTACAAAGTTTGCTTACATAATGTTTGTTTACATCGTGTTGTTCATGATAATAAAAGTTTTTCAAACGCATTGTAAACATTCGGGGACACAATATAATGTGATGGGTAGAATAAAATCTCACCATGATTATTAATAGATAGATTAAGGAAATAGTTTTTATAGGTGTTTGCTTTGACCAGTGTGTTTGTTGGGTAAATATGAAAGTTATTGTTTACTGGTATGCACTTGATAGTACTGTGTGGAAGTGTTACATTTATTAGGCAATCCTACCGTTGATAGTGCTTGAATTTTGTGTGTTTCCGTTATTGTCGTTTTTCCTATGAAATTATGTGTGTAGAACCAACCGGTGGATTATTCTTATAATACATAGGTAAATTGAGGAACAATGAACAACAACTCTCCACCTTAAAGTTCACAGCTACACATAAAAGATGCTTGTACTATGACATGCAAATGTTTTCATTTGCTTTTGTGAACTGGCTTGGGTCATGGCTTGTGTAGTGTCAAAACGCATGATTTTCAATTTAAATTTGTAGACATCAGCTAACAATCTGTAATTTTCCCTCACTCATCCAGTGTGAAATATTTCACAAGTGATCAATGGCACCTAGTGAAAATATATACCTACTTTATTGTAGTTTGGCAGCATTTCTTTTACGAAGCACCTTTTTGCACAACATATCCCAAAACGAGAGTGCCATGAATAGGATTTACTATTTCCAATCTCATTTTGCTTTTATCCCTCACATTGCCCAACTGTACTGATTGGTATTTATATGGAACTATATATATATAGTACACATATGCCCTCTCACATAGATTGCAATTTCTTTATTCAACATTAGAGATAATGCTCCAACAATCCCTAAAGGAAATGTTTCAAATCAAATAATGCTTAATTTTCAATAAGCATACTATAACTATAGTTAGATTGAGTGTAAAAATTTGCATACAGTTAACTATCACAAAAATTAAGGATGAAAACTATTTTTATAGCTGGAGCCTATTTCAGAAATTATCTCCAGCTCTATGACAAATATATTTTTTTCTTTTGCTAAGTGATTTTCCTGTCAGAATTTCAGGTTTCTGGCAACACATATACAAAGGTGTATAAATGCCACTACATAACTTGGAATTCCATTGGCAATACTAAGAAGTAGATGACATATTTTACTTGAGGCAGTAAGGTTATATATTTCATATTGTAGCATGGCAATAATATTCTTGGCAACATTATAATGAAGCTTCAAATGTGAATAATGGCTTGCTGCAGACTTGTTATCACATTAAGCACATATTCGTGTGTTTTTAATGTAACAACATTACATTTGTAGCTTTGTTACTCTACATGAAATTTCAGTTTGACTCTGCTTCACAAATTTGTCTTATCCTATACAGGCATGTCACTTTTTTATATTCATGCTGACAATGTTTTCAAATTTGTCAATCCTTAATACTTGGATTTAAAAACAAACCTCGACTTGCATTCTACCAGAATATTTTCAACAAGCCAACTAATGAAATCATTTTGCTTGAATTGACTGATGACCTCCTAGCGCTCCTTCCACCGAGCAAATTACTGTTTACATAATGTTGAAAACACCGTTACAGATGTGATGTAATAGCTTGAAATACATGGTTGACATGTGATCTAGGCCATTTATTATTATCATATCCCTTAGTAATGTTCTGATTACCATGTCATGGACCACTTATCCAGTATGCAGTAATTACTGCACATTAATGAAGATCTATCACCAGACATTGTATCAATTCCTTCCCAGCATCATCATTCTATCCTTAACTTATGTCCTTCTTAATTCCTCTTCGTAATCCTCCTCTTAAGCAATTTAATAGGAACACCAAGTGTTTAGATAATACCTTTATTGTAAAAGTATAATGCCTTGGCATTTATCATAAAGCAATCATCTTTATAAGGAATGCACCTTTTGTGAGAATTTTTTGTACTAATGCTTGTTCTGAATAAAGTTAGATCAGTTTGACTCTGCTTCACAAATTTTTCTTATCCTATAAAGGCATGTCACTTTTTTATATTCATTCTGACAATGTTTTCAAATTTGTCAATCCATTAACACCTGGATTTAAAAACAAACCTCGACTTGCATTCTACCAGAATCTTTTCAACAAGCCAAGTAATGAAATCATTTTGCTTGAATTGGCTGATGACGTCCTAGCGCTCCTTCCACCGAGCAAATTACTGTTTACATAATGTTGAAAACACCATTACTGATGTGATGTAGTAGCTTGAAATACATGGTTGACATGTAATCTAGGCCATTTATAATTATCATATCAGTTAAATTAGCATGGACCACTTATACAGAAGGCAGTAGCAGTGTTATTCTATTAAGTTGGAAAAAGTTCTCATAAATGGAATTGAATTTTGGTTTCTTGTATTCCAGCGTATCACATATGTGCTATATATATTCCAACATATCGCATATGCTATTGTATCAATTCCTTCTCCCAACTTCATCAATCTACTTTTTTAACCTTTGTTCTCCTTAAGCCTTTTAGTTATCCTCCTCTTAAGAAATTTAATTCATCAAGTGTTAAGAAAATACCATTAATGTAAAAATAGAATGGCTTGACATGTACCTATCATTAGTGTATCATGTTTTTTAGCTCTTCCGAATTAGATTTGCATTCAGTAAGTGCACATATGTACATTATAGGCTTCACAGGAAGACTTATGCATTGTTTCCTTCATATATTTCATATTTTAGTAAGTAGGTATATAACTTTCCACTGTTTGCATAGGAAGCATTTAAGGTTTCAAATCTTATGCAACCTAAAGTCTTAAAGTTCAACTTTAAATTATTATGCTAAGTACTGCATTTCCTTCAGTGAACATTCCAGGAGAATAAACATTTCTGCTTAATCAATTACCCACAGCATTACTTCCAGGGCCTATTTGCTTGTTACATTTCCTACATGCACTAAGGTACTGACAAAATATTTGAATAGTATTTTTGTTGTAGAAAAGCTAATAAACTATTCAAATAACAATATTCAGAGTATAGGTTCCTATGCATTTAGGTGAAGTATTGGTTCATCGTTTGTACATATAGTACTATGGCACAGAATAACTATCACGGATTACCCATAGCGTGATTTTTTAACATCTGGTCATACAATTTCACTTTTCTTGCTATGTTGAATGTTGGTTTGTTGTCTCAACTTTCCCAGGAGCAATCAAGGTTTAGTTACGATTGAAAATTAAATAAATATTACTCTCACGCTTAAGCAGCTGAAGAGTTCTTTCCACATGTTAAGTTACTTACGAGCTGTTAAAGTTAACGCTGTTTAAGAACTACCTACTTCGCTTACCTTTTTTCCTTCCCAGTTAATGAATAAGTATTGATTGCTTAAGTGAACTTCTAATAGCGAACATCTAAACAACGTGATTTCTTTCCGTTAACAAAAAGTATATCGGAGTGGGTTCTAATGTAATTATTTCTTTGCTCGGCACGGTATTTATTAGACTGATCATAAATTAGGCGACTCTGGATGACAAATACACAATGAAAATTCAAATTTCTCACCTGTACTCGATCGACTAGATTAATATTCAACATTAAGTTATGCAATTTCAACTATTCGCATTATTGAAACTAAACACACAAAGTTATACACATTAAAATAACATTCTAGTCGATAACTTTTAAAAAGTAATTTCGGTGAAGAGTACGACGCTGGTTACGCTCCGCCCATCAGTCTCTGCTATTGGCTGATTAGGTCCAATTGCGGAGCCAACCAAGGCCTGCTTATTTTCAGCGCGGGTGATTTGAATTTCAGATCACAACCATCTTATTTTCTACATGCAATGGTTATGGTCTTAAAATAAGACGGAGGTGTGTCTGATATTCACGCATCATGAGTGTTAAATTCAGACCACTACCTTAAAATCAAACAGCGCTTATATTCAGATCGCACTGAAAATCAGATCAACTTTTTACAGTGTTGTAAAGGGACGATACGATAATTATATTAGCGTAACCAGTCTATTAAATGAATTGAAATTGGAATCATTGTCAGATATCAGGTTGAAATTTAGACTTAATCTCTTAAACAAATTCCAAGGCAATATTTTCAGTGATGAAGTTAAAAATATTTTACGAACCCCAACTTACTATGGCAGACTGGACCATATTCATAAAATTAGAGAAATTGACTGCCGAACTGATTCAAAAAGTCCTTTTTCCCTCGCACAATTAGAGATACGAATAACGGTAAATATGTCCTATCAGAGAGTAGCAATGAATAGCATCGGTAGCTGCATGTTGGTATGAGTACTTAAAGCTAACCCTACTAACAGAATGTTTTTGCATGTTTGCTTAGCAATTTGTATCTTTTTTTAAATAGTGTTGTTCTGACTACTATATTAACACTATTCCTTTTTAATGCATGATATGTAGTGCATGTTTGGTGAGAAATCACCCCCTGCCACACACCCTCGTGGTGGCTTGCAGGGTATTATGTAGATGTAGATGTAGAAGAGACCCTAAATCACGGTATCGTTAGAAGCAACTATGTCTTCTTGGAGGCATTCACTCTTTCCTGTTCCCATGGTATATCCCTCGCGGCTGGGCTTAAAGCCACCGAGTGAGTCCACCCGGTAGCGGATGGTGGGTCGACCTCTAGATATAGACGTTTGCTGCGAGATAAGCGAGTTAACTCGTCGAATAAGCAGTCGTGGACAAAAAGTGACGGCATTTCGAGGGGCTATTGGTCTATCCCTAGGTAAGATAGGCCTCCAAATAATACAGAACCTGTGAATATGCCGTGACTTGGCGACGGGAGACCGCCAACAGTTACACTTCTCATCACCCGGAGGAGAGGGCAGCAGCCCTTCTTTATCTGAGTGGGGACCACAGTGTTCGGTGCAGCGACACTCATTTCACTACAGGCGTGGTAACATTTACTTTAACGGCTGTAGAACTGCGATGTGGAAGGCAAGCGGAAACCACCACATTATTATCCCGAGGAGTCGCAGCTACTCCACTCTTTTCTTTCTTATCAAGACGTGATGGAACCCTCTCGAGTAAAATATTCCTGAGGTAAAATAGTCCCGCATTCGGATCTCCGGGCGGAAACTACCAGAGAGAGTACATCAGTCAAGTGTGATAGACATTTTAGGGTAGGAACGTGGAAAATGCGATCACTGCGGACCTGCGGAAGACTGGCTGTTGGTGATCGGTGATCTTCACTCCCTGATTTGCTGTATATATTCATAGTTTACCAACCGCGGTTTTATCCACCGCACGGTTTTTCAGGAACGTAACTCCCGCGGTTGACAAGGCATTCCTGTACTATTCGATTGGTGAATATTTAAATAATAATTCACCTGCTTTGTTTCTGTGCTTATCCTGCAAATAATTTTGTAGCTATTGTATGTATAATCTTTTTTCTTGGCGTGCCATATTATGCATATGCATATTAAAAATTCAATTGTCTTTTGGCAGATAAAATATATCTACCTATCGTTCCTCTTTTCCGTATTTGCTGCCTAAGAGTGTAAGTCGTCCAGCCCTCACCCCCCCCCCCCTTCTCCCTTCCCATAGATTCACATCGGCCGTGACACGTCTGGAGAGTCGTCTCACTTCCTCATCTGTTGCTTCCCCAGCGCAGACCGCCCTCCTCATACACGCGACGTCACAGCCCTCACGAAAGTCGATCGTCGCGTGAATCAGTGCTTCCTCCAGAGTAATCGCAGTACGTTTCGTGGAGAGAATCGACTCTTCATGATGGTCGAATCGATCGATATATCTCTCATGCTTCCGATCTACTTTTTCTCCTGTTAGTTCAGTGACTCATCCCACCAAGGACAAAACCGGTTTTTTTATCAATCACACATACGTGAATATAATTAAAAATAAAAGGGATCATTGGATGTAATGGCATTTATCTACATATATGTCTCTGTATTTACATAGCATTCCTTGGTTAGTGATGTTGATAGATGCAACATTCACTACAGACTACGGCTAACAATATTTCACCTACCTATCCCCTTGCTATACTGCCTATTATCTTCCACATCAACACAATACCCCGCAACCCACCAATAAGGTGTATGGCAGGGGGTGAATTCACACCAAACATGTACATATTACATAAAAAGAATTAGCAACTATATTATAGTCTCAGCTTCACAAACTGAAAAAAGATAAAAATAACTAATAAAGCACTTAAAAAGTGTTAGTTACTTTAAGGCACGTAGCCATAAATTTGCTTCGGGGGGGGCTTAGTCTTGCGTCACTTGAAACAAATCAGCCTTGCCCATTCGGTGCCGACATGTTACAAATCTCTTCCCTTAGTTTTCAGCACTTGGTATTTATTTTTACAGTGCCCATTCTTATCTCTTCTCACTAGTAAAGTTTACTGCTAAAATAAGAACAACAAAATTGTCGGGAAAATATTTCGGGGGGCTGAAGCACTAGGAGCCCCCGCCTCCCTGGCTACGTGCCTGGTTACTGTTAGTGTGTTGGGCACTGTAAGTGTGGTTAGCTGAAAGTCATTATACCAATGTGCAACTATCTATGCTATCCATTGATGCACTTGTATTTATACTATTGGATATATTTGCAGCTATTCACGTCCATAATTTTGCGAGGAAAGAAGGATTTTTCGAATCTGTTGGTTCGGAAATAAATTTCTTTAACTTTATGTCTATCGTCCAGTCCACCATAGTTGGAGCTCGCAAAATATTTTAGCGTCATCAGTTCAAATATTATCTTGGAATTTATTTAAGGAAACTAAATCTAAATTTCAACCTACGGTCTGATAATGATTCCCATTTAAGTTCATCTATTAGACATATAACGCTAATGTAGTTATCATACCGTCCCTTAACATATCCTACCAATCTTCACTGCACACGCTCAAGTTCATTATTTAAGCCTATTTCGTTAGGGTGCCATTTACTCGATGTATAACAAAGCAGAGGAATTATGAGGAATATTAATCATAAGATTGGAATCACTCAAAACACTGTAATTGTTTTAATCGCGTGAGATTTTAATGTTACAGGGGCACATGACGTATATCCGACGTAAATATTTTTCACGCCTCTGACTCCGGCTATATCCCAATCAATGGCATGGCCGGACTTTGGCTTCCAAACTCCAATTTTTTCTTCGTTAAATCAGAGAAAGAAGTGAAAAGTTATATAAATATAGCAAGCATATCAACTTTTTGGAATCGAAATATCCTCCAATAATGTCGTACAACAGAGGAGCACTGAAATGAAATCAAAGCATAAGGTGATCCTCAACTATTCTTATAAAATCTTTTAAGAATGAGGTCTCTCAGATTATCGCATTGGCGATGTTAATATTATCTTTTCCTACGGTTGGCGATGCTCTAAACATTGCGGAAGGTAGCACGCGACGGACCTCAAGAGATATTATCGGATGCCTAACCCGAATGCGAAGGCTTATAATTTCATGGAAAGCCCCCTCTCCCGTATCACACCCGGTGAAAAAAAAACAACAGCGCCTTATCGGCCGAATCGAGAGGTGTACCAATTCCATTCGCCAGGGGGCAGTAGCCTCGCGCTCCTCCTAAATAATGGCGAACAAAAGAAGCAAGAAAAGAAGAAGGCGGAAGATTATTATTGGCGGATTTTCCGGCTCGAATACTGCTCTACCCTTTGGCAAACCAATCCGCCCCCCCCCCCCTCCTTCCTACTTGAATTTTCAGCCCATATCTCAAGCCGTGCGTGCCGAAGAGGAGGAGGGGGGGGGGGAAGACGGAAGCAACAGGTCGAACAACTTTTCGGGAAGTTCAAGGGCGCCAGAGTAACGCCCCTACGCCGCTGCAAGTCGCTTGCCGCCGCCACAAACACCCCCTCCCCCCCTTCCCCAACTATCCTCCCCCCGCCTCTCGCACTGACAACGCCTCCCACCTCCGAACACGGCAAGGGATGTGTTTCAGGGGTTTCAGGGATTCGGACCACTTCCGTTCACTGACTGTAGGGGAACACCTCTCCCGAGACCCTTTTCCATTTAATACGCTCGGATTAATGTGATTCCAACTTTGACTGATCCTTAAACTAATCTCTTTTTTTCAACTCTCTATATTGTTATGCTTACAGCGTCTGATAAAATATACCTTTATGCAATGTTTGAAATACCTACTTCGAACTAATTCTTCCACTTTGTCAGTAATTATTTGCATCAAATATACTGTGAAAGAGAGACAATTGAAATAATTTATATTTTATTCTCTTTCTCAATGGGACAAAATTACCCCAGGGTAAATAAAGCCCGAACATGGACTATTGACTTGCAAATAGGCTACTACATGAAAGCAAGTTAGATGATAGGGTCACATGAAGCTAGTGGCTAGTATCTACATAGTAACAAAGGTATTATAGGTTGTTAATGCATGCATTATGCACTACAGACTACTCTGACTATATCACACCTACCAATCCCTTTGCTATGCTGCCTGTTGAGCTCTCTTATGGTACGGGAGAAATACTGACATTTTTAATGCATCGGAACGGCTATTTGTCTCTCTAATCGTATTAATGTGATCAAACCTAGTATGATACGCAGGAGTTTTTAATAATTATCTAACATCTTCAGTAAAGATATGCGTTTAAAATCTATGCAATAGATTTAATCTGTACTTTAACCTACGATCCGATAATTACTCCCAACTTAATTACTTCTATTAATTCTGATACACTTACTCAAACTATCGTAACACCTTTTAACAAACCTATCTGCTCTACGCTACACACTGTCTAGCTCTCTGATCATAATCTAATTAATCCGGATCCGATACTTTGGCTGCATATTCACCTTGGGGACTGACTAGTGAAATTTAACATCGCTCTTTTGTCTTCTCGTCTCATTTCCCGAGTACCCACCCTTTTAATAAATCCTAGCTTTCTCTTGGCTCTGCCACATATTTCCCGGGAACTCCCGGGTTTGAGTTTTAATCATTCCAGGCATCACTTAAAATTGTTTTTGCTATGTTTAAAGTATTTTCATTGATTTAAAAATAAACTTATTACAGCAATGAGCTTTCTTTGTATTCCACGCACCATGTAAATATGTCAATGTCGGGCAATGCGACCTTTAGATCTGGGACTACTCAGTATCCTGCGTTCGGCAGTGGAATACTCGGGAGTTACGCGGTTTCACGTTCACAGCCAACGCCCGCCTGTGGGTGTAGCATAACTCATGCGTGGACAATGACCCTGGAAGAATCGTTTGACACAACCCGTTGCTTGAATAACGGTATTCCACAGAGTGATTCCATACACGCATTTTGATATATCATAATCTTTTCCCACGTTAAGCTATAAATCGACCGAATGATGAAATCCCGAAAATAACGCCCAAGCATGTACAAAAAATATCGTCGCCAAGTTTGAGTTTCCCTGGCAACGGAAGGAGAGCACGCCGTCAACGTTACTGACGCTCAGAATCAAACAGAAACAAAAAGCACACGAAAACATATTTACTATATTAAATCACACAATAATGATGTGATGACACACACTGTGTAAAGAGAGAATTAACAAAAGACTAATGAGGACCCGCAGCGAGGGATCCTTTGCTCTTTTCGGATGGTCTCTTAATTTAGCCAAAGGTTTGGCCGTAGGTAAGGTAAACAATTACTGACATCATTATCTACTGAATAGCCCACAAGTCACCTCAATGGTGTGTGGCAGGGGATGAGGAATAACCAAACATACACAGCTTACACATACTATCTACCTGAAGACCAAAAACCCACTGCAGGAAAACAAGAAGGGGGGTGTGAAAAACCTGCGAAATCCTACTCATAGTAAAGGTAGTGTTTAAGAATGACTCAAATATAATAGTTTGTACATAGGAAAATTAGTAGATAAAATATAAAATTCAAGAAAAGAAAAATTACAAAATGTGAAGAGAAAAAAAAGGAAAGAAAAAAAATAGTTAAAAGGAAATTAAGGAAAAATTACTAAACGAAAACAAGCATGATATGATGCATCAGCATGGTGTTAAATTTGCGCCGTTTATCTTGCCATCAGTGTTCTAATGTGACTTGTGATGCTCATGTGCCCGTGTTGAACTTTGAGAAGTTTTTTATGTAGCCACCTTATAAAAGATTGAAGTGATGGAGAGTTTCTTAAGGATAAGGGAAGCTTATTCCATTCACGACATGCAGTGACAATGAATGATTTATTTAAGATAGTAGTCCGGTGGAGAGGTATTATCAGCTTATGATTTCCTCGCGCATTGGATTCATGAACATTTTTCAGCTTCTTGAATTCTTCAAGTACAGAACTGAGAGATAACCTCGTATAAAAGAGATGAAGTGGAAGATGTAAAATGATGAATGTGTGAATACCAATGAATAACATGTCACAACCCTCTCGCAGGGTATTGCGTAGATGTAGATGTATTACAGTGAAAACTCTTGCTATTTTCTGGACACGAACCCTGGCCTCAAGGATGTTTCCATGACAAGGATCTAACATGATTCCATGCAGCACTTAATCACCTAGTTGCACGTGACCCACGTGTCTAACATGTGTCCATGAAGTAGTAGCACTGTATCTCACAGGTGCATATATAGGTAGTGCGTGCTTGTTGAGGCTTCACCCTCTCGGTGGCTCGTAGGGTATTGCGATAGACAGGGCGAGGCGTGTCTTGAATGCCGTGCGTGGCGTGCCTTCCCTCTCCCGTGTGCCCAGCAGAGCTTGCTTCCTCCTTCCCCCCTCTCTTCCTTGATCACTCTCCACCCTCGGCCGACTTGACCGCCACACTTTATCGCGATCGCTTATCCCCGGTCAGCAGGCGGACTGACCTCTCTCTGCGGTTTCCACGGCTGACCTCTCCACTTCCTGGTCATTCGACGTCCGCAGCGCAACGGAGAGGGACTGCGAGAGACGCGACTGCTTGAGTCAAGTTGTCTAAGGAATCTTATTAATTTAAGTACGAGGATATGCCTGCTAAGTGATCCTTACTTCACAAAGAAAATTACCTAAGCTATTGAAAGTCATAAGCATCACAAGAAATACGATAGAAATTCGAAGGATTTATTTTTCATAATACTTTTAATAAGCTCGACGATAAGGTCAATTCAGCATTTACTTTGCATAAATAAATTCATGTACTCAATGAATTTACTAATGTATAACACCAGAATATTACTATCAAATGTTATGTTATAATATTTTTCTAAAATATTCTTTAATATCTTTAGTAATGATATTATTCATACGCCATACATTTTGGCTAGAGCGACCGCAGCGTCACTTGAAGTCAACTAACACATTTCGTCTGCTATAAGCGCAGAAATTGGCGGATTTAGCGAAAAATACGGTGGGTTGATGTCTTTTTTTTCGTGTCATTTTATTCCTTGTGACATTACCCATAAACTATCAGTTTTTTGCAAAAATGACATGACACTATGTTATTTTTAAACGTTATATTCCCATGTGATGGCCAATCTCGCCGTTAATCGTATGTAATTTCAATTCAATTTGTGCAAAAAGGAGTATTGGTTGATGTAATTATCTTTACTTTAGTAGACAGAGTAACTTTAGTCCTATAAGTGCAGAAAATATAAAAATAATGACATGACTCTCACTTTCCGGATCAACCTCCTTAACCGATACGCTCGCTGAAGACGGCGACGTGAAGGACATCTATGCAATGCCCTGCAAGCCACCTCGAGGAACATCAAGAGCATGTTATTACATGCAAGCTATGCTCTTTTTAAGCTTTTTTTAAATTGTGAAGTGTAGACTGGAATATAATTATTAATCCTTTTTATAAATGATAGGTAATGCATGTTTGTTTTGAATTCACCCCCAGTCACGCATCCTTATGGTGGCTTGCAGGGTATTGTATAGATCTAGATGTAAGGTGAGTGGCAGGGGTTGAAGATCACTCAACATACACTATTTACATGCAACTAGCTTACTAAATGGAAACATGTTTGATAGTATGGTCATAGCTTGATACTTTGTATCGATAGAGCAATAAAGGGATTGATTGTTAATACACGCATCATGCACTACAGATTACTTTACAATATTTCCCCTACCTATCCCTTTGCTATTCTGCCTATTGTCTTCTTTTACAGTACGGGAGAAAATGACAATTTGAATCCATCGGTACGACAATCTATCTCTCCAATCTAATGGATCTGGTCGAATATTGCGTATACGCTGGTGTTGTAATATATAACTAACATCTTCAGCAAAGCTATCCGTTTTAAATTTCTGCAATATATTTAATCAGTACTTTAAGCTACGATCCGATTATGATCCCCAACCTAATTCTTCCATCAATTCTGAGGCAATACCTATTCGAAGGCATGAAAATCAGCTGCCAATGGCTCCTCCTGCCGTAGATATAGTTTTTATCTTTAGAGTTACCCTCTTTCTGTCATTACTGTTAGTGTTCAGCCGATTCAGTTAAGTTCAGTGGGGCATAAAAATCTTACCATTCAGTGAGATGCAGCTATCATTCGTATCTTCCTCTTTACTTCCGTATATTCCCTACGCCTCAACAACTTATCCAAACAGTCTATTCTTTCCTTTCCCCTTCCCGAGTTCACTCACATTACACCTGCCTACACGTCCTTTAAAACACCATCGTCGTTCACTCACTCCGCCTCGGAAGTCCACAGTCAATGTCTCCGCCCATTCCCAGTGGTTCTTCGGTTTATATTCCTTTCCACCCACCTTACCAACTCCTCGCCGCCTGTCGAATGTCGCCCGTCTATTTTATTTCGCTCTTCTTAATGTCAATGGTTCGGCGCTATGCAACGCAGCGCTACATATCAAATTCCTCGCCAGTCTCTGACACTGTCATAATTTCTCTCATTCGAATCAACAACAATCTCACCAAGAAGATGGTCCTACTTTCCCTTCGTAGGTGCTCTATCCATTTTCCTCCATGAAATACCTATTCGGGAGCGTTGAAACTGTGCCATATTGGAATGCCGAGACTTTTAATGTAGAAAATTATGAAATTTCAGGAACCAGCTGATAAAATTATGAATCACGGAAAGTGTTAAGTTGAGAACAAGATAAGTTGGGAATCGATAATTTTGAAGAGTTGAGGAAAGGATAACATCGGCAGTAAATGTGAGAAAAGCTGGGGAAACTTGGAGCAAAGGATATTAAGGAGAGATGAAAAAGGGAAGGCATGGGAAAGAGAAAAACGATAAACTGAGGCAGAGATTACAATTAAGAACAAATTTACTGAGACGAGACAACCATAAGCGGAATAGGGCAGAGGGAGGCATATAGGGATTTCAGAGGCCAGGAGAAGTGGTCGCTAAACATTGCGGTAGACTTGGAAGAAGACAGGAAAGAAATGTGATGTCATCGGCCCTCAAGGAGAGGCAGAAAAGTTATTGTTGCACCCTGGGGGAACGCCAGAAAGACGCAAAATACGGTCGAGAAACTTCAGAGCAAGGGTTCAGCTCAGTCGAAAGGTCGGAAAGAAAAGTCCATCGGTTCGTATTCCACCTCGCGAATGGATTTCATATTTTTTTCTGGAGATGAAGAGCTGTTTAGACGGCGGAATCTAACCACAGTCGTAAAATCACCTAAACTTCCAAATCTGATCCAAACATTTAGGTGTAGGCGAAAAACTCAACAACAGAAATGAGACGTGAATGAAGATTGAGTGGACTATTATTAATAGAATACGAAAAAAGCTAAAAAAAAAATAAGTTTAAATAGATCATATAGGGGCAGAAACACACAAGAATTAAGTAGTCATAGCGGATGATGCAGAATTAAGCAGTTTGGGGAAAAGTAAAGCAGAGAATTTTTTTAGTTGTTCGATGCAATTACGCGGAAGTAGCATGATCGCAAGCTAAGGTTAGAAAAATCAATATCAGTATATTCCCATCCATTTCCTCGTAATTAAAAGGAAAGAAGAATTCTGTAAAAGAATTGGGCTTGGGTTCGTTTACTGCCAAAATGTTCCTAGAACAGATCGAGAATTCCTCAGAGGCCTGAGTCAATTATGTGAGGGAGTACAATTATATTACCAAACATACATATTATCTTTTTGTGCATGGCATATAACCCATTTTTGGTGTGAATACACCCCCTGCCACACACCTTTATGGTGGCTTGTAGGGTATTATGTAGATGCAGATGTAGTGAGAACGGTTATGCATATCAATAAAAATAAGGTCGAGATGCATACTTCTGTTATTTAGAAGTCTGAAAAGCATGTCGTCGGGCAATCCGAGGAAATTTGACAAACGTACTGCAAAATTACTGTCACCCAAAATATCCACATGCACTTTGCTGCCAGAAATTTCTATTTTACTATTTTCTTCTCCATCTTACTCAAGATTCATCTCTCTATTGCAGTCTTTTAGCATCCACTATATTTTTATCATGCACTGAATCAACTTTTTCAGTCTCTAAAAGTCATTTTTTTCGTCCGTTTTGTCTACATCTACACGATACGCTGCAAGCCACCGCGAGGGTGTGTGGCAGGGGATGAAGATCACAAAGCATGCACTACTAACATGCAAGCAAGCAACTAAAGGGTCTCATGCAACTAGATTGTTAGTATCTATAGTACCTAAGGGGTTAATACAATAATACATGCATCATGCACTACAGACTACTCTAAAATATTTCCCCTACCTATCCCTCTGCTATGCTGCCTATTCTGTTCTCTTATAGTACGGGGGAAAAATACCATTTTGAATCTCTCGGTACGACAATCTATCTCTCTTATCTTATTTATCTGGTCGAATCTAGCATAATACGCTGTTTTTTAAAATATGTGCCTAAAATCTTCAGTAAATCTATTCGATTGAAATTTCTCCAATAGATTTAATCCTTACTTTAACCTACGCTCTGATAATGATTTCCACCCTAATTATTTTATTAATTTTGAAGCGCTACTCAACCTAATCTCTAATCAAACCTAATTCATTCGGATCCCATACACTGGCTGCATACTCAAGGTGGGGCCTAACTAGTGAAAAGTAACATCACTCTTTTGTCTTCTCATCACATTTTCCAAGTACTCTTTTTATAAATCCCAGCTTCCTCTTCGCTCGGCCGCATATTTCCCGGATGTGTCTTCTCCACGATAAATCTTATGTGATTGTTACACCTAAATATCTTATGGTTTCAACGTATTCGATCTTCGTGTTATTAATTTTATAGGTACGATCTATCGCTCGCGGCTGAGCTTAAAGCCACCGAGTGCGTCCACTGGGTTGCGGATGGTGGGTCGACCTCTAGATATAGAGGTTAGCTGCGAGATAAGCGAGTTTACTCGTCGAATAAGCAGTCGTGGACAAAAAGCGACGGCATTCCGAGGGCGTATTGGTCTATCCTTGGGTAAGGTAGGCCTTAAATAATACAGAACCTGTGAAGATGCCGTGACTTGGCGATGGAGGCCGCCAACAATTACGCTTCCCATCACCCGGAGGAGAGGGCAGCAGCTCTTCTTCACATGAGTGAAGGTGGAGACCACAGTGGTCGGTACAGCGACACTCATTTCACTACAGGCGTGGTAACATTTACTTTAACGGCTGTAGTACTGCGATGTGGAAGGCAAGGGGAAACCACCACATTATTATCCCGAGGAGTCGCAGCTACTCCACTCTTTTTTTCTTATCAAGACGTGATGGCACCCTCTCGAGTAAAATATTCCGGAGGTAAAATAGTCCCCCATTCGGATCTCCGGGCGGGGACTACCCGAGAGAGTACATCAGTCAAGTGTGATACTCATTTTAGGGTAGGAACGTGGAACGTGCGATCACTTCGGATCTGCGGAAGACTGGAGAACCTGAAGGTGGAAATGCGGAGAATGGACCTCGATGTATTGGGAATCAGTGAAATGAGATGGCCCGAAGAAGGAGACTTTTGGAGTGGAAGTTATAGAGTTATTCACACCGGATCACTGAATGGTAACGCTGGAGTAGGCATAATGCTCAGGAAGAGTGCGGGACTGCGGGTGAAGAGCTTCCTGCAATACAGTGAAAGGATTGTAATGGTTAAAATTGAAACTAAGCCTACAGATACCATTGTGGTGCAAGTTTACATGCCTACTTCGGACTACGAAGATGAAGAAGTGGAAGACGTCTACGAAGATATCACTAAAGTAATAAAACAGGTAAGAGGAGAAGAAAACCTAATTATTTTAGGAGACTGGAACGCTGTCGTCGGCGAAGGACAAGATGGAAGAATAACTGGAAAATATGGATTGGGAAACCGAAACGAAAGAGGAGAAAGACTGCTGGAGTTCTGCGCACAACATAAGTTGGTGGTTACTAACACATTGTTTAAAAATCACAACCGAAGAAAATATACATGGAAGATGCCAGGAGATAGAGGAAGATTTCAAATAGACTACATTTTAGTGAAGCAGAGGTTCAGGAATCAGGTGAAGGACTGCAAAAGCTACCCGGGTGCAGACATCGACAGCGACCATAATTTAGTGATGATGAAATGCCACCTAAAATTCAAGAGATTGAAGAAAACAGTAAAGAACATTTGGCAAGTAGAAAAACTAAAGGAGACTCAAAATCAGCTGGAATTTCAAAAAGCAGTGGAAAACAACATAGGAGAGGACCTGACTGAGAAACCAGTAGAAGAGCGTTGGGAAAACATTAAATGTGGACTACAAAAAGCCGCAAAAGAAGTTCTTGGAAGAAGAAAAGTTGTTAAGAAGAAACCATGGATCACGGAAGAAGTCTTAGTGCTGATTGAAGAAAGAAGAAAGTACAAGAATTCGAAAACTGAAGAAGGGCAGCTTTGCTACAAAAGAATAAGGAACGAAGTAAGTCGCAAAGCCAGGAAAGCTAGAGAAATGTGGATGAACAATCTGTGCGAAGATGTACAAAACAACCTTACCATTGGAAAGGTGGAAGCTGCCTATAGGATAGTGAGGAACCACTTCAAGGAACGGACCGCAAGATGCAATGCTATAAGGGACAAGAATGGAGAACTTTTGATTGAAAATGAAGACAAAGTGAAGAGATGGAAAGAATATCTCGAAGAGTTATACAACGGGAACGACCTCAGCACGAAAGTGATTGAAGAGGAAAGCGAAGTCGAGAAGGATGATATGGGAGCATCAGTATTGAGATCGGAATTCGACGCAGCAGTAAGGGATCTTCGGATGAATAAGGCTTCTGGAATTGATGATATACCCGCAGAACTGATAAGGAATGCGGGAGAGAGGACATTGGCCCAACTTTATAATGTCATCTGCGACATGTACTCAACAGGAGAAATACCCAGGGACTTCGAGAAAAACATCATCATTCCTATTCCGAAAAAGAAGAGAGCAGAGAAATGCGAAAATTTTAGGACTATAAGCCTGACGACACATGCATCGAAGATATTGACAAGGATCATCTACAGAAGAATAGAACGAAAAGCAGAGGAGTTCCTGGATGAAGATCAATTCGGATTCAGGAAAAGTAAGGGTACAAGAGAAGCAATACTGGCCCTTAGGCTGCTTATAGAGAAGAGAATGGAGAAGAACAAACCGACCTTCATTGCATTTGTGGATTTAGAGAAGGCTTTCGACAACGTGGACTGGAATTCAATGCTTGATATTCTGAAAGGAATTGGAGTTTCATACAATGATCGAAGAATTATCCACAGTTTGTATAAAAACCAAGTAGCTGTGATTAAATCTGGACCCAGCTGTGAAGAAGCGAGAATAAGGAAAGGAGTGAGACAAGGCTGTGCTTTGTCTCCCGTAATTTTTAATGTTTACATTGAGAGATCCATCAATGAAGACAAGGAGAAGTGTTTTGGAGTGAACATCCACGGAGAAACAATCAGCATGCTACGATTCGCTGATGACATAGCTCTCATAGCAGAGACAGAGAAGGAGCTGAATAAGATGCTAACAACCATGGGAAGGACAATGACCAGACATCAGCTGAAGATCAATAAGAAGAAAACTAAGATATTGGTGTGCAGCAGAAGAGAAGAGGCCAAAATCAACGTTAAACTAGGAAAACAGAAACTGGAAGAGGTGAAAGAGTTCTGTTACCTGGGAAGCAGAGTAACCAACGATGGACGAAGCAAGAAAGAAATAGTGAGTAGAATAGCCCAGGCAAAGAGGGCATTCTATCAAAAGAAGAATCTACTAACAGCTGGAAATACAAGCTTGGAAGTAAGGAAGCAATTCATTAAAACGTATATCTGGAGCATGTTCCTTTATGGCAGTGAGGCATGGACGATGACAGCAGCGGAGAAGAAAAGGGTGGAAGCATTCGAAATATGGTGCTATCGACGAATGATGAAGATAAAATGGATCGACCGAGTGACAAATGAAGAAGTCCTAAGAAGAGTGGGAGAAAAGAGAAGTCTACTGAAAACTATAAAAAGAAGACGGGACAACCTAATCGGCCATATCTTAAGACACGATGGCCTGATGAAGACAATCGTCGAGGGAAAAGTGAACGGGAAAAATGGAAGAGGCAGGCCTCGTATGAGTTACATGGAGCAGATCGTAAAGGACGTGAAAGAGAGGAACTACGTTGGTATGAAGAGGTTGGCCGATAGAAGAATTGAGTGGAGGGCTGCGTCAAACCAATCCTAGGATTGTTGACCCTTGATGATGATGACGATCTATCGAATTATTCCTCCTCCAAAAATTGATAGCTACATACTTTTTAAGGTTACGTTCTAACTTCCATTTGTCGCACCACTCTTGAATTGCATCTAAATCCTAGCTAAGCGATTTCCTGTCTTCTTCTTTTGATGTACCCCTATACACTACCGCGTGTGCAAGAAGTCTAAGCTTACTACTTACTACGGTACCCATATCGTTTATGCATAAAATAAATAGAAGCGGACCGACTACGCTACCCTGTGGCACTCTCGATGTGACTTTGATTGTGTCCGACATGATACCATCTCGACAGCCCTCTGCTCTCGCTCACTTAAGAATTCTTTTACCCAAAGTACAACGTCTTTATTTATACCAAAACTCTCTAACTTAAAGATTAATTTATCATGAGGAACTTTGACGAATGCCTTTTAAAAATCTAAAAATATCGCATTTTTCGCATTTCAGTACTGTTTTGTAAGTTAAATCGTAGTGTTAGAGGAATTTAACTATATCAATTAAGCATTTAGTTTTCCACTACATATTATTCCCTATTTGAACAATTAATTGGTGAAGTTAAGCGACTGGAATCCTAGTTTAGTTGCGACCGCAAACGATGCGGCAGATATATGATCCATTAAATCTACCTCCGCAGCATTTTCACTTTACAGCCACGAAGTCTCCATTACGGCCATCAGGGTCAACGCAGTGGAACTGCATTGACCCGATCCTCACTCCCCAGCATCTCTCTGCGGACGCTTAATGGACGTGCAATTTTCGTTTACGACGCTATTAACGTGACGAAGGCACGAGACGTGCACCCTTGTAGGAGAAGGTGAGGGGGATGTTCTCTCTACCCGGCCGACTCCTTCTCTGCTGTTAACACCCCCGCATGGATCAATACGATGAGTCTAATATTTTCATAAATGACTTTGCGGAAAGGACGATGTTGGTGACCATCATGTAAGCTACTTTTCCCTTACTAAACCTCATTTGAAATACGCTGTCAGTATATGGGATCCATAAGAATCAGGCTTAAACAATGAACAGGAACTTGTGAAACGAAGATTAGCGAGATTTGCAAAGGGACGGTATGATAACTATATATTAGCTTAACCAGTCAATGAAATGAACTAGCATGGGAATCATTATCAGACCGTATTATGAAATTTAGACTTAACTTCTTAACTAAATTCCGAGACATTATTTTCACTGATAGGATTAAAAATATTGTGTGAACTCCAACATACTATGGTAGAATGGGCCATAATGAAAAAATTGGATTAATTGATTTCCGAACTGACAGATTCGAAATGTCCTTCTTTCCTCGTGCAATTAGGGATGTGAATAACTGTAAATATATCCAATAGCATAATTACAAGTGTGCTAATGGATAACATTGTGACGTCGGGATCCCTCAAATAATATAAACCTTCTTAAAACTCATTTGGGCATTGCCCCACTTTATTCCACGTCTTCTTTTTACTTCAAATCTCGTAAACAATCATGTTAACATTTTTTCCAACGATCCCTAGCAACCTTCAATCAAAACCAATAAACAACCTAAAACATCAACATACAAATCAATACCATCAAAAACAAAACAACGAACGAAACCAAATACACAAGACCAAACAAAACAAATAAAAATGGATCTCGACAAGGCACGACGTTACAGCATATGTAGGTGGGTCATTCCATGTCAAATCGACCAGAAGATTGCCCTTAAAGCGCGTTTACACGTAGCAGTTCACTGCTATAACAGTCAACTGCTAACAACTATTAAGCCCCACTCGCATGTGTAAATAGCAACTGCGATGCGAGTTCAGGTCGATACTGGACACATGTCGAACACTAGGTATCGATCCACGTTCGAGCTATTAGCAAATTTGAAGCCCGTCTACTTTCCAGCGGAAATGTATGCAACACAATCGCAACAATCGCCACTCAAAGCAATAGACGACGGAATTCGGATATAATAACAAGGATATCCCTACCCAAAAGGGGAGATTCTACTCTTTAAAGAATGGGAACAAAAGATAATCGTCAATTGCATTTATTGCTTGAAGAATTTCATTATAATTTAAGCATCAATCAATTCTGAAATAAAACTTTTTATTTGTTGTGGCAACGCCTAAATAGCGGCTTCAAGCTGCATAGAAGTTGGTGCAAACGCATCATAGCAGTAGCGATATAGATATATCGCGCATCTCGCGACTGTCATATCAGTCAACTGCTACGTGTAAACGCTGCTTTAGGGTCACAATTGTTTAACCAAATTTGGCAGAACGGCTCAATTTGATAATAAATTGAAAACCACAAAGCCGTTTTGCAAAAAACGTAACCGTTTACGAGAAATTGCAACGCTGCCAAATTCGAAGTTTCCAAAAGTTACTACACATTTGACGGTATATCTCCAAGACTATTTGAGCTATACCCGTGCTAAAGGACTTATTTTAAAAACCTTGAATTGGATAGATATAATAAGAGATTACCTTGTGAAATATAAACAATTTTATAAAGTTTATAACAATTTTAAACTTTCAAATCGATTTTTGTCGAAGTATCCACCCCTTCGATTTTGCTCATTTTTTTAATATGCCGTAGACACAACCCTCCTTTACGAATTAAAAAAGTTTGCCAGACGTAATATTTCATTTAAGAAAGAAAAATAATTTTAATTGAAGGCGTGACGCCTACCATTGCCTACCGGCGCGCCGCGGCGCCAGGCTAACGGCCGACTGTATGGTACTCTGGTGTGTTCAGATCTCGCCAACTTTCTCATTCATTTTCTTCTCACCAAATCTAAACCGTATACCAACTCTTTGCCCGTGCATATCGCTATTTTCTTCGCCCAGGTGTGACCACAGCCTTAGAATCTATGAAGAGCGGCAACTGGCCTTTTATTGGTCGGCCTCGGAGAAAAATAGGCGAATCTTGTCTCGTCTTCGGCGTCCAAAGCTACTGATTGTATTTACGTTTTTTAAATTGATATATACTTGATCTAAAGTATAATTATCAATAGCAGATGGTTGATCTAATGATTTCAAGTCTTGTCCAAATGCATGATGCATGTATTAACATTACTAACGCATGAATGATAGGTAAATACAGATAGATGTATTTACATAAATGTCATTATATCCAATAATCCCTGTATTACTTCGTTGATACTAACCATCTAGATTCATGTGACTCCATCATCTAACATGCTTCCATATGGTGGCCTAGCTACATGTCAATAGTGCTTATTAGATGTTTTCAACCTAAGTCTTCGGGTTGTATAACCAGTGCTACAGCCATCCGCCCTCCATGTCATCCCTTAATAGGGCCGTTTACCATATTTTTTATAGCCGAATCTGATATAGTTTGTAAAATAAAAAGACCCGTATTTTTCCGTTTTTTGATCCGACAATTATTTCCCGAGTTATAAGCGGCGAAACACTGATGTTTTTAACCCTTTCGGAAAAATGGGCGTGGTGCAACCTCTGACGTATATCGACTTCGTCGAATCACAACTGAGCCCGCGAAGCTACTTTGCCTTATCGCAATGGGGGGACACAGCTGACTCGGCCAATCGGAGCGATTGCGAAGCATCTGTGCGAGCAGACCTTCCGAGAATCCCCCTCCACTCCCTTCCCCTTCCCTGAAAGAAGTCAAGGATGGGAGGAAAATGACGTCAATGTTATCACAGCAGCTTTATCGGTGGGCGTCACCTTTTGCTTATTTTAATTTTTGATTTATGAGTGAATCGTTGTGGTTAGAAGATTAATTTTTTCACTAAAATTCTTTTTTCGTTTCCATCTAACGATTTCGTGTACAAAATTGCGATTTTGATTACGAGTAAACGCCCCCCCCCCATTCCCACCCACTTTCTTCTTTCCTCCCGGCGAAGCTCAAACATTCGTCCTTCCCCTTGCACTGCTCCCAATCTCCTCAACAACCGAATCTCAAAAGCCTCTTATCTATTCTAGTCATCTCTCCCCCAAAACAATCGCCCAAGGAAATAGGTTTCCTGTACCGAGAATGGAACCACTGATCTTAGGCGGAAGGCACATAGTCCAAGAAAACCTTTTCCTTCAATGATTTTCAACACACTTGCTAGCCGTTCATAGCGACAAAACAAAAGTCTTACATCACTCGGGGTGTTTTGGACCTCTTACGAATACGATTTCAAGCACCACAACTCCGGCTCTGGTCAGAAAATCTCGTCAGTTAGCAAATCTTGAAATAACCAAAGAAATCCTTCTCCCAATTTCATCACTAATGCACCCATCCTCGCCCAATGTGGAAGCCAAGTTCCCTGACTGTTTCATAGTTCTACCCGCTGCCGTCTATACTTCGTGGACTGGTTTTTCTATTTTTTATCTGAGAATGCCATAAGCACCTTCGCAATACCCTGCGAGCTAACGCGAACGTGTGTGGTAGGAGGTGAACATCGCCTTACTTGCACTACTTACATGCAATTAAGAGGTGCAACTACTGCTCCATGGAGACATGTTTGATATAAGTGTCACGTGCAACTAAATGGTAGTAAGTAGTAAGTACCAGTAAGTATTACGTAGTAAGTAATAATTTACTATCTACGTAGTAATGAAGTGATTACTGGTTGTGAAAGCTTAAAGTATATGTATTTCTATTTTCCTAGCATGCATGGCCAAGTGATGCTTAAGCACGCTTCATTCACTAGACTAACAATAATTCACCTACCTATCCCTTTGCTATGTAATCTCATGAAGGCATTCTTCTTATAACTATCCAGATTCTCTTGAACTACATTAAACGCATCTTACAGTATATGACGTTTTAATTTTGAATTGCGGGGAAAAAAATGTTCAAGATCAGCAATTCCCTGCCTTTTAAGTTCACGGAAACCTTCTTAGATTTTTTAAATGTATCCCTTTAGGATTTCCCCTCAATAACCAAGAATAATCGGCGTTTTTCAGTAATTAGTACATCTACATCTACACGATACCCTGCAAGCCACCGCGAGGGTGTGTGGAAGGGGGTGAATATCACCAAGCATGCACTACCGACATGCAAACAAGCAACTATAGGGTCTCATGCAACTAGATTGTTAGTATTATTAGTAGATTGTTAGTAGTACTTAGGTAGGAAGAAGGCATTCAATTTCTTTCAGCATATGTCGGTGTAAGAGTAAGTTATTCAGTAGCTAGCCCACCTAAACTGTTTTTGCTGGCTCACAGTAATCTTGCAGCACATCGGCATCCTGAAGTTCCGCGGTAGGTACACCGTTTGGGAACCACTGGCTTAGATTAAGCTCAATACATAGCAAAGGTCATCATGGAAGTATTCTTACAGTCAATAAGCTTGGAAAATTGAGAACAAGAGTAAATAACATGGACTGCAATAAAGTGAGTAATTACCATATTCCACGGAAGAATCCAAATCTGCAGTTATGTAGGCAGAGTTTTTCAATTATAGATGTAATAATATCCTCTGGAAATGGGATGGCGACGAATCTCTGCTTCGAGATCGCGGCACGGAATGGGTTTTTTCATCGTCTCACTACGGATTCCCGGCAAAGCATATTTTGAATTTGATGGAATTTCAATGCTCTTTTCAAGTAGCAGCAGGCAAGATTCAACAAATCCTGATTACATTACTACCATTACCATCAATGCTTTCATTTGATGCTGGGTTCACAGAATTTTATGCCGGCTATGAATTAAAGATATACATCAATGGAGCACAAGGCATATGCACTGATGGAAAGCGCAAGTTAAAATAAAATCCGTTTATTACGGGGGACTTTGTGGAAATTCCCTCTTTTTGTCCTTTGATTCTGAAAGTTACCCTCGTGAGAAAGGGGTACGAAATCACACCCTCGTTCTCCATAAAATGTAGGCAATTGAATTTTTTTTTTTTTATATTCCAGCAAAATTAAATTTCTAAGCCTGATAGTTTGGCTTATGATTGCATAAAAATATGTAAATGAAAATTTCTATCTATGATTTATTATTGTTTTAAATAAAATGTGTTATTCTTATATTTTCAGGTGAGGCCACAACTATCACCTAACCACCATAATTATGTTGGGGTGTAGATGATCACAACCCTTGAGGTCGGTGAGACCAATAAAAGGAAGTAAGTGCTCCCATGTTTTTGTTTCACAGAATTTTACATCTTGAATACCGATTTATTTGAGATCAAACGAAGCGTCCGAGTTGCATCCTGCACGGATCACGGATTGCGTTCTGCGAGATGCACTTTCAGCCTTTCGTCTTTTATATCTACCTCTACACAGTACCCTGAAAACCAACATAAAAGTGTGTGGCAGGGGGTGAATTCACACCAAACATGCATTGCATTTCCATCTTGAAGATGATTATTAACTACATTCAACACGAAACTTCATAATTTAAACATAGATATAAAAAGCAAAGCAAGCAAGCAAAAACATGCTTTTAGTTTCGTTAGCTTAAAGTCATTATACCAACATGCAACTACCTATGCTATCCACTGATACACTTGCATTTATACCGTTGGATATATTTACAGCTATTCATATCCATAATTTTATGGGGAAAGAAGGACGTTTTGAACCTGTCAGTCAGGCAATCATTTTCTCTAATTTGATGATCATGGTCCAGTCTACAAAATTAAGTTGGAGTTCGCAAAATATCTTAACGTTATCAGTGAAAATATTATCTTGGAATTTTAAAGTGCTTCGTGATCACGGGTGTCATCAAATGACAGCCAAGTTCACTCCGCTCATCTCAAAAAGACGCACTTTGAGCATAACGACGTATTAAAACCTTTTGCATTCGCCGTTTACCATTCTCTCATTTGATTAAATGATATTTGACCACTTTGCCAACACGTTCGGCCACCTATCTCAAAAGGAAATACCTTCGGTTTCCGTTTCAGCCTTTGGGACATTGCTTTGATCGCCATTTCAGTACGTGAGGCTGCCATTATTGCTTGTCTGGATAATGCGCCATCATCCATGGACATTCAATGCAGTCAGGCCTTAACACCTGCTCACATTAGCGACTGTGATTTCCCCCATGACCGCCAGCCTGCGCTTCAGATCATTAGTTCCTCGCATCTCCGCACGAAGCCACTTTCTCTCTCCGGTTCTCTTTCTCCCTCTTTTCTTCATTTTTCACTCTCACTCTTCCCCCGTGCACATCAAATGCAATCCATATGAATACCTTGAAACCCACGTAATACGTTCCAAATGAAAGAATGTCTTTCAATTATTCGCCTCAGTCGTGTTGTTTTTCTTATGAGCGAATGCTTTTTCTCCCAGCCACTCTAACTGACTGTACTCCACTTGAATCGATAGTTTAAGACGATAGTTCATCACTCACTTGGATTCAAAATTAGAGAAATTGATTGCCGATTCAAAATTTCCTTCTCTCCTTTGTACAAATAGAGATATGAAAAGCTGTAAATATACCCAATAGTATGAACACAGGTGTATCAATGCGTAGAATAGTTAGTTGAATGTAGTTAAAAGGGCTTTCAGCTATTCCAACTAACAGCATGATTTTGCATGCATGCTTTGCTATTTTCATCTTTTTTCTAACTGTGCAGTGTAGACTAGAATATATTTACTATTCCTTTTTATGTATAGTATGCAATGCATGTTTGGTGTGGATTCATCCCCTTCCATACACCTTTATGGAGGCTTGCAGAGTATTGTTATCATCATCATCATTGGTCAACAATCCTAAGATTGGTTTGACGCAGCTCTCCACTCGATTCTTCTATCGACCAACCTCTTCATAATGACGTAATTCTTCTCTTTTACATTCTTCACAACCTGTTCCATGTATCTCATACGAGACCTGCCTTTTCCAATCTTCCCGCTCACTTTTCCCTCGACGATTGTCTTCATCAGGCTATCGTGTCTCAAGATATGGCCGATAAAGTTTTCCCTTCTTCTTTTTAGAGTTGTCAGCAGACTTCTCTTTTCTCATACTCTTCTTAGTACTTCCTCGTTACCTACTCAGTCGATCCATTTAATCTTCAGCATTCTTCTGTAGCACCACATTTCAAATGCTTCTACCCTCTTCTTCTCCGCTGCTGTCATCGTCAATGCCTCACTGCCGTAAAGAAATATGCTCCAGATGTATGTTCTGATGAACTGTTTCCTTACTTCTACGCTTGTATTTCCAGCTGTAAGTATATTCTTCTTTTGATAGAACCCCCTCTTTGCCTGGGCTATTTTAAAAAATATTTCTTTATTAAAGAGTATCAGAGATTAGTAGAAGAGTAGATATATAGATTAGTAGCAGAGTATTGTGTAGATGTAAACTATGACTTTTCTAGTAGACTGGTTACGCAAATATAGCTATCATACCGTTCCTTAACAAATAACGCCGATCTTCGCTGCTCCCGTCTCCGATACTTCTCGTTAGTATCCGATTATTTTTGCTTACTTGTTATTCGCACTTTCGTGTCGTGCACTCATCTCCTCCTCCCATTCTCCACCCACCCTTCTGGACCCCGCGAGCACAATTCTTTTTACAGACACTCCTCACCACTTGTACACACGCCTGGCGTACCGCAATGTAAGTCAAAGTGAGACGGCCAGAAATACCAGAAAAACTGGTTCGAAACTTGTTTTTCCAATCTCTTATGCTTCGCGGTGAAGGGCCCTTTTTTTCATTAAAGAGCGGCTCCGGGCGACTAAGACGTCTTCCCCGAAAAAGTCTCCTCCCGAATCGGTTACATGCTCCAACGTCTTCCCCGCACATCTTGATTCTCCCCCCCCCCCCTCCCCGCCCCCCTTTTCTCCCTCCTCCGCTCAATAATGGCGCCATCGGAGCAGGCCTCAAAGGCCTCTCTGAGCCGAGTGACCCAAAATGAGATGGAGAGGAGTCAGCCTGCTCATGCGAGAAGGGCAGTATGAGTCGTATCCATGAGACAGCTATCCACTGAGAAGATTGCGATACATACGGACGTGCACTATGGTCATGGAAGTTGTCGCAAACACAGGAGAACGAGTGTTAAGGGTAAGGAGGGTTGGTGCTGTTCATGGCATCCATATGATCTCATCGTTTTATGTAAGCTCGCCGTTAGGATAGGTTTAGTTATATATCAGAATTAATAGAAGATTCATGTTGGGAATCATTATCAGATCGTAGTTTAAATTGCAGTTAAATCTATTACAGTAATTTAAAATTATTAGTTTTACTGAAGACGTTAGTTTTTGTACAATAAAAACACCAGCGTACTATGATAGATAGATACTATTAAGATTAGAAAGATAGATTGTCGTATCGATAGATCCAAAATTCATTTCTCCCCCGTACTATAAGAGAACTCGATAGACAGCATAGTAAAGGTAGGTAAAATAAGGTATAGTCCGTAGTGCATGATGATGGTATTAAAAATCAATCCTTTTATTACTATGTTGATACTAACCATCTAGCTGCGTGTGACCCTATTATCTCACTTGTTTCCACGCAGTAGCCTAGTGCATGTTTGGTGATTTTCACTCCCTTCCACATCCCTCGCGGTTGCTTGCAGGGTATCGCGTAGGTGTTTTTTTTTAATATCCTTTACACCATGATGAAGGAAGATAAGGAAATGAAGAGTACAACGCCAGAATACAAGTATCTCCTCAATATTAAAAGACAATTGACTTTCAAATGGAGTTCTTTTATGAAAACGGTAATTAATATGCATGACTTAGATGAATGACTGGACAGTCAAGATGAGAAACTGGTGATGATTTAAAATGCAGTTTCTGGGATTTAGGATAAGAGCTCAGTTGAATTTAATAAGCGATCCGTATGAATAAACCACACGTTGATATTCATAGCTGAAACTATATTTTTTGTAAATCTCGTCGCGAAGCGATCACGAACAACCATAAAGCGTATATGTGCCTACCCGTACGTTCCCTATAACTAGTAGTATATTAGGCCCGGCCTCTCTCCACTTGAAGAGATTCTTGAGGAAATACGCCGCTTACTTTCATGTTCTCCCGTCTGAGCGGGGATGGAGATTTATTGTCGGGTGGAATACACACGCTACCGCCGCAGGCATCACGACCGAGCTCCATATCGGATGCTCCGGGCGAGTTGAGAGGGGGTGCAGCAAGGCAGCGTCCTTGGGCCTTTCGGCTTCGAGCCCCCGGAGAGGCACTGGGGGCTCTCCGTTTGCCGCCTTTCCCTCAAGCTGGGAACGTACCAAGAAAACATCCTCCTCCTCCTCCTTCTCACGACTCCACACCGATGAGTCGGCATGAGGCAACTCCAGTACCTGCCCCGATAATGAAATGATGCTTGAACACAGCCATAGTGTTAGTGTTACAACTTTTTATGTGCAGTATCCTTGGCACATAACAATTAGGCTATAAAGCTACAGTTATTCTTCTACGTTTTATAGTTATTATATATTTTACAGTTATCATATACATCTATTAGACTGCAATTTATATACAACAGACTTGATCACGTAACTTAAATTGTTACGAGGTCAAGTGAAATTCAAGTGTGAAATTAAATTTTTTAAACTAATCGTACGCGTACGATTGGGTTTTTGAAGAACAATGTTTTCATGTCCTTCTAAAAACTCGTATAAAAATACTTGTTCACGATTCTATTTCTCACAAGTTCTAAAGCGTTATTCCCTTCGTTGAGACTGTTATGAGAAACCGGAATTTCACCGTGTCCAAGCGTTCATACATGGGACATTTTGAGTCAACTTCGATCGCTCTCACGCTCCCCAGATGTGAGTGAGAAGTGCATGGTATGAAATTCGAGCCGTCTGACACGCAAAACCCCTTACTGTGAAACATAAACCTTTTTATGGAGTGAAGGCAAATGGCATTTGGATGTACAAAGAGAACTAGCCGCAAGCATATGTTATAACGCGAAGATAAGTGTCTTCACTTGAGTCCTATTTAAGCGCATATTTTTATCGCTCAGTATTGAACGAAACACGATCCAAAAGAGTTACAACAGCTCCCGGTGTACGCGTCACCGACTTAGCTGCTTTGTCCTCGACTCCACTCATAGGGGGTATTACACCAATACCACTGCGAGTGCCCTTAGCATTTTCCCTTCTATTTCCTTTCTACGGCGCTCTCCGCATGCCTCCGATATACGCCGAGACAGAGGGCTTTAGTGGTGAGGGGAGAGAAATCCACTTCCCGCCATTATTGGTCCGGTCATCCGACGAGCCCCTGGCTAAGTGACCACCCCCAACATCAAACACGGGAGGGTACGGCGTCCACCCCTTCCCCAGGGGTGAAATTGATCCCCTGCTCAGGGGTAATTTCTGCTCCCCAACAGGAATTTCTGCCGCCCAGAGGAGAAGCCGAAAACGTTGATTAAAAACGAGTCAGCCTCTCAAGAACTCAGCCCGCAGGAACCAACCATTACACAGGAAATGGGTTTTCCGCAAAGCTTCACCCGGACCACCGAAAAAACACATAGCGTGCGTGACCTACAAAGAGAGATGAGACGGCTCGCATCTCGAACTCTTGCTCTTGGGCAAAAAACCTCTTCGATAGAAGAAAGTCGAGTTTTTTTTCTAATCCCAATGCAGGGAAAGTCCTCTATTACCCAATCAAGGAGCTGGCATTGATCTATTCTGAGGATCCCCAAAGAAATTACCTATTGGAAACAAAAATCGCAACTGTAGCAGCTAATAAATATGTGATCATTACTTACTCGGGTGACTAGCAATGAGAAAAACTTATTACAGCGACAAGTTTTATTTCCACAAACACGATGAACGCAACCATCATTTGTTAGAGCTGACGAGAGTTCAGCAATTTAATTCCAACTATTCTACATGCACAACTGCATAATACCCTGCTCACAAACATTAAGGTGTGTGGCAGGAGAGTTATAAATGAGTTTCCCTTTACTTATACACTGAATGAATGAAGTAGTATTATGGAAGATATAGAATAGTTCAATGCAAAGTAAGAGGGGGGAGGGGCGGAAGGCCTGCCTGAAGAGATCCTGTCGTATCCTGTAAATAATCCAAACCAACTGTACAACAAAATAGTTTCACACACATTTTGGGGTGACTATAAGCGTGATGAAGTTTATTTAGTTATTCACAAATTACTGTGTCGTCGAATATGTAATGCCACTCAAAATTCCCCTTCATGGAGTCTAACAAAAGCTTCCATTGGCAGAGTGTCAGCTGTCTGTTCTCCCATTGTGATCGGGCGAAGGAGTTGTCTCGGTTGTGATTGGACTAAGTCCTTTGCACACCCACTATTCCCAAAGGATTAAAAACATGTTTTTCGCCACTTGTAATTCGAGAACTAATTGACGGAAGCATGGAAAAATGTGTCTTTTTTATTTTACAAACTCCATCAGATTCGGCAATAAAACATATGGTAAACGACCCCATTCGCTCCTCCTCATACGATCCGCGGAAAATATATTTTCAACTAACTGCTCGTTTTGCGACTACCTATTGCGGATCACTCCTGCCTCTAGTGTCAGTAGGTAATTCACTACACGAGGCTCCAGGAGAACGGGAGTAGGGCGCTTACCAGCCGCGGCATCAGAGCGAGGAGTTTCTGATAATCCACATTTTCGTTCAAGGCTGCTGGTAAATTTACTATTTTATAAAACGCCGATGCCCGAGGAATTCTTCGACATGCTCATCTACATTAACACGGCGTGATTTTCTAGCCCTCGAGTGCTTTCAACTTCAAACATAAATTTCTCCTCTCAGAACGACGTGAGCCCCATTCTCAGCCTTTGACAGGCTCGCTGAATTGAAAAAAAAACTGTGCGTCAACTAAGTAAATAAATATAAAAAAGACGGAATTAATGGTTTGGCTATTCACATTCTCGAGAAATCTTATGAATCTGACCATAGACAAGTGAAGTTTATTGCCAGTTACGTACGCGAGTCCAGCTTCTGAGAAGCTCAGTGCACAAGTAATTTAAAACAGCGGTGGTGCATAATCTAATGCTGAACTATTTTTCCCATGGTGGTAGTTTCACTCAGAATATTAATTTACAGGGACGGAGACCACGAACTGATGTCTTTTAAATATATCAGTGCGCGTAAAATATTTCCGCCTTTTGCTGGCGCGAGTTAATTGAATAACAGACGTTCACCGATTGTGGAGAATGTGTTATGCTGAGAAGCGAAAGAAAACCTCAAGCTTTTAATCCACCATAGCAAAGAGTCAGCGGCTGACCTCATTCGATAATAATAATAGTCATTGTCACAGGAATGAGAAATAGATTCGCCTAGAGCTATCGTTTTCCAGCCAGAGTAGATTAGTCGCCACTCTATTTTAGTCAAGGAAATAGTATTTATATGAAAATTTTTATGCAAGAATAGATCTTGCAAAATATAAAACATATGTTGCATTTTTGAAGTTACCAGTAAAATTAATGCAAATTATATTTATAACGTATAGACCTACAGCAAACATTTCAAGCAGAAAAAATATGCACTGAAGAAATCTCATTTTCAGTAGTAATACACATCCATGGATAAAACATATTTCAAATAAAATAGTTTTAAAAATAATGAGGGTTTTAAGGGAATGAATTCCATGGAATCCGATCGGGTTTTGGTGAACAGTGATTTCACCTTCAATTGGTGAGCCAAGAGGATCTTTACCTTCAGACAAAAAAATACTCGAGGGTTACTATAATTCTGAGACGAGACAAGATTAATGTTAATAGCTGCCAAATAAAGATATTTAAACCTGGCAACCACTTTCTAAAAAGCGGAACGAGGTATTCCGACAAGGAATTCTGGACAATAAGTAGAGGTGTGTCTTTTCCTAAGTGAATCGTTCCATATGAACGATTCATTGGCATGAACCAGATGAATCGAATCATGCTGTTCGATCAAGTGATTCATAAAGAACCGAATGAGTGATTTGAATGGAAAAATCTTTTGATTCGTCATGAGCGACAACGGTGGGGAAAGATTTGAATCCTTTCAATCATGCTTGTATTGGTTATAATTACGAGATTGAAGAGTGATCGAAATTGATGGTAAACAGCGTAAATTTGAACTGAACTGCTTACACCAGTTATAGGTACTTACTATGGAGATCGTGCAATGGCAATTATTCGTATCACCAAAATGTATTCCTTGATAAGAGGAACTGCTCCAAAATAGTGGCAATATTGAGCATGGAAGTTGAAAGAACCGTGAAAAACATAATCTATTATCGTTTAAGTTAATATTATTATTAAATATTTAGTTAAGTGCCTACATAGGTGCGAACAGAATATTCTTCGCGCTTTATTGGCGTTATTTTAATATTGTTCAGCGTTATCACATAGCGAAAGCCATATTATTGCAACAAAGTGGAATAAACCCAAGGAATCCTTTGCATGCACTTAACCTAGCAAAAATTTGGACATGAAATGTTTTCTCGAGCAAACACAAAGGCTAATTAAGAAATTTCGGCAGTTAACAAGTTTCTAATTTGGATCGAACGCTTTTCCGTACATGGATCATTAGAATTGAAAATAGAGGTTAGTTTAATAAGCCTGTTAATTGGTAATTTGAATTCCAGATCTCTTTTTTATTAAATACATGTATGGATGACTTTTCAGGAGTTAAGATCCATTTTTAGAAAATGAAAAATATTTAACTTTTGGCCGACGCTTCGGGAAATGTATTTTTTCCTTCCTAAAAAAGAGCAATTCCTCTTATCAAGGAATACATTTTGGTGATACGAATAAGTGCCATTGCACAATTTCCATAGTAATTATAACTGTTATAAGCAGTTCAGTTCAAATGTATGCTGTTTACCATCAATTCCGATCACTCTTGAATCTCGTAATTATAACCAAAGGAAAAATTACATTTTCTGAAAAGTCGGCTAGAGGTAAAATATTTTTCTTATTTAAAAAAAGGATCAAAACTTCCGAAAAATCTTCCATATATTTAATTATAAGTTTATTTCTCTAGAGAAGTTACGTAGCAAAGCGTACATAATACTTCAATGTTTTTCCCTATTCCAAAGTTCTAATTTCAAGCTCAAAACTAGAAAAATCCAGACACGGTCTCCATTTTTTTCATAACGTTCCATCATTCGCGATATCATCTATCAATTACTCCTTCTTATAAATGGCTCAAAATAAACCACCATGAACCGCAAGAGCCATGCTCATCTGCAAATCCCGGATTCATGCACATCAGGATTCGCAGGGTTCCTGCGGTTCATGGTTCTTGGTGGTTTTTTATGAACCATGTCTTACTCTATTTGTACAATTAGTTAACAAACATAAAAATAATAATTAACTGGTGCAGAATAAGTTCCTAGATGTTTTTATAAAACGATTATATAATTTTCTTGTATGTTGTTCAAAATGAATGTAGGTCAATAACAACTATAAGCAAGTGTTTTAGTTGATTTCTTGTTGTACCTATTTATAATGATTATGTAAATAACAGATTAATTGTTGCTAGGGTCTGAAAGTACTAATTTCTGAAGAATGTTTAATAATTAAGTTCAAAAATCTGTAATCATTGATACATGTTTCACTGTTCCTTTTATATTAAATTGTATTCTGTTTGCAGTGTTAATTAACATAGAAGTGTAAAAAAAAAATATATATATATATATACTGCAGATTACGGACAAAGATGTTTATGTTAAAAAATGCTTCAAATTCTCTATTAGCTTAAACGCAAGTCCTTAAACAAATGTACTATAATGCTTTGCTTTTACCTCACATTTCAAACCATTGGTTAATTACTAAATTATCCAGCACCAATGCTAGCATCTATGTGAATGTAGTTGCAACACACTTATTCTATGGTCTTATTTTTGTATTTTATCTGTGATGGTCGAGTCGGTGAACCCAAAACGGAGATACTGTCCAATGGGGGACCTATATTCCAGACAAATCACTGTTTCATTAAAAATTGTATTTATATAATCTGGAATAAAAATCATTATTATTATTATGTAAAAGAACGAGTCATTGGCATGAACCAAATCGCATGAATTGAATCATCGAAATGAATCGAAATTGCCATCTCTAACAGCGAGGAATTCAATGGATTTTCAATTCAATAACGAGTTCACGAGTATCCACTTCCAATTCCGTGTTCCAGTTCCGCAGAGAACAGTCACGTGCTCAACACGCGTGTCCCGCTGAAAGTTATCCTGGGTGTTATACAACTCGCAAAACATCCATGTTCTGCAATAGTATCTTCCGTTATGAAAAGATGTACTGAACTGAGTAACTTCTGAACTGCAACTGAACTTCCACTTCAATTGCTGGAAGGATGGAAGTAGAAGTAGAGAAGTTTTCTAATAAATTTGCTACACTGCCGAACTCACGAGGCATGATATAAAGACGCAATGATCTTGATGGAAACACGACCTTCGTGAGCCTCAGACTTTCTCTTCGAGTCTCAAAAGAGCATTTGCTCCTCATGTGCTTCGCTTTCTGAATCAAACTTGAATGTAATTTCAAACAAACAATATGATTTCTTGGCTTTTGAGTGGCTCATTCATTCGGCGATTAATCTAACATTATGCTTCACGTACCTTGCATACTTATAGTAGTGCCCTCTGATGGCTGGACACAGTTGTCGAAAACGATTGTTAAAAATATCCTTTAATTTACATCTACATCTAAGAATTACTTCGCAAGCCACCACGAGGGTGTGTGGCAGGGGTTTAAGGCTGCTATTCTGAACGAGATAAGGCCGGCCTTATAAGTCATAATAGCGGAAAAAGTCGATTTTTTCAAGAGTATTACGACCCAGTCGTTATTTGCTATTCTGAATGCCGAAGAGTCACCGGAAGTCGCTATTCTACAGATATCCCATAGCGCGGTCGAAATATGGTATTCTGAACGGCAGATAGCGACCGGCCGGGTCGTAATATTATTCCCCGATTCTGAAGACCGGGCAATCTGGATAGCGCGACGTAAATCAGCTCGCTGAATGACTTTCAAATGTTTATAATGTTTACTTCGAGTAGCATCGGGTATATATTCGACGTTTGTTTACTATTTCAAAGGACTGGACGTCTGCATTTCAAGTTTTGGCAATTGTTAATGCATATGTAGAAGCCCGGGGTAGGCTACGAACAGTGAAAGTGATACATATGTGTTTGTTTTTTGTGAAATCAGTGGACTGCGGTGTTTCTATTTACTTTGAAGTCATTGGTGGTGCCTGTTTTAGTTTCTGTGGTTGTTATATCGGAAAATTTCAAGCATGTTCATTTATCTGGTAAGAATTAAATCTTGTTAAGAATTACTAGAAAGTGTTATTTATAAATTTACCGGAGGACCACAGAGGTTCCATCCCATGCCCCTCTGTAAGCTGACCTCTGCACGCAAATACCTTCGCAAACCGACCACGATTTATAAACAATAATAATAACAGGATGATAGTATAAATTTATTTGAAGTGATGGAGGACAGATTTATTAACCATTTCCGTGTGTCGAGTGAAGTGACTATGTTTGTAGTAAACTGACTTGATGAAAACTTGCGGCGAGAGAAATCCTGCAAGCCATGGCTTGATGATGTGTAAATACTCATTAATAGATCATAATAGTAGACGGGGAAAGTGTGATGTGCCATAATATACTTCATTGCAAAGGCAGTTTATTAATGTGTACGTATTTTCAGTTTATAGAACCTTTAATTAGTTATTTACCTGCCCGATGAAAAGCAATAAAACTCCTACCGACAATAATCCTTTTCATCTCATTGTGTATTTACGTCTCCATTGGGTCGTTCTTAATTGTAAATATATTAATAACTATAGTTACACTTGAGTGTAAACGATTTTTATTTTGCTTGCATTGTAAACAAACAACAGTGATTTCATGAAAATGCCGGTACAGAAACGAAATTGCCGAACGTGAGCAGATGTGTGTCACTTGATAATCCTGAAGGGTACAGAAACCACAATCATTTCCATTCTATTAATTTGCAAATTGTATAATTATGAAACTATTGATCTTTTATGATGATAAGTACGATTTTCGTGCGAGTACTCTAGCCTCCGTAGCAAAACGTATTTAATGTTTATCAACATTGTTTATGAAGATGATAATGTAATTAATATAAGTTCTACCACTTAAGATTTGTGATAATCGGATGAATATAATGAATGTGGTTGCTTACCCCAGAGCGGAGTATTAGGTACCAATTCATCATTAATAAACTCGTATTTATATACCATTAATAACCACCACATGAATATTGATAATGAGTACGTTTTCAACGACGGCCCTTTTCTCTGGCATGCTTTTTAACGTAAAATATCCACGGAGAAGTTCATATTTCGTATTTATAACTGAGGATTTTAATCAACTACAGGCGAAAACAATTTTACGACGAGTTTGGCTGTTTCATATGCAAATGTAAGCAGGAGAGTTACCTCAGTTAATGATGTTTGCTCGAAAGATACATTGATCTGAGATGAATACGCGAATTTTTCAAGCAGGATAATAAACAATTCATTTATAATTTTATACATTAATATCAGCTGTTCGCTGGCCATTGTGAGAGGCGTAAAGTTGGCCGTAAATCTATCCCAAACTGTCCCAGAAAATGTAAACATCGCTTGCTATTGGCTGCCGGAATTTTTGTTTTCTGATCTTTACGGTTCTCATACCGGAAGGGGCGGGTACAATTATTCCACCTCAGAACTGGGCAATTTATTCCCCACCTAGATTCAGAATACCAGATCGGGGAATAATGACCCGTGGAATAGCGCGGCCTTATAATAGCGACCCCGATTCAGAATACCAGCCCACGATCACCAAACATGCACTATAGACATGCCACTAGGCTACTACATGGAAACATGTTAGATAATTGAGTTACATGCCACTAGATGGTAAGTATCTACATAGTAATAAAGGGAGAATTGGTTATGATGGAATTTATCAATATATATTTATCTGTATTTACTCATCACGCATGCGTTAGTAATGTTAATAGATGTATCATTCACTACAGACTACTCTAACAATATGTTACCCAACTATACCTATGCTATGCTGCCTAATATGCTCTCTAATAGTACGTGGGAAAAGTACATTTCAAATCTATCGGTGTGAAAATGTATCTCTCTAATCTTATTTACCTGGTCAAATATAGCATAATACGCAGGTACTTTTAATGTATAAATATCTAACATCTTCAGTAAAGCGATCCGTTTTCGATCTGTTTTTTTTTAATTTTTCAAGTATTCATCGTTAGAAATGTCGAGACTATTAGTGGGCGTAATCCAATTGCAGGAATGAACAAATTTGCACAAAGGCAGACATTACACAGATAAAAAAATCATTCGCCTTGACCGGGATATGAACCCTGATCCCCTGATTCCCCGCCAGGTGCGTCATCTTTCCCTGTGGAATATTAGAGGCCTTAAAGGAACTAGATGTTCTCGAACTGCTACACATATCATGCCACAAAGCAGTCGATGTCCTACGCATGGCGTCAACGTCCAAGAGATTAAGGCCGAACTATAAACACTAAGGTGCTTCCTACCTATATAACAAATTGAAGGAGTGCGAACTGGCCGCGAGAACCTTAACGGCGTTACCCGCTGATTTTTTATTCACAATTTGCATCATCAACTACATCCTTTTCTTCCTACCTATGTATCCTTAACCCCATGTCCATTTTTGGTATTGAAGCATGTGTCTAGGAATATAAAATATGGAGTGTGGTAGCGTAGTGGGTAGAGCACTGAGCTACTGATCGGAGAATCCTGGGTTCAAATCCCGGGCAAGAGCCTTTCTGGACACCCCCATCTAAAATCCTTGCGATTCTATTTTCTGCGAATCAGAACTTAGGAAATCGCAGGTGGCCCAGGGAAAGGAACTGGCCCCCCTACCCTGAATGTGAGTATTCCACACGCTATTGGCTTAGTACGGGGTGAGCTCTACTTTCACCTATCAAAACCAACCTTAAGATTGAATCACTGAGTGAGTGAGAAGCGAAAAAGACAATACTGAAAACGAGTTCATCGGAGGCCGACAAGGAAATCCTATTCCTAAAATCAGAAAATGCATGAAATGGCCTGATGAATACGAATATTTGGGAATAATAGTTCAACGAGAGGGGATAATGGATGCCTCGATTAAAAGCGGGAATAACGAAGGAAGAAAAGCAATATTCTTGATGACGAAGTTTTCAAAGGTTTCCAACCGGGTGAAGATGTTGGTGGGCACTGACGTTTCGATGGCGTAGTCTGCCAACGTCTTCAGGGTGAATGGTTTTGAGCCAAGATGTGCCGGGTATTTTATAGGGTCCTCCAAGGTATCAGGTAGGGTTTGATTGGTCAACGCCTTCCTCCTCTCTCTTTAGTCGTCTCAAGGCTGGTGTCCACGAGTTGCCTAGCCGTAAACCGCGGTCTCTGTTAAAATTCTCTTTTTCCATTCTAATTTCCACTGCCTCCTTCACTATGCGGTCCCAATAGTCTTTTGCACTGCACAAATTTTTTTGCTGGCGAAATCGATCCTGTAATCATTGTTCACGCAGTGCTGGGTAACCTCAGATATCTCCGGGTGAAAAAGTCATAGTGTGTCGAGGAATATAAAATATGGAGCGTGGTGACCTTGTGGGTAGAGCACAGAGCTACTGATCGGAGGATCCCGGGTTCAAATCCCGGGCAAGAGTCTTTCTGGACACCCCCATCTAAAATCCTCGTGCTCTTGAACCTCATCTAAACTCTTCGTGCTCCTTTATACGCTTCTCTCCTGGGGGGTTATTCCGTAATCTCACCTTTTTAATGACTCTTTGCGGGAAGGCGGAAGATCCGTTTCGCTCTCTTAATGATCGGCTCACGAACGGTTCGTGAATTGTCGAAGCTTCTGTCGGTAGCGCTATCTGTTGCCGATCTAGGTGTGCTGACGTTCTTCATGTTGTGCAAATTCCAAAAATACAATTTAAAATCGTTTTTATCATTCTCGATCTTGCTTTTTTTCCAACTCAAGCTTCAAGTGGAAACGATGGTGGCTCCATTTCACGTTCTTTATGAAGATGAGATGGGAACTAATAGCAGGTGGAGAGAATGAATCGGATCAAGAGCGGATGAATCGTCTAAAAGACCAGCACATGACCGGCAGTTCACCGATTGAGATCCGAAGATGGTCACGCCGCCTGGGTGGCGGAGTTTAACTACGAAAAAGTGACATTTATGACGTATTCTCACTAAAGTGAGATTACAAAATAACCCCCCTCCTCGCTCAGTTTCCCCGATGTAAATTTACCGCATTCACCGGGAATACGGTAGAGACCAGGTGTTTTGAGGTCATGTTTATCCTTGACAGAACTCTTATTTTTTTCAATTTTCTCGTGGACCGATGTATAGTTTCAATACCTTTCCGGGAAAACCTACGGATTTTCAGCAACATTCTTACTGCACAGTACAGCTCCGAGCTCAGAATAACTCCGAATTCGGGACCAATGTTTTGAGAACCACACTTCACTCACTATAGCATCGCTTGCAGCCGGAGTTTCCCTCCAATAGGAGAGTGCATTACATCTGCTGCGTTGCATTCGAAGAACAAACAGTAGGGCCGACAGTATGAGGAAATAGGTCGTATCTTTGCGCTGAAAGTGGATTTCCGCGACGTTCAAAACAAGCGAATGCAAATGCGGTGACAGCAGCGCCATTGATGGATTGGTGATCGGAGCAGGAAGCTCCTCCCCGGAGGTCCTTCACGAGGAGAGGGGAGGGGGATGCCAGACGAGGGTAGCCCTAACCACCAACCGCCGATTTAGAAGCCGAAAACTAAGCATATTCTCCAGAACTTGAGCCAAAAGTTAACTTTCTGCTTTGCTGATGTCTCCCCATCCTGGTATTCATGTGACTTAGTCATTACTTTTATAAGAAATATTTACATCGAGTTTAAATCATTAAACCTCGCCAGTAATATGAGTGAAAATTTTCTGATATGGATGGCATTAACATTTAAAAATAAGAAAGAATACTTTCAATCCTTTATTATATGTAATATTCCAAGAAATTCTTTTCAATGTAGTCTATTTATTCCGAATAATTTTCATCACTGGTGCTGGCAGTAAACAAAGCCATGACAATTTATCACCATAATTTATATCCCAATGTTTTTGCTTTAGCTGAACAATTTACGTCGGGGACAAATGTTGAAGGTTGTTCGCATCGTGCTTGCTGTTTAGCCACAGTTAAAACCTTAATTACGCCTGAGACGAAATGTACCTGTGCATGTTACCTATTATGGGACAGGAGATTTTCTTCTATCCATGAAATGGAAATTTAATCGGCAGCTGGGAGATAAAATTCTCGTTATCAGGGGAGTGTTGGGAAATCAACTGACGTGGGTCTTGACGGGAAATCGAAGATCAACGGGGCACCGCGTCTATCACAACCCAAGAGACACGTGGCCTTCGCACCCAAGGTGCTCGCGAGTTATGTGGGGCAGGTGCACACATTAAAGGGTGATTGGTTTCACTGAGGTAATTGCGTACCGATCTTCTAATGACTGTCAGCCAATCACTATCATCTGCGTACAAGAGTTATACCTTGCGCAGCATAGGAATGTGGTGTATCTAATGTATATACATCATATATTAGACGCAAGTGAATACGATCACATCAAACAGGTATTTACTCCTGTGCTTAACACAATAAATTTTGTTTTAATTTGGGCAATAAAGTAATAAAGCCAGATATCAGCTGAAGATCAAGAAGACTACGACACTGGTATGCAGCATGAGAGACGAAATCGATACCAACGTGTAACTAGGAAAGTAAAAAACAGAGGATGTGAAAGAATTCTGTTACCTGGGGAAGCCAAGTAACCAACGATGGACGAAGCAACAAATAAATAGTCAGTACAAGATCCCAGGTAAAGAGGGTACTCTACCAAAAGAAGAATCTACTTATAGATGGAAATACAATTGTAGAAGTAAGGAAACAATTCATCAGAAATTACACCTGGATCGTGTTTCTTTACGGGAGTGAGGCATGGACGATTACAGCAGCGGAGAAGAAAAGGGTGGGAGCATTTGAAATGTGGTGATACCGAATGATATTGAAGATTAAATGGATTGATTGAGTCAACAACGTGGAGGGCAAAGGCCTAGATACGTTGAATCACCGGTTCCCGTCAGATCACCGAAGTTAAGCAGCGTAGGGCCTGGATGGAGGTTGTATGGGTAACCCTTCTGCATGCCTCTACCGTGTTGCTCTTATACCCTGTCTGCAAGTGGTGGGCAGGTTATATGTGGGTTGGCACGATGGATTTAAAGAGGTCTAAGTGCCAGGGGGGCTCCAGAAGGCTCCCGCCCACCACTCCAATCTTACATTTACGATTAACGAAGAAGCCTAAGAGGAGTGGAAGTAAAGAGATATCTTCTGAATACCCTATGAAGAAGACGGGACAACTCAAACGGCCGCATCATGAGTCATGATGGCCTGATGAAGACAGTAGCTGAAGGAAAAGTGGGCAGGAGGAACGCCTCGTATTTGTATTACGCGACAAGTGATGAAGGACATGGAAGAGAAGAAATACGTATGTGCGAAGAGATAAGCCGATAGAAGAAGTCAGTGGAGAGCTGAACTAAAACAATCACAGGATTTTTGACTAACGATTATGATGAAAGTTCTAAACATATAATATCTAATAATAACCCTTTTCCCCCTGATAATCTAGGTCCAGTTTTCCCATCCATGTCTGTTTCCCAATGTATCCGGTGTCAATACTTTGCGATGTTAAATATTGTCGTGCTGGTCAACACATTATTCTCTTTGCCTTCGTCAGCATATCCTTTCCATTTCTTAAACCACTAGCCTACACCCTAGGCTAGTACATACCATTATAAAATATTTTGCATATCTAAAATATCAGAGTTTTCAGCGTTACTACTCTTTACGACGCTGTATTACTATAAATTTTAAGGTTAATGTTATAATAGTAGTCTTGTACTTCATGGTGTGTGTGTTAAACCCGAAGGTTGGTCTTTAATAGGCTAGGGTAGAGCTCACCCCGTACTAAGCTATTGGCGAGTGAAATTCATATATTCAGGGAAATGAAGACATGCAGAAAATCGAATCGCGAGGATTTTAGGTGGGGGCGTCCAGAAAGGCTTTTGCCCGAGATTTGAGCCCGAGACCCTCCGGTAGGTAGCTCAGTGCTATACCAACTAGGCCACCACGACCCCATTGTACTTCATAGGTAAATGTAAATTGTTCATGCATGGTGATCTTTCGCACCCTACAATACAGCCTCGCGGTTGTTTGCAGGGTATTACTTAGATCTTGATGAGCCCTTAAATCTGCGAATGTATCTCAGGGCACGTTGAGTTAACGTTGTCTGGCGGAATTCAGGAGAATTTCGTCGCTTCCTTTAATAGGGTATACGTGCTCGGGCAGTAGTTTTTAACTGGTTACTAATAATGTGGCCAAGTTTCAGAAACAACTTACTCCAAGGCATGGCTGATTGACCATTCAATGATCCAGGAGGCCTAAATTTCTTTTAAATTTTCTTAATTGCCATCAATCCCATTACACAAGCCCAGTGTTACTAGACACTGCATTACTCACCAGTTTAAGTAAATCCTGGGCCTCGTAGGCATCAAGTGCGGTGATTTGTCCATCTGTCCCAATGCACCGTCTGCTGGCAGTCTTAACAGTCTGAGCGATGAGTCATCGCAGCCAGAGGATGCCTCTCCATGCCTTGGATGAACCTGAAAATTCAGCATTGACCGTAATAGCAAGCATCAATTAAATTTTAATCAAGTGCCTTTGCACTTAGTTCTCACCTGAATTCACTGGCATGCATAGTTATTTGAAAATAGAACTTGTCAGCATTCATCTACATCTACACGATACCCTGCAAGCCACCACGAGGGTATGTGGCAGGGGGTTAAGATCACCAAGCATACACTATTGACATGCAAACAAGCAACTATAGGGTCTCATGCAACTATATTTTTAGCATCTAGAGTATTTAAGGGATTAATACATGCATCATGCACTAAAGCTCTCCTCGTACAATTAGGGATATGAATAACGGTAAATATATCCAGTACGAGTGTAGCAATGGATAACATTGGTAACTGCATGTTGGTATAAGGACATGAAACTAACCCAACTAACAGCATGTTTTTGTATGTATGCTTTGCTACTCTTATCTTTTTTTAAATAGTGTAGTTTAGAACAGCATATAAATACTAATACTTTTTTATGCATGATATGTAGTGCATGTTTGGTGAGAATTCACCCCGTGCCACACACCTTTATGGTGAAATTAAGAATGAACTTTGTAATTTTCCACACGTTGTTTTATTAACCAACCGGTTTCAACACTCACGTGTCATCATCAGGGACTAAAATTTTTGAGCAAGGGAAGGCCTTAAATAGTGCACTGGTGGGGGGGTGGAGGTTAACATGGAAAGGGAGTGAGGCAAGGGGCTACATCACAGGGGTAAGAAGAATATATTGGAGGTTAGGTCAAATGTTCACATTGTGCACCAGACCTGTTCACACCAGAGCAAGTGGTCAACGGGGAACATTTAAAATCCGTCAAATCATTTAAAAGTAAAATATCGGGTGAGCACCGTCGTTCTACAATTTCATATTTCTCTAAAAAGTCAAGTTTAAAACCTTTATCTTGGACGTGTAAGACTTGAGGTTTGAAGTTTCCCCGGTGTCCAGTCTCTAGTAGATGTTTAGCATACATTGAAGTCTCGTCGCAGTATCTAACACACCTCTCATGTTCTTTCACTCTGGTCACAAATCTTCTCCCAGTTTGCCCCACATACACTGCGTTACAATCACCACACTCTATCAGATACACACCACTTTTATGGTCCACCTCAATTTTGTCTTTGGAATTAAAGAGTAATTTGCTTAGTGTAGTCGGATTATAAAAACAGACCTTAAAAATGTCTTTGGGTAAATGTCTAGCTATTACTTGGCTAATATTACCTAGGAAGGGCAGTTTAAACCATTTCTTTGATTTATCGTGGGGAGATTGGTCCAAATTGCACAGTAACTTTGTAGCTTTTGACTTTTGAATTTTATTTAATAATTTTTCCACTGTATGTTCACTGTAGCCATTGAAACTCTTCCACAATGTGACGGCCGAAGTTGTTTCATCGACCTTTATGGTGGCTTGCAGGGTATTATGTAGATGCAGATGTACAGACTACTCTAAAATATTTCCCCTACCTATCCCTTTGCTATGCTGCCTATTCTGTTCTCTACAGGGGAAAAATGCCATTTTGAATCTATCAGTACGACAATCTATCTCTATAATTTTATTTACGTGGTCGAATCTAGCATAATACGCTGGTGTTTTTAATATGTCTCTAACATCTTCAGTAAAGCTATCTGATTGAAATTTCTTTAATTCATTCATAACATCCCAGGAAATAGAATAATCATTTCATCAACAAACGTTTAAGAAGAATTCCACAAGGAAATTAGTTCCACCACAGAATTGCCTGATGCTGATTAGAAGATATATCCACCGAACGGTAAAATACGGAAAGGGGCGACATTTCATCCGAAGGCTTCAAATCGCACGCGCGAAATATTGGGTGCATGATTCAAGACACCGCCATAACTTCCTCTTAGAAAAGAAGAGGTCCATCCCGTTCTCAGATTTCATGGTCTTTCCTAAGTTTCACGCGGAGGCCATTTATTCTGACCATAACGGGAAGAGATCGTTTATGAACCCCCTCTTACCCTGAACACAATATATGATCTAGGCACAGCCTTTGGAGAGATAAAGGAACTGCTAGAGGCACCTGCTGGTACCCGTGACCGATCGATTGGCCTTCTCCAGAAACGATTGAAATCATCGATTCCGTGAATCCCCCTGTATTCCATCTCCAATCATTACCTTAATTTATATTTCAAAATACTCTGCAGCGATACTCCCTTGCTGGACCTCATTTTGAATACGCTGCCAGTGTGAAGGGATCCTTATGAAATAGGCTTTATTGATTTCTGAAAAACTAAAGCTAAAAGAGAGATAATAGAGTATGAAATTGTCGCTGTCAATGCGGAAATTTTCAAAGCCAGGTATTTTCACAGATGGGTACATCAGTAAAATGTTCTACTACAAAAACCTACCCTCAAAGGGACGTATAACCGATTGTCCACGTATGTGGACAAGGGGACCAAAGAGGCTATTCTACTCTTCGAATAGAATTACCCCTCCATCCATTCCAGCTTTTTTCTACTGAGTTCATACTGTTAAGCTTTTATATGTATGTACTATGTATGCTACACTGCATCACAAAAAATCGACGACGGCAAATTTTCACATGACACTTTACATTGGGTTGACAGTGACACGGTGGACTTTGATCAACTTTAAATCAAAATTTCTTGCACCGATTGGAATCTTTTCAAATTTTATTTCTACGATGCCTGACGAATACTTTATGCCTCGAAACGAGATAATCGGTAGAGGGATTTGCGAGAAAAATCGATTTATGTAAGTTATACTGTTTTTTTTATTAACATTCGTCCGTAATAGCAATTCCAATTTCGGAATATTTTCAATTAGAGCAATGTGATCCTATATTTGTTATTATATTGATTTGTTATTATATTATGAATTCGAAATCAAATTGATTTATTTCTCTTGAACTACGAGGCTGAGCTATGTTTTTAGGTCACTTACTGAATGGGATTCGGATCTTACCTATACCACCATTGTTGGCAATAATTAAACCGCTTCACTATAAAATATATGATTGCTTTAGAACACATTAAAAAAATTGATTTAAATAAATAAAAATTCACTTCAGCAATAATTAACTTACTATTTATTATTCTAACATAAGTACTGGCTAAAATAGCCACTAAAACGAGTGCACACTATTATATTCATAAATAATATACAAGGAGTATTTCTGTTATTTTGAGATAATCTGCATCAAACACAGAAATAGATTTTATTCGCGAATCCCTCGACCGATAATTTTCTTTTGGGGCTTAAAATATCTGTGAGACATGGTAGAAATAATATTTGAAGAGATCACTTCGGTGCAAGAACTTATGATTTAGAATCAAATATCGGTGCACTTTTCAACAAGTAACTTGTGGAAAAGTGCACCGATATTTGATTCTAATATGTCAAACTTCCACTACATCTCGCCTGAATCAGTTGATTTTATGATTTAGAGTTGATCGAAACCCGCTGTGTTGACCTCTACCATCATCATCATCATCATCATTGGTCAACAATCCTAGGATTGGTTTGACGCAGCTTTCCACTCGATTCTTCTATCGGCCAACCTTTTCATTGTGACGTAATTCTTCTCTTTTTTATCCTTCACCACCTGTTCCATGTATCTCATACGAGGCCTGCCTTTTCCAATCTTTCCGTTCACTTTTCCCTCGGCAATAGTCTTCGTCAAACCATCGTGTCTCAAGATATGGCCGATTAAGTTGTCCCTTCTTCTTTTTAGAGTTGTCATGAGCCTTCTCTTTTCTCCTACTCTTCTTAGCACTTCCTCGTTGCTTACTCGGTCGATCCATTCTATATTCAGCATTCTTCTGTAGCACCACATTTCGAATGCTTCCACCCTTTTCTTCTCCGCTGCTGTCATCGTTCATGCGTCACTGTCGTAAAGAAACATGCTCCAGATGTATGTTCTGATAAACTGTTTCCTTACTTCTACGCTTGTATTTCCAGCTGTAAGTAGATTCTTCTTTTGACCTCTACCAATGGAATATAAAGTGACTCCCGATTAATATGTGAAGGGTTTGGAAATAATTCGAATAAAGTGACGCATTTCGGTGAGGATAGTGGTGGCAGAGCGTTACTCGGTGGCTGCCCGTCATGATTGGGCCTTTTATTCCACATGATGTCCATATAAGAACAGCTTCGGCTCCAGAGCGTGACTCCCCGTGCACCGAGATCACTCTTGCCAACCGCCACCACCAGCATCGAGTCCTCTTCTCCGAATAACCGAGGCCGCCATTATGTCTTTTTTGCCCATTATATTAAGTATACGTCCCAGCTCATGATTTACGCGGATGCTACAACTCTCCAGAGGGGTCCAACATTCCGGGAATCGATTTTGATGACCATCTGATTCAGAGAGAGAGAGCAGCCATCCCGTTCGAGGCTCCGGCATGAAATAGAAGCTCTCACGACGATGCATCGTGGACGCTGCTTTGCTTTGCATCTCGCACCACTGCGACCAGATCTTTCCCAGCTGATGGCCATCAACTCCTCAATCATCGCTGCAAACTCAAAATTGTCAGGAAAACGGCGGAATTAAAAATAAGGGGAAGGCAAAAAAATGCCATTGGGCTTCCGAGAAGGCCGTGGTGCCGAAAAAATAAGCTTGAATCTTTCGTCCGGTCTAAATTGGATACGGGGGCATGTAAATTTCGGGGTATAGGGTGGGATGGGGGCTATGGGGGTGAAATTATAAGCCAGGAAAAAGACTGGGTAAAACTGAGGTCGAGAGCTCAAATGGACCCCGGTCGTTATTCAGGGGAGGAGACCAGCAACAGTGCGCACTTTAGGATAGGTGTAGGTAGCGGTAATTTCATGAGGGACGGAGGAAGGGTGGAGAGAAACCCGGCGTCGGTATTAGGCTGATCTTAATAAAAGGCGCCAAGGGGTTCTTATTTTAACGTCTCATCTGACGAGGGACGCTAAAGCTATGTACCATTTTGCCGTAACGTGTGCTGTATTTATTTCACTCTTCACAATTTCCTCAAAGATGGTGTTCTTTAGAGGACAACTGAAATATTGCAACAAATTGGGGCCGTAATGAATCAAGCATAACAGACACATTTAAGACTGTACGATGAGTCGTATTGCGGACGCCAGGGCCCCAAGCGATTCCGCCCATCAACCCTTGAAGTTCGGGAGCTACTCTCTCAATTGCTTCGCATGGCCTGAATCTATGCTACACGTACAAATTAGTCCCAGATTGAGTTGGGCTTGGAGGCGCAACATGGCAGTGAAGCAATTTAAAAATGAATGCAATACTTAAAAGAGGTCCTACCACTAGGATGAAAAAAATGTTGGTTGGTTTTTGAAGGGTGAGAGTAGAGTTTACCCCGCACTTAGCCGTTGGCGAGTGAATTTCTCACATTCAGGGTAGGGGGGGGCAGTTCCTTTCCCTGGGCCACCTGCGATTTCCTACGAAGTTCTGACACGCAGGAAATTGAATTGCGAGGATTTTAGGAGGGATCGTCCAAAAAGGCTCTTGCCCGAGATTCCGGTAGGTAGCTCAGTGCTCTACCCACTAGGCCGCCACGACACCCCTGCCACTGCATGCATGGTATTTATTTACAGAACTTTAAATCAAGAGATGGCATCGAAACGGATCCGCCAATTCCCTGGCACCATAGCAACCTTTTCCCCTCGGAGAATATAATTATGGAGGGGAGTGGGAGAATACATTTTCCCATGTAAGATCTCATTTGGAATATGCTGCCAGTGTATGGGATCCCTACGAAATCGGTCTAAATAACGAACTTGTGTGCAGCGAAGATCGGCAAGATTTGTAAAGGGACGGTATGATAACCTTATTAGCGTAATCAGTCTATTGAATGAATTAAAGTGGGAATCATTGTCAGATCGCAGGTTGAAATTTAGACTTAATCTCTTAAACAAATTTCAAGACCACATTTTCAGTAATGATGTTAAAAATATTTTGCGAACCCCAACTTAATATGGTAGACTGGACCATAATCACAAAATTAGAGAAATTGATTGCCGAACTGACAGATTCAAAATGTCCTTTTTTCTTCGTACAATTAGGGATATAAATAACGGTAAATATATCCATTACGAGTGTAGCAATGGATAACATTGGTAGCTGCATATTGGTATAAGGACTTGAAGCTAACCCAACTATCAGCATGTTTTTGCATGTATGTTTTGCTATTTTTATCTTTTTTTAAATAGTATAGTTTAGAACAGTATATAAATACAGATCCTTTTGTTATGCATGATATGTAGTGCATGTTTGGTGAGAAGTGGCCCCCTGTCACACACCTTTATGGTAGCTTGCAGGGTATTATGTAGATGAATACGAAAACTGATTGACAGCAATCGGCTGCCAATATCTGTAGGCGTGAAAGTTTGACGGACAAGAGAGAGACAAATCTAACTCAACACCAACTTCTTCCAGCAATGAGGGGTATCTAAGCCCATGTGTTTAAACGAGCCTCATATCGGGAAAGGAAATACGTCAAAATTAAATCGGCTGCAGATCAGTCAGCGCAAAACCAATCAATCTTTTGCTGGGCTTGGGAGTCCGACGTTAAAGCAAAGACTCCTTGATAGGCGCGGCACCTCCGCATCCGCGGAACGTATGCAGTCGGTTTAAATCGCCCTCCAACCCTTTACGATTTCTAGCCTCCATCTTCCTCTATCATTCCGTAAATCCTCTTCTAAGCCCCTTGCTCGAATGCCTTTGTCTGCTCCCTCTCTCCAGCTTTTCGTAGGTCTTCCCATTTATCTACATCTACACAATACCCTGCAAGCCATCATAAAGGTGTGTGGCAGGGGGTGAATTCACACTAAAGATGCATTAGGTAATGAATTAGCTAGAAATATAATAGGAGGGAAGATTGAAGGGAAGATCCCGCGAGGAAGACCAAGGGACAAGTATATATGGAAAATAAAGAAGGACGTTAAAGAGAAAACATACCAGGGCGTGAGGTAATTAACACTGAATGGGGCATTCACCATAATTGCCTAGAGAAAAAAATCACCTGGACCGGGAATCGAACCACGGACCTTTGGCTTACCGGGCCACTGCGGAACCACTACACTACCCAGGATCGGGTAGCGCAGTGGTTTGCGAAGTGGCACGGAAAACCAAAGGTCCGTGGTTCCATTCCCGGTCTAGGTGATTTTTTTCCTTAGGCAATTAATGTGAATTTCACCGCCGTTCACGCGGCAGGCTTGAAATATCCGACACTGAATAGGGCAGAATGAAGGGCTGCAGTAAACCAGTACTAGGATTGAAATACTGATGAAAGATGCATTAGGTACATATCATGCATAAAAAGGATTACTATAGGTATATATCATTCTCTGAACGTGTCCGAACCAACTTAACTGTTTTGTCATAATGTCCTCATTTATGTTCTACTAACTAGACTACTTTAGTTAGTTTAGTAGTCTACTTGCATCCGAGCTTACAAATGAAAAAATACGCCAAATAATGGGATGTCAACCCGGGTACCCTGCGATATTCAATGACTTAAACCACTCAGTATTAAATAGCAATAGTTGTCGAGGGGAAGAGTACGATGGCTTAGGTTATCTGCGCCATGATGGACACTTACATTCCTGGGATTTTAGATTTTCCAGTGACTGAGGTCATTTTGCACCATTTAACCTAAGACCTTTATCCTAGGAATATCCATAACGACATCTAAACAACATCCATAACCTGAGTGGGATTTGGAATCGTAACCTTTTAGTTGCAGTAAGCCATGAGTATATCATTTAAATACTTAAAAATATAGCGCTATTCCCGAAAAATAAATATTTTATTGCTTCGTACAACGCGTTTCAACCTTTACGTCACTATTTGGTACCTACAGTTGAAACGCATGTTTCTGTTGAGCTTGGGGAAAATAGCTCTTTTTTTACATGCCACCATTAATTCGTTAAAGTAAAACAATACTGGAATAAATTAGAATAAAAACAGTTTTTTAATCACAAAAACGTTAACAAGGACTTGCTCAAGTAAAATAGGTAAGCTTTCCATTCCATAAATCATTCAGTTTTTGCTTCAAGGGGGTGGCTACTGATATCCAATTTTCAAATTCCCTGACTTTTCCCAGATGGCGTTACCATTTTCCCAGACCGATCGCCAAAAGGTCTGCTACTATCGGAATATTTTATTTCTACCGAATTAAATTTTCGTCAAAACTCAGAAAATGTTCAAAGCTGAAATCAATACATTAAAAGCTATAAGAATGAAAAATATACTAAACCTTCACAAGTTAAGCCCTCACACAAATTATACACACTTTTAATGCATTTTACGCGGCCGTGTATCGTATTTCCGTGGTCGTGTGTGTTTCCTTCGGTAAAATTACAAATTTTCAATGTCTAATTCTTCAAGGAAGAGGTATCGTGTCGTGGTAGTTCTGGGAAGTTGAAGATTACTGAAAAGGCATCGAAGGGAAAGTTAATGGCCAATTTACTAGCGTACTCCGGCACAGGTCTGAAAAATACACACCAAAGCCAAGTTGTTGGGCTGAATCAAAATCGGATGGCACGAGTGACGTTTAGTAGCAAATAACAATTTGATTAACCTGGTTATAATCCATTGATTGCAAGAGGGAACTAAAAATTTAAAAATGTTTGTATAAACAAACAAAACGTAATCACGCCACTGCGAGGGAAAACAGGAGGCAATTAGCAACGGCAGCATCATATTCAGGAGTATCATATTTGAGATGGTTTGTGACCTGACCAAATTGCTTCGAGAGGGAGCATTTAATTATTGCGTCGAGAGTTAAAGGTGGCGTGGGGGGGAGGGGAGGATGACTCTTCTTACTGTCTCGCGAAGGGGGTAATGGGAATCGAAGATGATCTTACTTAAGATTTTGTTTACACGTGTGATCGTACTTGTATTACCGTTTTAATAATCATCGTCTCGCATTTCTAGAACTGCAAGCACGTACTTACTACAAGCTAGTGTGCTCCAGCTACCTCTCGACCTAGGTATCGAAAGTTAAAAAAATCGCGAGGTAAAATCTTCCGAACAACATAGCCTCGGATTCCTTGTGATGAGCGGAATACATCTACATCTACGTAATACCCTGCAAGCTACAAAAAGGTGTGTGGCAGGGGGAGAATTCTCACCAAACATGCACTACATATCATGCATAAAAAAGGATTAGTATTTATATGCTGTTCTAAAATTTACTAATTAAAAAAAGATAAAAATAGCAAAGCAAAAATGCAAAAACATGCTGTTAGATGCGTTAGCTTAAAGTCCTTATACCAACATGCAGCTACCAATGTTATCAATTACTACACTCGTATTGGATATATTTACCGTTATTCATATCCCTAATTGTACGAGGAAAAAAGGAGATTTTGAATCTGTCAGTTCGGCAATTAATTTCTCTAATTATGCGATAATGGTCCAGTCTACCATATTAAGTTGGGGTTCGCAAAATATTTTTAACATCATCACTGTAAATATTGTCTATAGCGATACATGGTGATCATGAATTTTAACACTACTAGGCAAATATCGTATTAAGGATATACAAATGGGATACACTATACGACTTATTCACGGATAACTGACTAATTCACAGATAATTAACTAAGATTTACAAGTGAATGTTCAACGAATTGACGGGGTTTATTCTATGCACTTCTGTGACGGATATTAGTTTTAGTTGGTGAAATGTATTGGTGAAATAAAGGGAGGGAAAGACTACCCGGTAAATGTAATGGTAGAAAAATAACGGGAATTTCCTTTCCCAGTTTCTCCCTGACTGTTAAGAGAATTCCCTGACTTTTCCAAATTTCCAAAATTCCCTGACAATTTCAGGTTTTTCCGACTTTACCTGACGATCGCCACCCTATTCAGTATATAGAATAATACTTAAGATGCTGATTCTTTTTCTGAAAGAATGTTCATGCATGTATCACTATAGTTCAAAGTTTGAGGCTTTACTTTATGGAACCACTCATTTTTCATTTTTTCTTGATTTTTCATTTCCATGTATCACTAGTTCCTGGGACTTAGAAGGGCAAACGTTCCCCCCGCTAAACTACGTCATAAAAACGACAACATCCCTGTTCTAGAGTCCTTTCTAGGAATAGCTTTCCAAAACGAACGATTTTTATTCCGATTAACGCAACTTAATGCCTCAGCTTATTGGACTCATTCAAACTTCTGTTGGGAAGCAGCTACCTCGCACTTGAATCGCTGTGGTGTTCCAAGTTGTTCTGAACATTTCCCTCAATCTTTTTGAAGAGCGAACGCATAGGCAGTGGCAGTTGCCAAATAGCGCAGCTAATAAAGCTGTACTATTTGGCAACTTCTGCAGTAAAGGCTTAAAAATGATTTCCAGTTCCAAATGGCTTGACACCATCAAACCCGCGTGAACGCTGCCAGAAGCAAAATCCAGTTTTCCACGCCAAAAGAACGCAGTGAAATTTCGCCGGCGGCGGCCTTTCGCTCCTCTGCTGGAAATGCCAGCGAGGTGCAAGGCGAGAAACGCATTTCCGTGAGTGTGTTGAGGCGATGCGATGCGATCGTGCGTCTCTGCATCGACAGCCGATAGAGAATCACCTCGACGCCATAATCGATCGTTAGCGAGTTGAGGCGTGAAGTCGGAGCAGCGTTTCCGCCTTTCTGATCGCAAATGGCGATCGATATAATTGCGAGAGAGAGAGAGAGCGATAGTGGCTCGGAAGGTGGCAGCACAGCAGGAGGTTGGATCTTGAAGAAAGGGAGCCATTCCACCTTTTTTTTATCATTACAGGTAGTGCTCTATTGCCTCAAATAGGAGTAAATGGTATTGACATCATTAGGATTCATGAACAGTCTTTTATTGGCGTCTCTACGACGCTATTTGTTTGTCGTTCGTGAGCGAAAACTTCCTTCTCAAAAGCATCTTAGTACGTATCAAATCAGGAGCTACATTCTTTTTTCCGCTTCATTGAAAATTGTAATTTCAATCATATCTTTTAGCGTAACCAATCCATTAGAAGAGCTAAAATGGGAATTATTGTCAGACCGTATGTAGAAATTTAGATATAATCCCTAAAATAAATTCTAAGATAATATTTTCAAGGATAACGTTAAATATATTTTGCGAACTCCAAATTACTATGGTAGACTGGACCATAATCAGAAAATTAGAGAAATGTATTTCCGGGCTGACAGATTCCAATAGTCCTTCTTTCCTCGTACAGTTAGAGATATGAGTAGCTGTAAAAATATCCAATAGCATAAATGCAAGTGTATCAAGGGATAGCATCGGTAGTTGGATGTTGGTATAAGGACTTAAAGCTAACCCAATTAAGAGCATGCATTTGCATGCTTGTTTAAATATTTTTATCTTTTTTTAAATTGTCAAGTTAATACTAGCATGTAATCACTATTCCTTTTTATCCATGATATTTAATGCATGTATGAAGTGAATACACCCCCTGCCACACACCTTTATGGTGGATTGCAGGGTATTGTGTTGGTGTATATGAAATCCTTCACGCTAGAGATCCGGTACATCGAGCCTAAAACGATATTACGCGTTCTCTATCCATTCACTACATGATTCCTAAAACTTCCAATGCACTTTCCACAAACCTCGCTTGAAACTTTTTCAAGTAGCGTACAGGAATGTTTTTTTTTTAATCTCCCCCGAGTCGTTCCCGGAAGAAATCTGAGAAGTGCATCTATTCTGTTTAGGCGTTCGGGCTTTCGGCAAAACTTTGCACTAATTGTGAGCGAAATATGTTCGCTGGGGTAGAAAAAAATTCGCTGGATTTGGTACTTATAGACGCTTCTGCTCGGAGATCAATCAAAATATTGGATGACTTACTTTCACTTTCCTGAGACTTAGGCGTGCTCCTTTCCGGGAGAGCAGTGTCTCAGATGACGAAGATGAAAAGGTGAAATCGGCAATTCTCTCCCAGTCCTGACGTCAAGCGACGCCAGCACACCAATTCCCGTTCCCATCCCTCCCGAGTGACAAAAGAGAAAAAGGGCAATCATCAATAACGAGCGACGCCGACCGTCTTCCGTCCGAGGGCCATTATCTTCCCTCACCCCACTCTTTGATGTACTTCGTACAAATTGGCGCCTTCCCCTCGATTATGTGGGCCATGGGGCCTTTGTTAGCCTCAGCTGGTGGAAGAGTGGCTTTCGCTCCTTCTACATCTTCATCAACGTAATACCATGCCATTAACGTGTGTGGAAGAGGGTTAATTCACACCAAACGTGACCTTTACACCATGCTTAAAAAGGATTAGGAATTATACCGTAGCCTAAACTTCACGATTTAAAAAAGATAAAAATAGCAAAGCAAGCATGCAAAAACATGCTGTTAGTTGGGTTAGCTTAAATTCCTTATACCAACGAGCAACTACCCCAGCTATCGATTGATACGCTCGTATTTATGCTATTGGATATATTTACAGCTATCCTTATCCGTAATTGTATCAGGTAGTAGGGATATTTGGGATCTGTCAGTTCGGCTGTGAATTTAACTAATTTTAAGATCATGATCCAGTCTACCATAGTAGGTTGGAGTTCGCAAAATATTTTAACGTCATCACTGAAAATATTATCTTGGAAGTTATTTAAGAGATTTATTCTAAATTTCATCCAACTGTCTGACAGTTATTCCTATTTTAGTTCACCTATCACACTGGTTAAGTTAATATTGTTATCATACCGTCCCTTTACAAATCTTGTCGATCTTCGCTACATAAACTCCAGTTCATTACTTAAGCATATTTCGTGTGGATCCCATATACTGGAAGCGTATTCCAAATGAGGTCTAACAAGCGAAAAGTAGCTAAATTCTCGTACATGATCGTCACATTTGTCAGGTACTCTTGTGATGAATCCAAGTTTTATGAGTAGCTTGACCAATTATTTCACGTATGTGTTGACCCGAGGACAGATCATGTGTGGGTCTTGTATTGTCCCCAGAATTCAAAAATCATCTAGAAGGCTTACAGAGATCATAAAAAAATCGAGGGTGAGTGGGGAGTGAGGTAGAAGTACAAGCCCTCTCCCGAACACACACCCTTCGGTAATTGATCGCAGCCTCCGTATGAGTGCTCCTGGTGCACACTTCATTCATGCAAGGCAGTTGGCAGAGGTGTTTCCACTGGTATGGCACTCCGTCCATCAAGAGTTATTGCCGCTGAGCGAGGCAGCCGTTGAAAAAATGCAATCCGTCAATCAAAAGCGGAATCGGAGTGTGCGCGCGAAAGGGATGTCGGGAAGCCTAATTGGGGCATTGCTGAAGCACTCGGCGCTATGGGCTGCAAATGGGGCGGCTCGTATTTCAGCTGTTATAAGACCGTCGCGAGAGAATGGGTAAAAAAAACACCGCTACCCGTGAGGCTTCATCGCGAGTGAAAAATCAGAAGGGACGACAGGAAAGCAACACGGAGACAAGAGTGTCTTACGGGAATAGTGTTATCTTACATGGAATGCTTCACAAAGAAGACCAACTTCAACAGCTTACGCTTGTTGTAATAGAATGGCAGTCTGAACTTGGCTTGTACGATGACCGATTTTGGTCATCGATTTTCGATAAAAAAATTTCATCGAAATGCTTCGATGACGATGGCTGTCATCGATCATCGAATAGAGTGTACACGATTATCGATGACTATCGATGAATGTCGATGAGCGATGAATTACGATGATCGAAGCGGATATCTCGGTTGGCAGTTTGGTGTGGCTATTCAGTGAAGATTGAATTGGTTCAAACTTAATTTAGAAGGACAAGGCCTATTTATTAAAGAGCGAAACAAGCACCAAGTTACAGATTAAGCAACAACTCTTTGTTGTGGTGTAATACAATTCTCATATCCGCATTTTCATCGGTGAGTAGATGTCGGTCGTCCAACACACCGTTTCCTACATCGCTGAAGAACCGCTCTGACGACGTTGAAGTGACAGGAACACAGAGGTATTTCCTCGTGTACTTCTGAAGGCGGGGATACACATCCTTACTGTCCCTATACCAATGTAGGACGTTCGAAGATTTGGATAAATCTGGGACCTCCTTGTACTTGTGGAGCTCCGCCAGGATGGGGTCGAAAGCAGAGGTTGCGTTTCTGGTGTCAGCAACTCATCACGACTCATCGACATCAATGATTCGAATCAACTCATCGGCATCGATGATTTGCATCGACTCATCGCAGTCGATGGTCGATGACTTCGATTAATCGACTCACTGCACAAGCCTAGTCTGAAGACTAAGGGCGGAATGTGGTATGAAAGTATATTGGCAAAACTTAATGGTTTAATTGTTCCAACAAATATTTTTTTCTAATTATCACATAATAGTCGAAGAGGGCTTCCGGCTGTTCCTCTGCGTTGATTAGTCTCTGTGTGACGACAGCCATCGTGCTAGTATGGCTGGAGAAATCGTCGTCACACAGAGACAAGCCAACGCAGTGGAACACCCGGAACCCCTCTTCAATTATGATAAACCCCGCGGAAAATTCATATCCACGTTATCACTTAATAATTAAACAAAACATCGTAATGAGCATTGAATCAATTCCAAAAATACTCCTCAATACAACTTCCCTTATCCTAAAATTTGCTATTTTCAACCCTGTGAAGATGAATACCTTTAATAAATGCTACAAGCGTGATTTCAAACTCTGGTTACGCACAATTGTTTGACCGCTGACTTCAAGAACAACAATAAAACAGTGCAATATTTGATATATTAGCAGTGTTGTCAAATACATTATACAAATTTATTCAAGCCTTCAGGACAAATTCGGTTGCCTCTGAAGCTATGTGAAGTTAGAAATATAATTTTCTTTGATGCAGTACATGAGTAAAGATTTTCAATGCCTCAAAACTGAAGGGTCACCCCAGTGCAAAAGAATGCAAGATATGAAGACAATTTTTTCACCCTTACTTAATATTCGGTGCACATGGAGTATCCTTGGTATTTCAATGGAAGACTGGTGTTGCATTAGAGTATTTTTTGTCAATTGTAGGTGACTCTGTCCTAAGAACTTTACAATATCTTCGGTAAATTCAAAGAAGTAAGCAGATGAGTTGATATAGCAATTCAAAATTTATAATTATTGTAAAGAATAGGGAATTTTCCATTCACAAATACAGTGATTAGCACATAAGCACTCACTTTAGAGCCAATTTAAAGCAAATAAAAGAGTACCAATCACGATTAATCTGTCTAAAACGATGCCACAGACTTAAAGCAATGAAATGGAGTGAAAAAACTCCTCGTAAAATAATCCGAACCCAAGAAAGAATTAATAATCAGGCTTTATAGAGCTATAGTGAATAAGCCTCGAGAATTGACTTTTTTCGTTTATTCGAGACGAAAGAAGTCATTTTCATTTGGGTTTCTCGGAAACATTTGACCCTAATAACTTCATAAAACCTACCTCACGCTACCTACAACCCTCATTTAACACCAATAAATTAAAATTATGTAGGGATCATTCTAAAGTGTTAAAAAAATAAGCTCGTGCTCACTAATATCCCCTTCCGTAAAAGAAAGGTTTAATCTTACTTTTACGGCGTCATAAAATCATCGGCAAGGCAGTGTGTTCCAGGAAATGCAGCTATTTAAGTTGGTGTCGTGGAATGTGGACTGGCTTCTCTAGCTGCGGGCCTCGGTTAGGATTTTTCGGCTGCGATTTGAAGGTGTGTTTACACGTAGCGGTGTACTGCTATGACAGCCGCGAGATGTGCGATATATCGCTGTTGATACCACTATGATGCGTCTGCATCAACTCCTATGCGGCTTAAAGCCGCTTGTTGGGTGTTGCCATTACAACGAAAAAGAGTTTGATGTCAATTGTGATTGATGCTGAAATTTTCATGAAATCCTTCAAGCAATAAATTCCAATGGAATTTATTTCGTTTTCCCATTATTTAAAGAGTAGAATCCTTCCGGGGAGGGATTTCCTTGTTATTATATTCAAAATCTTGATACCAGACATCATGTATTGCTTTCCGTTGGCGATTGCTGCGATTGTGTTGGATACACTTCCGCTGGAGAGTAGGCGGGCTTCAAATTTGCTAATAGCTCAAACGCGGATTGATAGCCTTTGACTAATGTTTACTCATATTCCGGTACCCACTCCAGTACTTATACTCCGGTCTTAGGATTGTTTACTGAAGATGATGATGAACGATAATCTCAGAAATAAGACCAGATGCGCGAGAGGTCAGTCCCTTTGTTTTGCAGATACTGAACTTCTAGGAGTATGTAAATATTGTGGCGGCATCATGTGGTAAGACGGGTAAATAATTAACATGCAAACAAATGAGAAAGAAAAACGAATCCTGGATGGAGCACTATCTATAACGAGAAGAGAAATTTGTGAATAGGGTGAAATACATCGCATATTTTTAAAATACGGGTGGTTACAATCTTCCTTCGTGTAAATATTTGGACCAAATGTTTTTAAACACAAGGCAAATTCAAGCAGCACGAACTCCTCTGGAAATACTTCAATGAAATCCACATGTGCCCAACTCATGAAGGTCAAATTATGAATGAGACGAACATTTCACACCCGGCGAATCCTAATTTGAAGCGAAGACGATGTCAACATAAGACTTGAGCACGGTTGCGATGAGACCAAGAAGGTTTTCCAGCCGAGGACTGAACCCGGATGTGCAGACACCATCTACTTCTCGTCGCCGTTTGCCGATTATGAGTGATCGGGAACGATGGGTTAAGGAGGTTGGCTCGCAACTGCTTGAGTCAAGTTGTCTAAGGAATCTTATTAATTTAAGTGCGAGTATAAGTATGCCTGCTAAGTGATCCTAACTTCAAAAATAAAATTACCTAAGCTATCGAAAGTCATAAGTATCGAAAGAAATACGATTGAAAGTCGTATAAACTCCTGAACAATATGGATTTGTGCGAGATTTTCCTGTTCTGTCATTTCCTACCAGAAGATTTTTCCTCGACCTCAGGATAGCTCTAATGAGCTGTTCTTCTTAGATAGCTTAAAATGAAATAACCCTCACCCTTACAAACCTCGATCAACACTGACCTACCTCAGGGCAGTAACTGATCACCAGCCACTCGGGTCTATGGGTAATTCACATATCAGGGTAGAGGTCCATTTCCTCTCCCTACATTTCCTTTGAAACCCTGTTGAAATCTGACGAATGGACAATAGCACACGTAGTAGAACAATACGAAGTGTGTATTGGACACTAAGACACCCTCAGACTTGAATCGGGGGCTTATGTTAGCCCAGCATACACCAATTAGCGCGAGAAGTAAGGAAACAGTTCAACAGAACATACATCTGGATCATGTTTCTTTACGGCAGTGAAGCATGGACGATGACATCAGCGGCGAAGAAAAGGGTAGAAGCATTCGAAATGTGGTGCTACAGAAGAATGATGAAGATTAAATGGATCGACCGAGTAAGTAACGAGGAAGTGCTGAGAAGATTAGGAGAAAAGAGAAGTCTGCTGACAACTCTAAAAAGAAGAATGGGCCAACTTAATCGGCCATATCTTGAGACACGATGGCCTGATGAAGACAATCGTCGAGGGAAAAGTGAACGGGAAGATTGGAAAAAGCCGGCCTCGTATGAGGTGTATGGAACAGGTTGTGAAGAATGTAAAAGAGAAGAATTACGTCACAATGAAAAGGTTGGCCGATAGAAGAATCGAGTGGAAAGCTGCGTCAAACCAATCCTAGGATTGTTGACCAACGATGATGATGATGATCATGATCATACACCGCTTATAACGAATGAATTGCAGGAAGAAGTCAGTAAATTTAAAGTAATGCTGTTTCTATATCCGATGACAATCAGAAGTTTAGTCGACTGACCACAGAGTTTCTAAGGGAGTTAAGCGCCCAGTTTTTAAGAGAATCACTGCGGTCGGTTAATCTAATGTGAATGTGTACCAAACCCCCGAGACATTGCGTCTAAACAAACGAGAAGTTATGATCCATGAAACAGTTCAACTGAATCAGCATCTTTTCCAATGCCGCTTTCGAGATCGCCGCTCAAGTGTTGGCGACGATGAAATACGATCCCAGCGTCGTGAATCGACACAAAGGCGTTTCTCTTTCCGCGTAAATAGGGAATAAAAGCCCACAATGCACCGTAAATCAAGGCGATGGAACGAGCACCTCTCGCCCAGTAGCGGCTGTTCTATTAATTTACAGCTCAAAGACCTAGCCGACGACGTGTCCCCGTCGCCGGGGAAACCCATTTGACCTCACCAGGACCCTCAAGGGAGGGGGGCGAGACCGTTTCTTCGCGGTCACTTAGCCAATCAAATGACTCTGCAGCAATCCGATCTGCAGCCTTGACAAGGAGAGATGTCAGCTCCTGCTATTTAGGTAAATATTCCATCGAGAAAATGACACCAAGCCTTTTCAATAGGGTAGGTACATTCATCAAAGAAAACAGAATTCATTAAGTGCGATTCGTTCCCCGCCATGAATTCATTCGTTTTTTTGCGCAAAAATTTTGATTGAGAAATACAGCGTGTTTGCATGTCAATAGTGCATGCTTGGTGATCTTCACCCCCCTGCCAATCGCGGTGGCTTGCAGGGTATCGCGTGGATGTAGATGTAGATACTAGTTTACTAGTGAATTAATTGTTAATTTTAAGACCATTTGAAAAAGCACAGAAATGGCGGGATTTGCTGTCTTGTTGCTGACGTAAGAGGCATGTAGTTTACGTTGCGAGGCAGAGGAATTATTCGTCTTCTGAACTTATATTGTATTTAAGTGCCCCTAAGCTCTAAGACTTTAATTAACATGAATTAATAATCGCCTATGAAAATTATCATAGCTCGAAAAGTCTCCGCCGTGAAACATGGCGTCAGTAGTAGTTCTAAACGCTCCGAAACATCCAACTCGTAGGGTCCTCTACAAATGCCAAGCATGGCGTGAACTTCGCGCGATTTTGGACCAACTTCACAATATGCTTTGCAAAATGAATACTGTTTTTCAATGAATTAACTTAATAAATGATTTTAAATTAAATAAATAAAAGTTAATCGTCAAGAATTAACTGTGTAAATCTACCTAAAATACTAATTAATAAGCTTTCACGAAATTGATCGTCTACTTGGAAGCTTCCGCAGCTCCACTTAATGACAGATAGAGGATAGAGTGTAACGACACACGTAATACTTACCGGCATGCAATAGATTGCCGTCGCTTTTTCGCGCCGTTGAATGTTTTTCTCTCTTCAATTAATGAAGAAAAATACTTACTTACTTACTTACTTACTTGAGTTTTATTTTACCTGGGCGGGATAGGACGTTGCCGTCCTCTCCACCCCCCGCCCAGGGCATAAAAGATACATTATTGGTTCAAATAGGTACAGATTACAAATATATAGTTAAACGCATTGTAAAATGTAAAAAAAAGAAAAAAAGTACAAAACATTTTGCCTTATACAAATCAAAAATATTACAGGTAAAAATGATAAAAGATGAAAAATCAAAAGTATATAAATGGATTCTCATGAGATGTAAGTTCCCAGTAGTAATTTGTGAAGCCTCATTCTCGAGTAATTCGTTTTTAACTTCTTTGGCAATGCGTTATACGCCCGTGGAAATGAAGCAGCAATGTGCTTATCCCTATGTACGCTGCAATGGTGTTTTTGAGCGTTTTCCTTCTCATCCCTATTTCTCCTTCGATTTGATTTTGCAAAACTTGTCACGTTTTGCATCAAAAGTGATAGAGAATACAAACATGGTCCCAGTTGAATTTAATTTCAAAAAAGAATATCTTTTCCCCTCTAGATCTTGAATTTGGCTCACTGTACGCTGTTTAGAGTGGTGCGCCCATTTTTCAGGATTAGCTCGAGCGCCTCAGGGATTCAGTGGGGGATCGCTCACCCCTTCCCATCCCCCTTGCAAATTCTTCCCTTTCACGCCATGTGAAACGCGTAAAAAAATTAGATTAGGGTAATCTGAAAGTTAAAAAAAAAAATGAGAACGTAATCCGCGCTTAAATTTGTCCTAGCAATCAAGGTAATTAATGGTCGGCGGTTTATCACAGGAGTTTTATGGGAGATGCAATATTTTCGTTCTCGCAAAAAATTAAACGTGGATAAGATTAATGACACGGAGAGGTTGTTGCAAAGGAGGGCCATTTCTCAAGCAGAGCTTTCACTTAGGTGTCATAAAGAAAGGAACTAGCACTCAGAATATATCCTTCAACTTTCAGAAAACTCCTGAGGCTCTTCGCCCTCAATAAACATTATTTCTAATGCTGACAATAGGTTATCTTTATTTATCACCTAAAAAGGTATAAAAAATACCACGATAACTATTTCTCCAGGGTATTTAAAACTTTTTGTTGGTGAATAAATTTGTTAGCGTGGGATTGCCACCAGGTAAACGTTATTTAATATAGTTTAGAGCAAACCTATTTATGCAGCTTAAATCCCTTCATAATGTATAATAATTTGAAATACAATTTTTTATCAGCTGCACAAAACTGTTACTGCCTTCATAGCATCGGCCTTATGGAATATAAATAATAGGAAGTAAATTCATATAGATTTTGAAAGACGGGATAAAGTCCATTTCGTGACCTTTCACTACAGTCTTTTTGCACTATATTTTGAGCATCGTAAATCATAGTATTTTGAACTTTCAATGAATCATTGGCATTAAAATAGTCAATTCAAGTATTTTATGTTAAATTTCATACAGCATAAGCTGATTTTCATCACCCACAAAGATCCGCTGATCCATTTTTATTTCTTTCGAACCTTTATAATCTGTCTCTCGTTCTTGGTATAGTCCAATACAGATCTAGAATACGTTCTGTTTGCCATTATGAACCAATAATTGAGCTGTTACTATACAGAAACTCCGAGAAGAAGCCAGAAAGTCGAGAGTCCGTTCATTGTAAAAGAAGGAAATAAGATTATCCGGAGGAGACTGGAGACGGTGGGAAAGAAGTCACTTTTGTAATCTTTCGGATTGAGAGAACGAGGATTTGATAAAGGCCTATTGTAGCTTTGAATACCTCGGCCTTAGTGAAAAAGCCTTTTTAGGGAATTATTAATTAAGACGTATTAATTATGATTAAGACGTCACTGATATAAAACATTGACATTTTAAAAAATTCTTTTCAATGGCAATTCACCTACTGACTCCAACTTGTCACTAATGTAGGTGAATTTTTAATCATTATTTTCGGATAATTTTTTTGTAAGAACCTCCTATAACTTTTATTTATCCCAATCACACTATATTTCATACTGCTGCGGGGTTGAGGACGTGGAAAGTCTCCATTGTAAAGTATATATGGTAAGAATTGTAATTTTAACAGATTTTATATTTTATAAATCTTGCGTGCTCCGGAAACAAAAGAGACAGTTGATGTCAAATATCATGCGCAGTCTCCTCCCAACAAAAACCTTTGTTCCCGCTCAACATGAATGTGTCCACCGGTGTGTGAAATACTCCGTTTCATTCCCGTTGGATTCTGGGAAGAAAGGACAGGACACATCGGGATGCCGTCCTGGCTCTGTCCCATATTGGCAAGAGAGGACGGAATCGGAAAGGGTGAAGCCAGGAAGGCTCTGGGGGATAGATTTGCGACCCTTTTTGGCACCGATGCGGAGCACAACATCATACTGGTCGTCTTTCCTTTCCTCAGGGAATGACGCCACTCACCAAAGGCCACAGAGTTATCGATTGTGAATGATTTGAGAGTCGAGGTGTATCGCGGAGAGTGTCGGAAAGGAGCAAATGGAATCTCCTCATGTGTCAACGCAATCCCCGATGATTGAATGGGTCTTTTTACAAGTCGTACGGTGTCAGGGGTAAATATGCGAAATTTCTCCATAGTGGAAAAAAGAAGCAGACTTTGTGAATTTCACTAAAAACTTTTTAATCCACCACCCGGGTTTCAAAGTTCATGTCATCTTCAGATAAAATAAATGAATTTATAGTCCATTTCATACTAAAGGAACACTCCATTTTATACCATATCCTTTTTCCTCCATGATTTTCATCTCATCTCATCTAATTCCTCCATAAATTCTAATACACTACTAAATCTATCGTAACAACTTTTAACAAACCTAGCTGCTCTACGCTACACACTGTCTAGCTCTCTGATATCCATAACATCTTCCGTGCCGTCCACGTCACAAGCATCTCTTGTGCATTGATCTAAAGGTGGTAGAGGAACGGTCTTCGGTGTCGTGGGGCAATGAGCAAGGATCTCCAGGGACAAGGACTCGAACCCGGGACACAGAGAGAGAATGACCGCCACGCCCCACTTTTCCACTCGATGAGGTTCACTGACCTCCGCTCCCCCGACGCTCAATATTCGCTAAACACATCGTAGTGACCTAAAGGTCACAGGGGGTCGAGGTCGACCGTCGGACATTCCCGAGCGAATAGCAAAGCCGCGCAGATATGACCGCTGAGACTGTGAACACCGCGAGCTTAATATTCTCATTCAAACAGGTACTAGCAATTAAGAACGTAATTATGATGCGAAGCAGGCGAACTTATAAAAGCACACTGCCCATCCACAGCTATTCACGCACTAATAGGGTGTCAACAACGTAATCATAAGTAATCATGGGTGAAATTCACACCAAACATAAATTACATGTCGTGCATAAAAAGGATTAATATAAATAATAAAGGATTATATTCTAGTCTACCCTTCGCAATTAAAAAAAAGTTCAAAATAGCAAATCAAGTACGTTATGCAGAAACATGCTGTTACTTGGGTTAGCTTAAGGTCCTTATTCCAACGTGCAACTATCTATCCTATCTAAAGATACACTTACATTTATAGAACTTAGCTATAAATGCAAGCATTTTATGCACAAGTCTGGAGTAATCACCGTTAAGTATTTCATTTAAAATTACATGGAGATGTAACTGTTGGCTGGAGATGTAACCTTGTGTCATTGTGTGCACATTGTAATAATGAAGTCGTTTACCATTTTTTTACTGCCGAATCTGATAAAATTTATAAAATAAAAATACCCGTATATTTCCGTTCCTCGATCCGTCAATTGGTTCTCGAGTTACAAGCGGCGAAAAACTGATGTTTTTAGCTCTTTCCGGAAAAGTGTGCGTGCATATATGTATATATAAACAAGTCTTGGGAGAAGCCACAATCGTGGAAAATAAACATTATTCACAGATGTGAAAATTAAACATAGAAAAACAATGGCTACTGAGTATAGAAAATTCAAATAGTTTCTTATCTTAAAATAGGTTGTTGTTGCTATTCCTATTGTATGTATATTTTTGTACTGAGTTATATTGAAAACCTATCCTAAAGTTATATAATTTGCATGTATGATGTTATGTGCAAAGTATCTATGTATATGTATTATGTTGAAAGCTGGGTCAGAAGAATTACATTTTTGTTTTTATGAAAGTGTCCCCACCTTCAGGCCGATTGCCTTGGGGGACACTTAGCTCCCAACTAACCTCAATGAGTGAGTTTGTTACAAAAAATATTCTTTATAACGGAGCAATAAATTTCTATTTCTATATTTCTATCACAATGTGGGACACGCAGCTGACTCTGCCAATGGAAGTCGTGGTTAGACGTCATGCGGGGTATTTCTGAAGAGTAAGGTACATAAACAGGCAATTCTGAATGGAACGGCACTCGGCTTCCTGGATCCCTGATGATGATGGGCGGATCGCACATCGAAACGTTGGAGGAAGAATTGGAGAACCTAACCCGGCGCGAAACCAGAGAGGTTTTTAACCATATCATTCGCCGGGAAAACCCCAGATCGTATATTCAAATATGCTTTTTTTTATCTTTGAGTCGGTTTGATTGCGTGGTATTTGTTGAAAGCCAGTATATTAATATGCAATCTATTGTTTTACGTTTCATCATCACAGGGATAAAAAATCCTAGGATTGGTTTGACGCAGCCCTCCACTCAATTCTTACATCGGCCAACCTCTTCACATAAACGTATCTCTTCTCTTTCACATCCTTCACACCTTGCTCCATATATCTCATACGAGGCCTGCTTTTTCTCTTCTCCCCTGAAACTGTTTCATCTTCTTTTTAGGGTATTCAGTAGACATCTGTTTTCTCCCACTCTTCTTAAGACTTCTTCGTTTGTCACTCGTTCGATCCGTTTTATCGTCACCATATTTCGGTAGTACCACATTTCAAATGCTTCCAGCCTGGACTTCTTTGTTGATTTTATCTTCCATGCTTCGCTGCCATATAGTAGCATACTCCAGATGTAGGTTTACCATCTTACGTTAAGAAGAAAAAATATGCTCATGTGCCATCGAATGATAACGATTATAAGATTAACTTATTATATTATGGTAAATTTAACTTAAATTGAAGATTTCTGTAATTTGATTACAACTTTTTTGTTTTCGAAGATTTGTAACATTTCTTTCGATAACCTTCTTCTTTTCTATAACCTTAAATGAAATTGCTATCTCTCTGAGAAAGCTTTATCTTACGTGATTCAGGATTGACTCGACCTCCAATCAGTCACGCAATAACTTAGTATCCTAGTTTGCGCACGGCGTGATGGTTTTTCTCGCCTTTCTCTTCTCCTTCGATTCGATAAATACTTTTGTTCCAGCTGAATGTAACCTTTCATCGCCATTGACCTGTCTATGCGCGACAAGTAAATGCAAGCCCAGTGAATACTGAGATATACGACTCCAGGGTGCTCATTAATCAAGTGCTCCTCCGACGGTCACGAATCCATTCGTAACTCTCGTGAGGCAAATCTGTGATCGCGTTACTTCTATCTATTGCTACACTTCAAGTTCTGGACAAAGAGATTTGGATCATTAATTTTTTCGACAAAGATTTGAACTTCCTGGAATCGGAAAGTTGTTACTTCTGGATGATTTTTAAAAAATTCGAGAGATTTTTTTACGGAAATCCACGGATGAGCAATAAATTTATTACAAATGCTATTATCTTGAAAAATTGAAATTATTTCGCACCATGGAAATTTTTAATTTTACATGAGGAAAAGGTTGCACGACGGATACTCCCAAAACATTCATAGCAATCACTTGATTTTGTTCCACGTTCCAGCACCACACAAGCCGTTACACTGCGTAAAAATCGTTACAGCTCATTGTTATTGTCATTAAAGCTAATTTATCTCTTCCCTTGACGGAAATTGGGGTTTGTTTCAATTCATAAAGTGACTGGTAAAAAAGCAATGCAAATTTAAAAGAGTAAAATTTCAAAGAAGCTGATTCTAAAATTTATAAGATGTTTGTCCGCATTGCTATTTCTGGATAAATCTATCGTATTATTTCAATTTTTGTTACGTGATTTAAGATTGACTCAACCTCCAATCAGTCACGTAATAACTTCCTGCCTTCCCTTTATTACACTTTGAAAATAACTCTGATATTCATTGTGATTTTGTATGCATCAAGATTGTTTTGGCGACAGCATTGTCATTTTTTCACCATGTCACATTATAACTATTGTATAATTTGAATACCTAATTTCTGCTAAATAAACACTGAATGAATACTATAATATCATTTGGCCAGATGACACTTGAAAATCAACGAAAAAAACTAATACAAATTTATACTGTGGGAGAAAAGAAGCTAGGACCTATGCTAATCTAGGAAAACAAAAACTTATGGAGGTGGAAGATGACTGTTACCCGGGAAGACGAGTAACCAGCGGTGGACGAAGCAAAAGAGAAATTGCAAGTAGAATTTCCAAAAGGGCAGGCCAGGCAAAAAGGGCATTTTACCAAAACAAGATTCGGCTTACAGCTGCAGATAAAATCGTGAAAGTGAGGAATTATTTCATTAGAACATTCATCTGGAGCATTTTACTATATGGCAGCGAAGCATGGACAGCAGCAGAGAAGTCCAGGCTGGAAGCATTTGAAATGTGGTGCTACCGAAGAATGATGAAGATTTAAATGGATCGACCAAGTGACGAAGGAGTGACGAAGGCTTCAGTAGAGTGGGATAAGTCTGCAATAACTCTAAAAAGAAGACGGGACAACTTAATCGGTCATATCTTAAGACACTATGGCCTAATGAAGACAACTGCAGAGGGAAAAGTGAACTGGAAGAATGGAAAAGGCAGCCCTCGTATCAGATATATGGAATAAGTCGCGAAGGCTATAAAAGAGAAGAATTACGTCAATTTGAAGAGGTTGGTTGATGGAAGAATCGAGTGAAGGGCTACGTCAAACAAATTTTAGGATTCCTTGTTTAGGCTTCCGAAGGTTGATTGCAGTGAAGATGCAGGTCTTCCCAGGTTTTTCTTCGCGTTGGTCCATGAATCTTGAACGTGTGCAGCGAAGATCGGTAATATTTGTTAAGGGACTGTACGATAACCTTATTAGCGTAACCAGTCTATTGAATGAATTAAAGTGGGAATCATTGTCGGATCGCAGGTTGAAATTTAGACTTAATCTCTTAAATAAATTCCAAGACAATATTTTCAGTGATGATGTTAAAAATATATTGCGAAACACAACTTACTATGGTAGACTGGACCATAATTACAAAATTGGAAAAATTGATTGCCGAAATGACAGATTCAAAATGTCCTTTTTTCCTCGTACTATGTATTTGGGATATGAATAACGGTAAATATATCCGATACGAGTGTAGCAATGGATAACATTGGTAGCTGCATGTTGGTATAAGGACTTGAAGCTAACCCAACTAACAGCATGTTTTTGCATGTTTGCTTTACTATTTTTATCTTTTTTTTAAATAGTGAAATTTAGAACAGTATTTATATACTAATTATTTTAAATGCATGATATGTAGTGCATGTTTGGTGAGCATTCAACCTCTGCCACACACCTTTATGGAGGCTTGTAGAGTATTATGTAGATGTAGATGAACAGTTTCGCTGGAGTTGCAGTCGGATTCTTCAAAGCGTGGAAGAGCGTTTTACTTGGGAGGGCGAAAGGCATCACAACAGCCAATTACAGAAGACCTGACGCCAACGGATGAGTATATAAGACGACTGACTGCATCGGCATTTCTACATCTAAATCTACACGATACCCTGCAAGCCGCCACGAGGGTGTGTGGCAGGGGGTGAAGATCACCAAGCATGCACTACTAACATGCAAACAAGCAACTATAGGGTCTCATGCAACTAGATTGCTAGTATCTATAGTATTTAAGGGGTTAATACATGCATAATGCGCTACAGACTATTCTAAAATATTTCACCTACCTATGCCTGTGCTATGCTGCCTATTCTGTTCTCTTATAGTACTTTGACCTGAAGAAGCCGACTGCAATGCCGGCGAAACTGTTTATCTACATCTACACGATACCCTGCAAGCCACCGCGAGGGTGTGTGGCATGGGGTGAAGATCACCAAGTGTGCACCAGGAATCATGGACCAACGCGGAGGAAAACCCAGAAGACTTGCATCTTCAAATTTTAAGATTGTTGCCCGATGATGATTTTAGATTCGGTGACGTAACACTGGAGGTTGAATAAGGGGAGGATACGTTGAAATTCAGACCCAAAAGGGAAATATGAAAGGTCTTCGCATCTTTTATGCTTGGCTTTGAACACTTTATTGAGAAATGACAGATGGACTTGCAGCGCAGTATGTTGAACATTGGTTTGTGGAGTGTAGGTTCCGGGTTCAAATGCATGAGAGACCTTTTTGTACTCGTCCAACCAAACTCAAGCTGAGTCATTTTATAACCTTTAGGTCTTTCTGGAAAATTCAAACACAAGGAAAGGACCTGGCTCCTTAAAAATCCTGATGCGTGTATTTTACACGGTGCACGTGGTGAGCAAGCGGTGAGTGAGCCAGCATTTACTCGGAACCGAAATCGCGATTTTGTACACGAAATCGTTAGATGGAAACGAAAAAAGAATTTTAGTGAAAAAATTAATCTTCTAACCACAACCATTCACTCATAAATCAAAAATGTTAATGAGCAAAGGGTGACGCCCACCGAAAATGCTGCTGTGATAACATTGACGTCATTTTCCTCCGGTCCTGGACTGATTTTAGGGGAGGGGAAGGGAGTGAAGGGGGATTCTCGGAAGGTCTGCTCGTACAGATGCTGTCGCAATCGCTCCCATTGGGAGAGCCAGCTGTGTCCCCCCCATTGCGACAAGGCGAAGTACTATCGCGGGCTCAGTTGTGATTGGTCGAAGTTGATATGCGTCAGAGGTTGCACCACGCCCACTTTTCCGAAAGGTTTAAAAACATCAGTTTTTCGCCGCTTATAACTCGGGAAATAATTGACGGATCAAAAAACGGAAAAATTCGGGTCTTTTTATCTTACAAACTTTATCAGATTTGGCAATAAAAAAATATGGTAAATACCCCATTTGGGTGTGGGACCAACACCCTTCCTGGGTAACCTCTCGCTGGGAGTATACATCTACATCTACATAATACCCTGCAAGCCACCACAAAGGTGTGTGGCAGGGGGTGAATTCTCACCAAACATGCACTACATATCATGCATAAAAAGGAATAGTATTCAAGTACAACTCAGAAATTCACTATTTAAAAAATATAGAAATTGCAAAGCAAACATAAGGTAACACCGCCCAAAACAACCCTTTGAACCCGATCGTGTAGAAAATCACTTATCCATGATATAATGGTACTGTATAGCCCATAAAATTTTAATTTCAAAATACACCTTATCAAAAGCTTTTTTGAAATCGAGAAAAACAGCATCCACTGGAATATTATTTTCGCCAGAAACTAAAATATCGTGGGAAAAGAGAGCAAGTTGAGTTTCACATTATCTGCTCTTCCAGAAGCCATGCTGAAAATTGGACAACAAATTCTGGATATCTAGGTGTCCCATGACTGAACTGACAATTATATGTTCTAGGACCTTGCATGAAATGGGATCTGAGGGATATAGGTCTGTAGTTAGATGGCTGCGCCCCATCACCACTTTTAAAAATGGGTGTTACATCGGCTACTTTCCAGTTCCAGTATTATGCATAAGGTCACTTTATACCTGCCCTATGGATGTAAAGTTCTGAAAGAGCTTCCTCAAAATGAAATAACCTCTCCAATGACTCCTTTTCCTCGATAACCAAAGAATCCAGAGGCAAAGAGAAAACGCTAAGTGTGTTAGCGTCTTAAAAATAGCGCTGATTGTCCCGCAGAATATATTTTGCATCAGAATATACGTGCACTCGCAATGACGGAACGAGAAAGGCTCTGATGGCTTGCCAACAAACTAGGAGTTGGCTTTCATTGACAATCGCCGCCTCAGTAGCACATTTTCAGGCTGTGCTCAGACCAAGGTCGAAAAACGAAATAAAATCTAAGGTGGAATTCACGCGGAGTTTCCTACTTTTTGCAATTAGCTGAAAGGTAGGCATAGTATGACGATGGCAAACGGAATGTAAGGGAACTGGACACGGGCAAAAAAGAACCCGAAGGGCAAGAATTATGATTTCATGAATGGAATGGGCAAGCCATGAGAATGTGTCACACGCCATAGCTGCTTTAACCCATTCCTTGAACGTTTTAGCGGCAGATCATGGCAGATAAAGAGATGCAAAAACCCAGCCTCTCAACCTCCTAATGCAATGTGTTTCACATTCCAGCTTCAATTCATTTATTACGTATACGTTGACGGCTGACTATGATATCAGGGATCTGGAAGAGCTGGACAGCTATGGCAAGCATAATCACCCACTTCAAAGCAGTCTGAAGTTTCTCGAGAACACAATAGCATTTTATTATTTTGTGTCGTATTACTAAGGGCAGATAAATCATAAATATGATATAAGATGAATGCATTTCGAATACACGAGGTTTGTTTACAGCGTTATTTTTGCGTATACAATAAGGAAAATTACGAACTTGAACGAAATAGCCGCGGAAATAATACATGTATATGTTCCTTGTGTTATTTTGCACTCATGTATGAGGTGTTTATTGCATTATAAACTTTTTTAGACATATCCTCGCATATTTTGTACGCATACTCACTACAACCTCACTACTAATATAACCTTATTAGCGTAACCAGTCTATTAAATGAATTAAATTGGGAATCCTTGTCAAATCGCAGGTTGAAATTTAGATTTAATCTCTTAAACAAATTCCAAGACCATATTTTCAGTGATGATGTTGAAAATATTTTGTGAATTCCAACTTACTATCGTAGACTGCACTACATATTATGCATAAAAAAGGATTAGTACTTGTAAAGGTACTGTTCAATACTACGCTATTTAAAAAAATAAAAATAGCAAAGCATACATGCAAAAAAATTCTCTTAGTTGGGTTAGCTTCAAGTCCTTATACCAACATGCAGCTACCAATGTTATCCATTGCTACATTCGTACTGGATATATTTACCGTTATTCATATCCCTAATTGTACGAGGAAAAAAGGACATTTTGAATCTGTCATTTCGGCAATCAATTTCTCTAATTTTGTGATTATGGTCCAGTCTGCCATAGTAAGTTGGGGTCCGCAAAATATTTTTAACATCATCTCTGAAAATATGGTCTTGGAATTTGTTTAAGAGATTAAGTCTAAATTTCAACCTGCGATCTGACAATGATTCCCAATTTAACTCATTTAATAGACTGGTTACGCTAGTAAGGTTATCATACCGTCCTTTTACAAGTCTTTCCGATTTTCGCTGCACACGTTCAAGTTCGTTATTTATACCGATTTCGTAGGGATCCCATACACTGGCAGCATATTCCAAATGAGGTCTTACAAGGGAAAAGTAGCTGATTTCTCGTACATGATCTACATCTACATAATTCCCTGGACATTGTACAATCACCTCTGGATAGTAATGATTGCACATAATATCTCCTTCACCAGCATGTCGAGCAGTTAGTCACTGACGGCGTAGTGCTTCACATGTGATATTTTTCCTATCTCTGTTATCTGATGCTGTAAGATTACAATCGCGGTTAAGTAATCACGGAAGAAGGCTTTCATGACATCGATCTACCCTCCTCATGCCTAAGGGATGGTGGCGAGGGGCCCTGGCGGCCCCCAGGGGTGGATGCCTGATGGCAGGGCAGCGCCAGGGGCCAATTAAGTTACCCAGGACCACCCGCCGTGATAACGTCGCGGAAAGGGGGCGCCCGGAGAAGAGCAAATTAAGTCGCAGCTAATCTTTCCAACCCTCTTCATCCCCCGCATCCTTATCACCTTCAGGTGTAACAATCAGTAAAGATTTATCGTGGGGAACGTACGTACATCTGGTATATATGCGGCCGAGCTAAGAAAAGGCTAGGTTTTTTTTAAAGGTTACTCGGGAAATGTGACCAGCAGACAAAAGAGCGATGTTTATGTTCACTACTTAGGACCTACCTTGAATATGCAGCCATTGGATCAGAAATCTAGACAGTGTGCTGCGTAGTGCAGTTAGGTTTGTTAAAAGGTGTGATGATATGTTTAATAGTGTATCAGAATGAATAGAAGAATTAGGAGGGGAACCATTATCAGATTGTAGCATAAATACTGATTAAATCTATTGCATAATTTTAAAAGGATTAGTTTCACTGAAGATGTTAGATGTATAATAAAAACACCAGCGTTTTATGCTGGATCAGAAGAGATAAATAACATTAGAAAGATAGATTGTCGTGCCCATAGATTCAATATGACATTTCTCCCCCTTATCATAATAGAACTCGATAAACAGCATAGGAAAGGGATAGGTAGGTAAAAATTGCTAGAGTAGTCAGTAGTGCATGATGCATGTATCAATAACAAATCCCTTTATTCCTATGTAGTAATTAACCATTTAGCTTCATGTGACCATATTATCTAACATATTTCCATGCAGTAGCCTAGTTGCATATGAATAGTGGATGTTTGGTGATCTTCACCCCTTGCCACACACCCTCGCGTTGGCTCGCAAAGTATTACGTAGATGTAGATCACCACCACAGAACTTAAATCACCCCCAGCTCCTCATCTGGCCCATGACCGCTTCATTCAACCCCATACCAGGCAGTCAACAAGGGTCGCAGCCCCCATATCCTTAGAGACGCAATACTCCTCCCTACCTAGTCGACTAATATCAACCGATTGCTGTAAAGCGGCAGGAATCAACTCAGCAACATGCTTCCTCCAGCCATGCCGTACTTACATCAAGAACGCAATTTGTTTTCCCAAACAAATTGGCGCGATAACGATGAATGAGGACGAAGAAAGCAATCAGGGGACTCCCAAGGGGAAGGAGTCACAGACGTGTGGATCTTAAGTAGGAACGCGAAGATGAAAAGCACTGATAGTCCTGATACTTGACAGGCGATCAGAAAAGGATCGAATGGATAAAACCTGCTAATTTTAACATTGTGATTCTCCATTATGGTACTCCCGAAACTTTTGGAACCAACGGTAAAACAGGATTAAATGGGACACACATAGTGTAACCCTATTTTATTGTGGCTTGCAAGCGTTTTGTTCACATCAAATCTCAGGAAAGAATCGGTTGATGAACGCCTCGATTATTATTCAGTTATTAGCAGCAAGGAAAAAGTGTTTCGTATCTTGATTTGCCATTTGCCGTGAAATTCCTGAATCTTATCATTAACGTAGCGATCATTCCTACGCCCTTTTTTAATTAACCACTCGTGTTAAGGTTAGTTATCACCAAACACCATGTTTCCACGAAGAAGTTTTGAAACAAACATTCTACCGAGAAGATTTTCTCACCAGCATGACCAAGACAGTGCACTCACGTGAAACACGGATTTCAAATAATCGCTCTGCATTTCAGTGCAATACAGAAGTTTAGAATGTATAATAATATCATTTCATGCAACAATCAAAAATCCTCTTCGAACTTTGTTAATTATTTTATTTACAAATATTATTATTGAAAACATTTGTTTTCATTCCCACTTACGTTTTACATTCAATAAGAAAGCAATAGCACGATATAAACTCAGCTACCGTCGAGTTAAAGTTTGGGTCCAATGTCGGATGGGAAAAAGAACGCAATACCAAATGTTCGTATGGCTGGTTTATCAGCACACAGCAGAAAACTTGCCGGAGCGGAGAGCCATAATTATTAAGGAAGCGATCGATATATCGAGGACTATATCGATTAAACGATACAGCCTTTTCCTCATTAATCAAAATCGCAAGTTCGAGGATATCGGAATAGGTGCCTTGTCATCGACCGCTCTCCTCCAGTCGAGAAACTTCGCCACGGACTCCACAACCAGCTCGACGCCTTGTAAGGCTCGCCACCCTACCTGTCTCCATGGGGATTCTTACTGCACTTCCCTGCCCTATCCATTTCGATTTTCGATTTCAAGGTGTTTATTCTGACAAGGTAAATAAAATACATAAGAAACTCAACAAAAAACACAACAAATAAATAGTAACAACACTGGTCGGTACTGGGAACTGTTTGGGAATTTTCCCCTTCAAGGCTCTGCTGCATTCACTGGATTCACTGAAATTGTTTTCTTTGCACCTTGCAGAATGCATGCCCCATCAACTCCAGGAGGAGAACAGGGCAAACTTAAATATAAGGTCTAGTAGTTGAGAAAGAGAACAGGATGTGATAGATCTCATTATCCAAAGGCCCAATACGTCTCATCGAAATGTAGAGTAGTTCCATTTCCCTCTATGGCTTGGTTCCAAAATTAATCGATTTTTTTAATTATAATAATATACGAACTTTAATATTAGCCCTTGTAAAGCCTGAGGGCCATATTCATAATTTCAACTACAGTCTTACGTCTGCTGCTTTTGTCCTAATATCCCTAGAACGAGTCCCTGCAAAGGACGTGGGATAAGGACGTGCAGGGACAATTTGAGAGGAATAATATCGAGCGAAATGTAAAAACATTCGAGTGAGTCCTTAGTTACTTACGGGAATCAATCTCGAGCAATTCGATCACACACACACACACACTCTGGTTTGATTCTAAGACGCATTTATGTGTTTTCACCTCGATTTAAAAGGGATTTAATTTTTTTCTTGATGCATTTCTTATTTCTTTCCGTACAAATACGCAAATGTTAAGCAATTTTTTTTTTAATTTTTCCATTACGCTACGGAAATATCTTTGCAGTGGTCAGTGCAGATAAAAGATAGTCTTTCTAGCCGGGAATGCTCTGGCTCAGGTTGAAGGAGAAGCCAAATGCATTTGCTGACGACGAGGGAACCATTGACGTATACGACATATTTCAATAGTTCGCGAGGTTAGGAAGTGGGAGGCAAACCTGGATTGGACGCCGCGCCGATATGCATGAACACTGGAACCCACGAAGTGTTTCAGAACACGGTGGCAGTTTAATCAAGAACTCAGTGTTAGGGCATTTCAAAAAATAAAACAACATAGGCATAGTCATTAATTGGCGCTGGTATTTTCTCGTACTAATAATCCAGGAGCCGACAATTTAAATTTTAACTGCGCTCGTTTATACTTGAGACTGTATCCTTTCCTGGAAATAAGACGTTTATGAAAACTATATAAATCTAATCTTTCAAATTACCATCATTAAAGACTCATGGGCATGAGTTAGAATGGTGCAAGTGATAATTGAGTTTATAGGTGTTAAATGCTGCGAAGAAAACTCGTTGACCTGCTTTCTCTCAAAGTTAATTTCAAGTAGTGAACGAAGCGTAATTATAGCATTCATTTCTTGAACCTAGCAATCATACCAGATCCAATTATCAGTTTAATGAACAGTAAAAACCCCCGCCATTATGGTACGAGTAAATCCATGTCCATTGCACGCTTTGCATTTTAAGAGCCATGGCCTTGGAAGGCATCACTTGCATTCGGCATGGTGGAAATAATGGACATATCTTTGAAGAATTTTATGTTTAGAATGTTACTACATTGTTTTCCTTTATCTGACCTCCATGGAAGGAAAAAAATTACGATTAATACATCCTTCCCATATAAATCACCAAAATGTACCTCTTAAAATGGCAGTCGTAATGAACGAGCAACATCTAGCGTGAGGCTTGATGTTATGGTCCAGCCAGAGTTAGTTGGAGGTCGCGAAATATTATTGAGGTCATCAGTGTAAATATCGTCTTGGAATTTATGTAAGAAATTAAGTCTGAATTTCAACCTAGGGCCTGACAATGATTCTCATTTTAGTTCATCTAATAGACTGGTGGCCTCACTTTGGCGCCCGTCGCTGATATCCCGACAGTTGATGGCTTCACTGCTACCGCCCGACCTCCGCTGTGTGGGCGTCCTTTGTTTGTGGCGGAGGCGCCGCCGCTTGGCGCCCCCAGCGCCCTGGCGGGTTCCGCTCCCTGGAAAGCGTTCGAGATTAACGCCCCCCGGAGACAGTAATTAATCGTCCAGCAGGGAGCCTGTCCGGAGGAAATGGGAAAGTGTTCAAAACTCGAGAAGGATCAAGATGGATGACCGGACGTTAAACCACTTCACACGCGTCAAGTTTGTTTTATAACGGCTTTAAGCTTTTACAACATTTACGGGTCGTAAACGACAATCAGTTAAACTTCTTTCAGCCAATGTATTTCAATTTATTACGGCAATGACGGGGAATTTTTTTAAGTGTTTTCTTTCTAGTTGATAGATAAACCCCAATCCGAGATTTCTCCTATGTACAAACAGTCTCCTTTGGTGTGAACCTATTACATATTAATTTTCAGCCCCAGAAACTTTAATGGCGACATTAACAAGAAGTGAATTATTGTAATTTTCCACACTCATTATTTTACGCATACATTTGCACGTCATTATAAAGAGGTTCAGTTAAACCCAGCAGATGTCTCTGTCATGTCTATACCCTGACCGGGGTTGAGCGGTATATGAAGAAGGGAGTAAGGGATGGGTGTTTACACGCTTGCATCTACCTTTACATGTATTTCTATATATTCATCTACGTAATACCCCGCGAGCCACCACGAGGGTGTATGGTACGGGGTGCAGATCACCAAACATGAACATTTGACATGCAACTAGGATACTACATGGAAATATGCTGGTATACATAGGATACATAGTTAGGGGCATAGGGCGGGGTCAAAGATTTGGCCGATTGTTAATATGCATAAACTCCACATAATCAGCTCGTGAACGATTACTTTTATACAATGACGGTGTTGAAGTTTCCCTTCACGCTATGAAAATTTCCATAAAATTCGCCGAGAGTGTTTTATAATACGCATGGAATATCCACAGCCTTCAGGATATTTCTCCGTTACAAACGAAAGTGAAATGTCCGGAAATAAGAGCGAGAGATACTTTATACATTCTCACCACTAAACCGTTCTCCAGTTTCTAGCGAAAAACGCTATCCAAAGACGATCCAATCTTTGTTGAAAAATGAGTCCTATAAATCCCAATAGACGTAGCATAAGCAACGTTTGGCGCATAATAATCTTGGCTTAGATAGGTAGTACGTGCAGGTAAATTTATTGCGCATATTTAGTGTATGCTTGGTGATCTTCACCCCCCTGCCACACACCCTCGTGATGGCTCGCAGGGTATTACGTAGATGTAGATATGACTCTCCTATAAATTGCGTGAAACGAAAAATCCCACAGGATTCCAAATGAAGAATTCCTTAAGATTCGTGTTAAGTTAACATCATAAACACCAATCGCGGCCACATTGTAAACAATTGCAGCCAAGAGTAACATCAATGTCCTTACTTATAGACCTGGTACTCGACATGTATGTGGACGAAAGGTATTCTTATGCCGCTTTATTCCGCTACAATAAGTTCGGCATGTCATTTTTACAATTCCACAATCATTCTATATGGAGCGAGATGTAGGCAGCTCTATTTGGAGAGCGATATTATATGCTTGACTTATATTAATTTTCCTTTCGCACACTTAATGTTTTAGCTCTGCTATCTCCTTCTTTGGAATTTCACGCAACGTCCCACCATGATTTCTCTGTCAACACCTGTTTAACTGAGAGCACAGCGCAGGATCTGTTGTAATGTAAGCCAGAGGTCTGCCGCTTTGGAGAGGGTTCGACAAGAAATCTCATTAAGGCATCAACAGCTCCTGTCTCGCTGGAGAAGGTCGGCCCTGCCATTGCTTAAAAGTCACATCAAAGGCGGGTGAAATCGGTGTTTTCAATGCATTTTCCGTAGGAATTGTGAACTTCCAACAAGGAAATCCATGCGGAAACAAGAACCGTTTTGTATCAAGAAACTTAATCACACTAAGTTTTTCTTTATTTCATATTACTATTTTTGTCAATAAAAGCAAAGCATAGGTATAATATTCACAACTTGCAACATTTATAAAATTACATGGATGGTCATTTTGGACAACTGGCCATAAATTCCGGAGTCATCATATTAATGAGGTTTTAGCATGACTTCTTAATCTGCTACATTCATTTTTCAATAGATCCCTGACCGGCTGAAGGAGTATTAAGATTCAGGTGATCTTTCAATTTAAAATATCGTATAAGGCGGCAAAATAATTAATCTCAAATTTCGCTTTTCCGTAAAGTACAGCCAGGAGCAATTGCGGCACATGTATTGTTGATGCTTTCGCCTTAGTTAGTGACATGGCGTAAAAAAAAAATTTCTGAAGACACTCGCGAATTCCGCATGAATTTCCACCGTAGATCTCCAATTCTCAACCAAACAAGATGGTTCCCCGGGAAGTTAAAACGAGACGCAGGTCGATTCGTAGCTTTTCTTTAGCAATCTTCACTCTTTCGTCATAAAATACATTTCATCAACAGAAGATCATCATAATCAGGTCGTATTGTACTGAGCTGAAAACTATCGTCATTTTTCAAACGAGATATTGCATACTCGTTTCTTGGAATCGGAACCTTAAAAACATTTTGCAATGAAGTTTCGTCAATTCCTTTACCTGCTGAAGAAGCGTATTTTGTCTCATTCAAACTGTGGTTTCCGTTAAAATCAGCCTGTTGGGGGACAGGTAATTTCCAAAGATACTGAAAAACGTGGGTGTAGGATAAAAACTCACATAGGATAAAGAATATAGAATCAGACATGTATCCATCGCGAATCAGGCAGTATAAACTAGGAAATTCTTCTTTCCCATACTCTCAAGTGGAGTGCTGACAGGAATCTTCGCCCAGTATCTTTTACTGGCAACAGAAGAATGTTTACGAGAAGATAAAATCGACACCGAACAAGCTTAATCCATCAGGATTGAAAATGATTTTGCACTATGAGTCGCAATGAAACCGAAGCTATAAAAAGTCTCGCGCTCCATTTCAATATCACTAAACTCCCTCTCTCCTTGTCGATATTTAAACGCGCTTACGCGCTAATGCTTTCCTGAGTGGCAATCCGACTCCAATCCAATCCGAGAGGTTCTCTGATTGGCAATCATCGGTTGTTTGGTTGCCCGGGGCGACAGCTCCAATAACAGCTGCCTCGCGTAGAGCAGCGATCGCCAGGTAAATGAGTGGTATACTTCTTTGGAATGAAGCCACCAATATCACCACCATGGCCATATCCTTCAATACTTCACGAGGTATGGGTCTCATATTCTCAGCAACGTACGATTATATGTTTTTTATTATCCAGCCGAGTCGGTGTCTACGAACGCAACATGTTGAGTTGTAGTTCTCTGAGCTTTGTCAGAAAGGAGAGCTTCAAAAATACTTTAATTTCCAAAGCTCAAGATTGTATTTGCCCAAACAACAAACGGCATAGAATTCTGTAGACCAATTTCCGAAATTCTCAGTCCTCGCAGTAAACACACCCAGGCCGGAAATGATTACTGTGCACCAGATCTTTCTGGGAGCCGCCCGCAGGTAGCGGGGAGCAGGAAAGGCACTGTTAACCCTCGAGTGTGAATTTCTCTCACGATTGAGTTCAGTTCTCGATGGATTCCACCCTCTCTTGGAACAATAAGCATCGAGGTGAACTCTGTCATCTTAGAGCCACATCTCTGTTCTATTTCCCAAACCTCCTCAAAAACAGGATCGCTAGAATAAACAGGTTCCCTTAACCGGGGTTGTTTGCGAATCATGGAAAGGCCACTTCACAGAAGAATCATGGTCCAGTCTACCAGAGTAAGTTGGAGTTCGCAAAAATATTTCAACTTCATTGGAGAAAAAAATCATCCTGGAATTTTTTAAAAGATTAGGTTTTAATTTCAACCTACCATCTGGCAATGACTCCCATTTTTGTTCATCTAATGGATTGTAAACGCTAATATAGTCATCATACCGTCCCTTTACAAATATTTTCGATCTTCGCTGCACACGTTTGAGTTCATTATTTAGGCCTATTTTGCCCATATGATGGCATCGTATTCCAAATTAGGTCTAACACGGAAAAAATAGTTAATTTCTCGTACTCTTTGAGTTCTCGAGAGCCGTTCTTTTTCCTAAAAATCATTACCGCACATTTTTGTCAAATTAAATTATAATTGTCATGTCTCATACCATTATTCAATTGCTTTTAGGTCATCATTGTGAAAGAGAATAAATACTTAAATATGAAGAGATAAGAACTCAGTGGAGAGCTGCGTCAAACCAATCCTAGGATTGATGATGTAGGTTATTTAAATATTCTTTGAGCATAGAATTCCCTTGCCTAGTTTGATACGACATATGGGGTGGAAGGAATCGACACGACCCTTTTCAGGGATTCAACGACCCTAGCTCCCCTGGGAAGTCCTTTCCCTCCCTTCCGGTTACCACGCTAAAACCGAAACGATCGAACTTTGGTTTTAAAGGTATAAAGGGGCCGGATAATATCAGAAATAAGTGGGACTAGGCAATAGTAAAGAAGAAGTGTGAGATTGAGTCGACTGGCTTTTGGCATTGCGTAAATTCATTTTTCCCTGTATCAACCTCCCCACTTAAGCTCAAACCAGGAAAAGCGAAGCTTTCACCGCAAAAATCCTTCACTTCAAGACTTGTAGTAGGAAGGTAATCTTCGGAGAGCTGGGATAATTTTCTCCTTGGACTAATTTTTTTTAAAGACTTCTTTCAATACTCTGCGAAAACTCTCCCCCGGGATAGTTAAACGTTTTGTGGCGTGATACGTGGAAAATAATCTTTTTCATAACCGACAACTGGTACAAAACTACTTTGTCACCTTCTTTGCGAAATGCAGCCTGAGACTAATAGGTAGACCGTGAATAAGCTCATATCAAGCAGGTTGAAATTAGATCTTGAGAAAAGGTTGAAAAAATCGAATATTGGGGTCAGCGAGAGTAGATAAATGGGAAAGTAGCAATTTCCATATTAATGAATTGGTACGATTAGACCGATAGTGTGGATTTTGCACGTGAAATGCTACTTATTCCGCGGATCAATCCATACACAAATGCCAGAGTATGTTCGGATACGGACAGGCAACAGTTATTCATTCAGGGTATCCTTCTTTCATAACATACTCTAAAATTTATGTAAGAGTTAGCACATATGATACCACAAAAACCAATGTTTTTCCCGATAACACCTTTTTCACTTAAATGTCATTACATATTGTAAATTTCAAAATGCAAGGGTCGTTATTGCTTTGTTCCGTTGTGATAGGATAATATATTTAAAAGCACAGTGCGACATTAGGCCGTAATAGTACCTAAAAGTGGCTTCGGCTACTTTCATCCTCCTCATAGTTTGAATAACGGTAAATATATCCGGTACGAGTGTAGCAATGGAAAACATTGGTAGCTGCAGGTTGGTATAAGGACTTAAAGCTAACCCAACTAACAGCATGTTATTGCATGTATGCTTTGCTATTTTTATCTTTTTTTAAATAGCGTAGTTTGGAACAGTACCTATACAAGTACTAATCCTTTTTTATGCATGATATGTAGTGCATGTTTGGTGAGAGTTCACCCCCTGCCACACACCTTTATGGTGGCTTGCAGGTTATTATGTAGATTTAGATGTAGTTTTTTTGCGACTTTCTCAAACGGCATTTCTCTGATTGTCGGGAATGCTCGAAGGAAGGAGATCGACTCTAGTTTTGAAACATTCTGCGACACAGTAAGATGCATCATAGTTCAACAAACTGCTGTGCCTCTTGTGAATCGTATCTTCTGGCCAGGAAACACGGGGAAGGTGGAGTCGCTTTGCCACCCCTACTACTTGGAGACGCGTCCAAGGGTGGCGACACTGTCGTTCCCCTCGCTTATTCCCCGAGGGAAGGCGTCGACCCGAGACGCCCTCTGATCTTGTTTCCGCTCCGAGGGGCAAGAAGGGCGGTCTCATTAATAAGGGTCACCGCGAGGGGCTCTGCCACCGCCAGCGGACAAATGAAGCGCGACGCCCACCTTATCCATCTGATGCCCCGTTTTCACGACTATTAGTAAATATATGGATGATTTTTCGGGATTTAGGTCATTTTTAATAATAAATTAAAATTTATTATTAAAAAATTCTAATTAAGTAAAATATATAACAATTTAATACATCGAAATTAAAAAATTATAACATATAGACCTTAGCAACCAATTTGTAAACAGATTCAATAATTGAACTTAAGGTATGTAAAATTTATTCCCATTTTTAGCCCTGAAGAAGGAAAAATACAATTTCCGAAACGTCGGCCAAAAGTTAAATAGTTTTCATTTTTCAAAAAAAAAGACCTAAACTCCCGAAAAATCATCCATATATTTTATAATAAAGAGGTCTGGAATTCAACTTACAACTATTAGTGTAGGTAGCCACGCGCGTAGATACGCGTGTAACCAGAAAACTCCGTGGGAACGCACGTAAGTAACATCGTAACTCGTAGTTCGCAACGCTGCCAACTAACACTGTTTAGGCGCTAGAGGCGGGTAGGAAACTAGGAAAGGCGAATCACGGTAGTCTACAAAGTTGAAGAAAATGATGTGTCAGCCGCATATTGATGAAGAAGTTCTATTATTTTTTAAACTGCGAAAACGAGAAGAATGTGCTGGAGTTCTGATTGTATTTGTAAGCGTAAATGCATGCTTGCAACATGCTCAGTACAACAACCAAAGGAGGGCAGCACTGAGTCACGATGGTAGTGGAAATGCACCGCGCGTAGTTACGCTCGTAGCTCCACTAGTAGTGGATGCCCACGCGCACCAATCCTGTCCTCCATACATTTCTGTATTAAGAAATAGAGAGCTTTAGTTCCCCCGGACAAGTGTCTTCCAGTCTTACTTCGAAATCAGTCCACCCAACTTGGTCATATATCTTTTATGAGCTCAAGATTTGTACATATTTCGGGAAATTAGCAAAGGATTCCTATCGACAATTATTTCTAATCCTTCGAGTGTCAATTTGTGGAATTGCATAACATCAATAAAGCTAGATGTACTTTCCACAAAGATGTTTTTTAAAACCCAACGCTTTCTTCAGGCCATTCTGTCGTAAGACAGGCCAATAAGTCTTCCCGTCTTCTTTTTAGAGTTTTCAGCAGACTTCACTTTTCTCCCACTCTTCTTAAGACTCTTTCGTGTTGACACTCCGTTGATCCATTTTATATTCATCATTCTTCGGTAGCACCACTTTTCAAATGTTTTCAGTCTTGACTTCTCCGCAGCTGTTATCGTCCATGCTTCGTTGCCATGTAACAGCATGCTCCAGATGTATGCTCTAACGAAATCTTTCTTAACATCCACGCTTGTATTTGCAGCTGTAAGCAGAATCCTCTATTAGTAATACGCCTTTTGTTCCTGGGAAATTCTTCTGACAATTTCTTTCTTACTTTGTCCATCGCTGGTTACTCGGCTTCTGAATTATCAGTAGTCTTTCACCTCCGCAAGATTTTGTTTTCCTAGTTTAACATTGTTTTTTCCATATTTCCTAGTGTCTTCTTTAAATCTCCTTCTGTTTCTGCCTTCGGCGAATCGCCGTATGTTAATTTTTTCCCCGTGGATATTCACTCCCAGAGACTTTTCTTTGACTTCTTGAATGTCTCTCTCGATGTAGACATTGAAAAATACTGGAGACAGTGCACAGCCTTGTCTCACTCCCTTCTTTATTCTTGCTTCTCTGCTACTGGATCCTGATTTGATTACAGCCTCCTGTTTTTACACTAGTTATAGATAACCCTTCGGTCATTATATATATCATCATCATCGGTCAACAATCCTTGGATTGCAGTATATTTCAAGCCTGCCGCATGAATGGCGGTGAAATTCACAATAATTGCCACGTGAATAAATTCACCTGGACCGGGAATCGAACCACGGACCTTTGTTTTTCCGGGCCACTGCGCAGACCACTACGCTACCCAGGATCCCTAATTCGCATGGCAATTTTACCGAGGTTCAAGGTATGTACCTTATAGTACTACCGAGTACTCGGTACTAGTTCAAGGTACTAGTACCTTGTACTCGGTACCTTCTAGTACCTTGAACCTCGATAAAATTTCCATGCGAATTTAGGACCCTGGGTAGCGTAGTGGTCTGCGCAGCGGCCCGGAAAGCCAAAGGTCCGTGGTTCGATTCCCGGTCCAGGTGAATTTTATCGCATGGCAATTATTGTGAATCCTTGGATTGGTTTGACGCAGCCCTCCACTCGATTCTTCCATCGGCCAACCACTTCATATTGACGTACATACATTGCATATATGACACTCCAATTTCTCTCAGAATCTTCAGCTTCAAGTTCCGATCCAATCCTGAAGACGTCTCGTAATAACACCAATACATATATACACAAACGCAACCTTGGAGAGCAACGTTCTCTTCCTCCTCTCCCGTCGTCTGCCGCACCACTGGCCATCCGCCCCACATCTTGCTGTCCGGGCCAAGAAGTCCTTTCCTCCTCCCGAAGACGGTCGACCGACCGACATCTCCTTCGAAGCGGAACACGCCTCGACACGGTTCGTGCTCAGCAAGGGGGGGGAGGGAAGGAGGGAGGGGAAGGGGGGGGGCGCTTACTTCTCTCAAGGGTCACGGCGAAGCGGCGGTCCGTCGAATGTAAATTACTCCACTTCGAATCACATTTTGAGAATATTTCGTCAGTCACTGAACGGGTAGCCGATTGGGTATCTTCCTATTATTTTTTCATTGGCTTGATCAAAAGTTTATAACACTGGAGTTCATATTTAAGCCGTTGATTTTAAAATGACGTTAAACACTTTTCCTCTTCAATTAAATAGAGAAAAAAAATCAACGCGTGACACTCTTTCCTCTCCTTGCCACCAGGTGGTGCAGCATACGCTTCCAAGCAGACGGTGCACTTCGTTAAATCCTATTAACCAAGTATCCGAGTTACATTTATTCATTCAATTTTTTATAATTTACTTTTATTGATTCAATGCAAATAATGTAGTCAGTTTATTCATTTTAAAACCATTAGTATTCATTTTATTAACCGTGCTGTGAAGATGGCCCAAAATCGCGTGAAGTTCACACTATGGTTCGCAGGAGCAGAGGACTATTAGTAGAGTGTCCTCTAGTCCTTAGTATTAACACGACAGTTGATACAAAAGTTAACGGAGGGGACTCTTCGAACCTTCATATTTTTCATAGAATATTTTTTAGGTAGTACATATTCACTAAATCTTAGGGGCTCTGAAATATAATGGTACGTTCAGGGGGGTTATTTTGTAATCTCACTTTAGTGAGAATACGTCATAAAATGTCACTTTCTCGTAGTTAAACTCCGCCATCCAGGCGGCGTGACCATCTTCGGAGCTCAATCGGTGAACTGCCGGTCATGTGCTGGTCTTTTAGACGATTCATCCGATCTGATCCGTATCTTTCAACTCTTGATCCATTTCATTATCTCCGCCTGCCATTAGTTCCCATCTCATCTTCGTAAAGAACGTGAAATGGAGCCACCATCGTTTCCACTTGAAGCTTGAGTTGGAAAAAAAGCAAGAGCGAGAATGATACAAATTATTTTAAATTGTATTTTTGGAATTTGCACAACATTTATTTATTCAAAGTAGACGAGATTGGCAACAGATAGCGCTACAGACAGAATCTTCGACATCAAAGCTTCGACCGCAAAGAGTCATTAAAAAGATGAAATTACAAAATAACCCCCCGGAAGACGAATATTTTCCTATGCATCGCTTCGTAAACTACATACATGTTACGTCAGCAACATGTCAGCGCATCCCGCCATTTCTTAGCTTGTTCAAATGAACTTAAAATTATTATTTAATTCTCTAGTAAACTGGGATTTCTCATTCTAAATTTTTTGCTCAAATGAATGCATTTCTGGAGGGGCACGAATCGCAATTGATGAATTCTGTTTTTTTTTTATAAAGAAGGAAACTACCCTATTCTTCAAAAATGTCACGAATTGGAACTTGTAATTCTGAACTCCGTCGTGTTGAATTCGCTTTACGCATTGTTATGGCTTTAATGGGCTCTTGAAAATTAAATTTCCTTGAGAGGAAGAATGACATTTCAGAGAAAGTGGATGGAAACTGGAGGAAAATGTGCGAAAAGACTCGGGGGGTAGTTATTCTCCCGCGGAAATAATTATTCTGCCAACTGCCGACGGGAAAAATGATTTAATATCTTCAACAGCAGCGCAAAAGAAATGAAACAGGCAAGACGCCAGAGAGCCGTAAATCGCCGCGAGCAGCACTTCAGCACAATTCAGGCGACCACCGCTGCAGAGGTAGCCGAGGCCGACGCTTGGTAGTAAGGAGCAGCTGTCCATGATGCAACACACGACCTTTTTCACCCTTCTACCCGAGTCTACTCGACTTTATCCACCGATGCCTTAAATGTAACAAATACTGTAACCACATGCATAGTCTCTCGATCTTATCGCTGTATTTAAAAATTCGGGACCTATCTTAGAATTCAGGTTACCTAAGCCGCTGCTGCTAAATTATTATTGAATTATACTAAAATATTATTATTAGTGTGTAGTAAATAGTAGATTCTTTTTCCAGATAGCTCCGCTGCGAGTCTAAGGGAGAGAGATAGTTAGAGTTAGATTAGGATGACTCCCATTAGGTCAATTGTCAACCTCTTCCGTGACTCACCCGATAGCGAGCCCTTGAGGGCTCGAGTCGATGAGCTCGAGAAGACGGTGGATAGTCTTCGCTCTCTCGTGAAACGGCTGGTGACTACGTTGGAACGGTCGAGGGGGAGTGGGGGTCGGCCAAGGCCTTCCGCACGCGTTGGTGCGGGGGCGAGCCCTTACACTGGCGTGGGTTGGAGGGTTGAGGACGTTCCCCGCACACCCGAGCCTCTAGCGGAGCCTACCTCCGAATCCGGGGGAGAGTGGGAAGTGGTCCGTAGGAGGAGTCGTGGGGTCACACTACACAAACGGGGAAATGCAGAGGCAGAGGCTGAGCCTTTCCCCGTTAGTAATAGGTTCGATGGGCTGGCGGAGGTCGGCGCATCGAACGCTCCGCCTCCGGAGACTTCGCCGACTGGGAGTCGGGAGGGAAGGGAGGGAGTATTAGTGATAGGTAGCTCCAATGTCCGCCGAGTAGCGGACTCGATGCGTGCCAGGGCCCGTCGGGAAGGAGGTGGTGAATCCCGAGGGAAAGGTGACGAAGAACGGGTACGTTCCTGGTGTATACCAGGAGGTACGGTGCCCCAGGTGACGAAGGCGTTGAAAGCAACGGTCAGTGCCACTAACTGCTCCAAGCTGCACGTAGTCGCCCATGTCGGCACTAACGACGCCGCGAAACGGGGGTCCGAGGATGTAATGGATTCCGTAAGGGATCTATGCACCGAGTTCCACCGTGTTCGTGGAGGTCTGGGTATCGATATGAGGCTGACTATATGTAGCTTGGTACCTAGGACGGATCGGGGGTCGATGGTTTGGAGCCGAGTTTTAGGCATAAACCGGAGACTCCGTGAAGTCTGTGGGAGCGAGGGAGCTGAGTTTTTGGACCTCGGGCCGGAGCTGGAAACGTGTCGGGTGCCCCTGAATCGCTCGGGTGTCCACTACACGGACGAGGCATCGTCTAAGGTAGCGAGTAGGATACTGGAGCATACACGTAGGGTTTAGCTCAGGTGGTAGCCCAGAGTGCAGGTCAATCCGCGGGGGAAAAATCGTGCAAGAATTTGACAGAACATGCAGAGTAGTTTTAGAAGGTCAGAGAAAAACACATGGAGAGAACGAACATGATAATTCATCAAAGGTAAGAGGTAGACCAAATAGTTTGTCCGTCAAAAAATTATCGAGGAAAATTTTAGTTGGAAAGGAGCACCAAGAGAGAAACAGATTGGAAGAAAAAATTTCAGTGATAGTAGTGAATTGTCGTAGTATAAGAAATAAAGTAGCAGAATTTCACCACCTCATTAAGAGTACTAATGCAGATATAATCGTAGGTACAGAAAGCTGGCTTTCGAAGGACATATCAGATCATGAAGTATTTCCGAAGTGTTTTACAGTATACAGAAAGGATAGAGTAAGCAGAAACGGAGGAGGAGTTTTCATAGCTGTGAAGGACCCGTATGTCAGTAGAAGAGAACTTATTTCAGAGCGAAATGTAGAAAGTATTTGGTGTTCCGTTAAAAGTAAAAGTAGTAACGCAAAAAAGATATATGTAGGTGCATATTACAGGCCACCGGACGCAGACGTCAATTCTATAATAGAGCTAGAGTCAGAGATACGCACATTACTTTCTGGGAAGAATGATAGAGGAATAATAGTAGGCGGAGATTTCAATCTCCCCTCGATAGACTGGAATACGTGTAGTTTCATTGCAGGAGGTAAGGATAAGGAACATTGCGAATCACTGTTGAACACCTTTACGACACATTCTCTACAACAGCTAGTAACAGAGCCGACCAGGGGTAACAACATTCTAGACTTATTAGCAACAAATATACCCGAGAGAGTTCTAAATACAGTTACAGACACAGGAATTAGTGACCATAAAATAGTGCATGCGAAATTTATTGTAGGCGTTGAAAGACATTATAAACCAAGGAGGAGGGTGTACTTATTTGGCAAGGCAAATTACGACGGTATGAAAGAGGAATTAAGGGAAGCGTTTACTGTATTCAGCGAACAAAGCAAAGGATTAAATACAGAGGATTCGTGGAGAGAATTTCTTGAGGTCACCCGTAACGCAGTTCATAAATACATACCAAGTAAATATATTAGTGATAATACAGAGCCAAGGTGGTATAACGCGGAGGTTAGGAAATCACTAAAGCGACAAAGGGTATGCCACGCTAAGATGAAAAATGCCAGACGGGGTCTATCGGTAGAGGAAAAAAATGAGCTAGTTCAAAACTATAAAAAATCGAGAGCATTAGCAAGGAAATCATGTCGGCAAGCGTTATCACATTTCAAGAGCAAGATGTTAGGAGAATATTTAGATAGCAATCCTAAAGCGTTTTGGTCATATGTGAGAGAGCTTCAGGGAAATAAGTCCACAGTGCACACACTTAAAAATGATAAAGGAATCAGAGTCACCAGCAGTGTAGAAAAAGCCAACACTTTAAACACCTTCTTCCAAAGTGTATTCAACTCATCGTCACAAAACGCAGTGGAACCACCGCCGAACACTTTCAGTGAGCAAATGCCCGAAATAAACATTTCATGTCGCGGAATAGAGCAGCAGTTAAAAAGCATAAGTAAAAACAAAGCACCAGGTCCCGATCAAATTCCTTCCAGAGTTTATAAAACATTAGCTTCTGAAATAGCCCCCTATCTAGAAATAATATTCAATAAAACACTAAAGAACCACACAGTACCCAAGGATTGGAAAGTAGCTAACATTACACCTATATTTAAAAGCGGTGATAGGGAAGAACCTAGTAACTACAGACCCATTTCACTCACGTCAATCTCTTGTAAGATATTTGAGCACATAGTAGTCAGTTCGATCATGGGGCATTTGGATAGTCAGGGATTACTCATAAACAGCCAGCATGGGTTCCGGAAAGGTAGATCTTGCGAGACACAATTAGCTTTATTCGTACACGATATTTTAGTCCACGGCGAAAGCAGTACTGAAGTTGATGCGATATTTTTAGATTTTAAAAAGGCTTTCGATAAAGTTCCTCATGACAAATTAATCTTGAAGTTAGAGAGTTTTGGTATAAATAAAGACGTTGTATGTTGGGTAAAAGAATTCTTAAGTGGGCGAGAGCAGAGGGTTGTCATAGATGGTATCATGTCGGACACAATCGAAGTCACATCGGGAGTTCCCCAGGGTAGCGTAGTAGGTCCGCTTCTATTTCTTTTATACATAAACGATTTGGGTACCGTAGTTAGTAGTAACCTTAGACTTTTTGCAGACGATGCGGTGGTGTACAGGGGTATATCAAACGAAGAGGACATGAAATCACTTAGCAAGGATTTAGATGCAATTGAAGAGTGGTGCGACAAATGGCAGTTAGAACTCAACCTTAAAAAGTGTGTAGCTATCAATTTTTGGAGGAGGAATAATTCGATAGAGCGATCCTATAGAATTAATAACACGAAGATCGAAAACGTTGAAACCGTAAGATATTTAGGTGTAACAATCACTAAAGATTTATCGTGGGGAAGACACATAAGGGAAATATGCGGCCGAGCGAAGAGAAAGCTAGGATTTATAAAAAGAGTACTTGGGAAATGTGATGAGAAGACAAAAGAGCGATGCTACTTTTCACTAGTTAGGCCCCACCTTGAGTATGCAGCCAGTGTATGGGATCCTAATGAATTAGGTTTGATGAGAGAACTAGACAGTGTGCAGCGTAGAGCAGCTAGGTTCGTCAAAAGGTGTTACGATAGGTTGAGTAGTGTATCAGAATTAATACAAGAATTAGGGTGGGAATCATTATCAGAGCGTAGATTAAAGTTCAGATTTAATCTATTGCAGAAATTTCAATCGGATAGCTTTACTGAAGATGTTAGGCACATATTGAAAACACCAGCGTATTATGCTAGATTCGACCAGATAAATAAGATTAGAGAGATAGATTGTCGTACAGATAGTTTCAAAATGGCATTTTCCCCCGTACTATAAGAGAACAGAATAGGCAGCATAGGAAAGGGATAGGTAGGGGAAATATTTTAGAGTATTCTGTAGTGCATGATGCATGTATTAACCCCTCAAATACTATAGATACTAACAATCTAGTTGCATGAGACCCTTTAGTTGCTTGCTTGCATGCTAGTAGTGAATGCTTGGTGACCTTCACCCCCTGCCACACACCCTCGCGGTGGCTTGCAGGGTATCGTGTAGATGTAGATGTAGATGTAAATTATGGTGTGCAGCGTAGAGCAGCTAGGTTCGTTAAAAGGTGTTACGATAGGTTGAGTAGCGTTTCAGAATTAATAAAAGAATTAGGGTGGGAATCATTATCAGAGCGTAGGTTAAAGTACAGATTAAATCTATTAGAGAAATTTCTATCGGATAGCTTTACTGAAGATGTTCGGCACATATTAAAAAAACCAGCGTATTATGCTAGATTTAACCACAAAAATAAGATTAGAGAGATAGATTGTCGTACCGATAGATTCAAAATGACATTTTTCCCCCGTAATATAAGAAAACAGAATAGGCAGCATAGCAAAGGGATAGGTAGGGGAAATATTTTAGAGTATTCTGTAGTGCATGATGCATGTATTAACCCCTCAAATACCATAGATACTAACAATCTAGTTGCATGAGACACTTTAGTTGCTTGTTTGCATGCTTGGTGATCTTCACCCCCTGCCACTCACCCTCGCGGTGGGTTGCAGGGTATCGTGTAGATGTAGATGTATGGTATGTGCATGCATGGTGCACGACCTAAAAACGAAGTTTCATCGACCTTTAACGTGATAAAAGAAAACTATTACCTCGACCCCAGAAGGGTTGTGTTAGAAACAGTCGGGATTATCTCGAATAGGTAACCAAGGAGTCACGTGGTGTAAACACTAATAGTGCACAAATGGTGTGTTAAATCCCTCATTCCTTGTTTACACTTGCGTTTTATCTCATCTGGGAGCTCTACAGTCGATACAGATGAGAAAAACTCGAGTGAAAACAATTAATGATATTGTAATGCTCGATTCAGACACACCAAATTTGCAATCCATTCGTGTTTATACCACGTAACCCCTTGGTTACGTATTCGAGATCATCCCGACGGTTTCAAACACAACCCTTTATAAATTCATATTTGTATAAATTTTCCTTTCTCAAATACCAATATCCCTTGTTAAATAACACCCAACATGAACATGTAGATTCATACGGGATGAATAATATTTGCCACCAAAACTCCCTTGTCCATTCAACATTATTCCGAGTCGCTTATGTGACGCAATCCAAAGCACCAAATCTCTTCCATCGTTCAGATGCTCTCCGTGAAATCAAGTGTCCCCCTCGCTAGCCCTCTGCTTCTCTTCTGCTGTTAAAAAGGGACTTAAATCCTCAAAAAAATACATTCGGATCCTTTTCTTCTCAAATAAACGTCTGTTTTCCTAGCAACGTGGAACCTATACCGTGCAGTGACGTCAGAAGGCGTTTCAGGTCACGTGACTATCGTCAATATTCAGGAACATTTTGACGGCATTTAATAGTCTTTGTGATTAGCATAGAAAATATTGGCTTATATATTTGGCTTTGTGAGAGAATTTCTTATCAAGTATTGCATCAATACACAAGACAGCGGCGTCGGAAGTGGGGGGTAAGGGGGGGCATTCGCCCCCCCCCCCCGCCCACAGAATTTGCCCCGGGCCCTTGAGTAATGAGTCTTCATTAATAAACATTAAATTTCATTTGTTTCCAGCTTGCCTTTTCCCTTCTGACGCATATTCTACCATCTTCAAAAGCACTTTTAGCGGAATTCTAGTTTCTACCCCCTCCTATCCGCAAAAAAAATGCGGGCCCTTCTCTTGAGAACCGGGCCCTTTTCAAGGTTGGCCCCTGCCAGCGAAAATAGTTCCGACGCCACTGACACAAGAAACAAATTTCGTGAGTATTCCCCATTCTTCCCGGGAGCCACTGCGCCCTACTTTTGTCTCGTCCGCATTTCCATGGTCAGGTGCTATCCACCAGCCAGCCCATGAGTGTCGGCACAACATGAATGAAGCGGGAGGAGCGGCATTCGCCGATTAGAGGCGCGGTGCCGGCCGATCGCCGCTAGGGAATCACGCTCGCGTGCCGACGCAGTAATCAATTCACCGTTAAAGGGACGGGAGATGCTCTTCTCATCGGCCTATCCTCCTCACCGAAACACAGTTCCTTGGATTAGGTGACTGGCGGGTGATACCTACCGCATTAGGTACTCTCGCGCGCAAAATTATATTTTGAGTAACCATGGCACCGATTTCACATTTATCTACGCATGAATCTTATGTAATTAACCCCCTGCAAGCCACCAGAATGGTGTGTGGCACGGGGTGAAGATCACCAAACCTCCCTACTTACACGCAACTAAGAGCTGAAATACTACTATTTCAAGGAGACTTGTTAAGGTGCGTTTACACGTAGCAGTTGACTGCTATGACAGTTAACTGCTAACGACTGTTAACTTCACTCGCATGTGTAAACAGCAACTGCGATGCGAGTTCAGGTCGATACTGGACACATGTCGAACACTATCGATCCTAGTTCGAGCTATTAGCAAAGTTGAAGCCCGTCTACTTTCCAGCGGAAATGTATCCAACACAATCGTAACAATCGCCAACGGAAAGCAATACACGACGGAATTTGGATATAATAACAAGGATATCCCTCCCCAAATGAAATATTCTACACTTTAAAGAATGGGGACAAAAGACAATCGTCAATTGAATTTATTGCTTGGAGAATTTCATGAAAATTTAAGCATCAATGAATACTGAAATAAAACTTTTTATTTACCTGACAACGCCTAAATAGCGGCTTTAAGTTGCATAGAAGTTGGTGCAGACGCATCATAGCATTAGCGGTATATCGCGCATCTCGCCACTGTCATAGCAGTCAACTGCTACGTGTAAACGCACCTTTAGATATAAGAGTCATATGCAGTGGATGCAAACTTCTATACTTCTCCTGACCGGTAGAAAACACAAAGATGTGATACATAACTGTTAAGTAAAGAGACCCCGGAAGTTTATCAGTTTACTATGAGAACTGTAGCAGGTTGCAGCAATAAAGAAATTGCGCTACACTAGGAGAAAGTTTTGCATAGCCAAAGCCACAATTGCCGTAGGTGACCCACAGTTAGGCCAGAATATGGCCGTACTTTCTGTGTTGACTGGGGGTGAAGGATGAAAAAAGAGGAGAATTATGTAAATGTGAATAGGTTAGCTAAGCGGGAAGCAGCGTGAAACCAATCTCAGAATTTACGAATATGGATGATAATCTACCCAACTATTCCAATCCAAGAATACGTAAACGGTGACATTTTATTTTTCAATTAAATATTTTATGTGTAATAAGTTTCATGCGGATATCACATATTATCACTATTGAGATTAAAAATCCTAGGGCCATGTAGATTAAAACGCGTAACTTAATCATCATTTAGTTTATCGTCTGGCATCCACCGTGGTGTAACAAAAAACAGGTAACAAGGGACGTATTAAAAAGGCTAAAGGAACAAGAAGCATCTCCGTAATTTTCGACGACGCGGATGAGTGAGGAGTTTGGCCGTTAGGAAAGGCGGAGGAGGGGAAAAGGTAGGGGGGGGGGCAATGTGTAATCGGTACGAAGGAAGAGGAAATACTGGTTTCAGTGAGGGATGTACAACACACTTGAACACAGATCGGGTACTTGCTTACAAACTAATAAACGGATGTGGGGTCACCCAAGAATTCTAAATCGTATTTCAGGAGAGGAAGTGCCGTGGCAACCGAAATTGCTATCGCGCGTGCGCGGTGGCATGTTTCGGTGCACACAGGGTCATTCTCGTTGAAATCGCTAGTGGAACAAAGGCAGCCGTCTGCACACGGATTGAGACAGCTATGCTGACCATGAGGCCGGCTCTTTGGGTAGTTAAATTTATCTGGGAATTAAAACTGAAAATGGAAATAAAACTATCGTAGTTTCATTTAAGTGGTACGCATTGGAATTTGTAAATGGAAAAACATAGTTTTAATAGCTCATTCCACAGAGTATCAGGTGTTCGATAAAAACAATAGGTACTATTCGCAAATAGGACCTTAATAAATGTTCTCAGAAAATGCAAGCTCACTGCTCACACAAAACCAATCACAGCAATTGTGAGTTATTTTTTTTTAATTTCAATAGAGATGTAATTAATATTAACGTAAATTTTTATTGCTTTCACAAATGTGGTATGGCTATCAAAAAATGCAAGTTATAGAACGGACAGGTTCTTCCGTCTCACGCGTTTGACGACCCTTGATATTGATAATAATTAAGCAGAATTCCGATAAGAGTTACTTTATGTGCCCTATTGTTCTTGTTGCAAATTTTATGGAGAGGGATGAATGTGATGCGTTTTGGGAAAGGAGGACTTAGGTTCGTCAATGAATAGGGAAAAATCGTTGCAATATTCTCGAGGGTATTGTATGTAGTCTGAGGGAATAGTCTTTTCGGATTGATACAAAACATTGAACGACCTTGCAATAACGTGATCACCTCACAAAGCTATGCCTTGCCCTCGTGATACTTAATAAATCACGGCGGTAACATTTGGAAAGCTGGTAATGGTTCCGCGACAAAAAGCCCTCGCAAGGGATATCGTTCAATCTATTTCAATAGAGACGAGATGTAGGCCGGTCATTAATCGAGGTGATGAATGTGCCACTGCATGTCAGAAGGAAGGAGAGAGAGGGAGAGGCAATTTATTCACAAATAAAAGCAGCAAATGCATGCGAGAGAAAGGATGATAGAAAAAATATAATCCACCCAAGCGGAGCAGCTCACTTCATATTTTTTACGCCAAGAATTTCCGCGCGTATGCCGGGCAATCTTCAAGGGATCTCTTCCGAAGGCGGTCGAGTATGGCAACAATTCCAAGCATGCACTCACGTTTTCCTAGTCTACGTAATATCCTGTTCATAAACGGAGAAACAGGGCGTATTAATATTACGTAACATCACATTTGCAATTCTATGTGGGCGTCGGGGATTCATCGCAATTCCCAGGGTCCGACATCCTCTGAGTACTCCAACGGAATGGAGGACTTAACGCCCTCCGATCGTCAATTGAGCTGTTCCTCGAATCATCAAGGTCACATTTGGAAACCCTTCTGACGGTCTCACAAGCCACCTGCAGCGGAGACTCTGCATGTCTGCATCTACACAATTTCCTACAAGTCACCATAAAATCCTCCCTAGCACTTACAACATAAGGAATAATAAATTCAACAAACGTGGAATCTATTAAATATCTTGGAATAAGACTTCCACATGATCTTTCTTGGGTTTAACACATAAGTGAAATAATGGGTCAAGCTAATCGTAAACTGGGATTCATCACAAGAGTAATAAAATTGACAAATGTGATGATCATGTATGAGAAATTAGCTACTTTTCTCTTGTTGAACCTCATTTGGAATTCGCTCCCAGTATATGGGATCCGTACGATGTAGGCTTAAATAATGAGCTAAAACTTGTGCAGCGAAGATCGGCAAGATTTGTAAAGGGACGTTTAATAACTATATTGGTGTAACCAGTCCATTAAATAAAATAATATGGGAATCATTGTCAGATAGTAGGTTGAAATTTACACTTAAACTCTTAACTAAACTCCAAGACAATATTTTCACTGATGACGTTAAAAATATTTAGCGAACTCCAATTTACTGTAGTAGACTGGACCATAACCATAAAATGAGAGAAATTGATTGCCGAACTGAGATTCAAAATGTCCTTCTTTCCTAGTACAAATAGGGATACGAATAGCTGTAAATATATCCAATAATATAAGCGCAGGTGTAGCAATGGATAGCTATGTAGTAGCATGTTGGTATAAGGACTTTAAGCTAACCAAACTATTGCATGCTTGCTTGATTATTTTTTCTTTTTTTTAATTAAAGTTTAGATTTTATTATTACTATTTTTAGGCCGGATATGTAGTGCATGTTTGGTGATAATTCACCCCCAGCCAAACACCTTTATGTTGCAGGGTATTATGTAGATTTAGATACCTACCATTGATACACTTTTATGTATGGTCCTGCCTACCATAGCAAGTCGTATTTCGCTAAATACTTTTAGCGTCGTGAGTGAAAATATTGTCATCAATTTAGTTAATAGATTAAGTTTATGTTTTAATCTACAGTCTGGTAATTATTCCCCTTTTAGTTCATTGACTGAACAGGTTAGGCTAATACAATTATCATACTGTCCCTTAAAATATCTTGCCGATCTTCGCTGAACACGCTCCATTTCGTCATCTAAGCCAATTTCGATAGGATCCCATGCATAGCTGCTGGGAATTGTAGTGTTTAGGTGGTGCTACAGCAGCATCCAGGCCGGCTCTTTTCCACCCACCGCTGCTCACAGGCCTTCCGACGCCGCTGTTATAGCGCGAGGCGTTCGTCATTCTCTCGCTCTCGACCTCCACTCACATCAGGCTTGCTCTCACAATGCCGCCGGGCGCGCCCTCTGCAAATATTTGCGCATTGTTGGGCGGAGAGTGCCGCAAGGGAGGAGGAAGACGGGAGATATATTCAGACGGGCCATTATATTCGCCAATCGCTCGCGGAGAGCGTGCCAACGGAATCCGGGAAATCGCGGTGATTCACTGGAGAAGTATTCGGGGGGTTGGATGAGCGCGCCCTCCGGCTCGAAATTCTCGCTTCCCCACCATGGATGCGTCCTTATTCCTTGTGCTTTTCTCAAGGGATTTCCGGTTCGAGTTCCGGTTGAGGTTAATGATATTTTCTCCATGGAAAATCAGCTAATCCTTTCATCAGCGAGTGAAGTTATTGAGGTTTTGAGCCACCAATTCCTAATCCTTTAATGTTGATTTTAATAATTAAGATCAATAAAAATAAAACTGAGGCATTGGTATGAAGTAGGAGAGAAAAGCGAAAGCCAGCGATTAACTCTGAAAACAAAAGCGAAAGGGTACTGTTACCTGGGAAGTCGAATTACCAACGATGGACGAGGCAAGAAAGAAATAGCCAGCAGAACACACACACACACACTCAGTGATTCAACCCGAAGGTTGGTTTTGATAAGTGAGGATAGAGCTGACACCGGACTAAACCACATGCGTGTGAATTTCACACATTCAGGGTATAAGGGGAGGCAGTTCCTTTCCCTGGGCCACCTCGCACTCCGAGGATTTTTCGTTCGGGGGCTTCCAAAGGCTTCACCCGGATTTGAACCCGGGACCCTTCGATCAGTAGCCAAGAGCTCTACCCACTAGGCCACCACGCTCCTCAACGCCAACAGAAATCTACATCTACATAATACCCTGCAAGCCACCACGAGGGTGTGTGGCAGGGGATGATTTCTCACCAAACATGCACTACATATCATGCATTAAGAAGGAATAGTATTAATATAGTAGTCAGAACTACACTATTTAAAAAAGATAGAAATTGCAAAGCAAACATGCAAAAACATTCTGTTAGCAGGGTTAGCTTTAAGTACTCATGCCAACATGCAGCTACCAATGCTATTCATTGCTACTCTCTGATAGGACATATTTACCGTTATTCGTATCTCTAATTGTTCGAGGGAAAAAGGACATTTTGAATCTATCAGTTCGGCAATCAATTTCTCTAATTTTATGAATATGGTCCAGTCTGCCATAGTAAGTTGGGGTTCGTAAAATATTTTTAACTTCATCACTGAAAATATTGCCTTGGACTTTATTTAAGAGATTAAGTCTAAATTTCAACCTGCGATCTGACAATGATTCCCATTTCAATTCATTTAATAGACTGGTTACGCTAACATAATTATCGTATCGTCCCTTTACAAATCTTGCCGATCTTCGCTGCACACGTTCAAGTTCGTTATTTAGACCGATTTCGTAGGGATGAAGCAGGCTGAAGGCACAAAGAGGGCTTTACCAAAAGAAGAACCTACTTACAGATGGAAATACAAGCAGGAAGTAAGGAAGCAATATATCAGACCATCCACCTGGAGTACACATCTTGATAGCAGTGGGACATAGACGATAGCAGTATCAAAGACCTCTAGGTCTTTGATACTGCTATCTAGGAAGTAGGTAGGCGTCCTACTACTCAAAGAGGCATTCTAAATGCTGTTCGAATTGTTCTGTAGGAAGAACAAAGAAGATAAAATGGGTCGATCCATTGAGTAGCGAATGTGTCATAAGAAGAGTGGAAAGATGAGAAGTCGTTTGCAAACCTTAATAATAGTACGGGAAAATTGAATCAGCTATATCTTGACCACTACAGCAAATTTGCAATAGTGAAAAATTGCTATATCTCAAGATATAGCAATTTGAATTAGCTAAATCTTGAGATATAATGGTCTAATAATGACGATCTTAGAAGGACAAGTGAACGGGAAGAATGGTAATGGAAGGTTTCGTGTAGGATTAAAGGAGCAAGTAGTGAAGAATGTGAAAGAGAAGAACTATGTAAATATTAAGAGGTTGGCTGATAGGAGAATCGAGTGCAGAGTTGCATTAAACCAATCTTGCGGTTGAAAATGTCTGAAGACTAGAATATCCAGATGCCAAATTAATTATGGAAAACGATATCTCCCGATATATACGGAGATATCGTTTTCCATAATTAATTCGGCATTTGGATATTCTAGTCTTCGGAAATTTTCAACCAAGCCAAATTAGAAGCTTTCATTATTTCATCCAATCTTGCGATAGCTGACTTGTAATGGTGAATATAATAATCAAAATCTATCAGTCAACATAAGTCTCCCCGTAAGTAGTGATGGAATGGAAGTGGTAATAGTGGATGGATGGAATGGTACTTCACACTCTCAAGATGTCTCATAAGATACTCTGGAGATGTTGGCACAACCAGTGTATCCTTTCATCCTCATCATTCTCCTGCAGTATCGCGCTACTAATGCTTCATATCCTGTCCCTTCCTACGGACGTTATTGCGGATACCTCACTACCATGAAGGGGAATGCTCCAGATAAGACCCTATAGTTGCTTGTTTGCATGTTAGTAGTGCATGCTTGGTGATCTTCGCCCCCTGCCACACACCCTCGCGGTGGCTTGTAGGGTATCGTGTAGATGTAGATGAAGAATTTTACCTTACGGATATGGAACGACAGAAATTGCGGAGCACGTTTCGATGGAACCTAACCACTCCGTGAATTTTATGGAACCAAAAATCCTCGCTAGGAAAAAGCGCTATTTCCTAGAATTATAAGGGAAGCAATTTAAATTTCCAATAGGCCCAACAATAGGAATAGAGAGGATAGCTGCCCTATCTCTAACACGTGGAAACGAGTATTCACACGAACATCAACAGCCAATCAGTGAGCATCGGCCACTTCAGAATACGAGTGTAATTAAGCGTCAACTTCGAAGCATTTTTCACTTCAGCCTGGCCTGAGGACGCCCGCAGTAGAGTGGGTGAAACGTCGCCATTTTATCAGAATGACAACGTGGAAGACTCTTTACTTAAGCTTTCTACCATTGACAGAAATTTGTTTCGCAATTTAATGCCAATATCGTTTACTGCAATTTATGGGAAAAAGTAGTGCAAGGAGCAATTAACGTTCAATGATAGTATTTTAATACAATAATATGGTCGCTAACATTTATAATTACTCACATTAGACGAGCGGCTGTTTTTTTTAGAAAGTGAACAACATCTTCAACATGATCTGAGGAGCTTTGTTAGAAAATTTTCTTTAAAATAAAATCAGCTATCACTTCCAAAATTTCTGTCAGTATTTTTATTGTTGTGTAGAAATACTTCGCGCGGATATGAACAAAATATACGCCTTAATGCTACAGATTTTATATAGAGACCTGCGACTTCCTATTTTTCGGAGTAATTGCTTGAGATCATTCCCCCACTTCAGCCGCATCCACTTCCGCTTGAAAACTCCCTTCCTGCGAAAATCGTTACAAGGAAAAACCTTTCATATTAAAAAAGTTGGACAAGTTTGCCTTTTCCCGTTTACATCAAGATGAAAATTCTTTTATGAATTCGTTGAACAAATAAATCAAACTCCGGTTAATTTTTTTCGCGAACGCGTATAAGTAGTAATACCATCGGTAAATACGCCTTGGGTAGGGAAATATTTTGGTAACGTGAGTAATTACGAGTGAGTCAATGGAATTGTACTTTGAATTTGTATTGAAAATGAATTGTGCTTACTTTTTTAACATGATCCTATTGTCATCATTCCAGGATTTTTCGCGAATTATTACGGGATTTATAGCTCAACTGTCTCAACAAATTCATTTTATACATTTCCCACAACTCAACTCAATGATTTTTATCACAACTCAATGCTCAAATGAGGTGTCTCCGTGCCAAGGTCCCCACAACTTTTTAAACTCTCGAGAGACCTTTATGACACCGATCGAAATATTCTGTGCTTATTAGACACACATGCTCAAACGTGGATACTTAAGCCTCACATCTATATAAAATTGTTTGCAATAAAACAAGGTAGTAATTTTTCCACAATTTTTATGTCAGTATTTTAGTCTGTTTTAGTCTTTTAGTCGGTATTTTAGTATTTTTTAGTCGGTAAAATACTTGATGATGACCTGTATGTACCTAATGATGACCTAACGGTTGAAACACGTCGTGCCGACATAAAAATTGTGGAAAAAGTGCTATCTTGTTTTATTACAACCCTGTATACTATCCACTACATCTCGCCTGCCACAGTCAATTCTGTATAAAATCCTTGAACTCGCCATCCACAGAGGTGAGAATTCGACCTTCACTTGGAAGATTTCTCTCACCTCGGGAAAATCTTTAAAGATTACACTGCAATTCCACATTCAACATTTTATCTCACGACTTGGCTCCGCCGCAGTATTCAGCATTCAGGTGAAATGGGAAGGAGCTGTACTGCGGCAGAACCGAGTCGTGAGAATATATGAAAAATGTGGTCCATAGAGTTTTCGAGCAACAGATTTCAGTGTCCATTCCTTCAACAACGAATTTATATTCGAAAGCAAAATATTGTTGTTTTTTGCAAAACCTGACTTGACTTCTTATCATGGCAACCAAGGGAGGGTTCTTTTGATTTGAAAGCAAATACTCGAAACAGAAAATATATCCTCAGCCGCATTCCTTGCCATGTTTTTGCTATAATTATATCTCACTTGCATGTCTACAAAGAGTCTCGCTATTAAGGCCGCTTTACACGATACAATTTTTGTACAATTTCTTGTACAAAGTCTTGCATGAGGAAATTGTACCGTGTAAAGCGGCAAATTACAGGAACGCTTGTGCGATTGTCTGAATGACTGAACGGGAAATGAACCTGTTCTAATTCCATTCAGACAAACATGCAATTTCGTTCAGTTTATACAAGCGTTTGTACAAGAAAGTGTACAAAAAATTGTATCGTGTAAAGCGGTCTTTAGACATGGCTATTAAACAGGGACGGTATCTCTCTCACTGTATTTTATCGCTGTAGAAGTGCATTTATCATGAGAAATAAAGTTTTCCCTTATTAAAAATAATGATCTATTTGAGTACTTATGCAATGAGTTTTTAAGAGCTGGGAACTTCCTCTCTCCCTCTTTTGCCTGTTTTGCTGCATTCATTGATACACTGGCCTCGATGCGCACTGATCCAATAGCGCAGGAGTCAGCGGAGGAAATCCTCCGGTTCGCGGAAACTTGAATTACCAATATCCGTCCTGTATGAAATCACGTTCAAAGGGGTTGAGTAAGCGAGGCCTCCTTTGCATCCGCAGCATGTGTACTAGCTCCCTGAGCTCCAAGCCAATGCTAACTGCACTACTTCCGTCGCAGGAAACACACTGTGCTGTAAGAGCGTTTTTGGAATAAGGCATCTACAGCTGCGGGGGGCCACCGCGAGGGTGTGTGGCAGGGGGTGAAGATCAACAAACATGCACCATTTACATGCAATTAAGAGCTACCAAGCCACGAGACCACGGAATGCCAGCCATGCAATTAACTAAGGAAATAAGAGCTACTAATTCAGACTACTCGAAACACATTTCACCCACCTATCCGTCTGCTGTGCAGCCTATTATGCTCTCTAGTGGTAAGCGGGAAAAATGACATTTTAAATATACCGGTAAGACAATCTATCTCTCTAATCTTATTTGTATGGTTAAATCTAGCATAATACGCTGGTGTTTTTAATATATATAACATCTTCAGTAAACCTATCCGATTTCAATTTATGCTGGAAATTTAATCCTATACTTTAACCTATGATCTGATTCGCAACCTGATTCTACTATTAATTTTAATACACCACAAAACCTATCGAAGCACCTTTTAGCAAACCTAGCCGCATTACGCTGCACACTGCCTGTTCTCTGATCAACGTAATTCATTCGGGTTCCATCCACTCTTTGCATACTCAAGATGGGGCCTAACTAGTGGAAAGTAGCATCGCTTTTTTGTCTTCTCATTACATTTCCCAAGTTCTCTTTTTATAAATCCTAGCTCTCCCTTGGCCTCGACGCATTTTTTCCTGGCAATATCGTCCCCACTATTAGTGTACCAATGGAGGGCATATGTGGTTGCCTTGTGGTATAAGGACTCTTTGCCAACTCAACTAACAGCATTATATTGCATGCTTCCTTTGCTAATTGTGAAGTCTAGAATATAAAATTAGTAATTGTACAATCATTTTTATGCATGATATGATGTGATTCATGCTTGGTGTGAATTCACCCCCTGCCACACACCTTTATGGTGGCTTGCAGAGTATTATGTAGATGTAGATAAATCTTTTTAATGCGCTTCAGCAACTCAACGAAGTACGTCTTTACTTATCTTTTAACGGACACCTAACCTCGTCAACAAACATGACGTGGTCTCTGTCGCAGAGTGTGAGCCAGGCAATTATCGGGGCCTTCAAAAGCCCTCTGCCGGTGTTTTCATCAACTCTCTGATGAACATGGGGTAACAAGTCGAGGAGTGAAAGCGAGAGAAAGACTGTATTTTCTTTTGGCGGAAGTGCATCCTTCTAGAGTCAATGTTTGCCTCCCGGATTGCGAGCCTCGCCAAACGCATTCCCCCCAGAGAACACATCTCAGCTGTGTTTTCAAGTAATACGTAAGTGCCTTCGCCTGCAAGTACGGGTTTACCCGCACTTACAGGCACTTCAGGCCGGAAGGTATGATACAAGGATATGAATGGAAGGGTAGAGAGGAAGGGTTAAAATAAACCTTTCGCGTCCTCTCAAGTGCATGCATAACATTTTCCTCGAGGAGGAAGTAATTTGTCTCTTGCCTTCATGTAACCAGTGTATAAACGGAATAATATTATTTTTCGCGTGCCTGCATGGTAGCAAGTGTTTTCCCTGACAGATAGTGCACGCCTGGGAGTGAGTTTAATACTGTCGGGATGATCTCGAATAGGTAACTAAGGAGTCACGTGGTACGAACACGAATGGTTTGCAAAGTCAGTGTGTCTGAACCGCTCGTTATAATATCATTAATTAATTTAATTTAATTTTAATAACAAATGAACATTAATATAGAGTTTTTCTCATCTGTCGCGACTCTAAAGCCAACAGTTGAGATAAAACACAAGTGTAAACAATGAATGAGGTAATAATCAGCGGTTTCAAACGACCAAATTTTGCGAACCATTCTTATTTATACCACATGACTCCTTGGTTACCTATTCGAGATAATCACGACGGTTCCAAAACACAACCCTCCTAGTGATGGTTTACCCCCTGCCACACACTCTTGCGATGGCTTGCGTGGTATTATGTAGATGTACTCGAAACCCGGCTTCGGCACTTGCCTACTGCTAACAACTTCCGCCCCAAGTCTATTCATCTACGGTTTTCATCTACATCTACATAAAACCATGCACGCCACCATAAAGTTGTGTGGCAGGGGGTGAATTCTCACCAAACATGCACTACATATCATGTATAAAAAAGGATTAGTATTTATATACTGTTCTAAATTTCTTTATTTAAAAAAAGAATAAAAAAGCAAAGCAAACATGCTAAAACATGCTGTTAGTTGGGTTAGCTTCAAGTCCTTATACCAACATGCAGCTACCAATGTTATCCATTGCTAAACTCGTACTGGATATATTTACCGTTATTCATATCCCTAATAGTACGAGGAAAAAAGGACATTTTGAATCTGTCAGTTCGGCAATCAATTTCTCTAATTTTATGATTATGGTCCAGTCTACCATAGTAAGTTGGGGTTCGCAAAATATTTGTAACATCGTCACTGAAAATATGGTCTTGGAATTTGTTTTTAAGAGATGAAGTCTAAATTTCAACCTGCGATCTGGCAATGATTCCCAATTTAATTCATTTAATAGACTGGTTACGCTAGTAAGGTTATCATACCGTCCCTTAACAAATCTTTCCGATCTTCGCTGCACACGTTCAAGTTCGTTATTTAGACCGATTTCGTAGGGATGAAGCAGGTACCCTCACTTATAGGCGCTTCAGACCTCGAGGAATGTAGCGAGGATTAGAAGGAGGGGTTAGGAAATACCCGGCGTCGAAAATAGATCTCTCTTAACGAAAGGCGCCAAGAGGACCACGGTTTAACGTCCCATCCGACGGACGGAGCAGTGACCTTCGAGTACATCCTAATCGTCGGCTCGAATTCCTTTCCGCTAATAACTTCATCCCTGGCACCGCCGCTGACCGGAATCGAAATTGATCCACCAAGTGGAGATCAGGAAAGTTATTCATATCTACATCCTTCACGTCAAAATAATTTCTCTTTTGATTCTAATGATAATCGAAAATTACCTGCGTTTTAGAAACTGAATGACTTTTTTTCCATCGTATTCCACAATTATGATTCGATTGGAATGTCGAATCGACGGACGGAGTGATGTATTCGAATGTTCTCCACCAAACACTCAAGATGGTTTGCCAAGAAAAAATATCTTCCAGTACTGGGATTTGAACCGGGGAACTTCCGGTGATAGTAGGTATTACTCTAACCAGTACATCTACATCTACATAATACCCTGAAATCCACCATAAAGGTGTGTGGCAGGGGGTGAATTCTCACCTAACATGCACTACATATCATGCATTTAAAAGGTTTAGTATATATATATACTTGCGTAGCAAAGTTTTCGGGTTGACCTCCGCGTCGATTCATCTTCATGACGACAGTTTCGCCGGCGTTGCAGCTGGCGTCTTCAGGTTCGTCATGAAGATGAATCGACGCGGAGGTCAACCCGAAAACTTTGCTACGCATGCTGCACCACTCCGCGGAAGCCTCCATCAACATATATATATACTGTTCTAAACTAGACTATTTAAAAAAATATAAAAATAGCAAAGCATACATGCAAAAACTTGCTGTTAGTTTGGTTAGCTTTAGGTCCTAATACCAACATGCATCTACCAATGTTATCCATTGCTACTCTCGTACTGGATATATTTACCGTTATTCATATCCCTAATTGTACGAGGAAAAAAGGACATTTTGAATCTGTGAGTTCGGCAATCAATTTCTCTAATTTTGTGATTATGGTCCAGTCTACCATAGTAAGTTGTGATTCGCTTAATATTTTTAACATCATCACTGAAAATATGGTCTTGGAATTTGTTTAAGAGATTAAGTCTAAATTTCAAGCTACGATCTGACAGCATCGTTCGTGCACTAACAGTATCAGTAACTGAAAGTGGCGTGCCTCCTTCCTTCCCACAATGCACTTGGGGCGCATCTCCATAGTCGCCTCCAAGCGAGAAGCCAACCCCAGACTGCTCGCCCCGCCATCTCGCGGCAGGTAATCTCACGAGAGGAGGGTACTGACTCATCCCAACATCACCGAACGAGACAGGAACAATCCGCAGCGCACCCTTCTTTTTTTTCCTTCGCCACGCGGGCCACGCGTCTCTCCGCATCCGCTTCTGCGGAAGACTCAAGGTGCATCATTATTCTTCACGCCCCTCTCAGCGCATTGCTTCGACTGCAGCGCCACCGGAAGCCGGTAACGGGAGGAACGTGTAGTACGGCACAGTGAAGTTAATTGAAGAACTATTATGAAAATCAGAAGGCAAGGTTCAATTTAGGCTTAAACCTTTTAAGCAAATACGAAAATGATTTGTCTACAGATGAGGTTAGATGTACATTAAGAGCCCCTGCGTATTTTGCTAGGCTTGATCAGATAAACAAGATTTGAGAGAAGGATTGGGTACCAATAGATTTAAAATGTCATTTTTCCTGCGTGCCATAAGTGAGCATAATAGTCAGTAGGTAAAATAAGGGTTAAGAGGTAAAAAATTACTAGAGTTGTCTGTGGTGCATGATGCATGTTTAAGCATTACTAACACATGCATAATAGGGCAATGCCGATTAATTTATTTAGGAAAATGTTTTACCAGTAATCAAATGTAGTTACTAACCAACTAGTTGCACGTGACCCTCATGTCTAACATGTGCCTATGAAGTAGAAACACTGCACCTCATAGTTGCATGACAGTATTGCATGTTTGGTGATATTTGTAGTCTGCTCTGTCTGCTCCTTGCAGCGGTGGATTGTGAGTTTTTTCATGAAACAACAAGGAATCACTCCTGTGACAACATATATTTGCTTTAATATTGAGAGAAATGTTAACCTATCCATGTGACTATCCGCGTTCGGTAAAGGCACATCGCACCATTATAATAAAATAACAAAACTACAAAAATAGAATAAGATATGTGCAGTTTAAGTCGATTAAAAAAACGAAAGCAATGGTAGTGATAAATATCGTTTGTGACGTAACGCGAAAAATTCTTACCACGCCATCTATCAAACTCTTCCAGTACTACGTCAAAAACGTATAACAGTTTTGACCTACGCCGTGTGCCCTCAATATTAGACTTACTCTCTCTATGGTACGAGCCGTTGACGGCATATTCATTCCGCTTTGTTTTCAGACCGTTGAGCGTCGCGACGCGAGGTTTTTAGTCCGTAGCGCAGTGGTGCCGGGCCGTGCATCACGAACCCTTTTAACAGTTCCGTGGGAGGCGGCGTATGTGCCGGGGGGGGGCGTGGCTCCGTCCTGAGAGGCCCTTCATCACGGGCCCCCAACGGCGCCGGGGCCACCCACCCGGCCAACCGCCGCCGCCTCCAGCGGGGGCCTGTCCCCTCCGCCCCACGAATAACTGGACCCGGCGCCTCGAGGGGAAGATCCCATTCCTAACACGCAAGTGTTCCCATCTGGGGGGCGGAATATCGAGAACGCCGCGGCCACTTCCAGGAAGGCATGAGGGATGGGGGTCCCGAGCAGCAAGAGAGGGCCCAGACAGCTTGGCCAGTCATCACCTACACCTACATCTACAGAATACCCTGCAAGCCAACATAAAGGTGTGTGGCAGGGGGTGAATTCACACGAAACATGCATTACATACAATGAATGAAAAGCATTAGTAATCCCATGCCAGCCTAAACTTCACAATTAAAAAAAATCAAAATAGCAAAGCAAGTATACAAAACAAGCTGTTAGTTGTATTAGCTAAAAGTCCTTATACAAACAAGCATTTATGCTACCCGTTGATAAACGTGTATTTATAGCTACTATTGGATACATTCACAGATATTCATACACCTAATTGTATGAGAAAAGAAGAACATTTTGAATATGTCAGATCGGCAATCAATTTCTCCAATTTTATCATCATGGTCCAGTCTACCATAGTAATTTGGAGTTCCTAACATTTTTTTAACGTCATCAGTGACAATTATTAATATTATCTTGGAATTTATTTAAGACATTAAGTCTAAATTTCAACCCACGGTCTAATATTGATTCTCATTTTAGTTCATCTAATGAACTGGTCATCCGCACGCCTCACCCCATACGAGGCAACAGATCGATAACCTGGACACAAGTTACCTCCAATAGTTCTGTTCGAAAACGATGTTCATACACAAAAAATAATCACTATGGATCTTATTCGAGAAAATCTATACACAGTGATACCTTTTCTAAAGGAGAATTCGCTCCGGAATCACATTCGTTTGCCGAAATCTTCGTTGGCTGTCGTATCACTGTGCCATGCTGATGGATTGGAAAAATAATTTTTCTCCCGTCCCATTGGAGAATATACAAGTGGGCAGCATAGCAAAGGGATAGGTTGGGTTAAATGGGCAGCATACCAAAGGGATACGTTGGGTTAAATATTGCTCTAGTCTGTAGTGCTAGCTCTTAGTTGTATGGTTAGCATTACATGGTATCTCTTATGATTGGGATTTGGTAGTTTTTCTTCTTTTTTCCCCAATTACTTTTAAAGGCGTAGTGTTTGCTTTGTAGTGTTCATTTTTGTTTGTTGTGTCATTGTTCCTGGTGTGGATGCACCCACTGCCACACACCCTCGAGGTGGCTTGCAGGGTATGTCGTAGATATAGATATAGTTGCATGGCCGCATGCCTTGGTAGCTCTTAGTTGCATGGTTAGCATTGCTTGGTAACTCTTAGTTGTATAGTCGCATGGCTTGGCAGCTCCTAGTTGCATGGCCGCATGGCTTGGTAGCTTTTAGTTGCCTGTTAGGTGAGGATCACCATCTGCCACACACCCTCGCAGTAGCTCGAAGACTGTAACGTAGATGTACATCTGATCTTTTTTCCTTACCGCATTGGCGTATAGCGTAGTGATTCCGAGTCGGTGAATGAAGTGGACTCAAGTGGCATTGATTCTAAAGAAGACTAGTGCGAACATTCACCCCCAAACATGGCTGCGTTTTGCTAGCACGTGCATCAACGAAAAATTTTGAAGAGCGAAAAATATCTTCGGTAGCCGGCATACTCGTTAGCTAAGGTATCACCATTTAGGAATTTTCAATTTTGAGCACCAAAGCCGAGGGGAAAGTGAACAGGAAAAATGGAAACGGCCGGCCTCGGTTGAGAGAGAGATATAAAAGATATATATATATATATATATATATATATAAATGCTAGCAACAAGGTGTTGAGGGTGGGGGTGAAGGAAAGGATAATCAGTGGACACTTACCAGTAGATGACCCATGGAGAGCCTGGTGTCCACTGCGCTTTGGAGCTTTCGGGTCACGAACCCTTCTTCAGCTGGAGGAGATCACTACTGGGGTGTCACACTGGAGTCAAGGGTTTCGGTTGGTGTGTGAAAAGGGGATTGGCTAGGGTAAAAGGGAGGGAGGGGGAAGAGGGTGGACTAGGAAGGGGAAATGGAGAGGGAAATTGGACGGGTGGAGAAAGCTAGCGAATGTTGATGCCGGGAAAAGTGGTTGATTTTAACACCTTGTTGCTAGCATTTATTAGGACATCTCTTCTCTCTCTTCTACATATTTTATATTATTTAATCTCTTTTCTCGTTATCACTACTCACTTTCTTCTTTTATTTCTTAGAATTCTCTTTCCTTTGCCTTTCTTTATCCATATTTTCTAGTCACAATGGAGTCTATACAACAATTGAGATACCATCTCGATAAACTCTCATCTCTCTCTTGTCATATTGAATTCCTTGCCTCCTGCCTACAACTCGGCATATCCCCCAACGGTCTCACCGTTCGTCTCCCTCTATCTGGCCTGAACTCTGAATGTCGTCAATCGCTTGCTATCCTCCAATACAGCTTTTCATTGTCCGTGACACGTGCTGTGCTCTCTCAGTACCGGACGATGGCCAAGTTCCACTCGGAAAACGTTAATAAACTAAAGCAAGTGACCCGTATGAACGGAATAGACACAACGAGAATATTCTCTCGCGCGTCTTCCCAAAAACGTAAGCACCGACTTGCCCTCACAAAAAAACTCTCAAACCTTTGTCTCCAGCACTTGCGGCTAGGCCTCCCCCTCCCCTTTTCTCTCGGACAACCCATTCCCACTAGTGCACCCCTCTTCGCCGAAAGGCCTTGCTTGGCGGACCTATTAGGTCTGCCCACCCCCGCTCCGCGACAGCTCAAGCACCATAAAATACCCAAAAAACCCAGGACCTCCTTTCCATCTGGTGACCAGACGCAGAATCCCTGCGACCAGCGCTCTAAGGAGGCCGTCGTCAATTTATCCTCCCACTCACTCACCCTCTCAGAATCGTCCCTTCTGTCCAAGGGTCTCTCCTTCTGCCCCACCCCTAGGTTCGACCACTTCCGCCTCCTTTCTGACTTTCATGCCTTCGCGCGGAACATAAGACTAAATTATTACTTCGCTAACTGCTCCATCGCCGCACTCCATGCCAACGAGGAGGGAAATTTTCCACCGCAAAATCCTCTTTCAAAATTTAAGGAACCATCGTCTTTCTGCCCGCCCACTCTTCCCGCTAATCACCCTATTGAATTATACCTAAATTATATTTCCTCTCAGTTAGCGTCCCAAGAATTTTCCAATTCCCTCCCGACCTCTAAGAATATTTCGCGGGACGAACTACATGCCCTTATCTCCCTTAGAAAGAACCAAAAAATAATCATCCTTCCTGCCGACAAGGGCTCCACAACAGTCGTAATGGACCGGCAGAAATACGAGGAGGAAGCGAATCGCCAACTGAGCGACATCTCTTCCTACAAATCTCTTCCCTCAGATCCAACCCCCGAGTATCTCACTGTAGTTGCGCGGAAGCTACGCTCTGAGGGCCCTAAGGAAGGTCTCTCAAAAAGTGAGATCTCCCTCCTTATTCCCCCGAACCCCCGCACCCCCACCTTCTACTTACTCCCCAAAATACACAAGCCTGGCACCCCTGGTCGCCCGATAGTCTCTAGTTACAACTCCCCCACCGAAAGAATCTCTGCCCTAATTGACTTCCATCTCCAGCCATTCGTCCGCAACTTGCCGTCCTTCGTGCGTGACACAAATCATTTTCTTGAAAAACTAAAACTCCTCCACTCACCTCTTCCTCCCGGCTCCATCCTGGTCACAATAGATGTGTGCTCCTTGTACACCAACATACTCCATAAAGAAGGCCTGGCAGCCGCAAAAGAATTTTTAATCAGCAGACCCACGGAATCACGTCCCTCCACCGAATTCCTCCTTGATCTGATGAAAATGGTGCTCACAAAAAACAACTTCACCTTTGGAGGACGCCATTTTCTTCAGGTCAGGGGTACGGCCATGGGAACAAGGATGGCACCTTCCTACGCGTCTTGTTTTCTAGGTAAATGGGAGGAAAAACTTCTATCCTCATCTCCCCTTAAACCCTTAATCTGGCTCCGCTACATAGACGACATCTTCATGATTTGGACGCATGGCACTGACACCCTAAACAATTTCATTCAACAAATAAATTCGCACCCTAGCCTAAAATTCACCACCCACTCTTCCACCTCGCTCATTACATTCTTAGATGTAGACATCCACTTACATGATAGGACAATAAGCACATCGGTCCACGTGAAACCTACGAACTTGCAGCAGTACTTACACTGGGATAGCTGCCATCCCGAACACTGCAAGCGCTCCCTACCATACTCTTTGGCACGTCGAGGTCGCCGTATCTGTTCTGAAACCTATTTCTTCCTCAATTATTTAAAAGACCTGGAATCAGCCTTCCTCAACCGTGGTTACCCACCCTCAATAGTCCGAGAGCAGCTGGCCAAGGCGTGCGCTCCCCGCAACGGGCCACGCTCAACAGCAGAGCCAGAAGAAATATCACCAAATAATCTTACCATCTTCGCCACCACGTTTCATCCGGGCCTAGATTTTGCATTAAAAACTATCTTTAAGTCAGCCCAATGTATTCTTTTATCTTCCCCCTTAACTTCCTCACTTATCCCGAGACCTCCCGTGCTTTCCTTTCGTCGTCCTACCAATCTCCAAAACAGCCTTTGGATTCGCGAGATACAACTACCATCATCAGTTTGTGCCTCCGATCTCCAACCGATTGGCTCACATCCCTGTAACAAACCCAGATGCCTCACATGCCCCATTAACTCCCATTCCCACTCATTTATCAGCCCGGTTACAAACGTCACATACCAAATACATTCTCGAGGAACCTGCTCTTCGAGTAATGTAATTTATGAAATTTCCTGTAATCACTGCCAGGCCTTCTATATAGGACTGACGACCACCTCTTTTAATATGCGAATCAATAACCATAGGAGCAGTGTCACCCGACATTTAAGGTTGCCAGTAGCCGAGCACGCCAATTCTCATAACCTTCCCTTCAATGACTGCTTCAGAGTGAAGGTAATCAGAGCATTCCCACCTGAAACATCTACGTTAGAGCTCCGTCACTGGGAGCTCGCCTATATTTCCATATTAAAATCAACCACTTTTCCCGGCATCAACATTCGCTAGCTTTCTCCACCCGTCCAATTTCCCTCTCCATTTCCCCTTCCTAGTCCACCCTCTTCCCCCTCCCTCCCTTTTACCCTAGCCAATCCCCTTTTCACACACCAACCGAAACCCTTGACTCCAGTGTGACACCCCAGTAGTGATCTCCTCCAGCTGAAGAAGGGTTCGTGACCCGAAAGCTCCAAAGCGCAGTGGACACCAGGCTCTCCATGGGTCATCTACTGGTAAGTGTCCACTGATTATCCTTTCCTTCACCCCCACCCTCAACACCTTGTTGCTAGCATTTATTAGGACATCTCTTCTCTCTCTTCTACATATTTTATATATATATATATATATATAAGTTCTCGACGAGCGAGAATAAAAAACAGAATCAAAAACACAGGCACAAAATAAATGAAGGACACTCACAATTGCTTGAAACTGTTTCGGCGCGTCAAGCGCCTTCTTCGGCCAAGAGACAACTGAGGTGTGCCGTGGAAGGGGTCGAGAGTGGGGTGAGGAGAGGGGTAAAGGAAAAAGGAAAATGGTGCAGGGCTAGTGAGAAATGTTAATTCCAGGAGGTCCGAATGCTTTTAAAACCCAGATGTGCGCCATTTCTCTAGTTTTAACTTCTAGGGAAGATGCAGTTTCTGGGAGGGTTTCAAGGATAGTGAGTGAGAAGCAGCTGTCAAAAGAATGATTTTGGTTTCCTGAGTGGATGGAGACAGGAAAGTTACATCCGGATTTTGTGGAAGAGATGTGATTATTAATTCGGATTGAGAGTGGAGTAGTGCAGTGTCCTACGTAGAAGGACGGGCAGTGATTACAAGTAAGCATGTAGACTACGTTTTTAGAAGAGCAGTTAGATTCATATTTCAGTCGGCGGGTGGTAAGCGTGTTGTACAATAAATTGTGCAAAGACCTCGTACACGATACAATTTGCGCATTGAACAAGTTCATGTGCAAGAAATGTTACCGTGCACAGCGGCCCCTTAAAATAAACTAATAATCAAATTTAAACAATAAATAACTTAAAGAAATAGGAAGCAAATAGAATTTTGTATGGTCAACGTGAGCATTAATTGCTGCTATGTGGTCAGCCAGTGGGTCTCAGGTGCGAGGTGGCCCGCGGACTGGGATTTAACTGTTTTAAAAAAATATAGCTATAAAGTATAAACCAGGAAGAGCGTCGGGAGCTTTTGAGATGACGGGCTCCCCCCGATCTTCCTCAACTCTCGGCAGGAGAGCTGTCCCCGCAATAAAAAAAGAAAGAAAACCATCTCCGGGCCTGCAATTAACGACCGCTCCCGCCTTTTGCGCCGCTTCCACTAATCGCTACTTCATTTCTCCTGAACGATTCGATCCGAGGAAAATGACTCGAGGCTTGCTTTGAAATTTGGAAGCACCGGATGTGTTTACGACACCGGGCGAGAAGGTCCGGGCCCTGGGATCTGCCCCTCGTTCAATTAAGAGGACGACCCCTCCTCCGGCGCCCCTCCCTCAAATATATCAGCTGCTGAAAGGGATGGAGGCGATCGCAAAGGGAAACGCTTGTGCGAAAGGGAGACGCTGTCCGATAGCAGGTTGTCAAGGAGGGAGGGAAAATATGCCGAAAAAAAATCTTGCATAATTCTCAGGAGACCTACAATGGAACCTCGGATGCTGTACGCGGGAACCAGGAGTATTGCGCGAATGTAAACACACAGGGCCACAAACAAGAAGCATTTTCCGATTCACAGCCTCAGTATTGAGGTCAAAACAATTGGAGACTATGGCCCGGAAGATTACTTTTATTCATGTTGTAAAGGAACGCCGCGCGCAAATAAAAACTATTAATTAACTTATGGGTACAAATTATAAACAATAGGACGATAAAATCGCGCCGCATCTGATGGACTAGCGGAAGTGTTAACAATAACATTTAATTATTGTTGAACAATAAGTTTTTCCAAAGGAAACATATAAAACGACCAGTTCAGCAATACTGTGAAATTCTTATTTCCGACGCTGGTGCTTGATGTCCGACGCAAAGTGCTATTACTAAAGTGTCATCCGGCTGCGCGTAAGTGGGACCAGGAAGTTTACTGAGTGAACATGTATAGCAAGGTGCCACGGAGGTGGACAAAATTCGGCTGGACGATTGGCGCCCAGTGACCTGTGGATGGAGAATCGCCAGGATAACCAACTACTCGCGGAGACGACGCAACGCAGCGGCCGGGGACACGTAACAAAGAGTGAAAGTGCACCGTAATTCTTTGCAAGATAATTTATGTGTATCTCATTTTATTACTGTAGGATCACGTAGGTGTCAGAAGCTCACAGACTAATTTCTTGATATTCTCTATTGTTATAATAACAATATTAAGACTGGTAAGAGCCGGGCAAGAGCCTTTCTGAACACCCCCTCCTAAAATCCTCGCGAATCGATTTTCTGCTATTCAGAACTTGGTAGGAAATCGCAGGTGGCCCATGGAAAGGATCTTGCCTCCCCTACACTGAATGTGTGAATTTCACACTCCGATAAACAGTCAAAACTACATCCACGGAAGCCTACGAGCTAACCTGTTATACTTCCCTCAGCAGGGCACCTTTCTACAGCAGGACATTGTACCGATGTACCAACCTTTAAACATTCCTAATTTTGAAATTTCCACCGTGACAGCGTCAATTTTGTACAGTAGAATATATCTCTTTTAGCTTTAGTTTTTCAGAAAACAATATGGCGGCCACAAACAAAGTGAACTATATTTCATTTATTTAACTCTTACTCACGTTGAATTTTTCCTCCTCATGTACAGAATATTATTACTTAAGGTGGCACTTCATTATTATTCATGCAATCATATTATTCTTTTCTATCTCTCTGATAAAAACCCTACATATATGTGAACTATAATTATTTCAAGAAAAATAAAAATAATTTTTTTTCTATATACAATTCCAGTAGTCCCACAATCACTCAAAAAAGATGAGATAATTTTTTCCATAGGCCAGGTATTTTTCAGGAACGAAGAGGGTAATCACTTGGCCAAAATGAATGGAAATATCTTATGCCTCTTCGATGCATGCACCTTTTCGACCGAAACACTCGAAATATAATCAATAACTTACTAATACTCATAATAAATGTTGTCCAAAATAATCCAATTTTGTCATACCTGATGAAAATGCAAATTGTTTTTGTTAATTGGCTTGAGACTCTCATGCCTTATAAAGATAATTGACGCTCGTTTTGTGCCGGAATGGTTCACCTATAAAGCTATCATAAAGGCATTTGCTAAATGGGGAGTTTCGAATGATCTAAGAGTGGGCAGAGGTGGAGGGATGAAATAACGCATGTTGCCCCCGGGGAATGTGTTAATGCGAGGGGCGGGGGGAGGAAAAGGAGGGTGAGGGGCTCGAATATCGAGGGGAGGAAGGTCTACACCCCACCCACCCCTCCGAAAACTTCCCGATCGTGATGCTTGCCTCAAGGACAAGAAAACGTTGTTGACCCAGGTTTGGTGGGGACGGGAAACGAACGGGATTTCCCCCCTCCCCCCACGGCGGCCCCTCTTGATTTCATCCCCATCGAATTGATTCGGGAGGTTCGAAAGGGGGACGGACTGCTTCTCTTGGCCTTTCACGTGGTCCAGGAAATTCTGATACAGTGCAGACGCACATCTTTACGAAGTCCTAAGACCATATCCAAAATCTTAACTACAGTCTCGCTTTTACCACTTAAGTCCTAAAATCCCAACGAAGAGTCAAATTGGCGTACAGATCCTACCTGCAAAGGTGGTATCACTTCTCAGCGTGATGCTGAGAAGAGAGTCGAGCTTCTGAACATGGTCCAGAACATCAGTGCAAGTCTCACTTGTGATGCTTACGTCGTGAAACCTCTATTAAAAAGTTGCGTGCAACCTGAAGTTTGGTTTTTGATAAGAGAGGGCAGAGTTTATTTATATGAGTGAGGACTCACATTGTTGCAGGAATTTTTAAATTTGAAAAATTCGTCAAAAAATTTATAAAGATGAGCAAGACTAAAGACTCATTTCAGTTAACCTGATGAAGGTGGCAGGAGGACCAGCGAAATATTGTTTTTGCAATTTTAAACATCGCGGATGAATCCCGAAAAAAATAAACAGTCAAGTATGACAGGTTGTTCACTTATGTGGACAAGAGTACTGAAGAGGATATTGGCAGCCATCCCTGGAATGGGACGTGTCCATTGGTGTAACCTATCCACAGAAACACCCATTCCGCAAATTTGTTTGACCCGCACATTCCTCTACGTACTCTTCTGCCCACAAACTTTCTCCATTTCTACGGAAGAAGAAGAGATTCAGGGATCACTACAACTTTGCTGAATTGCATGCGAGCAACTATCAACTATTCCACTGATATGACATGTGGACAAAGACTTCTTCATTTAACAGAAGAGTAATTCATTGTTCACTCCCAAAAAAATGAATTAAAAATCAAATCACGACCACTTTGTGCCAGTGGATGAAAATGTTCTCCCTCAGAAATTGGATTTTTATAGTCCATCAGAAGAAAGGACTTCCGTCCCAAGGCTATCCATCTGAGGTTTCCAAGTCTGCACCATCACTTCTAGGTGCTTCATACCGTAAGGAAAGTTGCGAGGATGGACCTGGAAGGATTAGGAGAAAGGGCGGAGAGAAACCCGGCCTCGGCATCAGCCTGCTCTTAACTAAAAAACTAGGGGACAACGGCTTAACGCCCCATCCGGCGGGCGAAGTACTAGACTCGAAAAGCTCCATACAAGACACTCATGTAGAATACCTTGTACCTACCCTAGAAACTCCCATTTTACCAATGAAAAATATTTTCCACTGCTCTGATTCAAACCCGGATCCTCTGAGTGAGAGTTCAGCACTCTATTCACTAAAACAGACCTATCTATCTGTGATTTTTAGTCTGCACAATGGTTTAATTCATCAGCTAAACCAAATCATCTATGTTTTAACGGATGTAGTACCTATCTATCTGCGGTTTCTAGTCTATAACGGTACTTAAGAAAGATACACGGTCGGGAATGGAAGGACAAGGAGAAAGGGTGGAGAAAACCCGGCGTCGACTTTTATCAACTATGAAGTCTATTAATTTCATTTCAGGAGCGGAATTTATCGATATCGCACATATAATAGAAATCGCAGGCAAGTGGTGGCAACTTGGTGGAATTTTGATATTATGTAAATAAAATAAACTTTTCTATTCCACACAAATATTATTAAATACCACTCGACCGGTTTCGGCTACTTCAGGTCAATAACAAGAGCTGCGTGACCAAATAATATTTCTGTGGAATAGAACAAAGTTATAATGGGTCAAGCTAATCGCAAACTGGGATACATCAAAAGAGTATTGGATAAATGTGACGATCATGTACGAGAAATTAGCTTCTTTTTCCTTGTTTGACCTCATTTGGAATACTCTGACAGTGTATGGGATCCTTGCGAAATAGGCCTAAATAATGAACTTGAACGAGTGCAGCGAAGATCGGCAAGATTTGTAAAGGGATGGTATGATAACTATATGAGCGTAACCAGTCTATTAAATGAATTAAAATGGAAATCATTGTCAGATCGTAGGTTAAAATTTAGACTTAATCTCTTAAATAAATTCCAATATAACATATTCACTGAATATATTAAAAATATTTTGCGAACCCTAATTTACTATGGTAGACTAGACCATATCCATAAAATTAGATACATTTATGTCCGAACTGACAGATTCAAAATGTCCTCTTTTCGTCATTCAATTAGGGATATGAATAGCTGTAAATATATCCAGTAGCATAAATTCGAGTGCATCAATTGACAGCACATGTCGGTATAAGAACTTTAAGCTAACCCACCTAACAGCATCATATTGCATGCTTGACTTGCTATTTTTTATATTTTATTTTTAAATTGTGAATTTTAGACTAGTATATTATTGCTGATCATTTTTTATGCATGATATGCAATTCATGTTTGAAGTGATTCACCCCCTGCCACTCACCTTTATGGTGGTTTACAAGATAATATGTAGATTTAGATGTATATTTCGTCTATCACATATATTCATCGATTCCCTTCGCCCGATATTGAATTTTGTGACTAAAATGAAATTTTGTCTAAAATTGGAGATTTCAAACGGGACATGAATGTTCTTTGCACATTAATAAATACAGGCGTGCAATAAAAGAATCAAAATATCAGCGTATCAGACCTAGACGCTGAAAGAGAAATAGCAATCGATTCCTCTTCTATTCACAACCAGTGCCCCCGTCGGAACGGAAACTAAGTATGCTTCGGCAAAGTATTCTTGGTGATGACGTATTCCTGACGTACAATGAAGCGTGCTTGGGAAAGAATACTTCATATTCGGACAGTCTACGGTAAGGAGCGACGTTAAGCAGTAGTGGCAACATAAAAAACCACTTGGTATAGTGAAACACGATAGGGGGTAACATCCATCAAATGTTTAGATCGGAAGAAAAAGAGCGATTATATGTAGGTATATTTACCTTTTCATTGATATGTATATTAATAATTATGCACATGTAACATACGAAATAAAAAAATAGATACTACACACATATATAAATAGCCAACGGCTCCGCCATCTTTTGTTATTCTCGTCAACAATGCTTCGAAGCCTTAACAATGGAAGCGTGCTTCTGTGCTTTGGCTTCGTAGCATGCTTCTCCCATAGTGCTTTGCGTTCGGACGTACTTCGGGTGTTTCCGACGGTACCCCCCTTCCACTTGCAAGCAAGCATTGTTGTATGCTTAGCGCTAGAAGCACACGTTTCGGACAGGGCTACTATTTTCCACGGCTTGGGTTCAAAGATGTAGGTAAGGATGTGCTCCTTCAGCGCTGAAGACTCCTTTTGACTGCGGAGGCGAGAAGCAGCTGATGCCAAAGTGGCTCCTGTGGGAGGAAACACTATGCCCACACCATAAACCAATATTATAATTTTTTGCTCAATTCACTTCTCCATCAATTATCAATTTAAACGGGCCGTTATGGGACGGGTAGGACAGCGCCGAGCAAAAAATTATTCTCACCTATTTATTGACCCGCCCAAGGAGATTCGGGCCCGATTTATTACCGGGCCCACAAAAAAAGCGGCCCGGCCCTCCCCGCTGTTATGCCCACGACTTCCAGGACCGGGAATACCCACGGACCTCCGACAGAGTTATGCGAAAGGTCCCAAGACTCCCTCCACTCTTCCTTCTCCTGTTTCACTATTTCAACTTCACACCAAGATGAAAATTCAAGCTCACTGACCACTGACGAGATGACGCATCCTCGACTCTAAGGAGATATGGCTTCTGAAACAATAGGGTAGTTCACAATTATTTTTTATCTTCTTTATCAAAAGCTTATAACCTCTGGAGTGCATATTTATGTAGCCGCTCGATTTTAAAATGATGTCATGTATTTTTCCTCACTATTAATTTAAAAGTGAAAACATTCAACGCCCTGCGAAAACACGACGGCAAAGTATTGCATGCCGGTAAATTATACGTGTGACGTGACACTCTTTCCTCTATCTGCCACTGGGTGATGCTGCGGACGCTTCCAAGATGACGGTGCACTCCGCTAAAGCTTATTAACCAAGTATCTGAGGTGTATTCATTCAGTAATTTATTATGATTGAGTTTTAACTTATTTATTTAAAATTATGTATTCAGTTTCATCTAAAAAAATTTAGTATTCATTTTACCAAATGAGATGTTAACTCGTCCCCATAATGGAGTCAACTGTTATCCGAGGTGCATTCAATCGGTTTATTTGTTATTTTCCTCCCGGTCTAAAGCACCTATTAGTGCGGAAACAGTCTTGAAAACAATCATGTATAATTTACTTTTATTTACTTAATTTAAAATTATTTATTCGGTTCATTCGTTTAAAAACCGTTATTATTCATTTTAATAGGCGTTTTATTTCATTAAGATCCCATAATCGCATGAACAACGCTCCATGCTTTGTAGCAGTAGAGGACTCCAAGAGTAGGATGACTCTGGAGCCTACAAAACGACTATTAATATCATGTTTACCGGCGGAGACTTTTAGATCTTTGATAGTTTTCACACGGTATTATTTATACATATTCACTAGAGATGAGGGACTCTGAAATACAAAGGGTAAGTTCAGGAGACGCATATTTCCTATGCCTCGCAACATAAACTTTATACCTGTTACGTCAGCAACAAGGCAACGCATTCCGCCATTTATTAGCTTTTTCAAATGAAATTAAAATTTAATTCTCTAGTTAACGGTAATTTCTCAATACATACTGTTTGCGTAAAATTAAAAAAATAATGGTGGGGCACGAATCGCAAAAGTGAAGTCCATTTTCCTTGATGAAGGAAACTAGCATATTGCTTCATCTGATGCGCATATCCTCCCAGGCAAAACATTTCCGCACAAAATAATTTTCAAGACATCACTTGCTCCTAAAGATCATCTTCTGGTAGGTGTCTTGAACTCAAAACCTGTCGGAAAGTAGTTGACGGATTTAATTTTTAGCTAAACCAGGAAACTGCATCTTTTAGTATATCACTGCGTCTTATTAACGGACCATATACGATGTACAATATGAAGAGGTTGGCCGATAGAAAAATCGAGTGGAGGGCTGCGTCAAAACAAATCCTAGGATTGTTGACCCATGATGATATGATACGATGTACATAAAAGGGTTGAATAAGAGTTTCAAAATTGCATGCATGATAATATGCATTCTTTCACAAAACACGAAAAATCTTAAACGTGGTTATAAATAGAGAAATATCATAGTAACTCAAAATGTATTATGGTTTCAAGAGCAGATGCAATTAACGCAAATGGTATTTTTGAATTTGCATTGAAGCACATAATTTACCATCTCCTAGGAATTCATGCCATGAAATGGGGAAGTCGCCAGAAACTGCGAATAAAGAATTCAAAATCTTTGACTTGGCTTGAATAAGATGAATCCCTTTCCTCATTCCGCGAGGAAGGCAGTCTCCTCCTCAAGGTAATTGAACTGCTTGAGCGGTGGACAGTAGGAAGGCCTGGCAGGGGAGGGGTGATATTCAAAAGTTTTTCTTTTAATTCAACACCCACCATTTGCAAAAAGTCGCTCAACAGAGATGTCAATGGAAGCTTTTCCCGCAACGTGTAAGATTTCAGGGATCAGCTGCGTGTCAATTTCCTATCATGGAGAACGGATAGGTGTGGTATTCATAGTGCTTTGTTTTCTACCTCAGCGCCCAGGTTCAAACCCCGGCCTCGACAATCATTTCTTCACGTGATCATGAGCAGTACATGAGCACTATGTGGACAGCGATTCAAAAGTTCAGAATTCCGTCCTCCGCAAACGAAGTTCAATTATGGACCACTCGGCGCATTTACTTGGGAGGAAGACGATGTCGACATTTGATTCCTCTCCATCTCTCATCCGAAATTCTTTCCCGCGGCGAAATGCCCGAATATAATTGTGAAGTTGGTAGAGTAAGAAGATCTCCACGTTTCTCAAATTATTGCATTACAGCCTTGATGCAATGCACGTTGAAATTCTCACTCCTTAGTTACATCAACTATTTATGTTCACATCAACAGACCTCCTTAGCAACAACATAAAACGATAGCACCATATCTGGTCGCCACATAATCAATGGATCTTAGCCCGCGGTTGATTTACTACTGATTAGCCATCACTGTGACCTCCCTCAATAAAGCATGGACACGCCATCCAACAGGAAATCTCCTCCTCCTCGAGAGGCCCTTTCCGTATTGCGGGGGCCCACAGGGGCCCTGGGGGCGTGTGTTTTGGGGTTGCCGCCAATAGGTTACCAATGAGTCACGCGGTGCAAACACGAACGGTTCTCAAATTTGGTGCATTAGAATCACAATCGTACTCATTGCTTTTATCAGAGTTTTTCTCATCAGGGGGCTTTCCACTCGAGACGGATGAGAAAAAGCTGAATTGAAAACAATGAGTATGATTATAATTTCATCTCATCTGTGTTTATCAATTCTGTTTCCGCGCTAATAGGCATTTCAGAGCAGGAGAAAAGGCATAAGGATCGAAAAATTGAAGGGAAGAGAGGAAGAATCGAGAGAAATGAGAGGAATCGGCCTGCTCTTAACGAAAAGTCGCCAAAGGGACCACGCTTAACGTCCCATCCGACGGACGGAGTACTGAACTCAAAGGTTCCCCACAAAATACTCAAGTAGGGGCCGGTTTACCAATGAAAAATATCATCCACTGAGGGGATTTGAACCCGGGCCTTAATGGTAAGAGGTACTCTAACCACTACACTAACCGAATGTCTTATTGCAGTTAGCGATTCAAACCATTTGTGTTTTTACCACGTGACTCCTTGGTTACCTATTTGAGGCAATCACGGCGTTTTCAAACAACCCCCCCAGGGGACCACGGAAACGCACTTCCGACGCTCGGGGAGAGATGGGGGTGTTTAGGAGGTGGATAGGGGATGGATAGATGTGTATAGGGAGTGGATAGAAAGTGGATAGAGGGTGGGTAGGGAGTGGATAGAGGGTGGATAAGGTGTGGAAAGGGGGTGGATAGGGAATGGATATGGGGTGCATAGGGGTGCATGAGGGATAGGGGATGGATAAGGGGTGGATAAGGGTTGGACAAGGGTTGGATAAGGGTTGGATAGGGGGTGGATAAGGGGTGGATAAGGGGTGGATAAGGGGTGGATAAGGGGTGGATAAGGGGTGGATAGGGGGTGGATAAGGGGTGGACAGGGGGTGGATAAGGGGTGGATAGGAGGCTCTTTCTGCCGATAGCAAGAAGTTCCACAGAGAAAAAAAATCATTCGCCTTGACCGGGACTCGAACCCGGACCCCCTGATTTCCGGCCAGGTGCTCTACCAGTTGAGCTACCAAGACGTCCTCTTTCTCTGTGGAAATCAACTAGGCTTAAAGGAACTAGGCTAGAATTGCTATAGTGCTATTTTCAAGGGTGACGCCGCTAAAGTTTCCGCGGCCAGTTCGCAGTCTTTGAATTCTTTCTGCCGAATTTGCCGGTGGAGTGTTGTGACCGATCGCCACGCGTGCGCCCCATGGCGAGATTGGAAATTAATGGGGGCAAAGTGATCCTACCGCCTCCCACTCCACAAAGGGATCCCCCACGCGTGATGCTATTGGTGTAACACCGTTATCCTGCGATTCCGTTCACCTCGCAGTGTGAACCCACTTACCCTTCCCATCCTCCCTCTCGCGCTGTAGAACAGGGGCGTGGTGCAATTTTCTCCTCCCGCCCCCAGGGGCCCACGAGCACCCACGCACCACGCAGCGGTGGCAGTGTAGCAGATGGTTATCTGATACAAAGGTTGGCACCCTTGAACTTCCTGGTCCAGACCAAACTACAAGGTTGGCATGTTTGCAGTTCCGGATTTTACGGGACGATTGCATCCTTGATGACATGTGTCTTGAGATAAAGCCATTGCCGTGTATGTCCTCTACTTAATCATCACATCCAGTGACAGCCGCAAAAGGCATCATCAAAGGCACCGGAGAAGGGTCAGGCGGAAAAATAGGCGGCTTCGGTTGCCAGGCAACGCCGCTCTCTTTTGTCTCCGATTCCAAAGGATTGCGATACAAACAATTGAAACTCCTTCGCTCTCTGTTTCAAGGAATCAATATGCCTCCTAACTGTTGTGTCTTTTTCGTGGGAACAGTAGGTGGAAGAGGATATCTGAGACATATTGGAGGAGGGTGAGACTGCCAAGAAGAAGAGAGGAGACCCGGTGTTTGTATTACGTCCCATCCGACAGGCATAGGAAGGAACTTGTAAGTCTCTCCACAGAGTACCTGCTGAAGTAGAAACCTCTATACGATAGAAAAATCTCTACCGTGGCGGGGATTCGACTGTGGGCTCTCAGAATTCGAAACCATTAGTGAAGTTACTGTGCCAATCCGATTTCCATCACCAACGACTCTTTCAGTGGATGACCAACAACGCATTCCCGTGTACCAGAGAGTGGAATGCTGGTCCATGCCACACGGTCAGCATCGCGAGAGAAATCTGGTGAATGAGACGTGAGCCGTGGAGCATTTGGCACCTTTCCTTTACAGCAGGCCATTGTCTAATCTCCGACATTTCTTAATTCCATTCCAATACCATATTTATCCCTAATCTCCTGGCCTGAGGATCATTCAATCAAGGAAATTGTTCAAGACACCGCCAAAGACTCTTTTCCCGTTTATCTAAAGAAAACTAACTGAAATTTGGATCACGTCCGAATTTTCTTCATGGACAATGCTAGAAATGGAGAAGCCTGATTTCCTCAAAAAATAATATCAAACCATTATGTCTATGGAGCGTATGTTTTCACTTTAAATCTATCAAAAAAAATCTTTTTCGAAGACCAATGTTCAACTGCTTGTTCTAACATCCACAATCATGATGACAATCGAAGGTTTTGATCATTGAGTCCGTAAGAGTTTATAGACTCCATGGTTTTAATGCTGCTAGAAATCAGATGATATCTGCTGATATTTGCTGAATCTCTTAGAACAACGAAATCGATCAACGATCAATGCATGATCAGTTGTAATTTGCAGGTTTTCGGAATTCATCTACGCGTTTACATAAACGTTGCTCAAAAAGATTGAAATTAATGCTGAAATATTCCATAACGCTTGGATTTATATTACTGTTGAATTTAATTTTCATTTCTTTATTTCCACCAGTCACCAGTAGACATGGATAACCACTTTCTGAATCCTCATTCGGCTCAAATTGACATTAGAGCTTAGTTGGGTAAACATCTATTGTATTTACATCCTTTTCCAATAGGTGATTTAAAAATGCATTGTATTTCGTTTATTGATGGAAATCTTGTAACAATCATGTTGCATTTATAAAAATGATATTCTTCATTGCAGTTTAAGTGTTATATATTCCCCATTACATTTTATAAGTTATTATAATATTATACCTTGGCTGGGTTTTAATTTAGCAACCTACTTGGAAACAGATTGCTGGTAAATAAATAAAAAGTAATTAAGGATTCGATTGATAGTTTTGAGAGAATTGAGATGTTTTCTGTGTGAAGACAAGTTTTTGTGAATCATAAGATTGAGGCTTGTGGATTAATTTAAGTTATTAGTTACTTCTTTTTTTCACTTATTGCACTTCGAACTTTGTCGGTAATTTCTCAATATTTCCTGGCGCCCAAAGATAAAAAAAGCGAAACTATTCCCCCACTCTACCAACAAGGCAGAAAGTTGGCAAGGCTGTTTGATATATTTATTTTATGATATACCCTCTTCATGGTATTTTTGATTCTATATAGATGAAAAATAAACCTTATCAGTTATTTCAAATGGAAGAAAATATTCTAACCATTAAAAATCTATATAAAATGTGCAAAATAATGTATTTTTGATATTTGTCATTCCTCTAATGTGTCGTTAATCGTTCCTTCCTAATATTTTTTTATTCACAAATGCTAATAGTGATTTTATTTTGATTCCAGGTAACCATTCAAGAAAGGCAAACTGCGCCGCAATACTGCCAACACTTTTCAGCGGGAGAATTGGGTATTTAATAGATTTAAGGCGTTATAATTATATTTCAATTCTTATTTTATTTGTGCCTAATTAATAGTTTACGTTGAATCGGAGAAATTATTTTTAGTGGTTAAATCAATCAGTGTTTCTTTCGGCCGGACGCACATTGGAAATAATCACACACATGGCATGTAAATGCACCGTCTGAGATGAACCATAGTGTCCAATTATTTAGAATTACCAACTGCATTATTCGAGGCTTCGCCGCTTTGGTACTGATTAATCACAATTTAATAATCAGGAAATCGATGACCATGTTGAATGTAATATGTTTTCTTCATCACTCCATTCTATTCCGGAATTTTCGTTACCAAATTTTCTTTTCGAATTCTCTGTGGCCTACAACAGTGCATTAATTATTGGCCAGGAGTAAGATCTCAATGCATGAAATTTGACTATATCCAGCGCTTAACGATGCGTCGAACTCAAATGTTAGATCGAACGTTTTAATCGAATTATTCGACGGTCAATTGAGGCAAATGTTTCTGCTACATGAGGTGGTGAATGTTTGATCTAATACTGCTCGTACGCACAGTACCTACCCGTCCAAACGTCTCACTTACGTCCACATCACTCCTCTGAATAATATAGAGGGTTCACCGCATACTGCAAAACTGCTATTCGTTTTGGATGTAGTGTTCGAAGGTTTCAATAGATGGCGAGGGAAGAATGTTTCGCGTTACGTCACAAACGATATATATCGATTCCATCGCTTTCGTTTTTCTTATCGACTTAAGCGGCACAATCAAGAAGGGTCTTGTAGTCTGCTCCTTGCAGCGGTGGATCATGTGTTTTTCATAAACCATGGGTGTTTTCAAGTCTGTTTCCGCACTAATAGGCGCTTCAGACCGGGAGGAAAGGTATAAGGATAGGAATGGAAGGGATGGGGATCTAAGTATAAAAAACAACAAGGAATTCCTCCTAGGACAAGATATATTTGCTTTAATAGTAAGAGAAATATTAAATTATCCCTGGGACTGTTGAGGTTAGGTTAAGGTCCTTCGCACCATTAAAATAAAATAACATAGCTACAACAATAGCATATGTTATGTGCCGCTTACGTCAATAGAAGAACGAAAGCAATTGAAGCGATACACATCGTTTGTGACGTAACGCGAAAAATTCTTACCACGTCATCTATGGAAACCTTCCAGTACTACGTCCAAAACGTATAACGGTTTGGTCCTATGCGTGGGGCCCTCTGTATTATATGTACTTACTCTATGGTATTACGTAGACGTAGATGCAGATGACATCACGTCCGCCGTTGAGCGGAAAGATGTCGCCGGGCGGAAGTGATTGGTACGGACGGCAGATGTCTCCCCATTCAAATCAGAGGAATGAAAGATGAGAATCGAAATTCGCACCTCGCTACTTTTTTGTTACGAACGAGATGCGAGTCTAAAACTATTCTCCCAATTCATTCCCGCCGATGGCCTCATCTTTCCCAAAGTCCTCAGTAAATTCATCCGACGGATAAATTTCGCCCGGCCCACGTGTTCCAACCCCTTGAGAGGGATCTTATTGTTGGGGGGTGGCAGCATAAAAACATCCGACGTGCACGAATAAAGGATGCCTTTCTTATTTTATCGGCTTGCGAGGCCTCTCCAGCGCCGCGAGTACGCCCATAAAACCTCGCCTTCCTGCTCACTTGGGTCCTATTAACGGTTTTGTGTCTGATATAAGAGAACCCACGAAGGTGGCGGACCCGCGAGCTATTTTATCGTGCCTCCAAAATTATCGAACCGTAAATTCAAACGGACCACACTAATCATTGCGTTATTTTACCACTGGCGTACGAAAAAAATATCGAATCGTTATTTAGTACCACAATTCCGTTACTCGAGCTCATAGGAAAACATTTATCTAATACCCTGAAAGTCACCATAAAGGTGTGTGGCAAGGGGCCAATTCACACCGAACGTGGATAATGTGCATGAAAAGAATTAGTAATTACATTCTAGTCTAAAATTCACCATTTGAAAATAAAAGATAAAAATAGCAAAGCTAGCATGCAACATGCAACTACCTATGCTTCCATTGATATACAAGTATTTATGCTATTGGATATATTTACAACTATTCATATCCCTTATTTTACGAGGAAAGAAGGACATTTTGAATCTGTTAGTTCGGCAATCATTTTTTCTAATTTTGTGATTATGGTCCAGTCTAACATGCTGGAGTTCGTAAAAATATTTTTAACGTCATCAGTGAAAAAAATTGTCTCGGAATTAAGTTAATAAGAGGTTAAGCCTATATTTCAACCCACCTTTAGTAATAATATTTCCACATGAACAGAAAAAAATGCATCATGGGCAAGAGATAAATATGTAGCTTGTATAAAGTTCACTTTTTTCGTGGACGCCATATGATTTCTCTGAAAAACGAAAGCTAAAAGAGATTCCAGGGCTTGAAATTCAAGGCGGAAAATTCAAAATCAGGTACGTTCACGGATGGGTACATCAGCATAAAATTCTACTGGAGAAAGCGACCCTCCCGAGGGACGTATGATCAGTTGTCCACAGATGGGGACAAGGGTACCGAAGATGACGTTTCCTAAATGCAATAACATTCATATTTGAACCAAACAATGTACAATTTGCTAGCTCTCTTGCGGTTCTTTTACACTTAAATAGTGCGCCTAGAAGCAGCGTCAACTCGTGAGGATCACATCGATGAATGAAAGGATAAGGAACCTAGGAGCAACAAAAGGAAGGCTATTTTCTGGGCATTCTTCCGTGCATTAGGAACGTTTTCCACGCATTCATTGCCCTGCACGATGACTACAAAGGTCATAGATTACAGTTGGAGGATTTGTAACAATAAAATCAATTTTCAACGACCAAGTTTTGATCTATGTTTCACTATAATAAAATTACTTAGGATACATCCTATAGTAGTAAATGAAAATTTAGACTATTTGCGAAGAGAGTAGATATTGACTGGGAAGAGAAAATTCACTTTTAATGAAATAACATAGAATATCACTTGTTGTGTTAATAGATGTATCACGAAAAACTATATCGTAATTTCTGAACGTAAAATTGCAAGTAGAATAGCCCGGACAAAAAAGGGTATTTTACCGAAAGAAGATTCTGCTTACGGCTGCAAATACGTGCAAAGCGTGTAAGTGAGGAAACATTGCATTAGAACATTCATCTGGAACATGCTACTATATGGCAGCGAAGCATGGACGATAACAGCAGCAGAGAAGTCAAGGCTGGAAGCATTTGAAATGTAGTGCTACCAAGAATGATGAAGATAAAATGGATCGGCCGAGTAGGTAGAACAGAAGTCCTAAGAAGAGTGGGAAGAAATAAGAAGACAATAGTCGAGGGAAATGTGAACGGGAAGAACGGCAAAGGAAGGCCTCGTATGAGATTTGCAAAACAGGTCGTGAAAGATGTAATAAGAGAAGAAATACGTTTAAAATTTAAACTTTAAATGAAGAGGTTGGACAGAAGAATCGAGTGGAGGGCTGCGTCAACAAAATCTTAGGATTGTTGACCGATGATATTGGCCGTACTCAATAGGATATATTTCGAGCCACAGGTTTAACCTTACGTTAACCTTGGTTGAGCAAGTCCGTCGCCTCCACCTTTATGAGTGTATTTCAAAAGGACTGCAATCCAGAACGTGCAAATCGAGAGCTAATATTTTAGAAATATTTTGAAATATTTAATATAGCATATTGGCCAAAAGTTTACTATAATACCGTTTCTGGAAACAGTTCCGTCCAGCATCCCTTTGTCCTTCTAAGAGTGTAATAAAAGTGGTATGCGTTGCGTCAGTGGTTTAATGCATCGTTCTATAGTCTGATGTTAACATCTGACGTGTGTGTTTGGATCGCCTAAAAAGCTCATCTCGTCAACTAATGTTTTAACTCCGCTGTACTGAATTTAAAAGTGCCGCCTTCTCTTGGTGAATTTAGATGAGTAAACAGTAAAAAAGCCAGTGATTCAGGGACTTACCCTTGGGTTGTTAACTCGCCTCGCACCCTCGCGGTGGCTCGCAAGAGCATTCCGCAGATGTAGGTCACGGCGATTCACGAAATTGCAGAATTCTGTGCTCAGCGTGGCGTAGAGTGCATCTCATCTCTCCCCTTATGCATGTATGCATCCGAACACGCCCCGCGAGAGGAATAAAGCAAACAGCTTCAACCCGTTGTGGCGTTGTTGCATCTGGGCTTACATTCTACTCTGGTGAATTATGGTTGAACTGAAAAGAAAACAAGGAGATTTCGAAAATCACATTTTTAAAGCCGAGGAATCGTTGGGACGAATTGGGAAAGGAATGGCCAGATGTCAACTGAAGATTGGCAATAATCAATTCAAGGCAATGAAAGAAAATTAAAGTGACGGGACAAATTTTGGATGAACGGCATTAATTTTTTTAAATATATTATTTCTTGTGTGGGGGTCGTAGTGGCCTTGTAGGTAGAGCACTGTACTACTGACCGGAGGGTCTCAGGTTCAAATCCCGCGCAAGAACCTTTCTAGACACCCCCACCCAAAATTCGCACCAAGCCAATGTCGTGTGAAATTCACACGACATTGGCTTAGTGCGGGGTGAACTCTACCCTCACCTATCAAAGACCAACCCTCGGGTTGAACACAATTTTATTATTTATTGTTAAAAGGTTCCAAAATGTTCTACAAAGTGGCATGCTACATGTACATCTACATAATACCCTGCAACCCTGCAATACCATAAAGGTGTGTGGCAGAGGGTGAATTCTCACCAAACATGCACTACATTTCATGCATAAAAAAGGATTAGTATTCATATACTGTTCTAATCGTCACGATTTAAAAAAGATAAAATTAGCAAAGCAAACAAGCAAAAACCTTCTGTTAGTGGGTTGGCTTTGTGCTCATACCATGCAGCTACCAATGTTATCCATTGCTGCACTAGTATTGGATATATTTACCGTTATTTATATCCCTAATAGTACGAGGAAAAAAGGATATTTTGAATCTGTCAGTACGGCAATCAATTTCTCTAATTTTGTGATTATGGTCCTGTCTACCATGGTAAGTTGGGGTTCGCAAAATATTTTTAACATCATCACTTAAAATATGGTCTTGGAATTCGTTTAAGATTTTGAGTCTAAATTTCAACCTGTGATTAGACAATGATTCCCAATTTAATTCATTTAATAGACTGGTTACGCTAATAAGGTTATCGCACCGTCCCTTTACAAATCTTGCCGATCTTCGCTGCACACGTTTAAGTTCATTATTTAGACCGATTTCGTAGGGATCTCATACACTGGCAGCATATTCCAAATGAGGTCTAACAAGGGAAAAGTAGCTGATTTCTTGTACATGATCGTCACCTTTACCAAGTACTCTTTTGATGAATCCCAGTTTAAGGTAATGTTTTTAGCTTTATGCTTTCTGTTACAAATATCTTATTGTTAGACATATTGAAGTAGATTAATTACATTTTAGTTGAAATTGAAGAAGAATAATTCAATTCAGGTAATAGAATCACTGATCAAATAAAAGAATTGTTGCAAGTAATTATTCCCCATAATCAATACCTTCCCCGTTAAGAACTGCAGTCTGAGGACATAAACCACTCTCTCCCTTGTGGGGTTGGGTTGGTGTACTGGTAAAGAGTAGGCCTCTCACCTGGAAGGCCTGGGATCGAATCCCAGCTGTGGACGATATTTTTCATTGGCAATCTGGCCTCTGCATGAGTTCTTCGAAGTGAATACAGCTATACCACATCAACCGCGTGGGTTACGTTCCTGAAACTCCCCAACCACTAAGTATGCGGCAAATCAGAGGTAAGGTGTCAGTTCAACTAATCTTCAGTTAAGATTTACGTATTTTAGTTTTTCTCGAATGATATATATTTATATAATTGTAGAAGCATTCCCACTATTAAGTGGTAATTTTGGGTAGGTACTGTAGCTGATATCTGCGCAGAAAAATGAAACAGCACAGCTGTACTCTGCGTTGAAATTTTGCAACTAACATGCACTCGATTGGTTATAAATTCGCCTTGAAGGAAGATGGTGAAGGCTTATTGGTGTTACTAATCGGCAACTGGGAGATCCGGGTTCAATTCCCGGTCAAGTGACATAATTTTTTCAAGCCAAATTTCATTCCATGATGCATTCATTTTAGCACCCTTGCGCGTATCTGTGTACAAAATCATTAGTGAAATTTGCGAACATTAAAAAAAAAGTCATTAGATTGGTCAGAACCGCGCATACGCAAGGGAAATACCGCGGTTGAGAAAAGCAGTACCCAAACCGTTTACCGCGGATAACCAAGAGCCGCGGTATAAAAAAACCGCGGTTAACGAGAGATACCTGTAATCGGTCTTACTACACTCTTACACTTTTACAATCTACAACACTTGTCATTCACTGTCCGCACAAAGAATTTCTCTCTTTCCTGTTTATGCGTTTTTCAATCGCTCTATTCATCAATTATTGGCTTCGTGACTAACAGGCCTATTTGTCAGTTACGTGAATGAGTGATCGATTCGATCGCGGCCGTTTCATTGGTCAATCTAACCGTAAGGTTGAAAGAGGGAGACGCCATTCAAGGAAGAGATTCAGCACTCAGCCAGTCTGGTCGGATGTTCCGTTGTCGTGGTTCCCCTGGGGGATTGTGTTTGAAACCGTCGGGTTTATCTCTAATAGGTAACCAGGGAGTCACGTGATACAAAACACGAACGGTTTCAAAATTTAATAATGTGTCTGAATCGCTCTTTACAACATCATTAATTGTTTTCACTCGAGTTTTTATCGTCTATTCCATCTAAAGAGCCCCCAGTTGAGATATAACACAAGTGTAAACAAAGAATGAGGTTGAGGTCAGCGGTTTTAACACACCAAATTTGCGAAGCATTCGTGTTTATACCACGTGACTCCTTGGTTACCTATTCGAGGTAATCCCGACGGTTTCAAACATAATCCCCCAGGCGCCTTTTCGATAAGAGCGCGCTAATGCCGACGCCGGGTTTCCCTCCACCCGTCCTCCCTAGATTTTCATACTCCACTCCCAGTAATTTTCCTCCCTGTCTGAAGCGCCGTTTAAGTGCTGATGCAAACTTGAAAACACAAATTATTCAGTTTCTCTCCCTTGTCCTCCGTCGAGCACCCTATCTGCTCATTCGCCTGTATCCTTCGAGTCGTACGTGCAGAGTGGTGGTAGGTAGTCTTGACTTTCCCCACCGCTGTCCACGACGCCAAGGTGCAAATGGAAGCAGGGATGCGAAAAAACAGACAAACCGACGTAACATCATCTCACCTCTCGCGTATTGTTATCACCCGCTCAACCACCCTCTATACTTGTCGGCGCACACTAAACCGCCTCCCCCCTCCTCTTCCGCCAGAGTAAACAAGCACCTGCGGCGGTGGGAAGGGAACAATGGAGCATCGACACGCGCGATGACTAAGACGCTAAGAGAGTTCCTTGATCCCTTCCTCGCTTGGATTCGTGCTTCTTCCCCGCCACTACACTTCCCGTCATGCCCCTCAGTCCCAAGGTGGAGTGCTCGCTATTCCAATTCGATCCGCCGCAACACCGGGCGACTTCTTTCCATGCGACTTGGACTTACTACTCTTGGCATCGACAGTCAGCACAAAGAATTTCTCTTTCCACCTTTTATTGTGTCAGCCAATCGCTCCATTCATCGATTATTGGCTTCTTGACTCACACACCTGTCTTGTGGGTTACGTAAAAGAGTGATCGATTAGACCGCTGCAGTTTGATAAGTCAATCATAAGCTAAGCTAATCGTAAGCTTGAACTAGGAAGTCGCCATTCGAAGAACAGGATTAAATATGTCATTCCTCTACAAGGCAAGTGGCAAAAACATGAAAATTTGCCGGAAGGAGAATCGCGAGAATTCCTTTTCTACATCTATATACGCAACAGTCTGCAAGTCACCGCGAGGGTGTGTGGCAGGGAGTAAAGATCAACAAACAAGCACTATTGACATGCAACTAGGCTACTGTATGTAAAACATACTACATAATAGGGTCACATGCAGCTCTATGGTTAGTATTGACATAGCAATATTGGTAGTATTGGTTATAATGGCAATTATCTTAACATTCTTGTCTGTAATTGCTTACCATTCATGGGTTAGTAATGTTAATACATGCATGATGCGGTACGAAAATCTATCTCTCTGATCTTATTTGTCTAGTCGAATCTAGCATAATACGAAGGATTTTTAATATATATCTAACAACTTCAGTAAATCTGCCCGTTTTAAATTACTGCAATCGATTTAATCTCTACTTTAACTTAAGATCTGATAATGATTCCCAACTTAATTCTTCTAATAATTCTGATTCACTAATAATCCTATCGTAACACCTTTTAACAAATCCAGCTACTTTAACCAGAACAATGTCTGGCTCTTAGAACAAACCTAATTCATTCTGATCCCATATACTGGCTGATTATTTAGGGCGGGGCCTAACTATTCTTTGCAATGAATTCGTAATAGCGACGACTAGTATCGGTAGCGAATCCTCCGTGCTATACATGCGCGTCTAATCAAAATGTAGATGGAAGCTACACCATTTTGTGAAACTTGTTATTGCAGGCGTCAATGCCATCAGTTCTCTCCTGATTATACATTCTAACTTCATTGTTTCTCTCCTCCTCTTTGCACTGACTGGATTACGGGCTGACTGCATTATGCGTGTTGGGGCTAAAATAATAATATAGTGAAACCGGCACACACAGTATTAGGTAATACGGTAGTTTCCTTCATCAAAGAATGTAGAATTCATTAATTGCGATTCATACCACACCATAAACACATTCATTATGCGGAAATGGTTTGGATTGAAAATCCTAGTTAACTAAAAAAAATGAAATGTTTATTTTTAATTCTATCGAAAAAGCTCACAAATCACATCTACACCTATTTAATACCCTGCGAGGGGTACTTTCGCCACCACGAGGGTGTTTGGCGGGGGATGATGATCACACAACATGCGCTATTGACATGCAATTAGGATATTTAATGGAGACATGCTAGATAATAGGTTCACAAGCTGCTATATGGTTAATACCTACATTATTAGAAAGGGATTATTGGTTATTAATACATGCATCATGCACTACAGACTACTCTGACAATACTTCACCTACCTATTCCTTTGCTACGCTACCTATTGTGCTCTCTTATGGTGGAATGCGTAGACTTACTGCTGACATCACAGGTATATAGTTTACGATACGAGGCGTAAAAGATATTCGTCTACTGAACTTACCATTGTATTTCGGAGCCTCTAAGAGAGATAGATCGTCGCACTGATAGTTTCAAAATGGCATTTTTCCCCCGTACTATAACAGAGCAGAATAGGCAGCATAGCAAAGGGATAGGCAGGGGAAATATTTTAGAGCAGTCTGTAGTGCATGATGCATGTATTAACCCCTTAAATACTATAGATACTAACAATCTAGTTGCATGAGACTCTATGGTTGCTTGTTTGCATGTCACTAGGGCATGTTTAGTGATCTTCACCCCCTGCCACACACCCTCGCGGTGGCTTGCAGGGTATCGTATAGATGTAGAAGTAGATAACAAGTATGACGTGATGTAACGTGACTATAGGCTAACTTAACAGTACGCTTAGTGAAATGAATACTAACTGTTTTTAAACGAATCAAGTGAATAAATAATTTTAAATTAAATAATTAAAGTAATTCATAATAAATGAACTGAATAAATGTACCTCAGTTACTATTTCATAATCTTTCACGAAGTGCACGGTCTGCTTGGAAGAGTCGGCAGCACTACCTAGCGTTAGGGAGAGAAAATAACTTTGACATCACACTTATAATTTACCCGACCCGTTTTCGCGCCGTTGAATTGGTTCACTTTTTAATTAAAAAGGGAAAATACGTTACGTCATGTCAAAATCGAACGTCTTAAAATACGTACTCCACGAGATATAAACTTTTGATCAAGGCGATAAAAAATGTTAAGAAATTACCCTATTGTGGTTGTGACGAACGCCTATTCTGGACTCATCCACTGCCATACACCCTCTCGGTACGAGCCGATGAAAACTCTGATGTTCACGGATAAAAATCACCCGTTTGAAGGAGGAAATTATTTCCAAAGCAGTGGAAATACTTTCACGAATCAGGCCGTAATTTATAGTTGATAATTGGCAATCCAGAGGACTCTGGAACAGGCAACGTAGTCGGGAAGGGCGCATTTCGCACTCTGCTCTTTAAGGAACTAATGCGCATGCGCGAAGCGGAGGTGGGCATGAAAAAAAAGAGCAGTTCCAACGGGCGCGACCTTTAACCTCCAGCATCCCACCACTTATTATTGCACGGTGTAAAGGACTCTCTTCTTCGCTTCTCTCCAGCTTTTCTTATTCTTCTACAGATCCATTCCTCGACGTGCTTGGCTGGTCACCCTTGAAGACGCGCGGGTGTTTTTATTACTATTTATACTATCCCGGACGTATTTTTTTTAAAGTGGCCGTTAAGTAGAAGGAAGAGCGAGTTTGCAGCCCGGGGGTCAACAATTAAATGGCTGGCGTCCGCTCGGTCAGTCCTCCTTTAGAAGAGCGCGTGCCAGCCTAGACCCCTGGATTAACTGTGCCATAAAACATGGTCATTACGACGGAGTGAAAAAAAGGCCTCTAATCAGAATGACCACGCGCAGCTAAGAACAATCGGGCGAAGAAAGAATAGGGCTTTGGTACTTCCATCGACTCAGGGGACGAAACGATGAATCAATGAGGAACACAGTTTAGATAGGGATATGAAGGAAGCAAGTGTCTCAAAAATAAGTCTCTGATAAGTCCGGTTCTGAATGAAAATATTCACAAATAAATCTTTGAGTCCAACTTTTTTAAGTCTCTTTCAGTAAAATAAATAATAAATATTTTTTTCACATTATTAGCACTACTTTATTTTCCGCTATCAACAATAGTAATCGTTGATCATCTACAATTAAACAATACCCTGCAGGTCATCGTAAAGGACTGTGGGTGGCAGGGCGGCACTGATATTTAACATGATATAAATACCAACTATCCATTGATAAATTTGTACTTATATTATTGTATATATTTACAGCTATTCATATCCCTAATTGTGCGAGGAAAGAAGGACATTTTGAATCTGTCAGTTAGGAAATCAATTTCTCTAATTTTGTGATTATAGTCCAGTCTACCATAGTAAGTTGGGGTTCGCAATATGTTTTTAACATCATCACTGAAATTATGGCCTTGGAATTTGTTTAAGAGATTAGGCGTAAATTTCACCTGCGATCTGACAATGATTCCCAATTTAATTCATTTTACGCTAATGAGGTTATCGTATCGTCCCTTTACAAATCTTGCCGATCTTCGCTGCACACGTTCAAGTTCATTATTTAGACAGATTTCGTAGGGGTCCCAAACACTGGCAGCATATTCCAAATGAGGTCTAACAAGAGAAAAGTAGCAGATTTCTCGTACATGTTCGGAAGTACTTAATTTCAGCGACGAGAAAAGAGGAAACCTGAATGTCAAAAGCTATCCCGTTTTCATCCACCTAACCTTTCTTCATTGTAACACAAAACTCGTTCTGTCCCTCAAGGAGTGAAAAAAGTGGTGGTTGAAGAACTAGGAGGAGGGAGGTATCCATGTAAAACCGCTGACCGATGACCGGTGGTGGGATTCTTATGCTTCCAGGGCGTTGGCCGACAAGGGGCGCGGCAAAACCAAGGGGGCCAGCAAGCGCATGAATACAAAGTGGTCGGGTGGCCATGAGGGCCGCCGTCCGTCCACAGCGAGGACACTGCGGGAAGGGTGCTCGCACGCAATGGGACGAACTCATTATTATTTCCCACACGAGAGTATCTCTCAGAGGGTCACTCTGATAAAGAACCAAGTTCACTTCATCTACAGCTACAAAGTACCCTGCAAGCCACCATAAAGGTGTGTGGCAGGGGGTGAATTCTTACCAATTGGTCTTGGAATTTGTTTAAGAGATTAAGTCTAAATTTCAACCTATAATCTGACAATGATTCCCAATTTAATTCATTTAATAGACTGGTTACGCTAATAAGGTTATCATACCGTCCCTTTACAAATCTTGCCGATCTTCGCTGCAAACGTTCAAGTTCGCTATTTAGACCGATTCCGTAGGGATCTCATACACTGGCAGCATATTCCAAATTCCATCTTCTATAAAGTAATCCGTTTTAAATTTCTGTTACAGATTTTATCTGTATTATAACCTACGATCTGATAATGATTCCCAACCTAATTATTCCTTTCATTCTGATCTGAGCTCACTGATCCAACCTAATTCATTCGGATCTTATACGCCGATTACATGTTCAAGATGGGGTCTAACTAGTGAAAAGTAACATCGCTCTTTTGTCTTCTCACCAATTTGGGGAAGTCGACTGATAACTGAGGTCTATTTACTCAAATAGCTTAGGTGAAGAGTGAAGACATGAGATTCCAAGGAGTGGAGGAAGAGTGGAATTAGCCTGCTCTTAAGGAAAGGCACCAAGGGGACCACGTCTTAACGGCCCATCCGATGAACGGTGTACTGGCTTCGAAGTGCTCTCCACAAGGCACTCATGTTTGGACCGGTATACCAATGAAAAGTTAACAAGTGCTGGTATTCGAACCCGGGTCCTCGGGATGGGAGGCCAGTACCAAGCCCCCCACCAACCCGGTCCCGGTGTTCTTCCACTCCTTACTTACCCTGTGCTAACCCCTGTGATCATGGGCAAAGAAAAATAACTTGATTAATAAAAATAGCGCAATTGCGCGTACACTCCAGATTCCATATTCCCGGTTTTTTTCAATCGCGGATTCTTTGGAAATTAATGGCAACGTTCACAGCTGGAAAAAGGGGAATTCAAAGCTTTATGGTCCATGCCATTTATAAAAAACAATGTTGAATGAATCTTATTTCCCTGGCGCGCTGAGCCGGACCCCGGACGTACGATAGAAAAATAGAATGCATTTTCCGGCGTAGAAAACTTTTTTAATGTCTTCTCATTCCTATTTATTAACAAGTTTTCAAATAAAACTCGGAGGTAAGTCATTTGACCGTCTCTCCCTATACGCAAAACAAACTCTCCACTTAATGTGAAATGTCAGCATCCGACAATTTCTAACAGATAAATTTTTTTAAAAATTTGTTAAACTAAGGCATAGAAAAGGTTAATAACCTGTGAGATGTGTTGATAGAAATTTTATATTTTTATTCCGTACAAATCTTCTCACAACGTCTCCATTTATTTTACTTTGAAGGTAATTGTAGGAAATGAAGACACAATTTTTTAATGGATGTCATACTTGAAATTCTATAATTAACTATCGGGTTGGAACCATAAAAAATGGCCCACCATTCTTTTAACACCAATCTTTTGTATTTATGCGAGATTTCAAGTTTATATAGAAGAATGTAATATTGATATTTTAGTTGTACATAGAAAACTAAGATATTGGTATGCAGCAAGAAATAAAATTCCAAAGCCAACGTTAAACTAGGAAAACAAATACTTGAAGTGGTGAAAGAGTTATGCTACCTGGAAAACCGAGTAACTAACGATAGCCGAAGCAAGAAAGAAATAGTCAGTAGAGCAGCACAGGCAAAGAGGGCATTCTATCAAAAGAAGAATGTACTTGCACCTGGAAATACAAGCGTAAGAGTAAGGAAACAATTCATCAGAACGTACGTACATCTGGAGCGTGAGTATTCATAGCAGTGAGGCATGGACGATGATTGAATGAGAGTGGAGGAAATAAAAGAGGTAGGGATTCTACATCTACACCTACATAATACCCTACAAGCCACCTTAAAGGTGGGTGGCAGGGGTAAAGGCAGTCAAAGTGCATGAATTTTCAAAGAAGGTTTTTATGCACGAAACGTGAACTGAAAAAGACGTAAGGACGCTACCTATCGTTTCACCTGATTAACAGTCACCGACAAATAAACGAAGCTACCGAAGTTCTCGGGCCTCGAGTAAAATGCGCGTAAGTGACACCAGCACGGGGATCGTCTTGAAACAATTTCCTCAAGAATAAATATGCTCTTCCAGGAATCCCAACGCTCCACGAGTGATAAGGCCACGTCTCTTTCGTTTCCATAGCAACCTTCCAAACAAACAATTTCTCCTCCAGCCCAGGCGTCGTCAGGTGTATCTCCATCAAACTGACGCGCGAGGTGATTCTCATTTGTTATTCGTTCTAATATGCTTGCCGGGAGCTCCCCAACATATTATGCAGGAGGATGACACCATCATCTTCTGTTTTCCAGCCCCCACCTCATCCCTCGTAGGACAGGCGCCGGGATGGCGCCACCCACTGCGCTCCCATGCCCCTCGGTTGGAAATCGGCGAGGAGTGCGGAGAAAGGAGAGCCTGTTTCGTTTCGCCATAAATTAAAACCAACTACTTCCAATTATCGCCGCTACACTTCCCCCTGCAGTAGCTCCAACGAGTATTAATTTTGTCTCATTTCAGTAAGGAGAGCAAAAGTTAAGCAGCTGCATTTCATTTTTCGCCATTTACATTCACGATTTCCCGAGCTCGAGAATAGAAAAATTTTCCTCGCCGCAGTCCTGAAAACTAAGGGTGCAGTGAGGGAAAGGTGCCTACCCTGCAAGATGGAGTACCCGATGCTTCTCGTGAAGGCATCGCCTTGGTTACGGTGGTAAACTAATCTCATGACTACTCAAACATTCGATAGGGTGAGCTTAGAGCGATGAATTTATTGAGTGTCTTCAGTCAGATGGTTGCATACACATTTATATACACATCTAGAAAATACCATGCAAGCCACCATAAAGATGTGTGGCAGGGGGTGAATTCACACCAAACATGCATTACATATCATGCGTAAAAAAAGATTATTAATAATATTCTGATCTAAATTACGCAATTTAAAAAAATAAAAATAGCAGAGCATGCATGCAATAACATGCTGTTATTTGGGTTATCCTCAAAGTCCTTATAAAACATGCAACTACCTATGCTATTCTCTAATACACTTGTATTTATATTATTGAATATATTTACAGCTTTTCATATCCCTAATTGTATGAGGAAAGAAGGACATTTCGAATCTGTCAGTTCGGCAATTAATTTCTCTAATTTCATGATTATGGTCCAGTCTACCATAGTTAGTTGGAGTTCGCAAAAGATTTGTAACGGCATCGGTGAAAATATTACCTATCTTGGAATTTATTTAAGAAATTAAGTCTAAATTTCAACCTAAGGTCTGACAATGATTGCCATTTTATTTCATTTAATAGACTGTTTACGCTAGTATAGTTATCATACCGTCCCTTTACAAATCTTGCCGACCTTCGCTGCACAACTCAAGTTCATTATTTAAAGCCTTAAGGATCCCATGTACTGACATATATCCCATGGGGAGGCGACCGACAGCTGAGGCTTGCATTAGCGCCATTTAGGATAGGTGGATAATTGGGTAATGGTAGGAGTTTTCAGGAAACGGAGGAAGGGTGGAGAGAAATCCGGCGTCGGCATTAGCCTACTCTTAACGAAAGACGCCAAGGGGACCACGACTTAACGTCCCATCCGACGGACGGAGTACTGGACTTGAAATGCACTAGGCACTCAAGTGGGGATCGGTTTTCCACTGAAAAATCCGCCACTGCCGGGAATCGAACCCGGGCCCTCGGGATAGGAGGCCAGTACTCTATCCCCCACACCAACCCGATCCACTCATATTAAGACGGCCTTATGAAGACAATCGTCGAGGAAAAAGTGAACGGGACGCACGGTAAAGGAAGGCGTCGTATGAGATACATGGAACAGGTTGTGAGTGATGTGGATGAGAGGAATTCGTTAATATGAATAGGTTGACCGATAGAAGAACGAGTGGAGGGCTGCGGCAAACCAATGCTAGGGTTGTTGACCGATGATGACGATGATGAGACGTAGATGACCGATTTCCACCAAAGGAACTTATGGTCGACCAGTCGACTCGATTGCTCTGTGAAATGATTCGATTCCAATCGAAGTGCGAAACTCCTGTTGAAAAGCATTCATGCTGGGCACAAGGTCTGGACAAGCGTTCAAAGGTCACATCTACATCTACATAATACCCTGCAAGCCACCATAAAGGTGTGTGGTAGGGGGTGAACTCTCACCAAACATGCACTACATATCATGCATTAAATTTGTAATTAAAAATTAAAATAGCAAAGCATACATGCAAAAACATGCTGTTAGTTGGGTTAGCTTTAAGTCCTTATACAAACATGCAGCTACCAATGTTATCCATTGCTACACTCGTACTGGATACAATTACCGTTATTCATACGAGGAAAAAAGGACATTTTGAATCTGTCAGTCCGGCAATCAATGTCTCTAATTTTGTGATTATGGTCCAGTCTACCATAGTAAGTTGGGGTCCGCAAAATATTTGTAACATCATCACAGAAAATATGGTCTTGGAATTTGTTTCCGAGATTAAGACTAAATTTCAACCTGCGATCTGACAATGATTCCCAATTTAATTCATTCGGCAGACTGGTTACGCTAGTAAGGTTATCATACCGTCCCTTTACAAATCTTGCCGATCTTCGCTGCACACGTTCAAGTTCGTTATTCAGACCGATTTCGTAGGGATCCCATACACTGGCAGCATATTCCAAATAAGGTCTTACAAGGGAAAAGTAGCTGATTTCTCGTACATGATCGTCACATTTACCCAGTACTCTTTTGACGAATCCCAGTTTACGATTCGCTTGTCCCATTATTTCACGAATGTGTTAACCCAAGAAAGATCATTTGTCAGTCTTATTCCAAGATATTTAATGGATGGACACTAGAGTATGCACAAGTTTACTTACTTTTGAGACCACTGCCGAGACACTAAATAGATTGGCGATGCACGGATAATCGGGAGTCTACTGTATTTCCGCAAATATTTGAGAGCAAGTCACGCTTTTTGGAGGAATTTTTAATGGCATGCATTTGCATATTATGTACATAAAGGTAGGTATTTATTAGATAGGTAAGATATTAAGAGGGATAATTGGGGTAAGAATAAAATGCTCACGAGCGAGCGTTGATGGGCGCTTGGGAAGTGTTCCTCAAGGATTCCGAGGAAGGGCTTCCCGAGAGGGGGGGCAAGGTCGTGGGGGAAGGGCGGTCGTAATTTGAAGGCCCCGAGACCGACGCAAGGGGAATCTCGGCATTCGTCGTTCATCATCATCATCTTGCTCTTGCGATGGGAAAGGGCCCGCGGGGCCTCCAAGGGCCGGATAGAAGGGCCCCGTCACCTCACGAGGGCGGGCGTATCCGTGGCGTTGCGTATGCATTGTATAATGCGCGTGGGAACCCCTTTTGGGACCCGCGGAAGACGAAAGCGCTGGGAATGATCCGTAGATGCGAGACGTTTGTTTCCCTTGTGAATCCCTTTCGGGTTGTGCGTCCTCCCAAATGGCCCTAAACATCACGAATCCCTGTCACGCCTAGTCCTCAGCATTCCTACCCACTCGCCGTGATTTTTGTGCACGATATTTTTCACATGACTGTCACATCCTGTCTCCTAGCTTATCGTTTAGTTCGTGAACCAAGACAAGGATGCTGTGCACTGTCTCCCGTAATTTTTAATGCTTAAATTGAGAGAGCAATCAATGAAATATAATAGAAGTCTTCTGGGGCGATTATCCACGGAGAAAAAATTAGCATCCTGCGATTCACTGATGACATAGCACTCATTGCAAACACAGAGAAGGGTCAGAATAATTTCTAATAACCATGGAAAGGACAATTTCCAGATATCAGCTGAAGATCAATAAGAAGACTAAGGCATTAGTGTGCAGCAAGAGATGAGGCCAAAACCAACGTTATACTATGAAAACAAAAACTTGAAGAGGTGAAAGAGTTCTTTTACCTGTGAAGCATAGTAACCAACGATGGACGAAGCAAGAAAGATATAGTGAGTAGAATAGCCCAGGCAAAGAGGGCATTCTACCAAAAGAAGAATCTACTCACAGCTAGAAATACAAGGGTAAAAGTTAGGAATCAATTCATCAGAACTTACGTCTGGAACGTGTTTCTTAACGGCAGTGAGGCATGGAGGATGACAGCAGCGGAGAAGAAAAGAGTGGAAGCATTCGAAATGCGGTGCTACAGAAGAATGTTGAAGAATAAATGGATCGACCGAGTGACAAACGAAGGAGTCTTAAGAAGAATGGGAGAAAAGAGAAGTCTTCTGAAAACTCTAAGATGAATAATTAATTCGATGCATAATGCTTATTTTTATTTCGCTTGAATCAGTTCCACCATTGCAAGTATTTTGCTAGCTTTCATAACACTGTATCATTTTTGAAAATCCTTCGAGGCCATCCAAAACTACTTTGTAAGAGGATATCAAAAGGGCACTGCATTGAAGAGAATATGGTGCATGTAGACGGATTCAAGCAGATGGAGAAAGGATATAGAGACTTATCGATTATTAAAACGTCCAGAAACAGAAATCTTTGTTCATTGGCGAGTTGTCTGGTAGCTATGGCGCTTGCTGAGTATTCGTCTCCCGAACACCATGGACCAACATCTTAACAGTTCGTGTACATTGATTTTCGAAACTGATAAAACCATGAATTAACGAGCAAAATCTAACATTTTCAGCTACTTTCTCAAGAGCCCCAATTTTACCAGAGCTATGTGTTTCTAACGACGCTCTCTCATATCTTTAGGTAAGATATGTTTTCTCGTGAAGGTGGAAAATTAGTCATTACATCAGGAAAAAAAACAAACTAATGACTTAAGAGCAAATAGTGGTTATTTTTCTAATTTCTTCTTCTCTCAAAGCCGTTTGCAAATCTTATATTATTGCCTTGATTTTTTTGGCTCATTTCATCGCTGCACACACAAGATGCCGAGGCATCCGGCAAAACTCCTCGTATCTTAAAACCTATTTCAAGAAAGAGAAGCGTAGAAGAGAAGCCACTTGCCTGCCAAGAAATAAGTGAGAAGTAACGCCTCGCTCGCTGGCGAAGAAAAGGTCTCTTAACCTGGCATTGCGGACGAAAAAGCATCGTGGGTAGCTCTAAAATCGAATAATGTCTCATTTAAAATGAGGTTTGGTGGAAACTAAGAATTTAAAACATAAATTACACTCTACTATTCACTTTATAAATGAAAACTATGTCGATAGGTATATAAAATATTGTAATATGCAATAAACGCATGAACATACCACCGTCCATCTCCCAAGATTTGCATGATAAGACGAGCGACTAATCTCCCGATTCCTTTCCCTTGTCTGTCTACCTCTTCCTCTTACCAAATGCTTAAGAAGAATAATTATTCTGATTCTCATCCTTCACTACTGACTACTTATACCTCGCATCATGTGCCATTTTTATCATTCACTTACTTTTTTTCATAGCAAATGGAAATGTGTTTCCCATACCTTGAGATGTATCCGGGTCGTTTTCCTTGCCTCCACTTGAAATTATTCGTCAAGTTTCTATTCCCTCCTACTTTTATAGGAGCCTATTCGAAAGTTACCCTGACAACGCAGTTATTTTCACCGTTCTCCGATAACACCACATTTCAGTTTTCCTTCCCTGCTGCGGTTCTTGTCCATCTGTCAACGGTAAGAGTGAAATGCAATTACCGATGGAGTTTTTTCCACACACCCTAGCATTGCACATGTTAACATTAAGCTTATATCGCCGTACCGAGCTTATTACTCCGGTAGGTTGGTAGGTCGCAGTTGGTAGGTTAACTAGGATTATAGCCATTGAGGTAGGAAAATTGTACTGAAGGAAAGGAAGTGATTTGAATAAAGGTTATATTATTAGGGAAGGATGACTTTACTTTAATTGATCCAGGCTAGGAAAGACTTTTTTGTTTAAGGAATTGAGATTAGACAAGTTGTTTTGTAAAGGTATTTGATTTTTGCGGTAGGATATATTACGTTTAGGGAAGGATTTTAAGGGATTTAAGATTAATCTGGGAAAGGTGGAAGCAGAGGTTTGAAGCGTTGCCCCGTTTCTACCGCAGCCAGGGAGAGGAGGGTTATTTATGGTTTGGGCAGGGGAAACGGAAGGAATTGAGTTTGTCATCTGTTCTGGTTGGCTGTCTTGTTCTTGATTGTTGACAGATTCTAAAGCCACCTGAGTTTTGGATTGGAACTGACGGAAAAGTTGGTGAATGGAAGATGGATGGGTTATTTCGTTTAGGGATTTTGGGATTTTTCTTTTAGATATTGGAACTTACTTATAACGGATATTTGACTATTCATCATCACCATCTGGTGTTCTGGCTCCTGGCAGGTCCTTTCTACCACTGCAGTCTCTATCCGCTTCTGCCCCGAACCTTTTCTTTGATCACATTGTAGTTGCTTATCTTCAGCTCATCCACCAATTTAATTCTTCTTCCTCTCTTTTTCTCTCCCTCAACTGAATCTACTATTGTTACCTTTAGTACGTTTTTCCTTCTAAATACATGGCTCAAGCAGTTACCTTTCCTTTACCTTATTTCCTATTATCTTTCTTCATTCACTTTATTTAAGACCTCCTAATTTCTCAACTCATTCACCCATCTTACTTTTTCCACCTTTCTCCACACCCACATTTCAAAAGCCTCAATTCTATTTCTTTCTCTCCTCCCTAGTGTCCATGCTTCACATCCATACAATTGAAAACTCTCCGTGTGCAACACTTAGCTAGGCTCTTTTTCAACTCCAGATCCAGCCTTTATCTATATCTATATCTACGACGTACCCTGCAAGCCACCTCGAGGGTGTGTGGCAGGGGGTGCATCCACACCAGGAACAATGACACAACAAACAAAAATGAATACTACAAAGCAAACACTACACCTTTAAAAGTAATTGGGGAAAAAAGAAGAAAAACTACCAAATCCCAATCATGCAGGACACACCCATGAATACCATGCATGCCTTGAAACCCGACACCAATTTCAAAGATACTCATGCATGCAAAAAAAAGGCATTGCATGCAAGTCACACGTTGATTTGAACATGCAGGTAATAAAAAAAATATATACTATCGACCTACTCTGAATATTACCTCTATAATTGTTACCGATTTACGCGATGTTTAACGTTCTGATCACGAATCGTACGCGGAAAAAATGACATTTTGAACCTGTCCGTCCTGCAATCTATCTCCTTAATTTTATTAGAATTATCGAGCCTACCATAATAAGTCGGAGCCAGCAATATATGATTAACGTCATTAATGAAATGTCCCTCCTTAAATGTTCCCATGATTTGACTATTATTTGACCTTTGACTATTATTCTTGTTTAATGTCCTTCTGACCTGATTATTTTCCCACAGATTCGTGAATTACAGGCTTTCATATTACATTAGATACCAAACCGATCGGGAGATCCATCCCTGAGAGGCCAGATAAAATTAACGAGGGCGAGAATCACGGCCTTGGGGTGGGAAGGGTGTGAAAAGCGGCGACACGAGTGGTTAGAGCAGGCGGAGGGGATGAATAAACCCCCGAGAGGAAAAAAGCGAGAGGGAGAGAGGATGAATGGAAATATGTGGGTGAAATATTTGAGAAGGGTTTCCACCCCCCTTTCCTTGTGGAGGTGCTCTGGGAAGGAGTGCTGAGTGAAGAAGGGGTCGGGGGACTCACCCTCTTTTGTTTTCCCGTGTGGAAGGGGAGGGGTCCTGAATAGGCCCTTGGAGGATGGGCCCGCGCTCGGCCCAGACGGGCCCTGAATATCTTATGATGAACTAGCGCGCATGCCGCTTCTTGAAAAGTTTTCAAAAACTCTCTTAACACCATTCTTTCTCACGGAATGAACCGAACTGGAAGACAGCGCCGGAACTCAGCGCCGGAACCACAAGATCGACCAACGCCGTTTTTTAGGGGAATAAGACGCATGAGTAAAAGTTTGGAATAAAAAGGAATCTCACTATAAATATTCAACCAATGCTCAACGCAGGGGCACAATACACGGAAGTGAAAAAGGCACTTCCTCTTCAGCGCAGGAGGCTGTCCAAGGCATGTCCCTAGATTTCCGCAGGGATAGGGGGTCTCAGAGTTTATAGGGGGGGGATAGGTGACATCTCCTTAGAGAACAGAGTGACCCTTGCCATGTGCGAGGGCAAAATGTAAGACATGCGGACAAGGATTCCTCGAGGCTCCTCCAATAACTATCTCCAAGAAACGAAATTCCGCCTACTTACTTCGTCAGTCGCGGAGACATTGACTGACCTGACTACTAGATAGTAGTAGATAGTGGTCATCTATGTATATATCTATCTACTTTCTACCCTACAAGCCAATTCCGGGGTGTATGGCAGGGGGTGAGTTATCACTTTAGTTCATGTACCTAAATAGTGTATGCTTGGCGGTATACCTGAAACATTTTGCTAACTCCACTTACTATGATAGACTAGACCAAAATCATAAAATTAGAGTAAAGGATTGCCGAACTTGAAGATTCAAAATTTACTTCTTTCCTCAAACAATTAGGGATGTGGATAGCTGTAAATATATACAATAGTATAAATAGATACAAGTGTCTCAATGGATAGCATAGGTAGTTGAATGTTAGTGTAAGTAAGTGTAAGTGATAACATTGGTAGCTGCATGTTGGTATAAGGACTTAAAGCTAACCCAACTAACAGCATGTTTTTGCATGTTTGCTATGCTATTTTTATCTTTTCTTAAATATTGTAGTTTAGAACAGTAGTTGCATGAGATACTATAGTTGCTTGTTTGCATGTTAGTAGTGCATGCTTGGTGATCTTCACCCCCTGCCACACACCCTCGCGGTGGCTTGCAGGTTATCGTGTAGATTTAGATTCATTAAAAAATCAGTATATGAATACTAATTCTTTTTATGCATGATATGTAGTGCATGTTTGATGAGAATTCACCCCCTGCCACACACCGTTATGCAGGGTATTATGTAGATGTAGATGAATCCTTTCATGTGTCTGGCGGTGAACGATGGGTCGCGAATCGCTCTCTCCGGTGAGCCACAGCTCTCCATATGAGCCGAATTTCTTTCGGCTTTACATGGCCCCCCTAATGGCGGAAATGGTCTTAGCCGTCGGTTAACTAAGGGCCCGAACAATGTTTTGGTCTCCTAGTTTTCCTGCACCAAGCGATTCTTATGCACCCAGCCGTATATCATGTGAAAGTATGAGTGGTTTCCGCATGGTTAAAGGCGACGACCCGGCGGGAAGGGGCTGCCGTTTAACACTCTCCGGAATCCACCCCGTCCTCCTCCACCGAGGGAATGCGAGGAATGCACCCCCGATGATGAGCCCCCTCCCCCCTTGCGCCCACCCCCGCCCTCCCGAGGGTGTTGAAATGCTGATGGGGGGCGCGAGAAGTTGTGGGCATTGGCAGGGTCTGCCACTCCTCCTCCCCCGGCCAAAATAAAGAATCAGTTTCTTCCTCGTTAATTCGCCGGGAGAGGCGATAGCATTCTGAATAGTCTTGCAACTGTTAGTAACTTAAGACGATGACCAGCAGAGTAAGCAGAATATAGAGGGCTCACTGCGTAGTGCAAAACTGTTCTGCGTTTTGGACGTAGTAGGTATTGGAAGGTTTCTATAGATGGCGAAAGGAAGAATTTTTCGCGTTACGTCACAAACGATATATATCGTTTCTATCGGATTCGCTTTTCTAAAGGTGCGTTTACACGTAGCAGTTGACTGCTATGACAGTCAACTGATAACAACTATTAAGCCCCACTCGCATGTGTAAATAGCAACTGCGATGCGAGTTCAGGTCGAACCTGGACACATGTCGACCACTATCGATCCACGTTCGAGCTATTAACAAAGTTGAAGTCCGTCTACTTTCCAGCGGAAATGTATCCAACACAATCGCAACAATCGTCAACGTAAAGCAATACACGGCGTAATTTGGATATAACAACAAGGATATCCCTCCACAAAAGGGGAGATTCTACTATTTGAAGAATGGGAACAAAAGATAATCGTCAATGGACTTTATTGCTTGATGAATTTATTGAAAATTTAAGCGAAATTTAGTATTAAAATAAGACGCTTTTTAAATGTTGTGGCAACGCCTAAATAGCGGCTTTAAGCTGCATAGAGTTTAATGCAGACGTATCATAGCAGTAGCGTGCAATATTTTCTGTGATGATGTTAAAAATATTTTACGAACCCCAACTTACTATGGCAGACTGGACAATAGTCATAAAATTAGAGAAATTGATTGCCGAACTGATAGATTCAAAATGTCCTTTTTCCCTCGAACAATTAGAGATACGAATTACGGTAAATATGTTCAATCGGAGAGTAGCAATGGATAGCATTGGTAGCTGCTTGCTGGTATGAGTACTTAAAGCTAACCCTACTGACAGAATGTTTTTGCATGTTTACTTTGCGATTTCTATCTTTTTTAAATAGTGTAGTTCTGACTACTGTATTAATGCTATTCCTTTTTTATGCATGATATGTAGTGCATGTATGGTGAGAAATCACCCCCTGCCACACACCCTTGTGGTGGCTTGCAGGGTATTATGTAGATGTAGATAGATGTAGATGTAGCGATAGCGATGCATCGCGCATCTCGCGACTGTCATAGCAGTCAACTGCTACGTGTAAACGCTGCGTAATAGACTTCAGCGGAACAATGGAGAAGTGTCTTGTAATCTGCTCCTTGCAGCGGTGCATTGTGTTTCTAATGAAACAATAAGAAATTCCTCTTGTGACAAGATATATTTGCTTTAATAGTGAAATAAATGTTAACTTATCCATGTGAATGTTCACGTTCGGTAAAGGCATATCGCACCATTATAATCATAAAATATGCAAACTACAACATTTACATATTTTATGTGCCACTTAAATCGATTAGAAAAATGCAACAAGAATATCTAGCATTATTTAAATGAACGATAAAAAACATTCTCGTAATTACAGAGATGAAATGTTGGCAGATACCAGCCACCGAATCGGGTTCCTTAGTGTAATGTTATGGCCAATGTGTGTTATGGCTAGTGTGTGACAATTTCTACTAATTCCGAGTTAATTCTGACAATGGGGTCGTTTATCATAATTTTTTTATTGACGAATCTAATAGAGCTTGTAAAATAAAAAGACCCGTATTTATCCGTTTTCTGATCCGTCAATTATTTATCTACATCTGCATCTACATAATACCCTGCAAGCCACCATAAAGGCGTGTGGCAGGGGTGAACTCCCACCAAGCATGTACTACATATCATGCATAAAAAAGGATTAGTACTTGATTAGTACTGTTCAAAAATACGCTATTTAAAAAAAGATAAAAATAGCAAAACATACATGCAAAAACATGCCGTTAGTTGGGGTAGCTATAAGTCCTTATACCAACATGCAGCTACCAATGTTATCCATTGCTACACTCGTACTGGATATATTTACCGTTATTCATATCCCTAATAGTACGAGGAAAAAAGGACATTTTGAATCTGTCAGTTCGGAAATCAATTTCCCTAATTGTGTGGGGTCCGCAAAATACTTTTAACATCATCACTGAAAATATGGTCTTGGAATTTGTTTAAGAGATTAAGTCGAAATTTCAACCTGCGATCTGACAATTATTCCCAATTCAATTCATTTAATAGACTGGTTACGCTAATAAGGTTATCGTACCGTCACTTTACAAATCTAAAATTTATCATTAGATTAAAATTACATGCGTTCTCACCTTGTGTTCCTCGCGAAAAGGATCGACACGTCGTCGTCTCCTACTATCGCAGCTACGACAGCCGTCCACCCCGATCGCAGCGCCTGCTCGACTGCAAATGCGTGGCGACAGATTACACTACCCAACAACAAAAAAGTTTCGGGCTCAAAATTAGTTCTTTCCGAAGTATTTTGTCTCCCTAAACACGAAAATCGCCATAAAAAGTTTATATTAGCTCTTGTTTTCAAGATACAGAGCCTACTTGGGCAATAAAATATCACTATGGCTGGTGTGTGGGAAACCGACTGTTCGAAAGCTGGTACTCCTGTAATAATTGGTTCCAATTATCTTTGCGGGTGAGGTTGCAGGGCTTAAACAAGTGGAGAAGGATGCCTTTGGTTTGCGCCTGGACACTGTCGGTGGTCTTCACTGATGTGGGAGGGAGGGAGACCGAGAGAGTCGAACGGAGTGAACTAAGCGAAACCAAATGTGTACACATTGTCGTACATTTTAGAATATATTTTTAATACGATACAATGTTAAAATTGTAGAAGACGAAAATGTATTCTAAATGAATGTTGGCTACTTATACGAAATGAGTCCTGAATTTGTTACATATATACATTGTCGTCTTTACTTGTTGAAGGAAACACTTGAGCCACAGTAGTTCCAGGCCCGTACACTGTAGGCCGGGGCCGACTAAGCCGAGACACTGTATGTGGTTATGCATTTGGAGAGGAGAGATGATAATCCCCACTCAGTGGTTCTTATATTAGCTGTAATTCCCTCAGCTTTACTCTCCGCGTAGAATCTTTTTGACCATCATATTCCCCGGATACTGAAAGCTGTTGTCCTGAGAGCGACTGTCTTTCGATCTTCGGCCACGGGTTTGGAGTGAAAGTGTCAGCAGAACGAAGACATTCAACAATTCCAGGGGCATTCTCTGCAATTAGCCTTACAACTGAAGGTAAGCAATGCAACGATATTATCTGTATCAGTCCAATCTATGGCATCCATTTTTGACATTTTGTATCAAGTTCCAAATGTTTAATCCCACTTCGGAGTTTTCAAAATATGAAAATTGATGTTTTGAGGCTGTATTTCAGTTCTGGTTTCTGAAATTATGATCATTTGTGGTTGCAATTTTATTCAGACGTTACGAACTTTTTCGATTATTCAGAAAAATAGTGGATTTCAAAAAAAGATATTTAAAAAAAATTACTTGATATTTTGGGTCTGGGCGATTTGAATTTTATTCCTCTCGTATGTCGGGGGGTATTTAAAAAGTACTTATTGGTTAAATATAATCATAATTGATGACTTAAAACTTAACTAATTGTTTCAATTTTCTACTTTCAGATCAGAATGCCACGGAAGTGTGTTAATGGCGTTGACAACTTTTGTTACATATGTGGTGAAATGACTTTTGCAGCCCAGAAGCGCACCATCAACCCAATCGTTAAAACAGCTTACTACCATTATTTCGGTGTGAAAATAGGTGACCAGGATAAACCATGGGCCCCACATGTTTGTTGCAACTCTTGCTCAGTGAGATTGCGAGAGTGGTTGAGTGGGAAGAAACGAGGAATGAAGTTTGCTGTACCCATGATTTGGCGTAAGCCAACAAACCATGTCGACAACTGCTATTTCTGCGCGACGCCCCCCATGAAGCTAGGTTGGACAACAAAGAAGAAAGAATCGGTACATTATCCCAGCATTCCATCAGCCATTCGGCCCGTTCCTCACTCGGCTAATCTGCCGATTCCTGAATCACCTCAAAATTATGAGGTTGAAAAGAGTGATACTGAAGAAGAAGTCGTTATATCTGGGACTTCCTATGATCCAGATTTCGAGGTAGGGGAGTTAAATGAGCCCCACAGACTGAATCAGACAGAATTAAATGATCTCGTAAGAGATCTTGACTTGCCCAAGGAGAAAGCAGAGCTTTTGGCGTCAAGAATGAAGCAATGGAATCTACTCCAACCAGAAGCCAAGATCACAGAGTACAGGACTCGTCAGAAGAATTTTCTTCATTTTTTTTAGAAGAAAGAGCATGTGGTTGCTTGTGTGGATGTCAATGGCTTGATGAATTCCCTGAACATTACTCATGATCCAAGTAATTGGAGATTGTTTATAGATTCATCCAAGCTGAGTTTGAAAGCAGTCTTACTACACAACGGCAACCTTCTTCCTTCTATTCCCATTGGATATTCCGTTCACATGAAGGAAACTTACGTGAATGTAAAGTTACTTCTAGAGTCAATCAAATACGAGGATCATAAGTGGCAGATCTGTTGTGACTTGAAAGTTATTGCTTTACTCCTGGGAATGCAGTTAGGCTATACTAAGTACTGCTGTTTTCTGTGTTTTTGAGACAGTCGAGATAGAAAATCTCACTTCATAAGAGACAAGTGGCCTTCAAGAAATCTGAATTCCGGGGAAAGAAACATCCAAAACGAGCCGCTAGTAGATCCAAATGATATTCTGCTTCCACCCCTGCATATTTAGCTGGGAATAATGAAGAACTTTGTGAAAGCCATGAACCAGGATAAAGAGGCTTTCCAATACCTTAGAGCGAAATTCCCAAGGTTGAGTGATGCAAAGGTTAAGGAGGGAATCTTTGTGGGCCCTCAAATACGCACTATTATGAAGGACCCTGAGTTTGATACACTTTTGGAGGGGAAAGAGAAAGCAGCCTGGGATGCTTTTAAGGGCGTGGTACAAGGGTTTCTAGGCAACAGAAAAGAGAAAAACTATCAACATTTAGTAAAAGAACTCCTAGAAAAGTTCCGTTATGTAGGTTGCAATATGTCATTAAAACTTCACTTTCTCCACTCCCACCTTGGTTATTTCCCTGAAAACTGTGGAGCTGTAAGCGATGAGCATGGTGAAAGGTTTCACCAAGATATCTCTGCAATGGAACGTAGATATCAGGGTCGTTGGGATGAATCAATGCTCGCCGACTACTGCTGGACTCTGACAAGAGATGCTCCGGATTTGACGTACAAAAGGCAACCCAAAAGGAAACGTGCACAGGAATAGGCTCAAATAAACCACTGCTTCATAAAAAATAAACATTGTTTAATGAAAGATTGCCTATTGTATTGTACTCATAGCATAACAAAGTATATCTTCTTCAAATTACCATTAAGTCGAAAAGTGGGTTTTTGCGTTTCATTCTCCAGTGGACTGTTGTGTATCTACGAAACAAGAGCTAATAAAAAAAATTCATTAACATATTCGTTTTCCTTGACCCCAAATTAATAAGAATTGGCTAAGTTGAACCAGGAAACAGACGAAATGTTTTTTTTTTGTTGAGTAGTGTTATGAACGAAATGATCCGACTCCGTCGCCGTGACGACCGTCGCGTCATCATGGATTGTAGGTACCACTAACTATGACGTTTATTCTGAAAATGGGTGCAATCGTGATATTGAAATCTGGAATTCGACTTTACGGAAGCCCCCCCAGGAAAAGATGGACGATTCGTAGGAGTAAAGGCGTCAGCGCTACACTTTCCAATTAGCCGTTCATTGCTCACTATTTTCAGAACTGCGCTTCAATATCGATAGAATTTAGGGAGTTCCATAGCAATGGGGAAGTAATTTGGCGATGGGGCAAGCTTCAAAAGATTAACCGAAAAAGTTAATTTCCAAAATAGAAATCCAAATTTTCATACTGCGAAGTGTTCATCGCAGACAATTGCAAATGTACATTTTAAATGTGACATGCCTAGAAGGCTTTATGTCACTCTGGTTAAGGAGGTTGACTCGCGACTGCTTGGGTCAAGTTGTCTAAGGAATCTTATTAATTTAAGTACGGGTATATGCATGTTAAGTAATCCTCACATCACAAAGAAAATTGCGTAAGCTATTGAAAGTCTTAAGTATAACAAGAAATACGATGGAAAGTCGAAGGATTTATTTTTTATGATGATTTTAATCAGCTCGACGATGGAGTCAATTCAGCATTTACTTTAAAGAAATAAATTCATGTACTCCATGAATTTACTAATTTATAAACTAGAATATTACTATCAAACATTATGCTATAAGATTTTTCTGAAATATGCTCTAATATCTCATTAGTAATGATATTATTCATACGCCATACATTTTACATAGAGCGACCGCAGCGCGAGTTGAACACAACTAACGCATTTCGTCTGCTATAAGCGCAGAAATTGGTAGATTTAGCGAAAAATACGGTGGGTTGATTCCTTTTTTATGTGTCATTTTATTTCTTGTGAAATTACGCATAAAATATCAGTTTTTTGCAAAAATGACATTTCACTATGGTATTTTTAAACGTTATATTCCCATGTGATGGCCATTCTCGCCGTTAATCGTATGTAATATCACATGCAATTTGTGTAAAAAGGAGTATTGGTTTATATAATTATCTTTACTTTATTAGATAGAGGAACTTTAGTTCTATAAGTGCTGAAATATAAAAAAATGACATGACTTTCACTTTTCGGATCAACCTCCTTAATTGAGAAGATGAAGAGTAGGTATAAGGTTTTTCGAGATCAAATATTGAAATCGGGTAATGCATAGATATATAACTTCTCCTTGCTGCTTTTCGAGTAAGTATTATATTAGCGCGAAGTAAGGATGCCACACAGGATAAAAAAACATCCGAAAAAAGTGGTCGATTCACATATCCACTAGCGTCCTATCTCTCTCTCGCACTTTTTTCTCCCGGAAAGGATGGCACGCCTCTAAAGTAATGTCATCCGTTCCATTTAGCAGTTGGAAAAGCGACGCAAAAAATGTCATCCTCTTATAATCCGCAAGAGAAAAAATGCACGCAGCATACTCTTTGTGCATCGCTCTGAGAAAAATAGAATGGGCTGCGTTTTTTCACGGAAGCAAACTGCCGACGAACACACGACCGATGTTGTTTCCTGGAAAATGTAGGAAATCGTGTTGGAGATGATTTTTCCCTTCCTGTGAAAGGAATGGAATTGATTTGCATACTCTTCTTTTTCCATTGGGCGAGAAAGTTCTCACCGGCAGTGTTAACCAAACGTAAATTCATAATTGAGCTCGGGGCATTGCGAGACGCACCGTACCCACTTTGCCGACCCGAGGTCTAGAACATTTCGTCCAGTTGACAGTCATTTGGATTGTTAATTTTACTCCTGTTAGTAATGGTATATTTTTTTTGTTGCATTCATCTTGTTTAGAACGTAATGTTTGAAAACGAAAAGTGCTCCTTAGCCATTAGGTATAGCATTTATATGCATTAGCACCAGCTGCTGCTTTCAAATTAGGTGATTAGATTTCATACTAGGTGATTGTACCCCAACACAGACTATCCTCTGGGGTACCGATATTCCCCTTAAAATAGATGGTTTTTGTACTCATTGTACTTGTACGTCTCGTGAGAGCGAAGGACCCAGTCGGCCTCATGACTCCGGAGGTCTATAAAATACCCTGTGAAGGTGGCGAGGTCTATGTGAAAGAGACAGGTCGAACGATTTCCACTCGACTGAAGGAACACCGAAGACATTTTCGACTCGGACAGCCGGAGAAATCAGCGGTGGTTGAACATAGCCTCAGGCTAGACCATCGCATTAAATGGGACGATACGAGGGTTCTCTGGCGCTCGGAAAAATTTTGGGATCGCTTGACAAAAAAAGCGATAGAAATAAGAATGGAGAAGAGAAACGTAAACCGGGATTCGGGCTATACCATCAGCAGCTTATGGATCCCGAAAATAATACAGGTTGACAGAGCGAGGCCAACGGTCAACGGCAAAAGTTCAACGGTCAACGGTCCTCCAGCTCAACAATCGGGGCTCGACCAATCCCCCACCGCCAGCGTCCGTATAAAACCAACGGACGGTTTAGTTACGTCACATTTTCCTTGAGGATGGGTAACGAGTCGCTACCCGAAACGTCGGCAGCATTACATTCACTCACCCGGTGTAGAACCCGAGAAGAGTTCATCACTCATTGTACTTGTATATTTTTTAAAGGTGGAACAGAAATTATTATTAATATTTATCACGGAAGGCATATTTTACAGCTTCATTTCGCCAGTGAAGCAAAGCCCGTGCCGATGAGTGAGTGACCTGTCTCGCTGACCACTTTTTCCTCTCTCTTTCCGTCGCAGGACGAATGCAGACCGCTACTGAGGTGCCAGTGTGGGTCAACGGCCTGCAGCGATGGGTCACTGGAGTCGACCGAAGGACCACCTGCGACGACGTCATCAAAGTGCTTCTACGGAGCGACCCGCAGTCGCACCACCCGCCCGGATGGGTCCCTCAGCACCAACAGCCGCACCAGCCGGTGCCCCACGAGGAGCTGCACCACAGATACGCCATCGTGGAGCGGTGGAGAAAGGTGGAACGGCCACTGGACGGGCGATCCAGGATACTCAAGGTTAGGCCCAGGGTCCACCAAGGGCTCTGAGAGCTTTTCACATTTAGCAACTGTCTCCAGTTGACCCTGAAATCCCGATCCATATAACCATTTTGCACGCTAACATCTGCCAGCCATTGTCGTTCTGTCCACATCGTTCTCAGCACTTAATCACTAGTCTTTCTTTCCTCCCATCCTAACTTTTCCATTACTTTCCACAACCACGACTGGAGAGTCTCTAGTCTTTTCTCGTCGCTCTACTAGTTGTCAGCCTCGTATCCATAAAAAGCAATGCTAGTCATCAAGTCTTTTACTTTTTCTTTATATAATTGTCAAGTAAGATTTTATGTCACTGTTATGCACAGCAACCAAGGGTGATGGAAAATGTTATAGAAGAAATTTTTCCTGGTTGGGAATTGAACAACAGACCTTTGGCTTGCCGCCGCCTCGCCAATGCCAATTTTGATGTACCGTAATTGTGAATGAGACCTAGATCCTGTAGATACTCCTAAGAATTTGCTTTTGGATCTGGAACCTTGGGTAGCACTGTGGCTTACGCATCGGCCAGGCAAGCAAAAGGTCCGTAGTTCAATTCTTGGCCCAAAAAACCTATTTATACTGGCAATATTACATTGCCCAACATCACAGTCAGAGCTTCTTTCTGATGGTTAAATACCTGCTTCGAAATCAAATAAATTCATAGATTGTGCATCGTAATGACACTCCCAACCACATTTTTCATTGTCAATGATTCCAAGCAGTGGTTCTTTTTGCTGGTTAAATATCTGATTCAAAATCAAATCAAATAAATTCATAGGAGGCTTGGAACATCGCGATGACTTTTTCAACCACATCTTTCCTTCTCATCATAGGTCTGGAACGCCTGGGGAGATGCCCAGAGGGACGTGAAGCTGGCGCTGAGGCGCCGGGTGCCGGGTACCAACGCACCAGCATCCGGCGGCAGCACCAACGCGACGGATCTCTCGGCACTCAACAAGGAGTCCTCCCGGCGACGGAGGCACCACCACCACTTGGTGGGTCGGGAGTGCTCGGCCAAGACCATACACCCGCGGCGCCTGTACTCGAGGGCATGTCGGGAGGATGGTGAGGAACCGTGGGAGGGCGTGGCGGAGGAGGATGAGGAGGAGGCTCGCCCTAGCGGGGAGCAGCGCAAGTTCACCGAGACCATGGAGAAGCTGATGAAGCTGATCCTGGCTCAGGGCGAGACGATCCAGGCGCAACTGAAGAAGCTCAGGGAGAGGGAGGACCAGATCGACCACTTCGAGCACGAGGTGCACCGCCTTCGCGTCAAGAACCACGGCTCCAACTACCTGCTGGACACGTACCTCAAGGGCGTGGACGCCGAGATCGGCCTGGGAGAGGAGAAGGAAGAGGGCGGAGAGGACAGCGGTGTGGTCACCGAGGGCGGAAGCGGGGACGGCGGCGACCCCGCGCCCCCCAGCGGAGAGCCCAAAGAGGACGAGCGGAGGTTGGAGGACCTCCAGCCGCACATCGAGGCCTGGGAGAAGATCCTGAAGGTGAACAAGAAACTGGAGCGGACGGAGGAGTGCCTGGTGAAGCTGCAAGCCAAACTACGGGAAGCCACCCAGCGGCGCGAGGAGGAAGAAGCGCTGGAGTGGACGAAGGCAGAGGTGGAGAGAGCGGCGCTGCAGGCGGAGGACGGCGACGCCGAGCTGCGGAGGAACGAGCAGGCCCTGGCCAACGCCGACGAGTGGCTCAGGGTCCGCCAGAGGGTCCTGGACGGCCTGGAGCTGGAGCTGGAGGCCGCCGAGCGGGAGTCGGAGGCGCTACGGAAGGCCGAGAGTGGACGCCTCGCAGAGGTGACCCCCTACGAGGTGGTTCCCAGGAGAGTGACCTTCCTCGCCCAGAATGGGATGGACTGCTGCGACAAAGTGGCCCGTACGAAGGCGGACCCTCACGACACGGACTCCAACTCGGACACGGGCCTCAGTTCTCTGCACAGCAGCAGTGAGGAAGGTGGATATGTCCTGGACACTCTCGTGTAGCCCCCAGATTCACAGCAACTAAACTCAATGACGCCTTGTCCCTGAGCAATAGCCTATCAGGACTCGATTCCTCGTGTTCCCGTGAATGCTGCCGAGCTCATTTAACCGTGACGAAAACAATGGCGCATTGTCCCTGAAAAACGGCCAATAGGACTCAATGCTTCGAGTTCCCGTGATTCCCCCGATCCCAGTTTGCTGTGACGAAAGTCAATGACGCTTTGTTCCTGAGCAACATCCAATCAGGACTCGATGCCTCGTGTTTGCGTGTTCTCGTGATCCCAGTTCATTGCGATGAAACTCAATGGCGTCTTGTCCCTGAGCAACAGCCAACCAGGACTCTTGTTCTCCTGAGTGATCGGAACCACTGCAGCTGTGCCCGAAATTACAGTCGACAGTAGTACAACCAACACAGTCGACAGCTTCGCACCATAAAATGGCTGCCGTGTCACATAAACGATATAGGTATATGTAGGGAATTGCCGAAATTCTGAATACTTAAAAAAAGTGAATGCTATTAAATATGTCATTTGGAGCCCCCTCGGCTGTTACCCTTTGACCCATTTAGAGAGTGAGTCGTTAAATTAGTTGTTACCTTTGTGGAGTTATCAAGTAAAGAAGAATTCGGAAATTAGTACGCTCCTAGAACAATGGATTATTTTTTGTGCAATGAATAAAGCTAGCAGTATAACCAAACTACTAAATAGCAGGAGGCAAAATACGAGAAGACAGTTCGTCCTATGCTGCCGTGGTCAGACGATCAAAAACACTAGTAATTGGTTAAAAATCGGAAAGCAATTTAACCAATGTGTATTATGTTACCGCCCCATACTCCAAATAAATTATGTAATGTTACGTGTTACGCCAGTGAGAAATTCAAGGCAAATAATTTCGTAAAATTCACCACTGCCTAAGTTAAGGAATGAATTCCAGTACAAAAAAGTTGTGTGATGGGATTATGTCAATATCTGAGCACTTGTAAATAGTAGTAGGTAATAGTGATAGTGGCACCAAGTCATCATATGAATCTTCTATTCCTGTATCCTCTGTAGTATACCAAATAGGCTCTTGTTTCTCTGTGTAGCACTCGGCGTGCTTTGGGTCAGCCATTGCAAGAAAAGGCGGCCATACCACTACCACACCCTTAGTACCATATTAAGTAAATATTCTACCTCGCCGCAGAGGCTTGAAATCCATAAAACTTCCTCTGTAAATATACACTCCTTCCAATCTACCAACCAATTTTTTTTCAGAGTAAAATTAAATATGATTTGTTGTTGTCTTTTCATGAAAACTCAAAGCAGCGATGCTGTTTTGCTAGTCACGCATTTGTTTATATCAGGAGGATCACTTCCTAACCAGTGGTTAAGAACGGATAAGCATGTACATGAGAGTTCGTTATTTGCGTCGGCATCGCTTCAACAATCCCACTGTTGCTGTTCATTGCTCGGACACTCGGACATGTGCTGTCCACTAAATGTACGCGGGTTTGCACTCACCAGTGGAAAGAATTCACAAATAAAACACTATGGGTACTTTACACGTTTTTTATTCAATTATTTCCTTACCTTACCCAAATCGCCTAAACAAATCCTTATAATATTAGCGCGAACTAGTAATTCTACCCTGCTGGCTGGTGCACAGAGTCGACCAACGAGTTTCCAGGTAAGCTTAACGCCACACTCCAAAAACTGATTTCGAGAGCTTATTACACATTACTTCGTCCTAAGTTCAAATTGAATATCAGCAGCAGAAATAGAAAAAAAAAGATTAGCATTGCCTCACAGAGAAGGATAGTGGGGATAAAAGGATTACAATTACTTTTTGAGCCTTTACATGAGCTTGGCAACTTCGTTTTAGGTTACTGGGGTCTATCGACACTTACTGCCATTACGTATTACTCATTATACATCTATCAAACGAAAATAAAGAGAGGGAATAAATGGCATTATATTCACGTATTTATTTTAGCAGGAACACGTTAAAAAAAAAGGTTTGGTCCTCTTATCCAGAAATCTGATACCTTACCTCTAGAGAGATGACTAGTAGGGTGGTTCGAAAAAAACTGTTTTTTAACTGGGGAATAGCATTAGTACTCAAAAGTGGCAGTTTGGCATCCTAAATATAAGTAAAACAATTAAAACATTCTATGTTGACATCTTCAGTTCGCCTAATTAGCTTAAAGTTTGAAAAAATTTCAAAAACTGAAATATTGGATAAATAAAATTTTTTAATTTTTTTGTTCTTCTTTTACGCATGGCAGTTTATAGCATGTTTTCAGCCCCAAAAAAAATTTTAACTCTCACCTATAGTTCTCGCATGCGCCCTGAAGTTCGTAAAAAAAACCTAAAAATTGAGGTTTTATCATGTACTAAACATGGGGGAGGACCAGGGGAGGGGCCACAAAATGGTAGGTCGGAGTTGTATTGCGACCAAAGCTCTCATGTGTTCTCGGAGAAGAGTTAAGGTCAGAGGGGAGCATGCACTAAACATGCCGTAATTACATTTCAAAATTACAATGCATCATATAGTTAAGCTTTTGTTAATATTATACCATACATAAAATTTTATTGAAGGCCAAATTTGTTAAAATATAACATACTGCAGTAGGTATTATAAATAAAAACTGAAAATTTATGTAATATATCATTACTAGAACTATCTGGATTGCAGTGGAATTGCATTGTTCTTGTTTGTCCTCATAGTGGAATGCAGCATTTCGATCATGTAGTACGACTTTCCAGAGATATTATACATATGTCGCGCAGCTCTTAGCTCGTTTCAAACTACCCAGATTTCACCACGTGGAGGTGGCTGCACATCAAGTTCCACCCACACCCTACCCATCCAACCATCCAACTGTTGGGGTGTGTAATTTAAAATATTTACATCATTTACAATATTAAGTAGGTAATCTCAATAACCAACATGTCAACCAATCAGTGCGTATTTTTTAAGATTACTCAACAATCTTAGGCATTGTTTTAAATTGACTTTTATAGTTGCATGAAGGCACAATTGATCTTAGAGCAAAGTTGCCTATATGAAACCATCTCTGTTCTCTTCTCGACTATAGTAAAATATTATGTTACAGGCTTTACGACTCTTTCAACGCTCTGCGTTTGGCAAGGAAAGTTCATAGGCACGAACGGGTAAAACAGCAGTATGAAGAAGTTCTTCCAATACATCCGTTTAAACATTGTTGATTATTGGAGGTGATGAAAGTTTGCACTTGGACCAATCAATCAGTCCAGTATAATCTGAAGCAGCAAAATTGATGTTTTGGTGGTTGAAAAGTTCGCACCGATTTCTCTTCTGGTTCCTGCTTTTTTGATTTTAGCAGACTCCGAAAGGCTACATCTACATAATACCCTGCAAGCCATCATAAAGGTGTGTGGCAGGGGATGAATTATCACCAAACATGCACTACATATCATGTATAAGAAAGGATTAGTATTTAAATACTGCTCTAAACTTCACTATTCAAGAAAGATAAAAATAGCAAAGAAAACATGCAAAAACATGCTGTTAGCTGGGTTAGCTTCAAGTCCTTATACCAATATGCAGCTACTCACATTGGATATATTTACCGTTGTTCATATCCCTAATTGTACGAGGAAAAAATTATATTTTGAATCTGTCAGTTCGGCAATCAATTTCTCTAATTTTGTGATTATGGTCCAGTCTACCATAGTAGGTTGGGGTTCGCATAATATTTTTAACATCAGCACTGAAAATATGGTATTGGAATTTGTTTAAGAGATTAAGTCTGGATTTCAATCTGCGATCTGACAATGATTTCCATTTTAATTCATTTAATAGACTGGTTACGCTAATAAGGTTATTGTACCGTCCCTTTACAAATCTTGCCGATCTTCGCTGCAGAAGAAGCCTTTGGCCTTCGTGAAACTCCCGTACATCTCCGGAGTCACCAACAGGATCGCAAAAATCCTTCAGAGAAGCAACATCACCACTCGCTTCTGTACGGTGAAAAAAAATTGAAAACAACCGGCCATCGCCGAAGGATCCTCTCCTCCAATCCATGGGTGCATATGAGGTCCCCTGCCGCGGCGGCAGAAACTACGTGGGACAGTCCAAGCGAGCCATCTCCCAGAGGATAAGAGAGCGATGGAGCTTCATAAATGGAACGAGTCAGCGGTCGCCGAACATTATGCCTCGAGCCCTGGGCATAAAATAATGTTCGAAGAAACACGAGTTTTGGCTAAGACGGAGGATTATTATCCGCGCCTTATACGAGAATTAGTAGAAATAGCTAAAAGGCCGAATAATTTCAATAGAGAGGATGGTTATAACCTGAGCCGTGTTTGGAAAGGTTTCCTGGCCCCTTCTAATGCACAACGGCTAACGTCTTCCGACCGAAATACAAATCGGCCCAACAATGGGGCAGCGGACACGGATGCTCCTATATAAGAATGAGACGAAGCCGATTTACACTCAGTCTCTTGATAACGCTCCCAGTAGGAGGAGCGAAACGTCGAGTCGAAAAATGAGTCGCACGCAGAATTTCCAGAAAGGAACAGCTACAGCTATAAACAATCACATTAATATTATTTTTCCAAAATTTCTGTTTTTGACAATTTTTTCCACCTTTAAGCTATATGCGCGAACTGAATACGTCAACTTAGAATTTTATTATTATTTTTCCTATACTTAGGATACCAAACTGCAACTTTCGGGTGCTAATGCGATTCCAAAATAAAGAAATCGTGTTTTTCGAACCACCCTAATGACTAGCAATGATGAAGGTCGTTCTTAATTACCTGGTGGGATGGCATTATGACTGTCCAAATGTGCATGCGGTCCAGAGAGGGCCCCCGCCTCCAACAAGGGAGGAAGGGTAGGGGAAGATGTGGTCCATGCTACAATGAGAGTGCTCCTCAAACAATACGCATCCACAAACAGCAGTTGCCACGAACGCCCAAACAACAGTTCGCCTCGCGTACTACACGACCCTCTCTCTTCAATGGCGGCCCCATATTGTTGTTCAACGACGCCTGCGCCAGCCACAAGCGAACCCTCGCTTCAAAATCCCTGCATTATGCATTTCCATTCCGCAAACTTTTCCGCGGGCCGAAACGAAATTGGATCAAGAAAACAATGAGAGCGCCCCTCTCGTCCATCTCCCCTCCTTCAGCTATCACGTGCATATTTCATGAGAGTGCACGCGGTGGAATGGGAGGTGACGGCATTTCACCAGAAACACCTTGCTCATCATGGTCGCCAGCGATAACGCCACCTTGGCAATGGGGCGAAATATAAAACTCATGAAAGGCTAAATCATACAAATGGAAACGCGAGTAAATCAAAACACAGTTTAAAAAATATCATAATTTTCAATCAGCAATTCCACCAATCTCCCATTATGGAGAACTTCCCCCGCATCTGGTACCGATCGATATTGACGAAGGACATGCTAGCAATGAAAATGGCAAGATCAGCGCTGAACTTCAAGATCCAAGTTTTCAGGTTTCTAATGAACCCCGCGTATTCGCCCAAGAGGGCGTTGAAGATACACTTTACTTTTCGAGGAACATTCAGGATGAATAAGAAGATGCAACCTATGTAAATTTTCACAGACTTTTATTTTTTGGTACAGCGCGTTTCGACGCTAAGGCGTCATCTTCAAGTACTTTGAAAGTTTCAAGTACTACAAGTACTGTGAAATTTTACATAGGTTGCATCTTCTTATTCATCATGAATGTTCACCAAGTGAAAGCCTAATCTATCGATTTCAACACTTAGGATCTTGACTAAAGGGTATGAATCGGGAAGCAACAAGAAAATTTCAAGGATTCATTTTTTTTCTTAAGGTGGAGATGTGTGCTATATTTCTTCAGAAATCCTAAACCTTATAAAAATAAAAGGTAAGCTGATGGCTTCCTAACTTTTCGCATAGCTATGAATTGTATTAATTTTTTCGGGCGAGATCTATTTGATGTCTACAAATATTTAAATTTAACGGAAGCCAGTTTTATACTAAATTAACGCGATGAAAATTAATTTCATGTTTTAGGACCAAAAATATGCATAAATATTTGTAAAATTATAGCTTATTCAAAACGTTCATTTCATTTAATTAAAACAGTTCAATCTCTTTAAAAAATGCAAAAATTTATATTGGAATTGGCAAAAAAACCAACACAGGAAATTATAACTAACCAAGGTGTAAGACAAGGGTGCACTTTATCGCCAACACTATTAAACAGATGACCAGAATGGAAGAAATTTACACCACCAGGGATACAAATAAAAAGCAAACAAATGTTTCAGTTCCATGCTATTTTCAGAAGACTAAGTCATAATTCAAGATAATGAAGACCATTTGCAATTGCTTGTCGATAAATTAAATCTGATATCTAGAGTAGTGATGGGCTATTTCGGTCTTTTGAGAGATCTCAGTTACGCCTATCACTCCCACTTGTGATTCGCTCGTGAGCTTATGGTCAGGATGGAACGATGTTCCAGCTAGTGATCTCTTCAAGTTGCCTACGATCAATGATCTCTCAGGAAAGTCGCGAGTGATAAAATCATCTGGTCGTTCGTGAATTATATACAGTAAGCATGACCGATGTGTACAGCTACCTCGTTTAGTGCCTGTTTCCGTGGAGTTGTGGGTAATTCTTCGAAAACAATTGAAGGCACAATTATGCAATACGTTCGAAGGTTTGTTTTGTTTTACACAATGTTCTTGGTTTGTGATTTTAAGAATAGTTACGAAGAATATTACAAATATCCCAATTGATTACAAAACTATTGAAGTGACATATTTTATGGACCAAAATCAGTGAAAGGATAACGATTGATTTGTGTACCTAAGCAATGTAGGTATTATAGATAGTGTATTAGTGTATAGTTTTTTATTATACTTCTTTCAATAAATTTTGCCACCTCAGAGTCATCTCTTATTATATTATCTCATTATTTTATTGGAAATGAGATTGTGTTGACTTAATTTATCACGACCAGGAAGTTGGCCAACGGTTACTCCCGTAGTTTGCCCGTAGTGATTTCACCATTAAAAATCGTAGAATTATGAATTTACTACCTTTGGAGGAATTGTACTTTAAAGTACCGAAACTCTAAAGTACTTTTTCCATCACACGGAGTACTATCCGGGAATTTGCACGTACATTCTCGGTATTTTTATAGAGTTAAATGTAGTTACCGTGAGTAGTTAGCGTGTGCCAACTTCATGGTGCTTAATTAATCCTATTTTGGGCCAGCAATGAGTAATTAGTAGTATCAGAAACTACAGTTTGTCATTGATCAGGAATTAAAGTTTAAAGAATTAAAGTAAGGATCAAGTAACTTACGCATCTCACGTCAGACAAATCACTCAATATTTATTTGGCCGGTCTCAGATCTCGTGATCGATACTTGATGCCATATAATCATTCCTATCGTGATCTATCTTTTAAGAGAAGTTGATCTCGGGATTCGATCACTCACGATCGACCCATCACTAATCTAGAGACTATAACTTGAAGATATCTGTACAGAAAATAAGACAATGGCATTCCTAGGATAGTACTGTATCCGGACTAAAATAATAATTGAAAATAATGTAGTAAATCAGATATCACACTTTAAATATTTAGGATTCGACATCACCTATGAAGAGGACAGTGAAATTTTACATAAAACTACCAATTACCAAAGAAAATGTGGTGCTATAAGAAGATCACTGAAGGGAAAAACTGCAAAAGAAACTCAAATAAAATTTTACAAATTAATGGCTGTCCCGACATTGTTACACGGATCGGAAACTTGGGACACCTAGAACGAGAGACTTCGAACAGATTGAAACGTCATACATGAAATTCCTTAGATCTGTGAAAGCTGTATGCGTCTGGGCCACATAAATAAATGAAGACATGAGGCGAGAATTAGAAGTACAATCAATAACAGAGGTAGCACAAAATTAGAAAGAAAGATGTAAAGAACATGTTGAGCACATGCCTCGAGAAAGGATTCCCAGAAAGGTCTGAGAGTATAAGCCTTTAGGGAGAAGAAGTGTTGAAATACGGAGAGCACGATGGTAAAGAAGGAACAGACAAATTGCCTAAACTTGAAAAGCCAGAAGAAGAAGATTCAAAATGCAAGCAGCCACACCGTACTTCGACGCTCAAGTGCCGATTTCGAGTAGATATTTCGGAAGATCAGTTGCTCGCAATCGCACAAGGCCTGCAAGCGCAATGAACGCTGGGAAGGTGGTTGGAGGGGGGGGGGGGTGGCGGAGGTTGTTGCTTCCGATGACGACGCCTCGCTCTGAAGAGGGCGTAACTGTGGCAACCAGAATTTAAACTTCTCGGTCGGAATACGTTTTGCGAATGGACAGCACGAGATGAATATATGGCCTCCATCCCCTTCCCACACCACCATGATTTTTACACATATATACTTATACATATATATATACACATCCATGTAAATGTATGTATGCATCGGAAACCCACGCAGTCTCTCTCGGCAAACGGAAACGCGGGGTGGCCATATTTCCTGGTTGAGAGCTATCAAGAGACTTGAGATGGAAAAAGAAGTCTGGAAGCGCGCTATGACCGGATTGCGGTATAAATACCGCCACAGGGCCGTGCGTTTCGAAAAACCTTTCATGAAATGATTTGTACCATAGCTTATTTTATGAAACTGTACTTACTCACGAGATAATTTCGCACAAGCCATTGAACCCACTGCACGCAATTTGATTTACAGCAACTTTAGGTCCTGTTTCACAGGCAAAAAAATGTTTTTTTGTTTATGACGCCCATCATAGTGACCGTCCTATTGGCTGAAACACTAAATGATCAACATTTCTTGCCACTGGAAGGAACATGTAACTTTCAAGCGGTTACTTAAATTCTTTAAAAGATATTATAAACAGTAGAGCGTCAATTATTCGGGCGCCAAAAATCGGGAACATCGATAATCCGGGTTCGATTCTAGTGATAAAAAATCAAATGAAGTGAATATTTGTACACCTGTACATGTTAATTCAGTATTTATATGGTAATTTACTTAGTCACTATAAAGTTCTTTCCACTCCTCTTCTGTAAACATTCGAGTGGATGGGGAATATGTATGATATTAGTTGCTCTTGTACTAATGATATACTTGGTGCGAAATTTTATCACAAATTCAAATATATAAGCCAAAATGTTCTATGCAAACCACAAAAGTTATAAAATACTATTAAATGTTCCCGGAAATTGACCAAAGTCATGTGACCTGAAACACCTGCCGTCACCGCACGGAATAGGTTCCATATTTCAACGGAAACAGATGTTTATTTTAGAAGAAAACAAAGCGGATGTATATTTTTTTGAGGTTCTTAGAGGTACCTTGATCGCAGCAATGACTGAAAAGTGATTTAAAAGAGCAAAATTCGAAAACTTGCCTTTGGTTGACTCCCTTCTAATGGCTTTCTTATGAAGGCATTATTCGTAAAAAAAAAAACAATGCTTAGCATAGCAGAGATTCGCGGATTTAAAACATACACGGTACCATTAGAGGTATTATTTATTTTATGGACGAGTTTATCGTCACGATCCATGATACTTCAATAAGAAATCGAAATGGATACTTGCATTTTTACTTTATTGCATTTCAAAAATTAGATAAATACAAACTTTTTCGCCAAGTATTCACTAAACAACTCACCCTGACGATCAACAGAGAAACAACGCCCTTAGTGATTGGTTAAGCTAAACGCAGACTGGGTTTCATTAAAAGAGTATTGGGTAAATGTGACGATCATGCGCGGGGAATCAGCTACTATTCCCTTGTTAGACCTCATTTGGAATATGCTGCCAGTGCATGGGGTCCCTACGAAATCGGTCTAAATAACGAACTTGAACGTGTGCAGCGAAGATCGGCAAGATTTGTAAAGGGACGGTACTATAACCTTATTAGCGTAACCAGTCTATTGAATGAATCAAAACGGGAATCATTGTCAGATCGCAGGTTGAAATTTAGTCTTAATCTCTTAAATAAATTCCAAGATAATATTTTCAGTGATGACGTTAAAAATATTTTGCGAACCCCAACTTACTATGGTAGACTGGACCATGATTACAAAATTAGAGATATTGATTGCCGAACTGACAGATTCAAAATGGCCTTCTTTCCTCGTACAATTAGGGATATGAATAGCGGTAAATATGTCCCATGCGAGTGAATCAATACATAGCATAGGTATGCATGTTGGTATAAGGACTTGAAGGAAACGCAACTCACAACACGTTTTTGCATGCTTCGTTTGCTATTTTTATCTTTTTAAATAGTGAAGTTTAGACTAATATATCACTATTAATCCTTTTATATGCTTGATACGCAATGCATGTATGGTAAGAATTCACCCCCTTCCAGACACCTTCATGGTGGCTTACAGGGTATTATGTAGATGTAGATGATACCGTGCCATGACGTCAAGCGATGACGTCATATTTTTAAACTGCCGAAAACGTATAATTTTAAAGAGTAATATCTTCGTTACATAACTTAATTCTTCAGCACAATTTTCGCCGAATAAAACTCAGATGAAGAACTTCTTATTTAGAGAGACATGAAAAAACAGTGCATGTTCCCTAATAATGAGCGATTTTAGTAAGTTTAATTTGCTTTCAAGACATTAACTTCCTTTGGTTAATTTCGAAAATCCGGTCAATTCGATGATCCGGATCGGGTCCGTGCTTCCCTGTTAATTCGGACAATCGCAATTTTTAACGTAAACATCAAGTAAGAGAAACGCTTGCGTATGGATTCAAAAGACTAATTTTTAAAAACAATTTACATCATCGATTCTGGCACCTCCGATACTTTTCATTTGCTACAATTCTCCACCAATATAATTTTCCGCTCAACAAAAGAGATGAAATAAATGAAATTTGTTCACGGGTAACTTTGTGGAATTCCATCATGAAAATCGATTTATTCAGAACTTTTACAAGCCACAATAAAATGAAGACCGACGACCCAGGTTTCGGCGCTAAGCACCATCATCAGGTGAAGTCAAAAGGCGAAACCCTTGTATATACACCGCAAACGGGACTGGAGGAGGGGGGGTAGTTTTTGCGGGAGGAGGTTTGGAAGTAATTAAGGAGGTTGGCTCGCGAATGCTTGAGTCAAGTTGTCTGAGGAATCTTATTAATTTAAGTACGAGAATACGCCTGCTAAGTGATCCGTATTTCACAAAGAAAATTACCTAAGCTATTGAAAGTCATTTTGCGAAATTTTGCGAACCCCAACTTACTATGGCAGACTGGACCATAATCATAAAATTAGAGAAATTGATTGCCGAACTGACAGATTCAAAATGTCCTTTTTCCCTCGTACAATTAGAGATACGAATAACGGTAAATATGTCCAATCGGAGAGTAGCAATGGATAGCATTGGTAGCTGCATGTTGGTATGAGTACTTAAAGCTAACCCTACTAACAGAATGTTTTTGCATGTTTGCTTTGCAATTTCTATCTTTTTTAAATAGCGAAGTTCTGACTAGTATATAAATACTAATCCTATATTATGCATGATATGTAGTGCATGTTTGGTGAGAAATCACCCCCTGCCACACAACTTTGTGGTGGCTTACAGGGTGTTATGTAGATGTAGAGTGGTCTAGAATATTTTAAGGAGGTAGGATCGCGACTGCTTGAGTCAAGTTGTCTGAGGAATCTTATTAATTTAAGTACGAGTATATGTCTGCTAAGTGATCCTTACTACACAAAGAAATTTACCTAAGCTATTGAAAGTCATAAGTATCACAAGAAATACGATGGAAAGTCGAAGGATTTCTTTTTATGATAATTTTAATCAGCTCGACGATGTAGTCATTCAGCACTTACTTTAAAGAAATAAATTAATGTAATCAATGAATTTACTAATGTATAATACCAGAATATTACTATAAAACGTTATGTTATAATATCTTTCGGAAATGTGCTTTAATATCTCATTAGTAATGATAACATTCATGCGCCATACATTTTGGCTGGAGCTACCGCAGCGCCACTTGAAGACAACAACGCATTTCGCCTGCTATAAGCGCAGAAATTGGTGGATTTAGCGACAAATGCGGTGGGTTGATGCCTTCTTTTTCGTGTCATTTTATTTCTTGTGAAATTACAAAAAAAATATCAGCTTTTTGCAAAAATGGCATGTCACTATGGTATTATTAACGTTATATTCCCATGTGATGGCCATTCTCGCCGTTAATCGTATGTAATTTCAAATGCAATTTGTGGAACAAGGAGTATTGGTTGATGTAATTATCTATACTTTATTAGATAGAGGAACTTTAGTTCTATAAGTGCTGAAAATATAAAAAAATGGCATGACTTTCGTTTTTCGGATCAACCTCCTTTAGGGGTAGACGCGGAGCGTATTGTAGGAAGTGGAGGAGGGTAGAGCGGTGCTTTGCAGGGCTGGTGGTAGAACTTGAGTAGAATGGAGGAGGAGCGGAGGCAGCGACTGTGACGAGGATATGCGAGGAGACCGGGTACGAATATTCATTTATAACCGAAACCTTTGAGTCATTCAATACCTTTAAAATCTCAATGTTCTAGTGAATTCAGCTCCCTGCTGCTATTAGGCATATGTAAAATCAGCCCTGCAAGAAACCGCTTAGCTCTCCACCCTCCACCACTTCCTACAATACACTCCGCGTCCATCCCCTAATTACGAGCGACTTGGCCGAGCGAAGAAAAATTTAGGATTTATAAAAAGAGTACTTGGGAAATGTGATGAGAAGACAAAAGAGCGATGTTACTTTTCACTAGTTAGGCCCCACCTTGAGTATGCAACCAGTGTATGGGATCCTTATGAATTAGGGTTGATCAGAGAACTAAAGAGTGTGCAGCGTAGAGCAGCTAGGTTCGTTAAAAGGTGTTACGATAGGTTGAGTAGCGTTTCAGAATTAATAAAAGAATTAGGGTGGGAATCATTATCAGAGCGTAGGTTAAAGTGCAGATTGAATCTATTAGAGAAATTTCAATCGGATAGCTTTACTGAAGATGTTAGGCACATATTCAAAAAGAACAGCGTATTATGCTAGATTCGACCAGATAAATAATATTAGAGAGATAGATTGTCGTACCGATAGATTCAAAATGGCATTTTTCCCCCGTACTATAAGAGAACAGAATAGGCAGCATAGGAAAGGGATAGGTAGGGGAAATATTTTAAGAGTAGTCTGTAGTGCATGATGCATGTATTAACCCTTTAAATACTATAGATACTAACAATCAAGCTGCATGAGACAATATAGTTGCTTGTTTGCATGTAAGTAGTGCATGCTTGGTGATCTTCACCCCCTGCCACACACCCTCGCGGTGGCTTGCAGGGTATCGTGGTGATGTAGATGTAGATTACCTCCCACCAACAACCCCCCCCCCCCTTAAGTCCCGTTTGTGGTATAAAAATACAAAGGTTTCAATCGACGAATAGGTTTCAATATAAGGCGTGATTCAACCGTCAGCACACAACTTGAAAGGTTTTTATTTCTCATTGCGAGTCGCTTTATGTCCATAAATTGATGTTTTTTTCGGTGTTTCAGTTCTGGTTGTTGCAATCCATCGATGTCCTAAACATTTTTGAGTAGATACTACGCTACGTTACTCAACTGATCTGCAAGGCGTATGAGTAGCCCACCCCACTCTTGCTAAAGGACGCATGTTTCATTCCGCATAAAGTTCATTCAATTGCTCGGAATCCATTTCTTGCCCTCCCAATTTTTAAGACATTCCGTGTCATTCTGCTATTTTCCTTCTTCAGGAGCGTGATATCTAGAGGAATTTTAAATTTTAGTTTTTTTCTAAACAAAAAATTTCCTTTGCCTAAAACAAAATCACCACCCATATGTTTAAGGCATCATCATTATAGGTCAGCAATCCTAGGATTGGTATGGTGTAGCCCTCCACTCGATTCTTCATCTACATAATCTACATAATACCCTGCAAGCCACCATAAAGGTGTGTGGCAGGGGGTGAACTCTCACCAAACATGCACTACATATCTTCTATCGGTTAACCTCTTCATAATAACGTAATTTTTCTTTTAATTTCCTCCACAACTTGTTTAATGATGGAATGTCCCCTTAATACAAAATGCGTATGCAAGGCACATATTAACCCTAAGGAGGGTTGTGTTTGAAACCGTCAGGATAATCTCGAATAGGTAACCAAGGAGTCACGTGGTACAAACACCGAATGGATTGCAAATTTTGAGTGTCTGAATCGCTCGATACAATATCATTAGTTGTTTTCATCATCCGTTTCGACTATAGAGCCCCCAGATGGAATATAATGCAAGTTTAAACAATGAATGAGGTTTTAATCAGCGGTTTAAACACAACAAATTTGCGAACCATTCGTGTTTGTACCACGTGATTACTTGGTTACCTATTCGAGATAATCCCGATGGTTTCAAACAAAACCCCTTTAGGTAGAGGTAGGCCTGTACCTACCATCTAATCCAGGTGAACCCCCCAAAAAGGTATTCCTGGCTGCGACCAGGAACAGCACTGTGCAATAATCATTTCCTTCCAAGAAATTTAGGCTCCGAAAGAAACATCTACCTTAGCTTCGGACTTCCTGTTTTAACCCCCGTGCTTTCATCTCGCTCCCGGCTGAAATCGAACAATCCAGCCACAGTGAGGTAAGCGGTGGGACATTCGGGGATCCGGATGAAGCAACGGTATTACTGACGGCCGCAAAATATAAAACTCGTAAATACATGTTTCAGTGTCAAAACGTTCGCGGTGATTTATAGCTCTTGCTGGAGGTCATCGCGAAGCGCACGCACTCAGCACTTTGCGCCCTCACGGCCACTGCAACCCCTAAGGGAGACGCCACCAGGGAAACAATATTATCCTCGCTCCACCGGCATTTACGTTGCTATAAATTGCGCTGTACTGGCTAATGTTCATTGCACAGCAATCGCACAGCAAGGCATCGTACCGTGATTTGTGGCCCGAGTCTTGAATCTTTCGAATCGCTATAACGAATGAAATGTGTCGCTAAGATGATGTCATTTGTTTCAATTTATTCGCTCATCCACTAGCGCGAGTCATGAAAACATTCGTTTCTAACGAATGTGTTTCATCTACTGTTTTCCTTCGTTTACGCAACGGGCACAACAAAGTAGAGATGGGAATTTCGATGATTCAATTCATGCGGTTCGGTTCATGACAATGGTTCGTTCTTTTACAAGGTTCAAAATGAGCCATCAAGGACCGTGAACCGCAGGAAACATACGCATCTGAAAATCCCGGATTCATACTAATCCGGATTCACAATGTTTACGGTTTCCAACGGCTCATGGTTCTTGGTGGTTCATTTTGAACCGTGTAAAAGAACGGTCACGAGTGTGAATCTGGGATTTGAAGATGCGAATGCTTCCTGTAATTCATTTTGAACCATTTTGTAAAAGAACGAGCAATTGGCAGATTACTCCGCTAATGTTGAATAGTTCTGAAGAAAACGGAGACCGTGTCTGGATTTTTCTAGTTCTGCACTTCAAATTGGAACTTACAATACAAAGAATTATTTTGTACGCAATGGGGAATATGAATGAAATTTGTTTCTCGAAGATTAATGATGTACTTGATGCAAAATTTTCTCACCAATTATGTATATAAGCCAAATTTTTTTACACCCACCACAAAGATTATTAAATGAATTTAAAATGTTCCCGGAAATTGACAAAAGTCACGTGACCTAAAACGCCTTCTGACGTCACAGCACGGTATAGGTTCCATATTGCTACGGAGATTAGACATTTATTTTTAATAGAAAACCCTGCAACCCCTAAGGGAGACGCCACCAGGGAAACAATATTATCCTCGCTCCAACGGCATTTACGTTGCTATAAATTGTGCTGTACTGGCTAATGTTCATTTCACCGCAATCGCACAGCAAGGCATCGTACCGTGATTTGTGGCCCGAGTCTTGAATCTTTCGAATCGCTATAACGAATGAAATGTGTCGCTAAGATGATGTCATTTGTTTCAATTTATTCGCTCATCCACTAGCGCGAGTCATGAAAACATTCGTTTCTAACGAATGTGTTTCATTTACTGTTTTCCTTCGTTTACGCAACGGGCACAACAAAGAATTATTTTGTACGCAATGGGGAATATGCATGAAATTTGTTTCTCGAAGATTAATGATGTACTTGATGCGAAATTTTCTCACCAATTATGTATATAAGCCAAATTTTTTTACACCCACCACAAAGATTATTAAATGAATTTAAAATGTTCCCGGAAATTGACAAAAGTCACGTGACCTAAAACGCCTTCTGACGTCACAGCACGGTATAGGTTCCATATTGCTACGGAGATTAGACATTTATTTTTAATAGAAAACGAAGTGAATATATTGTTTTGAGGTTTTTAGCCGTTTCTCGAGCGAAACGATGGCTGAAAAAATACTTTAAAAAAAGCACATTCCGACAATTTCCTTTGGTTGACTCCCTGATGGCGGCGTTCTTCTTAAAAAACCAGCGATTGCATAGGCGTAGTAGAAATTCTTGGGCACTAAACAGGCATTATAAAATTAATGGACGATTTGCTCGTTACAATCCAAACTACGTAAATAAAAATTCGAAATACAAACGTTTATTGCATTAAACAAATGAGATAAATACATACGTTATCGCCAAATATTCATTTAACAACTTACCTCCACGCATAAACAGATAAACAACGCCCATAGTGATACCATGCCGTGACGTCATGCCATGACGTCGTGTTTTAAAGCTGCCGAAAAGGTACAATTTTCAAAGAGTAATATCTTTGTAACACAACTTAATTCTTCAGCAAAATTTTCGGCAAGCACATTTTAGGTAATAAACTTCACATTCATAGAGTTGTAAAAAATAGCGCATGTTCCCCATTATATGCTGACTGCTCTATAAGAGGAATGAAACTTATTAAAATAGCCATAATTTTGCTGTCTGTGCTAAATGTATGCTTTGTTCCATGTGAGTAACTATCATGTAAAATTCCGAGCTCTTTTGCAATGATAATGCACTTGTTCTTATAGGACATACCCTAGAACATAAATAAATATCTATCAATAATTTTCAATTCTCATGATCCTTGTGCAGGAAAGCGTTCCGTCAAAAGGTGAAACTTGTTAACTGCCGAAATTTCTTCATTATCCTGTATGTTTGCTCGAGAAAACCTTATACGTCCAAATTTTGGCTAGGTTAAGTGCTTTCAAAGTTCATAATGAAATACAATAGTAATACTCCACACTTAATATTTAATAATAACCGACCCGGGTTTCGGCAACTCAGCACCATTTTCTCGGTGGAAGGTTACCTAGAAAATAGCACTGAGTTGCCCAAACCCGGGTTGGTTACTATTATGAATTAAGTGTGGAGTATTACTATTGTATTTCATTATGAATATCACAAACTTCCACTAAGTCTCGCCTGAACTGTCTTCTTATATTCGTAATGCTTGCAAAGGATTCCATGGGTTTAGTAATCTTTTTTGCAGAAATATGGCTTTCGTTATGTATTAACGCTGAATAGTATCCATTAAAATAACGTCAATAAATCGCGGAGAATTTTCTGCTCGCACCAATGAGCTAAATACCTGATTATAATATTAACTTAAAAGATAATAGATTAAATGTTTTTCACGGTTCTCCTAACTTCCATGCTCAATATGGCCATCATTTGGGAGCAATTCCTCTAATCAAGGAATACATATGGTGATGCGTATTAATGCCATTGCACGATGCATTGTATAACTGGTATAAGCTGAAGATAAATAAGAAGACTAAGATATTGGTGTGCAGCAAGAAAGAAGAGGCCAAAACCAAATGTCAAACTAGAAAAACAAAAACTTGTTGAGGTGAAAGAGATCTGTTACCTAGGCAGCCGAATAACCAACGATGGACGAAGCAAGAAAGAAATAATCAGCAGAATAGCCCAGAAAAAGAGGGCATTCTATCAAAAGAAGAATCCACTTACATTTGAAAATAAAGGGTAGAAGTAAGGAAACAATTCATCAGAACATACATCTATCTGGAGCATGTTTCTTTACGGCAGTGAGGCATGGACGATGACAGCAGCGGAGAAGAAAAGGGTGGAAGCATTCAAAATATGGTGCTATCGAAGAATGATGAAGATAAAATGGATCGACTGAGTGACATATGGAGAAGTCTTAAGAAGTAAGGGAGAAAATTATGTGTGTGTTGCAAATTTAAAAAAAAAAATACGGGAAAATTTAATTGGTCACATCTTAAGACACGAAGGCTTATGAAGACAATCGTCTAGGGAAAAATCAAAGGAAATAATAGAATAGGTAGGCCTCTATGTTGAAACCTGTGAAAAATGGAAAAGGTAGACTCAGGTGCCAGCGTCTAGCTGAGAAGTAATAACACATTTGCAGGTAAATACTGTGCACTAATTTGACTCGTTGAGGGATTTCAGGACGTAAGTGGTAGTAGTGAGACTGTAGTGGATATTCTGGACCGTATTCAGAATCTTAACTCAGTTCTCGGCGTTACGCTGAGAGAAGTAATACCACATCTACGGATAGAATCTATACACCAATCAATTTGACTTGTTTCAGGGATTTTAGAACGAAGGCAGTGGAAACACGAATGTAGTTGAGATTCGGCCCTGCGCACACTTGGCCACTCGCGCCAGCCACAGCGACAAGCTGCGGCCGACGCTTTGCGTACATCTATATCACATCTCTGCACACTCGGCGATTGCTGTCGCCGCGTCTGGCCACAGGCTGGGGCTGTGGCCGGTTCTCGCTACTTGTGGCGACCACTAGTCACCGACTTCAGACGCACACTTGGCCACTGTGCGCCACTCTGCGCTTCTCAGTCTGTTCCAGTTTTCCGTGGAGCGTGCGTGTGTATTGCTCGACTTGGAGACTTTAGATGTGGATGTCTTTATATCTTAAATTGAAGCACGTCCTCCCATTTGGGACCTGAAATCGGACTGGTACAGTGATTGTGTGAAGAAAACCGAGACCTGGAATGAACGGTGCCTCAAATTCATCCCTAATTTTGCCGAAAAAAGGATTCAGGAAAAAAATACTGGTTACGGAATGGAATACGGTAAAATTTGGTTACGGAATGGATTCAGTCCGTGAAAAAAGTGGTGGCGACAGGTGGATGGGTTGAGCGTCTAGTGGCAGACACTAGTTGCCGCGTCCTGGAGCTGATGGTGACCACTTGTGGCCGCCACTAGTCGCGACCACAAGTGGCCAAGTGTGCGCACGGGCTTAAAGGGACGACGCCAAACGGAGGTGATATTGCGAGATAGCAAAGCTGTCTTCAGAGAGCCACGAAGCAGCAAGCAGTTCCGTCAAGACAATGGCAGGGCCACATTCAGAACCGCAACTCAGGTGTCAGCGTCATGCTGCGAGCTAACACCACAGTTGCAGGTTGACATTGTACACCAATTCGACTCGTTGCAGGGATTTTAGGACGTAAGTAGTAGAAGCGATATTATAGTTGAGATGCTGGACCGTATTCGGAATCTCAACGACAGTCTCGCTTCTACACCTTACATCCTAAACTATATGCAACGAGTCAAATTGCTGTACACATTCCACCTCCAAAGATAGTATTACTTCTCAGCTTGACGCTGAGAACTGAGTTGAGATTCTAAGTATGCTTGGATGTATTCAGAACTTTAACTATAGTCCAACACTTTTACTTCTTACGTAATAAAATGTCTATTACGAAAATAAAGAGGGTATAGCGATTCAACTCTATATGGTTCGAAGCGGTATACAGCGTGTCTCTAAGAAGTACCTAATACCAAATTAAAAGGTCGCAAACTAGCCGTGATAACTTTAACGGAATTACCCTATTGTGAAATTTCAGCGGGTAACTCCCTTAAAGTACGCTTCCTTTTAATTTGTTATGAATAAGCACCTTAGTGTTTTGATGTCGGCCTTAACCTCTCGGACGGTGGCGCCATGCGCCCGACTTCGGCTGCTTTGCGACATAATATTTCCAGCATTCTGGTAACAGCTTGTTGCTTTACAGCCGCTATAATTTCCACAGAGAAAGAGGACGTCTTGGTAGCTCAACTGGTTGAGCACCTGGCCGGAAATCAGGGGGGTCCGGGTTCGAGTCTCGGTCAAGGCGAATGACTTTTTCTCTGTGGAATATCTTGCTGTTTAAGCAATGCCAACTTTGCGGCGTGGAACCTGCATACCTATATGACTCGAAGCGGAAATTTAAGGATGTAAGTAACAGGAGCGAGACTGTAGTTGAGATTCTGAATATGACCCCAAGACTATGATCATCCAGGAGGAGGAGGAGGGGGGGGGGAAAGGGTGGACGGGAGGGGCACGCACCGGTTTTTGGGATAAGCATTTCACCGGGATAAAATATATTAACAAGCTTAAGCGGCGGCGGCAATATATTCCGAATCAGATGGGAGGAGCAGGAGAAGGGGGGGAGGTTTTGGAATGGGTGAGGTCAGGCATTTTGGAGTGGGGGGGGGCCCTTTCGGAAGACCGCCGGCCAAGGGCCTCTGGATTGTCGGGGTCATGGAATCGGAGTGGGGGAGGGGGGGAGAGGGGAAGGGGGAGCATAATTTGAGGGAGGGAGAAGGAATTTATCGCGGCATGGTCGGGGGAATGTGTAATGGGGCAAGAGGGGCCCCGAAACAGACCTCCTCGCCCCCCTGGCCCCTCCCCTCACCTACCCCCTCCCCCACAAGTCCCGGGATTCCACGCTCTTTAAAGATAAACCTCTCTTGAGATCGTCCGGGAGCTGAAGCGGTATCGTGTTTTTGGTATAGCCACCGTTGTAATAGGGTAGTTTCCTTCTTCAAAGAAAACAAAACTCATTAATTACAAGATAAATGTATTTATTTTGTGCAAAAAAATCGAATTGATAAACCCCAGTTTGAAATAGAAAAAAATGTTAATTTTAAATTCATTTGAAAAATCCGATCTATGGCGGGATACGCTGTCTTTTTGTTGACGTAACAGTTTACGATAGGAGGATTATGGAAATATTCGACTTCTGAACTTACCATTGTGTTTCAGGGTCTCTCAACACTGATGAATATGTAATAATTAAGGCCTATGAAAATCATCAAAGCATCCTGCCTTAAACATTCTATTAAGAGTCGTTTTATATGCTCCAGTGCATCCTGCTCGTGGAGTACTCTGCTACTGCGATGCATGGTCGCGCGGCGATGGGCGGAATTCGCGGTATGAATACCGTTTTTAAATGAATAAACTGAGAAAATAATGTAAAATAAATAAATAAAAGTTGATCATAATAAATTAACGTAATAAGTATACCTCAGACCCCAGTTAATAAGCTTTTAAGGAGTGAACCGTCTGCTTGAAAACGTGCGCAGCACCACCTAGTGGCAGATAGAGGAAATAAAACCACGTCACACGAATGATTTACCAATATGCAATAGTTCGCCGTCACGTTTTCCCGTAATTGAATGTTTTCACTTTTTAAATTAATGAAGAAAATTACTTAACATCGTTTTAAAATCGAACGGCTCAAAACATACACTCCAGAGGTTATAAACTGATGATCGAGACAATAAAAAAATAATAGGAAACTAACCTATTATGATGCACGTATCGTCCATTATTCAGAATTAAGTAGCGGAAGGAAGTAGCAAGGAGAAGGAAGACATTCACGAAACGAACTTACAAATCTTTTGGTGAGATTTCCTCCGTGTTATCAAGTCTCTACACGCACTTAGAGGCCCTTCATACAATATGGAGGAAAGGTGTAAGGATGGAAATGGAAGGGTAAGGATGAAGGGTGGAGAGGAACCCGGAGGCGGCATTGGCTTGCTGTTAACGGAGGACCATGGCTTAACGTACCATCCGACGGACGGAGTACTGAACTCTTAAGCAGTCTCCACAAAGCACTCAAGAAGAGGCAATTTTGATGCTGAATAATATTTTCCACCGCTGGGATTTGAACCCGGACACTGTAAATGCGATACAAACACTCTATCTATTACAAAATTCAAAATGCAATCTACCTGGCAACAATAATAAGTGCAGGGAACATGAACTTTTGGAACATGCAATGAATATCTTAAAGATTCAACTAGACTTAAAGGTATTTCGTTCGACTGCTCTCTATAATTCGCCATTTCATTTCACAAATACTTCCGTATCTGCTGAATCCACGCCATAGCAGAAGCACGCCACTTCGAAGCCACACGCGAATATCTCACTCACCTCTTGAAGGAGAGCAAGTAGTTCCATCTCTGGTCGGTTGGGGAAAGTACAGGCTCTGCGATGCAAGCGGTTTCAATCGGAATTATTTCCGATACTTCTCAGCGTCAAAACGTCAACCTTCTCCGCTTCAAAATTACGAAAGATAATAAGTTCCTCATGCGGTGTTATCCTGAGCAACTCTCAGCTAAACTGACAGCGATTAGTCAATTCGAAACTGTTATGTTCACAGATTACGTTAGATATACATATATTAAGAACTTCGGCGTATTAGCTTGGTTTGATCAGATTAAGAAGATTAGAGAGATATATTGAGGTACCGATAGATTTAAAACGTCTCGCGCAACCAAAAGAGAGCACAATAGGCAGCATAGCAAAGGGATAGGTAGGTGAAATATTGCTAGAATAGTCTGTAGAGCATATAACAAATTGCTAGGCTTGACTTCGTAGAACCACATACCCTGCTGAAAAATTCCGTAGAAGTTCCTTAAAAGATTTCCTTAGGCCATTCTACAGAAATTCCTTAAAGTATTGAAACACTTTTTTAAGGAATTCCGTAGAACGTTCTACAGAATTCCCTAGCTTTCTGTACATTTTCCTTACAGCGTTCCGTAGAGATACCCTAGCGTTCCGTAGACATTCCCTAGCGTTCTGTACAGATTCCTTAAGGCGTTCCGTAGACATTCCCTAGCGTTCTGTACAGATTCCTTAAGGCGTTCCGTAGATATTCCCTAGCGTTCTGTACAGATTCCTTAAGGCGTTCCGTAGATATTCCCTAGCTTTCTGCACAGATTCCTTAGAGCAATCTATAGATATTCTACAACGTATTTTATGCATTCCTAAAAGTACATTGGCAATTGTTTACACTATTTTGCTCAGCTTTCTAAATCACACATTCCTAGCATAATTCCGGATCATATTTGGGCTGATAGTACATAAGTTATATAAAAAGAATAGACTCAATAAATTAAACACTCATCTATTTACCTCTGTATTTATTATCTGTCATTAATTTTACATTTCCTTGGGGAATTGCACTGTATATATTAATTGTAAATACGTTCTTCAGCCATATTCTCCGTAGCTCATCCACAGAAAGGCCTGAAAGAAGAACAATCAAAAGACTTTAATTTTGTCATAACAACATGTCATCTTTCAATCAATTATTATTTAAAGCTGGACCAGTTCACTTCAATTAATTTTCAGTAACTCCTTTACATTATATTTCAACGGCCTTCTGTCAGTAAGTGGCACACTATCATAACTATGTATAAATATAAAAAGCGCTCAAATTAAAGTTTACAGAAAAAATAAACTCACCTTGTCTCCAGCGCTGTATGTCCAGAGATAACATAACCTATTGGTCGTAGTCCCAGAACCTCGCGAGAAGGAATAATGACAATGGTCTCATCTACGAAGAAAGCGGAACCATTAAGAACACATACCTTAACATAAATGACATTTTCAACGATGTCATGAGTGGACATTTTCTCCTTAAGGATAATAGATAGTATTAGATTTCAGTTCAAAACTTACCTCCTGGAATGATGGTTTTCAAATCACAAAATGTATCTTCATTTTCAATCATAACTTTTGTAGAGTCATGTCTATTGAAAAAGCGAAGATGCCAACAGTATTTTACATGAACTTATTTTGATTTGTCGTTATGAAGAATAGAATTTAAATAATAATATGTTTCAGCGAAGAGGTATTTTACAAGTAATACAACAAAGGAGGCAAAACATAAGAAAGCAATTGTATTTTGCACAAATGAACAATTAATTGAATCAATATGATTGATTTTGATCACTTTGCTCATCTTCATATTTTGTAAACATATCTATAGATATCTATAAAATGCTATGACAGCAATTGCTTAAGTAAACGCTACATTCTATTGGATTGAATAAATTTGACAAATACATTTACACGTTAAAATTATAATGAATTATCGCCATCCTACATCAATTTATATTGTTTACGCTGCGCTCATGAAAACATTCAAAGACAAAGTCAGCGGTCGTAAAAGGATATCTCTCTGTAATGAAGTCATACAGTTTATATTCCGCGTAAATGTAAGAAAAAGGTGATTACAGAGAAAACGGTAGATATATTTAACAAAATATTTTAATTTGATACCCGTTACCATATCGTGTCACAAAATTGGTTTTCATGAAAATGATGATTGTTGGTCATTTTAACGCCGTTAATACTTCAACTTTAAAGTTACGTTCTATTTCATAATTGATTTTATTATTTTTAGTTAGGTCTAAAATGCGGTTTCATATATCTATTTTATCATATTATGGGCGTAAATGTCCCGGAACTTAACGTCTCTGATCTCCATATCGTACTTTTCTGAAATGTCTGCTTATTCCTTAAGGATATGGCCGAAAGGGATGCCGGGATGATATTCTGTAGAGGCATCCCGGGCTTCCTACGGAATTCTCGGGCAGTGTACGGAACTTTGAACTTACCTCGAAAAATTTTCCGTAGAATTCCGTAGACCCAGTGCGACCTCACAACTTTCTACAGAAGTCCCTCTGTTCCGTAGAATTTGTTCTGTAGAACTCCGTAGAAATGGAAAGGTTTCTACAGAAACTCTGTAGAATTCCTTACGTTCCGTAGAAAATGTGTAGGGAATTTTTCAGCAGGGTATTGATAAGGTAAATGAATTCACTTTGTAAAATTCCACAGATTCATTAAAACCGACCTAGGTTTCGACTTAACAAGTCATTATCAAGGTCTTAAGAGATAATGACCTGGATAATGACTGTAAGTCGAAACCTAGGCCGGTTTTAATAAATCGGTGTAATTTTACAAAGTGAATTCATTTGCGTTCTTAGTCTGTAGAGCATGATGCATGTATTAGCAACCGAAATCCTTTTATTACTATGCACATAGATACTAACGATCTAGCTGCATGTGACCCTATTATCTAACATGTTTCCTTGTAGTATTCTAGTTGCATGTGGATAGTCCATATCTTTTGATCTTCACCCACTGTCACACACCCTCGCGGTGGCTTGCAGGGCATTGCGTATGATGTAGATGTAGATGACCTTTTAGATGTGGATGAAAGAAGACGGTTCCCAAGTTCTTCTGTTGGAATTATAATTTTAAGAGAAGTCTGAGAATCAATATTACACTGTAGACTACACGCGGCTGGGCTTAAAGCCACCGAGTTCGTCCACCGGGTTGCGGATGGTGGGTCGACCTCTAGATATAGAGATTAGCTGCGGGATAAGCGAGTTTACTCGTCGAATAAGCAGTCGTGGACAAAAAGCGACGGCATTCTGAGGCGGTATTGGTCTATCCCTGGGTAAGATAGGCCTCTAAATAATACAGAACCTGTGAAGATACCGTGACTTGGCGACGGGAGGCCGCCAACAATTACGCTTCTCATCACCCGAAGGAGAGGGCAGAAGCTCTTCTTCACATGAGTGAAGGTGGAGACCACAGTGGTCGGTACTCATTTCACTACAGGCGTGGCAACATTTACTTTAACGGCTGTAGTACTGCGATGTGGAAGGCAAGGGGAAACCACCACATTATTATCCCGAGGAGTCGACTCTACTCCACTCTTTTCTTTCTTGTCAAGACTGTTGACTAAATTTGGGGGAGGTTCACTTGTCATTCCCATAAAAACAACGTTCGAAGTCATAGAAATATGATGCCTTCCCTCTCTCTGGGTTATATTACACCTACTGGTGATTTTTCTTGTACCCTGCTATTTCCAGGATTCTCTTCTCTTCGGATCAACTACGAACATACTCATGCCTGCAGAAGAAGAACCGCGTTTGGTAGAGGTGGACGGGAAAAATAATATTCGAATTTAGAAGTGGAGGTCTCATTAATAGCGTGGACGCTAATGAAAAAAAGGACGTCTTGGTAGCTTAAATTATAAAAAGAGGACACCTTGGTAGCTTAATTTGTCAAAAGACGTCTTGGTAGCTAAAATTGTAAAAAAAAGAACGTCTTGGTAGCTTGGATTGTTAAAAGAGTACGTCTTAGTAGCTTAAATGGTTAAAGCACTTGACTGGAAATCAGGGGGATACGAGTTCGAGTCCCGGTCAAGGCGATTGATGTTTTACTCAGTGGAATTTCCGCTGTGGTACAATTTCAGCGCGTAATACCGTTTCCGTTTCCGCGGTTAGTTCGCATTCCTTCAAAGATACTATTTCCTCTCTGAAGATCCGTAAAGGGAGCACTCCAAGGTCAGCACCGTCTTTCCTTCGGATTGGAGACGTGAAACTGGGGACCATGGACGCCGTTCTTTGAGGGAGCTGAGCGAATGCCAACGGCAGGTCTCGTTCCCGCTAAACTCCCTGCATACACCCCTACGAGCCGTCGAACGGTGTGAATGACCGCAGAAGCGGTGGATCGTTTGCCCTGATTAACCACCGTCTCTATTGGTAAGGGGCGTTAAATGGCACAATTACAATGGTTCTCCTATTTGGGGATGATTTATAACAAAAGGCTTTGTGAGTATGAAAGTAATAGCGAGAAGAGTATATAATTTTAGATGAAAGTTAAAGGTAACGTAACTAGATACTAACGGTAACATACGTAGATACTAACCAGCTGTATGCGACCCTATGGAGTAGCATGTTACAATGTAGTAGCTTAATTGCATGTCAATAGTGCATGTTTGGTGATCTTCACCCCCTGCCACACACACTCCAGGTAGCTTGCAGGGGATCGCGCACATGTATATGTAATGGCATGGACTTAACAGAAAGCATTTAATTGAAAGATAAATGTTATCAATATGGTGAGATTTCCCCCTTTCAGTGAGAGGCAGATTTCGTAGTTTTAACTCACAATTGCACTGCGCTAGGAAAGTATGGTCATTGCCATCAAACCACAGTTTTCCGTTCTTTTCTTCTCGTGGGGAATCTTCATGAATATTTTGTTGGCGTTGGGATGAATTAGTATTGCTTAAAAATTCACAGATACAGCCGTAAATGAGCTAACTGACGAAGTTGTTTATTCGCTCAAGAATTTTTAAGTGTCGTTGAGAAGGTCGCAGGTCGCTATTGTTGGACATACATAAGTAATATAATAAGTAATTATAATAAGTTTTGAATTCTATACCTGCTCTTGATTTGTTTGGACCAATTAGTAGCTTTAAAATACTGATTTGGTGGCGAGATAGTAATTAATTACTATATTAGTGCTCACATAGTGGGCTTCGATCAACATAAAAATCAAATGCTGTTGCAACGGTGGGATCTTTACAAATTTTATTTCTACGACGCCTCACAGAGATTTTATGCCCCGAATGAAAATAATCGATAGATGTACTTGCGAGAAAATCGAATTATGTAAGCTATAAGGCATTTTTATCACCATTTGTCTGTAATAACAATTCCAATTTCGGAACATGCTCACATGTGATAAATTAGAGCGATGTGATCATAATCGCTGTCATTAAATTGATCAGAAATAGGAATTCGAAATCAAATTGATCATTTTTTCGCGAACTACGAGGCTGAGCTACGTTTTTAAGTCACCTACTGAATGGAATTTGGATCTTACCTATACTACCATTGCTGGGGAAGATTAAAACAGCTTTATCATAAAATACATGAATTTTTTAGAACACATTAAAATAATGACTTTAAATTAATAAAATTCACTTCAGCAATAATTAACTTACCATTTATTCTAACATCTGTACTGAAAAAAATAGCCATTAAAACGAGTGTATGCCATTATATTCATAAATAACACGATGAAGTCTTTCAGAGTGCTTTCAGATAATCTGCATAAAACACTGGAATCGATTTTTTTCGCAAATCCCTCCACTAAATATTTCCCTTTGGGACTTAATATATTTGTGAGGCATGGTATAAATAATATTTGATCACTTCGGTGCAATCACTTCTGATTTAAAGTTCATCGAAACTCAATGTGCTTACTGTCGCACTCGAAGTCCGCACAAAGCCTTTCCTCAACGGCCACTGTCCGAACAAATTCGCATCCAACGGATTCTGCCAGAGGCGTACATGTGACGAGTATTCCGCAGAACACATCCTTCCTCCAATTTCATCTCGCATTCCGTGAATCTCTCGTGACTCTCTCGTGAATAATCTCGCCCGAAACTGGGAGAGTCCCGTGACTTCGGGTTCGCTGTGTCGGCACGCGACGTGGCGGGCCCGCAGGGGCCTTTGGGGGATGAGTGGCCCTCCGGATGCTGTGGTCCCTTTTAATAATCGTCGGCAGCGGCGAGGGCGACCGCATGTTTTAGCATATTTGCGAATCAAGGGGGAGAGAGAGAGAGAGGGTGAGGCCCCAACGCAGCCGGGAATTCGGGTGGGTAGGGCCCCTTAGCCCTCTGCGGAACGCAGTCCTTGGTTCGAACCCGGGAGTGGGTCGAGAGGAGGTCCACTTCCGTCCCTATCCTCTTACCAGGGCCACCCTGGGACTCTCCGTCTTGCTTATGGGGAACATGAATGAAAATTGTTTCTCTTGTATTAATAATTATATTATACGACATTTTCCGATAAATTTAAATAAAAAGATAAATATTCACAGGAAATTCGCAGTGCGAGAGACAAATAGCAATAAAGCTGGTCACAGGCGTGGCAAAAGTATAAAAGCACATAAAAAAGACACAAAAATATTTTCCCAATAAACCTTACTACCCCATAGCCCCTCCTCGCAAAACCAAAGACAACCTCTCCTTGTGCACAACCTACTTCCCTGGTATTCAGTCCCTTAAACACATCCTGAAAGACCTATTCCCTCTGCTGTCTGATAACCTTATCACCACCAATATTTTCCCTAAATGCCCGTCTCTTACCTTCAAACGTCCCCCCAACCTCTCGGGTATTCTGAGAACCACCAGACCTCTGTCCAAATCCCATCTTCTTCCAAAAACACCCCCTTCCCCCTGCAATCGCGCTAGATGCAAAACCTGTCCTATCCTTATCACCGAGCCTCTCCCTAAACAATTCCTCTCTTTTCCACTTCCCTCCATGCCTTCACTTTCCTGCACCACTTAAAATACTGTTTACCTTCTACTCTGCCAATTCTGTCCCGCTTTTTACATCGGCCTCTCCACCACCGCGCTATGCATCCGCATGAATGGTCACCGCTCTTCCTGCAATAATCCCTCCTCCCACTCTTATTCTCTCCCAGGAGCCATACATGCCTCCTCCCACGATTCCAACTTCAACAATTGCTTCAAGGTGGGCATACTGGCCTCCCTCCCACCTTCAGCGTCTCCTCTTCAACTTAAAACGTTGGAGCATTCTCTAATTTGGCTCTTCCATGCATTCCGCAAACCGGGAATTAACAGGGCTCATTAAAGGAGCCGTCTGTCTTTCTTACTTTCATCTTCTCATACTTTTTCTCATACCCTTTCCCTTCCCCCTCTTCCTTACCCCTCCTTTCCCTTACTTCCACCCTTAACTTGTTTCCTCGACCTGCCTTCCCCCCCTGTCAGTTCTCTCCTCTACTTCGAGGAAGGTGGTAGTGGCCACCGAAATATCGAGAAAATATCTTGGAGATAGACGGAGAGATGACAGGAACACACAAAAAAGAGACGAAACACACTTACTTTGGCTAATTTTCGGGTTTTTTGCAACCCGTCTGCTAGGCCGTTGAGATGAGACTGGACATGGACGGAAATTCATGTGCCTTGTGTTTGATCTGTCGATTCCCGCCTTATCCTGATGAATCAGATGCTTCTTAGTATGGATTTCCACGCATTACTGCTATAGTATCCGGCGTCTACATTGATGTTAGAGTCTTTCTAATTCTTTCGAATTTCTATGGCTTCCATGTCAACTGCTCCCAGTAATGGATCTCCCGGCAAAGGATTTTCACCTTGTCCCAATTTATGGCATGGTCTCGGTCAATATTATGTTCGGTGACCGCGGAATTTTCCTGTTGACAAAGCCTTCGATGCCTCTGATTTACTTTATTGTGGTTGCAATTGCTCTCCCGGCCTCACCCACATATATTTGTCCGCAATCTCTGGGAATCTGATAAAAACCTGGAGTTGATAGGGATCCTTCTCCTTAACCTAATGGTCCCTTAGTTTATTGCAGGGTCAGAAATCGGTTTCGATGCCGTATCTCCTCAGAACCCTGTACATTTTACCGGAAACCGTCGAGATGTAAGGTACTCCGGCCCTTGCTACAGGTTGATGCCATTCTTCCACCCGGCCGGCGGTGGCCCGATGAGGTATTTTTAAGGGCCACAGAAATTTCCCCTGTCCTCCAAAACTTTTGAAAATATGGAGTTCTCGATTGAGCAGGTTACGGCTCATATCTACCTCCTGAGATATATTAAGCTAATGGTGGCCTGTTTGGCATGTTTTGTTTACCTGATTTGCAGCGATGAGATTCTAAGACCAAGGATAAAATAGGGGCAATGGGACCAAGGTGTTTACTGGGGGGAGATTGAAACAAAACTGTCATATCAGAAGTTCCACAATATGTATTTACATACAGGAGATATATCATTTTATCACCAAATCTACCATTTTATGTAATACCATTTTATATGACATATTAAGTCAACGTCACTCTACTCTCCAGGATAGGGAATATCCATACTAATAGGTATACTTATTTCATTTTATATTTTAGACTGTTAAATGCTATATGCATGATTGAACTTGATTTACATATTTCAATAATATTATGAATTGGTAATGAAAACAAGGTAACTAAAATCAGTAGATTGACTTCTTTACGGTACGTATTTTTTGTAGATATTTTCAATTGAAAACGCACTCGTACTTTTATTTTCTTTATTTTTTCCTGTATGCTCCCTCCTTGCTACGCCTGGCTAATGAACAAAAGGCAAGAATTAAGAAGCGAAGACTTTGACAAGCGAATCATCAGAGAATTGAAAATTATACTATTCTGAGAATTTTTGAAGAAGATGCGATATTTTCATTTCATGATTGTTGAAAGATAATTTCCTTGAAAAAATTACAAAAGCTTTAGCTTTTTGTAGCTGTTTTACTTAGCTGTACACCTCTATGGGATATTTATAAGTCTCCTTTTCAAGAAAAAGGGCTTTATTTGAGTTTCCAACGTGTCAAATTAGCACAATTAGACACGACGAGAATCAAACTCGTGAACCTAGAGCAAATGCTGGGAGGAGACAACTTGGGATGAACAGAACGAGAAGCGGGACGATTTATATATTTTTTAAAGATTATGTGCGTTCATTAGTATTTTATTTTGTATATGTTACCTAGCATTAAATTTATCACGTAAAAATGGGAATGAATTGCAAAAAAGAATGAGAAAAAATTATCATAGTTATTTCTCCAACTACTTTTAAAACCAAATAATCCACCAGAGACATTATAGGTATGATAATAGAGATATAATAGCAATATCATTATATTGCGGTAAGTATTTTTCGTTCATAATTTCACATCGAATTTCAAATACAACACAATAATAGTGATCAGCTTTTGCGAAAACGAACGTTTCCACGTTGTTGCTGCCCGATTACGATAAATTGGCTGATGTAAACCAAAATTCGAATAATTCAACCGGTTACGCCGACATTATTTATTTAAAGTATTACTCATAATAATTTATTATTACTAAAGCCGTGTACACATTCATTATTTTAACCTCATTATTCCCCCCTAAAATTTGAAATCGTTTAAAAATTCTTTTTATTTTACTTTCATTATGCTTTCTCCGGGCTACGCTATTTTTGAAGGGGAGGAGTATGAAAGTGGAGACACCGAGGTTCGGAATAAGAGAGAGTTTAAGATACCTAAGTTCGGAATAAAAGAGAGCTTAAGATAACAATTTTTAAAGATTATCGTGGTAAGGGGGTACAGCCTTCATTCATAATTCCCTTAGTAGGAGTAGTGGTATGAAAGTGACGATACCGAAGTTCGGAAAAAAGGTGAGTTTAAGATAACAATTTTCAATAGATTTTCATGGTAAGGGGCAACAGCCTTCATTCATAATTGCCATAGTAGGAGTATCAATGTGAAGATACTGAAGTTCGGAACATAATAGAGTTTGAGATAACAATTTTTAATAAATTTTCATGGTAAGGGGTGACAACCTTCATCCATAATTCCCTTAGTAGGAGTTAGAGTATGAAAGTGAAGATATAGAAGATTGGAATATAATAGAGTTTAAGATAACAATTTTTAATGGATTATCATGGTAAGGGCGGTAGCCTTCATTCATAATTGCCTTAGTAGAAGTATGAAAGTTATGATACCGAAGGTCGGAATATAATAGAGTGTAAGAAATCAATTTTTAATAGATTTTCGTGGTAAGAGGCGATAGTCTTCATTCATAATTGCCTTATATGGCCACAGCCTCCGGAAAAAATCAAGATTACCCGTGAGGCACAAGATCGACACTATCCACATGCCATCCCAAAATATCAGGAATTTCATCGTTCAAGTTAATGACACAATTGGCCTAAAGACACCAGAAGACTACCGAGTATCAATTGAATGAGATAAGGTGTACATCAGGGAAACGTGAATAACTATCATAACGAGGATAAAGGAGCACTGACGCCATCGACAACTGGCACAAATGGAAAGATCTGCCAATGCTGATCACAGTATCATCACCAACTATGCCATTAAGTTGCATGAGTCAAAGGTGCTCTTCCTCTCCGAAGGGTACAGGAATCGCATTTTAAGGAGGCAATTGATTTCCGATTGAAACGAATACATTTGTCTTACCAATACCTTGGCTTTTCTCTGAGTGGCTCTTGAATACCGCTATTAAAACGGCTGGTCGATTCAAAATCTAACGGCTTGTTGACCTGTCAAATCCATTGACCACGCACAACAATGGTGAACGTCGAAATTAAACTGAATTCCATCATTTGCCTTGAGGATGGAGTCCGAGACGGACTTCAAAACGTCGTCTCGAGCCAAAATCTTATCCCGGTGGAAAACCTCACGAAGACTTCTTAACTAAATTTCATTCAATATTGTTTGAAGATTATTTCCTCCTAAAAAACAGGTCTCCTTTTCAAAAACATGAGCTTCATTTGGCTTTTCCAGATGTCAAAGAAGCACACTCCTTTAATGTGTTTTCAATACAGGAATGGACACCACGTGTATCAGCCTGGCTAGCGGGGAGAAAATGTCGAGGTCTTAGAGAGGCGACTGGGGGTGCGTCGTACGAGAAGCGGGGCAATATAAACTTTTTTCAAGTTTTTTCATTGTTATTTTGAAAATTCTGTTTCGTTATACTAATGAGAAAATTATAATTTTATGCTTGTCCTCTCGGAACACTCTTTAATGAAATTCTAGACAGGTGCCACCAAAGGGAAGGAGAAATCATGATTCTTATTCTGGTAATGGATTGTTTTCAAATCAAAATTGTGAGAACGATTGCATAATATGCGAAAGGTTTTTTTAATATTTTGATATTAAAGCAACGTATTCCCTTGAGTCGACGAGATTCTTGAACCCGAACTTGTTCCGATGCCGAATGTAGTTTTCATAACAAATCAATTGGAATAGGGGCGTTTACTCGGAACCGAAATCGCAATTTTGTACACGAAAACGTTAGATGGAAACGAAAAAGGTAATTAATTAAGTGAGAAAATTTATCTTCTAACCACAACCATTTGCTCATAAATCAATAATTAATATAAGGAAAAGGTGATGCCCACCGAAAAAGCTGCTTTGATATCATTGACGGTATTTTCCTCACGTCCTTGACTGAATTTAGGGGAAGGGAAGGGAGTGGAGGGGGGTTCTCGGAAGGTTTGCTCGCACAGATGCTGTCGCAACTGCACCCATTGGCAGAGTTAGCCGTGTCCCACCCCCTTTGCGATAATGCAAAGTAGCTTCGCGGGCTCAGTTGGGATTGGACGAAGTCGAGATACGCCAGAGGTTGTACCACGCCCACTATTCCGAAAGGCTTGAAAACATCAGTTTTTCGTCGCTTATAACTCGATAAATAATTGACGGATCAATAAACGGAAAAATACCGGTCTTTTTATTTTTACATATTATATCAGATTCGGCAATAAAAAAATATGGTAACCTAGCCCATTCATTTCCATATAGTGCAAAGTGACCATAATTGGAGTAAATGCAAACGCCTCCTTATGGCTCTACCACGATTGATACTTGAATATCGATACTATTATACTTAATTTATTTTATATTTTAGACTATACAACGCTATTTGCATTATTGAATCTTATTTACATGCTTCAAGAATGTTATTATTTGGTAATGAAGAAGAGGTAATTAACGACAGCAGCTAAAATTCCTATTGAACGTATTTTTTATAGATTATTTCAATAAATAATTTCAATTTGTTTTTCTTTTACTTTCTGAATTATCCCTCATGGCTAAGCGATGCACGAAAGGCGAGAAGAGGGAAGCGGAAACTCCGAGATACGAAATTTAACGGAGTTCAAAACTATACTCTTCAGAGCATTTTTGATAAAATAAAGAATATTTTACATGCATAAGTTTTTGAGGATTGTTTACTTTTAAAAAATTAAAATAACCTTTGCCACATATGACTGTCCATGAGAAAAGCATGGCGTTTATTTTTAATTTTGAGCCTAAATTTTTATAGGCTACCCTTGCAATTTGTCAATTGACATTGCAGAAGCCAAACGAACAAGTAATTGCAGCGTTTTGCAATCAAATACTAGATCCGTGAGAATGATTGAAATTCAGGGAATGAATATATCTTCTTTTACACAACCAGTTAAGATTGTTGCCTCAATGAGATTGGGTCAAAAGTTCTCAATACACAGCCCTGTAACATTGCACCATTTTTGCAGTACCTATCTAAATTTTGAAGCAGCATGATTGGAGCATTGAGTGGAGCATTGAGTGGAGCATTTTGAGTCCCAGATTATGAGCTGAAAATCCAGACGGGCTTCGAGAAGTACGAAACTCCACTGGATAAAATCAGGATCAGGACTGCTAAGGATCCATGATACTGCCAGTGTATTTGTACAGCTTACTTTTACCGGGTAGAGCATTTAGCATTTCAATATTTAACTTGCACATGCTTTCATTTTTTGGGCCAAAATTGCTCTCTTGCACGGCCTTTGATGCTTCTCATAATTATCTTCAATATTTGGAAACAATTCCTCACATCATCGAGGGAGTTGACCAGGTAAACTACACGGTTTCAAAATTCAATCAGTCCTTATCAATATGATTAAGACAGTTTACGAGATTAACTATGTGCTATGGAAGTTCTATCAGTCCAGTCCTTTGGTCTGGATCCACTTTTCCACTGACTAATGCCAATAACCAATCTGCAAACAAACCAGCAGTAGCGTCTTCTGCATGATGAACCCTTAATATGTGTAGTCAGACTTAACTTTTCTACGTATCTTCAGAGAGATGATGTCTCAAGGCAATCATTAATCTCATCAGTCATTGTTGATCACGGAATAACATAAAAATGTTGTTGGAAGTCAACAGCCAAAACAACAGCCCCCCCCCACCCATCAAAGATTTATTTGAACGAAGGTCTTGAAGCGTGCGATAGAAGCTTCAGGTGTTCCTCTATGCACAAATATAAACTCGTCCCAAATGATGATCATGTAGTGTTGCATTAGCTCGGCATTTCCAGTTCCTTTAGCAATATGACATACAGGAACATCACCACGAATCAAAATTAAAGGTAGGTAATTTAAAGTTGAGTGTGCTCTGCGCCCTAATGAGCAAAGTGGATCCAATGCCCAAAGAAGCCACTGCTAAAGCTACCTCTTTTCAACGACGTACTTAAGTTAAAATAAAATATAGAACAAAGGTTTCTCCAGTTCCTCCCGCAGCATCAAGAGAGACAACTCTTCCTTGTTTGGAGCTAACTAAATTTAAATTTGCAACGCATGCTGTTTTTTGTTCAGGCATCCAAAGTAGTTCCTTTTCCTCAACGCGTAGTGTGTATTCCTTGAGGCTATAACTTGTTTATCTCAAAATTTTGGAGTAGAGTTGATGAGGATTAATTATTTTTATGGGTTTTGGTAAGATTCATTGATTGAAATTCCTCCCATTCATCAAAATACATAAATCTTCCTGAATGATCAAGGCTGTGTTGAATATTTTTGTCGAAAATCGATGCTCAAAGGTGGAATAAGTGTTCTGCGCTGATGAAGGATATCTTCACTCATAGCTATTTTATATTTATCCCATAAGATAAGTGGATTTTAAAGTGTACAAGTTGCCAGCGAAAACAAAAGGAGATGCCTGAACCTCAATATCGATCTAATATCTGATGCCTTAAGTCCAAAGTCCCAGTGATTGTCATGAATAAATGATTGAGCTTTTCACTTGCTTCGAATTAGTTTGACATAATGTTCCGTTGACAGCTTTCCAGTCTGCGTACAATGTTTGACCCTCAACAACATGTAGGAGCATTCGCAAGTAGAAGCATTTGAAATTGAACGGATAAAACAGGATCCTAAGTATCACTTGATCTTCCACCTAAAAAGACTTCAACCTCCTTCCTCTGCTTGTGTCTTTCAAATATCTTTTTATAACCATTCCAAGTACAATCTTGAACATTAAGCGTCACATTAGAATGATTTTAAAACCGAATTAAGTTTGCATAAACTAAAAAAATGATCTCAACGGTGTTAGCTGAGGGTACATTTTACTGTTTTTGGAGATTTTCAGGTTTGAAGTAAACTCTTTGGCAGTTGGTTGGGTCATCATCATCATCGGTCTACAATCCTAGGATTGGTTTGACGCAGCCCTCCACTCGATACTTCCGTCGATCAACCTCTGCATATTGATGTAATTTTTGTCTTTTACATCCTTCACAACCTCTTCCATGTTTCTCACACGAGGTCTGCCTTTTCCAATCTTTCCATCCACTTTTCCCTCGACAATTGTCTTCATCAGGTCATCGTGTCTCAAGATATAGCCGATTAAGTTGACCCGCCTTCTTCTTAGGGTATTAAGAAGACTTCACTTTTCTTCTACCCTTCTTAAGACTTCCTCGTTACTTACTCGGTCGATCCATTTAATCTTCATCATTCTTCTGTAGCACCACACTTTGAATGATTCAATTTGAATGATTTTCTTCTCCACTGCTGTCATCGTCCATGCCTCACTGCCGTTAAGACACATGCTCCAGATATACGTTCTGATGAATTGTATTCTTACTTCCACGCTTATATTTCCAGCTGTAAGTAAATTTCTCTTTTTGAAGAATATTCTCTCTGTCTGGGCTATTTTTTAACTATTTATTTCTTGCTTCGCCCACAGTTGGTTACTCGGCTTCCTAAGTAACAGAATTCTTTCACCTCTTACAGGTTTTTTTTTCCTATTTGACGTTGATTTTGGCCTCTTCTTTCTTGTTAGTTGGGTAGTGTTCATGAATAGGCATCTCAGTAATCCTCCAAACTACCTCGGTTTTGCTAATATATTTTCCCATCTGATACATTTACATCTCGCCATCCACTGGAGAAGTCTTTTTTACTTCAAAAATATCTTGATCACTACTTTTATAAACGCCTTTGCAGATACATTTGATAGATTGATTTTACAGAATGACACCAATCTAAGCTCATTAGGCCTGAAGCATCTTTGAAGGTAGTGCATTAGACTATTCACTTGTTATCAACTTAACTCTCGTGGTAACCTGCAGATCTACGACTTTTGATTTTAGCAGTAAATCCCCCATCATCAGGCTTTCTTCTCCTGTAAAATGGATAACCATCATCACCAGCCTGTGTACCTTACGGATAACTTATTGGATATTTCTTCTTGCATTTACCGTCAGCCACAAAAGGCGAATTCTTATTACAATTCACGTAGAAGAAATTCATGAATCATACTCCTTGTAATAACTTTGAAGAGCAAAAGGTCCTACTGCAGATTAAGCAACTCAGCACTGATGATTTGTCAATATCAGTAGATCTGATCTTCTTCGTCAGCCAAATCAAGATATGAGCATGTGGAAGGCCTTTTTTTGTTATTCAATGGAATGCATCAAAACCTTCGTTTCCCCAAATACACCAAGCTTAGAAATTATGCTGATCAATTTTGAAAGTTTTTCTTTAAAAACCACAGCAATTAGGTCGTGTCGATACACAGATTTTTAACCTGGCAGCAAATGAGCTTCAATTTCCAACCTTGCTGGATTACAGATAAACGTTATATATATATTGATCAGGTCACCCACATTTCTGACATAGGTCACTGCAAACTGACTATACTAGCGTTATTTCCTTGGATTCCATTCCACAGAGGAAGATAAAATTAGTCTTTCCCCAACTCATCAGCTGGGAAAGTGCAAACTTTCCCAGCTGATTAGGATCGCCATCGTTCAACACTTCATCTTCAAGATGGATATATTCTTCGCTACAATATCCCGCTTGATTTAGTCGAAATAAGAACGGATGTTGGCTCTAAAGATTCGCAGATATGTCTACTGCGAATTGATGAAATAACTGTATGCACTTCAACATATGGTTTTCCTCAAAACTAGGCAAGAATATTTAAGCATAAAAGTTCATTGAACCGACTTTTTTTCCCAGAACAATAATTCCTGCCAATGGTTCAAACCGTGGATTCCCAATATTGTAGCCATCTTCATCTTGATATTAGTGGCTATTGTACGGTATCATATAAATGGTGAGATTCTGGAATACGCTGTATGGTGTTATTTCGTTTTTGCAGGGTAAAGCCACTTTTTTTCAAATTCATTACTAACCGTTACAATTGCCACTTCATCAAATGCAGGAGCATCGAATCTTCATTGATTCTCCCCTGCGGCTCCCACTCCTATCTGGTTTATATGTGTTGGTATTTTTTCCGGTAAATGTGAGCTTAAGGGTCACGAACTTTAAAATTTTTTTTTCACCCCTAAAAATCGCCGTTTTTCGATTAAATTTTCAGAACACAATCTACTAATATGGCAATATACGGTCGCTAAAAAATAATTTGAGAAATCGAAAAACTCACGATTTTATAGCATTTCAAACCCATGAGGTGAGTGTTCGCAGCGCCGCCATATTGGAAATTACCCGCGTCTGCAACAGATGGCGTTGCGTATGTTGAGTGGAGTTTCTGCAGTAGAGACACGTTCTCACCGACAACACCTCCTGCCCCGACCGGGGAACGCCGGAATCTCGCTAGTATGATAACACTTCGTCATGCACTCCAAAAACCACACTTTTGGGTAAAATCACACTCGTCAACACTCAAAAAAGGGTATTTTAAAGAATCCCCCCCCCCTCCCGACCAAACCCAACACGTAAACCACACTTTTGGGTAAAATCACACTCGTCAACACTCAAAAAAGGGTATAAGAATCCCCCCCCCCTCCCGACCAAACCCAACACGTAAACCACACTTTTGGGTAAAATCACACTCGTCAACACTCAAAAAAGGGTATTTTAAAGAATCCCCCCCCCCCTCCCGACCAAACCCAACACGTAAACCACACTTTTGGGTAAAATCACACTCGCCAACACTCAAAAAAGGGTATTTTAAAGAATCCCCCCCTCCCGACCAAACCCAACACGTAAACCACACTTTTGGGTAAAATCACACTCGTCAACACTCAAAAAAGGGTATTTTAAAGAATCCCCCCCCCCTCCCGACCAAACCCAACACGTAAACCACACTTTTGGGTAAAATCACACTCGCCAACACTCAAAAAAGGGTATTTTAAAGAATCCCCCCCCCCCCCCCTTCCCGACCAAACCCAACACGTAAACCACACTTTTGGGTAAAATCACACTCGTCAACACTCAAAAAAGGGTATTTTAAAGAATGCCCCCCCCCCTCCCGACCAAACCCAACACGTAAACCACACTTTTGGGTAAAATCACACTCGTCAACACTCAAAAAAGGGTATTTTAAAGAATGCCCCCCCCCCTCCCGACCAAACCCAACACGTAAACCACACTTTTGGGTAAAATCACACTCGTCAACGCTCAAAAAAGGGTATTTTAAAGAATGCCCCCCCCCCTCCCGACCAAACCCAACACGTAAACCACACTTTTGGGTAAAATCACACTCGTCAACACTCAAAAAAGGGTAGCAGAATCGGGGGAATTGATGGCAGAGCTAGCGGAAAGCACTCCGAAAGAACATGAACGGCAAGCCATTGCGTCCGTACGGTTCAGAGGCATCAGAGCGACAATAACACTGTCAACAACTCAACAATGACACACATTCCAAAATCGCGAACGCAGATCGCGCCAAAATGTATATCGCGCTAAAACAGAGGCAACAAATCAACAATGACACATTCCAATATCGCGCCATAACGCAGGAGTCCGCAGGATATAGGGAATAGGTGAAATATTGAGGAACCCATCTAGCGGTGGTCTCGGGAACAACCCAAGATGGCGTTGAAAAACATCGATTTTGAGATGAAAAATGGTGATTTTCGGATTGTTATATCTCATGAAATAATGGCACTGGAGCAATGTAAGTCATGTAATACTAAATCTACATCCTTCTTCTACATAACACAGTTGGAATGAAAGCGGTAATGATCACCGTTTTTGCAGGATAAATATTCAAAGTTCGTGACCCTTAAGCTCACATCTACCTTTTTTCCAATGCATTCTTAAATAGTTGCACATATTCGTTGTCTCGAAGTAGGGAAATTGATGAATTTTAGACACAATATCAATTCTTGCATTTTGAGCTCTAGAGCATCCATGATTTGCGTCTGCCACAGAGCCTCCCATGAAGGAAATCCGAAGAACCGTAGCTAAATTTCAGGCAATAAAATTAGTTATTTCACTCTGTGCTAGACCTGCTCTTGAATTTTAGGAGCTGGCATGAATATTTTCCCTCTTAATTCGTTAGATACATCGAAGCGAGGCATCTGAAAATATTAAGTATACTTTCCTATACTTTACAATAAGTGTCTCAACCTTGAAGTTCTACCTGGCATGAAAAAGCTGAGTTGTTTTCGAGGATGTAGAAGGATTGGTAACTTTGCTTGACCATTTGCACAGCGAAGACAAGATTGCTATCCCTTCCACCTAAGCGCTTCACAATTCCCACACACAGCATTCATTTCACCTATCTAAAATGTAGAAAGATCCTGATAACTAATATTTGATTCGAACATAAAGGCTAATTATTTTAAGCCTCATGAGGGCTTAAACATCTTCATGTGGCTTTTTAAATTTCTTCCTAATTTAGTCGGGTTTCTCTTTCGTCTGTCGATTTATTTCCATTATTTTGAATGTAGCTGTTCTCACAAGAAAATCTGACAGCCAAGTTTCTCTCTCATCAGGTGTTTCCGTTTCTATCGATGCACTTACTCTCTCTCGCATATACATTACAGCGGAGCCTCTCTCTCTCCCTTCAAAAGTTTTCATCTCCCTGGATGTAGTTGCATTCGTACGCACATTTCACAGTTGATCCTCTCTTTAATCAGCAGAGTCTATCACCATTGATTTATCAGTTCTCCTATGAATGTTTGACAACTGAGCATCTTATCTTCATTAGTTTCTATCTCCTTAGATGAAGCGGCAGACACAGACATTTTAAGGAATCAACTTTCTATTTCTTCCGGACTTGTTTTACTGCCGTCTAAGTTTCATTCCTTTTGCGCATTTGTGACCAGTTGTCAGTTGACGCCTTCGTAGTACTATATGCCTGAAATTATTTCCAAAGTAGGAGTAATTTTCAAATTTCAGCGGGCAAGCGAAGAAACCTACGTATTTTCACCGGTGCTATCTAATCAGGGATTATGCAAGAAGAGGAAATGAAATAAATAAATACTCACCAATATGGACTCACACCAGCAGCGAAGAATTAAATTCACGTGTACAATGGACAGCAGTAGCGATAAATCAGCACAATTAATTCAAGGGAATTAGTGTAGAGAGAAACACAAACGAACATGTCAGAAGTCAAACAATATCGAACTTGTTTGTAAACAAGGCCTTCGGTCACCATGGAAAATGGTGTTTAAATAAGATAATTTCAGATAGTTCCGCAGGCATCTTCAAAGATCCTATATTTTAAACCAAAAACAATATTTGACGATAAAAAAGGTAATTGTTATTGGATTATCTTTCAGCTAGTGTGCGTCTCAAGTTTATGCAATTAATTAAAGCAATTAAATTTAAAAGTGAAATATCTACCTCAAGCAATGAGACATTTACATGCACATCTGATGGGAATGCTTTGACTCGTCTGGAGACAAATTAAAGACTAATATTTACATAAGAGTAGTATATGATATGCCAAGGAAAGACAGATAGTAAATCATAAGGTTTCAAAGCTGTGATACATTTGGTTCACTAATTATAGGCGAAAATATTGACGTACATACATACATTCAACTTTATGCATAAGATGATTGATCTGTCTATCAAAAATGTCTTCGGCACATTTCCAAATTATTTTTGCTTAAGTATATATGAGTATGTATTCAGTTCAATAGTATTTTCATAAATTTTTGCTGGAGTTAGTAAATTAAATTCACCACATGGATGAAAATAAGCTCCCAAATGAAAAAAATTCTAACGGTAATCTAATTGATGATGTGATTGGAAGTTGCATAGCTGATAAATAATTAGAAGACTTGAAAGTTAAACTATCTCCTTTAGACCAAAAGGTATATAACGCTAATGCAGACATAATGTAAAGCTACCTGGAGTAGTAGTTGTGACTTAAAAGTGCGTAGATGGCATGATCAATATCAAAATCATACAAAAATATCAATATCAACTCGTCAAAAATATCTATTTATAGCCGCAGACAATGGATTATCTGGAAACAAGTTATTGATCTAACTATATATTACTTATTAAAAGATAAAATGATTTTATATTACTAAAAAGGCTTCGAGTTGTCACGTCGGGGTATTGCAGTATGCATACATGAAGCAATACCCCGACAATACTCCAGCAATACCCTTTTACAAGCTTTCGCGACCGTTGCAGGGCTAATATCAAAGAAATGAGGGATATGAAATTTCTAAAACGTTACATATAATTGACTAAATCCTCCAGTGACCTTCCGAAATTAAATTAAACGGGTGAAAGCATTGTGGTATTCCCCTAGCCAGTACCATATGCTCAGCCGGTTACGCACGTCCCGGAATCTATCGTACAGGGTAGTGTCCGAGTTTCGGGTCTAGGATTTTGACGAAACTTGCCAGGCAGGTAGTCCTTGATTAGTTATTTACGAATCACCCCCCACATAGGGTTATATATCCAGTAACTTCGTCAAAAAACGAGTTTGAAATAGTTTATTCCCAATATAAAGCTAGCATCGCGGTGGCAGTGCAGTTTGGGTTAGGGGTAAAGTTCAAAGTAAAGCTTCACAATGTCGACGTCCCTGGTTCGAGACACTCCAATTTTTTTTTCATCGCAGTTTCGTTGTACGACTGTCCCTGGGTTTACAAATTTTTAATCTGTTTACCCGGGATGCATTTTAATTATTTTACGTACTAAATACGTAATATGCTAAAATTACGTAATTAGTACGTAAAATAGTTTTTTACGTTATTTACCTAAATCACGTAATTAGTACGTGGCGGAAATACGTCCGCACGCCCTGTCGTTTTTTGTGTACGAAATTAACGGAGGAGCATGAAGGGTGATCGTGATTTTTAACTTCCGTATCTTTGGCAACGCAGTCCCGACGCACGTACAACATTTGTTCTAATTTGCCTGGTGCCGTGATTTTCCAGCGCTGTGCTTTTTTGGAAAAACTAATCGCAAGAGAGAAAAGAACTTAAGCTCTGCAATCATATAATTGTAAGTATCTACCGAAATGTTCGGGTGATCGGGCGAAATGTTCGGGTGGGAGAGAGTTTCAAGCCCGGGACGTCGCTTGGAAACTGATAAAATACCAGCGGTAACAAATAACTTTTAAGAATTAATGTATTGCACATTTTTAGGAGCATGTTAGAATCACCCCGTTGTTAGACCGTCAGGAACTACGGATTTCCGAGGAGAAAAAGGCTACCTGGAGATGATAAGGTTTATTACAAAGATTTATTCGTGATTTTGTGATTTCAATTTAAAATGGCGGACTTACTGTGCCATAAACTTAAATGACAAATATTTATCATTTGGAGATGAGGCTGGAGAAGATTGTATTTTATCAAAAATAGAATCTACCTACATGCAGCCAGAAATAAAAACGATTATGCAAGGAATCATTTACTTCCATTCTCACGGAGCACGCTCCTTAATCACATTGTGACATAGACGATATCAGAAGCAGGTAATTCACGGCCTGATGTATTTGAAAGGTGATTCTACAAAAGAATGATGATCATGAAATGGATCTTTCAAGAGAGAAAAATGGTGCCCTGAGACATAATGTGAGCGAGACAGTCGTTGACGGAGGAGTATATAGGACCCCAACTTACTATGGTAGATTGGACAATAATCACAAAATTAGAGAAATAGATTGGCAAACTGACAGATTCAAAATGTCCTTTATTCCTCGTACTATTAGGGATATGAACAACGGTAAATATATACAGTACGAGTGTAGCAATGGACAACATTGGTAGCTGCATGTTGGTATAAGGACTTATAGCTAACCCAACTAACGGCATGTTTTTGCAGGTATGTTTTGCTATTTTTATTCTTTTTATCTTTTTCAAATAGCGTAGTTTTGAACAGTACCTATACAAGTGCTAATCCTTTTTTATGCATTATATGTAGTGCATGTTTGGTGAGAGTTCACCCCCTGCCACACACCTTTATGGTGGCTTGCAGGGTATTATGTAGATGTAGATGGAAATGATATGATACTTCATAAGATGAGTCTCGTGGTACAAACACGAATTGGATGCAAATTTCGTGCATTAAAATCAATTACTACAACCTCATACAATGTTTACACTTGTGTCTCATCTCATTTTGGAGCTTTATACTCGAGACGGGTGAGAAAAACTCAAGTGAAAGCATATAATGTTTTGGTAACGAGTGATTCAGACATGGAAAATTTTAAAGCCATTCGTGCTTGTACCACTTGACTCCTTGGTTACCTATTCGAGATAATCCCGACGATTTCAAACACATCCCTCCTGACTAAGTATTAAGCCGGAACTCGTTATTTTTAAGGTTATGAACACATTAGGAAGTAATTATCAAAAGATTGTCAGGGCCTGAAGTCTATTCCGCCCGATAATTCTCTAGTTCACATAATAATGACAGTATTACACAATATCGTCATCACCATCGTCATCATCGGTCAACAATCCTAGGATTGGTTTGACGCAGCCCTCCAGTCGATTCTTCTATCGGCCAACCTCTTCATACTGACGTAATTCTTCTCATTCACATCCCTCACGACCTGTTCAATGTATCTAATACGAGACCTACCTTTTCTAATCTTCCCGTTCACTTTTTCCTCGGCGATAGTCTTCATCAGGCCATCGTGTCTCAAGATATGGCCGATCAAGTTGTCCCGTCTTCTTCTTAGGGTATTCAGAAGACTTCTCTTTACTCCCACTCTTCTTAGGACTTCCTCGTTACTTACTAGGCTGATCCATTTAATCTTCAACATTCTTCTGCAGAACCACATTTTGAATGCTTCCACCCTTTTCTTCTCCGCTGCTGTCATCGTCCACGCCTCACTGCCATAAAGAATTGCCTTGTATTTCCAGCGGTAAGTAGATTCTTCTTTTGATAGAATGCCCTCTTTGCCTGGGCTATTCTGCTGACTATTTCTTACTTGCTTCGTCCATTGTTGGTTACTCGACTTCCAAGATAACAGAACTCTTTCACCTCTTCCAGTTTTTCCTTGTGTAGGCGCCTTTTTACGAATCCTAACCTACGGTTTGCTGCACCAGTTATTTCCCTGATTCAGATACTATACAATTTACGGACGATTTTCGCTCGTTACGATCCAAACTACTTGAGTAAAAAATCTAAACGCATTCGTTTAATGCATTAAACAAATGATATCAATGCAAACCTTTTCGCCAAGTATTCATTACACAACTAACCTCCACGTACAACAGATAAACAATGGGGTCGTTTACCATATTTTTTTTTGACGAATATGGTAGAGTTTGTAAAATAAAAAGACCCGTATTTTTCCGTTTTTTGATCCGTCAATTAGTTCTTGTGTTATAAGCGGCGAAAAATTGATGTTTTTAACCCTTTCGGAAAAGTGGGTGTGGTGCAACCTCTGACGTATATCAACTTCTTCCAATCACAACTGAGCCCGCGAAGCTACTTCGCCTTATCGCAATGGGGGGACACAGCTGACTCTGCCAATCGGAGGAGTTACGACAGCATCTGTGCGAGCAGACCTTCCGAGAATCCCCCTCCACTCCCTCCCCTTCCCCTAAAAGCAGCCTAGGACGGGAGGAAAATGACGTCAATGTTATCAGAGCAGCTTTTTCGGTGGGCGTCACCTTTTGCTTACATTAATTTTTGATCTATGATTGAATGGTTGTGGTTAGAAGATTACTTTTTTCACTAAATTTCCTTTTTCGTTTTCATCTAACATTTCGTGTACAAAACTGCTATTTCGGTTCCGAGTAAACACCCCCATTCCCATAGTGATAGCTTGCCGTGACATCATACGATGACGGCGTCAATTTAAGCTGCCAAACGTCAACAATTTTTTTAAAGAGTAGTATCGTCATAGAACAACTGAATTCTGCAGCAACATTTTCTCCAAATACCTACATATTAGCTAATAAACTTCTCATTTAGAGAGTTCTGAAAAATAACGCCTTGTTTCCCTTTGTGATCTTAGTTCTGTCCGATGGATTTCCCCGGCCAAGCAATCACCAGTGGGAAGATGTGTATCCGTGCATGCGTGGGCTGCCCAAAGTCACCTTTTAAATCATTATTCAACTCCAGGGGTGTAAACGAAGTGTCGGCAGCTTAAACACAACTCGGGCCTCTCTCCTGGGTGGGTTGAATAACCTGATCGGATACGGGTTTTCGCGAATAAGTCTGGCACGCCTCAGGGGAGGGAGTGTGTCGGTGGTAGATTAAAGGGGGCATCCCTCGCCGAACCAACACTATCTCCAAGGCCTTCGAATACAAGAATCCAGCCACGCGGGGCGATGCGTCATTTTTTCCCTCCCTCCCGTTCCCCCGGAAACCGCAAACAAAGATACGAATCCGCCTTCCCAAGCATATACACAGCGGGTTCCGTACAATTTTAAATCAAAAGTGCTAGTGATCTTTTCAAATATTATTTCTAAGATGTCTCGCAAATATTCTAATGCCTAAGCCGTAAGATTCTTAATTATTAAGAGTCACGGATGCCATTCCCAAAACATTTCATTACACTTTTAGTGACTGCAAGTGAAAGGGGGTGGTCATTCGGAACCGAAATCGTTAGTTTACATACGAAATCGTTGGATGGAAACGAAAAATGAATTTTAGTGAAAAAGAATTAGTCTCCTAGCCAGAGTCATTCTTTCATAAATCAAAAATTAAAATAAGCAAAGAAGGACGCCCACCGAACGAGGTACACAGAAAAAAAGTATTGTTAAATTAAAAGGAAAATATTCTTACAGCTAACATCTAAGACGAGATTCTAGATTTTAGAGGATTTTCTTACCCGAGTGAGTCGGACCTAATGCCATTTAGCCTGAAAATTTCAGGGTTTGAGAAAATATTCTCAATGTTAGAATATTTTGATAATCACTAGTGTTTGTAAGGGACTCACATGCGCGACAGAATGGAGAAATTAGGGGTAGGTGGGCAAGGAAAGGGTAGTGAGAAGGGGATTAGGGGAGTAACGGGCTACGGTCGGCAGAGGTACCAAGACAACTACATAGTTTAGATTAAATCTTCTCGCGTGATTTTCTTCAATTAGGCGCCAAATAAAAATTGTGAAAGATAGCGACATAATAAGCCGAATCATAGGCGAATTTTTCTTGCAGTTCAATGGGGAATATGCATGAAATTTGCTTCTCGAAGATTAATGTTGTACTTGATGCGAAATTTTCTCACCAATTTAAATGTATAAGCCAAATTTTTCTACGTCCACCACAAAGATTATTAAATGAATTTCAAATGTTCCCGAAAATCGACGAAAGTCACGTGACCTGAAACGCCTTCTGACGTCACTGCAAGGTATAGGTTCCATATTGCTACCGAGTTAGACATTTATTTTTAACAGAAAACGAAGTGAATATATTGTTATGAGGTTTTTAGCCGTTTCTCGAACGATGACTGAAAAAATTACTTAAAGCACATTCCGACAATTTCCTTTGGTTGACTCCCTTATGGCGGCGTTCTTCTTAAAAAACACCAGCGATTGCATGGGCGTAGTAGAAATTCAAGGGCACTAAACAGGCATTATATAATTAATTGATGATTTGCTCGTTACAATCCATACTCCGTAAATAAATATTCGAAATACAATAGTTTATTGCATTAAACAAATGTGATAAATACATGCGTTATCGCCAAGTATTTATTTAATAACTTACCTCCACGCATAAACAAATAAACAACGCCCATAGTGATACCGTGCCGTGACGTCATGCGATGATATCGTGTTTTTAAGCTGCCGAAAAAGTACAATTTTCAAAGAGTAATATCTTTGTTACACAACTTAATTCCGTAGCGAAATTTTCGGCAAGCACATTTCAGCTAATAAACTTCACATTCTAAAGAGTTATAAAAAAGAGTGCATGTTCCCCATTCCAACTTCAATCCTCAAACTTTATGGCTGAAGGCAACATGCAACGCCGTTAGGTTGGCCACCAAGGGACCCTTTTTCAGCGCGTAGCTATGCTCGTAGCTAGTAGTGGAAACGGGGCATTAAAAAGTTGATTTCCATTCTTCAACACATTGTTAAGCGCTTCCTAGCGCCCACTGTTCGCAGTCGTGGAGCGCAAGGCAGACTTCACAGTCCGCGAGCCACGGGGTTCCATTCATCATCTTATTTCTTGTTCAGACGCCCGGCCTGCGACAATATTCATGATTCTTGACCGTGCTTCATTCATCGCAAGTATCCAGCCATCGTCTTGAAATTATCTAATGCTCTTGTATCCAGCCATCTTCATGGAATTAGACGCTGAAGAGGAAGACTGTCTGAAGAAGGATGACTTGTTGCAACTTTTAGAAGGAGAATAACTTGTCGAAACTTGTTGAAAATGAGCGTTGTAAAATTGAGTATGCCTCTTTGTTGTAACTGCAATGAATACTATTGGTTTCAATGCTCATTTACAATGCTTTGAAATGAAGGCAACTGAATAATTGCTTCTTGTGTCATCAAGGTACCTAATAAGTTTTCCAGCATTCACTTGAGTTGGTGATGATGGGAAGGTGTATGTTACTTTTAATCATGGACATTAGTGTGCCATGGCCATTTTAAACTTGTGCTGAAATTGTACTGTTTTTATACAATAAAGGCCAATACCCAATTAAAAATTGCAGTACTTATTTTACCATACCTCGATATCTTAGTCAAAGAGGTTAAAATTCTTGAAAATAGCAAGAAATTATTCTTAATATAAGTATAAATTATACTTATCTTCCAGGAGGGTATAGTGTAAGAGAAACTTAACTTTGTATTTTTTCACACTTTTATTTGAGACACCCTACCGGTTTGACGGGTAGAACCCTTGACAATGACACGGGAGTGTCAAATAAAAGTGTGAAAAAATACAAAGTTAAGTTTCTCTTAGACTATGTCAATTTCTCACTAAGTATCGCCTTATTCAATTCAATTTATACCCAAGAGAGCATTCTTAATTTAGGAATACAGGACGCTATTCGATGTTAAGAGAATATTCTTAATTTAACAATATTTTCCTTGCGGCTACCACTCTAGTGGAATCCCCTCTAAAATTAAGAAAATATCCTGGGCGCCTATTTTAGTGAGACCTACCCTTAAATCAAAAGGGCGCCTCTCGATTTAAGAAAATATATATCTATATCTACGACATACCCTGCAAGCCCCCTCGAGGGTGTGTGGCAGGGGGTGCATCCACACCAGGAACAATGACACAACAAATAAAAAATGAACAACGCAAAGCAAACACTACACCTTTAAAAGTAATTAGGGGAAAAAAGAAAAAAAACTACCAAATCCCAATCATGCAGGACACACCCACGAATACCATGCATGACTTGAAACCCGACACCAATTTCATAGATACTCATGCATCCAAAAAAAAAGCAATGCATGCGAGTTACACCTTGATTTGAACATGCAGGAAATTAAAAAAAAATACTATCGACCTACTCTGAATATTACCCCTATAATTATTACCGATTTACGCGATGTCTAACGTTCTGATCTCGAGTCGTACGTGGAAAAAATGATATTTAAAACCTGTCCGTCCTGCAATCTATCCCCTTAATTGTATTAGAATTATCGAGCCTACCTATAAAATTTTCCCAGAAGATTAAGTATATAATTCAGCCTATATTGTGGCAGCGATTCCCATCCCAATTCGGCTAACATACCAGACACACACTACTTTCCCTTTCTTAACACCCTTTTAACTATCTCGCTGCTCTTATTTGTACTCGATCTAATTCGCAAATTAAGCCTGTTTCATAAGGGTCCCATATACTCGCAGCATATTCTAAGTGTGGTCTAACAATTGCAAAAATAGCAACGTTCCTTTATTTCAGTGTATGTTCAGGATACCTACGTCATCTACCTCCCATCCTTGACTGTTTTGAGGAAGAAAGCGGTGGTGAGGAGGGAGGTCCGGTGCCTTAAGACATCCTGTCTCGTCCTGCAATGGAACTCTAAACAACAAAACATTTTCGCACACATTTTGGTGTGAATGAATTTATTCACAAATTACGATGGACTCCTATGTATACTGCCTTTGGAAATAAACCGAATGGAATCTAACAACCATTTCCATTGCCAGACTCAGCTGTGTGTACCTGTTAGTAGTGATTGGACGATGTGAATGACGTGCGAATCCACTTTTACGAAAGGGTAAAACACATCAGTTTTTCGCCGCTTATATCTCGAGAACGACTCGTCGGAATGAAGAACGGAAAGAAATAGGTATTTTTGTTTTACAAACTCTATCACATTCGACAATAAAAAAATGGTAAACGACCCCATTATATTGGTCAGGATGCGAGATCCCTGTGAACGAAGTGATTTTAAACGATTATCAAACGTTGAACATCAATAAAAAGAAAACTAGGGTATTGGTATACAGCAGAAGAAAAGAAGCCACGACCAATGTTAAACTACGAAAACAAAATTTGAGGGGGTGAAAGAGTTCTGTTACGTGGGAAGCCCAGTTACCAACGGTGGACGAAAAAAGGAAGACATAGTCAGTAGAATAGCCCAGGCAAAAGAGTATTCTATCAAAAGAAGAACCTACTTACAGCTTGAAATACAAGACTAAAAGTTAGGAAGCAATTCATCAGAACTTACATTTGAAGCGTGTTTCTTTAGGGCAGTGAGGCATGGAGGATTACAGCAGCGGAGAAGAAAAGGGTGGAAGCATTCGAAATGCGGTGCTACACAAGAGTAATGAAGATTAAATGGATCGACCGAGTGAGTAACGAGGAAGTCCTTAGAAGAGTGGGAGAAAAGAGAAGTTGCCGAGAACTCAAGAAGACGGGACATATTAGTCGCCCATATCTGCAGACACAATTAGGCCTGGGCGATATATCGTAAAATATCGTGATAGTTTAATCTATCGCAAATTCGATTTTGAGTTTTTTAAATTGACGATATATCGTTTCTCGATAAAAATCGCGATATATCGCCTGATAAAATATCGTATTATTACACCCCGATAAATTATCTCGATAAATATCCCGATAAAATATCACGATAAATATTTCGATAAAATATCGTGAAAAATATTGCGATAAATAATCGTGATATTGCGCTCCGATAAAATACCGCGTAATCACGCCCGATGAATTATCGTGATGTTGCGCCAGAATCTTTTCTGTTCCTTCAGAATTTTTTTCTGCTCCTTCCAAAATTTGATCATGACGTCACCTATAAACTATCAGACCACTGAAATTGAAATAGAGAGAGATAGAGAACTGCTAAGAATTTGAATTAGCAGAGTAGTAAGTTTTCAAACGTACATACTTGCTCCAGCTTAAGCGAAGGCTAACCCAACGGCTGTCTTTTTCCGACACGATTTCTCGGCGCAACATCACGGTAATTCATCGGTCGCGATTACGCGATATTTTATCGCAATATTAATCGTAAAGCGGTGTTTACACGTAGCAGTTGACTGCTATGACAGTAGCGAGATGCGCGATATATCTATATCACTACTGCTATGATGCGTCTGCACCAACTTCTATGCAGCTTAAAGCCGATATTTAGGCGTTGTCATAACAAATGAAAAGCGTTTAATTTCAATAGTGATTGATGTTTAAATTTTCATGAAATTCATCAAGCAATAAAGTCCATTGACGATTATCTTTTGTCCCAATTCTTTAAAGAGTGGAATCTCCCCTTTTGGGGAGGGATATCCTTGATATTATATCCAAATTCCGTCGTGTATTGCTTTCCGTTGGAGATTGTTGCGATTGTGTTGGATACATTGCCGCTGGAAAGTAGACGGGCTTCAACTTTGCTAATAGCTCGAATTAGGATCGATAGTGTTCGACACATGTCCAGTATCGACCTGAACTCGCATCGCAGTTGCTATTTACACATGCGAGTGGGGCTTAATAGTTCTTAGTAGTTGACTGTCATAGCAGTCAACTGCTACGTATAAACGCGCCTTAATATTTAATGGGTGCGCGAGTTGTCGTTATCGCCACATATCGATATGCTAAAATTATCGTATCCCGATATTTAATTATCAATATCGCCCAGGAATAGACACTATGGCGTGATGAAGACAATCATCGAGGGAAAATTTAGCGGGAAGAATGGAATGTGCAGGCTTAGTATGAGAGAGGTATGGAACAAGTTGTGAAGGAATTTGAAAGAGAAGAATGGCGTTGATATAGAGAGGTTGGCCGATAGAAGAATCGAGTTGAGGGCTGCAATAAACCAAATCCTAGGATTAAAAAACCGATGATGATGATGATGATCATGGATGGGTGGAAATACTGGCTGACCATTGTGAATGACGTATTCATAAAAAAATTCCAGCATTCCATGAAAATATCGAGTAAAGGAAGCAGTTGTCTTAAGACGGCGCGCCGTAAATAGAAGTTGTTTGTGTTGTATATATGTAGCAAGTGGCGTGTGTGTCAATAATAAGTATAACTGTATGCATAGGTATAGAAATGGGGCGGGGTAAACACGAGTTCATTTCAATGTAATATTGGTTTGTAATGTTTATTTTTATGTTTAAAAATATATCAATAGTTTAAAACCTAGTTCAATGTCTATTTCTTCATTTAATCTATAAGATTCATTGAACTTTTTAATTTGAAAAATTTCAGTATTAAAACAATTGCATAATTTTTACGAGAAAAAATGTATATTATAATTATACATTTTTTTCCCGATATGATAAATAACTTACGTATATATGTGTGTGTGTATATATGTATATATAAATATATACATAAGTTCTATACGTATCTATCATAATCTATATGCATAATCTGGAATTGTTAAATATGAGTTAATGAGTAAAGAAATTACTAAATTTTTTGCGAAAAATTTATTTCGCAAACTTTTAGAATCCAAATTCGTATTCAGCGACCTCGAATACCTATATAGCCTAAATTTCATATAAATTGGACATTTTTTAATCCAAAATACCAATTATTAGGATTCCTGCACCACTGTGCGGCGCCTCGCCTCAGAGCACGAATTTAATAACGACCTCGAGTCAAGCTTTATTTTTCTCTGGGTTTTTCTTCTTCGCAGCGTCTCACAAATAGGTGGTAAGACGGAGCATGAACACCGGGAAGACCCTCAGTTCTTCAGATAAGAGGCGCGAAGACACCTGCATCGCTTCTCTCCCCAAATAAATTTAAAAAAATTTGGCACCGGCAACCCACTCGGGGGAAGGAGCGTTTGAATGATTCCCCCGTTCACTTCTCTCCTTTTGAGTCAAACAAACGCGAGTCACGCTCAAAAAGTAAACATTATTTTGCGCCGGTCACTGAGCCTGGAAACAGGTGGTCATATACACGTAAACAGCTCTTTTTTTTGGTGCAGGAGAAAAAGAGGAGAAAGCCTTCAGAGGCATTCAAAAACGCCACGGAATTCGCCATCTCTTATCGCTTCCGCAAACTAACGCCCCCAAACGGTCTCACGATTGACTCCAATGACTTGTTTACACTACTAGCGTTTTACGATGGTAAAAGCATTGTTGGAAATGGTTGGTTAAAATGGTTGGAAATCGGCCGTGTGATCGCAAGTTGCCGCTAACCCTGGTAAACATTTCTGCCGCGACTGAGTTACTATAGCCGTATCCGAAAACCAAGAATGCTTTGGCGAAGCATTCTTGGTGATGATGTATTGCTGACGTACAATGAAGCATGCTTGGGAGAGAATACTTCATACACTTCATATTCGGACAGTCTACGGTAAGGATCGACGTCAAGCAGAAGTGGCAACAAAATAAACCACTAGGTATAGTAAAACACAATAGAGGGCAACATCTATCAAATGTTTAGATCGGAAGCAAAAGAGTGATCATATGTATATTAATATGATATGTATATTAATAACTATGCAAATGTAATATACTAAGTTAACAAATAGATACTACACATATTTATAAGTAGCCAACGGCTCCGCCATCTTTTGTTATTCTCGTAAACAATAATTCGAAGCCTTTAACAATGGAAGCGTGCTTCTGTGCTTTGGGTACGTAGCATGCTTCGCCCAGAGTCATGCTTCGCCCAGAGTCATGCTTCCCCCAGAGTCGGACATACTTCGGGTGTTTCCGACGTACCCCCTTCCACCTGGAAGCAAGTATTGTAGCATGCCTAGCGCTAGAAGCACACGTTTCGGACAGGGCTTATGGTTGGCGCTAGTTACTGGTATTTTTAAGTGCGTGTAAACGCAAGTTAGTAGAAAGAAGGTTTGTTTTGAAAATGGAAGTGGAAATGAACGTAGAGCGTTTGTAGACGAAGAGACCGGATCTCACTATATGGATCAGAAATGATTCTTAATTACAACTATATTTATTTAATCACACAGTAATATATTTTAGTAATTGTATGACCACGTTCCACTGATTCGATTGTTCAATAATGGTGTTAAGTAGTTTGCTTTACCCCTGAATCCTGAGTACGTACGCATATGTATTTATTGTATGTTTTATCTTGCCGTGCAGAAAATATAAACACCGAAATTAAGAAATTGCAAACATTCGCAGGAAATTCGACTCGCGATATGTTTTACGGATTCGCTTCTCGGGACGGCGTTTAAAAGTGTTTTCAGCATCATACCATTAAATAGCTCCTTTTACGAACAGCAGAAAATGGTAAACCTTGGATAGCTGGATTTAAAAATACTGAATTTTGATAAGAATATGAAATTCATTATGTATACTTGTATATTCTATTTGGACGCATGAACTTGTCAACGAAATGGGCTAACATGAGCGATTGCTTAACGAGAGGTGGGCAATTAATCATGGCTGACTGCATTTCTTGGTTCGTGATCCCCATATATAAGTTAAACGAAAAAAAATAGGCAAAGAAATGTTAATACTTTTAAAGTGCTAAGATATTGGTTGAAATATGGGAGGAGTGAGGTAAAAGGGTATTTTGAGATTTAAGAGAATTATGTTGGGAACATTATCAGAACGTAGGTTAAAATACGGATTAGATCTATTACAGAAATGTAAAGCGGATTCATTTACTGAAGATTTCATATATTTTTTTACAAACTCCTACGTATTATGCTAGATTCGACCAGATAAATAAGATTACTCGCGGCTGATCTTAAAGCCACCGAGTGCATCCACTGGGTTGCGAATGGTGGGTCGACCTCTGGATATAGAGGCTAGCTGCGGGATAAGCGAGTTTACTCGTCGAATAAGCAGTCGTGGACAAAAAACGACGACATTCTGAGGCGGTATTGGTCTATCCCTGGATAAGATAGGCCTCTTAATGATACAGAACCTGTGAAGATGCCGTGACTTGGACGGGAGGCCGCCGTAACTCTAAAAACAAGAAGGGGCAACTTAATCACCCATATCTTGAGACACGATGGCCTGATGTATATGCCCAAGACCCTCGTCGAGGGAAAAGTGAACGGGAAGATTGGAAAAGTCAGGCCTCGTGTGAGATACATGGAACAGGTTGTGGGGGATGTAAAAAAGAAGAATTACGTAAATATGAAGAGGTTGGCCGATAAAAGAATCGAGTGGAAAGCTGCGCCAAACCAATCCTAGGATTGTTGACCTATGATGATGATGAAATAAGATTAGATATTTTGTCGTACCGATAGTGTAAAAATGTCATTATTCTCTCGCACTATAAGAGAACACAACAGGCAGCATAGCAAACGGATGGGGAGGTGAAATATTCTTGAGAGTAGTCTGTAGTGCATGATGCATTAGGGTGGTCCTTATTTTGCGATTTTCTTTCGGGACACCCCTTAATTCGTGCTAATTGGTGTAAAAACATATCCTGTAAAATATTATTGCAATTGGATAACGGGAAGACGTGCAGCATCGCACTCAAAGTTGTGAAAATTTGGCATTTTTGGCTATTTTTCGGACATGAATGGCGATAAGAAGGTGCTGGTATTTTTTAACTGATTTTCTCTGATAACCAACGACTCACTGGACATTTGACATGCTGCACCTGCAATATTTTCCAATTGTGACCGGTGGTTCCCGAGATACGACCCCAAGAGTGAGCGTGTGCCACCCCAAGTGACGCCGCCTCGCGCCAATGCTCGAAGCTCCCAAGGCCGTCGCTTCATTCGGCGTTAGTCGAATGGGCGTGATGCATGCAGGAGCAACCAATCCCTTTATTACTATATAGATACTAACCATCTAGCAGCATGTGATCCTATTATATAGCACATTTCCATGCAGTAGCCTAGTTGTACTACAATAGTGCATGTTTTTTGATCTTCACCCCCTGCCACACACCCTCGCGGTGGCTTGCAGGGTATCGCGTGGATGTAGATCAGCTACTTTTCCCTTGGACCTCATTTGGAATATGCTACCAGTGAATGGGATCCCTACGAAATCGGTCTAAATAACGAACTCGAACGTGTGCAGCGAAGATCGGCAAGATTTGTAAAGGGACGATACTATAATTACATTAGTGTAACCAGTCTATTAAATGGATTAAAATGGGAATCATTTTCAGATCGAAGGTTGAAATTTGGACTTAATCTAATAAACAAATTCCAAGACCATATTTTCAGTGATGATGCTAAAAATATTTTGCGAACCCCAACTTACTATGGCAGACTGGACCATAATCATAAAATTAGAGAAATTGATTGGCGAACTGATAGATTCAAAATGTCCTTTTTCCCTCGTACAATTAGAGATACGAATAACGGTAAATATGTCCAATCGGAGAGTAGCAATGGATAGCATTGGTAGCTGCATGTTGGTATGAGTACTTAAAGCTAACCCTACTAACAGAATGTTTTTGCATGTTTGCTTTGCAATTTCTTTCTTTTTCAAATAGTGAAGTTCTGAGTAGTGTATAAATACTATTCCTATTTTATGCATGATATGTAGTGCATGTTTGGTGAGAAATCACACCCTGCCACACAACTCTGTGGTGGCTTGCGGGGTATTATGTAGATGTAAAGTGGTCTAGAATATTTTAAAGCGTGGATTAAACTCCCGTTCCCCACCAGTTGGCAAGTGTGCGGAAAATGGCACGAAGTTCGCGGCATTTGAACCTCGGAGTTCAGCGGTGGGTTCAACCACCAAGATTACCCGACGAGGCCCTAGATTTTGCATCCCCTGGCTAGGGCACTGCAAAGACCTGCCTCATTCAACTGCATTCAACTTCATCGCTCCCCTCCCTTTCCCTCTGCTATGGGTGAATGTTCTTGACCAATATGAGGTATGAGGTGGGCTGGAGGGTTGAGGGTGTCACGGGTCGTCAATCTTCGCCACTGAGCCCCACTCAGCAAATCCTGGAACAACTCATTTCACGGGGCTGACAATCCTGAAAATTGCTGATAACTTTGATTCGGTGTGACACAAGAACAACTTTTATGGGGACAGCGCTGCATAATCGCAAATTCTAGACCTATATGACCGTGACCAAAATTATTTCGGGAAACAATAATCGATATGCTTCGATGACGATGGCAGTCATCGATCATCAAATAGAGTGTACACGATGATTGATGACTATCGATGAACATCGATAAATGTCGATGATTGATTAATTACGATGACTATCGATGAATGTCAATAATCTATGACTCTCGCCGATCGGTGCAGATGTCTCGGTTGGCAGTTTGGTGCGGCTATTAAGTGAAGATTGAATTGGGTCAAACTTAATTGAGAAGTATAAGGCCTATTTATTAACGAGCGAAACAAACACAAGGTTATAAATTAAGCAACAACTCTTTGTTGTGGTATAATGTAATTCTCATTTCCGCATTTTCATCGGTGAGTAGATGTCGGTCGTCCAACACAATGTTTCCGGCATCGCCGAAGAACCGCTCTGATGAAGTGGCACGAATACAGAGGTATTTCCTCGCGTACATCTGAAGGCGTGGATACACATCATTCCTGTACCTATACCAATGTAGGACGTCTGAAGATTTGGATAAAGCCGGGACCTCCTCGTACTTGTGGAGCTTCGCCAGGAAGGGGTCGTCAGTAGGGGTAGCCTATTCGAAATAATCCCGACGATTTCGAACACGACCCCCCAGAAATCGAACCCGGTCCCTGAACCTTTTTTTATATAGCTTGTAGCACCTTCTAGTGTATACGCTAGAATCCTGCAAAATTTCAGCTCAATGGGTTCAGGAGTTTTTTAGAAGATGCGTAACGAACATAGAACTTGCGGACAGACACCACTTCATTTTCATATATTAGTATGATAACTAGAAAATGCCTTTTGTAGTTGTTATTCCCTCACAACCGCCAGGGTCGAATAATCTCGCCCAAAGTTGTAATGAAAAATTCTGGATAATTGATTTACCTTTTTAATCACGGGTCATGATTCTCCGCAACTCACCAAATCCTTGAGCTGCTGAGTAATCCTTGAGCACATGAGCCCGAACAATTCTGAAAAGTCATTAACTTTACTTCAATGAGGAAAAACGATGAAATTTTCATTTGGATAACGTTACATATCCTTTGCCACATTGGTTGTGTTTTGGAACCGTCGCGATTATCTCGAATAGATAATCAAAGAAGTCACGAGGTAAAAACGCGAATGGTTTGCAAATTCGGTGTGTGTGAATCGCTCGTTTCAATATCATTAATTGTTTTCACTTGAGTTTTTCTCACCTGTCTCGAAAGCCACCAGTGAGATAAACACAAGCAGCGGCGTCGGAAGTGGAGGGCAGGGGGGGCCGAAGGCCGCCCCTGCCCTCCACTTCCGACGCCGCTGCCCCCCTAGAATTCGCCCCGGGCCCGTGAGGTATGAATAGTAGTCTTCACTAATAAATATTAAATTTCACTTGTTTCCAGCTTGCTTTTTCCCTTCTGACACATATTCTACCACTATGCTCTTTTAGCGGAATTCTAGTCTCTACCACCTCCTATCCGCAAAAAAATGCGGGCCCTTTTCATAGGAGCCGGGGCCTTTTCATAAGAGCCGCGCCCTTTTCAAGGTTGGCCCCTCCCAGCGAAAATAGTTCCGACGCCCCTGAACACAGGTGTAAACAATAAATGAGGTTGTATTCAGCGGTTTCGCCACACTAAATATGCAAACCATTCGTGTTTGTAGCACGTGAGTCATTGGTTACCAATTCGACGTGATCCCAACGGTTTCAAACACAAGCCCCTAGCATGAACATTACCCACCCGTCCACAATGACTTCAGGGAATAATAGTAACAATAAGGACACGAAAATCGTTCTTAAGTGGTGTTTACTCTCATCCACGTAACTTCCATAAGATCAATTGTCGCTCCCAAAGCCATGCAAACGATAGGTTGAGAAATTGACATGATGATAAACATACAATGTTGATAACACATCAATTAATCGTACAAATTAATGATTTAATACTTGCATGCGTTTGAGAAGAGCTGATGTGGACTAATGAATCTCGCCTTCAACTGCTCGCGTCGAAGTTGCCCGCACCATTCTCCGTGCCAATGCTCTACTGGCACCACGACTGGCACTCGCGAAACAAATGAATCGCGAAACGCAGGAAGGCAGTGTCGCGAAGAATAGAATGCCTTGAGTGTGAACGTGATTTTCTGAGGAATAACTGTGCTAATACAAAGTAGAAGCCTTGACTTTAGTTCAGCGTAGAATTTCTGAGCAAATTAATTTAAGATGTAGAATCAGCTTGGGGAGTGAGGGAATCATTACAAGATGCATTATAGACTAAGGCAAACTAAAGAGGTGGATGTAGGTGCATCAAGATTTATCGTTATGGTTTAACACATTTATTTCAGTATATTTTAATGTCTTGGGCAAATTATCAGATTCATAGGGATCAAAGTTTGAACTCAGTATCAGTGTTAACTTCCTGAAGCCAGTTTTTCAATGCCAATAAACTTGTCTTAGGCAGTCTCGTTGGATAATAGCTTTGATCTGCTTGCTTTTCTCAGTAAGCTTGATGTCGCTTCTGCACCTGCATAATTATTTGTAAGGAGGGACAGTGGCTTTATTCATTTAGCAACAGGGAATAGTCAGGGAGAGGGTTGAGGTTGTTGTAATAAGAGTACGTAGTTGAGTATTTGGTAAGAATCCCTTCAAGACGTGAGACAATTACATTATTGTCTACCGTTGACGTTAAAATCTTGTGCTGTAAACCATTAATAATGCATTAATGTGCCATGGAAAATAATTCCCTTTCAAACGACTTGAAGTTCCCGCAGGGTAATTCGCTGTAGCGACAGTAAATTGTTTTGTACCTCGTAAGTTGGCAAAAAACTTGGCAACGTGTGTGATTTTTAGCTTCTCTCATTGGGGGAAAATCGACATGTCGTCATCAATTTCGATGGCGTCACTGCCATCTAAGGCCACACAGACTATAGGCTCCACCTTGAATATGCACCCATTGTACGGGATCCGAATGAATTAGATTCGATCATAGAGCTGGACAATGTGCAGGGTAGAGCAGCTGGATTTGTTAAAAGGTGTTACGATAGTATTAGTAGTGTATCAGAATAATTAGAAGAATTAGGTTGGGAACCATTGTCAGATCGTAGGCTAAAGTACAGATTAAGTTTCCTACTGGAATTTAAAACGGATAGCTTTACTGAAGATGTTAGATAACTATTAAAAACCCCTGCGTGTTGTGCTAGATACGACCAGATAAATAAGATTAGAGAGATAGATTGCTGTACCAATAAATTCAAAATGTCATTTTCTTCCCCGTACTATAAGAGAATAAAATGCGTACGTAATATTTCAAATGGATAGGTAGGTGAAATATTAGAGTAGCCTGTAGTACATGGTGCATGTATTAACAACCAATCCCTTTATTACTGTGTAGAACCTAACCATCTAGCTGCATGTGCAGCGGCGTCGGAAGTGGGGGGCAGGAGGGGCCGAAGGCCCCTACCAACAGAATTAGCCCCGGGCCATTGAGAACTCAGTTGTCCTCATTAATAAAAATTAAATTTCACTTGTCTCCAGCTTGCTTTTTCCCTTCTGACACATATTCTCACACCTTCATATGCTCTTTTTGCGAAATTCTAGTCTCTAACCCCTCCCCTCCCCCCACAGTGAAAATAGTTCCACGCCCATGTGCATGTGACTTTTTTTTGTAGCATGCTTCCATCTAGTAGCCTGGTTGCATGTCAATAGTGCATGTTTGTTGATCATTACCCCCCTTCAACACACCCTCATGGTGGCTTTAAGGGTATTATATAGCTGTAGGTGAATGATTGTCATGTACCCAAGGGAGCAAGACGATAAATAAAAATACAGGCAAGCATATTCCCGACTGTGCCGTAAGGTATGGTTGCTATTGCAATGAAGATGGTGGATACTCCGGCCTAACGGTTCACGGTCAAATTTCTCTCTCCTGTCTAGATTCCTTATGCCTACTGCAGCCGGCAGGTTTGTCTTTTCATGTCCACCTTACTCAAGGTTCCATTCATTACAATGTATGTGACAACGCCGGAAGTTCTCTGTCTGGAAAAAATATGGACACACCACTGCTGACAAATAAACTGACTGGGACACGTTTAAACAGCTGCCAAAACTCGAAATCAATTTGGTGGAGCACACTACTGTTATAATAGTATGGCCTGCCTACGGTTAGTTACAATTAAAACTGCCTCGTTGTTTGAGCAGTCGTTTTCATTCATTAAAGTCTTTTGTCGCTAAGTAAAAGTCTTGAAATGGCTTTTGTTGATCCCAGGAAATGTATCCCAGTGAATGAGGAATAGATAATGCCGTTCACATTCCAAACAGGCAATTATACCCGTTTCTCGTAATATGTGTGTGAATTATTAATCTTATTAAATTTTATATTAGCATGGCAAAATAGGCATTCATTCGTAGAAAAGAATTAATCATGGGGGTCTTTGAATGAGGACGTAAAAGGAAAGGAGACTCCTACAAGGAAAGGAGTAGGAAATAGACGTTTGAGATGTGGGATGGGTTTCGAGGATGATGAAGAAGGTGGGTAGATAGAGAGATGAATGTACATACAAGTGGTGAAGACAGTAGAAGACGAAAGGATTGAGGAAATCAGGATAACAAAGAGGGTTTTAAAGGTGATTTGAAAAACGTGATAGAGGAAAGAACGTTTGGTAAGTGGGATTGAAAGGAGGCGAAGAAGAGGTAATTAAGATAGGGTCGTTTACCATATTTTTTATTGGTGAATCTAATAAAGTTTTTCAATAAAAAGACCCGTATGTTTCCGTTCTTTGATCCGTAAATTAGTTCTCGAGTTATAAACGGCGAAAAACTGATGTGTTTAATCCTTTTGGAAAAGTGGGTGTGCAAAGGACTTGTATGTCCCCCTGCCACACACCCTCGCGGTGGCTTGCAGGGTATCATGTAGATGTATATGTCATCCACTTCGTCCAATCACAACTGAGACCATGAAGCTCCTTTGCTTAATCACATTGGGGGACACACAGCTGACTCTGCCAATGGAAGTGGTTGCAATAGGTTGCAAGCAGTCAAGCTTAAAACAGTCAAGGACTGGAGGTGGAAGACGTAGTAAGTCTCAAAGCAGCTTCTTCGGTGGGCGTCACCTTTTGATTTTTTTAATTTTTGATTTATGAGTGATTGGCTATGATTAGAAGATTGATTTTTTCACTACAATTCATTTTTCGTTTCCATCTAATTATTTCGTGAACACAGTACTGATTTTGGTTCCCAGCAAACACCCCCATTTAATTGTATACCTATATTCACCATCCATTAAGGCCCTGATATGGCCTTCTCCCACCATTTCCAAGTGCTCTGCGAAGTTCTCCGATTACCTGCGGAATGCAACGGCTGAAAATACAAGAAGTTGTTCAGTTGAGTGAATCTTACTATGAGAAACAGTCTTCTGCATTCTTGAAATATTGGAGACATGGATTGGTGTGGCAATGCAAAAAAGTTGTGAAATTACAAAATGTAAAGCCTATACTTTCCTGCGATTAATAATGCATCACACTTTCCTTCCTCACCTTATGAAATCTTGACTCATTTCTAAAAAAATACTTTGCAAAATGAATGGGCAAGTATGTACTAAACTTCAAAATATTTCAGCAAATGCTAGGTACTTACCGAATGTAAACTATTCTAAAAACAAGATCAATTATTTTACGTCACCACTTTACTTCCCTTTCCATCGACACCAGTAGTTCCTTTACCATATTCAAGCAACTCAGTTAAATTTCACAATTCATTGCATGTTTTTCATAAAAACTGCTCTCTTGCATGCTAGTAGTTCAAAGATTTTGGACACACCCCAACTCTAATGGAATGTTGAAAGAATACATAGTTACAGCATTGTTGCCTCCCACTTAATACACTCATGGTATCACCCAATACCCTTCCTCAATCCACACCTGGTGCTTAGGTCCTATTCTTACAGTCACTTCCAACAGGAATATGTTAGCCTTTCCTGATATGGTTAAGGCTGGCTATTACTGACAGGTAGGTATCATTTATGAGTTCAGTAGGTATATTACATATATGTCTACAGTACAACAAAACTTGAAGTAAACTCATCATTCAACAAACATGTTTCACTGCTTCCTGAAAAAAATGCCTCATAGTGAGAATATTATCACAAATGATAGTCTCATGATAATGATAAATCACAAAATGATCACTAACATGGGTCAATGTAGTTTCCCTTAAAAAGGTGAATGTCAAGCAAAAATAAAAGTATCAAAAACATTTATATACAAAACATTTACATCTATGACTGTAACAATTTATAAGGTTTGATATTCATTCTTAGTAAAACAAAATAAAAGATTAATACTGTGATGAGCCAATACTTTACATCCACACAAAGTAGCATTGCTATTTTTTAGAAATGTCATTTTATTTTTGAGGAAACAAACGGTATGTTCTTCAGCTTCCAATAGTGCTTCCTCCTGGTAATTGTCCTTCAGTTCATCACTTTTATCGATAAGAAAAAAACTTTCTCACTTTTGGAGTCATCAGCCGAATAAAAGAACTGGGAAGTATTTTCCTCTGGTCATTTGCATATTTGTAGTAATTAATTGGTTGTGCAATGACCTCCATTAAAGCCATTAACAATTTTCTGTCCTGAAAAGAGTCAAATAGTGATTATTCAATCAATGTCCATGTCTGTAATTGATTTTAAAAAATAATTCCTTCAGTCAACAATACAATTCAAACAATAAAAGCCAAAAGCTACCCCTCCACCAGCATTTTAATTAAATCTATACCCCCAAAAGCCATGTCACACTAGCGATTGCCAGTTGCGGTTGTACAGTCGACTAATCAGCGCCAACCAGCTCTCAATGGTTGGATTATAGGAGCGCGTCTATTTCCAACCGGTTGGATATTGTGCAACCGTATAGCCAATAGGAGCTCGTCTTGCAATCACATGCTGTTTGTGTTTACATATTGCGATGATTTCATTGTTACCATTTCAACTACGTCCTAAACCTTAAAAATATTTGTAAAATAATTTAAACAGCAATTAACTCTCTTACATCATCTATTTTTTTGTGGAGGAAATATTATAATAGCATACATTTTAATGACGTGAGATTAAATGTACTGAATTCATTTGTATCTTGTATTTGAGGCATAAATCCTGCATTTGAGGCAGCATAGGAACAAAATGTAAACAAAAACAGCACGTGACCGCGAGGAAAAATCCTATTGGCTGCGATTGTACAACCGGCCAGTTATATAAGCAGTCAGTGTGATTGGAACTGTTTACACCAACCATAGCCGGCAACCGTAACTGGCAACTGCTAGTGTGATATGGCCTTAAGACCAGGGGTGTAATTTTAACCTGGAGTACTCATATGCCATGAGGTAATGGGAGCTTATCAATGGGGTATTATAGTGAACAGCAGGTAGATTAAAACATTGTACTATTGACATATTCAATAAATAATTAGTACCTGGGAAACCGAGCTTTCTCAGAGGTACCTATGTTTCATTCTAAGAATTTAAGGAAATAAAGAAAGAAAAGTTTTCAAACTGTTAAAATATGCTGTATAAAGAAGAGGGAAATAACAATGTGTTTCAATTCAAATTGATATATCTAATTCTTCAGAAGGTAATATGAAAATCATATTTGTCATATAGAAATTTAATTATTGGCTTATTATTGTTTTGATGTTATTTCTTTATGGGTGGGATATTGTCCTATATTGTCATAAAAAAATACAGCAGCTGAGTCATCAAGGGGACAGACTGTTAAAAACACGAAATATTTACAAAATGTTCATGCAGTATTTCACAAATTTTCTGGCGATATCAAATCAAAAACAATCATCCTTGACCAGAATAAAAATCTCAGTATTTTCATTTCTAATCATACTTGGTTCGATCTCATAGGACCATTATTTTAATTTAATTTTGTGAAAGAAATAAAACCTGCAGGAGAGAAAAATGAACTCTCCATGCATTTCTTATGGATGCCTCTGGAGTTGAACCCATTACTTTTATGGTGCAAATTTGATATTTCACAGATGTGAGACCTAGCACAATTTCTTGCACCCTAAAGCCTCCCCCAACAGCACACCATATACCATAAACAACCGATATATGTATGCTGATCGGTATATGAATTTTTGCAAAAATCGTTAAAGCCATTCCCAAAATAAAAAGTACATAGTGCTTGTTTAATAGTATAAGATGTTATCAATATGTTCAGGCTATTCCAATTTAGACCTTCCCACTAACCACGCCGTTAACATTTCAGGTCTCACATGGACTAATATGGGAGATTGCATATACATTTCAATATGTGTCTATGCTAGCATAGAATGCCCAATTAAGATTTACAAATAGTCAACAAAGTGGTTGGATTGGCAACCCTTGAGACTCGTGTCTGCACCTCCAGCACATTAGTGTGTGTGATGTGCTCCACAGTCCATGCTCCAATTACTTCATTTCAATTCATTCACATCGCAATTATTTCAGTGATGTGCGCATGTATGCCACCATACTTATTCATCACAGCAATCTCTCATTTCATGCTACATCCCAGACAGCACCAAAACGTGATGAAAGCGTTTTATTCTGTTTTTCAAAAGCGTTTCAGAAACGGCAAATAACATGCTGAAACAGTAAATAAGTCCGCCCAAAAACGTTTTTACCTGGTATCAAACCCTGAAAAACGTTTTTATTTTAGTTTCTAAAACCAGAAATGGTTTTTGCACAAAATGAAACCATTTTTTCCGAAAAAAAAACATTTTCACTGGTTTTTGTGCTGTCTGGGATGTTATGTTTTTTTCATTATGTCAACAGATACAATCTTTAAAATCTCAATTTTATATCATATCAAAAAATATGAGAATAATAAATCATAAATGTTCATTCTGGTTAATAAATTAATTAAATGGTATTTAGTACCTGAAGTATCCTCAAGTGGCTCACTGATGCATACAGTCTACTGTCTTGCACAATATCTTCTATTAGAGCCTGGTATTCCTCTGCATGAAAAAATGAGAGAAATTTCACAATTTATATATCTTATTTTTGAGGTGACCCGAGAGGAAGTTCCGGGTGCCAAATGACCACATTGATTCAGCCTGGAAAGTTTCTTATGAAGCCATGTACAACATTTCAGAACATCTTTTGCAGGTGCCAGCTGAAAGCATCTACACAATGCCACTAAGGCTTCAACATACAGCATAGATCATATGTATCTATATGAATAGGTACTTCCTCTTGGGAATGAACCAATGCAGTCCATCGCTGAGACTTTTACACAATTCTAATAGTCTAATTAGTAATAGTTCTTATTACATACTTTTATTGTTATTCTCTTGGTACATATTATAGAACTTATCAATCAATTAAATTTCACTTTAAGAAAGAATTAGTTGATGGTAGTAGCCGATACCTTGTGGAACTCTATTGCTAGTAGGTGCAAAAAGACGTTGGAATTCCACTGTTAAAAAAGAATTTATTAGCGACTAGTTTTGCTACAATGTAGCATCCTTGCATTTCACTGTCTCATCCTTATGTTTATAAGGATGAGACATTGTATGAAAGCTGTGTTTATACCTGAGGATGCTACAGTGTAGCAAAACTAGTCGTTAATAAATTCTTTTTTAACAGTGGTATTGCAAAGTTTTTTTTCACCTACTTTATGAAAGAAGTTGTCTTCATATATTAGAAGTCAGAGAAAAACAACTGAGCTGGAATCTCATCAATGTAACTGTAATTATTTATGACTCGGAAGTATTTGCCAGGGTGTCCATATGAAATCTATGTAGGTAAATGGATAGACGTTAACCCAAGGATAAGACACTTGTGTTACCCCAGTTGCTCCTGTGATGTTAGCACTCAGGTAAGCAACTCCTCAACTTGGCAGTTTAAATTTAGAGAAAAGGGAATTCAGATTGTGACCTGGTGAAGGCCATTATCAACATCAAGGGTAGCTCAACCAGGGTGAGTTAAGGTGAGTGTTTTTCTACCCATAAATCTTACTAGGGAAGTTGATTGTGTAGTAATTTATGAGTAAATTGATTGACTTGCACTGTATAAAATGGTTTTGACAGTTCTCAAAGAGGGTGAATTATTATGATGTTTCCTTTTGGTTAAAGTTTGTTCCTTATGCCGTGGACATCCATGAAGAAGAATCAAGAAGAAGAGAATGCCATTATTGAACTAACGTGTATATAGGGAGAAAAATTGTTATCCAAGAAAGATCATCTCTGGTCAGTAAAGTTCTCAATAAAGAGAAAGTGCAATCTTTGATAATTCTAGAATAAGCCAATGAGCTGCAAGGGCAAGTTTATTGCACATTTGTAAATTATTGTGAGGAGCATTCATGGAATGCTTAAAAATGGCTGTAGAAATGTTTGTAGGGCGCTTCAGAATGGCTGCAAGAGCATTTTCATAATGCTTCAGAATGGTTGTAGTAGTATTCACTGAATGCTGCAGAATGGTTGCAGGAGCGTTCACTGAACATTTCAGAATGGTTGCAGGAACATGCACTGAACATTTCAGAATGGTTGCAGAAACATGCACTGAACATTTCAGAATGGTTGCAGGAGCATTCACTGAACATTCCAGAATGGTTGCAGGAACATTCACTGAACATTCCAGAATGGTTGCAGGAACATCCATTAAACCCTTCAGGTGGTTGTCAAGTAGTGACATTTTGAATGTTTAGGGAACCATTATTTGAACGTTATTGCTACATTCCTGCAATGGACTGATGAACATTCATTTAACATTGTAGCAACATTTCCATGCAGCTAGGGTGTTTTTCGAGTACCTACTGCCTAATTCTTTGAATATTCAATGAGGTACAGTGCATGCCAGTCTAACTTGATGACATAAAAATAATCAACCTCACTTCATCTAGCATTCATTTGATGAGATATACAACAGTGAAGAAAAAATAATCCATCCACCTACCGTTGTACGTGACAAAAGGTATGTGGAATCCGCCATCAGTGTTGTTTCCGTCTGACCTGAATTGCATCCAAAGCCTCTTGGTTCTTGCTGTGAAAGCTATAGGGTGACTTGAAGATTTGCATGCTTCATATGTGGTAACAGAATATGGAGATTCTATAAGCAATAAAATTTGCATTTTTATACTACATATGTACATGAAAAAAAACTCAAAATATTAACTTGCTTTGCATTTATTTAAAAAATATGATAATATATAAGTTTCTATTGGAAATAGTGCTTGAATAATAAACATTTTGACTGAGTACTTGCATTTACATGCAAAATTATACTTTATAATTACAATTTCCGCAAGTCAAACAAAGACTTTTAGAAAAATAGCATAGCATTTGGATTAAGAGATGGAGACATGGGCACTGTAACTATTTTTATTTTCCTGCTTTATCTTCGTATTGAGCGATGATTGTGTCTCAAAAAGTAAAAACTTAATCTATACAAGTATTTATCAAAGGATATTAACCAGTGAATTTTTTCATGGAAATTAAAAAAAATTAGAGGTCTTGGAAAACCTCTCAGCACTCACTTGACTTTCTCATCACAAGGTAATCACCACATTTATCATTGGCCAGTTTAATGTCAGGAACAATGACCAATAACCTCCGGCCCCTTCCTGGTTTTATAATCCAAGTGCAATCAATATTGTTTGGATAGTTTCCTGGGTAATTTGGAGATTCAATCACCCCATAGAGATCATTGATGAAACTAACACAATTTCCTCCTGCAAAATTTAACACCTGGTTGAAAAAATATGCAAAGCTTGAATTCAGCTTTATTTCCAATAAAATACTAAACTTGATTCAAGTTGCTTACTTTTGCAGTCATCAACTTGCTTGCTGCCAGCATAGTCAGTAGAAGAATTGCCTGGGCAAGGAAAGCAAAAATTTTGCCCTTTGCGAAACTGGTAACTGCCTTTGGGGCATAACAAGCAAGATTTAATCTCCTTGCTGAAAAATGTTCCTGGGGTGCATACCTCTATATAATAGATGAAAAATATAGTTAAAGAAAAATATTCTGGGAATATAAATGAAATAAGAACTTTAGGATGAAATAACTACTTTCTCTATAATTTTTCATCAAGGCAAATTAAACAGTAAGATATTCTTGGATATGTTTTCAAATATTTAAACAAATTTTCCATAGCATTGATATCAATTTTATGATGCGCCAAGATATTTAAAAAAAATATACCTATATTGCTTCAATAGCCTCTAAAATCATGCACTCCATATTGTTTACCCAAAAGTGAAAGTTGAAACTGTTGTGTATTGTCAATATATTATTTAGCTGATTAGTTGTGTATCATGTTGGTATGATTGTGTCGTGCAATTCATGATTCATTTGTCATTCATTGTCATGTTCAGTGGTGCCCTCTAACAGGACGCCATGTCGTGAGTTGGCATTAAGTATTCCGGGACGACGCACGCGTCCCTGGCAACGAGCGGTTGTACACTGTATATCAAGTATTTAATATACTCGTTGATTGTTCATAGTGTAATTATTATACGCTCCCAATCCACCACATTTGGCGACGAGGATGGGATCCACGTAAGTGTTGGCGAATTAAAACTAGTAAGGTTTCGGGCACCATGTCGGACGCTACCGTTGCTACCGTTACTTACGTTGGCGCCATTGGCGCACCACCGAGTTTTTCGTCGGGGAACGCTGAGGAATGGGCTATATTCAAGCAGCAACTCGAATATTATTTTATTGCAAACGCCATTGTTGACGATAACCGAAAAAAGGCGATTCTTTTCACCACGCCGGGTGATTTTGTTCTCAGAAACATTATTAAACTGTGTAAGCCGCGGTCCACGAGTGTTTTAAGCCTTGCGGAAGCTTTATCACTATTAGATGCGCACATAAATCCGACGCGGTGCAAATGGGTGAAGCGTGAAGAGTTTCACAAGCGGGTGCAGCGACCGGGTGAGATATTTAGAGAGTTTATGGCGGACTTGCGTTTACTCGCCGAAGACTGTGAGTTCACGAACTTGGATGAGTCGCTGTTAGGACAAGTGCTGTTGGGAATGCGGGATCTACGGCTTAAGGAAGCCTTGTTCGCGACGGATTCCCTCGATTTGAACAAGGTAATCGACAGGGCGCTGGCGGCGGAAGCTGCAAGAGACCACGTGAAGCTCCTGCAAGGAACGGCGTCAGGCATGGCCGCCGCCGTCCACCGCACCGGCCATCCAGATCCGCATCCATCGAGGGGAAATGGAAGGAATTCAACGCCGCAGTTTTTCTCTCATCAAAAGCACAATCAGCCTTTCACGGGACGGTGTTCTCGGTGCGACGGACCACATGATGCGGCCATGTGTGGGCATAAAAGGACGGTGTGCAGGTATTGTCGGAAAATGGGTCACATAGAGAGAGCCTGCTTGGCTAAAAAAAATAAGTTGCTCCAGAATAATAAGGGGAATTCTCAATCTAAGGGGAGTTCATTCACTGCGGGTGCGTCTCGTCAGCCTAGACTGCACAGTAACTTTAGAGGACAGCATCGTGCAGCAACGCATAGTTTGGGGTGGGAGACACAAAATGTGCAAGACAGTGAATTTGTTGAGAATGACAATGTTGCCATGATAAATGAGAAAAGGACGCACTCCTTGATTTTTAATTTGAAATCTGCACCGGCACCACCACCGGTGAATGTACATTTAAGAGTTGACGGGACGCCGTTGACCATGGAGGTAGATTCGGGTGCGGGGTTTTCCATCATTGGCTATGAGACATTTTTAAAGCATTTTGCGTGTCATGAATTGAAGAAACCGGCAATTGTTTTAAATACTTGGTCGAAGGAGCAGCTGCCGGTTGCTGGTGACATTGAAGTCTTGGTTCAATTGCCTCCTCGGCAATCTAAACTTCCCCTCGTGGTGATGGCTGGAAGTGGTCCAAGCTTGATGGGCCGCAATTGGTTTGATCCTTTGGGAATTCAGCTGGTCGGCCTCCATGTTGTTTCGCCATCGGGGTTACCTCCGCAGATTGGGGATTTTGGAGAACTCTTCGAACCCCGCTTAGGCAAATACACCGGCCCGGCCGCAGTAGTGCACATGAAGGAGGGTGCACAGCCCGTTTTTCGTCGAGCAAGGCCGGTCCCACTGGCCTTAACAGAGAAGGTGAGTGAGGAGCTTGATACAATGGTGGCCAAGGGCATTTTGGAACGGGTGGAATTTTCTGAGTGGGCAACACCTACTGTAAATGTCGTCAAGAGGGATCAGAGTATTAGGATTTGTGGGGACTATAGTGCTACTGTCAATCCACAGTGTATGCGGCAAATTTATCCATTGCCAACGACAGAAGAACTACTCAGCAAGTTGGCTGGTGGGAGTTGGTTTGCGAAATTTGACTTATCTGAAGCATTTTTGCAACTTTCTGTTGACGATGCTTCGTCGAGAGTGTTGACACTAAACACTCATAAGGGTTTATATCGTGTTCTCAGACTGCCCCCAGGTCTTTCTTCTTCTCCAGCTATTTTCCAGTGCACCATGGAGACAATTTTGGCCGGCTTGGAAGGTGTTATAGTGTACATGGACGATGTGTTATGCCAAGCTGCATCTGAAAATGACTTGTGGGTAAGGGTAAGGAGTATGCTGGCAAGACTTAAGAAGGCTGGGTTGCATTTGAAGCTAGATAAATGTCATTTTGCTGCGAGAAGCCTAGAGTTTTTGGGCTATACAATTTCAGGAGATGGAATTAGACCTACAGTTAAGAAAATACAGACTCTCCTAGATGCCCCATCTCCTAAAAGTGTTGCTGAGCTACAGGCATACTTAGGTTGCATTAATTACTATGATAGATTCTTTCCCCAGAAGGCCACCATGTTTGCACCTCTGTACCATCTGTTGAATGAAGGGGTGTTGTGGAAGTGGACTGATAAAGAGGAGGCATGTATAGAATATGCAAAGAAGGTAATGACATCAGATTTAGTGCTAGCACATTATTCCCTTGATCTCCCTATTGTTTTGTCATGTGATGCCTCACCGTATGGGGTTGGAGCAGTTCTTTCCCATGTTTTCCCCAATGGTGAAGAAAGGCCGGTTGCTTATGCATCAAGAACTCTGAAGTGTAGTGAAAAGAACTATGCTCACATTGACAAGGAAGCATTGGCCCTGGTTTTTGGTGTGATTAAATTCAGACGTTTTTTGGCAGGACGGCCATTTGAATTAGTGACTGACCACAAACCTCTTTTGGGTGTTTTTAAGCCAGGGAAATTATTGTCCGATGTGCTATCTCCAAGAATGTTGCGGTGGTCCCTCTTGTTAGCAGCTTTTGATTTTAAACTTTCTTATCGGCCAGGTAAAAGACATGGAAATGCTGATTTCTTTAGTAGATTGCCTGTTGACAGTGAGGATGATGCAGACTGTGAAACCGTGTTCCCTGATCCTGCTGGGCTTCTGCTGCTGGAGGAGGCACCGATTGACTCCCCACTGACAGCGAAGGCCGTGGCCCAGGCTACAAGTGAGGACAAGGTGCTATCGGAAGCACGAGAAGGACTTCTGCGAGGGTGGTGCTCTAAAACTGGGTGCCCTGAAGTAAAAGTTTTTTTTAGTGAACCAGCAGGCACCTTCACTGTGCTTCAAGGATGCATTTTGCGGGGTAGCAGAGTGGTCATTCCAGAGAAATTGTGAGAGACTGTGCTCCAGCTCCTACATAAAGTGCACCAAGGGGTGGTCCGCACGAAAGCTCTGGCCCGGAGTTATGTCTGGTGGCCAGGCATAGATAAGCACATTGAGAATTATGTCCTCTCCTGCCCAGGTTGTGCAGAAAACAGGCCAAATCCAAGGCGGGCTCCAGTCATCCCATGGAGTGTTCCGGAGAAGGCATGGTCAAGGTTGCATCTTGATTATGCAGGGCCAATCCATGGTTTTACTTTTTTTATTTTAGTCGATGCCTTCTCCAAGTGGATAGAAGTGGAGGAGACAAGGGGATCCATGACCACGAGCACCACGGTGAACTGCTTGAGGAAGTGGTTTGCAGTCCATGGGATTCCCGATTGTCTAGTCACAGACAATGGACCAGCCTTCAGGTCGGAGGAGTTCGAGGGTTTTGTAAGGGCAAATGGGATTGCCCACATGCGGACGGCACCATACCATCCAGCATCTAATGGACAGGCAGAGAGGACTGTTCAAACAGTAAAAAACTGTTTGAAAAGACTGCCTCCATCAGACTGGAGGACGGAGCTGCCCAATATATTAATGATGCTGCGAACCACACCCAGCACCGTGACGGGCAGAAGTCCATCTGAAATGCTGATGGGTCGAAAAATTAAGACAATGCTGGATAAGCTGCATCCGGCATCATGGCCAAAGTCTCAGAGGGAGGAGAAGGTAACAGGAATTTTAAAGGGTTCAAATACTAATGTCTGCTCTTTTTCAGAAGGTGAAAAGATTTACTTCCGGCAGTACAGTGGTGGAAGGCCCTGGAGTCCTGGCGAGATATTTAAGGTTTTGGGCCCTTATACATACATAATATGTAGCAGTGACGGTAGGATGGAGAAGCGACATGTGGACCAGCTAATCCGGAGGAGAGAAACTGACCAGGCTACAACCCCCCAGCAGCACCCAGTAGCACCAGAGGACAATTATCATCCTCTCTACATGGACATGGTGCAACCCGAGGACCCTGACTTGGGTTCTGCGTCTGCACCAGTGGTTGCAGAGAATGTTCCTATGTTGGGTACTGATTTGGGTGAAGGTCAATGCACAGTTCCACCGATTAGGGCTTCAAACAGAGTAAGATCTCAGCCAAGTTATTTGAAGGACTTTGTGAAAAAGTGATGTGGTGCAGTGAGTGAAATTTCTGTTGCAATTCTGAACATTATGAATAATTAGTCGTGAACTTGAGGGATGAATTTTGTGTGTTAGAGATGTGTTTCATGTAAAATGCTTCAATTTATTTTGTGTGTTTAAGGGTGTGTAGGGATGAATTTTGTGTGTTAGAGATTGTGTTTCATGTAAAATGCCTCAATTTATTTTGTCTGTTTTAGGGTGTGTAGAGTAAAATTACTGATTATTATTTTTAAAGCAAAAGGGGGAGGAGTTGTTGTGTATTGTCAATATATTATTTAGCTGATTAGTTGTGTATCATGTTGGTATGATTGTGTCGTGCAATTCATGATTCATTTGTCATTCATTGTCATGTTCAGTGGTGCCCTCTAACAGGACGCCATGTCGTGAGTTGGCATTAAGTATTCCGGGACGACGCACGCGTCCCTGGCAACGAGCGGTTGTACACTGTATATCAAGTATTTAATATACTCGTTGATTGTTCATAGTGTAATTATTATACGCTCCCAATCCACCACAGAAACTAATAAATGTAGTATATGTACAAGGTTTCCAATATACCATAGAATAGATTTTACTTAATTTTGTGTGAATATTTTAAAGGGAATGACAATGGTAATAAAAGAATAAACTGACAGTAAGAAGCATTAAAATTTAAAGTAAGTCAAGAAGACAAACTTGTTGAAAATAAATACAGAACAGTGGCAAAGAGAGTCAGAAGCTTCTGACAAACTGCAGACTAATGACAGTACATAAGACAAAACACAGCTATTGCAGAAACTATGCATGCAGCTAGGAAAATTAATGGAAAGAAGAACCTATCAAGGAACACCAAACGACAACCATGAGAAGTGCTACTTTGCATGCAAAGGAGATGCTTGCACTGGCTAGTACACTAGGAGGAGGAACGAAAGATCTTGGGAGATGCTTAATAGTTCACCAATAAGCATGGTGAAGTTTGGATACAGAGATCAAGGCAAGAGTTGTATGAGAGCATTGAGTGAATTTCAATTCGTGATTCAAAAGAGACAGTTGTCCCTTGTTGGAATCCTGAAGAGGATGGATGACAGTAGGTTGGCAAGAAAATATGGAACATAACATTCTTCATGGAAAATGGCTGGATTAATGAAGTCTGGCAGGACTGAAAGGCAATAACGGATAAAATCTGGAAAAATGGAACTACAGGTAAAAGAAGTTGCAGGAAAGTCACAAATCGACTGACATAAAAATCGAGAAACAGATCACAGAAGCAGAGAGAAGCCACAGATTGAAGAGGGAGACAGAAGAACTAAGATGCAAGTCATTCATGCCCCGTTTACATTACTAGGTTAGAATGATAGTTAATATGGTGGCTAAAACTAACCTGCGTTCACACGGCCTACCCAGAACCATCGTAAAGACTCTAGTGACATCTATTGGAGAGTGAAATTAAGTCAAAATAACAATGGAGGGTAGGGTAGCGGAAAGACTTTGTCTTGCAAAGATTGGAAGCGTATTTTAACTTATGTGCAAATTAGATGCAGTTATTTTATCGAACATTATCAATTTAGTTTCCTAGATCCCTTTTTATAAATCAACCAAAATTTTCTTCTTAAATTACTTCCTCATGATTGACAGTGGGTCGTATCTCCGAGATGCTCAATGGATTCTGTGTTAGTTACTTTAATAAACATCAATTTTAAATATAAAATTGAATGCAATTGTCATTTGCTTTGAATAGCTCCAAAGTAATACATTCAAAATATGTAAAGGTTGTACAACAATGAACGCCCTCCATGACTTTAATTTCCAGATATTTAAGACATTCAACCTTTACCTCTTTTTCCTCGCATATTTCAACTGATACCTTTACACTTTAAAATTATTAACGTTTCCTTGCCTGTATTTTTATTCGTTTAGCTTATATACGGTCATCACGCACCAAGAAATGCAATCAACCATGGAACGCCATGCTATGAAATGATTAATTGTTCACCTCTCAATAAGTATCGCTCATGTTAACCCATTTCGTAGGCAAGTTCATGCATCCAAATTGATACATACAAGTATACATAATGAATTTGTTGCTCTTATCAATATTCAGTATTTTTAAATCCGATATCCCAAGTTTACCATATTCTGCTGATTGTGAAAGGAGCTATTTAAGGGAATAATGGTGAAAATACTTTTAACGCCGTCCTAAGGAGTGAATACGTAAAAAATAACACGAGTCGAATTTCATGCAAATGTTTGTAACTTCTTAGTTACCTATTTAATTTCTGCATGCATATTTTCCGCACGGCAAGATAAACACATAAAATAAATATATAAGCGTACGTACTCATGATTCAGGGGTAAAGCAAACTATTTTAAGCCATTATTGAACATCCGAATCAGTGGAACGTGGTAATACAGCTACTAAAATATATTACAGTGTGATTAAATAAATATCATTGTAACTAAGAATCATTTCTAATCCATATCGTGCAATCCAGTCTCTTCGTCTTCAAGCACTCTACGTCCATTTCCACTTCCATTTTCAAAACAAACCTTCTTTCTACCATTACTTGCGTTCACATGTCCTTAAAATAACAGTAACTAGCGCCAACCATAGTAACTCAATAATGGTAGAAAAGTTTACTGCGGTTAGCGGCAACTTGCGTTCACACGGCCATTTTCCTACCATGGTAAGCCTTACCATAGTAAAAAGCTAGTAGTGTAAACGGGGCATCATGATCCTGAGGGGTCACAACGAATATTCAAAATAATAAGTTACAATGAAGTAAAAACTGTTTGCTGCAGTGTTTGATCAAATTGACATCTGGCCTCATAATAATCAAACCTGATGCAGATGCTTCTGTAAATGAACTTGCTCCGACCACAGGGCTGTGTTTGGCCCCAGACTGAATGCAGCCAAGTCGACCATGATCAGGCTGGTAAGTTCCTGCTGGGCATGGGTCACAAGGAGCATGCCCACTTGTCGAGAATGTCCCAGGGTGACAGTATTCTGCCAAGAAATCAGAAATATCAGACAGATAACTGATAGCCAAATCTTTAAATTTGCTCTTAATATCGGAATTGCATTCACAGTATAATAATATTTCTGTGCCAATTGGAATCTCTAATCTAAGAAAGATTTTCATTCACTGAGCCATTAACAGGTTTTCCATGCCTCAAATTTGGGTTCAGCATTCTTTAGTCTTAATAGACTAAAACCTATGTGAAATATCCTCCCTGTAGAGGACAGTGTTGATATTTACTATATTTTAAACTGATTTGAAGTCCAGTAAACAATTAAAACTCTTCCACACAATTTTGGAGGGAAAATGGGTACATCCTGGGAAGTTCAGCTGCAGTAATATGACATTTGCAGGATTCTGAAGAGAAAACTCTTGAAAGAAGGCTTTAAACACTCCCATCTTTGAGTTTGTTCCCAAATCTGGGCTCCTCTTCTTAAATCTGGTGTCCCTTGAGATTGAATTGAATCTAGCAATACCCAATTCATGCAATCAAATAATAATTTTTACCCATGATAGATGCCATGATCTCTAAGACCTATGAAATTCTTCATGCATGTGGAAGAAAACAATCATTGCTTTAAAAAGCTTATCACTTCAAGATATTAGGATATAAGAAGAATTTTAATAAAAAACAAATGAAAATGTGTTTTAAATACAGAAATTCAAAGACTCTCCACAAAAAACTCTCTCGACTCTCCTCGTGGAAATAAGTAACTGCACTCAAGATTATTTAAGAAATGGAAGATTCTGAATATGTACAATGTTGGAAAAATGATGAAGAACACTATCCTAATTTTGATCACAACCCACAAACTTAAAGAAGAATCTCTTAAGACTGAAACATTTCCATATGAATTTGCATGTCTCTTTAAGCATGAAATTGTTTCTCCTTGCATGCCATCTCCCCATTTGGAGGTGGACTGTAATGAAGCGCATAATTAAAACAAAGATATCCACAATGGCAGCATTAATGCTGTGGTCACCAAATTTGACTCAAGCTCAAATTAGCACAATATATCAGATAGTTGGTGAGTAGATGTGAGCAGCCAGGAGAATTACCATATATATGCACATACATACAAATTTTTGGTAATGTTACAGAGTTAAATATGTATTTACCGCAAATTTCATTGGTTGAATTGAAACTTTCATGGCATGACTGTTGAATACTCCTGCGGGCATGAAAACTTCTGGGAATGATGACCAACTCCTCATCCAGGGGCCTGTAAAGAATGCACATGCTTGGTGATTCCCAATCACTAGTTTCTGGGTTGAAAATAATAGTTAATTATCAGAAATTATTGTCCAAAATGAACTCACGATACCAGTACTATGTGGTTAAAATAAATAATGGAGTTATTTGCCTTTAAATTTATTTATTTATGTCAAAAAAGGGAAATGGCTGCGGCGAGAGACCGTCATGAAAAAGAGAAGACTATTTTCAACGACAAGAACAACATTATAATTAGTAGTGGTCCACCATACGAGTTGAATTTACAATAATATATGTTTTTCAGTTTGCAAATCAAAGGAAATAAAAAAAGAATCCAAACAGTGAAAAAACAGAAAATAAAAAAAATAACTAAGTAGTTACAAATTTCACAGAGAATCTCCCAAATTTTTACCATTATTGTAATATAATGTTTTACAAGGAAATTTTTCACTCTCTTTACAAATATGGCGAGTGAGTCAATTTCTCCGAATTCACCAGGAATTTTGCTTAACAGAACAGAAGCCAAACAGTAGGGTCCTCTTAGACAGAGGGAACTGGAGAATTTTTTCTTATGTACACTGTTTCTGGCATTGGAAGAGAATCTGTGGTAAATGGCATTGGCTGGAAAATTCTAATGTTTTTTCACTTAGCAGATGCATACCCACTGGTATAAAAAGAGATGAGAATGTTAGTGAGTGAATTAGTACAGTTGAAAGAAGAAAATGCTGTGCAATCATAGTTCACTTAAATTTAACATTCAAACAACATTGTGATTACAATGTTCAACCTTGCAGTCTTAAGTACTGTCACTAGCTCTGCAAGAACAGCATCTTTGCTCCTCTTGTACTTACTTGACAGAGAAGCGGGCACCATTCAATGACTTCCTCAACTGATTTGCAGCTTGCCAAAGGACTCGTGAAATTGCTTTCTTCTTGCAACTGCCAGTACAAGACTCTGAGCTGTTCGATGGCCGAGAAATTATTTGAAATACGACCCTGATCACATCTCCTCTTTCTTTTCCTAATTTTTTCAGCACTCGCTTTGAATTCTCACACTTGACCCTCACCACCTGCAGCTTGCACTCCCGGGAGCAGTTCTGAACATTGTTGGCTGAAAATATAGGTACAATTAATATTTCTATAAACCTCCCAGGAGTCCACTGCTCTAAAAAGCACATTTTAATTCAAACCATAGATCATTATTACCATACACTTAATATGAACAATCATTATAATTGACAGAGACCATACACTACTTTATTTTCAGATGCCACATCCCGCTTCGAAAAAGAATATATTTATATGGAATTCAACAAAACTAGGTGATTTTTATGTTTAATAATACTGCAGTAATGGTGAAAGGAAATCATTTTTACATATGGCATAAAAATTAGCAGAGTATTTTATATCCTAAAATAATATTTATGAATTCACTATAACTACAGTCATAAATACCATTCAATTCTGCAATTAAGGCATCTGCTGTGGCTCTCATTTGTGTCAGTGATGTGCATCTTGCTCCAGTGAAGAAAAATCTTGCAGTCATCACATACCTTACTGCTGATAGAGTATCTGCAAATTAAAACAATTTAATGATATCAATACATGTAAGACCCAATGACAAATATGCAAGGTAATGGGAAAGGAAAAACACTATACTTTTTAATTGTGTTATTTTTAAAACTAAAGCTATGGAAATATGACCTTACCCAGACATCTTGGTATATTTTGTTGCATTGTCTCAGTCGAGGTTTCGCCAGAAACAGTCTGGTATTTCAACTGCTGCCCACATGACAATGAATTTGAGGCTTCAACTCCTGAGATGAAATGAGCTTATTTTTCACACAGCACCTGATAAGTTTCAGGAAAAGAGTCATTGCCTCTAGGGCATGGTAGCACTATAGTTCATAATTACATTAATGTATTAAATTTAAGTTTAGCATATGCAGATAACTCATGATCAGCAATAAATGGACTAAAATTGCTCTATGAGTGACTTTTCATGCTGAAATACATTGCATATTATTGTTTATCTGGCACAGTGTAACCAGAATACTTTTATTCATTCAGCAAGTAAGTATTTTTATGAAGGAAAATGAAAATCATTTTAAAAATTAAGTTGTTAGAATATTTTTACTCATCAGCCCTATTCAAACCAAACAGTCAATTAATACGTAGTATATGCTGCCTTACCTATGCAATCCTTTCCATTTGAATGAAGTTTATATCCAGTGTGACAGGTACAATAGTAACTACCAGCAGTGTTCACGCAGTTGTGACTACAACCTCCATTATTTATGTAGCACTCATTTAGATCTGTAAAAGAGTATGATTTGCCAAAATTAACACCATTAAATTTTTAAGTGTGCTCTGTGGTGTTGTAATGTTAATTGCTGTGGGGTGTTGGTTAAGGTCATGGGTCGAACCTATGCCATGAAGAGGGCCACAAGGAGGTGGATTACTGGGAGCCAGTGCGGGCACAAAATAGGGGTCAGGGTAGACTTTTGCCTACATTCGGAAGGAGATCAGGTATGGAGAGGAAAAGAATTCCCCTATTTGGAGGATATTGATTATCTAGGTCTAACAGGATCTAGAGTACTCATAAAAATCCAAATCCAATCAAAAGCAATTCTGGAGGATAATGGATGACCTTTCACCACCAGTATCACTTGTATCACTGTACTCTAAAACACTAAGACTCCTCCTGCCTCCTTGTCTCACAGCAGACTAGGGAAACAGAGGCAAATAGAAGTAATGTTGTACATGAAATTTCCAATGCTACATCACCTCCGTCCTAATAAAATAAACTTAACTGAAGTGTAACAGATAAATCAGTCCAAATGTGCCTGCAGCACTGACTTAGTATGCTTGCTTGAGATCATACACATGCTATCAGAGACCTTACCTCAAGTGGTGACCAACGATGTAATCAATGAAATCCACTATCCTACCTTTGATCAAAAATGGCCCCACAACTTGCACAAATGGCAATGAAAAACTCCCATTGGAGCTCGGGAAATTGAGACACTAATTAGAGTATTTTTCAGGAAATCTAGGTTGTGGTGCCACAACTTATAATAGTGGGCCTGTCGCACCAACACCTTCTTTTTGCACCTCTGCAGGATCTTGTGGCATTTTTTGGTACCCCCCCCTCTCCCCTCATTGGACATAACCCCTCAGCGGACTATTTACCCTCCGGACTTAGCCGAAGGACTTGCAAAACAGGTGTAGCTAACGACAGGTGGAGCCAACAATGCCTACGATTCCAAAATGCATCGATTCCGGACTGCAGCGTGCCGCCAAAGCCTTATCGTGCCGCCTTCCACGCCATCTTCCATGCTGCCTTCCACGCTGCCTCCTCACCAGGGTTTCCCATACTTATATAGCCCCCAGAGTGCGGAAGAAGACCAGAAGTTAGGCCATCCCCCCGGCGGGGGAACACCATATTTGGTGTTCCCCCGCCGGAGTCAAAAAAGAGTTCCTGATGGTCCAATGATAAACTTCCACCTCGCCCTCTTCACCCATACCACTTTTCCTCTCCTCAAATTGTGGCTATCGACGATTTCCACGTTAAACCCCATTCCACTTTGACCTTGCCGAAAATACCCCCTCCTTATGCCAGAGAATACCTCCCCTCTCACGCCCTCTGTTCGAGTTGAGACGGCAACGAGTTCACTTCTTGACTACCTCGAGCTGCAATCTAGAGCCATTTTCTCCATTGTATGATGCATATTCCCAACTTAGCTGCGAGCATCAAACTCTTCCACCTCACCTGAATCTGATTAGCGGTATAATTCCTTTGGGTTTTCTCATTCAATTCAATTTGGCCTGGAAGGATCCTGAGGTTTCCGAGACTGAGGTCCTTAGTGCAAGCATAGGCTTTGACATAGATTCATCCCATTTCCACTGGTCCCCTTTGCAACAGATCAAAATCATGGATTTGAGAGATCAATTTGTCCTCTTGCATGGGTTTGCAAGGTATCATGTGGCAAAGTTTTATCCCAGAGAGCTGGCAAATATTTTTCATGTTATGGCTGATATACTGGGGACCATTAACCATCATCAAGGGACGAGCGTAATAATTTACGACCTCACAGCACAAGCAATTCATGACATGGGTCGTTTTCACACTACACTTGTGGATAGTGGCCAATGAGTGCTAGAATCCGAGAATACAAAGACATAACAATTTCCCTTTAAGGGTTGAGGTAAGGAACATATTTTATTGGCTACAATGGTCTGATGGGATCTCAATTGCAGGTTTAGACTGTGTAACCATAAATCGCTGGCAAACTCAATAATGATGAACGAAATCACTTCAACCAGGCCATGAGAAAAAGTTGTGAACCTTCCAGAAGGTTTTGAAGAACCCCAGGAGTCCTCCCCTTGCTGAAGAATGGTTCTCCACTAATATTTGCATCCAGACCTCTGCTGGGAATAAATATTCCAAGCACCATCCCCGTCCTGGAATACAATTCCTCACCCAATATTGGGAAACTAGTATTCTCCCATGGATTTTGGATTTTCCTCGGCTCTTCGCCAAATATCTAAGTACCAGGGGTCCACAATCATTGGAGCACTTAAAATAGCACCATCACGTAGTGCCCCAATCCTTGAAAAAGCATCATGCACCACATGTCACCCTTTTCGATGGATAATCTCACACTCATATTGCTGGAGTTGAGAGATCCAGCTCGTCAGCCAACCTTGGGGATTGGAAAAATTTTACAGCCATTTAAGTGACACATAATCAGTAATCACCAAGAAATGATAGCCTCAACAATACGGCTTAAATTTTTTTTCACAACAATGCCAAAGCACTTTCGCTCAGTGGTGCTTCAGTTACACATTAGAAAGGATTCAGGAGCAGTATGTGACCACACAGTCCTTATCGTCAACTGTCTGCCTCAAAACACTCCCTATCACCTGACATTTAATGATAAATGGTGAATCAACGTGAGGGCAAGTCATAATAGGCACAGATATCAGGCATTCCTTTAACTAGCGAAGGAAGCCTCTTGTTCCACCAACCAAGAAAAACTTCTTATTTTTGTTTTAAAAAATCTGTCAATGGAGTGACTATAGATGGAAAACCAGGTACAAATATCCAGTACCAGCCTATGAATTGCAAAAATCTTGGGAGTTCCATCACATTACTAGGGCAAGGATAATTCAACACTGCCAAAACTTTCTCAGGGCCCATTTCTAATACCCCATTCCCAACAATATAACCCAACAACTTAAGGCATGACTTTGCAAATTGTTATTTTTTTGCATTTATTTTCAAGCCAACCTTGCGCAGACATTTGAAGACTTCTCTTAAATTGCTCAAATACTCTCGAAACATGGAGCTCACCACCATAATAATATCGAAGTAGGTACTCCAAAGTATGGGGTTCTAATGCTGCCCCAATCACTTCATCCATGAGGCATTGGAAGTTTGGACAGGCACATTATACAGGCCAAAGGGCATCACATTAAAATGAAATAAACCTTGGCCAGAAATCGTAAAGGCCATAGCCTCTTTACTTCCCTCGTCCAACTCCACCTACCAGGAACCTTTCTTGAGGTCAATTGTGGAAACATATTTCTCCACTCTTTTATCTAATATGATCACAACAGATGGTGACGAAGGGCAATAGGGTAGTAGTAGTCCTGAGCTTAAATCAAAACAAAATACATACTCTATTCATCTGATAGGAAGCAAAATTGGGCACATGAGAATGTAGCTTTACCCTTCAGCCCATGGACACAGACTGATTTTAGGATGTATGTATTTTATGCAAAAAATGTGTGTCTTATTGGCTATAAAATAATATACATTTCACTTTACCCCTATTCAAGTAACTTTTACCATGGTGACAATACAAACATATTTGTAGGTATGTATTGAATATGCATTTTAACTGCTAACTAATTACTATGTAATGTGCATGAGTTACACTTAAAGGAGTTATTGTTTAAATTCAACAGACCTAGTCACTAATTCCTAAAGAGTGGAGAAATGCTGCCACCACCATGCTGCTCCATTAAAGAGGTAACCATTTTTATAATATATGATACATGCTATTCAAGCATATATCACAAATAAGTTAGATTTTAATTTCAAGTTCTCCAATACTGTAAAACCTTACTTTTGATACAAAATCAAACATCCTCATAGGAATGAAATATAAAAAATAATAATAGGTATATTTACCTCCACAGTGTGAAATTCCAAAGCTTTGATATCCTGATTTACATTCACACTTATAGGAGCCAGGTGTGTTGGTGCACTTGTGTTCACATGTGTTTTCAATTGAGCACTCATCCATGTCCAAACAAGTCCTCTCATCGACTGGATTCACCCGGTAACCAGGTGGGCAAAGGCATTCGAAACTCCCGATGCTGTTGGCACACCCATACTCACAAGTGACGTTGCCACTAGCGCACTCATCAACATCTGAAAATGATTTAAGATAAAGTTAAGCAATAAAATTATAAATTGGATATGTTTAATCCAAAGCCCAGAATAGAATCAACCAATGATTTGAAAAGTATGATGAAAGTAATGGAAAATATTTCAGTGGATGGCATTTCATTAAAAAAAAAGTGTACTTATGGCATCTAAAATAGCAACAAAATGGGGTCGTTTACCGTATTTTTTTATTGCCGAATCTGATAGAGTTTGTAAAACAAAAGGCCCCGTATTTTTCCGTTTTCTGTTCCGACAATTATATTTTGTAGCATGTAAATGTTTTGTGCTATGCCAAAATGTCAAAAGAACAAAGTGCAGAGCTAAATCAGTTGAGCACGCACAACAATGGTAAAAGTTGACTTTAAAATGAAAATCCATCATTTTCCTTGAGGAAAATCCTTCTGAAAAACCTAGGAAAAAGGGGAAGGGACAGATTTTATGAACTTGTTCATAGAATATACGAGGAGGGGGCTTGGCCGGAGGATTTTGTAAAAACCGTACTGATACCTATACCGAAAAAGAGGGTGACAAAGGAATGTGAAGACTATAGAACGATCAATTTGATTTCTCATGCGGCAAAGGTAGTGCTTAGAATCATCAATAGGAGAATGGAGAAGAGAGCAAATGAATTCCTTGGCGAGGATCAGTTTGGGTTTTGGAAGGGGAGGGCCACTCGGGATGCGATTGCAGTGATGAGAATACTAGTGGAAAGGAATCTAGAACACAATCAGGATGTATTCCCGAGCTTTGTTGATTTCGGAAAGGCATTCGACAGAGTGAGGTGGGACATGTTAATGGAAATATTGTGGAAGATAAGAGTAGACTGGAGAGACAGGAGACTGATCCGGAATTTATGCATGGCGCAGAAGGCGCAAGTGAGAGTAGCCGATGGAGAATCGGATTGGGCAACAATAGGGAGGGGAGTTAGGCAGGGCTGTCTGTTATCGCTGGTACTTTTCAACATATAACCGGAGGAAATGGTGAGAAAGGCTTGGGATGAACTGGAGGCTTGAGTAAAGGTTGGGGGGAAATTGATAAAATCAGCGAGGTTTGCGGATGACCAAGCGCTAGTCAGCCAGTCTGCCCATGGCTTGCAAAAAATGCTGGATGCACTGCAGGGACAGTGCGAAATATACGCGATGAAGATAAACCAGAAGAAAACGAAAGTAATGCGGTTTTCAAGAACAAAAAGGGCCAGTATAACGATAAAAGTAGGAGGTCAGAAGCTAGAGCAGGTAGAGCAATTTAGCTATCTAAGTAGTGTGTTGGAAGAAAAAGGGTATAGCAGCATTGAAGTGAGAAGGAGAATTGCATTGGCAAAAGAAGCCTTTACTCGTAGGCGTGAGCTAATGACAGGGGCGTTGAGTAGGGAAGTGAAGAAAAGACTAGTGAAAAGTTTAATATGGAACGTTGCACTAATTGGGGCGGAAACGTGGGCTTTGCAAAAAGAAGATGAAAATAGACTTAGGGCTTTTGAGATGTGCGTGTGGAGAAGGAAGGAGAAAGTAAAGTGGGTTGAAAGGAAAACGAACGACGAAGTGCTGGAATTGGTAGGAGAGGAAAGAAATTTGACAGATGAAATTAGGAGAAGGCAGAAGGTGTGGATGGACAAGGTAATAAAAGGAGATGGTGTTTTGAAGGGGGTGATTGAGGGAAGAGCATTGGGTAAGTGGGGAAGAGGGAGAAGAAGAACGGGTAGCTTGGATGGAATGAAAGGTGGCAGGAGGTATGAGGGGCTGAAGAGGGACATCGTGTGAAATTTAGGGGGTGGGAGTAATTAAATGTCCATTTAAACCTACCTTCACTGGTAGAATACTTATAATAATAATAATCACTGTCTGAGTCACTGTCTGGGTCAATGTATATTTTCACTTGGGCTCCCTCCTCGTCCGGCCAAAACCGGTGAACTCTCCCTGCTCCGCTAGGGGCAATCTTTCGACCCTTGTATGAATCTGTTTCAGCTTTAATGTGTTTATCGTTGTCAATGCACACATCTTTATTATCTCTAATTCTTCAACACATAATAAAAATCCCAAAAACTGAAGCTTGGACTAGTTATGACATAGATCAAGAGCATGCTTACCAGAGCATGTTTTTCCATCATCATTCAAGGTGTATCCCACAGGGCAACTGCAAATTACTCCATTTGTTGTTGTGGTGCATCTCTTCTGACAACCACCATTATTCACAGAGCATGAAGCTAAAGGAATAGAAGGGATTTATTCTGAAAAATAAGCATAGTAATCGACAGTTTACTAATGTAGCCATTGGCCACTTTGGGCTATTCTCCTTGCAACCATGCACATTATCTCAGATACCAACAATCTAAAGTATTTCCAAGCAACATAAAGAATGTTGAATATTTGTTTGTACGGAGTACAAATAATATCAATCAGATCTACATTTCTTATTACGTGCAGGTAAAATCCAAGATTTTTGTGGAAAAAGTGATGTGATATCTCACTCAAATTATAATACACCATAATAATGATAATGCTTAGGATAAGCAAAGACTAATTCCGTAGAGATTAAGAGATTTGCATATAGTTTTTAACAATAAATATTGCATGATTCAAATAAATATGTGGTCATATTTATTTGATGCCATGAGGGTCAACCAATGCATGAACCATAGTGCCAAATCCAAAGGTTTGTCTAGATGATGAAGTCGGAACCAACCAAGTGGTAGACCGAATAATGCAGAAAATTCACTCAAGAGGGGAGAGGGATCAGTCCTTTAGCAAACTAAAAAACTAAAGCTAGCTTTGGTTCTTTTTCTACAGATGAAAGGATAAAAGAAATAAAGCAACAGTGGCAAGGCTCCTGGCCACAATCACTGCCAATGAGGAAATGAAAATGCTTGTGCCAATTAACACCAAAGGACTTAGTACCCTGAAAATTTAGGGGGCACTTACAGGGTTGTATTTGAACCCTGTAAGTGCCCCCTATGATCCAGAATTTGCATACAGAATTTTGGATCCATTTACACTCCACAAAGAAATGGGGGAGGACCATAGAAAACAGTATAAAATGGCTAAAATATACCAACAAAAAATTAATACAACAAAAGAAAAGGGTAGGAATTAAAAAGTAATCCCTAACCATAATAAAGAAATTGTAATAAGACACTACAAAAACATTTCCTTCATTGAGGATGAATGTTGACCAACCCTTTTATACATAATTCCTGACAAAGAGAGGAATGAAGATGTAAATATTCCAATTTCTTTCCTTGTTGGGTTGCCATACGCCGTGGATTTTGCGGACAATCCAAGATTTTTAATGACAATTCCTTTGCCGACGGCGTGAATGCTTGAACTATGTCCTTGATATTGGTTCTTGGATTATTTCAACCCCATTTCCTTGTAGGTCCATTAGCTTTTCTTAACCTTTTCCACTCGGGTGTTGTGTGATACTCGACAGAGTATATGTCGAGTGACACATGACACGTGAAATCCAGGGGCATTTCAAATTAAAATCCGAGTGGACTACTGTTATAGAGAGTGAAAAAATCAGAGTGGAAAGGGTTAATCTATATTAGCTAACGGCTATCAGTGGCAAGAGTCAATTATAGTCTGGTTCAAGTTAATCTGGGCGAAAAGTATAGTGAATGGTATACCATATTTTCCAGTCTTAGGAAGAAGGATTTTTACCAAAAGCAAGGCGAAAATTTGCAGCCACTTTCATTTATAGAAAAATACCATCCAAGTAATGGACCTTCTCAGAAATAAATCCCGGAAGATACACATCTTCAGGATATTATTATTATTGCTAAACTAAACAGAAAAAGCTTTGAACCATGGCAAGTCCTTCCATCTGCTCCAAGGAGGTACTTAGGCTGACAGGAGCAAGAAGGTCTTTTGGTGCCATGCGACGCTCCCATGTGAGCAGGTCCAGCTGCTGCAGAGATGCCGTCATGGCACAGGTGCTGGCATCCGCCATTTCCAACACTGCAAGTTGGTATGCATGACTTCATGTCCCTCTCATCCAGGACATATCCACGAGGGCAAGAGCACCGAAGCCCCACTCCAGGTCCAACCTGGCTGGATAAGCCCAATTCACAGCCATACCTGCAGCCCAGAGAATTAGGGCATGAGTTATGGCCAGCTGAAGAGAAAGGAGTCACATTGTATTATTAAAACAAAAACAGACTGACCCCAAAAAGTACTTTTTGGAGTTATGCTGTGCAAAGTGGAAGAGGCAATGATTTTTCATGAGCTACAGTAATTGTTGATAAGTTTAGAGTTACATATATTCTTGGAATGCAAAACAATGAATGATCCAGATAGAATGTCATTAAAAAATTTAGTGGTCATCAGCATCTGAGGTTTCTTCATTTTTTATTGTAATTCATATTTAACTGATATAAGGGTGATTCTTTTTATATTTTTACTTGGTTTTCATGCTTAATTAGCTCACAAATATGAAAAGTAAAAATTACGGAAGGTAAAGAAAGGTTCTTTTAAAGAAAATTCTGTTCGTAATCTGTCAAGTGCTTTACTAGAAGTATGTAACATTATGCATAATTTCTATGCTACATAAAAATTCATCAGCGTATAACCATATTGATAAGCATATAACCAAATGAGCAACTTTAATTTTACCTCCCTCACACTAATTACTTGCATAAAAACCAAAATTTTGATGGGAAAATTAGTAACAAATAAATTTTATAACATTTTAATAAAAAAAATTTTCTCTCTTTTTATTATTTTGTTGGTGCTACTTATCGGCCATATCATGCAAGGAAATGATTCATTATAATATACATGAACAAACTTAATTTTGACACAAATTCATTTTTACTCCACTACCCAGATTTCGACTGATAAGTCATCATCAGAGTACAACTGATGATGCCCTAACAGTCGAAACCTGCATTGTGGAGGAATAATACATTTGTGGAACAATCAAGTTTGTTCATATATAATATGATTCTATTGTTTAATCGTTATGACAAAGCTAATATTTTTTAATTTTAAAATGTGTAAAAATTCCAATAAAAATGGAATGAAATTTCAAGCATGCTTCAGAAATAATACATGATTTGAAGATAAGATAGCAGCAGTTAAAAATTATAAATCCAAATTTTTTTTCATGAAAATATGAAAATTATTTTATGGAGAAATCATGAATTAGTGCCATTGAGATGATAAATGTATAATTAGGGGTGAAAGGAGTGATTTTTAAGCATAATTTCCATTTTAAATGTGGGAATAGATCAAGCCCTTTATTGCTATCAGAAAGATGTAAAGAAATAACTCCACAATACACATTTACCTATGCATTGTCGGCCATCAGGAGCGAGATGGAAACCCTTCCTGCACTCACATTCATAAGTGCCCATAACATTATGACAAATGTGATCACAACTGTGCATCGGCATCCCAAGCGTCGTTAAAACAGTGCACTCATCTACATCAATACAGTTTTTTGGGTCTTCAGGGTCAGGAGTGAAGCCTGGAAGGCATTCACACAAATGAGTCCCCAACTCATTCTTGCAAATGTGTGAACAGCCGCCATTTCGGATTCTGCATTCATCAATGTCTGCAATCACAAAGTAACAGGTAGAAAAATGGTATGCAGTGAGGCTCTAAAGATTTAAGCAAAAGGAAAAAAATAAATAAATAGGTAGTTTTGAGGGGTGCCTTAAGAAACAGTACTGGAGTAGGCTGATCAGTATCTGTAAGATTTTATCAGTACTGGTCAACACTGTTCAGTATTTGGAGACTTCCATCAGTTACTGGTTAGCTTCACCAGTACTTTTCTCTCCAGTTTTTCCATACTGAAGACCTCCATCAGTTACTGGTGAGTAACTGATCACTGACCGCTTCAGTAACTGGAAACTATATTTGAAAAAACTTTACAAAGCTCTCCAGTATTTTCTTCAGTTACCGATCACCTTTCCCCAGTACATACTTTTTCTTAAGGGTGAGCATTGAGAAAATGGTAAATATAAATATATATTTTATTTGTCTGGCAATTTGTAGTAACAAATATGTAACACATCAGGGTAGGTAAAACAATACAAATGCAAAAATTAGGGACAGAGAAATCATCAACAGAGTAAAATAAATATCTCTGTAGAAATTCATTAAGTTTTCATTTGAAGAGGAAAATGGTCTTTGCACTCTTAACTTCACGAGGAACCTAGTCATATTGTAAAAGGCACTTATGCCAGGGGGAATAACCAGAGTTTTTAGTTCTTACATGTGTTTGATGAAGGTGTATATAGCTCCTTGTATAATGACAGTGATAATTGCCTTTAAGAAAAGGTACTGGAGAAAGGTGATCAGTAACTGAAGAAAATACTGGAGCTCTTAGTAAAGTTTTTTGAAAGAGTCTTCAGTTACTGATGGGGTCAGCGATCAGTTACTCAACAGTAACTGATGGAGTACTCTATACTCTCCAGTAATGAAAAACTGGAGAGAGAACTAGTGAAGCTCACCAGTAACTGATGGAGGTCTTCAGTTACTGAACAGTGTTGACCAGTAACCAATAAAATCTTATGGTTACTGATCAACCGTCTCCAGTACTTTTTCTTGAAGGTGTTATTAGTACCATAATCTGTATGCTTTTTTTAAAACAAACAATCTCAGCAAACATGTAGACTTAAGGAAGAGGCAAAATACAAAATTTCTGAAAGAGAGGGTGCATGGAGAGGTGCTTTGCCTATCAGCGGCAGAATCCTCTTTTGAATTTGGAATATTATTTTAGAATTAGGTGTTGGGCCCAAGAGGAGAGTAATTAGTGGGTTAGCATCAACTGAATGATTCATCAGTGACTGGTTACCTGTGCAAGTTATTCCATCACCCTGCCATCCCTTCTTGCAAGAACACTGGTGACCGACTCGAGATGGCCTGCATACGGCATTCTTGTCGCAGAACTTCTGCTCACTTGGACATTGATCTGAGAATAAAAAGAGGGTGAATTACTTGAACCATTCATAGTTTTTCTCTGGATACTTAAATCCACCACAAACACCACCAGGTTTTCCTAAGGTTTTGCTGATATATCAGTTTTTTTATAGTTAAGCCCAAGAAGGCAGCAGTCATCAAGTATAAAAAATTTAAATAAAAAAAAGTAAAAAGAGGGTGAATTACTTAAACCATTGATGCTTTTTCTCTGAATACTTAAATCCACAAAATACACCACCAGGTTTTCCTAAGCTTTCGCTGATATACATTTCATTTTTTTTATAGTTAAGCCCAAGAAGGCAGCAGCCATCAAGCATTAAAAATGGAATAAATTGTGCAGACAAAAATTGAACAGATCACACTATAATGTGTAAAAAGGGAATACTGGTGATAACATGCTGTATGCATAGCAGTGTGCCTACAGATGTGAATAGGTTAGTGATAGCTATCACTTGTGTATAGTATGCGCACTACAAGTAGCCTACAACATTGGACCAATATGGACCCAACGTGGTAGGCTACTTTGGACTAATTTACAACAATTGACAGTAAACTAAAGTTTACATTCAATTGAGTTCCTATTCCACACTTGATATTTTTATGTCTCATTGTATACAATTCACATAACTCATTCAATTGATAAAGGTAATTTACAGTTAACTAAAGGGGCACAGCAATGGGGGTTTTGTGGGCTAAATCCCCCAGAGGGACTAAAAAACTTGTGACAAACTTTCCAAAAAATCATGTAGACTTGACATTTCTTTGTAATCGTAAAAAACTTTCTTTCAGGTTGAATAACATATTTTTATGTGCCTAACTACAGCCTGAGTAACAACTGGTCTTTGGGCATGATAAATTATGCATGCATCATATACGTTTTCTCAGTGTGATATAGCATTGTATTCCTTTAACACACTCAATGCTGGCCTATTTCATGAAAACTTATTCATGTGCGAAAGTTTTTTTTTTCTTTTATATGAATAAATACATTATTATAAATGCTTTAAACATAAAATTTTTGCAATATAATAATAAGTTTTTACTTAGCAATGAACATAACGGGACCCCATGCCTTGACGTCAAGGCATCCGCCTCCCAGGGTAACGAGGCATGCCTTGAATTCAAGGCATCCGCGTTGAGTGTGTTAAGATATGTTTGAAGCTCATTTTTCACGATTATTATTTATGTTCTTGAACTATGATCTTCTTCAAATTTAAAATAAAACACTCCTTTTTTCGAAGAACTATTCTTTGAGTTTTCTTAAATTTTAAAATAAAATACCATATGTGCCAGGTATGTACATATTAACCCAAGGTAGAGGTAGACTGCTAGTGCATACCATCGAATCCAGGTTAACCCCCACAAAAGATATTCCTGGCTGAGCTTCTGGTTAGCTATAGCATTAATGTTATGTTGCTTTTTTTACAATTCCCTTGTCTTATTTTCCAATTTGTGGTTAATATATGCAATATAAAGTGAAGTAAGTGATTTAAAGATAAAGTACTGAAAGCATATCACTTACTTTGATAATATCATGGTCCTTATGCATATTAATATACATGTAAGTGCTATTTTTAATTCTGTTATTTTGCATTTCTACTGTTTATTTTGAGTTGATAAATAAAATAATGTCATTTAAAATCTCACTTGATATGCATAAGGATGTAATTATGTGATACGAACACAATGGTGTGAATAGAATTCAAAGTTATGGACTAAATAAGAGTGCATCATACCTAGAGATGGGTAAATTACCGTAATTTTCTATTAGGGTAAAATACGGTAATTTTCGAAAATTACCGTAATTATTCCGGTAATTTTAAGTTTTGAGCTGCAAATCCTTATCGGAGGACTCCAAACGAAATTAAATGGCATTGAGATATAAATGCCGACGTTCATATCAAACGTATCACGACGTTTATCAATAATAACTCATTAAAAAATTAAAACAAAGTTGGCAGCAACACGCAATTTGCCTCTCTTTTGTCACACTATGAGAAATTTTCTTTCCAAAGACATACCTCAGCGCAATGTGCACTTGTTATTTTACTCGGAATTAATTGGAATTCATCATGGACGCAATGTAAACAAAATCGTTTCAGCTTCTTAATTTATAATATTACCAATTCCAATGGTTTCTTCATGAGGAAGAAATTTTCTGAACATTACCGTTTATTACGGTAATTTTCAGGGGTGTTGGTAATTTACGAAAAATACCACGGTAATTTACCAAAATTTCCGCGGTAATTTACCAAGTTGCCCATCTCTAATCATACCCCAGATTCACTGTGGAATAAAGACACAAGGCTGGTCAACAGATGCACAAGGAAAAGAAAGGTGAATTGAGATCAAAGGACCGAACCAGAGTGCAGTTCAGTTGTTTACCTTCTGCTTCCATCATTTGCACGGAGACGGCGCAGAGGCCAGAGCCCCATCTCCAGTCCCCGCCCAGAACCCGATTGAAGGACAGGTACAAGGAAGAGGAGGGAGCGGATGAAATCCCGGAGTGGCGCCTGTGGTGGTGCCGCAGGAACCCTGGTGGTGCGGGCACCTCATGGGACGCCCTCTCATCTCTCCACCACAGGGTCCTCCCCTTTGACCCGACAATCAGCTCCACCTGGCCGTTGGGCTGGACAGTGCCGTCCAGCACTCGGACAAACATTCGGGAGCCGCCCGCGCCCTCGAGGGACACTGGAGTGGCTGACCCTCGACCCCTTCCGCCCCCCTGACCCTCTCTCCCCCCTTCCTCCTCTCCATCTTGATCATCCTCGCTGTACGAAGGCTCCTCCTCCAACGGAGATTCAGACGAAGCAGCCTCCTGGCTGAATCCACCGTTGCCCACCACCACTGCTGCCTCCTCTGAACGTGGCAACTCCTCAGACTCTTCAGGCTCTTCCTCTGAGAAAATTTCCTGCTCCATCTGAAAGTTATGCAGGAAAGATGTAGACATTTGACTCCCTGCTGACTCATCTTGCCTACTGGGCCTGGGTAAATTACCGTAATTATCAATTCAGGTAAATTACCGTGGTAAATTACGGTAATTTTAGAAAATTACCGTAGGTTTCCGGTAATTTTAGGTTTTCAGCTGCTAATCCTTATTACAGGACCCAAAACGAAATCAAATAGCATTGAGATATAAATGCCGACGCTTATATCAAACATATCACGACGTTTATCTATTATAACTCATTAAAAAAATTAAAACGAAGTTGGCAGCAACACGCAATTTGCCTCTCTTTTGTCACACTATGAGAAATTTTCGTTCCAAAGACATACCTCTGCGCAATGTGCATTTGTTATTTTACTCTGAATTAATTGGAATTAATCATGGACACAATGTAAACAAAATCGTTTTTTCTTCTTAATTTATAATATCACCTATCCAATGGTTTCTTCGTGAGGAAGAAATTTTATGAAAATCAGCTTTTATAAAAATTACCGTTTATTACGGTAATTTTCAGGGGTGTTGGTAATTTACGAAAAATACCACTGTAATTTACGAAAATTATCGCGGTAATTTACCAAGTTGACCATCTCAAGGGCCCACTAATGTAGTAAAAACTTCCAGTCATAACATAGAGGTAACAATAGAAAAAAAACACATAAAAAGAGGTATAAAAGGTCATCCCAAAAATTCAGACCCTTTCAAGCCCACTGATTGCGGGAATGGGTGTGTTTACTCGGAACCGAAATCGCAATTTTGTACACGAAATCGTTAGATGGAAACGAAATATGAATTGTAGTGAAGAAAACAAACTTGTAACCAGAGCCATTCACTAATAAATGAAAAATTAAAATAAGCAAAAGGTTACGCCCACCCAACAAGCTGCTTTCAGACTTACTACGTCATCCACCTCCCGTCCTTGACTGCTTTTAGGGGAAGGGAGTGGTGGGGGGTTATCGGAAGGTCTGCTCGCACAGATCCTGTCGCTACCACTTTCATTGGCAGAGTCAGCTGTGTGTCCCCCATTGCGATAAGGCGAAGGAGCTTCGCGGTCTCACTGCTGATTGGACGAAGTTGATATACGCCAGAGGTCGCATGCACGCCCACTTTTCCGAAAGGGTTAAAAACATCAGTTTTCGCCGCTTATAACTGGAGAAATAATCGACGGATCAAAAAACTGAAAAATATGTGTCTTTTTATTTTACAAACTCTATCAGATTCGGCAATAAGAAAAACATGGTAAGGGACCCCATTGAGAATTGCTTGTATTCCGACCATGTCTCCGAAAGCCCTAACATACGCAAAATAATTCTTTTTGCATCTGAAAAAGGAACATTATTACTTTAAATCAAAGACTTTTATTTTTAAACACTATTTCACACGGTTTAATGAAGGTTAAAAAATATTTTTGCTGGAATGCATATCTCAGTTTAGGCCCATTGTCTGTGGGAATTGAGCACTGCTCTTACACCGACCGAAACCCCTAAAACTTGCAAAACAATAATTTTACCACGTGAAAGTACAACATTAAGATTTTCTAAATCAATTCTTTTATTATTTTTAAACCCTGTCCCACATGGACTTATTTTAGCTCCAAAAAAAAACATTTTTCCAAATTTCCTAAATAAAAGTGATCTTTTCTCAGTCATAAATGCTCACATTTCAAATTTATAAATATATTCTTACACAAGGTACTTATGAGTATTATGGTGAGAAAAACTGGTCCAGTTTTTACATTCTTTCTTTGCGTAATTTTAGGCCAAACGTGGATAAAAAATTAATTTTGGAAGGTTTATTTACAGCCACAAAAAACACTTATTCTTGCGGAAAATCCGTATAAAAGAACCTAAGTATCAAGTACACTTTATTGGCTTTCTAATTACACATTTTACATGTGTGCATCACGTAAAGCCAGCCTGCTGTAGCTTGTAGAATAATAGTTTATAGAGACGTATTTTTCAGATGCTCACGCAATACTTCGCTGTCTATATTTCCATGGCAAAATATAATCTGCGAAAGCAGGGAATGGCTTTTGGTACACGGAAGGTTGGTTACTTTACTTTATAAAGGGACCTTGGTTGGCACTATCTCTGCACCAATTTTAGCTGAAATCTACGATGGTGAATCTAGGAATTATATCATCTACTTAGAAATAAAGCTCCTCGGCAGCCAATAAGACCTCACTGGATGTAAGAAGCACTCCTCAAAAACAAAGAGGAAATTAAATTAATATTCTTAGGCACTACGTACATAAGGATAAAATCAAGCAGCACCTCGGGATAAAATGAATCAGGTTTGCCACCCACCTTGGCGCGCACCGTTTTGGTGTACAGGTTCAGAGAGGGGGAGGGCCACCTGCCATACACCCGGAGCTGCCTGTTGAGCACCTGTATCTCTGCAGTGGCTGCGAGAGGAGAGCTGTGGTGTCCAGGGGTGGAGGGGGGAGGAGAGGAGACGGCAGCGCCATAGCCATCGGCGTGTGGGGAGTCGGAAGCATCGAACGTCCACCTCCTCGGGGAGTCCCCATACTTGAGGACTACTCGAGCCACCTGCGGGTAGGTATGGGCGATACTGATAACTCAATATCGGGATACGATAATTTTAGCATATCGTAAGTTGGCGATCACGATAACTCATATCGTGACGATATATATCGTCTTATCGTGCCCCGATAAAATATCGGGGCACGATAAGATATCGTGGTCACGTTAAATATCGATAAAATGTCATGATATCGCGTCCCGATAGAATATCACCATATCGCGCCCTGATAAATATCACGATATAATTATCACGATAAAAGATCGAGATATTGCGCCGGTTAACCGTGTCGGCAAACGACAGAATTTGACAGCAAAAGACAGCCGAAAAATTGGTAACAGCATATTTGGGCATTATTGCGTGTAAAGCAATCAGAACAATGCATGTTGCTGAAAGTTACTTTTGGTGATCACCTAAAGTAAGATCACATTATTCTAGCAAGCCGAATAGTTTGTTTGCTGAGTTTGTTTCGATATCTTTAGAAAAGCGGACAACACATACACTAATTTACAAACATTTGTTTTCAGTTCCTTCCAAAATTTGAACATGACGTCACCTACAAACTATCAGACCACTGAAATTGAAAGATAGAGTGAGAGAGAACTGCTGAGAATTTGAATTAGCAGATAGCAGAATAGTAAGTTTTCAAACGTACTTGCTCCAGCTTAAGCTTAAGCGAAGGCCAACTCAGCGGCTGTCTTTTTCCGACACGATTAACCGGCGCAATATCACGATCTTTTATCGTGATAATATATCGTGATATTTTATCGGGGCGCGATATCGTGATATTTTATCGAGACGCAATATCATGATATTTTATCGTCTTATCGTGCCCCGATAAAATATCGGGGCACGATAAGACGATAGTTATCGAGCAACGATGTATCGTCAATTTTAAAAACTCAATATCGGATTCATGATATATTAAAATATCGCGATATTTTGCGATGTATCGACATATCGCCCAGGCCTACCTGCGGGGAGCAGTCCGAAGCAGCACTCGTGAAAATCATGGCCAGAGGAAGATGATGCGTGAGATAATCATGAGAACATTACACCAGAGACTTAAAAGATTGATATTGCATACAATCATAGTTGGGAAAGTTACCCCAAAAATATTAACTGATTAAAGTTAAAGTTACTCTCTGTAAAAAGTAACTAGTTAAAGTTAAAAGTTACTTTTCTGAAAAAGTAACTGATTAAAGTTAAAAGTCACGGTCCCTTAATACTGGTTGCCCAACTGTAAAAGTTTCGCATGTTATTCGCATGGGGACGCTGCTGTCGCAACCTTCCGCATCCTTGAAGTTCATTTTTTTAACTAGTGGTGGCGCTGGAGAGCCGCGAGTTTCATAGTTCCCTCCAAAATAACCAGTAAAACATAGGCGTAAACAAAGATTATAATAGGCGTAAACTCGACCACGAGTCACAAATTATAAAGTGACCGTAGTTAAAGTTAAAAAAAGTAAATTTTACGTTAAAAGTTACTTTTTCAGTTTCTTTGGCAAATTGGATGCTGTGGTGATAGAGGCCTTGGTGATATTTTGTTTTGACGGCGAACACTGAAAACTGCCATTGAGGTTTCTTCCATTCGTATCCATTTCTTTAAAAATATTTGAATTGGATATTTTCGTTGTAATTCCATTTAGTGTCCAGAGTGTTATTGGTCAGGTTTCCTAGTGTCTGCTGAAAGGATTCGGCGATTTGTCTGAGGTGGAGGTCCAATTCCGGGATTTTTAAGTTGTCGTGAATGTAAGACCTTCTAACAAAACATGGTGCGTCTGTAATTTGCCGCCAAAGATTACTCTGAGCGGTAGAAATTGCTTTAAGGTTAGTTTTTGACATCGATCCCCACATTTCGATGTGAAGTATCCCTTCACCCTTGTAAAATTTCAGTGGAAACGACTTAGCTATATAGAGTTACAGCAGATGCTGGGGGTGTGCCTGCGCACCTTTTCTCGCGATTCACTGGGGGCTGATGTATTGACGAAGCAATGTCGCCGAGTAAGGCATACGTAGACCAAGGTCCGTCAAGGTCCGGTGTAGACGGACGTAGACTGGCGCATTGTAACAGATACGTTAGTTTGAATGAACCCCCTCCCCCCCCCCCCCCCCCCCGGGAGATCATCCGTAATAAGTTTTTAGATGACCCTTCTTTCTCGACTTCAACTATGTAGTATTGACATGACGTCACCGAGTAAGGCATTCGAGCCCTCCAGGACATTGTCTTCGTGTGGTTTCTTGTTTTCTCGTGTTGAGGTGCGTTCCTAAACTTTGGCGGTCACTCCCCTCAACCCCGCTTTTTTTTGGATGTATTCGTCTGGGCCTATTCATTGCATTCTTGCACAACTACCCTTGCATTCTTAGATACCTTTATATTTTCCCATTTTTCTGCCGGGCAACCTTTGTGCCCAAATTCGGAAAGGTCGGCATTTGCCAAAAATTAACGAAAGAAATTAGCTGTAGTTATAGTTTTGTATCAGTTAATGCGTAATTTAACGATTAAAAGTCGACTCTTCTAAAAAGTAACGATTAAATTAAATAGCTAACCAGATTTTTAACGATTAATTTGAATCGTTAAATTTTTCAATCGTTAATCCTAACAATGAGGCGTTTAGGAGTTCAGTTGGCATGGTACCTAATCGAGTACTACATTTTCACCCTGAGGGCCTGAGTTTGTATTCCAGATATTTTTCATTGGTAAACCGACCCCTACTTGAGAGTTTTCTTTTCAACAAGAGCACACACAATTCCTCCTGAGTCTCTGGCTCATCTTGATCATCCACCAATGCTCATCCATCATCATCAACACATACACATCCATTTACAGTGGTAATGAAATCACCCAGGCAGGATTTGAATACATTCAAGAAGCTATAATATTCAAGTGAAATATAGCTATCTTATGTCATTAATAGAGAAGAACAGAGCAGTCTCCTATTATTTTCTTATTGTCCTCATCAAAATTTTATAACCTCTTGAAAGCATATTTTATGCCGATAGATTTTAAAATGACCTTAAGTATTTTTTCCTCGTTGATTAAAAATTGGAAAAATTCAACGGCGTGAAAACGCGACGTAAAAATATTGCATGCCGGTAAATTACACTTGCGGCGTGACATTCTTTCCTATATCTGCCACTAGAAGACGCTGCGGTCTTTTCCAAGCAGACGGTGCACTTCATTAAAGCTTAATAACTAGCATCTGAGGCGTATTTATTCAGTGAAATTATTATGATTAACTTTTATTTATGTATTTATCATTATTTATTCAGTTGATTCATTAAAAAAGCTGATAGTACTCATTCTACTAAGAGCACCGTGAAGTTGGCCCATAGTCGCGCCAACTTCACGCCATTCTTCGCAGTAGCAGAGCACGAGCAGGATGCCCTGTGGAACCTATAGAAAAACTATTAATATCACGTTCAATGGAGGAGACTTTCCGAGCTTTGATAATTGTCATAGGCGATTATTAATGCAGGTGCGTCGGAACTATTTTCGCTGGGAGGGACCAACCTTGAAAAGGGCCAGGCTCTTCAGAAAAAGGGCCGGCTCCTATGAAAAGGGCCCGCATTTTTTGCGGATAGGAGGGGGTAGAGACTAGAATTCCTGAAGTGCATATGAAGGTGGTAGAATATGCGTCAGAAGGGAAAAGGCAAGCTGGAAACAAGTGAAATTTAATTTTTATTAATCTAGACTCATTTCTCAAGGACCCGGGGATAATTCTGGGGAGGAGGGGCTGAATGCCCCCCCTGCCCCCCACTTCCGACGCCGCTGTATTAATGCATGTTTACTAGAGCTTAGGTGCTCTGAAATGAAATGTTAGTTCAGGAGACGAATATTCCTTATAGCTTGCAACGTAAACTACATAACTGTGACGTCAGCTACAAGGTTGCGCAGTCCCGGTATTACGACCTTCTTCAAATGAACTTAAAATCATAATTTAACATTCTAGCAAACTAGCATTTATCAATCCAAATTATTTACGTATAATAAACATATTTATGCTGGGGAACGAATCGCAATTAATCAATTCCGTTTTCTTTGTAGATTGCAGACCTCACTGCAGATTATCGAAAACGAAAAATCTATTCAATGTGATGAAACTGAAATTTTTCAGCATGTTACCTCCAGAGGCCAGAAATATAACCTACGGGAAATTTAAACGTGTCTTGCACTGTTGGCTGGTATCAAAAGCATTTTACTCTATTGATGATTTTTTAACTTGTCAACTTGATATTGTTTTTTGATTTTTTTAAAAAATGTACTCTTTGACGAAGACCATTGCATGTACCTTGCTGAACGTCCAATAAATATTATTATTATTTGATGAAGAAAATACCCTATGACGTTAAATATGAAGAAGTTGGAGGGGAAGGAGTGCTGCTTCAAACAAATCTTATGATTGCTGCTGAGCGACGATTGATGAACTGACCTTGAAGTGTCCCAGGCCAAAGTCCACGCGGATGATGGCCCTCCGTGAGCAAGGGGCATCCAGTGAAGGGGAGGGCCCCTGGGAGGGTGTGAGCAGGAACCTTATCTGCTCACTGTAGCCACGGACGATACCTGTGCTCAGGTCTATATCCACCTGGCTGTGCTCAGCGCAGACTCCTGAAACAACACACCGCAAAAACGAAGCTTACGTTAGGGTCCATTCAAAGTATATCGATGAAGAAAATTGCTTTAATACCTATTGCTACTTTCTATTGGGTGCAAATTTTGGGGCGAAAACTTTACAGTGAGAGAATGATTAAAACAAGAGCACAAGCATTACCACGGGTAAAACTGTGAAGTGAGCAATGGGAAAGAGTGCCGGGCGAGAGTGGGAAAGTTTCAGGAGTGAGCGTGCTTAAATTATCTTAGCTCTGGAAGGAGATTGAGTGTCGTTGTGGCATAAAGATTTATCCTTAAAGAAGATGGAGGCGGAAACATTGAGGGCATAAAAAGTGAGATGTTTGACCGCACTTGGCTGACAATCAACCTCTCTGTTTCTTCTCTCTGTGCATGGTTTACAGGCTTTGTGTGGAGGAAAGGGCTTGCTTGCATCAGTGACACCAGAGCTGCCTTCATTGGTGAGGGAAATGAAACTTGCTGCTGACAGGGCCAACCGTGCCAGACTGTTTTAGATCAAGATCCCTTCATCACCAAGTAGAGATAACCATCTGGTTGCACGTGACTAGCATGTCTAACATGTAGTAGTAGCAATGTAGCTCTTAGTCGCATGCCAGCAGTCTCCAACCCTTGCCACATACCCTCATAGGATATTGCGTACATGTAAATGATTGTTACCTACAAGAGAAAAGGTGGTCCACACAGCATCTATTCCTCTGTGGCACATCTACAAAAAAGACATCCTCCCAGGTAAGGTGCACTGTTGATTGATGGCTAGTTATTCAGGGGAGGCGACCGACAGCTGAGGTCATTTGCACCATTTAAGATAGGTGGGTAATTGAGTAGTGGTAGGAGTTTTCAGGCAACAGAGGAAGGGTGGAGAGAAACCAGGCGTCGGCGTTAGCCTACTCTTAACGACAGGAGCCAAGGCAACAGGAAACCACCACTAGAGCCAACGTCAGAGCCTGCATGGCCTACTCAGAGAGATGTTAGTTAACGTGCAGCCAGATGGTTAGTATCTACAGTGTGATTAAGGGATTATTGGTTGCAATGGCATTTATGTAAATATTTTTTCTATATTTACCTACCATGCATCGGTTAGTAATGCTAATGCATGCATCATGCACTACAGAATAACGATATTTCACCTACCTATCCCTTTGATATAATGCCTATTGTGTTCTCTTATGGTACGTGGGAAAAATGACATTTGAATCTATCAGTATGACAAATTATCTATCCAATCATATTTATCTGGTCATATCTAGCATAATACGCAGGGTTTTTTTTTAATATGTATCTAACATCTTCAGTAAAACTATCCTTTTTAAATTTCTGCAGGTGACTTAATCTATACTTCCCTGCCTACTACCTGATAATGATTCATTATCTAATTCTTCTATTAATGCTGATACACTACTAAACCTATGGTAACACATTTAAACATAACTAGCTTCTCTACGCTGCACACTCTGTTCACACCTAATTCGATTGGATCCCATACACTAGCTGCATATTCGAGGTGGGGTATTAAAGGCACATTCAAGTGGGCTACACTTAAAAGGAGAAAAATTTGATCACTACTGCTGGACAACCACCGAAATGGAGGCGTAGTTGCATCCCTGGTTAAATAAATTCTCCCGTTGTGGCAACAAACAGAAAAGGCAATAGAAGCACAAAATAAGAACACGAGAAAATTTCATGAACATTTTATTTGGAAGAGTTCCAGTGTGGTGATGGATGATGACTTATTTTGCAGACTCCATCTCATAGTACATCCTTTAACGGCGCCTATGTTCTAAGTTGATAACACCATAGGACATGGGCATATTAGCATCGACGGTGTATTTCTGGTTGCCGGCGGGCAGGTGAGAGCTACGCCGCGCGATCGAAATATCTATTTTACTTTCGGCGTCGCGAACGGTCGCAAAAGTTCTCCACGGATTATAATTCAGCATGCTTTTTAAAATTTCGTGACATTAACTTTTCGTATCGCGACGTAGCTTTCAACTATTTTCCTGCATGAAGACAAAAAATCAACTTAAAATAGGGTCCTTCATTTTGTTCTCTATGTATGGTAAATATTACACTTGATTCATGTGACTTACAAGTAATTAGAGTGAAAGAATTTCTGTAGATTTTCAGGCGAAATTCAAGGGGGTCGTTTTTTGCCAAAACTGATCAACTCTGACCTGTGTAAAGTGAACGGTACCCAGGAAAAATGACATGCGAAACGAAATGCACCAATCACCATTTTCAAACTTCGGGATGGAAAAAATTTTTTCTTTTTACCTATGGCAGGCTTTTTTTTCAATTTAAGGCCACTCGGCAGCGTCGGCATCAGCCCATTCTTAACCCAAGGAGACCACAGCAAACCGCGCACTGTTCTACGCAGCTACGCAGGACCTAATTCATTCAGATCCTACACACCGGCTTCATATTGAAGGTGGGGCCTAACTAGTAAAAAGCAACATTGTTTTTTTTTCTCGTCACATTTCCCGAGTACACTTTTAATAAATCCTAGTTTTGGCTCTTGGCTCGGAGGTATACTTCCCGGAAGTGTCTTCCCCACGGTAAATCTTTAGTGATTGTAAAGGCCGCTTAACACCATACAAATTTTTGTACAGTTTCTTGTACAAACTCTTGAATGAGGAAATTGTACCTTGTAAAGCGGCAAATTGTACGAATGCTTGTGCGATTGTCTGAGTGACTAAACGGGAAATAGAACCTGTTCTAATTTCACTCAGACACGCATACAATTTCGTCCAGTTTATACAAGCGTTTGTACAAGAAATTGTACAAAAACTGTATCGTGTAAAGCGGCCTGAACACCTAAGTACCTTTTGGTTTCACCACTTTCGATTATCGTGTTACTAATGCTATAGGATCACCCGATCGAATCATTATTCTACCAAATATTAATATCTACACACTTTCTAAGGTTAAGTTCCAACTGCAATTATTCTCGCCGCTCTTGAATTGCATCCTCGCTAAGCGTTCTCGCAGGTGCCTGCGCAGTTTGGATGACTGCGTAAAACTGCCTTGAGTGACGAACGTTCGAAACGATAGGATCCGGACGAATCCTGGTGGCCCACGCCATCGTGGAAGTTGGGGCAACTTTCCGAAACATGTGAATAGTGGAGAGCGGAGGCGAGGAACTTAAAAAAGGAATTAATCCGATTGGCTGAGGGGAGAGGGCGAGCGATTGGTCCAGATAACGCCGGAAAGACGGAGAGGGTGCCGATTTCTTCTTCTTTTAAGGTGAAGCGTCTTAAGATTCGTCCCAAGGACCACACCCCCGCCCACTTCCTCCCGGGCACCTTCCTTCCCACCGACCACCACTCAGTAGATAGTCAAGACAAGTCATCACTTAACGTCTTCTTATCAGCGCCATCTTCCGACTCCGAGGTGATTGGACACCCTTTGATGCCGGACGTCCCAGAGAAGGAAGACGCGACCAAGATTAAATCGCCCACGCGATCCGAAGGGCGGCTCGAAGAAAAAAAAGCCAAACGTACGCCCACCTTGATCCCCTAATATAGGGTCTCATGAGCGAAAAAGAAGGCGTGAAAGTTGACTAGGTATTTGAATAACGCTGGAAATTTAAAAGCTGGGATAAATTAGATCGAGGAAACCACCAAGAAGGGTTGATTGCCTCTGCCCCGGGAACTTCGAAGGTTGATGTCAGAATTCATGACAGAGGACATCAATTGTGCACTGAACATACAGCAATGGAAGTGGCGATATTTTTCGTGGTCAGATCATTTGTTGAGGAAAGATTAGCTAGATGCTAACCATCTGGATGGATGTGGTCCTATTATCTAACATGTTTCCATTGCAGACTGGACCATAATCATAAAATTAGAGAACTTGATTGCCGAATTGACAGATTTAAAATGCCCTTCTTTCCTAGAACAATTAGGGGTATGAATACCTTTAAATATATCTCATCATCATTAGTCATCAATTCTCAGATTGGTTTGACGCAGCTCTCCACTGAGTTCGTCTATCCACGCAGCTCTCCATTCTATCGGCTAATCTCTTCATATTTACGTATTTCTTCTCTTTCACATCCTTCATCATTTGTTCCATATATCTCACTAGAGGCCTTCCTTTGCCACTCTTTCCATCCACTTGTCCTTCAACGATTGTCTTCATCAGACTATCGTGTCTTAAGATATGGCCGCTTAAGTTATCTTGTCTTCTTCTTAGAGTCTTCAGCAGGCTTCTCTTTTCTCCCACTCCTCTTAGAACTTCCTCGTTACTTACTCGGTCGATCAATTTAATCTTCAGCATTCTTCTGTAGCACCACATTTCGAATGCTTCCACCCTTTTCTTCTCCACTTCTGTCATCGTCCATGCCTCACTACCATAAAGAAATATGCTCCAGATGTATGTTATGATGGATTGTTTCCTGAATCGCTTCTATTTCTAGCTGTAAGTAGATTCTTTTGGTAGAATGCTCTCTTTTCCTGTGCTATTCTACTGACTATTTCTTTCTTGCTTCGTCCAACGTTGGTTACTCGGCTTCCTAGGTAGCAGAACTCTTTCACCTCTTCCAGTTTTTGCTTCCCTAGTTTAATGTTGGTTTTGAACTCTTAATGGTATAAATACAAGTGTATCAGCCGATAGCATAGGTAGTTGCATGTTGGTATAAAGATCTGTTAAGTAGCAATTAATTGGATATTTTACCACCACTGTAAAATATGTTTCTAAACCATATTCTAAACAACGCAGTGGAACTGTATTGGTGGAGTGGTTAGAGTACTGCCTCTCACTGGGAAGGTCCGATTTTGAATCCCGGCAGTGAAAGATATTTTTCATCAGTCATCCGGCCTCTATTCGAATGTCTTGAGGAGAATATTCGAGCTCAGTAATCCGTTCGTCGGTTGAGACGTAAAGGCGTGGTCCCCTTGGAACACTTTCGTTAAGAGCAGGCTGATGCCGACGCCGGGTTTCTCTCCCTTCCATTCCCATCCTTGCACCTTTCCTCCCGGTCTTAAGTTCGGAAACAAACTTGAAAACATGCAGATGATGATGATGACACGACACTCTATAGTCCCTCATACCTAGCCCAAATTTTGCACAGCGAACGCATGAATGTGGGCCGAGTTAACGTAAGATAGAGGCCACTTTCTTTCCTAAGGAAATATGATTCCGCGTGATTAATCGTCCAGCTCATAATTATTGCAATCAATGGACATCCGAAACATTTAAGCGCCAACATATACACTCATCTCAATCTACAATAACCTATTTAGTCACTATAATTCCAGTGGTAGGTCCTTGACGCTACATATGCACGATCTAATGAGGAAAATATGTGAAAATTGCTCAAATGCATGTACATAGGTATAACAGATTTATCGTGGTGATTTCACCACAGATTTTAGGTGGTGAAGACACATCCGGGAAATATGAGTCCGAGTCAAGAGAAAGCTAGGATTTAGTAAAAGAGTACTTGGGAAATGTGACGAAAAGACAAAAGAGCGATGTCACTTTTCACTAATTTGGCCCCACATTGAATATGCAGCCAGTGTATGGGATCCGTAAACATTAGGGTTGATCACAGAGCAAGACAGTGTGAAGCGTAGATCAGCTAGGTTTGCTAAATAGTGCTACGATAGATTTAGCAGTGTATCAAAAGTGATAGAAAAATTATGGTTGAGAATAATTGTCAGATCGTAGGTTGAAATACCGTTTACATATCCGGCAGAAATATACGACGGACATGTGAACCTACTAAAGATGTTGATATACATTAAATGATATATATCAAATTAGAAACTTTTGTTCTAATTTGCATTGGCAGTCGCTCACACAGTGGCGCAGTCTCTCCTCGCAAGTTTGCGCGGCGCAATATCTCTTGCGCGAGTATTCTCGTATCAACCTGCGTAGTGTCTTCGACCGTTTAAGGAGGTTGATCCGAAAAGTGAAAGTCATGTCATTTTTTTATATTTTCAGTACTTATAGAACTAAAGTTCCTCTATCTAATAAAGTAAAGATAAATACACCAACCAATACTCCTTTTAGCACAAATTGCATTTGAAATTACATACGATTAACGGCGAGAATGGCCATCACATGGGAATATAACGTTTAAAAATGCCATAGTGACATGTTTTTTTGCAAAAAAAACTGATATTTAATGCGTAATTTCACAAGAAATGAACTAACACGAAAAAAAGGCATCAACCCACCATATTTTTCGCTAAATCCACCAATTTATGCGCTTATAGCAGACTAAATGCGTTAGTTGACTTCAAGTGGCACTGTGGTTGCTCTAGCCAAAATGTATGGCGCATGAATAATATCATTACCAATGAGATATTAAAGAATATTTCAGAAAAATATTATAACATAACGTTTGATAGTAATATTCTGGTGTTACACATTAGTAAATTCATTGAGTACATGAATTTATTTCTGTAAAGTAAATGTTGAATTGACTCCATCGTTGAGCTGATTAAAATTATCATAAAAAATAAATTCTTCGACTTTCCGTCGTATTTCTTGTGATACTTATGACTCTCAATAGCTTAGGTAATTTTCTTTTTGAAGTAAGGATCACTTAGCAGGCATATACTCGTACTAAAATGAATAAGATTCCTTATACAACTTGACTCAAGCAGTCGCGAGCCAACCACCTTAAAACGGCCTTAACAGTTGGCCCTACTCATTTGGAGCCGGAATTCTAGAAGAAGGCCGGCCACTACCGCGCGTTCCCTCGCCGCTAACTCCGCCATTACTCACTCACGAGCGAGTCCATCAATCTCCTTGACGACGCCGTCAACAGCCGAGGCAGGTCGACATTTTTCTTTGGCGACACAGTTGGACCGTCCCCTTGTTTCCTGCAACCCTTCCTTCAAGATTAGAGATATAAATTGATTGTCAAATGAGACGCTTCTAGCGGACTGAATGCTATCTCTCTCTGTATATATCCTGTCCTGGAAAATACTGGCCGATGAAAAAAAAAATGTTCTCCTCTTTTCTGAGTACATAAGGGTCTACTGATATTATACGTTGAAAAACATTTTTATTACCATCATTTTTGATGAAATGTTTGTAGTCCACATATAAGTACATTTTTTATTTGAGAGTTAAAAAAATTGATGATCGCATGAACAATAATGAAGTACCGCTTTGTGCATTAATATTCCGTACAAGAACAGAAAAAAAATGCAATATGGGCACGTGATAAATGTATGAAATATAGTTCACTTTATTGGTGGCTGCCATATTGATTTCTGAAAAAGCTAAAAGGGAGATTATATAGCATAAAATTGTTGCTGTTAAGACTGAAAATTAAAATTCAGGTACGTTCCCAGATAGGTACATCAGCACAACATTCTACTTTAAAACGCTACCCTCTGAGGGACGTATGATCAGTTGTCCACGTATCTGGACAATGGGGCCGAAGACGATATGGTACCAGTAAGGTTTGGTGCCATATTTTTCCATATTGCTATAGCTATAAATGAAGAATAATACACCGCACCGACATTTCGTACCGCAATTCCGTGTCTCCAATTCTCAGAGCAACGACTTAGATCCGGAATCATTTAATGATAATAGCTTCAATACGTTTTTACCCATTTCATCCTCGCAAAAAAGATTCAATCATTGTTAACTTCACATACTATAGTACCTATATCGAGATAATTACACAGGTCTACAAAAACATTTTTTTAAAAAGTTGTTTGAAATTTGATAACTGACTTTTATGTACTTTTCAGCGCTGATTTCAAAAATGCAATCCACTTTTTTCTATCACGTCAGGTTTTCTCACAAAAAGGGAGTATTTTTGGGTATAATAACACAATTTAAGCAATTTTTCACATTTTTTCCAAAGTTATAAAATATTATTTTATTTATAAATCATGTTCTAAACTACATTTATAGTACACTTCCATTTCTCTTTAAGCTCATAAGTCCTTATAATAACGCTTTCGCTTTGTGTCGAAGCTTCTTTTATTGCTTTTCCGTCTGTGGACTCGTTGAGGATCATCTCTTTTTAACATCCAACAGTAGTCCGCTATCATGTTGACGTTCCATCTTCCTTGATATCTTCTTTCCATTTCTTTGATGTCTTGGTGGAATCTTTCACCCTGCTCTTCACTTACATCACCAAGGTTTGCAGGGAAGTAGTCAAGATGTGAGTGGAGGAAATGAACTTTAATGCTCATGTTACAGCCCAGCTTCTTAAAGTTGTCGAGCATGTCTGCGACGATTGTCTTGTAGTTTGGATCTTTTTTGTTTCCTAGGAGACCGGTAACAACTAATATAAAAGATGTCCATGCTGCCTTTTCTTTTGTTTCCATTTTGTCCACAAAGTTGGAATCTCTCATTAGTTTTGTAATGTCTGGTCCGACAAAGACTCCTTCCTTTAGCTCTGCCTCGGATAAACCAGGAAACTGTCCACAAAGATATCAGAAACACTCCCCTTCTTTTGGCAATGCCTTAACAAATTGTTTCATCAGCCCCAACTTAATGTGAAGTGGTGGAAGTAACACCTTTTTGGGATCCAAAAGGCTCTTCCTCTCAACATTTTTAACCCCTACCTGTAAGGTTTTTCTCAAGGGCCAAGCTTTTTTTTATGTAGTGTTGCTTTCTGTCTCTACTGTCCCATTAGCAGAGAAAGCAAGGGAACTTTGTATAGCCACTTTGTTCACCAAGCAGCATTGAAATCACTTTTAAATCACCACAGAGTGTCCATTTGTGGTCTGAATAGCAGAGTTTGTTTAAAACCAGTTCAAGGTATTCGTAACATTCTTTTAACAGAACCGAGTGCCCAACTGGCATAGAAGCATACTTATTGCCATTGCGTAGAAGTACTGCTTTAAGGCTTCTGTTTGAAGAATCAATAAAAAGTCTCCACTCATCAGGAGCATATTCTATTTTGAAACGTGCCATAAGTCTAGGAACATCACTGCAAAACACCAGGTCACCTTCTTGAGAGAAGAAAGATACAAACTCCTTTTCCCTCGATCGATACCAAGAAAAGGATGTACCCGGAGCCAACATATGTTTATCTTTCAATCTAGATCCTAAAAACTCTGCCGAGTCTTTAGGAAGGTCTAGGTCTCTAACTAAATCATTCAGTTCAGATTGTGAGAATGGAATGGGATCAGTTGTGCCAGGATCGTAGCAATCACTGTCTTCTTCACTATCACCTTGCTGAGCCAATGGCTCGTGATCATCTAAAATATCATCCAAAGAATCTGGAGGAGAGGGTATTGGTACTTCAGGTCCATGAGGAACAGGGCGAATGGCTGATTGAATGTTAGGGTAAGAAATATCCTTTTTGTTTTTCAAATTGAAACCTTGTACGTTGCAAAAACAAAAATAGCAGTCATCACTATGATTTTTGGGCTCCCTCCAAACCATTGGTATTCCAAAACGTAAGGACTGCTTTTTATGTTGAAACCATTGCCTCAGTTCTTCAACACACACTGAACAAACTTTGTGTGGGGCCCAAGGCTTATCTTGATCGCCTAACTTTATACCAAAATAGGCAAAAATATACCTTTTCAACAAAATCGGAAATGTTTCTTTGTTGCTTTTTAACGGTATAGTTACCACAAATGTAGCAGAAGCAATCTGGTGAGTTTATACATCCTCTGGTAGGCATTGTCCATAAAACAACTTCACAACACAAGAAAACAGTCACTACTTTAAAGCACTAGTAACAACAACACGAGAGCAGCACATAGTGAAGAGGGCCTGTGAACTGAAGGACAATAGCAGAAGCTCGCTGCTTGGTGATGGAGGGGGAAGAGGCAGCGCGACAGACAGGCACTGACATGAAAGATGCTCAGTGAGTCAGTAAGTGGATGGAGGAGGGGGGAGGGCAAGGACAAGCACTGACATGAAAATACTGCTGGTTTCTCCTAATTACTCTTTATTTTACGTATAACTCATCTAGTATAAAAACGACTATGTAACTGAAAATGCCTCATAGTTTTTTGTAATACTTTTAAAAAGTACTTTAGGCTAAACAACAGTTTATGTAGATCCTCAAAACCAAAATTCAAACTCACTAGAGTACTGAAATATGTATAAAAATATCTAAAACTAGACAAGCAGTTTGTGAAATAACTGTACGTGATGGAATTTTTTCACTATTTTTTCTGAAATCAGCGTTGAAAACACTATAAAAATCACTTATTAAATTTGAAACAATTTTTATGTCGCAGACCTGTGTTATTAAATGATAACAAGATAAACTTAGATATACATATTTAACTAATAATATGGTAGGTACGTAGCGGAGCTTTATATGTTTCGACAATACTATAGTATGTAGCATAGCTTTGATAGAGACGAAAGTGCCTATTTTCATTTGTTAAGCTAAAATACAAAGTTCAATTTCTCAATAAATATATGAAATACCCGGAAATTCAATGTAGAAAGGAAATACAATGAGCATGGACGAATTGAGGAAATCCTAAAGGGGCATAGAGATCTAGTATCTCGTATTTTCTTCTACAAAGGCCAAGGTATCAGAGTTGTTAAAAGATATATTGTTTATAATTAAATTTGTACTCTAAGAGGTATTGAAAATTTGGTTGGTATTGGATTTCAGGATGTCAGGTAGGTCAATGTGGGTGATAGAAGATTGAAGTTTAGCAGTAAGGTGCAAAGAAATGACACCGTAATCTCGTGATGAACCGTAAGGAAGGAGAATATTCCCTTCATCAACATCGGTCAGCAAACCTAGGATTGGTCTGACGCAGCCCTCCACTCGATTCTTCTATCGGCCAACCTCGTCATATTAACGTAGCTCCTCTCTTTCACATCACTCATGACCTGTTCTATATAACTCATTGGAGGCCTGCCTTTTCCCTTCTTCCCGTTCACTCTTCCCTCGACGATTGTCTTCATCAGGTCGTCGTGTCTTAGGATATGGCCGATTAAGTTGTGCCGTCTTCTCTCTGGAGTTTTCTGCAGACTTCTCTTTTCTCCTGCTCTTCTTAAGACTTCTCCGTTTGTCACTCGATGGATCCATATTATCTTCATTCTTCGGTAGCACCACATTTCAAATGCTTCCAGCGTGGACTTTTCTGCTGCTGTCATTGTCCATGCTTCGCTGCCATACTGTAGAATCCTCCAGATGTCTGTTCCAAATTAAATGTTTCCTCACTTCCACGCTTGTATTTGCAGCTGCAAGCAGAATCTTCTTCTGGTAAAATGGCCTTTTCTCCTGGGCAATTTTACTCGCAAATTCTCCTTTAATTCGTCCATAGCTGGTTACTCGGCTTTCTAGGTAACAGACCTCTTCCTCCTCCTCAATTTTCTGTTTTCGTATTTCAACATTGGTCCTGCCTTCTTTTCTCCTGCTGTATACCAATACCTTGATTTTCTTTTTATTGACCTTCATGGAATATTCCCTGCCATAATAATGTCATGCCCTACTAGAGGAGGAGGAAGAGGACCCTCCTTGTAATCCACGGTGGTGGAAACGAATCTCTCCCTTTATCCTGGGCATGACAGGGTGTCCGTGGGCGTGAGGTCACGGCGAGGATAAACGAGACCTCTGGCGCCTTCATCTTCCTTCTAGAGGCGACTACTCATTCGTCCCAAAGTAATCCTCCTCCGCTCAGAGGTTGGGGGGGAGGAGGGGGGCGGACGAAGATCACCAACTAATGGCTTCGACCTGATTGAAAAATATCACTTGAGAGTATTAGAAACTTGAACTGAATACTTCCCTCCACAGATAGGGACAAAAAACCACCATCAAAGGAAAAAATATTCGATTTTAGATACAGAGAAGATGAGATTTCAGAAGAGGTATTACTCAAGCCTTCATATCCAGGGACATAAAGACTCCTTTGCAAAAAGCCAACCTCCAGGTTTCTGAGCAAACTTCGGATATCATTTTCGGAGACAGCACGATAAAAGAAGGATGCGTGGGTTCCTACAATGACTGAGGGAGTCAGTGATATTTTTCCATCTAAGACTTGACGACATCCAAGACCATAATACCATGCCGCGTACCATAAGAGAGCACAATATGCAGAATAGCAAAGGATTAGGTAGGTAAAAATATTGTTAGGTAGTCTGTAGAGCATGATGCATGTTTTAGCATTTCTAACGCTGGCATTATAGGGAAATACCTACAATGTATTTGGGAAATGCTTGTTTTAACCAGTAATCAATTCATTAATGTATAGTTACAAACCACCTACTTGCACCTGACCCTTATATCTAACATATGTGTATGAACTAGTAGCACTGAATCTCATAGCTGCATGTCAATAGTTCATGTTTGATGATCTTCACCCCCTGCCACACACCCTCGCGATTGCTCGCAGGATATTACGTAGACGTAGACCTAGACCGTGCTTAAATATTTTCTAAAGATAAGTCATTTTAAAAGCTAATTTTTTCATGCGTTACTACCATCATCATACCGTCACCTTGTATTACGGCAGCATGAGAGAAAAATGAAAGATAATAACTCGGAGAAACTACCAGGTAAATGAACAATCAATATACACGTTGGTGCGAAGGTTTCCACGGCGTTGTTCAGATGTTCTCTGCATCTCGGGTTCTGCGTCCGCGTTTGTTGACTGGGGGTGACAACAGTTTCGCTAGCCGTCCTGCTAGCGTCTTCAGGTCGAAGGTGAGGAAATCTGCTTTTTCGCCGTCTTATATAGGGCTGGTAGAGTCCGTGCTGCGCTGTGATTGGCCGGGATGGATGATTCCTTTCCACGCAGTGTTTGGGGGATAGCCCTGATAAAGTTGCAACCGGTACGGTATCAATAAAAAATTTGAATATTTTTTAACTCGTCTCACTCTCACGGCGATTTCATTCCTCAGGGTACAGCCAGTGGCAGTAACGTTCTAAAAAACGTCACCCCAAGGGTAGAGGTAGCCTAGGGGTAGCGAATTGGATTGATAACCCAAGGGTTATCAGTTCGATTCCCGGTAAACGCCAAATATTTTTGACAGTATATGGGATCCCTACGTAATTGGCCTAAATAATGAACTTAAACGTGTGAAACGAAGAACGGCAAGATTTGTAAAGGGAGAGTACGATATACTTATTAGCGTAACTAGTCTATTAAATGAACTAAAATGGGAATCATTGTCAGATCGTAGATTGAAATTTAGACTTCATCTCTTAAATAAATTCCAAGACCATATTTTCAGTGATGATGTTAAAAATATTTTGCGGACCTCAACTTACTATGGTAGACTGGACCATAGTCACAAAATTTGAGAAATTGATTGCCAAACTGGCAGATTCAAAATGTCCTTTTGTCCTAGTGCAATTAGAGATATGAATAACGGTAAATATATCCAATACGAGTGTAGCAATGGCTAACATAGATAGCTGCATGTTGGTATCAGGACGTAATGCTAACCCAACTAACAGCAAGTTATTGCATGTTTACTTTGCTATTTTTATCTTTTTTTAAATAGTGTAGTTTTGAACAGTGCCTTCCTTTTTGCTAATGCTAATCCATTTTCATGCATGATATTTAGTGCATGTTTGGTGAGAATTCACCCCCTGCCACACACCTTTATGGTGGCGTTCGGGGTATTATGTAGATGTAGATAGATAAAAGTAGATGAATATTAGGGTATAACGTGACCTAGATTGGCATACATAGACATCTACATCTACATCTATACGATACCTTGCAAGCCACCACGAGGGTGTGTGGCAGGGGGTGAAGATCACCAAGCATGCACCACTACTATGATAGAGCTAGAGTCAGAGATACGCACATTACTTTCTGGGAAGAATGATAGAGGAATAATAGTAGGCGGAGATTTCAATCTCCCCTCGATAGACTGGAATACGTGTAGTTTCATTGCAGGAGGTAAGGATAAGGAACATTGCGAATCACTGTTGAACACCTTTACGACACATTCTCTACAACAGCTAGTAACAGAGCCGACCAGGGGAAACAACATTCTAGACTTATTAGCAACAAATATACCCGAGAGAGTTCTAAATACAGTTACAGACACAGGAATTAGTGACCATAAAATAGTGCATGCGAAATTTATTGTAGGCGTTGAAAGACATTATAAACCAAGGAGGAGGGTGTACTTATTTGGCAAGGCAAATTACGACGGTATGAAAGAGGAATTAAGGGAAGCGTTTAATGTATTCAGCGAACAAAGCAAAGGATTAAATACAGAGGATTCGTGGAGAGAATTTCTTGAGGTCACCCGTAACGCAGTTCATAAATACATACCAAGTAAATATATTAGTGATAATACAGAGCCAAGGTGGTATAACGCGGAGGTTAGGAAATCACTAAAGCGACAAAGGGTATGCCACGCTAAGATGAAAAATGCCAGACGGGGTCTATCGGTAGAGGAAAAAAATGAGCTAGTTCAAAACTATAAAAAATCGAGAGCATTAGCAAGGAAATCATGTCGGCAAGCGTTATCACATTTCAAGAGCAAGATGTTAGGAGAATATTTAGATAGCAATCCTAAAGCGTTTTGGTCATATGTGAGAGAGCTTCAGGGAAATAAGTCCACAGTGCACACACTTAAAAATGATAAAGGAATCAGAGTCACCAGCAGTGTAGAAAAAGCCAACACTTTAAACACCTTCTTCCAAAGTGTATTCAACTCATCGTCACAAAACGCAGTGGAACCACCGCCGAACACTTTCAGTGAGAAAATGCCCGAAATAAACATTTCATGTCGCGGAATAGAGCAGCAGTTAAAAAGCATAAGTAAAAACAAAGCACCAGGTCCCGATCAAATTCCTTCCAGAGTTTATAAAACATTAGCTTCTGAAATAGCCCCCTATCTAGAAATAATATTCAATAAAACACTAAAGAACCACACAGTACCCAAGGATTGGAAAGTAGCTAACATTACACCTATATTTAAAAGCGGTGATAGGGAAGAACCTAGTAACTACAGACCCATTTCACTCACGTCAATCTCTTGTAAGATATTTGAGCACATAGTAGTCAGTTCGATCATGGGGCATTTGGATAGTCAGGGATTACTCATAAACAGCCAGCATGGGTTCCGGAAAGGTAGATCTTGCGAGACACAATTAGCTTTATTCGTACACGATATTTTAGTCCACGGCGAAAGCAGTACTGAAGTTGATGCGATATTTTTAGATTTTAAAAAGGCTTTCGATAAAGTTCCTCATGACAAATTAATCTTGAAGTTAGAGAGTTTTGGTATAAATAAAGACGTTGTATGTTGGGTAAAAGAATTCTTAAGTGGGCGAGAGCAGAGGGTTGTCATAGATGGTATCATGTCGGACACAATCGAAGTCACATCGGGAGTTCCCCAGGGTAGCGTAGTAGGTCCGCTTCTATTTCTTTTATACATAAACGATTTGGGTACCGTAGTTAGTAGTAACCTTAGACTTTTTGCAGACGATGCGGTGGTGTACAGGGGTATATCAAACGAAGAGGACATGAAATCACTTAGCAAGGATTTAGATGCAATTCAAGAGTGGTGCGACAAATGGCAGTTAGAACTCAACCTTAAAAAGTGTGTAGCTATCAATTTTTGGAGGAGGAATAATTCGATAGAGCGATCCTATAGAATTAATAACACGAAGATCGAAAACGTTGAAACCGTAAGATATTTAGGTGTAACAATCACTAAAGATTTATCGTGGGGAAGACACATAAGGGAAATATGCGGCCGAGCGAAGAGAAAGCTAGGATTTATAAAAAGAGTACTTGGGAAATGTGATGAGAAGACAAAAGAGCGATGCTACTTTTCACTAGTTAGGCCCCACCTTGAGTATGCAGCCAGTGTATGGGATCCTAATGAATTAGGTTTGATGAGAGAACTAGACAGTGTGCAGCGTAGAGCAGCTAGGTTCGTCAAAAGGTGTTACGATAGGTTGAGTAGTGTATCAGAATTAATACAAGAATTAGGGTGGGAATCATTATCAGAGCGTAGATTAAAGTTCAGATTTAATCTATTGCAGAAATTTCAATCGGATAGCTTTACTGAAGATGTTAGCCACATATTGAAAACACCAGCGTATTATGCTAGATTCGACCAGATAAATAAGATTAGAGAGATAGATTGTCGTACAGATAGATTCAAAATGGCATTTTTCCCCCGTACTATAAGAGAACAGAATAGGCAGCATAGGAAAGGGATAGGTAGGGGAAATATTTTAGAGTATTCTGTAGTGCATGATGCATGTATTAACCCCTCAAATACTATAGATACTAACAATCTAGTTGCATGAGACCCTTTAGTTGCTTGCTTGCATGCTAGTAGTGAATGCTTGGTGACCTTCACCCCCTGCCACACACCCTCGCGGTGGCTTGCAGGGTATCGTGTAGATGTAGATGTAGATGTAGACTACCATGCAAACAAGCAACTATAGGGTCTCATGCAACTAGATTGTTAGTATCTATAGTATTTAATGAGTTAATACATGCATCATGCACTACAGACTACTCTAAAAAATATTTCCCTTACCTATCCCTTTGCTATGCTGTCTATTCTGCTCTCTTAAAGTAAGGAGGAAAAATGCCATTTTGAATCTATCGGTACGAAAATCTATCTCTCTATTCATCTGGACGAATCTAGCATAATACGCTGGTTTTTTTAATATGTGCCTAATATCTTCAGTAAGGTATCCAATTGAAATTTCTCTAATAGATTTAATCTTTACTTTAACCTACGCTCTGATAATGATTCCCACCACGATTCTTGTATTAATTCTGATACACTTCCCAACCTATCGTAACTCCTTTTGACGAACCTTGCTGCTCAACGCTGCACACTGTAATAGGTATATGTATGTACAATTGTTGGCTGTGGGGGGTTGGTCATTTCTTGGGAGTGGAGTGGGTGAGGGTTAGGGGAGGGGCATAACAACGTCATAGTCATCATGCATCAATTCCGTCGAGTTACGCCGGAAACCATTAATCATACCCAAGGGGGTAGCTCCTTATTAAAAACTCTTTCTCGGTAATCTTCTAGGAGATATGCAGACGATTTTCCTTAGAGCCGGAGGCTATAAAGTTCTAGAAACTCGTATTCGTATGCAAATGAGTAGGCACCTTTGTCAGCTGCGAAGCGATTCGCAACACACGATTCCGCAGTCGATACAGGCGCGGAAGAAAATACGCCTAGAGACAGGCACGACCGAGAATTTTTCCGTCATCATTCTTCTAGCGACCGTATGGGAATCATGGTCTCTATGGTCTATCAGGCTTTAAGACGCCCAGCCGTCATTCAGCGAGAATACTGATTTTCCGGAATTACGTAAATATGGGATGGCGTCCTTTGGAAATTCCTCCATTACCTAACAGCTAAAGGAAAACTCATGCACCCGCCATCACCATATCGACCCTTTCGAAAAGAGGAATTAACGCTGCGTCTACATCTACATCGACGTAAGACCCTGAGAGCCACCACGTGGGTGTGCGGTAGGGGGGGGGGATCACCAAGCCCCCGTTTCTAGCCGTTTCTCGAACAAAACGATGACTGAAAAAATACTTAAACAACACATTCCGACAATTTCCTTTGGTTGACTCCCTTACGGCGTTCTTCTTAAAAAAACAGCGATTACATAGACGTAGGTGAAATTCTTGGGCACTAAACAGGCAATGTATAATTTATGGACGATTTGCTCGTTACAATCCATATTACGTAAATAAAAATTCGAAATACAATCGTTTATTGCATTAAAAAATGAGATAAATACATACGTTATCTCCAAATATTTATTTAACAACTTACCTCCACACATGAACAGATAAACAACCCCCATAGTGATACCGTGCCTTGACGTCATGCGATGACGTCGTGTTTTTAAGCTGCCGAAAAGGTACAGTTTTCAAGGAGTAATATCTTTGTAACACAACTTAATTCTTCAGCAAAATTATCGCCAAGCACATTTCAGCTAATAAACTTCACATTGAAAGAGTAATAAACAATAGTGCATGTTCCCCATTATTAACATGCAACTATTAATAGGCGACTACTTGGAAACATGCTTGAAAATAGGGCCATATACAGCTAGATGGTTAGTATCTACATAGCACTAAAGGGATTATTGGTTTTTAATACATGAATCATGCACTACAGAATCCTCTATCAATATTTGACCTACCTACTCCTCTGCTATGCTGCCTATTGTGTTCTCTTATGGTCCGGGGAAGAAATTACATTTTAAATCTATCGTTACGACAATCTATCTCTCTAATATTGTTAATCTGATCCAACCTACAAACCTACTTGCAGCGTAATACGCAGGGGTTCTTAATATATTATATCTAACGGCTGCGTTTACGTAATACCCTGCGAGCCACCGCGAGAGTGTGTGGCATGGGGTAAAGATGCATTGCTGAACATGCACTATTTACATGCAATTATGTGATGTAGTGCTAAAATTTTCCTAAAGATATTCGAGGGTATTTCCCTATCATGCATGTGTATGCATTATCGCGCATTTTTTTCAAATTTTATTCTGGCGGCCAACTGCCAGCTGCCAACCAATCATCAATAGCATCTAAAGCATTTGCTAAAGTCTGACTGTCATCTTCACCTGCAATACGATAGGACTTGGATTTCAAATATTCAGATACCTACGCGGAAACCTCTCACCATTATTTTCAGCTTAAACTGCCGTTTAGTCACAATCAGATGGAATTTGAATTTTCCTCCACTTTCCGGTCTTGCAATAACACCCTACATATCTTAGAGTTATATTTTGAAAACTGCACATGAAAATTAATTGAAGCGATTTTTCAAATGAATAGAATTATTTTATAGTTTTAACTAATTCTCAATGTAATGAATAAAATATTTAAATGAGATTAGTAATGTTAATCTACAGTATGTAGAAAAATTTATTCTATAATTTAAAGGTTTGATTCAATCAAGTTTATATTAATGTAATTGTTTGCATTTTCTCGAAACCTTAAATAATAATAGAAACCAGGTAAAAATGACACCGCAGTATTTTAGTCCTGTTGAGAGAGCGCTGGGGCCGCGGACACAGATTACCCGAATATATCTACGGAATTTATGCGTTTTAGCATTAAACGTTACAGCCATTATTTCCTATCATTAACGATAGTTAAATTAAAATAACATATTTTGGGAAATTTCGATAATTTTCGGGAAATGCGATTTGCAGTTCTTGATTCCCGAAGTATCTAAAATGTCGGAAATTTGGAGACACTAATCTTTGGCATTCAGCGTCTCATCTACATCTACATAATACCCTGCAAGCCACCACAAGGGTGTGTGGCAGGGGGTGATTGCTCACCAAACATGCACTACATATCATGCATAAAAAAGGAATAGTATTAATATAGTAGTCAGAACTACACTATTTAAAAAAGATAGAAATTGCAAAGCAAACATGCAAAAACATTCTGTTAGTAGGGTTAGCTTTAAGTACTCATACCAACATGCAGCTACCAATGCTATTCATTGCTACTCTCCGATAGGACATATTTACCGTTATTCGTATCTCTTATTGTGCGAGGGAAAAAGGACATTTTGAATCGGTCAGTTCGGCAATCAATTTCTCTAACTTTATAATTATGATCCAGTCTGCCATAGTAAGTTGGGGTTCGTAAAATATTTTTAACATCATCACTGAAAATATTGCCTTGGAATTTGTGGAAGAGATTAAGTCTAAATTTCAACCTGCGATCCGACAATGATTCCCATTTCAATTCATTTAATAAAAAATTTACTTTGGGGGGAATTGAACTCGAACCCATTGACATCCATCGTAAGGAATTGGGGGGTACACCGTATCCCCTCGGCCACGGGGGCAACTCATATGTCTCATGCTTCTGCTTCATCTTATCTGTCAGTGCCATAAGTTTGAGGTCATTGTTACCGGTTTGCCAGAAGTGAATTTACGTACATGAATCCCAAATTTAGTTCCGGCGTGATCACCGCGACGCCGAGGAGTCATACTGCTGAAGTCTAATCAAAATATATTATCCGTTATGGTACATATTTCGTAACCAACAGCTCTAGTGGTTAAACATTTATACCGCTGCAAAAAAGCATTTATACCATTTTTTATGCTTTGCTTTCAATGATGTTGATGGTTTCTGAGGCAAATTTTTCTGTTCTGTTCTTAGGCAAAAGTTCTGAAGCGATTCTTCATAATGAAATATGATACTTACTTTGTTTTTAAAACCAGAAAGTAGAGCCAATATCAAGTACCTAATGATGACGTTATATTATCGAAACCTGGTGTGGAATCACGGATGCATCTTTCGCGTTATCGCAATCTGTATCGATAACGCTTACCCCTAAGTAGCGCAGGGTTAACAATAACCGTCTATAAAATTCTCTCCACTGATTGAGATAAGCCATTTGGAGTGCTGCGTGAAAAATGAAGAATGGAGATCACGTTCTCTCCGACATAAGTTAAATAAAAACAAAACAATAACGCTAGCGCACGCCTTATGAAGATCCATGATCGAGGCCCTGGAGACTGCATTAACATATTCGGTGTGGGAAAAAAAACAAGTATTCTACCCCATAATGCGTTGCTCTGGTCAAAACCTGGCATTCTCTGTACATACAGAAAACGACTTTCCTGTTTGTTCTTAGTCCATTTCTCAAGGACCCAAACACATATACACATGTTTGGAGAGATCGCCGCGGATATCCCCGGAACGTCAACAGGCCGTTGCTATGTTTGACAAACTGGGTTTGGCGAAGAGACAAAAGACTAGCGTTCTCTGGTTTAGCCCGACGGGCGCAGTCGAATTCCTACGCTCGCTCACCGAAGCAAAGTCATTCGACGGGAGAAAAAACGAACTTTACCTACAAGGCATTATGAAACATACGACTTCGGGACGTTCCTTTGATCCTTTCTTAGGACTCGATGCCTTATACAGGGGTTGTGCTTGAAACCGTCGAGATTACCTCGAATTGGTAACCAAGGCACTACTCCACTAGGCACTCAAGTCAATGCGCCACTGCCAGGGGGGTTGTGTTTGAAACAGTCGAGATTATTTCGAGTAGGTAACCAAGGAGTCACGTGGTGTACACAAGAATGGCTCGCAAATTTGATGTTTTAAAACCTCTGATTACAGCCTCTTTCATTGTTAACAATTGTGTTTTATCTCATTTGTGGGATCTATAGCCGAGAGAGACGAGAAAAACTCAAGTGAAAACAATTTTTGAAAATGTAACGAGCGATTCAGGATAATAAAATTTGCAAACTATTCGTGTTTGTACCACGTGACTCCTTGGTTACCTATTCGAGATAATTCGGAAGTTTTCAAACACAACCCCCCAGGACTTGAACCAGGACCCTCGGAGTGGGAAGCCAGTACTCTTGCCACCACACCAACCCCATCCATCGGGAAATTATCGAATCTTAATGACTAATGTGCGTAAAAATGGGATTAAAAGGAGTGGGTGAAGGGTGGAGAGTAGGGCTGTGTGATACCACGATTTATCGTCGACGATACTCGATATGCACTTGGTATCGGGAGTCGATATTTCGATATCCGAAATCCCGATATGTCGATATCCGAAATCCCGATATGTCGATATCCCGATATGTCGATATCCCGATATGTCGATATCCCGATTTGACGATATCCCGTTATGACGAAATCCCGATATGATGATATCCCGATATGACGATATCCTGATCCCGGAGTTTTTTTCTGTCACCCTTAATAATGTCCCTATTTAGCGCAATTTCTCGGTAATGGTTGATCAAATTGAAGTGCTATAAACGGTCTCTTACTTATAAAATTTTGCACTCCTCAATCGTTAATTATATATATTTTAAATTGTCTTATTTGTCATTGTTTTTAACTATAACTTTTTATCGTAACATTTTGATGTAGGGAATGGAATGGCCATGGTGCGAGTTCATCACTGAAAACTCGTATTCAACTAGAAAAAGAAAAAATTTGTTTGTAAAATTATTGTTTTTAAACCATAATTCGGAATTTTAAAAATTTTCACCGTTCTTCGACCAAGGAAAAATGGTTATATTTCAGCTCATATGGGCCGTATCAAAAAATTGAAAAGAACCTCTATTATCTAAAATTATATGCTCTTTCGCCTTAATTTATTATATTATAAATCGATATCCGATATGTCCATATCACGATATTTCCTATTTATATCACGAAACCGATATATCGGTGAATTCGCGATATCAGAATATCTTCGTGCGATATTCAAAACAGCATATCGCACAGCCCTAGTGGAGAGAAACCCAGGGTCGGCTTAACCCTGTTCTTCACGAAATGCGCCAAAGAGTCCACACGGGTTTAGCGTCCCATCCGACGGACGAGTTGCTGAACTTGGAATGCTCACCATCCAATTTAAGAGTAATACATTTGCTTTATTGCGAACCCCGAATTAAGTTCGAGGAGCTAATTTTCTTACCACTGACACTTTACTCCGCCTTTACATATATGGATGGACACAAAATGTGATATGGACACTCAAAACCTCGCCCCGTAATGTATTTTGCCATTTCTTGCTGTCCTTGGAAAATCGACATTTGGGGTTGTGTTTGAAGCCGTCGGGATTATCTCGAATGGGTAACCAAGGAGTCACGTGCTACAAACACAAATGGTTCACAAAGTTGTTGCGTTAAAAGCACTGATTACAACCTCTTCATTGTTTACACTCGTGTTTTACTCATCCGAGGGTTCTATAGTTGATACAGATGAGAAAAACTTAACAGAATGCAACTAATGATATTTTAAGGAGGAATCACACTCACTACATTTACAAAGCATTCGTGTTTTTACCACGTTACTCCTTGGTTACCTATCAAGCCCGCTTTACATGATACATTTTATCGCACAAACGAATGTACGAAAATGAACGAAATTGTATGTTTGTCTGAGAGGAATTAGAACTGGTTCTATTTTCCGTTCAGTCATTCAGACATTCGCACAAGCGTTCACGAAGTTTGCCGCTTTACACGGTACAATTTCCTCATGCAAGCGTTGGTACAAGAAATTGTACAAAAAAATGTGCCGTGTAAAATGGCCTTTGGAGATAATCCCGAAGGTATCAAACACAGCGGATCACTTCAGCCAATGTCTTATGGTGGCACATAACGAGATCGATCAAAACACCAAGAGATCGCTGCGCAGTGCACTTCGACGTAATTGTCATCCAACTTATTGCTTAATATGTTCCTTGATGCAATGCTGTACTACAAGTGAAAGAAATATTTCCAAATGAATTTCACATCGTGCGTCAAAGTAATGCAAAAGAGAAGAAGTAAAAATCTCAAATTCGAATCAAAGTTTCTTCATATAAGTCCGCTAATATGGTCCCTGACAGTATATAGCTAAATATTTGCGAGTTCTAAGGGTGTATTAGCACATATATTAGCATAGTGAAAAGGAGATTCGTACTCTGGATGGTGCACCGAGAATGGGGTCGTTTACTCGGAACCGAAATCGTAAGTTTGTTTACGAAATCGTTAGATGGAAACGAAAAACGAATTTTAGTGAAAATATTGATCTTCTAACCACAACCATTCACTCATAAATCAAAAATTTAAATAAACAAAAGGTGACGCCCATCGAAGAAGCTGCTTTGATGTAATTGACGTCATTTTCCTCCCGTCCTTGACTGCTTTTAGGGGAAGGGAAGGGAGTGTAGGGGGTTTCTCGAAAGGTCCGCACGCGCAGATTCTGTCGCAACCGCTTCTATTGGCAGAGTCAGTTGTGCCCCTCCATTGCGATAAGGCGAAGTAACTTCGGGGGCTCAGTTGTGATTGGACGAAGTCGATGACGTCAGAGGTTGCACCACGCCCACTTTTCCTAAAGGGTTAAAAGCATCAGTTTTTCGCCGCTTATAACTCGAGAAATAATTGACAGATCGAAAAACGGAAAAATACAGGTCTTCTTATTTTACAGACTATCAGATTCGGCAATAAAAAAATATGATAAACGATCCCATTCAATGATATTTACAGAGCTATAATATAAACCGCAATCATACCCCTAGCTCTCTCACGTGTACGTAAAATTAACACCAAACAATTCTTATTTTCATCTACATCTACGTAAAACAATGCGAGATACCATGTATCTCGTGTGGAAGGGGGTGAAGATAACCAAACATGCACTACCTACATGCAGCTATGTGATACAGTGCTAAACTTCATGGACACATGTTAGACATACGGGTCAAGTGCAACCAGGTGGTTAGTAACTGTACTTTATTGAATTGATAACTGGTTAAAAAAATATTTTCCCAAATAAATTTATCGGTATTTGCCAAGCATTCTTGTGTTAGTGATCCTTAAACATTCACTATGCACTACAATATACTCTAAAAATATTTTACCCACCTTTCCCTTTTGGGATTCTGTCTTTTGTTTTCTCTTATGGTACGCGGGAAAAATGACACTTTAAATGTATCGGTACGTCAATCTATCTCTCTCATCTTGTTAACCTGATAAAACCTAGTATAATACGCAGGGGTTCTAACGTCATCTGTAAACAAATCAACTTCTAACTTACTTAAAAGGTTTAACCTAAATATTAACCTGCGTTCTGATAGTAATTCCCGTCCTAGTTCTTCTACTAAACTCGTAACACTTATACAATTATCATAACAAATCTAGCGCATCTCCTTTGCTCTAATTCTTTTATCATACCTTCCTCGTACCGATCCAATGTACAAGCTACATATTCTAAATGAAGCCTGACAAGAGTAAAATAGCTTATTTCTAGTACTCTCTCATCGCATTTGCCTAGAACTCTTTTTACGAATCCTAATCTACGGTTTGCTACACTAGCTATTTCCCTGATGTGTTTCCTCCATTATATGTCTTCAGTGATAGTACGCCTATATTTGGTAGATTCTACGTTAAATATTTTCTTTCTTTGATGTAATAGGCACAGCGAAGTATTTATGTAGTGAATTTAGAACTGTGAGAACCTTCTTCTCTTAAAATTAACTATAATAAACACTCGTAAATATCAATTAAAAGGGAAGTGAAAGTCCTCCTCTGGTGGACTCGAAACTGCTACCTCCAATTCGACAGGCATGAGGTTTACCCCGCCACTACCGTGGTGTGATACATGGCAGTTAGAATTAAACTTTAACAAATGTCTTGTAATGAATTTTTGGAAAAAGAATAGCTCTCCTCCTACCACTTACAAAATAAGTAATAATGAATTAACAAACATGCAATCCATTAAATATCTTGGAATAAGACTGACACATGATCATTCCTGGGGTAAGCACATACGTGAAATAATGTGTCAAGCGAGTCATAAATTGGGTTTCAAAAAAGAATACTGGGTAAATGTGACGATCATGTACGAGAAATCAGCTACTTTTCCCTTGCAAGATCTCATTTGGAAAATGCTGCCAGTGTATGGGATCCCTATGAAATCGGTCTAAATAATGAACTTGAACGTGTGCAGCGAAGATCGGCAAGATTTGTAAAGGGATGGTACGATATACTTATTAGCGTAACCAGTCTATAAAATGAATTAAATTGGGAATCATTGGCAGATTGCAGATTGAAATTTAGACTTAATCACTTAAGTGAATTCCAAGACAATATTTTCAGTGATGATGTTAAAAATATTTTGCGAACCCCAACTTACTATGGTAGACTGGACCATAATCACAAAATTAGAGAAATTGATTGCCGAACCGACAGATTCAAAATTTCCTTTTTCCCTCGTTCTATTAGGGATGTGAATAACGGTAAATATATCCAATACGAGTGTAGCAATGGATAACATTGCTAGCTGCATGTCGGTATAAGGACTTGAAGCTAACCCAACTAACACCACGTTTTTGCAGGTATGCTTTGCTATTTTTATCTTTTTTTAAATAGTGAATTTTACACTAATATATTAATATTAATCCTATTTTATGCATGATATATAGTGCATGTTTGGTGAGAATTCACCCCCTGCCACACACCTTTGTTGTGGCTTGTAGGGTGTTATGTAAATGTAGATGTACCGAGGCCATGTGCAGATAAGAAAGATGTCGGTAAAGACTAACTTTACTACCGATCATTATTCTCAACAGCAAGACGAAAAATGCGTTGCCTTGTTCCCTCTTCTCGAAAAGAAACAGGCTTACACAAAATAAAGGGTTAGGTGCCCCCTTGTCAACCATCAATTTGGGACCATTTCCCTGCAAAGGAAAACGACTTCGTAACGCGAAAGAGACACGACTCATGGCCTTGCAGGGAGAAGAAAACTGCTGGCACTCTGAGCTCGCTTAGTGATGATCTTCCTCCCACTGAACTTCAATGGCCACCCTCAAAATGTCCCAAATAAATAAAAGTTCATAAACCACTGTGGTATATATTTCGTCAGAATAATAATCAGCCCAAATATACGACTCCTACGCTGTAGACAAAAACAGAGTTGTATCGCGTTTTCACTGGTTAGGCCCCACCTTGAATATGCAGCCACTGTATGGGATCCGAATGAATTAGGTTTGATTAGAGAGCTAGACAGTGTGCAGCGAAGTGCAGCTAGATTTGTTTTAAATGGTGTTACGATAGGTTTAGTAGTGTATTAGAATTAATAGATGAATTAGGTTGGGAATCATTATCCGACCTTAGGTTAAGTTATACAGATTAAATCTCGTGCAGAAATTTAAAACTGTTAGATTTACCAAAGATGTTAGATATATAGTGTTAGATATGTTAACAGGTTGACTGCCATCTGTTTTTTTTCCCTGCGCACTATGATAGATTCGACCAGATAAATTAGATTAGAGAGATAGATTATCGTCCCATTAGGGTAAAAATGTAATTTTTACTCTCGTAAGTACCACAATAAGAAAAAACAATAGTCAGCGCAGCAAAGGGATAGGTAGGTGAAATATTGTTAGAGGAGTCTATAGAGCATAATTATTGTATTAACATCACTAAACCATGCATGGTAGGTAAATACAGATAAAAAGGAAATCGGAAGATTCTGCTATCACTTGGTGAAAATTCATGTTGAATAAGAAGATGCAACCTAAGTAAATTTTCACAGACTTGAAGATGACGCCTTAGCGTCGAAATGCGTTGTACCAACAAATAAAAGTCTGTGAAAATTTATATAGGCTGCATCTTCTTATTCAAAAGATAAAAATATTTAGATCAATCACATCATAACCAATAATTCTATATAACTATTCATATAGTACCATCTAGCTGCACGTAACCCTATCATCTAACATGTTTCCATGTAATAGCCTAGTTGTATGTCATTGATTCATGTTTGGTGATTTCCACCCCTGGCACATTCCCTCGTGGTGACTTGCAGGTTATTGCATGGGCATAGATGAGAAGAGCATGCAGACACTCAGCACGAAAGGCGAATTTTACAGCGATGATAGGAGTGGAAATATGCCGTAGACTACGACATGTGTTGACAGAAGAGAAAATGTATTTACGTTAGGTTCAATATATCCATTAAATGCTAACCATCAGAATTAACGGCACTAATTTATAGTGCCAAGTATAGATAATATAAGTGTATAGGTATATAGCTACTACTATATACAAGTATATATGTAGTAGGCTCCGAGTGCCAACATTTCTTCATTTGAAATAAACTGCCAGTATATGGGATCCTAACGAACTAGACTTAAATAATTAACTGGTACGTGTGCAGCGAAGATCGGCGAAATTTGTAAAGGGACGTTACGATAACTATATTAGTGTAACCTGTCTATTAGATGAATTGAAATGGGAATCATCATCAGGTTGCAATTCAGACTTAATCTGTTAAATAAATTCCAAAATAATATTTTCACTGATGACGTTAAAAATATTTTGCGACTCCCAACATACGATGTTAGGCTGGACCATAACAATAAAATTAAATAAATTGATTGTCTGACACTGACAGATTCAAAATGTCCTTTCCTCGTACGATTAGGGATGTGAATAGTTGTAAATATATCCAATAGCATAAATACAAGTGTATCCATGGATAGCATAGGTAGTTGCATGTTATTATAAGGACTTTATGCCACCTTAACTAACAGCATATTTTAGTTTTCTTGTTTCACGTTTTTTATTATTTTTTTTTAATTGTGAATTTCAGGCTAGAATATGATTACTAATCCTTTTTATGCATGATATGTAATGCATATTTGGTATGAAGTCACCCCCTGCCACACACCTGTCTACATCTACATAATATCCTGCAAGCCACCATAAAGGTGTGCGGCAGGGGGTGAATTCTCACCAATGGTTTACCTCACCTTTATGGTGGCATGCATGATATATTTTGTAGATGTTTTGTTTGATTTCCGCCTGTATCTACACATCGTAGATTGAAAGTTGGCGTGATATTTATCGGCAAAAGAGTGCATCCTCATCGTTTCAAAACCTCTAAAATATTCAATTAGGTATTCTAAAATATAGTTATAGAGTGATCAAAATAATTACCTCCGACCAATGAGAGCATCAACAACACGGGCCAACAAATAAATATCGCCATATTAGCCAGTGTCTTCATTGCCGAAGTCTTCTGATCAGCCTTCAGTTAGTCATCAATGTATGCAACTTCTGTCTTTCGGTCTTTTAGTCTGAAAAACAATGCCAATCTAAGATCTTCGTCGAAGAAGAGAGCGTCTCATGTATTTTCCAGGCTCTTCTCCGGATACATTCAATCCACGATCCCAGACAGTATATCTCCCAGCGCTCCAACCTGTAACACCAAAATTTAAATTTTTTAGTATCTATCACTACTCAGTGGCCCTTAAACAAATGCCCACCTCCATTCATTTGATTTGAAAACATTTCGTCAAAACTTTGTTGCTGAAATACATACACTACCACGTTAAACAGTAAATAATCATTTTATTAAAGTATTTAAATTAATTACTAAAGTAAGATTTAAAAGAATTATTCCATAATGCACATTTCTATGATTCATTCCATAATGCAATTATTCCATAGTGTACAATTTTATTATTCAAAAGGAAAAATAATCAATGACAGTAGGCTATGAAAGGCCATAAAATTTCAAATAAAATGAGCATCGTTCCATGCTAAGACATAATGAACAATATAGCAGCACAAGGGCACATAGCCGAAAGATACCTGAAATATTTACGCGTGGAGCAATTGTCTTCCATTGAGCGCAGGAAGAAAACGTGGAAATGATGGCATGTGGGACAATTCCCAAGGCCAGCTCTCGAAAGTCATTACGAGGAAATCTCTTAACAATCCATAAACTCCAAATCAGCTATAACTCAAAGAATGCCTCATAATTAGTCGAAGACCCAGCCACACTCAAATACCAACCTTAATATGGTGGTGTACAGGGGTATATCAAACGAAGAGGACACGAAATCACTTAGCAAGGATTTAGATGCAATTCAAGAGTGGTGCGACAAATGGCAGTTAGAACTCAACCTTAAAAAGTGTGTAGCTATCAATTTTTGGAGGAGGAATAATTCGATAGAGCGATCCTATAGAATTAATAACACGAAGATCGAAAACGTTGAAACCGTAAGATATTTAGGTGTAACAATCACTAAAGATTTATCGTGGGGAAGACACATTAGGGAAATATGCGGCCGAGCGAAGAGAAAGCTAGGATTTATAAAAAGAGTACTTGGGAAATGTGATGAGAAGACAAAAGAGCGATGCTACTTTTCACTAGTTAGGCCCCACCTTGAGTATGCAGCCAGTGTATGGGATCCTAATGAATTAGGTTTGATGAGAGAACTAGACAGTGTGCAGCGTAGAGCAGCTAGGTTCGTAAAAAGGTGTTACGATAGGTTGAGTAGTGTATCAGAATTAATACAAGAATTAGGGTGGGAATCATTATCAGAGCGTAGGTTAAAGTCCAGATTAAATCTATTGGAGAAATTTCAATCGGATAGCTTTACTGAAGATGTTAGGCACATATTGAAAACACCAGCGTATAATGCTAGATTCGACCAGATAAATGAGATTAGAGAGATAGATTGTCGTACAGATAGATTCAAAATGGCATTTTTCCCCTGTACTATAAGAGAACAGAATAGGCAGCATAGGAAAGGGATATGTAGGGGAAATATTTTAGAGTATTCTGTAGTGCATGATGCATGTATTAACCCCTCAAATACTATAGATACTAACAATCTAGTTGCATGAGACCCTTTAGTTGCTTGCATGCATGTTAGTGGTGCATGTTTGGTGATCTTCACCCCCTGCCACACACCCTCGCGGTGGCTTGCAGGGTATCGTGTAGATGTAGATGTAGATTCAAAATGTTATTTTTTCCTCGTACTATTAGGGATATGAATAACGGTAAATGTATCCAGTACGAGTGTAGCAACGAATAGCATTGGTAGCTGCATGTTGGTATGAGTACTTAAAGCTAACCCTACTAACAGAATGTTTTTGCATGTTTTCTTTGCAATTTCTATCTTTTTAAATAGTGTAGTTCTGACTACTATATTAATACTATTCCTTTTTTATGCATGATATGTAGTGCATGTTTGGTGAGCAATCACCCCCTGCCACACACCCTTGTGGTGGCTTGCAGGGTATTATGTAGATGTAGAATAAGATTGGTAGCTGCATGTATGTATTAGGACTTAAAGTTAACCCAACTAACTGTATGTTTTAGCATGTTTGCTTCGCTATTTCAATTTTTAATTAATTTACAAATTTTATGCATTATATGTGGTGCATGTTTGGTGAGAGTTCACCCTCTGCCACACACCTTTATGGTGGCTTGCAGGGTATTATGTAGATGTAGATGAATTAGGTTTGATCAGAGAGCAGTGAGAGCACCTAGGTTTGTTAAAAGGCCTTTCGATAGGTTTAGAAGTGTATCGGAATTAATAGAATAATTAGGTTGGGAATCATTATCAGATCGTAGGTTAAAGTCCAGATTAAATCTCCTGCAAAATTTAAAACGGGTAGCTTTGCTGAAGGTAATAGATATATATATTAAAACCCCTGCGTATAATGCAATTTTTGACCAGATAAATAACATAAGAAAGATGGATTATCGTGCCTGTACTATAATAGGCAGCATAGTAAATGGATAGGTAGATGAAATATGTTAGAGTAGTCTGAAGTGCGTGGTACATGTATTATCAAACAATCCCTTTATTTATAATCTAGGTGGTGTTGGCAGAGCACGGCAAGCAAAGACGCAAAGAGAGAAAGAATAGGACCTGGCTCTGCAGGAAACCAAGGAGGAATCAGTATTGGAAGAAGACAATGGCATAGAAGAGAACGTACTTCCAAGAACGGGAGAAAAGGAAGTCCAGAACACTCCTGGTATTTCCTTATCTCACAAATAACTAGAACAGAAGTAAAATAAAATCTAAATATACGATAGGATTTAAAGTCACAGGCTTAACTTCATGGAACTCGCATTCAGGAAAGAAATTAAGGTTTGGTTCGTTCCACACCATTTATCATTAAGAAGAGGAAATTAGGAGAAGGAAGGAAATGTGGATGAATGAAGAGCGAGGGTGTTTTGAAAGAAGTGATTGAAGGAAGAACGTTGGGTAGGCGGGGAGGAGGGAGGAGAAGAACGGGTAGTTTGGATCGGATGATGGGAGGTATGAGGGGCTGAAGAGGAACATGATCTACATCTACATAATAAACTGCTAGCCACCATAAAGGTGTGTGGTAGGGGGTGAATTCTCACCAAACATGCACTACATATCATGCGTAAAAAAGGATTTGTAATTATATATTGTTCTAAACTACACTACTTAAAAAAAGATAAAAATAGCAAAGCAAACATGCAAAAACATGCTGTTAGTTGGATTAGCTTCAAGTCCTTATCAACTACCAATGCTATCCATTGCTACACTCGTATTGGATATATTTACCGTTATTCATATCCCTAATAGTACGAGGAAAAAAGGACATTTTGAATCTGTCAGTTCGGCAATCAATTTTTCTAATTTTGTGATTATGGTCCAGTCTACGATAGCAAGTTGGGGTTCACAAAATATTTTTAACATCATCACTAAATGATGCAAAATTTAGGAAGTGGGAAGAATTAAATGTCCATTTATACCTACCTACCTTCACCGGTAGAAAACTAATAGCAATGTCCTTCACCTTTGATGTGGCATATTAAGGAGGATTGTTTAAGATTACCGGACAACTCTTGAAATATTTGACCGCTGCGAAGGTGCTGGCAATTGTTTTTTTAGCGACTTTATTAAACGTGTAGTCACAAATTGCATACACTATATTTCGGCACGTATTCCATTCGACATACCCATATATCGACCGCTTACGAGTCAACTTCTGTTTGTACCTGGTTTCCTTTATTGCGAGGCTCGGCTGAGAAGCAACAGCTCAATCTGTCAACGCCTGCCTCTTTTGTTCCCACCCCCTTGTACAACAAGTGCACCCACCTGTCCTCTGAAAAGGAGAAGGCAGACTGGTCCCAAAACTGCACTCTGAGGAACGCCCACAAGAAAAACCCACCCTCCTCGCACCGACCTGCCGACTCCACTTCCTTCCAAAGAGGGTCGTTGAGTCTCCGTCTTCCCTCCTCCCCTGTCCCCTCAACTGCGCAGGTTAACGAGGGGAGGAGAGGCGGAGGGGGTGGGAGGTGGCTAGGGAAGAAAGGAGGATCTGAAAGCGGTCTGCTTGACGTGTTAGGAAAAAGGGAGGGAGGGAGGATTTGGGCGAACCCGAGGCGGAACCCTCCCCCGACAACCCCACCCTTTCCCACGGTCGGGGAACAGGTAGTTGGCAAGGTAAGTTGCCTTTATAGATGGGGGAAATTTGGGGGCTGCTAGGTAGGAAATTGACCTGAAGCTGCTTTCTAGCTTGCAGTCAGAAAGAAGCGTCGCCCTTTTCAAATTTACCGTCTCAAATTGATGATCACACGCGAAAAGTGGCTTAATGCCGACTGATGGCACAAACACACATACAAAGACTAATGTGTTAAACGCCCTTTTATCCACATCTACACTGCAAGTCACCGCTAGGGTGCGTGGCAGGGGATGAACATCACCAAACATGCTCTATTGACATGTAACTAGGCTACTACATTAATAATCTTAGATAATAGGGTGACATGCAGCTAGATGGTTTGTATTTATATAGCAATAAGGGGAATATTTACTCTACCTATCCCTTTGATATACTTATAGTAGGGTAGAAAAATGACATTTTGAAGATATCGCTACCTAATCTCTCTCTCTCTCTAATCTTATTTATCGGTTGGAATCTATCAAAATGCGCTGGTATTTTTAATATATGTCGAACATCTTCAGTAAAGCTATCCGATTTAAATTTCTGTAATAGATTTAATCTGTACTTTAACCGAGGATCTGATAATGATTCCCACCCTAATTCTTGTATTAATTCCCATACACTGCTAATCCTATCGTCGCACCGTTTAACGAACCTAGCTGCTCTACGCTGAATACTATATAGTTCTCTGATCAAACCTAATTCATTCGGATCCCATATATTGGCTACATATTCAAGGTGGGGCCCAACTAGTGAAAAGTAACATTGCTCTTTTGTCTTCTCATCACATTTCCCAAGTACTCTTTTTATAAATCCTAGCTTTCTCTACGCTCGGCTGCATATTTCCCGGTTAATATAACACGGATTGGTTTACTGATGATGCTAGGTATATAATAAGAATCCCTGCGTTTCAAATCTACATAAAACCCTACAAGCCACCGCGAGGGTGTGCGGCAGGGGATGGATATCACCAAACATGCTCCACTGGCATGAAACTAGGCCACTGCATGGAAGGGTTGAAATTATACACTTTGCAATTCCACTAAAACTGTGTAAATGATTAATTCACAAATTACAACATGCTTCACTACACCGTAGCATCATCAGGTGGTAAATACACCTGATGAAGCTACAGTGTAGTGAAACATATTGTGATTTGTGAATTAATCATTCACAAATTTTTAATGGAATTGCAAAGTGTATAATTTCAAAACGAACACGCAGTTCCACGAAGTATCGGCCTTTAATATCAACAGCATACTTCGTGGAAACACGTCAGCTTGTTAGCATTTTACTAGCTTTGTTCGGATAAATATTATTAGAGAGATTGATTGTCATACCAATAAATTGAAAATGTCGTTTTTCCCGCGTACATACAGAGGTTGGTTGGTAGGTAGGTTGGTTAAATAGTCTTCAGTGGTAACTCTCAGTTGGATGGTTAGCATTGCATGGTATCTCTTAGTTGCATGCTTGAGTTTATGGAAGCATGGTAGTTGCATGCAAGTAGGTCTTGGTTGCATGTAAACGGTGCATGTTTGGAGATCTTCACCCCCTGCCACACACCCTCGCCGTGGCACGTAGGGGATTACGCAGATGTAGATGTTCGTACACACCCCTATTCCCTCATTCATGGGATCTTTTCACACATTTCTTTGGTGCTCTGTGATTTCTTAATTCTCACCATATTATTCTTAGAACCTATGGTTCTATTTTGACTTATTCCTTTCTTTACATTTTTCCATGTCCTACCTGCCCATCCCTTACCGCAATACGGTAATAACATGCATCCACATCACCCACAATCCCCTGGAATTACTTTCTACTTTCACAGGCTTCCTCGTCCCTTATCTATCTTATCCCTCGACAGCTGAGGTCATTTGCGCCATTTTGTTGGTAATTGTGTAATAGTAGGAGTTTTCAGAAAACGGAGGGTTTTAGAAGGTCAGAGAAAAACACATGGAGAGAACGAACATGATAATTCATCAAAGGTAAGAGGTAGACCAAATAGTTTGTCCGTCAAAAAATTATCGAGGAAAATTTTAGTTGGAAAGGAGCACCAAGAGAGAAACAGATTGGAAGAAAAAATTTCAGTGATAGTAGTGAATTGTCGTAGTATAAGAAATAAAGTAGCAGAATTTCACCACCTCATTAAGAGTACTAATGCAGATATAATCGTAGGTACAGAAAGCTGGCTTTCGAAGGACATATCAGATCATGAAGTATTTCCGAAGTGTTTTACAGTATACAGAAAGGATAGAGTAAGCAGAAACGGAGGAGGAGTTTTCATAGCTGTGAAGGACCCGTATGTCAGTAGAAGAGAACTTATTTCAGAGCGAAATGTAGAAAGTATTTGGTGTTCCGTTAAAAGTAAAAGTAGTAACGCAAAAAAGATATATGTAGGTGCATATTACAGGCCACCGGACGCAGACGTCAATTCTATAATAGAGCTAGAGTCAGAGATACGCACATTACTTTCTGGGAAGAATGATAGAGGAATAATAGTAGGCGGAGATTTCAATCTCCCCTCGATAGACTGGAATACGTGTAGTTTCATTGCAGGAGGTAAGGATAAGGAACATTGCGAATCACTGTTGAACACCTTTACGACACATTCTCTACAACAGCTAGTAACAGAGCCGACCAGGGGTAACAACATTCTAGACTTATTAGCAACAAATATACCCGAGAGAGTTCTAAATACAGTTACAGACACAGGAATTAGTGACCATAAAATAGTGCATGCGAAATTTATTGTAGGCGTTGAAAGACATTATAAACCAAGGAGGAGGGTGTACTTATTTGGCAAGGCAAATTACGACGGTATGAAAGAGGAATTAAGGGAAGCGTTTACTGTATTCAGCGAACAAAGCAAAGGATTAAATACAGAGGATTCGTGGAGAGAATTTCTTGAGGTCACCCGTAACGCAGTTCATAAATACATACCAAGTAAATATATTAGTGATAATACAGAGCCAAGGTGGTATAACGCGGAGGTTAGGAAATCACTAAAGCGACAAAGGGTATGCCACGCTAAGATGAAAAATGCCAGACGGGGTCTATCGGTAGAGGAAAAAAATGAGCTAGTTCAAAACTATAAAAAATCGAGAGCATTAGCAAGGAAATCATGTCGGCAAGCGTTATCACATTTCAAGAGCAAGATGTTAGGAGAATATTTAGATAGCAATCCTAAAGCGTTTTGGTCATATGTGAGAGAGCTTCAGGGAAATAAGTCCACAGTGCACACACTTAAAAATGATAAAGGAATCAGAGTCACCAGCAGTGTAGAAAAAGCCAACACTTTAAACACCTTCTTCCAAAGTGTATTCAACTCATCGTCACAAAACGCAGTGGAACCACCGCCGAACACTTTCAGTGAGCAAATGCCCGAAATAAACATTTCATGTCGCGGAATAGAGCAGCAGTTAAAAAGCATAAGTAAAAACAAAGCACCAGGTCCCGATCAAATTCCTTCCAGAGTTTATAAAACATTAGCTTCTGAAATAGCCCCCTATCTAGAAATAATATTCAATAAAACACTAAAGAACCACACAGTACCCAAGGATTGGAAAGTAGCTAACATTACACCTATATTTAAAAGCGGTGATAGGGAAGAACCTTGTAACTACAGACCCATTTCACTCACGTCAATCTCTTGTAAGATATTTGAGCACATAGTAGTCAGTTCGATCATGGGGCATTTGGATAGTCAGGGATTACTCATAAACAGCCAGCATGGGTTCCGGAAAGGTAGATCTTGCGAGACACAATTAGCTTTATTCGTACACGATATTTTAGTCCACGGCGAAAGCAGTACTGAAGTTGATGCGATATTTTTAGATTTTAAAAAGGCTTTCGATAAAGTTCCTCATGACAAATTAATCTTGAAGTTAGAGAGTTTTGGTATAAATAAAGACGTTGTATGTTGGGTAAAAGAATTCTTAAGTGGGCGAGAGCAGAGGGTTGTCATAGATGGTATCATGTCGGACACAATCGAAGTCACATCGGGAGTTCCCCAGGGTAGCGTAGTAGGTCCGCTTCTATTTCTTTTATACATAAACGATTTGGGTACCGTAGTTAGTAGTAACCTTAGACTTTTTGCAGACGATGCGGTGGTGTACAGGGGTATATCAAACGAAGAGGACATGAAATCACTTAGCAAGGATTTAGATGCAATTGAAGAGTGGTGCGACAAATGGCAGTTAGAACTCAACCTTAAAAAGTGTGTAGCTATCAATTTTTGGAGGAGGAATAATTCGATAGAGCGATCCTATAGAATTAATAACACGAAGATCGAAAACGTTGAAACCGTAAGATATTTAGGTGTAACAATCACTAAAGATTTATCGTGGGGAAGACACATAAGGGAAATATGCGGCCGAGCGAAGAGAAAGCTAGGATTTATAAAAAGAGTACTTGGGAAATGTGATGAGAAGACAAAAGAGCGATGCTACTTTTCACTAGTTAGGCCCCACCTTGAGTATGCAGCCAGTGTATGGGATCCTAATGAATTAGGTTTGATGAGAGAACTAGACAGTGTGCAGCGTAGAGCAGCTAGGTTCGTCAAAAGGTGTTACGATAGGTTGAGTAGTGTATCAGAATTAATACAAGAATTAGGGTGGGAATCATTATCAGAGCGTAGATTAAAGTTCAGATTTAATCTATTGCAGAAATTTCAATCGGATAGCTTTACTGAAGATGTTAGGCACATATTGAAAACACCAGCGTATTATGCTAGATTCGACCAGATAAATAAGATTAGAGAGATAGATTGTCGTACAGATAGATTCAAAATGGCATTTTTCCCCCGTACTATAAGAGAACAGAATAGGCAGCATAGGAAAGGGATAGGTAGGGGAAATATTTTAGAGTATTCTGTAGTGCATGATGCATGTATTAACCCCTCAAATACTATAGATACTAACAATCTAGTTGCATGAGACCCTTTAGTTGCTTGCTTGCATGCTAGTAGTGAATGCAGAAATTTCAATCGGATATTGCTATATCCCTCACATCCATTTCATGCAAGGTCCTAGAACATATAATTGTCAGTTCAGTCATGGGACACCTAGATAGCCAGAATTTATTGTCCAATGTCCAGCATGGCTTCCGAAAGAGCAGATCGTGTGAAACCCAACTTGCTCTCTTTTCCCACGATATTTTAGTTTCTGGCGAAAATAATATTCCAGTGGATGCTATATTTCTCGACTTCAAGAAGGCTTTTGACAAGGTTTCTCACAGCAAACTAATTTTGAAGTTAAAATCTTATGGGTTAGACAGTAACATTATATCATGGATTAATGATTTTCTGCATGATCGGGTTCAAAGGGTTGTTTTGGACGGTGTTTCCTCACCGGCAATTAAAGTCACTTCGGGTGTCCCACAAGGTAGTGTGATAGGTCCACTCCTATTCCTTTTGTATATTAATGATATCCAAAAGGTGGTAAAAAGTAAGCTTCGTCTATTTGCCGATGACGCAGTAGTGTACAGGGAAATTCTATGCCCGAACGATAAAGAATATTTAAATATTGACCTACAAGCAATTGAAACTTGGTGTGATACATGGCAGTTAGAATTAAACTTTAAGAAATGTCTTGTAATGAATTTTTGGAAAAAGAATAGCTCTCCTCCTACCACTTACAAAATAAGTAATAATGAATTAACTAACGTGGAATCCATTAAATATCTTGGAATAAGACTGACAAATGATCTTTCCTGGGGTAAACACATTCGTGAAATAATTGGTCAAGCGAATCGCAAACTGGGTTTCATTAAAAGAGTATTGGGTAAATGTGACGATCATGTACGAGAAATCAGCTACTTTTCCCTTGTTAGACCTCATTTGGAATATGCTGCCAGTGTATGGGATCCCTACGAAATCGGTCTAAGTAATGAACTTGAACGTGTGCAGCGAAGATCGGCAAGATTTGTAAAGGGACGATACGATAATTATATTAGCGTAACCAGTCTATTAAATGAATTGAAATGGGAATCATTGTCAGATCGCAGGTTGAAATTTAGACTTAATCTCTTCCACAAATTCCAAGGCAATATTTTCAGTGATGATGTTAAAAATATTTTACGAACCCCAACTTACTATGGCAGACTGGACCATAATCATAAAGTTAGAGAAATTGATTGCCGAACTGACCGATTCAAAATGTCCTTTTTCCCTCGCACAATAAGAGATACGAATAACGGTAAATATGTCCTATCGGAGAGTAGCAATGAATAGCATTGGTAGCTGCATGTTGGTATGAGTACTTAAAGCTAACCCTACTAACAGAATGTTTTTGCATGTTTGCTTTGCAATTTCTATCATTTTTAAATAGTGTAGTTCTGACTACTATATTAATACTATTCCTTTTTTATGCATGATATGTAGTGCATGTTTGGTGAGAAATCACCCCCTGCCACACACCCTTGTGGTGGCTTGCAGGGTATTATGTAGATGTAGATGTAGATGTAGATGTAGATGTAGAATGCTTGGTGACCTTCACCCCCTGCCACACACCCTCGCGGTGGCTTGCAGGGTATCGTGTAGATGTAGATGTAGATGTAGATCTATAACTTTTTCAATTTGAAGTAGCTAACAAATTTAAATTCTCGCATCCGGAAATACTTTGGTAGCTATCAACGGATGTGACAACACACATAATGTTCACCTTAGCCAGTTTGAGGTCCCTGTAATTTGCTCTTTGACCATTGCTAATTCTAATACCGAAAAGAGCTTACAATAATGGGAAAGTTTGCTGAATACATGTACTACACAAGAAAATACTTGGTAAATATTAACATCTACTTAATACCCTGACCGCTGTTGTAAGGGTGGGTGGCAATGGGTGAATCGACACCATTTACATATCATGCTTAAAGATGATTAGGAGGTACATTCTAGTCCAACCATAACAATTTAAAAAGGATTTAAATCTACAAAAAGTCCTGCAATCCACTATAAAGGTGTGTGGAAGGGGGTGCTTTCACAGGAAACATTACCTATATATCAAGCCAAAATTTGATTAGTATCAATATTCTATTATAAACTTTTATAGTTAAAAAAAATATTATAATGGCAAATAACCTGCACAAACATGTTGTTAGTTGCATTAAAATAAAGTCTTAATGCTGAAATTAAATTAGGTGTATGGCACGGTGTGAATATCACCAAACGTGAACTTATAACACGCAACTAAGAGGTACAAAAGCACTTCTTCTTGTATTAATCTATCTATATCTACGACATATCTTGCAAGCCACCTCGAGGGTGTGTGGCTGGAGGTGCATCCACACCAGGAACAATGACACAACAAACAAAAATGAACAACACAAAACAAAAATCACACCTTAGGTAATTAGGGGAAAAAAGAAAATTTAATTTAGCTACTATCTAGCTAGAATCTAAATTAGCTACTTCATCTACAGCTACATAATACCCTGCAAGCCACCATAAAGGTGTGTGGCAGGGGGTGAATTCTCACCAAACATGCACTACATGTCATGCATAAAAAAGGATTAGTATTTATATAAGTACTGCTCAAAACTACACTATTTAAAAAAATATAAAAATAGCAAAACATACATGCAAATACATGCCGTTAGTTGCGTTAGCTATAAGTCCTTATACCAACATGCAGCTACCAATTGGTCAAGCGAATCGCAAACTGGGTTTCATTAAAAGAGTATTGGGTAAATGTGACGATCATGTACGAGAAATCAGCTACTTTTCCCTTGTTAGACCTCATTTGGAATATGCTGCCAGTGTATGGGATCCCTACGAAATCGGTCTAAGTAATGAACTTGAACGTGTGCAGCGAAGATCGGCAAGATTTGTAAAGGGACGATACGATAATTATATTAGCGTAACCAGTCTATTAAATGAATTGAAATGGGAATCATTGTCAGATCGCAGGTTGAAATTTAGACTTAATCTCTTCCACAAATTCCAAGGCAACATTTTCAGTGATGATGTTAAAAATATTTTACGAACCCCAACTTACTATGGCAGACTGGACCATAATCATAAAGTTAGAGAAATTGATTGCCGAACTGACCGATTCAAAATGTCCTTTTTCCCTCGCACAATAAGAGATACGAATAACGGTAAATATGTCCTATCGGAGAGTAGCAATGAATAGCATTGGTAGCTGCATGTTGGTATGAGTACTTAAAGCTAACCCTACTAACAGAATGTTTTTGCATGTTTTCTTTGCAATTTCTATCTTTTTTAAATAGTGTAGTTCTGACTACTATATTAATACTATTCCTTTTTTATGCATGATATGTAGTGCATGTTTGGTGAGCAATCACCCCCTGCCACACACCCTTGTGGTGGCTTGCAGGGTATTATGTAGATGTAGATGTACACGTTAAAACAATTTCCACATTCTATTTTCTATATCAAAATCTACAATACCTATCCTAATCTCCGTATCTACCGTCGAGATATCTGTCCCTAATTGTGCGCGTAAAAAAGTGATTTTTTTAACATCTCTATTTTAACATTCAATATTTTTTTGACGTCTTTCTGTCTCCATCTCTAATTTTTATCTTTGGGATCTAACAAGCTATAGTGGGCTGGTGTTTTAAAAATATTTCGTACACCTTCAGAGAACCAGCGCACATTAAATTTCTATGGGATATTATATCTATATTTTAACTTACGATTCCATAACGATTATCAAATCAATTCTTTTGATCATTTCGCTGAATTGCTAAACCTAACTTTTTTACAGACCATGCTGCTCTATGCTGAATACTATCTAGATCTCTGATCAAACCTTGTTCATTCAGATCCAATACACCGGCTGCATATTCAAGGTAGGACCGAACGAGTGAAATCTAACTTCGCTCTTTACTCTTCTCGTCACTTTTCCCTAGTGCTCTTTTGTCAAATCCTAACTTTCTGTTGGCTTAGCCGCATATTTCCCAGATATCTCATCCCCTAGATATATCATTAGTGATTGTAACAGCTACGCACTTTATGGATTTTACGCTTTCGATTGTCGTTTTATTAATACTTTAGGATCGCTCCAACGAATCATTCTTCTTCCAAACATTAATAGCTACACATATTTTTTGTTTAGTCATATCTGCTATTTTTTGAGCCAAACTTGAATTGCACCCAGATGCAAATAAGGGATTCCCGATCTTCTTCATGTGATATACCCTTGTACACTACCGCGTCGTCTGCAAAAGGTCTAAGGTTACTACTAACTACGGTTCCCAAATCATTGATGTATAAGAGAAATAAAAGCGGACCTATAACGCTACCCTGGGGAACTCCCGATATGACTTTTATTGTGTCCAAAATGATACCAGCTATAACGACCCTCTGCTCGCGCCCACTTACAAATTCCTTTATCCAACATATAACGTCTTTATTGATACCAAAACTCTCGAACTACTTCAAAGAACATAGCATCAACCTCAGTACTGTTTTTGCCGTAGACCAACGTATCGTGTTCGAATAAAGCCAGTTATGTCCCGCAACATCTATCTTTTCGCAATCCATTTTGAATGTTTATGAGTAGGTAATCTTGCACACGACAATTTTCTGGCAAAATGCTAAAAAGACCGAGATTTATTAAACGAACTGTGTGAAAGTGTTCTAAAAAAACATCAATCTGCTTACTGCTGGAAATACAAACATGGATATAGAGGAAAACTTCCTTAGAGCTTACATTTGAATCGTGCTTTAATCGAGTCCATCTAAAACAGAAAACGGAAGTGGTAGAACCTTCATGGAGCGGAAAAGAAATGTTTATGACATTTATTTGGAAAAAATTGTTTTTTTAAATAATTTTTGTACTTGTACCGTAAAAGAAAGACTTATCTCAATATTTAAATGTCAATGTATTGGCAAAATACATTTTATTTTACAAATTTTAATGTGCTGTGAACGGAAATATATATCACTTATTGATTATAGCATATTAAACCGCTTAAATAATGATACAAAGCTGAGAAAAGAACTGTAGGCACACATTCGGTAGCGTTTGACGACCCCTCACATGTGTAAGAGCACTCCGCTCTCTCGGGATTATAATTAAGAAATTTAATCAGAACAACAAAAATGGAAGCTGTAGTAGAGTATCAAAATCAGCAGCAGAGAAGTCAAGGCATTTGAAATTTGGTCTTACCGAAGAAGAATGATGATGATAAAATGGATCTACCGTGTGACAAACGAAGAAGCCTTAAGAAAAGTGGGATAAAAGAGATGTCTACTGAAATCCCTAAAAAGAAGACGGGACTTAACTTCATCGTCCATATCTTAAGACACGATGGACTGATGAAGGCAATCTTCGAGGGAAAAAAGAAAGGAAAGAATGGAAAAGGTATGCCTCGCATGAGATACAGCGAATAAATAGTGAAGGATGTGAGACAGAAGAGGTATGCCATTGCGGAAAGGTTAGCCGATATAAAATCCAGTGAATAGCTGCGGTACACCAGTCTTAAGATTGTAGACTTAAGATGATGATGAATGAAATCCTGCCCTGAGAGACTTGATTCCCTCCCTATCTAAATAAACGAGCTCAGAAGAAAACAAACTTAACGCCACAATCTTAATTCGCAGTCAACCGATCCCGTTTCGGACAACTTAAGTATTCCCCGTCCGCGCATAATGAGCAGAAAAGGAGAGAAGCAAGTCTTTTTGATGTCTCCGATCAAAATAGTTTAAGTAAACATTGAAAAACAAACTACATCTACGCACTACCGGGTGGATGTATGGCACGTTGTAGCGATCACCAAACATTCATAATTGACATGCAACTAGGCTGCTACATGAAAACATATTAGGCAATAGGGTCACATTCAGCTACATGGTTAGCATCTACATAACAATAAAGGGATTGGTTTTTAATACATGCATAATGTGCTACAGATTTCTCTGAAATATTTCCCCTACCTATCCCTTTGCTATGCTGCCTATTGTGTTCTCTCATAGTATGGGGGAAAATGACATTTTGAATCTATCAGTACGGCAATCTATCTCTCTTATCTTTTACATCTGGTCGCATCTAGCATAATACGCAGAGGTTTTTAATACATATCTAAGAATCTTCTTCTGTCGCATCCTTGTGGCAGAAGAAGAAGGAAAGAGGCATAAACTTACGTTCAATGTGGATAAATGCTTTGCGATTTCCATAGTTCCGGCAGGGAAGGAAAAGAAGTATAAGATAATCACGGAACAGCAATTGCATATAGTAGATGGGACATCCATAAAACACCTCAAAACTTCTGAGCGATTTAGGTATTTGATTGTCGAATTTAGTCCCACAGGTGTGATTAAATGTGTGAGGCAATTAGAGATAGAACTGGGTAACATTTCATCTGCCCCTTTGAAACCACAGCAGCGGCCGAAACTGCTGCGCTGTTTCCTTATTCCTCGCTATTATCACCATTTAGTCTTACCTCGCCCACCAAAACATTACGGGCACTTGATAGACAAGTCCGTATTGCCTTGATAAAATGGCTCTTCCTGCCAAGGATGTACCAATTGGCTACTTTAACGCCAGTTGCAAGAGTTGTGGCCTAGGAATACCAGCTTTTGAAACAGCTATCCCTGATTTAATGCATCGAAGGATGTCAGGAATGCAAAATTCTACCCTCCATTCTCCAAGGATTGCCCATAGGTTAACCATGGTTCAAAAACGCCTGAAATGGACCGAAAAGATCCTCTCCACTTGCGGATGCAGCCGGAGATGAGAGGACGACTTGAAGAAGTATTGATAAGCTGCACACATCAATCGATGGGAGAGAACTCAGAGAAGCTAAGAAACTTCAGATGAGCAGCAAATGGATAGACGGTGGAAGTTATGGGATACCAGGTGGAGACTTTGTGCAGCGCAATCACATCAAAATAAACGCGCTACCTAACTTAGTACGAACATCTCGAGGAAGAAGAAAGGATCCGGAGGAGATAATGTGTCGAGCGAAGTGTAACACCAAGGAGACCTTGGCGCACATAATCCAGTTTTGCTTTAGGACGCATGGAGGACGGATCCTACGTCATAATGCTGTGAATAAAATTTTGGTTAACGAGTTAAAGCAAAAGGGCTGGAGCGTGCGTGAGGAGCCTCTCACTATAAAACCGAAAGTGGGCTACTCAAGCCCGATACGGTAGCAAAGAGGGAAGGAGCAGTCTGTGTGATTGACTCACAGGTCGTAAGCGGTGCCTATTCGCTAGATGATGCCAACCATCTTCAGATCGCAGGTTGAAATTTAGACTTCACCTCTTAAATAAATTCCAAGACAATATTTTCAGTGATGATGTTAAAAATATTTTATGAACCCCAACTTACTATGGTAGAGTGAGCCATAATCATAAAATTAGAGAAATTGATTGCCGAACTGATTAGAGATACGAATAACGGTAAATATGTCCAATCGGAGAGTAGCAATGGATAGCATTGGTAGCTGCATGTTCGTATGAGTACTTAAAGCTAACCCTACTAACAGAATGTTTTTGCATGCTTGCTTGCAATTTCTATCTTTTTTATATAGTGAAGTTCTGACTAGTACATTAATAGGTACTATTCTTTTTTTAAGCATGATATGTAGTGCATGCTTGGTGAGAAATCACCCCCTGCCACAAACCTTTGTGGTGGCTTTTAGGGTATTATGTAGATAGATAGATGAACCAGAAGAATATCAGCAAAGATAGCAGAGATGACCTGAAGACCATGGTTGCAGCTGATTAGGGACGAAGAAAATGAAGACATCCGAGTTATCGCGTGCACCATCTCCTGGAGGGGCGTCTGGAGCAAGAAACCGGCTGAGCCTGGGAGTCACCAGAGGAGCACCAACATCCATCACCACCAGAGTCCTAAAGGGAAGCCACTTGAATTGGACGAGATGGAACTCGATGACAACGGTGAAGGAGAAGAAAGGTGTTGGATGAAGCGGAAGAACATGTTCGAAAGATTGGATACACCTGCACCCAAACATCGGGAATTCTGCAGCAGGAAAGTACGCCGTCGCACAACTCAGTCTGCGGAGTCACGGGTTGGTGCGATGTGGAGGTTTTAGTGAGAAGTAGGCCCATGGGCCCGAGTCTTACACTAATTGGGCACTACATCTAGCCCAAGAGTGCGTAAATGCATTTCCTCCAAACCTAAAAAAAATCTTCAGTAAAGCCATCCGTTTTTAATTTCCGCAGGAGTTTAATCTGTATCTTAACCTGGAATCTGATAATGATTCCCACCTAATTCTTCTATTAATTCTAATACACTACTAAAGCTATCGTCACACCTTTTAACAAACCTAGCTGTTCTGCACTGCACACTGTCTAGCTCTCTGATGAAATCCAATTCATTCGGATCCCATACACTGGCTACATACACAAGGTGGGGCCTAACTAGTGAAAAGTAACATCGCTCTTTTGTCTTCTAGTGTCATTTCTCGATATTCTTTTAATACATGCTAGCTAGATTCCTCTTGAATCGGCCGCATATTTCCCGCATATGTCTTCTCCTCGATAGATCTTTAGCGATTGTTACACCTAAGTACCTTATGGTTTCAACGCTTCGATTGCCGTGTGACCAATTCTGTAGGATCGCTCTATCGAATTATACCTCCGCCAAAAATTGATAGCTACACACGTTTTTAAGGTTGAGTGCTAACTGCCATTCGTCTCAGCACATTTCAATTGCAACTAAAAACTCCTGAATGGCATCTAAACAATGACCCTCGATCGTCAACAATTCCCCGTCTTTTGATTTCCAAGAAAAGCGCTGGATCGACCGGATCCTTGGGAGCTCCGCGTTCGTTTTCAAGGACAGAGCGAAACTCCCAAAATGTGCGCCACGAGAAGTGTGGAGATTTGAATTCTTACCTGCCTCGGAGCGGTGCGGCGAATGAGGCCTTCCTTCACCGCGCCTCCGACGTCCTCGAGGAACAGACGCTCTGTCGTCGGGGGAACAGAGGGAGATGCTGCGATGCGGAGGATATCGTCGACGCCGCCTTCCGAAGAAAGCTACTGCCACTGCTTGGCGAGCCACTGCTTCGACCACGGGGCGTACACACACACCGGACACTTCAGCGATCGCCCGCCAACTGCTGCCCTTGGAAGAAGCTCGCGTTCTTCTTCCCCCTCGCCACAAACAAGAGGAAGGAGAAAGGCCGAACCCTTCCCCCTCCGCTCTCTCGACCGCAGCTCCCTCCTTTAAGAACCCCACCTCCTTCCCTCGACACTGCTTCCTCCTGTCTCGTTGCCATCATCTCTCCTGACGACCGAGATCGAAAGGAAGGAGGACTCCTTAAGGTGGCTCCACCGAATTATGAAGTAGATGTCATTTAGGTGAAAATTTCAGGACACAATTTTTTGGCCGGCAGAGCATGGCTTTTGCAATAAAATTTGCACATTAATAATGTAAAGAGAAATGTCGTTTTGACGAAAAACTAATAGTAGATGCGCAATTTTATGTAGAATTTAGATTCGTAAAAAAATGCTCGCCTAACTACACTTGTTTAATTGATATTAATAAATGTTTGCTCGAAAAAAAGCAGAAAAGCCTCATGAAAGTGGCGCTACAGTATGCTGTTATCATTGGCAATGGTACTTGTGATGGAACGTGTTTACAAGCCTAATTACTAACTTAATTTAGGAATATACCTTACCAAGGTCCTTATTATATTTTTTATGTAATTTAAATATTTCATTGGTTATTGATATGGTGTAATTAATACCAATGCTTCCAAATGGTAGCAGCGGCATTGTTGCCAAACAGGTTTCAAACATATCAATACTTATTATAAAAATTCAAAACAAAGAGTTGCATTTGAAAGGGAGAAGTTTAAAACTGAGTAAAAAAATATTTAACCTATTTTAGAATACGTATTAGTGAGATTGAGCATGTATTATCACTTTGTAAATTAAACGTGGCAACAACACGTCAGTCATGTTCCGAGGTCAAAATGAGTGAAACGCTATGAACAAATACCGATCCAGAAAAACACCTATATGGCAAATCATCTATAGGGTGATAACGTATACACAATAATTGCATGAGTGTGCTATTATATAGCGCGTTGTAGTTGCATTCTATTTTTTACAAGCTCTTTTAACTCATTTTGACTTCGGTACATGACTAACGTGTTGTTGCCACGTTTAAAATATAAAGTGAGAATACAAGCTCAATCCCGCTAATACGTATTCTAAAATAGGTTAAATATTTTCTTGCTTAGCTTTAAACTTTTCCCTTGTAAATACAACTCTTTGTTTTGAATTTTATTAATGTTGATGCTTTTGAAAACTGTTTGGCAACAACGACGCTGCTACCATTTGGGAGCATTGGTATTAATTACACCATGTCAGTAACCAATGAAATATTTAAATAACATAAAAAATATAAGAAGGACCTTGGTAAGGTACATACATTCCTTAAATAAGTTAGTAAATAGACTTGTAAGCACGTTCCGTCACATGTACCGTTCCCAATGATAACTACATACTGTAACGCCACTTTCATGTAACTAAGGTTTTTCTGTTTCTTTTTTTCGAGCTAACATTTATTAATATCAATTAAACAATTGCGGTAAGGCGAGCACTTTTTCACAATGCTAAATTCTACATAAATTTGCGCTTTATATATTAGTTTTTCGTCAAAACGACATTTCTCTTTACATTATTCATCTGCAAATTTTACTGTATGAGCCATGCTCTGCCGTATAACCACGTATAAAATAGCTGATTTTCAACGTCTTTTTCATCAAATGTATGATGGAAAGGCTTACTATTTTATTGCCAATCGATAGAAGGGCCAAAAATGTTGTGGATCCTGAATTTTCACAAAAATGACATTTACTTTATAATTCAGTGGAGCCTCCTTAATCGAATTCCTCTAAACGGTATGGTGACGCAATTTCCGGTTGCTGCAGCCAATATTATTTAGCCTTTTGTCATGATACGAAGAAATAGAGTCATAATGTCGTAATATGTACTAATTTCTACCTCGTTCTCCTATCCGGCTTAGCAACGGGGCTGATGTTCACATGATTGAAAAATTCTTCAAGTTCAGTTGAAAAGGACAGTTAAAAATCATTACGACCCTAACAACAAAATTTTGAAAGAATTTTCATCATTGTTAAGGTGCAATCTGTAACTAATAAAAATATAGGAATATAATGAAAATGGTGCATAAATCCATTTCAAAGTACTGTTCTACTTTTTATTGAGATGTTGACAATGTATTTTAAAATATACACATTATGTCTACGTATAATCCTACGTAGACGTCTACGCATGGGTCTACGTAAGACCCTGGGAGCCACCGAGAGGGTGTGTGGCAGGGGATGAATATCACTACTTAATGCAAATATGCATTGCTACTACTTCATAGACACATGTTAGATGTTGGGTCACGTGCAATTAGGTGGTTAGTAACTACACATTAATGAATTGATTACTTTTAGAAAAATATTTTCCTGATATATTTATCTGTATTTCCTAAAATTAATATGTTAGTAATGCTTAAAGATGCATCATGCACTACAGACTACTCTAGCAGTTTACTACTTACCAAACACTTTTCTACTCTGCCTATTGTGCTCTCTTATGGTACGCAGGAAAAATGACATTTTGAGTCTATCGGCACTACAATCTATCTTTCTGATCTTATTTGTCTGTCCTAATCTAGCATAATACGTGGGGGTTCTTATAATGTATTTAACTTCATCTGTAAACAAATCAGCTTCAAATATACTTAAAGGTTTAGCCTAAATTTCAACCTACGTTCTGATAGTAATTCCAATTTCCACATAAAGTTCTTGTTGAGCCAGAGTAGAGGCGGATAGCAAGGAAAAAATGAAAACATTCGGGATTATTGATATTTGTACAGTTCTAAAGAGATGTGGTACGAAAAGCCTGAAATATTGAAACTGAAAATTATATAACAATGCTGTACCGCATCTCACTCGATCAAAATCATTCCTGTAGGTAATTGTGACAAAAATAATCCCCTGCCACGTCGCACTGCCATCTTTGCACGATTGAAGAGTGCCATAAAGTCGCCATGAATTTCAAAAACACAATATTTTACATTTACATCTTCATCTGCACCTACGCAATACCCTGAAAGCTACCGCAAGGGTGTGTGGAAGGGGGTGAAAATCACCAAAAATGAACTATTGACATACATCTAGGCTACTACATGGAAATATTATAGATAATAGCGTCACATGTAGCTAGATGGTTAGTATCTACATATGTAATAAAAGGATCATTGGTTATAATGGCATTTATCTAATTATTTTTATCTGTATTTACCTACCATACTTTGGTTTGTAAGGTTAATACATGCATCATGTACTACAGACTACTCTGCGGCATTCGACCGCATGCGCCATGCACTACAGACTACTTGAATAATATTTCACCCACCTTTCCCTTTGCTCTGCTACCTACTGAGTTATCTTATATTACGGGGGAAAATGACACTCTGAATCTATCGGTACGACAATCTATCTCTCTAATCTTATTTATACAGGATATTGCAGGGGTTTTTGATAGATATCTAACATATCCAACAAAGCTATCAGGTTTTAATTCCTGAAATAGATGTAATACGTACCTACCTACTTTAACCTACGATCTGATAATGATTCCCAACCTAATTCTTCTATTGATTCTGATACAATAGGTTCGTTAAAAGGTGTAGGTTCAAAATGTCATTTTTCCCCCGTACTATAAGAGAACAGAATAGGTAGCATAGCAAAGGGATAGGTAGGGGAAATATTTTAGAGTAGTCTGTAGTGCATGATGCATGCATTAACAACAAATCCCTTCATTACTATGTAGATACTTACAATCTAGCTGCCTGAGACCCTATAGTAGCATGTTTATAGCGCATGCTTGGTGATCTTCACCCCCTGCCACACACCCTCGCGGTGGCTTGCAGGGTATCGCGTAGATGTAGATGAATACTAAACGTATCGTAACACCTTTTCACAGACCTAGCTTAGGTCTGTTGTTAGCCCTTAGGCCCGTGAGCAATAAGTTTTTTTGACGTCCCGAACGCCTGAGTTAAATCACACCGTCCGACTTCGGTCGCTTGAGTGTCCTCTAAAAGGAAAAGGTACCTAGGTTTAATGTATCATAATTCAATGGTTGGAAATCAACAGGGGGCATTTAATAAAAAGAAAGGCGGCCAGTCCCAGTGTGACTGATTGTGGCTCCTGAAACAAGGGCGTAGATATAGGGGACAATTTTATCTCCTGTGCAATTTGCTGTTCCAATTTTCATTTTAAACGTTCTGGTATCATAGAAAAGAGTATTAACCTCTTCGGTCCTGAAAAATACCTGGCCGAACAAAAACGTTTTCTCACATCCTTTGAGAACAAAATTAAATAAATAGTTTACTATTTCTGGCGAAGATTTTCGCGGCGTTCCGATGATTGTAAAAAGCTTTCGGGATTCTTCCGCGTTGTCATTGCGTAAAGTGGTGACGTTTCGCCCACTCTATTGCGGGCGTCTTCAGGCCAGGCTGAAGTGAAAAATGCTCCGAAGTTGACGCTTATTTGTACTCGTCTTCTGAGGTGGCCGCTGCTCGCTGATTGGCTGTTGATGCTCGTGTGAATACTCGTTTCCACGTTTTGGAGAGGGGGTAGCTATCCTCTCTATTCATATTGTTGGGCCTCTTGGAAATTTCAACTGTTTCCCTTATAATTCTAGGGAAATATCGTTTTTCTCCGTGAGGATTTTTGGTTCCATTAAATTCACGGAGTGGTTTGATTCCATTGAAACGAGCTCCGCAATGGCCGATTTCTCCCCTTGTCCGTTTTCTGAGGGCCCGTGAGTGTTCTTTCATTCTGCATTGCACTACAGCTCTCTTTGTTTGCCCTACGTAGGACTTTCCACAGCTGCAGATAACCTCGTAAACGCCTTCGTGGATTCCGGGTGGGAGGCGATCCTTTGCTCTGATGAGGAGATTGGATAATTTATCGTCGCATCCAAATCTAGTCAGTATATTATGCTTCGCGAGAACTAGCGATATTTTCTCCGTGGTTCCTCCAATGTAGGGGATGAGAGCACGTGCGACAGGATCTACAATCTTGGATTTGTCGCTCCGTTGGTCCAACCGAAGATCCGTTTTTTGGATTGTGGCTTTATCATTACCATTCTTTCCTAGGACAGCAAGAAGATGTTTCTCCTCTTCAGGAAGCGATAGTTGGTCGGAAATAGTTCGAGCCCGGTGAAAGAGGCTGGCTATCACAGAACTCTTTTGCTGCGGGTGGTGATGAGAGGAGGCGTGGAGATAGAGATCTGTGTGGGTCTCCTTCCGATGTACCGAGTGGCCCAGGGATCCATCTTCTTTCTTGGTAACGTCCAAGAAGGATATCTGGTTGTTGCTTTCCTTTTCCATGATTAATTTTATGGTATCGTGTTGAAGGTTGAGGTGCCGGAGAAATTCAGTGAGGTGTTGTTCCCCGTGTGGCCACACAACGAAAGTATCATCCACGTAGCGAAGCCATATTTTGGGCTTCCAGTCGAAAGTCTCGATGGCCTTTTTCTCCAACTCTTCCATAAAAAGATTGGCAACTACAGGAGAGAGTGGGGATCCCATGGCAGTACCTTCAGTTTGTTCGTAGAAATCACTATTCCACTGGCAATAGGATTTTTTCAGGCAGAATGCTATGAGGTCCGGACAGTATTTGGGGAGGCCTTCATTGGTCAGAGTGGGCGAAACGTCGCCATTTTACACAATGACAACGCGGAAGAATCCCGAAAGCTTTTTACAATCAAATAATTTACTAAATTAAATAATTACGTTTCTCCCACAGCCGTAAGAAATAAAATCTTTTGTCCTGTGTGGTAGTGGACAAACGTGTCCAAAAATACTTTCGTTTCAATAACGAGAGGAGAGAAAAACACACTCATTAATTTAACATACACGCAAAAGGTTGGGGGTTATCTATCTGCTGAGCGTTGTATCCCAGTAAATCAACAACACTAAGCGTTCGCAAACTCGTGAATCAATCAGGAATCACAAAATTACTTTAAAAACTAGCTCCCGCAATCACACACTCATGCATACAGACCTTCTAGTGACTCTCTTTATAAAAGTTTTTACTTCTTATTAAGGTAAATAATATCAGGCCCGATCATTCTACCTGCTAGTGGCTATCCTTCAGAGAGTTTTTCTTCCCAGTAAGATTGCTGCACTATTTGGTCTCTTTCGCAAAACCTCCTAGTGCTTATCAACCTGGCAGTTTCACCAATCACTAATAGAGTAACACTATTCGGCCTCGTAAGCAGTTTAGTAGGAACTTAATCGAGCGTCAGGGACTAACTTACGGCATTAGAACAAGGAGTTAGTACTTACAAACACACTACCTTCCAGCGTTTCTCTTCCTAAGAGTTTTTTCTTCCCATTCTTCCTATTAGTAAGAGAAAAAAGAGGTCCAATCGCTCTACCTCCTAGTGGCTATCTTTCCGAGAGTTTTACTTCTCAGTAAGGTGGCACTATTTGGTCTCTTTCACACGGCTGTGGGAGAAACATAATTATTTAATTTGCAGGCCGTGAAAGCTCAATTCTTTCCATCATACGCATAGTACTCTTTAGTTTAAGTATTTATTCTTAAATGACTTGCCTCTAACTAAGCTCAATTCTTTAATACTCATCCCTCCTTCACTCCAACAAGCTTAAATGTAAGCAATAAAAAACAGTAAACAAATAAATAAACCAACTTAAAACAAATCAACTGAAATACTATCAAACAATTTAATACAACGTAATGAACAATTAATAAACATAAATGAAATTCATAACAGTACTACTGAAATTATATGTTGAAGAAAAATTTATTATAAATGTTTTTGTAGATATATTTCTCGTCCACATATGTGCACAGCTGTTATTTGAGAGATGAAAAAAAATTGATTATCGCATGAATAATAATGAAAAGCCACCTTAAATAATATTATGTACATGAACAGAAAAAATGCAATATGGGCAAGATATAAATAGGTTAAATATAATCATTTTATTTGTGGCCGCCATATTGATTTCTGAAAAACGAAAGCTAGAAGAGAAATTTTGTTGCATGAAACTGGTGCTGTCGAGGCGGAAAATTCAAAATCAGGTATGTCCACAGATGGGTATATCAGTACAGTATTCTACCAGAAAAAGCTACCCTTCTGAGGGCCAAACTGACAGATTCAAATTGTCCTTCTTTCCTCGTACAATTAGGGATATGAATAGCTGTAAATATATCCAATAGTACAAATACAAGTGTATCAATGCATAGCAAGGGTGTTTTGCATGCTTGCTTCGCTATTTTTATATTTTCTTAAAATTTGGTGTGCATTCAACCCCTGTCATACACCTTTATGGTGGATTTCAGAGTATTATGTAGACGTAGATAAATAAAATGAAGAAACGGAATCTAGTTTCGCGTGCTGACTCTTCCTTAAGTGAGGATTCCAATTTCGACAGTGTTCTACCACGGCTATTTTATATGTTGGTCTAGGGAAACTCCCACAGGTGATATTTTGAAGTATTTGTGTATAACATAAGTTGGTAATGTATTTTTCTCGTAAAATCTTTCGCTCAGGGAAGGCTTTTTGTTTATTTAAGGTAACTGGCCCCGCAAACCTAAGCGATACACTATTAAATAAGGAAAATTGGCCAGCGAATGCTGTTGTGTGCAAACTTTTTCCTCCATGTGAGTCTAATGCGCTCGCTACGATAGCATTAATTGTTTTAACTTGAGTTTTACTCATCTGTCTCCACTATAAAGCCCCTTGATGAGATAAAACGCTAGTGTAAACAATGAATGAGGTTGTGATCAGCGGTTTTAACACACCAAATTTGCGAACCATTCGTGTTTGAGACTCCTTGGTTACCTGTTCGAGATAATCCCGACGGTTTCGCACACAACCCCCTGGATCCGCAGATGGGAGTAGCGAACAACCTCGAGCGGGCGAGGTCAAATGCGAGCATACTGTACAAGCATGTATTCCTGGGAATGGGGCGGTGTGGACAAAAATAGGAAATGGAGTGTTGAGTAATCTTCCGCTCTCGCCGGAATGTGTGATTTACTTTCAAGGAAACCACAAAGGAGGTATGAAGAGAATGGTTTTGTGACGCGGGAGAGAGAAGAACGCCAGCTGTAATAAAGATAGAAGTAACAATAGATGGGATGAAAAACAAATAAAGGGGTGGGATGCGTGCGGGGAAGTTCAGAGTACGATCCGCGAAGTGCAGGGAGGATGGCATGACAGAGAAAGTGCTTTGAGGGGGTAGAACACTCGTCACATTTTAAAGTGACGACAAGTATTTTAGGAAAAAATATCGTTATTCGATACGCCCGCGGCCAATGGTTTCATAATAAAAAAAAACGTGGATGCTAGGTAAGTTGAATTGGAAAATCTTGTAATAAAGACCCTTGATAAGTTACATGGAGTAATTTTTTTAAATGTATTGCTAGACTATTCTTGGCCCATATTTTCTACAAAATATTCGTCATACGTTTTACTTTCAGCCTACTCTTACTATCATCAACCCACAAGCTCGCCCGCAAAACTCAGAGATCTTTACAGATTCTCATGCCTTCTTTAGTCAAATATTCTCGTTATCTACCACTTTTCAATTATCCATCTTACAAGGAGAGGTTGTGTATTTGGAGTCACGAAATGAGATGATTTTTTTATGTGCAACTAAAACCAACTTGAATAGATAACTGTCTCGGCTTTTTTCCTCATGGGCCCGCGAGAAGGAAAATAAAATAGAAACGCGTAATTCCACTAGGGTGTCCTACATTCGCCAGCCTCGGATAAGCCGACATTGGCTGAGTGGTTGTTGACAACAAGAGCTATCTAGTGTACTGCGCGTTCGATCCTCATAGAGGTACAATATTTTTCTTTCGGCCATTGTACATACGCAAAAGTTTATCATTTTCGATTTAAAATCCGTCCATGAGAACACTCACTTTTATAAACTGAAATCGTTTAAACTAGACTACCAAAGGAGCCCCTTAAAAAATATATCGGAAAGTTAACGCAATCCCTCCGCAATTTTAGTTTTGTTACAGCATATATCTATATCTACGACATACCCTGCAATCAACCTCGAGGGTGTGTGGCAGGGGGTGCATCCACACCAGGGGGTGCATCCACACAACACATCATCATGGTGTTGTACACCGAAACCGGTCGAGTAAAAATCTTATTCTTGGGGAAAAATGCGTCTTTTTCTTTCGACTTTCTGTAACGCCGACTTTGATTAGGCGGGATTCAAACCCACGACCGTCGTCGGATTAGTTGAGTCGTTAATCGTCTTCTTGCACTAAGCATAAGGTTACATCCCTGGATAACCGTTATCCTTTATCACCTCATCTTTTATATTCTGATTCATAGTCTACGGCATTCTTCCATAATTCGTTTTGTGTAGCCCGTTCTTTCCTTCTAGCATTGCCAAAAACTGCTTATAGTATTGTTCAATTCACTTTCCGGTCCGATCACAAGTATTAAACGACCACTTAATGAAAGTTAGTTACTATTAAACATCACCATTTTATGGCGTGAGGTTAAGCTAAACTTTGTACTTAAGCAGGCAAGATCATAAACATTGAGTCAGAGGAATAGATGCCGAACCGACGCGTTTAAGATGTTGCAAGATCTGAGGATTTCCCGGCGAATGCTTAAGATGAAGAGTTCTTACAAGCCGGATAAAGGCGTACAATGGAACCAACGACGCTTCGAGGACGTAGTTTGCCATTTTCCCTGAAGACCACGACAGATTACACGCTCGAAACGACGGTGCCGTTAAACACCGGATGGAAAGCCGAGAACTGTTCATCTTTGATTTAAGATGTCTTTCTTTCCTCATACTACTAGAGATCTGTATAACCATAATTATATCCGAAAATATATTTAAAGTCTTGTCATTAGGTAGCCTAGATAGTTGAATGTTGGTGTAAAGAATTTTAGCCAACCCAATTAACATTACGTTTATGCATAATTTCTCTACCCTTTAAATCTTTTTAAATCGCTGTAGTTCAACTAAAATGTAATTAATAATTCTCATTAAACATGATAGGTGGAATGATAAATGGTTTTATTAATAGGCATGTATGGTATAAATTCACCTGCAACCACACAAATTTATGGTGGGTTGCAGGAAATATTTAGATGTAATCGAAATTAGGCCAACAGTTTAAAAAGAGTAGTATATTTAAAACTCAATTATTCAGTTTATTGCGAGAATAAAACTTCACATCTTCTTTTTTTGACGGAAATTGACGTGGCCAATTCACCATTCCTTGATGAGGTGATTTTTATTTCTAGCCTAGGTAGATATCCATCGAAGAATAGAGAGTCATTTTTGTTGAAGAACCATATGTCCACTGGTGATGATAAGTCCAATCTTGTAGGGAGCACATTGATGTTGTAGGCAGTAATTTGCATGAATAAAAAATTGAGGACTGCAGAAAGTTTACTAAACATTTCATTTCCAATTTTGCAACGGAAGTTCATTGAGTGGAATTAGTTAAAATTTAACTGCGAGAAGATGATGTGAAACACACTAGATGTAGTAATCACTTGTTGCATAGTATTTTCACTTCACTTCCATTGTTACTCCAGGATTTTGTGGCAAGAAGAGTTTCTGTTCATTAGGAGTTGAGTATTTTTTACATGGTTGAAGCAAATGTAGGCATGGTATAATTATTTCTGAATACAGAGTTACATTTTTTCAGTGCATATGGATTTTAATTAGAAAAATTCATGTCTGAGAGGTCTAAAATATATAGTACAGTGAAATATCAATTAGTTGCCACCGGTAGTTTCTCTGAATTAGAACAATCGTGATGAGCCTCAGGGTAAAAATATATTCAACCATCCAAGAAAATATGTAGCCCAAGGTTAACAAGCAGGCAGTCATAATCTTCTTTGTATTTTACTATTTAATGCATAAAAAATTACTCTGTTGCCTTCACCCGGGGGATGCTCTTGTAACTAGCGATCATTACTTGTCGAACTCTGCTGTAGACTTCTACAGGATTAGCAAAAGACATCTGCTGTAGTGGCGGCCTTAGATTGCGAGGCCGACAGGCGCCGATTCACTCTTATTAGGAGAAGATACCAAAGGGACAGCAGGAGAACATTTAAGAATGTGGAGATATCCATCTATGCGACAGGCGAAATGGAGACCAAGGTATCGTTCGAGGAGAGAACCATTTGAGGAGAATGGAGCAGTTGGGGAGCACTTATGTTGATGTCAATTTATTAATGAAAAGTTGAACTGGTGTTCACTTCGACTGGTCATCTGTAACAGCGTAAACAAGAGAGATGAGAAAAGTTTTGGCGTCATGAGCAATACTTGTGGTTGTCCTCTTATATGCAATCAAGGTACCATTTTTATTGATTTAGCAATTTGACTTTCCTCGAGACACGAAGAGAGATCCTTTTTCTCCAGTTTCATCTCCTTGCCAGGAACTGATGATGGCCCAACACGTCAAGCGAGGCAGAACCTTTCACCTTCACAGTCGGCTTCGAGGAAGGAAGCATGGTTTGCAATTTCCAAGTATTAAAAGAACGCTTTGAGTGACTCAAGAAGAAGATAGGAGTCACTAAATTCTGAAAAGTGTGGCAGTAAGGTATGTCACGTAGACAGATATTCCGCTGGGAGGCAGATTTGTAGCAGTTTTACGTCATACTGCTGTGAGGACTGATAACAAATTGCTGTTCCCCTTTCTGATGACGAGGGTCATTAATGGCCTAAAAAAAGAATCATGTCATGCGTCAATATGCAAATTTATAGTATCAAATTCAAATATTCTGTACTTTTCTCAATTCTGGCCACCTTTAGCTATTTTTCATTCATTTTGTCAATTAAACGCGAATTTCTATTCGCTTAGAGGGACGTAAATGATATAGATTGATCAAGTGAAACCGGTGAGCTATTACGGCTAACAGTATCTATTAAAATGAATTGTCTCCTATTACGGCTTGGAGACAATTCATTTCAATATATAGATTGAGTTTGTGACTCTACATACCATATAATACTTGAAGAACGGATTTCTACGACTGCGAATCAAAGTCCTGGCACCAATGTTTACTCATAATTCACCCAACCAGTATTTACTGAAAATTTATTCATTCAAATGTTGAAAAAAAAACCAACCCCCAACAAAAAATAAACCTTTAAGATGCCAGTGTAGATGGTCTGTGGTCCAATGGTCTGTGAGCAGCACAGATTAAGTAACTTTCGGAGCCATACCATTTTCATTCGCTATACTGTTTCAACAATGAGGTAAATAAATTCGCATAAAATATGGTTCCCACCGGTGGCCACCAGAAAGATTAATTGCCTGCATACATGCACTCACTGGCATGAAGATTTTGGTAAATTAAGCGCAAAACGCAGTATTTCTTTCCTTGTGTTAAAAAAATGCAAAATTTCATTACATATTCACCTTCATGTGATAAGCAGCTTGGTGTCTGAAGTGTTCCGAACACCACCATTTCAGTCGGTTGGATCAGTAGGGCACGCAAGTGCTGGTGTTCATTTTCATGGGATGTTGAATTAGTATTCGTTTCAGCTGGTGATATTAACTAGAATGGAGAACGAAATATTGCAGGGTCGTAAGTGATGATTTTCATACATAATTGAAATGCATATTCATTCAAGATGAAAAACTACCTTTTCCTCCAGTGTGCTTCGTAAGGCAAACTTTAGTAGTATAGAATTTAGGTTAAAGTACAGATTGAATCTATTAGAGAAATCTCAATCGGATAGCTTTACTGAAGACGTTAGACACATATTAAAAAAACCAGCGTATTATGCTAGATTCGACCAGATAAATAAGATTACAGAGATAGATTGTCGTACAGATAGATTCAAAATGGCATTTTTCCCCCGTACTATAAGAGAACAGAATAGGCAGCATAGCAAAGGGATACGTAAGTGAAATATTTGAGTATTCTGTAGTGCATGATGCATGTATTAACCCCTTAAATACTATAGATACTAACAATCAAGTTGCATGATACCCTATAGTTGCTAGTTTGCATGTTAGTAGTGCATGCTTGGTGATCTTCACCCCCTGCCACACACCCTCGCGGTGGCTTGCAGGGTATCGTGTAGATGTAGATGTAGAATGCAGGTGGATGCGAATTGTAGAGGTCTGAATTTGATGTGGTCTTCTCAATGCGATCATGGTTTGCCCATTTGATGACGAAATTTTTCTGCCACTGTTGAGGTTCGAGCCAGGGCCCTCAGAAAGAGAGGACTCTTCATCTGCAAATTACTCTGAAAGCCACCATAAAGGTGTGTGGTGTGGGGGTACCACTACACCAACCCAAATACCTGATTGGATGGGTTTGCCCCCATGGGTGAGGTGTTGGTACCCGTGGGGTTACCTAAGTCGTTGTTCGGGCCCGTGGGCGCGGGGGTGGGCCCTGAGATGGTGTTCGGGCCCGTGGCTGGGGCAGGGGCCACGGATCTGCCTACGCATCCCCGTGGCTGTGTGCCCCACTGAAGACGGCGGCCCTGGCCTCGCGGATGACATTGGCCACGAATGTCGCAGCGAAGAGGTCCAGGGCCACCCCCTCAACCCCCTCTGAGCCATCCCCCACTACCATTACACCCTCCTCCCCTCCCAAACCCCCCTCCCCCTCCTCCACGTCCAACCCCCCCTTCCCCCTCTTCTCCCTCCTCTCTTCCATCCATTTCACAAACAACTTCGTCACCTAACCCCTCCAATACAACCCCATCTATCATCAAGCCACCCAAACCATCACCCATCCCTTCCCATTCATGCACTTCCTCCCCTGCCGCAATCCCTTCACCCTCCTCCCCTTCCCTACCGACAGGTTCCGTCGTCTCCTCGTCCTTATTGCAAATGCAAGCTGAGGAAGAGAGAGAGACAGTCGTCACACATCTTAATGGGTGCAAAGGACATATGAAGTTTCTTACTCTTCTAATATTCTGCCCAATTGAATTCTAAAAATGTGTCCTCGTCTAACCCGTGAAAAATTATAATTAACTCTTTGGAGTGAATATTTTGTTCATTTTACTAACTGGTATGCAATCAATATACAGAAAGTATTCTACTTTTACTCTCCTCAAACTAAAATACAAATGATCGTTTATTTCTTGGTACTAGCAACAGATACCAACAACGCGAAAGGATACCACTAAGATCAATATCTCTTCGTTTTATTGTGAATTGGCAATGCTTTTAATTACTTGCTATAATCAGAATTATCTAAACAAAAGCAATTAGGAACGGATTGCTGTGCCATTGCAGGGTGGAAAGAACACACTTTGGCTATATATCATGTAGATAAATATCTCAAATTTAAAGAATAATTACCTTGCTTGCGTCAATACCCCTACTATTAGTCTTGCTCCTAAACGATGTTTTAAGTGACATTCTCGTGAATACTAATTAGATTTAATACGAAAACAAAATGAAATGAATCTACTTCCTTTGTAATGACCATAAATACATATCGATATAAAATTCTGGTTTCCTAAATCTTTTGACGCATCTGGGAATTGATAAACCTCGAGCGTCAGCTGCTGTCAAAGGATATTTTTTTTTCAGTCATATCTTTATTCACAAAATTCTTAGGCGCAGAAAATATAGAGAATTCATTTTATGTGGATAAACTTTGCGTGCGGCAAATAGTTACCTGAATTTTATATGCGCTTAGCAGAGCCAAATGGGACGCCTTATGCTTATTCTCTTAAGAGGTTTCTCTTATTACTTGTGACCCAAACGTAGGCTTTTACTTCGGCCTGTCCCAGCGTGGTTACTGAATGCTCTACAGAAAATTTTGATGGTATGTATGTATTGTAAATGTATGTAAAGTGTATGTATTATTATACATCCTTCACTCGCATTGAAAGTTCTTTCTGGTTTTCATCCCAGGAGTTTTTCTTTCCTTCTGAACTCAAGTAACGCATTTAAAATTGAGGTCTTCCCGACTCATTATCTCATTCCGTAACGCTTTAATGGCTATTCCACGATCGCCTATGAAGACATCCCATTTTCCTTCTCTCGAGGGATTCCCGTGGTTGCTTTCAGCATTTTATGACTTCCGCAAGGCGCCACTTTGTTTCCTTGTCCTTACTTTCATATTTACTCGCTAACTAGAAACAGAGACTTTCCGATCATCCGTGAATGAGGAATTCCAACGCACGATTACCGTGTTAACTATGGACATCAATTGCGCCACAGTTTTTCGATGTCGGTAGAAATTTCATTCCAAAACTCAACATCATCTCATTCTTTGTAAAGTTAAATATACTTCACCTCTAATTCCTATTCCGTATTGAGATAAAATTAAACGTTTAGGGTTTATATTCACTAATCCCATCGACAGTATTAACTGCCATTGCTTTTTCTGGTGAAGGTTTTCGCGGCGTTCCGATGATTGAAAAAAGCTTTCGGGAGTCTTCCGCGTTGTCATTCTGTTAAAATGGCGACGTTTCACCCACTCTACTGCGGGCGTCTTCAGGCCAAGCTGAATTGAAAAATTCTTCGAAGTTGACGCTTATTTATACTCGTTTTCTGAGGTGGCCGCTGCTCGCTGATTGGCTGTTGATGGTCGTGTGAATACTCGATTCCACGTGTTGGAGAAGGGGTAGCTATCCTCTCTATTCATACTGTTGGGCCTCTTGGAAATTTCAATTGTTTATGGAACCAAAAATCCTCACGGGGGAAAAGCGCTATTTCCCTAGAATTATAAGGGAAGCAATTTAAATTTCCAAGAGTCCCAACAATATGAATAGAGAGGATAGCTACCCCCTCTCCAACACGTGTAAAATGAGTATTCACACGAACATCAACAGCCATTCAGCGAGCAGCGGCCACCTCAGAAGACAAGTACAAATAAGCGTCCACTTCGAAGCATTTTCACTTCAGCCTGGGGGGTTATTTTGTAATCTCACTTTAGTGAGAATACGTCATAAAATGTCACTTTTTCGTAGTTAAACTCCGCCACCCAGGCGGCGTGACCATCTTCGGATCTCAAACGGTGAACTGCCGGTTATGTGCTGGTCTTTTAGACGATTCATCCGCTCTGATCCGTATCTTTCGGCTCTTGATCCGTTTCATTATCTCCGCCTGCCATTAGTTCCCGTCTCTTCTTCATAAAGAACGTGGAATGGAGCCACCATCGTTTCCACTTGAAGCTTGAGTTGGAAAAAAAAGCAAGGGCGAGAAAGGTATAAACGATTTAAAATTATATTTATGGAATTTGCACAACGTGAAGAACTTCAGCACTTTCAACTGCAATATATTGGGCACTTGAAGATATGCTTTGTTTGAAATGCTTATTTTATTATTAGCTTGGATTATCTGCGTATATATTTCGTATCACTATTTCCAAAACAATGTTGCTGACAATTCTCGAACCGTTCGTGAGCCGCTCATTAAGAGAGCGAAACGGATCTCCCGCCTTCCCGCAAAGAGTCATTAAAAATGTGAGATTACAAAATAACCCCCCTGGCCTGAGGACGTCCGCAGTAGAGTGGGTGAAGCGTCGCCATTTTAACAGAATGACAACGCGGAAGACTCCCGAAAGCTTTCTACAATCTGCCATTGCTTTTTAGTAAGGATTACGAGAACTTTACAATGAACGAAGAGCTATCCACAGCTTGTATAAAAACTGGGTGGCAGTAATCAAATTAGGACCCGGCAGTTGAGAAGCAAACATAAAGAATGGAGTAAGGTAAGAGTGTGCACTGCCTCCCGTATTATTCAATGTCCACGATCCGCCGACGACACAGCAGGCATGGTAGAAACAGAAGGATACTTATGGAAGAAATAAGGAGATATGGAAAGGGCAATGGCTTGATATCACCTGAAGATCAATAAAAAGATAACTAAGGTATTGTTATGCAGTAGAAGAAAGATGCCAGGACCAGTGTTAGACTAGGAAAAAAATTGAAGAGGTTTAAGAGTTCTGTTACAAGGGAAGCGGAGTAACCAGCAATGATCGAAGTGAAAGAGAAATTCCCATACAAATTGCCAGGCGAAAAGTGCATTTTAACTGAAAAAGATTCTGCTTACAGCTGCAAATACAAGCGTGGAAATGAGGAAACATTTCATTAGAATATACATCTGGAGCATGTTTCTCTATGGCAGCGAAGCATGGACCATAGCAGCAGCAGGTATGTCAAGGCTGGAAGCATTTGAAATGTAGTGCTACCGAAGATTGATGAAGATGATATGGATCGATCGAGTGACAAACGAAGAAGTCTTAAGAAGAGCAGGAGAAAAGAGAAGTCTGCAGAAAATTCCAGAAGAAAGATGGGACAACTTAATCGGCCATATCTTAAGAAACGATGACCTGATGAAGATGTAGAGGGAAAAGTGAGCGGAAAGAATGGAAAAGGCATGCCTCGTATGAGACACATGGAACAAGTTGTGAAGGATGTAAAAGAGAGAAGTTACGTCAATATGAAGAGGTTGGCCGATGGAAGAATCGAGTGGAGGGCTGCGTAAAACCGAACCGTCAAGTCAGTGCGTCCGTGTTTTTAGTGTAAAACCGGTCTCAGTAGAGGGCATTTCAGATTTAGTACTCCGTCTGTCGGATGGGACGTTAAGCCGTGGTCCCCTTGGCGCCTGTTTTTAAGAGAATGGTAATGCCGACGCCGGGTTTCTCTCCACCCTTCTTTGATTGCCTGATATGTTCCTACCATTACCCAAGAACTCATCTATCCTATAAAGGCGCAGCTAATCACAACTCTCGGTCACCTCCCCTGAATAACTAACTAACAGGGATTACAAAAATATGGATACACTTCTTAATGATGGTCCATACCAAAAGATCAAATAGGATCCAACTTTCAGGTACGAAAGAATGTTAACAGAATCCGTAAAGAAATATGTACGTCCAAGATCCCGTCAAAAGTAAAAGATTGACGCCGCAGTATTAAAAGACTCGTTGAATCTACGGGCTGCCAAAAATTCATAAATAAGGTGTACCCCTAAAGCCTGAATAATAAGGCTGAATGCATATTGGTATAAAGACTTCAACCTAACCCAACTAATAGCATGTTTTTACATGCTCTTTGCTATTTTTATCCTTTTTTAAATTGTGAAGTTTCGTATATAATATTATTAATGATCTTCTTTTATGCATGATATGTAGTTCATGTTTGGTGTGCATTCATCCCCTGCCACACACCTTTATGTTGACTTGCAGGGTATTATGTAGAAACAGAAGTAGTCTAAATTAAAAAATAAGTCTCATGATTATTCTCCACGTAGGTGTTAAGGAACCATTTAACCTGTAGCCTTCAGGTACAGGAAAAATGACAATAGCTCGGGAAATAACGATTTCGGCACTCACTCATACAGCCACGTCCTCCGTCCCTATTCAAATCTACATAGACATTGGATTTCTAGACGATTCGATTACTCTGCATTTTACATTTGCTACCTTACTCTCGCCCGAGGTTAACCCAACATCTGTCCCATCTCTCCCATTCCAGCTGTACGCAATCGAAGCCCCTCATGCTTAATGGAGTGACCGCCGTTTGGATGTCCTTCCCGCTTGGGATCAAGCACTGCCCTTTGACCTATCCTGCCACCACCGGGGGTGACTTTCTTTGCCCCTGGGGGGGGGGCACACATGCCAGTGAATCCCTCGAGGTCATTGGAAGGCGCAAGCCATTCAACCACGTCATGTTAAGGGTGCGTTCACTATCTCTGAATGCGCATCAGCGTTGAGAGTCTACCCTGGGGTAACTGGGGAGTCGGGAAGTTTCGTCTTCTGTTCCTATTAAATACCAGACACATCGCATTGGCTCGGTTTCACAGTCATTAGAATTTCCACCGTTGAGTATCATTCTATTAAATTGACGAAAAAATTGCTTAATCTTACAATTTATTTTCCAGTTTATCATTCGAACTTTCATTTTTTTACTAAATTGAACACAAATCAATATAAATGGCACGAAACGCCTAGTTTTCGATTCACTTGAGGAGGTTCGAACGAATTGTGAAGTAAATGAAATTATGTTACAATTTCAGGGAATATCATTTTTTTCCCTTCCATCGATTGGCATAAAAATAATTAGGCCTTTCCATCATATACTTGAAGAACAAAGACGTTGAAAATCAGAAATTTTATACATCTACATCTACATAATACCCTACAAGCCACCATAAAGGTGTGTGGTAGGGGGTGAATTCTCACCAAACATGCACTACATATCATGCATAAAAAAGGATTAGCATTTATATAGGTACTGTTCAAAACTACACTATTTAAAAACAAGATAAAAATAGCAAAGCATACATGCAAAAACATGCCGTTAGTTGGGTTAGCTTTAAATCCTTATACCAACATGCAGCTATCAATGTTATCCATTGCTACACTCGCACTGGATATATTTACCGCAATTCATATCCCTAATAGTACGAGGAAAAAAGGACATTTTGAATATGTCAGTTCGGCAATCTATTTCTATAATTTTGTGAATATGGTCCAGTCTACCATAGTAATATGGGGTCCGCAAAATATTTTTAACATCATCACTGAAAATATTGTCTTGGAATTTGTTTAAGAGATTAAGTCTAAATTTCAACCTGCGATCTGACAATGATTCCCAATTTAATTCATTTAGCAGACTACGCTAATAAGGTTATCACACCGTGCCTTTACAAATCTTGCCGATCTTCGCTGCACACGTTCAAGTTCGTTATTTAGACCGATTTCGTAGGGATCCCATACACTGACAGCATTTTCCAAATGAGGTCTTACAAGGGAAAAGTAGCTGATTTCTCGTACATGATCGTCACATTTACCCAGTATTATACGTGGCTATGTAAAGCAGAGCAAGGCTTTTTTTGTAAAATTTGCATATTAAAAATATAAAGAGAAATGTCTTTTTGACGAAAAACTAATATAAGATGCGCAATCTTATGTAGAATTTAGCATTGTAAAAAAGTATTGGCCTTACTTCAATTGTTTGATTGATATCAATCAATTTTTGCTTGAAGAAAAGCAGAAAACCCTTAATTACTTGAAAGTGAAAAAAGAAGAAATTACATGTGTTGTTAACCGATTGGCAACCGTACTTGTGACTGAACGTGCTTAAGAGCCTATTTACTCAATCATTTTAGGACGATACCCAACCAAAGTCCTACTTATCTTTTTTATGTTATGTAAACTCGTTAGTTATTCCCATGGTGTTGTCAATATCAATCTTCCAAATGGTAGCAGAAGTAGCAGCTCCATTGTTGCTAAACATTTTTCCAGATTATTATTATTAAAAACAAAATTCAGAATAAAGAAAGTATTTACAAGGAAATAGTTTAAAACTAATTTTATAAAATATTTAACCCATATTAGAATACGCAATAGCAGGAATAAACATGTGTTTTCGCAGTTGGAAATTAAACGTGGGAAAAAAACGTCAGCCATGTCCCGAAGTCGAAATGAATTAAAAGAGTTTGTAAAAAATATAATGCTACTAGATACAACGTGTTATATAATAGCATATTAATACAATTATTGTGTGTGCGTTATCAGGCTATAGATGTATTTCCATATTGGTAGTTTTCTGAATCGGCATTTATTAATGAAATAAATAAAACTATTTTACGTGATTTGTACGCGTACGGTCATAGTGGAATCTCCTTCAATTTGAGCTAAGTGGAAAGAAATGAATGTCGCAGTTATTTCCGATAGCCTTTTGACTATCGATTGTTGCTTTTTCACGAGCTGAACAAAATGACGTCTCCATAATCCGTTCGAAAGGTGAAATTTTATTGTCATCGGTGATGTATCATGATGTCGTGCGCTCAAAATTTCGCAAGGCATTAACATTTTCAGTGAACGGTGCCGACAGATTGGACCGTAGCGAAACGTTTGCTCTAATTTGCGAGATTTAATCTTGTCGAGATATCGAATCGCTCCCATTCATCACACCACCCTGTTCCAGAGAAGTCGTTCGAGCACAAACACATAATCCAATGCGGAGTTTGATTAATGGGGAAAGTTATCAGTGATCGAAAAAAGTTTCTATAAGCTGTACGAAATGGTGAGGACTGTGATGGACATTATCCGAGGAGTAGAATTACTTTTTAGGCACACCAACGGCTCAAGTTATTCCACGCCATCACGGGAATTGCCAACGGACGTGGCCACCATCTCCATTCTCCCGACGTCTTGAATAATCGCATTAAAAATAGCATTCGTTCACCATTTGACTTACCAGCTAATAACATCCTTCTCACCGCAGCTGTTATAAATCTTCGAGTTACAGCAAGGTGATTTCCTTAATCAAAGGAAACGGAATTTGCGAATCGTGCCCAACCGCAAATGTATTCATTTAATACAAAAAATTTTGATTGAGAAATCTCAGTTTACTGGCGACTTAAATGTGGATTTTTAAACCCTTTTAAAAGAGTTCAGAAATAGCGGAATGCGCAGCCTGGTTGCTGACGTAACAGATACAAAGTTTACGTTGCGAGGCATACGAAATATTCGACACCTGAACATTGTATTCAGAACGCACTATGCTTTAGTGAATATGTATCTACGTCTACATATACACGATACCCTGCAAGCCACCGCGAGGGTGTGTGACAGGGGGTGAAGATCACCAAGCATGCACTACCGACATGGAAAAAAGCAACTATAGGGTCTCATGCAACTTGATTGTTAGTATCTTTATTATAAGATCGAGTGTTTTCCCGGCGAATAGTATGAAGAAAAGTTTCTCGGGCTTGACTCAGAAGCACTCAGAAGCCCTGATGATGAAGAGCGAGTCGCTCTTTGAAACGTTGGCAGTAATGGAGCCTATTAACCGGTGTCAAGCCCGAGAAACTTTTCTTCAGTATCTTTATTATTTAAGCGATTAATGCATGCATCATGCACTACAGACTACTCTAAAATGTTTCACCCACCTATCCCTTAGCTATGCTGCCTATTCTGTTCTCTTATCGTACGGGGGAAAAATGCCATTTTAAATCTATCGGTACGACAATCTATCTCTCTAATCTTATTTATCTGGTCGAATCTAGCAAAATACACTGGTGTTTTTAACATGTACCTAACATCTTCAGTAAAGCTATCCGATTGAAATTTCTCTAATAGATTCAATCTCTACTTTAACCTACGCTCTGATAATGACTCCCACCCTAATTCTTTCATTAATTCTGATACACTACTCAACCTATCGCAACACCTTTTAACGAACCAAGCTGCTCTACGCTGCACACTGTCAGTTCTTTGATCAAACCAAATTCATTCGGATCCCATACACTGGCTGCATACTCAAGGTGGGGCCTAACTAGTGAAAAGTAACATCGCTCTTTTGTCTTCTCAATTTTTTTTCTTCAAGATTTATAGTCTTCAGAGCAACCTGCCCGTGGATTCCTCTGTTACTGCGAAGCAAAGCGTGAAGTTCGCGTAACTCTGGGCCAACTTCACGTTGCGCGTAGTAAAATGAATACTTACTGTCTTCAAATGAATCAAATGATTGAATATGTTTTATAAACAAATAAATAAAGTTAATCATAATAAATACACTGAGTAAAGGCAACTCGGATAACTTGTTAATATGAGTTTAACGGAATGCACCGTCTGCTTGGAAGCGTCCGCGACACCACCAGTGGCAGACAGAGGAAAGATTGTCGTCACGACACACGCATAATTTACCGGCATGCAGTAGTTTTCTGTCGCGTTTTTGCGCCGTTATTTCAAAATCAAACGGCTTAAAATATCCACTCTAGAGGGTGTAAACTTTTTTCAAGACACTGAAAAACGTTAGAAAACTGCCCTGTTACATCTGCATGAAAAAAAAACTTCGCACTTCACTGTCGAAATCGGTGATTGGATAAAATCCTTCGGACGGCTACGTTTTCGCCGGAGAGATGTCTTCCGCCAATTAATTAGAATTTCCTCTCGGTAGCAATACCAACGGGCCCACGCGGCTCCCGTTCCTTATCTCTTATCAAAGGCGCCTCTCGGAAGAGGGAGATTGCCTTGATTCCAGAGAGCGACACGGAAGCCCATTGCTCCGTGGGTGTTAACGGTGAGGATCGATTTGGAGTTTGCAAAGTGCCGCGTTATCGCGCGTTACCGATCGAGTACTGCCCGCCCACGCCCCTCTCTCTCTCGCCCGGGGCGGATTTCGCCGAATCAGCCCCTCTGACACTCTCGCTGAGATGGCGCGTCGTTGACGAGGGCGCGAAGTGTTTCGGCCAAAATTAAGTCCTACGTGAGTGTATGAGAAACGTTTGAGATTATTTCGAATAGGTAACCAAGGAGTCAATTAGTTCAAACACGAATGGTTCTCAAATTTAGTGTGTTTGAATCGCTCATTATAATCTCACTCATTGATTTCACTTGAGGTTTCCTCATCCATCACGAACACATAGTCCACGGATAATCAACTTCAACGGTTTTTTGAGACGGTACGATAACCTTATTAGCGTAACCAGTCTATTAAATGAATTAAAATGGGAATCATTGTCAGATCGCAGGTTGAAATTCAGACTCAATCTCTTAAACAAATTCATAGACCATATTTTCAGTGATGAAGTTAAAAATATTTTGCGAACCTCAACTTACTATGGTAGACTGGACCATAATCACAAAATTAGAGAAATTGATTGCCGAACTGACAGATTCTAAAAGTCATTTTTCCTCGTAGAATTAGGGATATGAACAACGGTAAATATATCCAATACGAGTAGCTGCATGTTGGTATAAGGGCTTGAAGCTAACCCAACTAACAGCATGTTTCTGGATGTTTGCTATTTTATTTTTATCTTTTTTAAATAGTGAAGTTTAGAACAGTATATAAATACTAATCCTTTTTAATGCATGATATGTAGTGCATGCTTGTTGAGAATTCACCCCCTGCCACGAACCGTTATGGTGGCTTGCAGGGTATTATGTAGATGTAGATGAGATAAAACTGGCGTAAAAAGCAATGAAGATGATTGTGATGAGCGATTCAAGCACACCACATTAGAGAACCATTCGTATTTCGTCATTCGTACCAAATATTTTTTAAAATCTTTAACATGAAGGCATAGTTAAGGCAAAACAATGTGTTAATAGACTATGTCATTTTTTATTCCACACATTTCCTTCCACAACGTCATCATTAACTTATAACATATTAGGTAGAAGATATTCGGTGAAAAATGAAGTCAGGAGTTTTAAATTTGGTCAAATTTGAGCCCTGGTATCTAGAAATGCTTTTAGAATATTTTCTGGAATTTTCAAGTTTATACCTTTTAAAAAAAGAATTTTAACTTCATTGTTTGAGCTTTTTTCGATTTGCGATCCCTGTGCTGCGTCAAGAAGATTTCCTCGTGGAGGAGTGCATTGTGGCCGAAACAAGAAGAGCCAAGGACCGATAATTAATGCAGCCGTTAAATGTGTTGACCTTTTCTAGGGACGGACGGGGCCTGGGGGTGGAACTCCGAACGAACCGGAAAAGGGGAGGGAGGAGGAGGCGTGGAAGGAACTCTCGCTTGGAAAAGGTAACAGGAAGAAGGTTGGCTGGCGGCCGGGAGGATCTACATCTACATCTACACGATACCCTGCAAGCCACCGTGAGGGTGTGTGGCAGTGGGTGAAGATCACCAAGCATGCACTACTAACATGCAAACAAGCAACTATAGGGTCTCATGCAACTCTATTGTTAGTATCTATAGTATTTAAGGGATTAATGCATGCATCATGCACTACAGACTACTCGAAAATATTTCCCCTACCTATCCCTCTGCTATGATGCCTATTCTGTTCTCTTATAGTACGAGTGAAAAATGCCAATTTAAGTCTATCGGTACGACAATCTAGCTCTCTAATCTTATATATCTGGTCGAATCTAGCATGATACGCTGTTTTTTTTAAATATGTGCCTAACATCTTCAGTAATGCTATCCGATAGAAATTTTTCTAATAGATTTAATCTCTACTTTAACCTACGCTCTGATAATGATTCCCACCCTAATTCTTTTATAAATTCTGAAACGCTACGCAACCTATCGTAACACCTTTTAACGAACCTAGCTGCTCTACGCTGCACTCTGTCTAGTTCTCTGATCAAACCTAATTCATTCGGATCCCATACACTGGCTGCATACTTAAGGTGGGGCCTAACTAGTGAAAAGTAACATCGCACTTTTGTCTTCTCATCACATTATGGATGGATCTTCTTCGCTGAGATCCACTCAAGTCCAGCAGTGGACGGACATCAATATTTACAGTTACCTGCAAGAAAGAATATGACACAAGGGGCAATGGTTTCCTATTATTTTTTAATTGCCTTGATCAGTAGTTTATTACCTCTGCTTACGTAGGAGGTTCCACTGTGACTCCGCAATTCAAAATCCCGTTAAAGAGCTATGTTATTTAATGAATAAATACCGATCCAGAAAAACAGCTATAAGGAAAATCTATAGGGTGATAACGCATACACAATAATTGTATGAGTATGCTATTATATCGCGCGTTGTAGTTGCATTCTATTTTTTACAAGCTCTTTTAACTCATTTTGACTTCGGAACATGACTGACGTGTTGTTGCCATGTTTAATTCACAAAATGAGAATGCATGCTCAATCTCACCAATATGTGTTCTAAAATAGGTCAAATATTTTCTTACTAACTTTTAAACTATTCCTTTGCAAATACAACTCTTTGTTTTGAATTTATTGATATTCATATTATTGAAAATTGTTTGGCAAAAATGTCACTGCTACCATTTGGAAGCATTGGTATTAATTACACCATGTCAATAACCAATGAAATGTGTAAATTACATAAAAAATATAAGAAGGACCTTAGTAAGATATATTCCTTAATTAAGTTAGTAATTACGTCTCGTAAGCACGTTCCGTCACATGTACCGTTCCCAATGATAACAACATACTGTAGCCCCACTTTCATGTTACTAAGGATTTTCTACTTTTTTTCGAGCAAACATTTATTAATATCAATTTTACAAGTATGGTAAGGTGAGGACTTTTTTACAATGCTAAATTCTACATTAAATTGTGCGTCTTATATTAGTTTTTCGTAAAAACGACATTTCTCTTTACGTTATTAATCTGCAAATGTTTACTGTAAGGGCCATGCTCCGCCGTATAACCACGTATAAAATAGCTGATTTTTAACATATTTTTTCTTCAAATATATTATGGAAAGGCCTCATTACTTTATTGCCAATCGATAGAAGGACCAAAAAATGATCTGTCCTGATATTTTTACAAAAGTGGCATCTACGTCATAATGTGGTGTAACCTCCTGTGAGGTTCTCTCATCCATCACGAACACATAGTCCCCCGATAATCAACTTCACGGTTTTTAAGGACGGTGCGATAATCATACTATAATAGCGTAACTAGTCTGTTAAATGAATTAAAATGGGAACCATTGTCAGATCGCAGGTTGATATTTAGACTTAATCTCTTAAATACATTCCAAGATAATATTTTCAGTGATGAGTTTAAAAATATTTTGCGAACCCCAACTTACTATGGTAGACTGGACCATGATCACAAAATTAGAGAAATTGATTGCCGAACTGACAGATTCAAAATGTCCTTTTTTCCTCGAGAATATGGGATATGAATAGCGGTAAATATTTCCAATAGGAGTGAATCAATCCACAGCATAGGTAGTGGCATGTTGGTGTAAGGACTTGAAGGTAGCCCAACTAACAGTATGTTTTTGCATGCTTACTTTGCTATTTTTATTTTTTTAAATAGTAAAGTTTAGACTAATATATTGATACTAATTCTATTTTATGCATGATTAGTGGTGCATGTTTGGTTATAATTCACCCCCTGCCACACACCTTTATGGTGGCTTGAAGGGTATTATGTAGTTCTAGATGCAATATATGTCTTCAGCATATTCAGCAAAGCTATCCGTTTTTAATTTCCGCAGATTTAATATGTAATTTAACCTACGATCTGATAATGATTCCCAACTTTATTCTTCTATTAATTCTGCCACACTATGTTCTGAATATGGCCCTAAGGCTTTGCTTTTCCTCGTAGGAGGCAGGCGCCTTGTGCCGTGGCATGAGAGGGCCGACCGCTGCTCACTTTTTTCTACACACACACGCATTCTCCCTCTTCTCTGTTCGAGAGCCACTTTCTCCCTCCCCCGCTTTCCCCTCCCTTCTCTCCCATTGGGCCACTCCTTCTCCCCCTCCAAACCCGCCCACCTGCTGCCCCGAAACAATGCAACCTTTGACCCCTTTCACAACAAATCATCGCCCACCCTCGCCTCTTCCTCCCCCCTCCCCCCTTCTGACCATCCTCCTGGTTCACTCCTTACCTAACGGCCACGTTGAGTATCTCAACTACAGTCTCACTTCTTCGCTTACCTTATCAGAGCGTAGGTTAAGGTAAAGATTAAATCTATTAAAGAAAATTCAATCGGATAGCTTTACTGAAGATGTTAGGCACATATTAAAAACACCAGCGTATTATGATAGATTCGACCAGATAAACAAGATTAGAGAGATAGATTGTCGTACTGATAGATTTCAAATGGCATTTTTCCCCCGAACTATAAGAGAACAGAATAGGCAGCATAGCAAAGGGATAGGTATGGGAAATATTTTAGAGTAGTCTGTAGTGCATGATGCATGTATTAACCCCTTGAGTACTATATAAACTAACAATCTAGTTGCATGAGACCTCATAGTTGCTTGTTTGCATGTCGGAAGTGCATGCTTGGTGATCTTCACCCCCTGCCACACACCCTCGTTTGGCTTGTAGTGTATCGTGTAGATGTACGTCGCTAAGGGCCATATTCAGAATCACAAGCACAGTCTCGCTTCCACTTAACCATGAACTGCTGGAACCATGCGAATCCCGGATTGACACTCGTACCCGGGTGATATCGCTAACGATAGAACGCTTTGGAGAAAATTGAGAGCGTAACTGGATTTTTCTAGCTCTGCGCTTGAAATTGGGACTTGAAAAACGTGGAATTATTTTGTAAGCAGTTGTTCAATTGCTCACTGACTGCTGTGGAGAAATAAAACGTATTATACCAGCCTTAATTTTCAATTATCATTGTCCTTGTGCAGTGAAATTGAACGTGTACAGCGAAGATCGGCAAGATTTGTGAAGAGACGATACGATAACCATACTAGCGTAACCAGTCAATTAAATGATTTAAAATGGGAATCATTGTCAGATCACAGATTGAAATTTAGACTTGATCTCTTGAATAAATTCCGAGATAATATTTTCAGTGTTGATGTTAAAAATATTTTGCGAACCCCAACTTAGTATGGCAGACTGGACCATGATCACAAAATTAGAGAAATTGATTGCCGAATTGACAGATTCAAAATGTCCTTTTTTCCTCGTACAATTAGGGATATGAATAGCGGTATATTTGTCCAATACTAGTGAATCAATCCTTAGCATAGGTAGTTGCATGTTGGTATAAGGAATTTAAGCTAACTCAACTAACAGCATGTTTTTGCATGCTTACTTTGCTATTTTTATCTTTTTAAATATTGTATTTTAGACTAATATATTAATATTAATCCTATTTTATTCATGATATGCAATGCATGTTTGGTGAGAAGTCACCCCCTGCCACACACCTTTATGTAGGCTTGCAGGGTATTATGTAGATGTTGATGAAAGCGTTCCGTTTAAAGGTGAAACTTGTTAACTGCCGAAATTTCTTCATTATCCTGTATGTTTGCTCGAGAAAACCATTTACGTCCAAATTTTGGCTAGGTTTTACGCTAAAGAAGAATTCCTTTGGTTTAGTCAACTTAGTTGCATAAATATGGCATTCGTTATGCAATAACGCTGAATAACATTGAATTAACGGCAATTAAGCGTGGTGCATTTTCCATTGGACTCTATGAACTGGATACTTAATAATAATATGAATTTAAAATATAATAGATGATGTATTCCTCCGTTCTTTTAACTTCTACGCTCATATCGCCATCATTTTAGAGCAATTCCTCTTATCAAGGACTAAATCCGGTGATGCGAATTAGTGCCACTGCTCGATTTCCATAACATAACTGGTATGAGCTGTTTAGTTTAAATTTGCGCTGGTAGCCCTCAATCTTAATTACTCTTGACTCTCATGATTCTAACCGATTAGAGCATGATTCAAAGGATTCAAATCGTTCTCCTTCATGACGAATCAAAAGATTTTTCCATTCAAATCACTCATATGGTTCTTTATGAACCATATGAGAACTATCGAAGAACATGATTCAATTCAACCGATTCATGACAATGAATCGTTCATACTGAACGATTCACTCATGGAGGACTCACCTCTACTGATAAGAAATTTTTCACTGTATCTATTTATCTGTATTTCCCTTCAATGCATAGATTAATAATATTAAGACATTCTTCATGCACTACTCCAACAATTTTTTACCCAATCGTACCTTTACTACGCATACTGCGTAGCTAAGGAGAGATTCCTACGAATATCAATCAGGGCCGCATTATTCCATTTCCACTTTTCATTCAACGTACAAAGAAACATTTAAGAAGTACTACATGTCTATGCATTACACTAATTAGTATTGCATGGTTAGCTTAAATCTTAAAATGAAAGAAAAAGAGAACAAACACAATATCTTAGCTTCACAAACGTTTACTTAGTAATGCATTCGCAGAAATCAAAAGAAAAACACTTGGGGAACAATTGAAGGAAAATCCAAAAGTCTTTTGGTCCTACGTAAGGTAAGTGCAAGGCCATAAGTCTGCCGACAATTCACTTAAAAATGATAAGGGGGAAATGGCCACAAACACTCTTGACAAAGTTAACTTGCTAAATTCCTTCTTCCAAATTGTTTTTAACCCACCTTCCGGCGATTCAACTGTCGTGTTACCTGACCTCTTTCAGCGGCTGATGCAGCCAATAGAAATTTCCTGTAATGGTGTTCAAAAGTTACTTAAAGATATAAGCCCCAACAAATCTCCTGGCCCTGATCAAAGTCCCTCCAGCGTATGTAGAAAGTTAGCCTCCGAAATTTCCCCCTACCTTGAAATAGTATTTAATAAATCCCTATCCGAACACGTCGTACCGATGGACTGGAAAGCAGCCGATGTAACAACAATTTTTAAAAGTGGTGATAGGGAGCAGCCATCTAATTACAGACCTATATCCCTCACATCCATTTCATGCAAGGTCCTAGAACATATAATTGTCAGTTCAGTCATGGGACACCTAGATAGCCAGAATTTATTGTCCAATGTTCAGCATGGCTTCCGAAAGAGCAGATCGTGTGAAACTCAACTTGCTCTCTTTTCCCACGATATATTAGTTTCTGGCGAAAATAATATTCCAGTGGATGCTATATTTCTCGACTTCAAGAAAGCTTTTGACAAGGTGTCGCAAAGCAAACTAATTTTGAAATTAAAATCTTATGGGTTAGACAGTAACATTATATCATTAATGATTTTCTGATGATCGGGTGCAAAGGGTTGTTTTGGACGGTGTTACCTCACCGGCAATTAAAGTCACTTTGGGTGTCCCACAAGGTAGTGTGATAGGTCCACTCCTTTCACTTTTGTACATAAATGATATCCATAAGGTGGTAAAAAGTTAGCTTCGTCTGTTTGCCGATGACGCAGTAGTGTACAGGGAAATTCTGTGCCCAAATGATAAAGAATGTTTAAATATTGACCTACAAGCAATTGAAATTTGGTGTGATACATGGCAGTAAGAATTAAACTTTAAAAAATGTCATGTAAAGAATTTTTGAAAAAAGAATAGCTCTCCTCCTAGCACTTACAAAATAAGTAATAATGAATTAACAAACGTGGAATCCATTAAATATCTTGGAATAAGACTGACAAATGATCTTTCCTAGGGCAAACACATACGTGAAATAATGGGTCAATCGAGTCGTAAACTGGGATTCGTCAAAAGAGTACTGGGTAAATGTGACGATCATGTTCGAGAAATCAGCTACTTTTCCCTTGTAAGACCTCATTTGGAAAATGCTGTCAGTGTACGGGATCCCTACGAAATCGGTCTAAGTAACGAACTCGAGCGTGAGCAGCGAAGATCGGAAAGATTTGTAAAGGGCCGGTATGATAACCTTATTAGCGTAACCAGTCTATTAAATTAATTAAATTGGGAATCATTGTCAGATCGCAGGTTGAAATTAAGACTTTATCTCTTAAATAAATTCCAAGACCATATTTTCAGTGATGATGGTAAAAATATTTTGCGGATCCCAACTTACTATGGTAGACTGGACCATAATCACAAAATTTTAGAAATAGATTGCCGAACTGACAGATTAAAAATGTCCTTTTTTCCTCGTACTATTAGGGATTTGAATAACGGGAAATGTATCCAGTACGAGTGTAGCAATGGATAACATTGGTAGCTGCATGTATGTATAAGGACTTACAGCTAACCCAACTAACAGCATGTTTTTGCATGTATGCTTTACTATTTTAATTTTTAATTACAAATTTTATGCATGATATGTAGTGCATGTTTGGTGAGAGTTCACCCCCTGCCACACACCTTTATGGTGGCTTGCAGGGTATTATGTAGATGTAGATGTAGGTGGGATCACGTAATTTATGAGTAGTCAAGTCCTTACACTCGCTTGGTCCGCGCTCGGATTGTCCTCCTCCGTGGGCAACAATGGGAATGCTGTGTGCACCAAAAATACCTTGCGCTGGAAGGCCGGAAGAAGAATGTCTCCAGGACCCTGTTCATTATCTCCCATTAGCTCAGCAAACACGGGCGGTGCCGTGGTTTGCCCTTGGAACGCTGAGGCACGCCTTTGAACGAGCCTTGTGCCCGCCAACCAAAGACAAAGATGCCCTTCTACAGCGTCCGGGTGATTTGTGCTCATGTCAATTGCCTCGGACAAGCATTTTCTAGTGACATGAACGCATAATCTATATTCACACCTACATAGTACCCTGCAAACCGCCGCAAGGGTGTGTGGCAGTGGGTGAACCATCATCAGGAATGGATCATCATACTAATACATAAAAATGAAGTGGTGACTGTCCGTCTGCCAGATTTATGTTACGCATCTCCTAAAAAACTAATGAACCGATTGAGCTGTAATTTTGTATGATTCTAGCGTATACACTGGAAAGTGCTATAGGCTATATAAAAATAGACTCAGGGCCCAGGTTCGGTTCCTAGAGCCAATTATGTGTTTACATTGCTTTAAATGACTTTTTCAATTTATGGTAGCGCAAGAGTTTTTTTCTTTCACTCAGTAAAATAGCTAAATATTTATCCATTTCTTTCATTTTTTCTGTATTTAACGGAAAAATGTTTAATTTTTCTTATTCTTCTAACCGATTTACACTTTGTCCTCGAGTTTTCTGGGTAATGTGTAATTTACGCTGAAATTTTCTGTAATTTTCGGTTCTTTTCCGAGCGTTGCTGAGGCCTTTACCATTGTCATCTCCGAAATGAAAACATCGTTGCTGCAGGAGGTTCCACCGTGACTCCGCGATTCAAACTCCCGTAAAAGAGCTATGTTATTTAATAAATAAATACCGATCCAGTGAAACACCTATATGGAAAATCATCTATAGGGTGATAACGCATACACAACAATTCTTTTAGTATGTTATTATATAGCGCGTTGTAGTTGCATTCTATTTTTTACAAGCTCTTTTAACTCATTTTGACTTCGGAACATGACTGACGTGTTGTTGCCACGTTTAATTTACAAAGTGAGGATACATGCTCAATTCCGCTAATACTTATTCTAAAATAGGTTAAATATTTTCTTACTTAGTTTTAAACTATTCCCTTGCTAATACAAATCTTTGTTTTGAATTTTATTAATATTCGTAATTTTGAAAACTGTTTGGCAACAATGACGCTGCTACCATTTGGAAGCATTGGCATTAATTACTCTATATCAATAACCAATAAAATATTTGAATTACGTAAAAATATAAGAAAGACCTTGGTAAGGTATATTCCGTAATTAAGTAGGTAAATAAACTTGTAAGCACGTTCCACCACAAGTACGTTGCCAATGATAACAACATACCTTAGCGCCACTTTCACGTAACTAAGGCTTTTCTGCTTTTTTCGAGCAAACATTTATTAATATCAATTAAACAAGTGTGGTAAGGCAACCACTTTTTTATAATGCTAAATTTTACGTAAAATCACGCATCTTATATTAGTTTTTCGTCAAAACGACATTTCTCCTTACATTATTAATCTGCAAATTTTACTGCAAGAGCTATGATCTGCCGTATAACCACGTATAAAATATTCGATCTTCAGCGTCTTTTTTCTTCAAATATATTATGGAAAGGCCAAATTATTTTATTGTCAATCGATAGAAGGGCCAAAAAATGATGTATCCTGAAATTTTCACAAAAATGACATCTAGTTCATAATTCGGTGGAGCCACGTTAAACACTTCGTCATATAGGAATGCCGTAAACGGCATTGTGCTTTTCGTGAGGATATAGGAAGGTACTGAAGGCATAGTAGGCTACTCATGTAGTAAGGTCAGCCATATTTTTCGCACAAAGATACGTGCTTACTGCTAGCGCTACTCACGGATTTAGAAGGTTTGCATTCGGTTAAAATTGGGAGTATTTAAGGAATGCTTCAGCGGTAATTCGTTAAAACTTTCGCGGTTCATGATATCCGGCGTCGTTGTTTTTTTGGGTAAACCCGCGTCACAGTATAAAAATGACCGACAGTTTCGTCTCCGCTGCTGGAGACTTCCTCAGGGTAATGACATTCCTTGGTTTGCGCGTAGATTTACCTATATTCTCACGGAGGTGGGAGAGTGGATGAGGGTGGAGGTGGGGGTTTCTCGATTTTTCTTTTCGTTCTCGAAATAACTGGAAGCCAGGATGAGGTTACCATTTGTCCTTGGTCTCTATTAAAATTTCTTGCACACTTCCTAATTTCGAGGGCATCTCTTATTAAATTCGTCTTGAATGTAGATGTATACGTATACATATCAATTCCCTGAATCAATATCTGTCTGCGCATTCTATAGGCCCCCATACACTGATGTTGAGTCATTATTAAAAATGGGAAACCAGATAAATTCTATAAAGTCCCATAACAGCGAGCGTAATATAATAATAGGTGGAGATTTCAATGCACCATCAATAGACTTGAGAACATACTGCTTCAAAGCTGGAGGAAGGGACAAGGACATCTGTGAGACTCCAATGATGTGTTCTCCAATAACTCCCTGACACAATTAGCTACAGCACCTAATAGAGGGGATAACACTCTTGATTTACTGGCAACCAACATCCCACAGCATGTGACAATGATTGACACGGTTGATGGAATCAGTGACCACAGAGTTATAACTGCAAAATTCTCACTATCTTTAGGTAAAAATTTTAAACAAAAAAGAGAGATTTACATTTTTAAAAGAACAGACTTTTCCAACTTTAAAATTTATGTAAGAGATTCCTCATCGGATTTCAAAAACTCTTCCATAAACGTATGTACCAACAATTCATGGAAGTCTTTCATTAATACCATGCGCTCTGGGATCAATTGATTTATCCCTAGTAAATTCAAAAAAGAAAGCACTGAATTGATGAGCGTAATGTAATAGTTGAAAATTATTGAATTTTTAAATCCACCGCAAAGACGGAAAAAAGAGGCCCTTAGTAATGCATTTACAGAATTCAAAAGAAAAACACTTGGGGAACAATATTGAAAGAAAATCCAAAAGTCTTCTGGTCATACGTAAGGTAAGTGCAAGGCCATAAGTCTGCCGTCCATTCACTTAAAAATGATAGGGGTGAAATGGCCACAAACACTCTTGACAAAATTAACTTGCTAAATTCCTTCTCCAAACCGTTTTTAACCCATCTTCCGGCGATCCAACTGTCGTGTTACCTGACCTCTTTCAGCGGCCGATACAACCAATTGATATTTCCTGTAATGGTTTCAAAAGTTACTTAAAGATATAAGCCCCAACAAATCTCCTGGCCCTGATCTAATTCCCTCCAGCGTATGTAGAAAGTTAGCCTCCGAAATTTCCCCCTACCTTGAAATAGTATTTAATAAATCCCTGACCGAACACGTCGTACCGATGGACTGCAAAGCAGCCGATGTAACAACAATTTTTAAAAGTGGTGATAGGGAGCAGCTATCTAACTACAGACCCATATCCCTCACATCCATTTCATGCAAGGTCCTAGAACATATAATTGTCAGTTCAGTCATAGGACACCTAGATAGCCAGAATTTATTGTCGTATGTTCAGCATGGCTTCCGAAAGAGCAGATCGTGTGAAACTCAACTTGCTCTCTTTTCCTACGATATTTTAGTTTCTGGCGAAAATAATATTCCAAAGAATGCTATATTTCTCGACTTCAAGAAAGCTTTTGACAAGGTGTCACATAGTAAACTAATTTTGTAATTAAAATCTTATGGGTTAGAGAGTCAGATTATACCATGGATTGATGATTTTCTGCATGATCCGATGCAAAGCGTTGTTTGGACGGTGTTACCTCACCGGCAATTAAAGTCACTTCGGGTATCCCACAAGGTAGTGTGATAGGTCCATCCTGTTCCTTTTGTACATAAATGATATGAATAAGGTAGTAAAAAGAAAGCTTCGTCTATTTGCCGATGACGCAGTAGTATACAGGGAAATTCTATGCCCAAACGATAAAGAATATTGGAATGATGACCTACAAGATTTTGAAAATTGGTGTGATACATGGCAGTTAGAATTAAACTTTAAAAAATGTCTTGTAATGAATTTTTGGAAAAAGAATAGCTCTCCTCCTAGCACTTACAAAATAAGTAATAACGAATTAACAAACGTGGAATCCATTAAATATCTTGGAATAAGACTGACACATGATCTTTCCCGGAGTAAACACATACGTGAAATAATGTGTCAAGCGAGTCGTAAACTGGGATTCGTCAAAAGAGTACTCGGTAAATGTGACGATCATGTTCGAGAAATCAGCTACTTTTCCCTTGTAAGACCTCATTTGGAAAATGCTGTCAGTGTATGGGATCCCTACGAAATCGGTCTAAATAACGAACTTGAATGTGTGCAGCGAAGATCGGCAAGATTTGTAAAGGGACGGTGCGATAACCTTATTAGCGTACCCGTCTATTAAATGAATTAAATTGGGAAAAAATTGTCAGATCGCAGGTTGAAATTTAGACTTAATCTCTTAAACAAATTCCAAGGCCATATTTTCAGTGATGATGTTAAAAATATTTTGCGGACCCCAACTTACTATGGTAGACTAGACCATAATCACAAAATTAGAGAAATTGATTGTCGAACTGACAGATTCAAAATGTCCTTTTTTCCTCGTACTATTAGGGATTTGAATAACGGGAAATGTATCCAGTACGTGTGTAGCAATGGATAACATTGGTAGCTGCATGTATGTATAAGGACTTAAAGCTAACCCAACTAACAGCATGGTTTTGCATTTATGCTTTGCCATATTAATTTTTAATCACAAATTTTATGCATGATATGTAGTGCATGTTTGGCGAGAGTTCACCCCCTGCCACACATCTTTATGGTGGCTTGCAGGGTATTATGTAGATGGAGATGTAGATGTGGCATAGTCTGGACCTTGCGCCAGTGGGTTAGCCTCTGGAGCAGATGGATGGTCGATTCGAAGGAAGTGCCGGATGCTGCGTTTGATCTTCGAGGGAAAAATGCGTGGGCGGATATACACACTCCGTGTCTGGCTGGCCGGACGAGCGAAATTTCGCAGAGCTGTCTGCGTGGGAGGCAGTCTAAACGTTGTTTCGCCTTGAGGGGAAACATCCGAGTCAGTCCGAGACGCTGGGAGTGGTCCACTCCGGAAGAGAGGCAGGCGATGTTCGACGCCGGAACTAATTTCTTCTCTCGTTGCATTGTTGACGCACTTGATCTTGAGCCAAAATCTTCTAAGCTATCCACAAAGATTGTTAAATGCTATTAAAGTTTTCCCGAAAATGGACGAAAGTCACGTAACCTCGATTATGGATCTTCATGAGGTGTGCGCTTGCGTTATCGTTATTTTTTGATTAAACTTGCTCCAGAGAAAACGTGATCTCCATTCTTAATTCTTCGCCCAGCACTTCAAATCACTTTTCACAATCAGTGGAGCGAATTTTATAGACGGTTATGTTCAACCCCGCACTAATATAGGGGTAAGCCTTATTGATACAGATAGCGATAACGCGAAAGATGCAGGTGTGATTTTTTTACCACACGATACCCTGCAAGCCACCGCGAGGGTGTGTGGCAGGGAGTGAAGATCACCAAGCATGCACCATTGACATGCTACTAGATTTTAGTATCTATAGTATTTAAGGGATTAATACATGCACTACAGTCTACAGGTTAGATAAGTGGTTAAGTAAGGAATATAGTGGTTTAAAATAGCAAGCTCCGTCTTTTCTCCGATGATGCAGTAGTTTATAGGAAAATTAAGAATGAAGATGGCAGTCTGTCTTTAGCAAAGGATTTAGATGCGATTGATGATTGGTGGGTTAGTTGGCAGCTAGAATTAAATTCGAAGAAATGCGCGATAATGAACTTTTGGAAAAATAATAGCTTTCCACGGGATAATTATTATATCTAAGAAAAGAAAATATCTAACGTAGAATCTATTAAATACTTGGGCGTCACCATCACTGAAGGCAAGTCATTAGGGAAACACATAAGGGGAATAACTAGTGTAGAAAACTGTAGATTGCGGTTCGTAAAAACTGTTCTAGGCAAATGCGATGAGAGAGTAGGAGAAAAAACCTATTTTACACTTGTCAAGCCTCATTTAGAATGTGTAGCTTGTACATTGGATCCATAAGAGGAAGGTATGATAAGAGAATTAGAGCGTGTGCAAAGTAGATGCTCTACATCTACATCTACATAATACCCTGCAAGCCACCATAAAGATGTGTGGCAGGGGGTGAACTCTCACCAAACATGCCGTACATATCATGTATAAAAAAGGAATAGTATTAATATAGTAGTCAGAACTACACTATTTAAAAAGATAGAAATTGCAAAGAAAACATGCAAAAACATTCTGTTAGTAGGGTTAGCTTTAAGTACTCATACCAACATGCAGCTACCAATGCTATTCATTGCTACTCTCCGATAGGACATATTTACCGTTATTCGTATCTCTAATTGTGCGAGGGAAAAAGGACATTTTGAATCGGTCAGTTCGGCAATCAATTTCTCTAACTTTATGATTATGGTCCAGTCTGCCATAGTAAGTTGGGGTTCGTAAAATAATTTTTAACATCATCACTGAAAATATTGCCTTGGAATTTGTTTAAAAGATTAAGTCTAAATTTCAACCTGCGATCTGACAATGATTCCCATTTCAATTCATTTAATAGACTGGTTACGCTAATATAATTATCGTATCGTCCATTTACAAATCTTGCCGATCTTCGCTGCACACGTTCAAGTTCATTACTTAGACCGATTTCGTAGGGATCCCATACACTGGCAGCATATTCCAAATGAGGTCTAACAAGGGAAAAGTAGCTGATTTCTCGTACATGATCGTCACATTTCCCCAATACTCTTTTAATGAAACCCAGTTTACGATTAGCTTGACCAATTATTTCACGTATATGCTCTAGATTTGTTAAAGGCCGTTATGATAATATTGTTACGTGTTAAGTGTTACGAGTTTAATAGAAGGACTAGGATGGAAATTACTATCAGAACGCAGGTTAGGATTTGGGTTAAACCTTTTTAGTGAATTCGAAACAGATTTTTTACAGATGACGTGCAAGTTGCAAGTGCATGCAATCAACGATCTAGATAACCTTCATCGCCAATTTTTTTGCACATATCAAATAGTCAGTAGAATATTCCAGGCAAAGAGGGTTTTCATCAAAAAGAAGAATCTACATACAGCTGGAAGTATAACAGTAGAAGCATGAAGCATGTTTCTGTACGACAGTGGAGCATGGACGATGACATCAGCGGAGAAGAAAAGGGTGGAAGCATTCGAAATGTGGTGCTACAGAAGAATGAAAAAGATTAAATGGCTCGATCGAGTGACGAAGTCTTAAGAAGTGTGGGAGAAAAGAGAAGCCCGCTGAAAACTCTAAAAAGGAAACGGGACAACTTAATCGGCCATATCTTGAGACACGATGGCCTGACGAAGACAATCGTCGAGGGAAAAGTGAACGGGAAAGGAAGGCCTCGCTAGAGCGATGTGTAGATCAAGTGATGAAGGATGTGAAAGAGAAGAAATAAATTAATATGATGAGATTAGCTGATGGAAGAATAAAGTGGAGACCTGCGTCAAACCAATCTCAGAATTTCTGACCAATGATGATTACGTGTCATTGCATAGCAGGAATGGAAGGATGATGGAACATTTACTTGTTTGAAAATACGATGATAATCAACACCCCCAAAACTCCGGAATTTACGACAAAAGATAAAAGCGTAGTTCACTGTTCATAAAAACATCCTAACTGTGCATGCAAGTAGATTGGTGAGTGAAATAGGATCTCCACATCCCTGGGTTTTTCATGTATTTCCTTTACTTAATGAAGGTAACGATAAGCTTATTGCCGGTACATACATGCTTTCGCTGCCCTCAGGAATACCTCGGGAATGCAGCTGTATCCGCATGTGACCCTCATTTCGGTCGAAATCGGAGAACATTCTATGCTCTTGAAGGCACCAGGATTTGAAACCGTCGAGATAATTTCGAACGGGTAACTAACGAGTCATGTGGTACAAACGCGCATGGTTTGAAAATTTAATATGCCTATATCGCTGGTTACAACTTCATTAAATTGTTTTCATTTCAGTTTTTCTCGTCTGCCTCGACTATAGAACCCCCAGATGAGATGAAACGTAAGTTTAAGCAATGAATTAGGCTATAATCAGCGGCTTTAACAAACCTAACTTGCGAACCATTCGTGTTTATACCACAGGACTCCTTGGTTACCTATTCGAGAAAATTCCGACGGTTTCAAACATATACGACAGACATATGGCGAATAGGAGCTAATGAAACGAGTGAGCAATTATCCGTCATATCGAAATAGAAGTCTATCACAGTTTAGGAACGTGCCGGCGAGGGTCACGGATTCAAATCCTACCTTGGACACTGTGATGTTTTGAGCCTTTTTTCCATTAATTATATATAGTTATATTCTTTATTTAAGATACTATACATCCCCGATCATCTCCCTCCAGTCTCTCTCAAAACAATCCCCCCTTCTGTCCTTTTTATCAACAACCTTTCCAAAAAACTAACATTCAATAATTAACCAAACTGCATTTCTTTTATAACACCAAGAAAAGTATAATTTATACCTAAAGGAAAAGAAACAACAATCAATATTAGAAAGAACAACTAAGAACAACTAAACCTCGAGTATTAAACAAAATAAATGCAATTACTTTTTAATTTAGGGTATGTCACGACGCTACAACACGGATGTTTCATTTTTCTTAGGTACAAGAACTTAATTTGGATGCTGCGAAATGAGCCGTTTGAGTAACCAAATTCCAAGTCAAGCACTACTACTCGAGAAGGAAGACGGTCTTCGCGAACAGCAGAGGCACCTTGAAATGATTGCACATGGGCAAGGAGTTCTTAAGGAAGACGCAAACGCAAAGAAACTTATTTGTGACGGACGCCTTGGGCAAAACATGCATTGCTTAATGGGCAAATAAAGTAGGTACGACTTCATACTGAAAATGTTGGGGCACTCAAAATGCTAAGGAATATTTTAAGTGTTGAAAAAAAAAGAAATATTTACGGCTTGGATGTTGGCGTTGAGAGATTCAGCGTACCCGCGGAAGGTAAAAGTATGATTTAACCATGGAAGTTGCTGTTCGACAGAGGTATTCTCGAAGATCTGGAACGATGTGAAAGAATCCAGACCCTTGGATCGACAAGATGCTACTTTTAAAATGAGTGATGAGCGCGTGCGAGAAGCAGTGTTTGGAGGAACGGCTGTCTGGCAGCGCTGTCGTAGTCTCGCCCTCCCTTAGTTGTGTCCGCGTTCCTCAAGGGCGCGCATTGGGACCGCTCCGCTATCAGTTTACCCTTCGACTCAGAGGAAACATCCTCTCCGGCGGCTCGGGAACTCTTGTGTAAACTGTAATACCCATCTTTCCTTCATCATCATTTTTTTCAAATCGCCACACTCAAGTCCACCGATATTCCCCAGCATTCACATTCGACAGTTGGATCCGAATCGACTATACATTCTACATTTTTATGCTGATTGCTACATGAAAGTTTACGTTCTAAATCAGAATGTTTACTGTCGTGAAAAAATGTGGAATAATATTTTGGTCTATCTCTCCCATTTTACCTCGTGTATCTACCAGCAGATATTTTAGGGAAAAGTGTTTGAAAGCATACGATACCATGTCCTTATATACGTCCTTATGGCCGTTTTACACGTTGAATGTTCATGCGCATGAAATAATTCGCGAACGAATATAGGTGATCACCTGAAATAGCCTCCGATTACGGGCGTTTCACTCAGCAAATGATCATGCGAATTAATTCCTACAACTTTTTGCTTCTTCCCTAACACCGCTTTTAAAAATAGGTGTAATGCTAGCTACTTTCCAATCCCAATAAAACACTAAAGAACCAATGTGTGGTTCTTTAGTGTTTTGTTGAATATTATTTCTAGATAGGGGGCTATTTCAGAAGCTAATTTTTTATATACTCTGGAAGGAATTTGATTGGGACCTGGTGATTTGTTTTTACTATTTTTTTACTTTTGTTATATCCCGTGAATTGAAATTGTTATTTCGAGCATTTGTTCACTGGAAGTGCTCGGCGGTGGTTTGATTGTGTTGTGTGACAATAAGTTGAATACGCTTTGGAATAAGGTGTTTAAAGAATTGGCTTGTTCTAAACTGATTGTGACTCTAATTTCTTTATTGCTTTTAAGTGTGTGTAGCACTGTGGACCTATTTCCCTGAAGCTCTCTCACATATGACCAAAATGTTTTAGGATTGCTATCTAAATATTCTCCTAACATCCTGCTCTTGAAATATGATAACGCTTGACTACATGATTTCCTTGCTAATGCTCTCGATTTTTTGTAGTTTTGCACTAACACATTTCCTTTCCTCTCCCAATAGACCCTGTCTTGCATTCTTCATCCAAGTGTGGCATACCCTTTGTCGCTTTAGTGATTTTCTAACCCCCACGCTATACCACCTTGGTTCTGTATTATCACTTATTAATTTATGCTTGGTACCTGGGTCAGGTAGGTGAAATATTGTCAGAGTAGTCTGTAGTGCATGATGCATCAATTAACAACCAATCCCTTTATTACTACGTAGATACTAATCATCTAGTTGCATGTGACCCTGTTATCCAACATGTTTCCATGTAGTAGCTTGTTCGAACGTAAATAGTGCATGTTTGGCGATCTCCACCCCCTGCCACACACGCCTCCGATGTGTCTTGCTGAGTATTGCGTAGATGTAGAAGATCTTATGACTGCGTTTTTTTATTTTAGAAATGAATTTTGGCAGCTAACAACAATTCAAGGATGATAAAGTTGCATTTAAGAACTTTACATTTATGACTTCCAAAGCGGGATTTCGAAATAAATAGCAGTGGGAAGTTAGGGCATTCTGTAAAAGTTATCTTCTTCCATGAGTGCATTTGACGCCAGTCTCTTCGCTGCCTCTTTGTTCTTTTCCACGGGAGGGGAAAGCAAGGACCGCGTGCGTGACGCCCCAGGCGTGCAGGGGACCAGCGCGGATCGTGACTGCGGTCGGGAGCAACCCGTGCACGGGTCAGAGCGCTACAGGATTTAATTCCTCGCCCCGCCACCAGCGGGCAGCAACGGCCACCGGCGCGCCGGAAAAATAGCCGTACGAATGCGCGTTTAGTCGAACGAACCCGAAACAAGTGAACATCAATGAGCAGCAGCGGCCAGCGAAGCTTCGTCTTTCATTTTAGACAGCGTCGTCAGAAACTTGAAGTGTTAAAATAATCATCTATACCCGCCTAATACATTGCGAGCCACCACGAGGGCGTGTGGCAGGGGGTGAAGATCACCAAACATGCATTCATGGCATGCAGCTAAGATCTACAATGCTATTACGTCATGGAAACATTCTTGATCAAATACAAAACTAAAATGGCAATCATTATCAGACCGTAGGTTGAAATGTAGATTTCATCTCTTAACTAAATTCTAAGACAATATTTTCACTGATGACGTTAAAAACATTTTGGGAACTCCAACTTACTATGATAGACTGCACTTTGATCATAAAAATTGATAAATTGATTGCCGAACCGACAAATTCAAAATATCCTTCTTTCCTTCGCACAATGGGGTCGTTTACCATATTTTTTTTATTTCCGATTCTGATAGAGTTTGTTAAATAAAAGGACCCGTATTTTTCCGTTTTCTGATCCGACAATTATTTCCCGAGTTATAATGGAGAAAAACTGATGTTTTTAACCCTTTCGGAAAAGTAGGTGTGGTGCAACCTCTGACGTATATTGACTTCGTCCAATCACAACTGAGCCCGCGAAGCTACTTCGCCTTATCGCAAAGGGGGGGACACAGCTGACTCGGCCAATGGGAGCGATTTCGACAGCATCTGTGCGAGCAGACCTCCCGAAAACCCCCCTCCACTCCCTTCCCCCTCCCCCGAAAGCAGTCAAGGACGGGAGGAAAATGACGTCAATGTTATCACAGCAGCATTTTCGGTGGGCGTCACCTTTTGCTTATTTTAATTTTTGATTTATGAGTGAATGGTTGTGGTTAAAAGATTAATTTTTTCACTAAAATTCGTTTTTCGTTTCCATCTAACGATTTTGTGTACAAAATTGCGATTTCGGTTCCGAGTAAACGCCACCATTAGGGAAATTGATTGCGGTAATTATGTTCAATAGTACTTACATGTATACAAGTGTATCAACGGATAGCAAAGGTAGTGACATGTTGGCATATTGATAAAGTAAATAAATTCACTTTGCAAAATTCCACAGATTCATTAAAACCGACCCAGGTTTCGACTTACACGGTCAATATCAAGGTGACAATTGTACATCACGAGCCCTTTATATACAGAAATGAGTGCGGGGGGGGTGGGGGTGGAAGGTGGCAGGGGTTGAGGGAGGGAGTCAACGTGCGGGAAGTGTATGCTTGGTCTAAGGTGGGAGTGGGGAAGCGGGGGCATTTGAGCGAGCATTGTTAGGAATTGTATTACGGGAGGGGGGGAAAGGTAAGATTAGGAGAGGAGATTGGGAAGGGAAAGATTAAAAGTTGGTGTTAAAAGATGGTGCAAAATTCCGGTTATTGGCAAATTGTGCTATCAATTAGCCAATGGGGGCGTTTACTCGGAACCGAAATCGCAATTTTGTACACAAAATCGTTGGATGGAAACGAAAAACGAATTTTAGCGAAAAAATTAATCTTCTAACCACAACCATTCACTCATAAATCAAAAATAAAAATAAGCAAAAGGTGACGCCCACCGAAAATGCTGCTGTGATAACATTGACGTCATTTTCCTCCCGTCCTTGACTGCTTTCAGGGGAGGGGGAAGGGAGTGGAGGGGGGTTCTCGGAAGGTCTGCTCTCAAAGATGCTGTCGAAATCGCTCCCATTGGCCGAGTCAGCTGTGTCCCCCCCATTTGCGATAAGGCGAAGTAGCTTCGCGGGCTCAGTTGTGATTGGACGAAGTCGTTAAACGTCAGAGGTTGCACCACACCCACTTTTCCGAAAGGGTTAAAAACATCAGTTTTTCGCCGCTTATAACTCGGGAAATAATTGTCGGATCAGAAAACGGAAAAATACGGGTCCTTTTATTTTAAACACTCTCTCAGATTCGGCAATAAAAAAAATATGGTAAACGACCCCATTATATACCGAGACACAAATTTAAGGTTTCATTTTACAACCTTAACTGCTTGAGTAACTTACTATTTAATTCAAGAGATAAATACGATGTGCTTGATAAAAGCGGTGTATACCTACTAAGTTGCAAAGATACCAACTGTAAAGCCGTCTATGTTGGGCAAACAGGACGTGCTATCCGTACCCGGGTGAAAGAACATAAGCGCTACATAACGAATGGTAATGAAAGCTCCCAGTTCGCCAAGCATTTAATAGAAGAAGACCACCAAAGTGACTTCATCCCAAAAGTCCTTCATTCGCAGTTTAAGGGCCACAAGTTGGACTATATGGAAAACCTTGAAATTTTTTTGTATTCCAAAAAATCGAATGTATGTGTGCTGAATGATATGCTCCCCTCCCAATCTCCTCTCCTAACCTTACCTTTCCCCCCCTCCCGTAATACAATTCCTAGCATTGCTCGCTCAAATGCCCCCGCTTCCCCACTCCCACCTTAGACCAAGCATACACTTCCCGCACGTTGACTCCCTCCCTCAACCCCTGCCACCTTCCGCCCCCCCCCTCACTCATTTCTGTATATAAAGGGCTCGTGATGTACAATTGTCACCTTGGTAATGACTGTGTAAGTCGAAACCTAGGTCGGTTTTAGTAAATCGATGGAATTTTACAAAGTGAATTTATTTACGTTATCCTTATGCGGTTCCACGAAGTCAAGCCTAGCAATTTCTTATACACTGGCATATGGACTTTAAGCTAACCCATCTAGCAGCACGTTTGTGCATGCTTGTTTTGCTCTTTAATTTTTTTATTGAAGTGCTTCAACTAAAATATAGCCACCAATCCCTTTTGAGCCTTATCGATAAGTAATGATTGGTGTGAATTTACCCATGCCATACACCTTTATGGTGGCTTGCAGGGTATTATGTAGATGTGGATTTAATAGTCTCGCACAACTAGATGGTTAGAATCTACATTTACATGATACCCTGCAAGCCATCATAAATGAGAGTGGCAGGGGTATATCTACATAGTAATGAAATGATTAGTGGTTATAAAGATATTTCTCTAAATGCATATATGTGTTTGTCTAGCATCCGTGGGTTAGTGAGATTAAAACATGCATTGTGCGCCACAGACTACTCTATCAATATTCACCAACCGATTAATTTGCTATGCTGTCTATTATGTTCTCTTAAAGATTACGTACCTCCTATCCAGTACGCGGTCCAAAAATGAAGAATATAGAGTCATTGGGGATGTGAGTCTACACTGCTAACTTTGATCCAAAAAAGTCTTCACCGGCCAGAGTGGACGCTCAGTAGCGATGAATGGACACTGAGGAAGGAAGGAAGGAAGTGCCCGTCCTAGCGTTTGCTTTCTCGCAGTGCATTCTCTTCCGGCAAAGAACGAGATATTCCAACCAAGACGGCACGGAAAAATGCGAAGGAGACGGGTTCAGTTCCTCTAGTCAATGCAGGAGATTATCGCGACAGGCAAGGTTGTTGAAACGTCAGATGCGACCACGGCACTTGACTCCGCACTTTATCGCAAGCCGTATCCGAACTTGAGGAGAACGCAGCCAAGGGAATGGTCCCCACAACGAGTCAGCTTCCAGGCAATCTCCAACAGCCTTAAGGGGAACAGGTAGCGATGAGAAATCATGACTCAAACAGGCCAGGGATGAAAAGGGCTACGCCTCCTAGGTAAATGCCCCGAGGGATACCATGAGTTGATTCATTTAATACCGCAACGGTCGAAAATAAATAGAGGAAATCTCGGTCGAAAATAGGTTAAAGTTTAGATGCAATCTCTCGTTCCAAGGAGACGAAGCCATGTTTCGCTCCCTTAACTCCACTACGAGAGGTAAATTGTCCTTCGTATACTCTACACCTTTTTGACCTTCTAGTGGCCTCAAAGTGACCGGCTGACGTGAGCGGACAGCGGTCATCTTCTCTCTTGCGTTACTTTTTAAGGGCTCAGTTGCCTCCTAATTGCATTTCCTCTCTTTTCTGTTGTTGTCCTCACCTCACCGCAACGAGTTTTCAAGTTTGCTTCACCTCAACGGGTGCAGCAACCTCCTTTTTGTTGTGAGTCATCGGGCGACTTTATATGCCAATGCGTCACAGATACTTAGAAATTTATTATCTGCATCACGCTTTTCTTGAATTTCATATTATGTGTAGCACCTTTGTTCAATTGTTTTTTTACTTCGTTTGTCCGTCAAAATTTTTGTTTACTGAATTCATTGATTTGGATTTGATTTGTTGAGTGCATCGACGGCAAAGGTCATTGGCACTTTACTGCACCCATTTACCAACTGTTGCAATAATAAAAAGTTGCATATGTAGACGTCATTGCTTTTTTCGTGTTTTTATAGCTATTTTGGTGTTCCTAGTCGACCTAAAAATTATTAATAATTTTGATTCCATATTGTTTTTTTTGAGATGATAGCTTTTGTATTAATAATAATATTAAGAAGAAACAATTTGATTGAGAGTGCATAAAGGACAGTTATTATCCGTAATCATAGGTATGTAGGTAACTCGTAACTTACTATTTCGTAAACTCGACAGTTCGTATACGGTCATTTGGGGACCTGAAGTCAACAAATCGACTGCAGAGGAGCATGGAAAATTTTCATAGCCAACTTAATGATGACACAAGACTTGAAAAATTCAACTAGTGACCTATAACTATCATTTTAAGCATTTCAAATTTTGATAAAGCATTCACACCATCAATTAAACAAAAAGAACGTTATCTAAATCGCTAGAAGGCCCCGAAAATAAGAAAAAAATAAGAATCTGCAAAACAGGAGAAATTATAAGAACCTATACATGTCTTGCCCGGAAGCTAGCGCAGATTTGAAACCGTCATGTCTCGGGAACTTTTCGGGGCAGAGGAAAACGGCATTCAAAGAGATTATGGGTTCAAATCTCGGTGAAGCCATTTCTGAGGGCCCCGGGTAAAATTTTCGCGGCACCATTTTTTTGAGCATCATTACTCCGTGGGTAATCGCCCATGGAAAGGAGTCGTTCCTTTACAGCGAACATGAATATATCGCAGACCAAGATACCAATTAGAGAGAAATTGAATACCGCACTGACATATTCAAAATGTCCTTCTTTCCTCGTAAAATTAGGGATATGAATAGCTGTAAATATATCAAATAGTATAAATAAAAGTGTATCAATGCATAGGTAGTTGCATGTTGGTATAAGGAGTTTAAGCTCACACAACTAACAGCATGTTTTTGCATGAATGCTTTGCTATTTTCATCTTTTTTTAAATTGTGAAGTTTAGACCATTTTATTATTACTAATCCTTTTTGTATACGATATGTTATGCATGTTTGGTGTGAATTCACCCCCTGCCACACACCTTAATGCTGGCTTGCAGGGTAATGTGTAGATGTAGATTCATTTTCAGCTAGCGGGCTCTCTCCCTGCCTTCCAGAGGCTGTGGAGGAATGATGAGTTAGGGACAGATGAATGTTGACAATAAGGGTGGGATTGTACCGGAGTATGTCGAGGAGAGAATTGTGCTGGATTTCGATTGTGCTGGAGAGGCACTTTTAGCCAATCCCGAGCTACGTCATTTTCTGGGAACCAGATCCCACCCTGATGTGTGATTTTACACATGCTTTGGCACCTCACTTACCAACGACCTCACCAACTACACAAGACATCGAACTTAATAAGGATGGTGAAAATTGGTGCAAAGGCACCAAGATTCATGCTGGGCACCGGACCTTTCGAAGTCGGTGAGAGACAGCCTCAAACGAGCAGTGGACAACAGCACTCCGGGCTCCATCACGCTCATTTCGCAACTCGTATTACCTTCGTAAAGCAATTACAAGCGTACTCATTGAACAGAGTTAAACCGTTGACGAATCAAAGCACCAGCTGGGACAGGATTGTATGGGATGGGTAAAAACACCAGTTTTTCAATCCAGTGAAATAATTCGAGTACAATGTCACACATTTTATTTTATATTATTTGCAACCATGTATACCTCGTCGCATTTCAATCAGAGGAACCTTCAAGAACTTGAGGAGAGAGAGAATATTAAACGAAAGGTTGGGCAACCAAGCACTTTACTTTTACTTTGTAGAGAGCAAATCATTTTCACTTTTTACTCGTGAGAGGAACTCCTGACAAAAGATATAAGGCGGAACGTTTTGAAGAGATTAAAAGGATTAGATTGCTTCTTTTATTCGTAAGGAGGTACTTTTGGAAAAATAAGTTTCAATGCGTCACATGCGAAGTCTGTACCAATTACGAAAGAAACACATGGCACAAGATAAATAGGTTTGCTTCATATTCAAATATTTGCGGGAAATGTAACGTCAGCCTGAAATTAGTCTTTTACAGTATCTGGAATGAATACTCTTCTAGAACAAGGATTATTTTACCAAAAATAATTTTTACGGATGCTAGAGAAAGCTAAATATTTTCGAATAGCATCTCTATTGCATAAGTGCTCTAATTTTTTGGGTACAGAAAATGATTGAGAGGAATGAATACCTTCTACATGATATAGTTCAGCTCTAAAAGATCGAGTGTCTCCTTCAGAACAGGCAGTGAAAGATTACAAGTAGTGAGATATCACGTAATATAGTGTTTATTCAGAGTATTGAATATTGGAGCTTTGCCAGCATTTTCATTGGCACTTCTCACTTTCACGGAATGAATTGACAGTCGATTGATAGTTACGGAAAGGGTGAACAAGAATTTTTGACCAGACACAGACAACTGCTCGTTACAATCGAAAGAGGTTCAATACCTTGCGTTAAAGATATACAGTTACATAAACCGGAGCATTAAAAATATTTTCCCGTATTTAAGAGGGGTAAAATATTCAATAAAAGTATTAATCACGGATACAGTTGGCACCCCACCAATCGCCCTCGTGATGCGCGTTTAAAACCATCGGGATTATCTCGAATAGGTAAACAAGGAGTCACGTGGTAAAAACAAGATTGGTTCGCAAACTTTGGTGTGTTTTAATCGCTCTTAACAAACTCAATCATGGTTTTCATTTTAGTTTTTTTCCATCCTTCTCGAGCATAGAGTCCCCGGATGAGAAAGACTCAACTGACAACAATGAGTGAGATTGTAATGAAGGATTCAAACACACCAACATTTGCGAACCATTGTTTGTACCACGTGACTCCTTGGTTACCTATTCGAGATAAACTCGACGGCTTCAAACACAACACCCCAGGTAACATTCACTATAACTTTAATGTTCCGCCGTAGCGCGGATCTGAGAGTCTGCAATCCGGCGTCGGTGCACACGGATGAAGTGGGAATCAGAAATCACGGATATCTGCCGCTGAAATCACGGGAATCACAGAGAAGCAGCGTGCAACGTCTCATTCAACTGCCAAGAGTGTATCCGTATTTATTTTGTTTGATAATAAACTTTATTCATTTTGCCTTCATTTTTATGATATGCGTTTCAATTAATACTGCGTGGAATCACTGCCCGCCATCCTGGGCCCACAGGGAGGGGGCAAAGGCCCCAGGGGCGGCCCCAAGAAGCCGAGGTCCTCAGGCAGGCCCTCCCTTCCGCCGGCCCTTGGCGCCGCCCTCTTCCTCCGGCTGGCGCCGCCTCCGTCTTCCAGCCTCCTCGCCAGGTGTCTCTGCCGCCGACTCGCCGTACAATAGTTCCGTGTCGTCCGCCACGTCTTCATCGTCGCTGGGCTGCAATGGGTCCTCCTTCACGATCCTCAGCTCCGGTCCGCGCTCCAAGAAGTCCCGGGAGGGCCCTAACGAGATGGAAAAACGAGAAAATAGTTTCAGGCTTAACTTCGTGGAAATCTGACATATTTTTAAAAAATAAAGAAAAACTTGAAAAATGGGACTACCCACGCAATTTAATACCACTACCGACCAAGGTTTGAACGAATACCCTTCATTATCAAGGTGCCTCACGCCAGCAATATAGCAATAACGAAAAAAGTTTGACTCTGCCGGGAATTGCACCACGGATCCCTCAAATTTACTCTGTTCGGCATGCTTACCATAACATTATTCTATTCAAATATTATTTCTACGATGTCTCACCAATATTTTAAGGGCCAAAAGAAAATAATTGGTACCTACAGGTAATCATGAAAAAAAAACGATTTCTTGGTTGCATGCAGATTACATGAAAATACTCTGAATGACTTCTTTGTGTTCTTTCTAAATAGAATAGTAAGCACTCATTGTAATGGCTTTTTTTTGCCAGAACTGATGTAACAATTAATTAATTATTATTGAAGTGAATTTGATTCATTTAAATTCATTATTTTAATACGTTCATGTTTTAATATGTCCGGGTGATTTGTGCTCATGTCAATTGCCTCGGACAAGCATTTTTCATTGACAGGAACGCATAATCTATATTCACACTTACATAGTACCCTGCATCCCGCCGCAAGGCTGTGTGGCAGTGGGTGAACCATCACCAGGAATGCATCACCATACTAATATATCATAATTAGGTTTTACTTTACTATTACTTTAATTATTAATACTAATAATTAGGTTTGATCAGAGAACTAGACAGTGTGCAGCGTAGAGCAGCTAGGTTCGTTAAAAGGTGTTACGATAGGTTGAGTAATGTGACAGAATTAATACAAGAATTAGGGTGGGAATCATAATCAGAGCGTAGTTTAAGGTACATATTGAATCTATTAGGGAAATTTCAATCGGATAGCTTTACTGAAGATGTTAGGCGCATATTGAAAAAACCAGCGTATTATGCTAGATTCGACCAGATAAATAAGATTAGAGAGATAAATTGTCATACCGATAGATTCAAAATGCATTTTTCCCCCGTACTTTAAGAGAATAGAATAGGCAGCATAGCAAAGGGATAGGAAGGGGAAATATTTTCGAGTATTCTGTAGTGCATGATGCATGTATTAACCCCTAAAATACTATAGATACTAACAATCTAGTTGCATGAGACACTTTAGTTGCTTGTTTGTATGTTAGTAGTGCATGCTTGGTGATCTTCACCCCCTGCCACACACCCTCGCGGTGGCTTGCTGGGTATCGTGTAGATGTAGATGAAGAACGTGAAATTCGGCTCACCCCTGTCCGCCATGGGCCAGTAGTCGTTGGGTCGATGCTTTCCCGCTGGTCCCTGCTCCGTCGACCTCCGCCGCCTCCCCAGCCTCGGGCCGAACCACATGCCCTCCTGCGCCTCGCCCGACCTCTTGACCTCCGCCCCAGGGCTGCCCCAGGACTCCCCTTCCTGGCTGATCATGGCGGGCCGGCCCTGGACGAGCTCGTCGTAGAAGGCCCCGCTGTCGCCGGCAGAGGGCCCGAAGAGGGCGCGGGAGGCCAGGGGCTGCCTCTTTCCCACCCGCGGGAACGGGATGAGGCCCTGCCTCTTGGACATTGCTAGTCCGCCTCCTGTGGCAGAAAAAAGAAGAGGGCGAAATAAAGGTTTCGATGCTCGACTATTGTCCGTTGCAAAATTCCGTCACCCGAGTTTGAAGACTAATATCTCAAAGATGGCTCAATGGATTTTTAAATGAAGTACATCAAATTAAAGCTTGTTTAATTTTGCGTTCAGTGAATATTTTTCACCATTCGTAATAATTGTAGTGTGTGGTTAAAAACGGAATTTTAGCGCATTTTCCGGGTACCGGACGGTTGCATCGTATTTACGGCTTCGTAATAACAACACGGATCAAAATATCAAAATTTCCTTTTCACATATTGTAGCAAGGAGCTTTCTCAATAATCACACGAAGTTTCATATTATTTAGTAAATTAGTATTTTAGTTGTTGATGAAAAAGTCAGACTGCGTTATTGTCCGTTTCGCGCATCCCTTAAAATCGCCGTTTGGAACTTCTTCTTGCTCTTGAGCTCATCACCACTAATCCACTAATAAAACCTTAAAGGAAAAGCTTGGTTAATCAGTATCGATTAACATTTACTTTGGAAAAAGAGCGCGCTGAGCTGCCAGGATCATGTCTGTAAGAGAAAGGAAGAGGCGCGCGGTGTTGCCCAGTCAGAGGTTTATCCGTAAGGGACTCCAGGGACTCTTGCATCTTCAAATGCTCCTTCCCTACGGTTGGAAATACTTTTCTCAGGAAAAAATCGTGTAAAGTCCTTGGCAGGGCATCATCTTCAGGGCAGTCGAGTTTCGATTTCAGGAGTCCCTTAAATAGAGGGCCAATCAGCTGTCCCGGTGAGTCTTTCTCACCTTAACTCACTTTTTGACGGTAAAATCATGGGGATATTGACGTAGAATGTTTTTGTTACTGCATCTGTGTTATGCCGTGTGAAATTAGAAGCTGACATACTAAGAAACAATCGAAAAATTAACAATAATAACATAACCAACAAATTGTCGCTAAAATGACAAACACGTTTTTGTGGAGAAAGATCTGGTGCTTTCCCGGCGTATCTGCTGCGTGAAGGTTTCTCGGGTCCTCCACCGGGTTATTGCGTCCATGTCCGCCGACGATTCGATTCCCGACTCGGTCATCGTCTTCAGGGATTCTGAAGGGCATTCAGAAGCCCTGACTACGATGACCGAGTCGGGAATCGAATCGTCGGCGGACATGGGAATCGCCGACCAAGGATTTAGATGCAATTCAAGAGTGGTGCGAAAATGGCAGTTAGAACTAAATCTAGAAAAGGTGTGTAGCCTTTAGTTTTTGGTAGAGGAATAATTCAATAGAGCGATCCTATGGTATTAGTACAGTTGAGCACCCTTAATCCGGGAACCCCTAATCCGGGAGCACCTATAATCCGGCAATTTTGCCATGACTACCTGGTACTTAATGGAAAATGCCGAAACGTTTTTAACCGGAACATTGCTTCATAACCTGCCGAGATATTATTCTTATATTAATACCGAGATATCATTCTTAACGTTAATTTTCCTATTTCGAGAATCAGAATAATTTAAACATATTAATTTCTGGTACTTCGCCTACACTGGACTTATTCTGGAACTTGAAGTAAATATAAATTTGATGACATTGCCGAGACGGAATACGACTTATTTACAGATCGGCCACTTTCAATGGCGTGCCCATTTTTGATTGACCACTAGACGTAACTTGATAAAATTATTGGTTTTATTCTAATATTTCACGCAAAACATGTCTCATCCTTACAGTTGTGGCAACAGTACAAAACGTTAACCATCGCAGAAAAAGTGCAAGTTGTGAAAAAGCTTGATGCCGTTGCATCTGTAAAGCGTTTCACTGAAACATACTACGTGGGATCTTCAACAATATAGCACATTAAGAAGCTGAAAGAGAAAAATCATTAAAATTTTACTGTTAAAGTGACACGATCAGAAGTGATAACAGAGAGAAAAACTATGAAAGAAGATTTAAGTGCTGTTTTAGATAGCCTGGTTTCGATATCGAATACGCAATATTGCGTCGGAGTGAAGGCCTTAGTTAGTATTTCTGGCCAAATGCTAATGGAGCAGGATAAACTCTTTTAGAAAGAGACGTGATCAATCCAAAAGACGTGATTCGTGAAATTTCACGTGCAGGCAATAGCATTTCACCGTCCGTTCTAAAAACATGCATGGTTTAAATTGTGGACTGCTTTAAGGTTTGATATACACGAAATAATTGGGGATTTAAAAAATTTCATGTTTCTGAGGATCAAAATATGATGATGGAGTTTGCAAACATCATCCATAACCCTGAATTAAAGGTAATGGAATTGGTAAATTTAGACGAAAGATAGCGGCCACGATAATCTCACCACACACATCTCTTAGATGATGAAATCATTGAAATGGTAAACAATAAATCCGAGCGGGGATGACGATGATCGGCCTGAAATTGTTGAAGGAAGACTACTCTTGATGATGGTCTTTAAAGAATAATCCAGTCCGGTCGCCCGCGGCGACGTAGTGATGGGCGACCACGACACTCACGCGTTGGCATCGCGCTAAATCAGCTGATAACAAATCGAGCGCGGTAGGAAATTATGTTACGCAAAGTACAGCGTAAGAAATATCAATTTTTATACCCTTTTCCAATAACAATATGAAACTTTTACATGTGCAGCAATATGCACAATGCTTAGATTCCGTTATTTTCACTCAATGCGCAAATTCGATAATTTTAAATATTAACTTTGTGTATTAAGAAACCATTTCTTTCTCATTATTCTCAGTAACTCTATTTAAAATAATGTTCAGTAAATGGCAAACGAATATATTTTGTTATAAATAATAGACTCCTTTCAATGAAAACATCCCAGATGTAAGAAATAGACTAGTTGCCATGCATGACCCATAGTCCGGCAAAATCCCTAATCCGGCATCACTTCGGTCCCGACTGTGCCGGATTAAAGATGCTCAACTGTAACACGACCATCAAAAACGTTGAAACCATTAGGTTATTAGGTGTAACAATCACCAACAACCAAAGATTTATCGTGAGGAAGACACATCCGGGAAGTATGCGGCCGAGCCAAGAGAAAACTAGGATTTATTAAAAGAGTAAACGAGGAAATGTGATGAGAAGACGAAAGAGCGTTGTTACTTTTCACTAGCTAGGCCTCACCTTGACTATGTAGCCAGTGTATGGGATCCGAATCCATTGGGTTTAATCAGAGAACTCGACAGTGTGCAGCGTAGATCAGCTAGGTTTGTTAAAAGGTATTACGATAGGTTGAGTAGTGTATCAGAATTAATGGAAGCATTAGGTTAGGAATCATTATCAGATCGTAGGTTAAAGTAAATATTAAATCTCCAGCAGGACTTTAAATAGGATAGCTTTACTGAAATAGTTAGGTATTAATTAAAAACACCAGCGTATTATGCTAGGTTTGACCACATAATAAGTTAGAGAGATAGATTGTCGTACTGGTAATATTATAAAAGTAGTTTGTAGTGCACGATGCATGTATTAACAACCAATCCCTTTGTTATTCCTATGTAGATACTAACCATCTAGCTGCGTGTGACCCCATTTGTAACATGTTTCCCTTTAGTAGCCTAGTTGCATGTCAATAGTTCATGTTTGGTGATCTTCGCCCCCTGCCACACACCCTCACGGTAGCTTGCAGAGTATCACGTAGATGTAGATGAATAAAAGGTAACGGACCTCTGGCTACCGACGAGGGCCGAGAAGAAGTTGGTCGTACTGCCACGAAAACAAAAAGGCAGACACACGATGGAAGAAGACCCTGGGAACAGCTGACAGGACGGAAGAAAGCGGTGATTTCAATTCCCCTCCTCCCTGGGGAGTCCATGGAGGGGTGAGTTTGAATCCGTCGGGATTATCTCGAATAGGTAACCAAGGAGTCACGTGGTATAAACACGAATGGTTCACAAATTTTGGTGTGTCTGAATCGCTCGTTACAATATCATTAATTGTTTTCGCATGTGTTTTGTCTCATCTGTGGGGTGTCAGATGAGATAAAGACACATGAGACACACGAGACAGACGAGAAAAGCTCGAGTGAAAACAATTAATGATATTGTAAGGAGCGATTCAGACACACCAACATTTGCTGACATTTCGTGGTTATGCCACGTGACTCCTTGGTTACCTATTAGAGGTAATCCCAGCGATTTCCAACACATCCAGCCAGGGGAAAGGCCTAAACAGCGAGCGATACAGTTTGTGCGGTCGAGGGCGAATTGGAATGAATGTGGACTGATGACGTGGAGATTTTTCAGGGCCACAGGGACCGCACGATAACTCATTGTCTGTGCGCCGCGGAATCCCACGCGAGGGACCTTTTTAAAGTGGAACGAATATCTCTGGCTACGTGCTCTCCTCCCCAAGCGGACGGGACGGGCAGCGGTCGGGAATATTGGTCGCGTGTGCGTGTCCGATGATTAAGAATAATGGCCGTGCGCTCGGAACGAAGAATCGAATTGCACCTCCATTTCAATTGCGCATGCGCGTCAACGGAAAGTGACTGACCGACGGCAAAACACACATAGGTACCTTCGTTTTTTTTGGAGCATTTGAAGTGTCCTGAATCGCAATGGGGAATTATGCATGAAATATTTTCTCATGCACTAATTATGTATGTACCTAATAGATACGAAATTTTCTCACAAATTTAAATACATACGCGAAACTATGCGAACCACAAAGATTAATAAAATGCTATTAAATTGTACCCGAAAATTGTCGAAAGTCACGTGACCTGAAACACCTTCTGACGTCATAGGTTTACGGTACGGTTTACGGTCATACGGTATAGGTTCCATATTGCTACGGAAACAGACGTTTATTATTTTAGAAAAAAACGAAACGAATATATTTCTTCGAGAACTTTAGCCGCCCCATGATCGAAGCAATGGCTGAACAGGGATTTAAGAAATCACAATACGACAATTTGCCTTTGGCTGACTCCCTTATAGTGGCATCATTCTAAAAAAAATAGCGATTTCCTTGTCGTACCCGAGATTGGCGGAGTGAAAACAAACAGGGCACTATTATATATTTTATGGACGATTTTCCCATTACGATGCACACTACTTATATAAAACATCGTTAGTTTATTGAATTAAAGAAATTTGATGAATATATCTGTTTTCACCTAGTATTAAGTAGACAACTTTCCTCAAAGTACTGCCGGTAAACAACGCCCATAGTGATACAGGGCCTAGACATCATGCAATAACGTCGTGTTTTTAAGCTGCTGAAAACCGCACAGTTCTCAAATAGTGATATCTTTGTAACACAACTTAATTCTTCAGCAAAATTTTCGTCAAGCACATTTTAGCTAATTAACTTCACGTTCAAATAGTTATAGAAAATAGTGCATGTTCCCCATTACGATGATCAGTTACTGATGACTTGTTAATTATCAGAAGTTGTAAAAACATTCATTTTGACCCAGTCGAAGTACGCACCGTTAAATCAAGATGATGAAATACGAGAGATAGTTGTTGAGACGAGGTGGGTAGATGGATATCATTTCTCCGAGTACAATAGAATCAGTAATAAAGTAGCAGAGGTATAGCCTACTAACTCTTCCATCCTCAAGTCAAGTCAAAAATTATTATTTTCCCAAAAACAACAAGTACATAAAATTTATAAAGAAACTTTACAACATAATTACCAATCTTTGAGGAGCCCTGTTCTGGGAATTGATAACTCTTCAGGGCTAGTTTCTCTTATAATGGGGGAGTTTACTCGGAACCAAAATCGTTCTTTTGTACACAAAATCGTCAGGTGGAAACAAAGCAATAATTTCAGTGAAAAAATTAATCTTCTAAGCAGAGTCATTTACTCATAAACCAAAAATAAAAATAAGCAAGAGGTGACGCCCAACGAACGAACTGTGTTAAGGATATCTACGTCATTCACCTGCCCTCCTTGACTGTTTTGAGGGAAAGGGAGGGGAGTGGAGATGGGAAGGGGAGGTCTGACTGAAGAGATCCTGACGGTTCCTGTGAATAATTCTAAAATTGAACAGCAAAATATTTTTGTATAAATGTCGGCGCTACCAAAAGTGTCCTGAAGTTTGTTCACTCATTCACAAATTACCATGTAGACGGATATGCGACGCCTTTCGAAACAATCCACGTGAATTCTAACAACCACTTCCATTGGCAGAGTTAGTTTCTGTCCCCCGTTGTGATTGGGCGAAGGAGCTTCGCAGTCTCAGTCGTGATTGGACGAAGTGGATGACGTACGAGTTCTTTGCACGCCCACGTATCTAAAAGGGTTAAATACATCAATTTTCTGTCACTTATAACTCGAGAATGGCTCTTTGGATCGAAGGACGGAAAAATATGGGTCTTTTTATTTATAAAAAACTTTACTAAAAAACTAAAAAATTATGGTGAACGACCCCATTAGATAAAATCCTCATTTTTTTCATAAAAATTCTAAAAAAATATATTCTTGCTTTCGCGGAAGTTACATCGGCATTTGTTCGAAATGCAGGGAAACCCGAGACAACCGCAGGGACCGGCAATTAAACTATTACATATAATTAAAATATTATAAATAATATTAACAAGACCAATAAAAAATACATAGATTTGAGAATACTAACATGTGATTATCGCTTATGATCGAATTTGTACATTCATTTACACAGCGAAAAATGCATTCACACCACAAACTTTGGATAAGAAATCAAAATAAGTTAGTTAGTTATTCAGGGGAGGCGACCGGCAGCTGAAGTCATTTTCACCATTTTAGGATAGGTGGTTAGTAGGGTAACGTTAGGAACACTTCAGGGAATGGAATAGGTGTGGATACCCGGCGTTGGCATTAGCTTGCTCATAACGACAGGCGCCAAGGAGACCACGGCTTAACGTCCCATCCGACGGACGGCGTACTGAACTTGAAATGCTCTCGAATACTCACTCAAGTAGGGACCGGTTTGCCACTGAAAAATTCGCAATTCCCTGGAATCGAACCCGGGCCCTCGGCTTGGGAGGGAACTACCGTAACCATCACTACAAACCCCGAAATCAAAACAATCACGGTTATTCGTCGAAATTTTTTCCACGTAAGTTCATTCGCATACAGTTATCCAAAAGAGATTAGCGACCACAGTTGAACTCTCTATGAAACCAGTTGCGTGAGCGAGGAAATAAAATGGATGGTAAGGGAGATATCCTGGGGAAATTCATCGTGCTCCTCTGTTATGATATGAAATCGAGCGAGGGGAAGATAAATAGATTCCTCCATATATTTCCTCAAATTTCTACCATTTATCACATATTAAGGGGTATTTTTGGATAACCCATATTTTACGGGGCTAGGAATACATTCTGAACTTGGTAAGTAAACATAACACGACCAACACTCCGGCAACAGGTTTAATCCAGAGACACTTCGTCACGTCTTTGAAAGTGCTCGTCCTCCATTTCCAAGTAGCTGTGCCGGGATTTCTCAGCAGATGCACTCTTTTCGAAGTCTAAGGATTTTCCACGGATTTCGCTGAGCTCGTAAATCAATTCTTTCCAGCTGTTCTTTTTTTACAGCCTCAGAATGTTCGATTGGGGACCTAACTGAAGATGAATAGCAAAACTTCTTCCTGGTTTTATCGCTTCATTATCCAACAGTAGGTCGCAAACTAAAATTTTAATTTCTTCGGCATCGAGTTATCACGTATGTGTAATCTCTCTCTCTCTATGACGTGAATCCAATGCGAATATGAAAAAATTAATTGCGTGATGCATGAAACAGTCAATTTTAAACTGCAATTTCAAGGTTTAAAACAGCAGTGTGTGAGGTGCTTATTGTTCGAGTTGTACATTTTATAAATTTACGGAGGTGAAGAAAAATCTGGATCTGAAAATTTTATATGCTTATTACATGATGTTGGTTAATTAAACCTTACTTTTTGTCTCGGGAGAATTAAATAAAAGGTAGCGGTTTCAATTTACGTCCGTTCTAGGACATGACAACCGATCAACAACTTGGTCTTTGTTGTTATTTATTAATAACATCGATACAAACTAATTAAAATTGTATATCTCAACAAATGCGTTACACGGTTTTCTCGCTTCTATTTTTAGCTCACTACTTTTCATCGCTATAATGTATAAGAAGTGCCAAAAAAGTAAAAATTGCCGACAATGGTAGATTCAGATCAATACAAGTAGGCATTTTAAGTGCTTAAGTTACTCAGGCGGATATGAAATTAGAAGTTATTAAACCTATATTTTTACTTTAATCGAAGACACTCGCCCAGCAAAATCCAAAACAAAACTAAGGGAGCAATCCTCAACCATATAAAATATCGTATATTTGCATTTTGTTTTATATTTTTCAAGTGGTAGATGTCTACTTGGAATATAATGTATTGCCTGACATTCCTAAAGCATCAATATCGCTAAAAGACATTTACAAGTCTCGATAAATCCACAGGGAAGAAGAACGCCTTGAACATGCTCTTTAGCGGCTTAGCGGCTTCAATTTAGGAATTTGGTGGCATCCGGGCATTTGAACTGAGTAAAAAATTGAAGAAAGAAACAGGCAAATTAGAATTTAATAGAAAAGTAGCTAGTTGAATTTTGAATAATATTCTTCGATGATTGATCCTCGCGTGTTTTAGTGCAAGGGTTAAAATTGGCTGCGTAATTCTTCTACGCCATTATATGATGCATTGAAAAATTGAACATGCACAATTTTTTTATAGTTCTCTGAATTAAAAGTTAATAGGCTAAAATGAACTTGGAGAAAATTTTGCTAAAGAATTAACTTGTTTAACAAAGATATTACTCTTTAAAAATTATACGATTTCGGCAGCTTATAAAAAACACGACGTCATCGCATGACGTCACGGCACGGTATCACTATGGGCGTTTCTGGCGAAGATGGGCTATGGGCGTTGTTTATGTGTTGTACATGGAGGTAAGTTGTTTAACGAATACTTGGCGAAAACATATGTTTTCATATCATTTGTTTAATTCAATAAACTAATGTATTTCAATTTTGCATTTAATTTGTGTGGATTGTATTGAGAAAATCGTCCATGAAATATATAATACCTGTATAATATTCTGTTTGTTATCCCTCCCCGAAACTCTGGTGCGACAAATCAATATCGCTGTTTTTTTAAGAAGGATGCCACCATAAGGAAGTCAGTCAAAGGCAAATTGACGGATTTTACTTATTTAAACCTCTTTTATTTATTGTTTTGATCAAGGAACGGCTAAAAACCTCAGAAAAATAAATTTGCTTAGTTTTCTTCAGAAACCTATATCGTGCGGTGACGTCAGAAGTCGTTTCAGGTCACATGACTTATGTCCATTTTCGGAAAACTAATAATGGAATTTAATAGTCTTTGAGATTAGCATAGAAAATGTTGTCCTATATATTTAAATTTGTGTGAAAATTTCGCATCAAGTACATATATCATCAACACACGAGAAACAAATTTCATGTGTATTCCAAATTAAATGAGAAAATTCCCGTGAGGAAAAAGGCGTTAGGGTCTCACCTGTGGATCTGTCTCCGAAGACGTCTTCCGAGGAGATGTGAGACCTCCCGACCCTTGGAAAGGGGAAGAGGCCGGACACGTCGCCCCTCCTGTACACCACTGTGAGGCGCCGCTCATCGCTAGGGACCTGCAGCGCTGGAAGGACCACAACATCAGCTTTACCTGACCGGACTTTGTTTATGTATGAATCATATTACTCCATAGGAAAATTGATTCTGCAGGGAAAAGGGGAAGGTTTGGCAAGGTAAAGCTGGGAATTCACATGCTTAAGGAGGCTACACCGAATTATGAAATAGATGGCATTTTGGTGAAAATTTCATGACACATCGTTTTTTGGCCATTCTATCGATTGGCAATAAAATGATGAGGCCTTTCCAGCATATATTTGAAGAAAAAATACGTTGAAAATAAACAATTTTATACGTGGTTATGCGGCAGAGCAAAGGCTCTTGGAGTAAAATTTGCAGATTAATAATGTAAAGATAAATGTCATTTTTACGAAAAAAAAATGGTGTAAGATGCTCAATTTTATGTAGAATTTAGCATCGTATAAAAGTGCTCGCCTTACCACCCTTGTCTAATTGATATTAATAAATATTTGCTCGAAAAAAAGCAGAAAAGCCTTAGTTACATTAAAGTGGTGCTACAGTATGTTGTTATCATTGGCAACGGTACTTGTGACGGAACGTGTATACAAGCCTATTTACTACCTTAATTAAGGAATGTACCTTACCAAGGTCTTTCTTATATTTTTTATGTAATTCAAATATTTCATTGGTTAATAAAATGGTGTAATTAATACTAATGCTTCCAAATGGTAACAGCGTCATCGTGCCAAACAGTATTAAATAATATCAACATTAACAAAATTAAAAATAAAGAGTTTTATTTGCATGGGAATGATTTAAAACTAAGTAAGGAAATATTTAACCTATTTAGAATACGTATTAGTGAGATTGAGCATGTAATCTCACTTTATTAATTAAACGTGGCAACAACACGTCAGCCATGTTCCGAAGTCAAAATGAGTTAAAAGAGCTTGTAAAAAATAGAATGCAACTACAACGCGCGCTCTTTTTAACAAGGGATTTTGAATCGCGGAGTCACGGTGGAACCTCCTTAATACAAAAGGAGGGTCCCTTAAAGACCGTATCAAACTACAGGTTGCCGGTTACGGTTGTGCAGTGGACCAATAAGTAATAACCAGGGCCTCGATCATGGGTCTTCATTAGGCGTGCGCTAGAGTTATTTTTTTATTTAACTTATGTCAGAGAGAACGTGATCTCCGTTCTCCATTTTTCGCACAGCACTTCAAATCGCTTATCACAATCAGTACAATCAGTAGAGGGAATTTTATGTACAGTTATTGTTAACCCTGCGCTACTCTAGGGGTAAGCGTTAACGATAAAGATTGCGATAACGCGGAAGAAGCACCCGTGATTCCACACCAGCTCTTAACGGTTGTATGATTTGAGCACGTCTATTTCCAACCGGCCGGTTGCGCGACCGTATAGCCAATAGGAGCTTTCCTCAAGGTCACGTGCTGTTTGTGGTTACATTTCACGATATTTTGATTGTTGCCATTTCAACTACTGTTAAATCCTTAAAATAGTAAGAATACAATTAAAAGTGCATTTAACTCTCTTTGATCACCTATTTTTTGTGAAGGATGAATTCTATTAGCATACATTATATTGTGGTGAGATCAAATGTAATTCATTAATTTCTTTCTTGTGTCTGAGGCAAAAATCCAGCATTGAGGCCGTATAGGAACAAAATGTAAACAGGAAGAGCACGTGACCATGAGACGAGATCCTATTGGCTGCGATGGCACCACAGTTAAGTTAAGAACAGTTTACACCAACCGTAACCAGAAACGGCCAGTGTTGTATGTCCTTAAAGAGGCCACAGTGTCTAAACATAAAACACAGCAAATTCATTACCAACCAACAAAGTAACCTAATAAGGCTCGATACCATGAATAAAATTTTTCTTCCGTTCATCTGCGAATAACAATCCGTGATGGATATGTCATCGAGGCGAAGCAATAATTAACACCAAATTAACTTATTTCCTTATGCCTTAATTATTTCATGGCATAATGAACCTAGAAAAAAATTGATAGTTTTTTTTAATTGTTGTCATCCATTACCCGACGAGGGCAGTCAAATGAAACTTCATTTATTCAAGCATTCATCAGTTAACTGTTAACTGAAAACTGTTAACTGGGTGTGATTTAATTGTAATGGCTTGTAAGAAAAGCCATTGTATCCCACTAAAATTTCCTCATCAGTGAATAATAGTGCATGGAATGAAACATGCAATTAAGATGCAACTACTCAGGAGTACAGGGCCCGTATTCTCGTTTGAAACGCAACCTCGGTTATCTCCCCAGCAACGAAACCGAGGTTGCGTTTCATTGATTTCCTCATTAGAATGTTTACAAAAAGTTAACGCGAGTCCCGAAAACCTATGGTAACCCTTGGATACCACGAGAGTTTCAGAAAGAGAATAAGGACCCAGGACTATGCGTAACATACGTCCATCGTATTCGCTTCCGGAATATCCGTTTATCCTGCCCCAGCTATATGCAGGGAAATATGCAGTCAAGCGAATAGAAAGTTGGGGTTTATTAAATGAATTTTATGGAAAAGTGAGGAGAGGGTGAAGGAACACTGCTATTTTTCAATTGTTAGACCACACTTAGAATATGCTGCGAGCCTATGGGGCCCTTATGAAGCAGGCTTAACTTACGAATTAGATCGAGTACAAAGAAGAGCGGCGAGATATGTAAAAGGGTGTTACGATAGGGAAAGCAGTGTGTCTGGTATGTTAGCCGAATTGGGATGGGAATCGCTGTCACAACGTAGGCTGAATTATAGACTTAATCTTCTGGGAAAATTTAAGGAGGGACATTTCATTAATGACGTTAATCATATATTGCTGGCTCCGACTTATTATGGTAGGCTCGATAATTCTAATAAAATTAAGGAGATAGATTGGAGGACGTACAGCTTTAAAATGTCATTTTTTCCACGTACGATTCGAGATCAGAACGTTAGACATCGCGTAAATAGGTAATAATTATAGAGGTATTATTAAGAGTATTTTTTTTATTTCCTGCATGTTCAAATCAAGGTGTGACTCGCATGCATTGCTTTTTTTGCATGCATGAGTATCTATGAAATCGGTGTCGGGTTTCAAGTCATGCATGGTATTCGTGGGTGTGTCCTGCAGGATTGGGATTTGGTAGTTTTTTTTAATTATTTTTCCCTAATTACTTTTAAAGGTGTAATGTTTGCTTTGTGTTGTTCATTTTTGTTTGTTGTGTCATTGTTCCTGGTGTGGATGCGCCCCCTGCCACACACCCTCGAGGTGGCTTGTAGGGTATGTCGTAGATATAGATATAAGTATCCAAGTGTCTAGTCAAAGCGTGAATTAGGGCGAAATTTCATTGTAAAATCATGTCAAGTTCCCCGCTCATCCATTCCCAGTTGATTTACCTACCTCATCGCTTGCATTCTTAGTAATAAATCCGTATTCTTCATTCGACATTATGAGGACCACAGATTTTTCATTCCACATTCTATGTGATACAAACAGGGTGATACATTCGCCTATTGCAATATCCATTCTTATGTACATGCATGTCGGACAAAGTCACTTCAAATTTTGATCATGCAGTGTTTTAAGCTGCCACTGGATGATTTCCGCGAGATATTTGTATGCAACCAGAAGACCTCGAATGAGATGGAGCAACATATGTGGCAGGATAACGCGAAAATTTAATCCGACCTAACACTTTGAATCGTTCATTCCAATTTATGTGGAACACTCAGCTCGATGAACGGATCTCAGAAAGGAGCATCTCACCCTCATGATTGAGCGATGATTCAATTCCAGGAGCTCTATCTGGCCTAAGAAGAACAACTATCCCTGAATTTGAAACCCTCGTACTAACAAGCGTGGGGCACGTATTTCGTTTCACTTGTTTTTTGGAATGAGAAATCGTCTACAGGAGTCACAGACACAACATTGAACTTCACTTTGTGGAAATTTTCCATAGTCGAATTAAAACTGAACTTTATAATGTTTCATTAGAAATTTAGTTGTCGTTTTCGATTTTTACAAGATTTGAATGAATTTTGAAGACGTTGAAATGAAACACTATGATATCCTCTAGTTACAAACGCGTTAATTAACAGAAGAGGGAATAATCAACGCTGCATTCGGTCAAACAGCTAAATTCCCGATGATAAACGCAACAATGGGCTATCTACATGTTATTCTGATTTTAGATTGACTCAGCGTGCTGAGAGACTTACACATTTAAAAACTTCTTTGGTTTCAATTTCATTTGTTTCACGCCTTTCTCTTGACATACTTAATCTCATCTTAAGGATGACGAAATCACAAGGGTTCCGGCATGGATTTTCCATTAACCTCACCGCGCTAACATTCATCGACCAAAAGGTAAAAGGAGTTAACTGCCGGTAACAAAGGACTGCAGCATCTGCGTTAGCACAACCTATGGAAGTCGTGATGAGAAGCCGGCTTAGCAAAATGCCATAAAACACGCAGGATGGTCAAGGATTACCCCATAACACTCAGCCGCGCCTCCGAGGACCGAAAAACATCGGAGCCCTGTGACCCAAGTCTTCAATCTTTCGTCACGAACCAAATAAATATTGACGTTTTAATTATCAACGAAAACGTCGTTAGACTCGTAACGAATTTCGACCTTAACGAATCAGAGAGCAAGTCTTTAAATTATTTCTTAATCGTGCACCTAAAAATCTTCGTTCTTCAGTGACCTCCGTGACGGAAAACAAAATAAAACAAATGAGACTATGCGAACGCAAAAATATCCATGCAGCACTTCTGCACGTACTAAGTGAGCCAAAAATGCTGGGGATGTTTCTTAATTATGTTAATATAGAAAAGAGAAATATATTTTAACATTACATTAATATTATATAAGAAATAAATCCATGTATTAACATTATATAAGAAAGAGAAAAACACATATTAATATTATGATGTTTGAACTATCATTCCATATTTAAATCTGCTCGTTCAAAAGAAGAAATGAAGCATAATTAATAGGCTTTAATAACATCCTAATAATTTTCCTTAAATTAGTTTAGAAATGTTATGGACTAAACAGAATTCTTCGTTTGAAAAAGACATTGAAATAAGAAGAATGATAAAGTTTTGTAATTTGATTGTTTAAAATATTTAACAAACAACGATGAAAGAGAAAACGGAAAAAATAAGGAAAACTGAGTTCGATTAATTTAGGTAGTTGAACGCTACCCTCTGTCAATTTCTTTTGTATACATTTTGGGGTCTTTCTTCTTCAAATGCTCCTCGCAAAAACAGAAAACGTCTTAAAGCCACCATAATCGTGTGCCAAAACCAACCAATATGATAAAAAGAGTTCCTTCCTTGACCCATGAACGACTCTTTGTTGCTCGTTGTGTAAATAAAGGAAAATAGTCGTTGAAAAACATTCGTTAGCAACGAATGTTTTCGAGACTCGCGCTTGTGGGTAAACAAATAACTTCATCATGGCGACAATTTAAATTTGAAATGGGGTAACTAAAGATTCAAGACTCGGGCCAAAGGTCAACGCAATATCGCCACACTCGGTTTCTCCACTCGTGTCGTTCCCTGGCGGCTGCCCTTCTGCACTGATTTCTCCTCGTCTGAAGGGAAATAGCGATGAAATCCGAGAAAAGAGAGAAGATGGTTGGATGATTATTTGACATCGGTGACTTTGGTAGAATTTTGGGTAAAATGGAAAGCAGGAGGTGAGTAGGGAGTAAGTATGCTTGGTCGAAAAGAAGAGAGGAAGTTGGAAATAGGGTGAACTGAGAACGTGGTGATGAAATGCAATTTAAGACGAACGGTATGCTTCACGGTGAAGTGTAACGGTGTAAGCGGAGAACTGTTTCGGGTGATCGAGAAGTACTTTTTTTCATTGGAGTCCAATTATTTAGTTTAGATTAAAGTAAAAACTGTGTATATTCAACACTTTAATACGTAAAACACGACCGGTTTCATTCATGAGAGGACATCACTGGCTGAGTTTACAGAAAAATCTCAGTCCTTAAGCCCGAATCACACGACCATTTTTCACGTCCCTTTACAGGGATCATTTAAGCTATAGCTTTCAGGGACCGCAAAAATGATAGCTCAAGCTATCATTTCGCCGCTCACACTATCATTTTTACCGTCCCTTCTCTAAAGTTCTCTAATTCCATAACTTTTGTGTATTTATTTCGTCGTCAATAACAACAAAACGTAAATAAACATTACCTTGATATCTGTGAATATTGGAATGGCGGTCCAGTCCCAAGGAATACATATAGGTATGGCGTTAATCCTTTTTACTAAAATTTTTGGAGGAATAGAGATCTGTTCGCGAGATATTATGTTTTAATACGGTAAACTGCTCCGCTCTTTCCGAGCGTGCGCTCCGATTGGCTAAATGACGGAAGCACCTATAAGGCCCGAGGGACGGAAAAAAGGACGTGCTCAAATGACGAAAAAAGGGATAGCGATCCCTATCATTGCCGCTATCCGTGAAGTGATCAAGTCAGACGATCATTTTTAAGCTATCATTTGAGATATCCCTGAAAAGGAACGTAAAAAAATGATCGTGTGATTCAGGCTTTACATACTCTTTTTGGTGAAGTAAGAGAAGGGGCAAAGGCAGTGGAAGAGGGGACTTAGGGTCAAATGTAAGGAGCCAAGGAGAGTGACAGTATGTTAGATAACCCACTTTATGACGAAAGTTTCAAAAGGTAATTGGGGGTTATTAAACATATTGCCATAAGTAACGTCTATAAAGCGGAAAGCATTGATTAAATCCTGGAGAAAAACGGCCTCTTACGGGCGATGAAGGGAATTCGCAACGCGGGAAATATTTCAAGTTCGACACAGGCAAATAAGAGCAGAATTACGTATCTGGGGGAGATTACGGAGAGGGTTGCCAGGGCTTTCCCGAAAAACAAATAGGGTTCCATTTTGTAATAATAAGAACATCAAATGCATGATCAACACAACCAAGGACAGAATAGAGTAACTCGAAAGAAGTGGAATTTATTTGCTACAACGATTACCTAGATGATTCAATAGATTGCGACGTGACATACGTTGGTCAAACAGGAATTTTGTTTAAAATAACAATCAAAGAACACAAAAGAGCTGGGAACTGTGACGGGAAACACAGCACAGTCATTTTTTTTTCGCAAAAAACCACACAAGTCATTTCACCCCAAAGTTTTCCCACTTCAAGACCAAACGCAGAAGCTCCGCATTTTAGAGGAGCTGGAGATTAAGAAAAACTTAACTCATGGTCAAATTGTCAATGACCTTATGTTTACGGGACATTCCCCCATCCTTAATATTTCCCTTAAATGCACTTTGATTTCTCCTTACATTTGATCTAAGAACCTCCTTCCACTAACCTTTCCACCTCCCTCACTTCACCAATAAGGGAACATAAGAACTGATATTTTTTGTAATGTAAAGCTAAGACGCACATGAAGAAGAGACAACTACTGTGCTCAAGGAACCTACGGCCTCAAGCATGGAAGCACTTCATCAAAACATTCGTATAAAGCGTGGCACTCTATGGATAAGAGGCGTGAAACATCGGAAGAGCAGACCAAAGAAGAATTGAAGCCTTCGAAACGTGGCTCTGAAGGAGAATTTGGAAGATTAAATGGACAGATAAAGTGAGGAACGAAGAGGTGGACAGAAGAGCAGATGAAGATAGGACGATATGGAAAACCCTACGGCAAAGAAGAAGCAGATGGATTGGACATATCTTGAGGCACAGCGAATTAGTTAGAAATATATTAGAAGGGAAGATTAGAGGGAAGGTTTCGCGAGGAAGACCAAGGGATAAGTACATAGGGCAAATAAAGAAGGGCGTGAAAGAGAAAACATATGAAGGCGTATTAACGCTGAACAGGGCAGAATGGAGGGCTGCTGTAGACCAATGCTAGGATTGAAATACTAGTGATTTTACAGTACTCTAGTCATTTATTTTTTGTCCTATGTCCCGGCTATAGTCGTGTTTGCGGTCTACGTATTCACTTTGTTTCAACCCTCATATAAGTTAGGACGAATCTTTAGGATCAAACAACAGGTGAGAGTCAGCCGTTCTGATCTATAAGACACTTCGTCAAGGTGTGCAAAAATGTGTTAAGTCTTAAAAGGTTCACCTTGCGTTTAAATGTTTAACTATCCTGATAAGAACTGTGGAGGACCATGTATATCGAGATAACTTCGGGCGTTCTCTCCGACAAAACCACAAGTAAAATGATGACGAACTCGACTTTGAAATGATGACGGCAGCAAAAAAATTGTAAAAGAAATGGTTAAGATACGGTTGAAGTTCGGACCAAAAGGGAGGGTAGAGAAGAGTCGGTCAAGAGTTGCTTCCTCCAGGGATACTTCACGAGTGTGTGTCGAGCGAACACTCCGTGATGATTCGGTTCCAATTGAGCAGGCGTCAACGGCTCAAAACGGACTAGGGGAAGTGGGGGTGCTAGTACAATCCATGCTCCCTTCACGGCAACGGAGTCGGATCCTTTTGCGGATCATTTCGTTCATAACCGGTCGCCACACATTTGCTCGCGAGCAGACGCTACGATCGCAGCTGTCGTAGCTGTAATTGTAGCAGATGACGTGCTGATCTTTGTTTTGCGCGGAATACAAGGTGGGAAAGTATTTAATCCTAGCTAATGATTAATCCTTTCACGTCTCCGGCGGTGAACGATGGGTCAGGAATCGTTCTCCCCCCGGTGAGCCACAGCTCTCCATGTGAGCCGAATTTCTTTCCACTTTGCAGAATTTCCACCGCCAGGGGGGTTATTTTGTAATCCCACCTTTTTAATGACTCTTTGCGGAAAGGCGGGAGATCCGTTTCGCTCTCTTAATGATCGGCTCACGAACGGTTCGCGAATTGTCGAAGCTTCTGTCGGTAGCGCCGATCTCGTCTACGTTGAATAAACAAACGAGTGCTTTCTCGCTCTTGCTTTTTTTCCAACTCAAGCTTCAAGTGGAAACGATGGTGGCTCCATTTCACATTCTTTATGAAGATGAGGTGGGAACTAATGGCAGGCGGATATAATGAAACGGATCAAGAGTCGAAAGATACGGATCAGAGCGGATGAACCGTCTAAAAGACCAGCACATGACCGGCAGATCACCGCTTGATATCCGAAGATGGTCACGCCGCCTGGGTGGCGGAGTTTAACTACGAAAAAGTGACATTTTATGACGTATTTTAACTAAAGTGAGATTACAAAAAAAAACCCCCAGGAATTAAAATTCCCCTCACGATTCCCTGCGCTTCCCAAAACACTAATGGTAACTCAGCCACCCACTACAAATTAAGAACACGTCTTCCAGAGACCCACAGACGTACCGTAGCCACTGCAGGCGAAGAAGGAGATGCAGAGGGTAAGGAGGGTGGACCAGGCAGGCAGCATCCTCGCCAACTGGTGCTGCAGACACGAGAGAGAGAGAGAGAGCTGTGACCGAGGGCACCGCGCACCTCAGCTTCTTATACTCCGCGAGGGGCGGTTGGCACCCCTCCCACACCCTGGGAAGGGTGCGTGCGACGTCAGAGGCGAGATTAAAAGTGGGGGAGGGTGGAAAGGGAGCGTGGGGGCTGGACCAAGGGGGTGCGACCGGGCACGCAAACTCGGTCTCGGCATCCCTCCCTCCCACCCAAATGAACTGCGAGAACCTCACCTGGAGACCACGTCGCTGAATGACAAATGCGTCGCGCAATGCGCCTCGTGGTTAGAACAACTGGAATCTTTCGTTATTGCGTTCCTCATATCCACTCAATAGGCGCTGGGTGTGAGTTAGATATTAGATTAGATTATAATATACAACGTTAAGGAGGTTCAATCCGTGACTCCGCGATTCAAACTCCCGTAAAAGAGCTATGTTATTTTATGAATAAATACCGATCCAGAAAAACACCTATATGGAAAATCATCAGTGGGGTGATAAAGCATACACAATAATTGTATGAGTATGCTATTTTATAGCGCGTTGTAGTTACATTCTATTTTTTACAACCTCTTGTAACTCATTTTGACTTCGGAACATGACTGGCGTGTTGTTGCCACGTTCAATTTACAAAATGAGAATACATGCTCAATCCCGCTAATACGTATTGTAAAATAGGTTAAATATTTTATTACTTAGTTTTAAACTATTCCCTTGCAAATAAAACTCTTTGTTTTGAATTTTATTATTATTCATATTTTGAAAACTGTTTGGTAACAATGACGCTGCTACCATGTAGAAGTTTGATATTAATTACACCATGTCTATAACCAATGAAATATGTAAATTACGTAAATAATATAAGAAGGACCTTGGTAAGGGATATTCCTAAATTAAGTTAGTAAATAGGCTTATAAGCACGTTCCGTCACAAGTACCATTGCCAATGATAACAAAATCCTGTAGCGCCATTTTCGTGTAATTAAGACTTTTCTGCTTTTCTGCCGAGCAAACATTTATTAATATCAATTATAAAAGTGTGGTACGGTGAGCACTTTTTCAAAATACTAAATTCTACATAAAATTGCGCATCTTATATCAGTTTTTTGTCACAATGACATTTCTCTTTACATTATTAATCTGCAAATTTTACTGCAATAGCCATGCTCTGCCGTATAACCAAGTATAAAATAGCTAGTTTTCAACTTCTTTTTTCTTCAAATATATGATGGATAAGCCTCATTATTTTATTATCAATCGATAGAAATTCCAAAAATGATGTGCGCTGAAATTCTCACAAAATGCCATCTGCTTCATAATTCGGTGGAGCCTCCTTAAACTCGAAAAATAAACTAAAAACTAGAATAACAAAAACATGAAGAGTTGAAAGAGCTCTGTTACCAGGGGGGAGAGTTGAAACCGTCGTGATTATCTCGAATAGATAACCAAGGAGTCAATTGGTAAAAACACGAATGGTTAGCAAATTTAATGTACATCTGAATGGTTCGTTAAAATATCATTCATTGTTTTCACTTGTGTTTTTCTCGTGTGTCTCGCCTATAGTGCCCACAGATGAGATAAAGCACAAGTGTAAACAATGAATGAGGTTGTAATCAGTGGTTTTAACATATGAAATTTGCGAACCATTCGTGTTTACGTCAATTGATTCCTTGGTTACAAAGTCGAGATAATCCCGACTATTTCAAACACAGCCTATATGGGAAGCCGAGTAACGAGCGATGGACAAAACAAGAAAGAAATAATCACTAGAATAACCCAGTCAAAGAGGGCGTTCTATCAAAAGAAGAATCTAGCCACAGCTCTGGAAACACAAGCGTAGAAGTAAGGAAACAATTCATCAGAATGTACATCTGGAGTATGTTTCTTTCCAGCAGTGAGGCATGAACGATGACAGTAGCATAGGAGAAAAGGGTGGAACCATTCGAAATTTGGTGCAACCAAAGAATGATGAAGATAAATGGATCGACTGAAGGACTAACGAAGTAGTGTGCTAAGAAGAGTGGGAGAAATGAGAAGTATGTTTAAAACTCTAAAAAGAGGACGGGACAATTTAATCGGCCATATCTTAAGACACAATGGCCTGATGAAGACAATCGTCGAGGGAAAAGTGAACGGGAAGAATGGAAAAGGAATCTGCGGATGAGACATATGGAACCAGTTGTGAAGCATGTGAAAGAGAGGAATTACGTCGATATGAAGAGGTTGGCCGGCAGAAGAATGGAGTGGAGGGTTGCGTCAAATCCTAGGGTTGTTGACTGACGATGATGATGATAGATTATCATCATCATCATTACTCAGATCCCCTGAGATTGGTTTGTCGCAGCTCTCCACTGAATACTTCTGTCGGCTAATCTCTTCATATTTACGTATTCCTTATCCTTCACATTCTTCATTACTTGTTCTATATATCTCATACGAGGCCTTCCTTTGCCGTTGTTCCCATCCACTTGTCCTTCAATGACTGTCTTCATCAGACCATCATGTCTCAGGATGTGGCCGATTAAGTTGTCCCGTCTTGGGATATTCAGAAGACGTCTCTTTTCTCCCATTCTTCTTAGGACTTCCTCGTTACTTACTCGATCGATCCATTTAATCTTCAAGATTAGAGTAGGATTTTATGTAATTCCAAATTGAGTATGGGAAGAATAAATGAGTTCCATGGGGAATTTAGGTAGCCTCGAACCTAAAATTTTCCTTTAAGGTTACCATCAAATAAATTTTCATACACTGGTTCTAAACACAAAATAAACCAAAATATCAATTGAATAACATAACGAAATATATTTTCCATATTATCAAAATGAATTTAAATGCCTTTTTACATACAGAAGGTAAATATATTAAATATTTTTGGCCTGAGATATAAAGGGTTTCATAAAGAATATTCTCATTCAAAGATATGTTTTCATGCCACAAAGATTTAATTATTTATTGCTGTATTTTTTTCCTAGGTTTTTATGTAAAATAAATGCCTCAGTAAGCATTGTACTATAAAAGAAAATTTTCTCACGGATATTTCTTCGCTAATTTATGAACATTTTTACGTCAGGGGTTAGCTTCAATGTATATTATGACGCACAAATTAGTCAAAGAAGTTTTCGTTGTAGCGTTTGAATACTGGCAAAGAGTATATACAACCTACTTCATTTATAGAGCCATTGATCTCCGAGCTTCAATGTGACAACATTTCATGCATTCGCCCTTCATCGAAATGTTCACATTTCGGGGTATTTCTTAGAGGCAATATATTATTCTTCTGCAGTATTGATCCCCCATCGAGTAGAAGCTACTATAAAGAGCACCAAACTTGGAGTCAAATTTAGAAATTTCCTAGCGTTTAATGAATTATTTTTTACAACCCTTTAAATGAGAAGTTTATTTGATAAAATGTCCTTGGCGAAAATTTTTCTGAAGAATTAAGTTGTTTAACAAAGTTTAAAAGCTGTACTCTTTGAAAATTGTGCGTTTTCAGCTGCTTAAAAAATACATGACGTCATTGTATGACATCACGGAACGGTATCACTATGGGCGTTATTTATCTGTTGTACGTGGAGGTAAGTTGTTTAACAAAGATTATATTTGTTTAATGAATACTTGGCGAAAACGTATTTATTTATCTCATTTTAATGCAATACACTAATGGTTTTTTATCTAAGAAGTGTGGACCGTAATGAGCTAATCATCCATAACATATATATATATAATACCTGTATAATACCGTTTGTATTCCCTCCAGGTACGACAGGTAAGAAATCACATTTTTTTTAGATCACGGAAAAAATAGTTTGCCAGACAAAACCGAATATGTTTGATTGAGCACTTTTCGAAAATATTATTGCATTTTCAATGAAAATAACCATGCGATAGATTAAATTTATTGAACGATTTGGCACCTAAATATTAAAAATTTCGGTATTTAAGAATTGACTTGAAAACACGAAACATTTCGGCTAAAGTTACTGAATCGGCTCGATATATCGACTGTAGTCGTAAAATTTTGATAATCTTCACCAAGCTTTCGGTAATTTCCAAGACCCGACTTAACGTTTTTTTTAAAACATCTGACTTATTGAGATTCTGTTTGATATACTTTACAATCTTGCATACAATATATAATGATAGTCGCGCTGCTTATAGAAATGTGTCTATTGTTGCATTGTTTATGGTAACGGAGCCATGCGCTTCGAAATACTGCCCTGCAAAACGGGTTAAGAATATTAGTGGCTGTCCAATCCATCTAGTTGGAACTAGACTATTTAAGATAGCATAAAAATAAATTGGATGGTCCATTTAGTCATCTTGGCTGTCGCATCCGTTACAATTGATAATCGGACCAACTATTTCCTATCCAATTAAAATTGGATGCCTCATCCAACTTCCTTTTCGAGTGTGTGATATTCGATGTATCAGATGCAAGCCTTGCAGTCTACTCTGTGAACCACGTGAATTTCCTGCATGTGTTGTGTGTTTTTTCGGAGCCTGCGAGTTGTGAACGATGGAAGAAGAGCTACGAAGCCTGCTGAAGTCCTGGGATTCCCCGGAGGTGGCGGAGTCTTTCTTCGACTATTAATGTTTGGTATCTCATCTTATAATAATGCCATCAAATGTTATTGCCATTCACTGCTTCAAATTTGATAATTTTTGAACATTAAATATGCTTGATTAGTTTAGATATTAATTAGGTATCATAAATCACGATGCCTATTTCGTTCGATAAATTTAACCGTATCACCTTTCTTGGGTGTCAAATACTTTGGTAAAATAAACGAAAAAGGATAATTTTTGTTCGATAAATTTAATCATACCCTCCAGAATACCGAAAAAAACTTGGTAAAAATAACCGAGAAGGTTACTTTTTCTTGATAAATTTTATCGTAAATTTTGTAAAATTTCACCAAATTTTTTCCGAACAGTCTTGATAGAAATAGCTGTGCAATTCAATGTTCCATATTAAATGAACTTTTTGTTAAAATTTATCAAATTATGATAAATTCAATCAATTTTTTTTCGGTGAAGGATAACAACATAAGGTAGTCGAAGAAAGGCAAACTGTCGGATTGTGTTTTTTTTATTCCTATCCAGTCATTGTTACGATCAAGAAACGGCTAAAAACCTCAAAACAATACACGTATTTGCTTCATTTTCTTCCAAAATAAACGTCTTGTTTCCGTAACAATACGGAACGTATACCGTGCCGTGACGTCAGAAGGCGTTTCAGGTCACGTGACTTTCGTCCATTTTCGGGTACATTTTAATATCATTTAATGATCTTTGTGGTTAGCATAGAATATCTTGGCTTATATATTTAAATTGGTGAGAAAATTTTGCATCAATACCCTATAAACAAATTTCATGCGCATTCTCCATTGACATGCATATGATTTTCTTGAGTTCAGCTTTCTCTTAAGGTTTTTACCACAGCTAATACACTGTTGATGAGTCACAGATTCCATGGTAAACACTATTGGTGACTTGTGATTCTTACACCCCACGCTTTGCATTCGCGGTTGGTGAGCGAGCTTGCTGCTCCTTCTCTTCCTTGCAAATATTTGGGGTTAAGTATCATCTTAGGACGTTCATCTTTTTGAAGTCAACGAAAGGTTAAGTTCAGAAAAATAAAATCGCAAATGAAGGCTAAAAGAACGCACAATGGGGAATATACATGAAATTTATATCTCATGTATCAATGATGTGCTTGATACGTAATTTTCTCACAAATTTACATATATAAGCCAAAATCTCCTATGTCAACCACAATAATTATTAAATGCTTTTAAAATGTTCGGGAACAATAATTACCTTTAGGTTAAGACTTAAGGTCGCGGTCACGCGACCTAAAACGTTTTATGGCGTCACTGTTCGGTATAGGTTCGATATTGCTATCGAAACAGACGTTTATTTTGGAATAAAACGAAGCGAATATTATTTTTTGAGGATTTAGTTAAGTCGTCCCGTGATCGAAACAATTACTGAAAACTGATTTAAAAAAGTACAATCTGACAATTTGCATTTGGTTGACTCCGTTAAGGTGGCATCCTTCTTAAAAAAAAGAACGATTGTTTTGTTATGGCAGAGATTCTTATAGTGAGAACTTACAGGGTACTATACAGGTATTTTACAATTTACGGACGATTTTCTTGTTACAATCTATCATCATCATCATTGGTCAACAATCCTAGGATTGGTTTGACGCAGCTTTCCACTCGATTCTTCTATCGGCCAACCTTTTCATTGTTACGTAATTCTTCTCTTTTACACTCTTCACAACCTGTTCCATGTATCTCATACGAGGCCTGCCTTTTCCAATCTCCCCGTTCACTTTTCCCACGACGATAGTCTTCATCAGGCCATCGTGTCTCAAGATATGGCCGATTAACTTTTCCCATCTTCTTTTTAGAGTTGTCAGCAGACTTCTCTTTTCTCCTACTCTTCTTAGCACTTTCTCGTTACCTACTCGGTCGATCCATTTAATCTTCAGCATTCTTCTGTAGCACCACATTTCGAATGCTTCCACCCTTTTTTTCTCCGCTGCTGTCATCGTCCATGATTCACTGCCGTAAAGAAAAATGCTCCAGATGTATGTTCTGATGAACTGTTTCCTTACTTCTATGCTCGTATTTTCTCCTGTAAGTAGATTCTTCTTTTGAAAGAATGCCCTCTTTGCCTGGGCTATTCTATTCACTATTTCTTTCTTGCTTCGCCCATCGTTGGTTACTCGGCTTCCCAGATAACAGAACTCTTTAACCTCTTCAAGTTTTTGTTTTCCTAGTTTGACATTGGTTTTCGCCTCTTCTTTCTTGCTGCACACTAATAACTTAGTCTTCTTCTTATTTATCTTCAACTGATATCTGGCCATAGTCCTTTCCATGGTTGTTAGCATCTTATTCAGCTCCTTCTCTGCCTCTGCTATGAGAACTATGTCATCAGCGAATCGTAGCTTACTGATTGTTTCTCCGTGGATGTTCACTCCAGAACACCTCTCCTTGACTTCATTTATGGCTCTCTCGATGCAAACATTAAAAATTATGGGAGACAGTACGCAGCCTTGTCTCACTCCTTTCCTTATTCTTGCCTCTTCACAGCTGGGTCCAGATTTAATCACAGCAACTTAGTTTTTGTACAGACTGTGTATAATTCTTCGGTCATTGTATGACACTCCAATTCCCTTCAGAATTCCAAGCATTGAATCCCAATCCACGTTGTCAAAAGCCTTCTCTAAATCCACAAATGCAATGAACGTCGGTTTGTTCTTCTCCATTCTCTTCCCTATGAGTAGCCTAAGGGCCAATATTGCTTCCCTTGTACCCTTACTTTTCCTGAATCCGAATTGATCTTCATCCAGGAACTCCTCTGCGTTTCGTTCTATTCTTCTGTATATGATCCTGGTCAGTGTCTTCGATGCATGTGTCGTCAGGCTTATAGTCCTAAAATTTTCGCATTTCTCCGCTCTCTTCTTCTTGGAAATAGGAATGATGATGTTTTTCTCGAAGTTTCTGGAATTTCTCCTGTTGAATACATGTCGCAGATGGTTTTGTAGAGATTAGTTAATGTCTTCTCTCCTGCATTTTTAATTAGTTCTGCAGGGATATCATCAATACATGAGGCCTTATTCATCCAAAGGTCCCTTACTGCAGCGTCGAATTCTTAATATTGATGCCCCCATATCATCTTTTTCCACTTCCCTTTCCTCTTCAATAGCTTTTGTGCTGAGATTTTTTCCATTGTATAGCTCTTCCAGATATTCTTTCCATCTCTTCACTTTGTCCTCGTTTTCAATCAAAATTTCTCCATTTTTGTCCCTTATGGCATTGCATCTTGCGCTTCGTTCCTTGAAGTGGTTCCTCACTATGCTGTAGGCCGCTTCCACCTTTCCAAGTGCAAGGTTGCTTTGTACATCTTCGCATAGATTTTTCAACCACATCTCTCTAGCTTTCCTTGCTTTGCGACTTATTTCGTTCCTTATTCTTTTGTAGCAAAGCTGCCCTTCTTCAGTTTTCACATTCTTGTACTTTCTTCTTTCTTCAATCAATTCTAAGACTTCCTCCGTGATCCATGGCTTCTTCTTGGCAACTTTTCTTCTTCCAAGAACTTCTTTTGCGGCTTCCTGTAGTCCACATTTAATGTTTTCCCAACGTTCTTCCACTGATTTCTCATTCAGGTTCTCTCCTATGTTGTTTCCCACTGCTTTTTGAAATGCCAGCTGATGTTGAGCCTCCTTTAGTTTTTCTACTTGCCATATATTCTTCTTTGTTTTCTTCAATTTCTTGAATTTTAGATGGCATTTCATCATCACTAAATTATGGTGACTGTCAACGTCTGCCCCAGGGTAGCTTTTGCAGTCCTTAACTTGGTGTCTAAATCTCTGCTTCACTAAAATGTAGTCTATTTGGCATCTTCTTCTGTCTCCTGGCATTTTCCATGTGTATCTTCTTCGGTTGTGATTTTTAAACAATGTGTTGGCAACCACTAACTTCTGTTGAGTGCAGAACTCCAGCAGCCTTTCTCCTCTTTCGTTTCGGTTTCCCAATCCGTATTTTCCAGTTATTCTTCCATCCTGACCTTCGCCGACGATAGCGTTCCAGTCTCCTAAAATAATTAGGTTTTCTTCTCCTCTTACCTGTTTTATAACTTTCGTGATGTCTTCGTAGACGTCTTCCACTTCTTCATCTTCATAGTCCGTCGTAGGCATGTAAACCTGCACCACCACGGTATCTACAGGTTTGGTCTCGATCTTCACCATTATTAACCTTTCATTGTACTGCAGGAAGCTCTTCACACGCATTCCGGCGCTCTTTCTGTGTATGATCCCTACTCCAGCATTACCATTTAATGATCCTATATGTATAATCCTGTAGCTTCCACTCCAAAAGTCTCCTTCTTCGGGCCACTTCATTTCGCTGAGTACTATTGCGTCGAGGTCCATTCTTCGCATTTCTACCTTCAGGTTCTCCAGTCTTCCACAGGTCCGAAGCGATCTCTCGTTCCATGTCCCAACCCTAAAAAGTGTATCACATTTGACTGATGTACTCTCTCGGGTAGTCCCCGCCCGGAGATCCGAATGGGGGACTATTTTACCTCCGGAATATTTTACTCGAGAGGTTTCCATCAAGTCTTGATAAGAAAGAAAAGAGTGGAGTAGCTGCGACTCCTCGGGATAGTAATGTGGTGGTTTCCCCTTGCCTTCCACATCGCAATACTACAGCCGTTAAAGTAAATGTTGCCACGCCTGTAGTGAAATGAGTGTCGCTGTACCGACCACTGTGGTCTCCACCTTCACTCATGTGAAGAAGAGCTGCTGCCCTCTCCTCCGGGTGATGAGAAGCGTAGTTATTGGCGGCCTCCCGTCGCCAAGTCACGGCATCTTCACAGGTTCTGTATTATTTAGAGGCCTATCTTACCCAGGGATAGACCAATACCCCCTCGGAATGCCGTCGCTTTTTGTCCACGACTGCTTATTCGACGAGTAAACTCGCTTATCTCGCAGCTAACCTCTATATCTAGAGGTCGACCCACCATCCGCAACCCGGTGGACGCACTCGGTGGCTTTAAGCTCAGCCGCGAGTTACAATCCATACTACTCAAATAAAAAATCGAAATACATTCGTTTACTGCATTAAACAAATGATATGAATACAATCGTTTTCGCCAAGTATTCATTAAACAGTCTACCTCCACTAACTAGTGGTAAACAACGCCCATAGCGATACCGTGCCGTGACGTCATGCAATGACGTGTTTGCTGCCGAAAAGGAATAGTTTTTAAAGAGTATTATCTTTGTGACACAACTTAATTCTTCAGCAAAATTTTCGCAAAGGACATTTTAGTTAATAAACTTCTCATTCAAACAATTAATAAAAGTAGTGCATGTTTCCCATTAGTTATAGCTTACGACATTCTCCGCAAACAGATTGGCGTACATTGCAACTGAAGTGGTCTTACCCATAACTCAAGAAAAATCTGTTCAACTGTCAACTCATTCTGCATTAAAATAAGTTTATTGAGAATTTGGTAATGTGGCGTCCCAATAAAATCTTTAACTCTAATACACGGCTGCTGTAAGTGCATCTCAAGAAGATCTATTCCATAAGATAGATAAGATTCCACAAGATGTCCTCGTTTTCTTTTGATACTGCTGTGACTCCTTCGATAATTTCGGTGGCGTTTCCAATCCTCTCCGGATCCATCAGAGAAGATTAAATCTGCAATCCGGGTGGGAATCAAAGAGTCGATGCGACCTTGTTTGGATCACTAAGGAGTAAGACACAAGACGAAATGCATCGACGTAACGGCCACGGAAACTGAATTGATGACTTCAGGAAGCAACAACAAGAGTGCACAATGCAATGTCCCGAGATCAAGTCATTTGAATTGAAAGTAACACCATATTTTTTCTGTTTTCTTCTTCGCATACGAATGTAAACCCCGTTGAGCATCACACGTGCTACGATCAATATAGAAGCAAGCAATACCACGATTTATTCCTTAAATTCATACCGGTCCATAAATATTACCCGTCTTTGATGGCTTAAATGAACTAAGTTTTCCGTCGACATTCCTTATAGCAACAACAGTTGTAATCGTAAACTGGGATTCATCAAAAGAGAATTGGGTAAATTTGACGATCATGTACAAGAAATCAGCTACTCTTCCCTTGTTAGACCTCGTTTGGAATATGCTATTATATGGGATCCCTACGAAATCATCCTAATTAATGAACTTGAACGTTCACAGCGAAGGTCGGCAAGATTTGTAAAGGGACGGCACGATAATTATATTAGGGTAACCAGTCTTTTAAATGAATTAAAATGGGAATCATTGTCAGATCGCAGGTTGAAATTAAGACTTAATCTCCTAAATAAATTCCAAGACCATATTTTCAGTGATGATGTTACAAATATTTTGCGAACCCCAACTTACTATGGTAGACTGGGCCATAGTCTCAAAATTAGATAAATTGATTGCCGAACTGACAGATTCAAAATGTCCTTTTTTCCTCTTAAAATTAGGGATATGAATAACGGTAAATATATCCAGTACGAGTGTATCAATGGATAGCATAAGTAGCTCCATGTTGGTATGAGGACTTGAAGATAACCCATCTCACAGCATGTTTTTGCATGTTTGCTATGCTATTTTAATACTTTTTTTAATTAGTGAAGTTTAGAACACTATATAAATACTAATCCTTTTTTATGCATGATATGTAGTGCATGTTTGTTGAGAATTCACCCCCTGCCACACACCTTTACGGTGGCTTGCAGGGCACTATGTAGATTTAAGTTGTGGGCTTGATAGCTTCAGGCTAAATTTCCTCTCGTCGATGATAAATTATTCTGTTGACCAAAATATAATGTGCAAAAAGTTTGAAGAGTGTTCATGAAGCAACCAAAAGACGTACAGAAAATTTAATTCAATCGTATTTTTTTCGTTTAATTCTACGTCAATTGTTGTACAGATATTTTTTAATTATATTTTTGAATTTTTATTGTAGTTTGAATGGAAAAATGTATGCTTTTTTAATATATTCAACAGTTACGTAGAATTTAAAAATCTATTTCACATAAACCCGTCAGCCGATATATTCCAACTAATAACGCCATATACATAAGAATATTATTTGCGTTTTCTATTAATTTCAGAAAATTATCTCTGCAAGAAATGATAATGTAATCATTTTTATCAGAAGAGTTTTTCTCGACTCTGGATGCCCAAAGAAATTTTAATTGCGTTGTAATTCTTAAATATCAACATGTTATAATATGTCATTGTTTAGAACGTATTGCAATCAACTTTTTATCTTCGTCATCAATAGTCATCAATCCTCAGATTGGTTTATCGCAGCTCTCCACTGAGTTCTTCTATCGACTAATCTCTTCACATTTACGAATTTCTTCTCTTTCACATCCTTCATCACTTGTTCCATATATCTCACTAGAGGCCAGCCGTTTCCTATTTTCTAGTTCATTTTCCCTCGACGATTGTCTTCATCAGGCCATCCATCGTGTCTCAAGATATGGCCAATTAAGTTGTCCCTTCTTCTTTTTAGAGTTGTCAGCAGACTTCTCTTTTCTCCCATTCTTCTTAGGACTTCTTCTGTTGTCACTCGGTCGATCCATTTTATCTTCCAACTTTTTATATCAATACGTGTTTTTATGGTTAAGGAATGATATTGGTCAGCGGCAGCTTGTTGTGGCAACGTCGCACGGCTTTCCAAGCAACAAATAGCCGCTGATCCGTCCCTTTCCTACCCATTTAAATATATGGGTATAAATAATATATATAATACATAAAAAAGTTAATTGCATTTCTCTCTTAATTATGACGTATTATAACATGCGAAAAGTAAAGACGACATGGTCCATGCGAACCATGTCGTCTTTACTTTTAATTTCCACATATATTTCTCTTCCTCCTCCTCAATCCATTTATTTTGTATAAAGTGCAATTTTCGTCCACCAGTTAAACATTTCTTAATGTTTACATTGAGTCTATTTTCTCTTCATAAGAAGTTTCATCAACTTCAGCTTTTGCATTACTCCAATTTCCAATATCACTTCTTCTGTACTAACTATAAATCTATGAAATAATCAATTTTCAATAAGCGTCACCAAAATAAAAGTTGCCTGAATGGAACACCATGTGACGGGATTTATTCCTGCTTCCGTCGTGAAAATTCCAATTTTTATCATGATTTTTTCCATCATGGCATTTTCCCTTCACAGGTGAAACACAAAAAATTGTACAATTATGCTAAGAAAAGTCACTCTGAGGATTTTGATAATTGTAGACTTATTGGCTGTTAATTACGTCTTCAACTATTTCATAAAAATTATTAACTATAGTTTTGCACAACTAGCTCTCTTTTTTGAAACCACAATTTACTACCTCCATTTCCTCAGAGTCACAGAAAGGACAATCATTTGACGAGAAAGAGGATGACTGATGAGCTTACATAAAAGTCAGTCTTGATTGAGGAGAGATTGAGAGAATTTAAGCAGGAATTTAAACAGCAACGAGTGGGAATAAACAGGGGATAGTGGGAAAATCTTTTACTAAATGCTTGTACATTATGAATTTAGTTTCGTGAAATTTCATAAGTAAAAGTTGCCTGTTGTTGAAAAGTTTTAGTATAAATCATGTATTAGAGTAATCACAGAGATGTGGTCCAAAGTGGGCGGATGAACTGGATAAAGCTAAGTGAAGTGCTCTGTGGGGCAGGAAAGTCAGTTTCAGTGTGAAGGGAAAGAAAGCAAGGCCTGAAATTCCATTTTGGACCGAAATTTACGCAATTACTGGAGCGGAGGAGGAGAAGATGGAGGTGGAAGAGGTGGTTAAGATGGATGTGTGGCAGGAGAAGGCAGAATCAGAAACGCGAGCATCAGGTGTATGGCCAAGGACGGACCAATAAGCGGCAAAATTCAGGAGCATGCGAGGTGGTTCAGACACGCGGATAGACGGTAAGAGGAGTATGTGGGAAGTGGACAAAGAGGATGGCAGAGGAAAGGAAAGGAACATGAAGGAAGAGGTGGATGAGGTAAGACAAAGGATGAGAGAAAGCCCACGACATGTAGATAAGAAGAAAAGAATTAAGAGATAAAATGCCAGCGTCATTCGATATGGGGTGTAAAGGCTCGCGGAAGAAGTAGAAGACAGAGACCTACCCTCCCCGCTATTTATGAAGTAGGCATTACCATACTGAAACATTGAAAGAAACACGTTTGTATTATCGTCATGAAGATTTTGAAAATGAAGAAATAGGTTAATATGACGAGATTAGCTGATAGGAGAATTCAGTGGAGAGCTACGTCAAACCAATCTCAGGATTGCTGACTGATGATGATGGTATTCCACATCAAAAGCTATTCAACTAAAGGAAAAATTAATATCCCACATTCCTACAGATAACAAACTCGAGTCTCTTACCGATAAAACTGAGAAGCTAATTACTAAGGCATAAAACCGATAAAACTAAGGCATAATGGGGTCGTTCCCCATATTTTTATTGCCAAATCTGACAGAGTTTGTAAAATAATAAGACCCGGATTTTTTCGTTCTCCAATCCGTCAATTAGTTCTCGAGTTATAAGCGGCGAGAAACTGGTGTCTTTAACCTTTTCGGAAAAGTGGGAGTGCAAAGGACTCGAACGTCATCCACTTCGTCCAATCACAACTGAGACCGCGAAGCTCCTTCGCCCAATCACAATGGGTTGCACACAGCTTACTCAGCCAATGGAAGTGGTTGCAACAGGATCTCTTGAGGCAGACCTCCCATCCCATTCTTCCTCAACATAGTCAAGAACGGGAGGTGGATGACGTAGAAATCCTTAACGCGGCCCTTTTGGTGGGCGTCACCTTTTGCTATTTTAATTTCTGATTTTTGAGTGAATGGCTCTGATTAGAAGAATACCTAATTTTCTCACAAAAATTCATTTTTCTTTTCCATCTAACGATTTCGTGTACAAATTAGCGATTTCGGTTCCCAATAAACGCACCCATTATGAGGCCAATACTGATACCTCTGAATGATAGTTTGTAGATAAAATGATATTTATTTTTCGCACGTTTGGACATTTTTTTATGCCTCGCTATTCAAGACTTTTACATATATTTCGTCAAATAATAACACCAACGCAAACAGATGAAAAATGGAACGGAAGGCAACAGCGATCAGGGCTAAGGAATGCGTGCGAAGGCCAAGGAATTTGGAAGAAGAAAAAAGATCTTTGGTAAGGACAGGTAAGGTGAATTGGTAAGGACAGGAGAGTATGCCCGGCTGCAAATAACGACGGAGTGACAGGGTGTCGCCCCGAGTGAGGTGGCGCCGCCTCGCCCTTGGGAGATTAACTAAGCGGTGCGCTAACCTCCCCTCAACTCGGCCGGCGCCACTAAATCACAATCTCGGCCGAAGCGCAAAGAAGGGATTTCGCCGCTCATTTCTCTCTTTCTCTTCCCCCGCGGAGTCTGAGATGTGTCGCCGGGCAAATGGACGCGACGCGTTCGGCATAGCAGAGGCCGATGCATCGATCACTCGCCGGGAACTCGTAATTCCCAGCCAAGAACAGCAGCGGCGATAGAGCCCCACTTTCTCCACGCAGGAACCCCGCGAGAGAGCTTTGTTTCACAGATAGCAGTTACCTAAGCGCTAATCCTGTGATGGCGTTCGCGATTAGACGGCTGGACACTGTGATAGAATGATTATGCTCATTACGGAAACTGAGGGATACGGAAACTGTATTTTTCTTCGCCAGGGATGGTGTGCCATTTTTTGGTACCCCTCCCCTCGCTCCCCTCGTTGGACATAACCCCTCGGCGGACTATTTACCCTCCGGACTTAGCCGAAGGACTTAGCTACGCCTGTCGGAGCCAACGACGCCAACAATGCCTACGGTTCCAAAATGCATCGATTTCGTCTACATCGTTTCGTCCGCTCGTTTCAGCAGCTCCTTTCAGCCGCTCCTTTCCCTCTCCACATCCGCTCTCACTTATATAGCACCCAGAGTGCGGAGGAAGACCAGAAGTTAGGCCATCGTTCAGCCGTTATTTTGGTGTTGTTTCGCCGGAGTCAAAAGAGAGTTCCTGATGCTCCAATGATAAACTTCCACCTAGCCCTCTTCACCCATTCCACTTTCCCTCCCCTCAAATTGTACCTATCGACGATTTCCACGTTAATCCCCATTCCACTTTGTCCTTGCCGAAAATACCCCCTCCTTATGCCAGAGAATACCTCCCCTCTCACGCCCTCTGTTCGAGTCGAGACGGCAACGAGTTCACTTCTTGGCTACGTCATAAGAGACTTCGTGATTCTCGAGAGTCTCCTTAGGGTCATGGACTATTGGTGCAAGTTATTGGGGTTTCCCTGAATTGGGAAGAGTATTTCAATTCTGTTGGTTTGTACTTGTTTTGTCTTTTGTTGTTGAAATACAGTGTTTGATTAGTTAGATTCTCATACTTTTGTTCTTTGTTCTATATTTGACCTCATCTTGCTCACCCGTGTTTGGAAAGAATTTTTGTCCCCTGGACAAGCGTTTCTCGTGAAGCTATTTCCAATTCGGGAAACGCTGCAAGATATTGTACTATAGCAGCCTTTTTTTCAGTAGCTGTAGCGCGCTATTGTAACAGCAAATTTTTTTAGTTGCTGTAGCGCGCTACTGTAGGAATTATTTTTTCAGAGGCCTTTGTGCCCTACTGTAGTAGCTACTTTTTTCAGCAACTGTAGCGCGCTACTGTAGCAACTCCTTTTTTCAGTAACCCAAGCGCACTACTGTAGCAACTCCTTTCATCAGTAGCTGTAGCGCGCTACTGTAGCAGCTCCTTTTTCCTAGATTACATTTGGCATTTTACCATTTTTTTCCAGGGAGGGGTCTCCCAATTGTCTCTAATTGTCTCCCTTATTGTCTACCGAATAAATAGCCAAGATGCAACATCATCTTAAGGTATTTCACCCTGTTGATGCGGCCAGCAATAGACGCGAAAGCTCGGACGACTAAGCTCCAAACGCGGCGGCTCCCGAAAGAGACAACTGGAGATGAAGGAGTCGTCAACTCCGGACGGTATGTCCTGTGTATCCTTCGCCAATCTGGAGAACGCATGCATCCATCAAATGAGGCGGAAGATTCTTGCGTATCGAAGCCCATCTCTTTATTGGCACTTGCCTAGGGAATTGTAGGCGGGGGTTTTTGGCGTTGAGGTCTCCGGAAATAGTTGTCTGGTAGCGCTGTTCGAAGAACAACATGGTAGTTTCCTGTCACTTTTTTATTTTCTTTACATTATAACCTCTGGATTGCATATTTTAGGGCGATCGATTTTTAAATGACGATAATTATTTTTCATCGTGAATTAAAAAGTGAAATATAGTTGATATACTAATGGTATATCAACCAATACATATTCAATGTATATTATGCATGCATACAATGGGAAATATACCTACACAATTTTCCTAAACCGTAAAAGACGAAGAAAAATTCTTTTTGAACCTAAGTAAACAACATTGAGGCTTCCTAAAGCATTGCTTATATAATTTTTAAATCCTGTCCCACATGGGCCATTTTATCTCCGAAAAATCTTTTTTTTCCAAGAATCTCAAATTCAAGCGATTTTTTTTCTCAATGAAGAATGTTCACATTCCAAATCTCTTAATATATTCATACACACTGTACACATGAGTATTACGGTGAGTAACATCAGTTTATCAACTCCATCGTCATCGGTACATTAACTTTACATTCTTGATGTAATTTTAGGTCAAACATATGGAAAAAAATTAATTTAAAAAAGCGACAACCCGACAAAGAACACCCATGCGGAAAGTTCATTTTAAACCAATTTAATATCACATAGACATTATAAGCTTTCTAATGATATCATTTACATGTGTATATCGCGTAAAGCTAGTGTGCTGCGGCTTGTAGAAAAATAGCGTAAAAAGACGTTTTTCAGACGTTCCCCCGATGGGTGTCTGCCTATATTTCAAGGACATTTTTTTCCCTGCTAAAACGAAAGATTGCTTTTGGCTCACGAAAATTGGCACTATCTATACACCAATTTTCGTTGAAATTTTTTATGGTTAAGCCAGACCCTTTTGTTTATTTGAAATGGAATGACCCGTTCTTCTCCTCTTACCTTTTTATTCGTTCCTCAAATCATCATCGCAATCTTCCCCTTTTTCAAATAAATGACGCGACTTTAGTCGTTTTTAGCAGTCTTTTGACTATTTCTTCGAATATTTCAGTTTGGTATACAGAAAAAATTGATGTAAATAGAAGACAGCCGTATCCATGTTTTTTTATTCGTTGTATTATTCTTTTTCCTTAAAGCAACATAATTTGTTTAAAAAAATAACGTGTAGTGTTGGAAGGCACCCGTCACCCAATGGGGGTGACTTTGGCCACAAAATATTTTCTTAGCAAACGTCCATTATGTAATGAGAAAAATAATTAATGAATGAGTATTTTTCATTTTCATGTACTGTGGTGCTTAAAAAATAGAAACCGTCTGATTTTTTCCTGCTTTATTCTCCATATTCCCTCTTTTCAAAATCAAGATCGTTTCAATAAGCACTCTGGCTGCATTTCATCCACAACTACATAATACCCTGCAAGCCACCATTAAGGTATGTGGCAGGGGGTGAACTCACACCAAACATTCATTACATATTATATTGCGATCAAATCATCGTCCTTTGATCATAGATTAAGTCATCCATTTCAAATATCTACGTCATTTCAGCTCATGATGCAGGACGATTCAGATATTATTCTACCATATTCAATTTTTGGGAAGAAAAATTATCGTTTTTCACTATTTTGTGCACTATTATATAAGAAATATCAAAAATAAATTTTGCCGTGGAAATTACTTCATCCATAAACAATTTCTCTTATTTGTCACATACTGCGCTAAAACGAAGCTGATACACACAATTGCGGACAGACGGGGAAGGGGGTGTTTAGGGTTTAAACCCCCCTAACACGTGTTTACCTGAATTCGTAAATTATCACTTCTCTCGCTTGGTATATGTTTAACGCTCTACCCACACTTTAATTTTTTTAAACAAACTATGTAGCTTTAAGAAAAAACGTTTAAAATATGATCGCGTTCACTTGGCAAAATGTCCAACGCTCTATCCGCAAAGAGACCCTTTCTCCTGTCTGGCTAGATAGCCCTCCGCACACGGCTCGACTATGAAATGACACGAGTCGCTCAACTGTTTTGAAACTCAACTGGTGTACAATTGGTTGGCACATTTTTCTGCACACGGAGTGACTGAACTAAGACTGCTGCAACCTGCGCAAGAAGCAGGAGTATTGTGAAAACGAGAAAATCACTTGTCTCACAAACCTAGAAGGCTGGATATTCGACTGAAGTAATCTGCGGTTAAAGTCACATAAAACCTTTTTTTAAATACTCGTATAAATTTATAACCATTTGCATTTCAAATGCATTAAATTTACATTACATTAAAGTTTACTTTAATGTCAAGTTTACATTTCAATTAAGTTCATTAAATTTTTACCTTATCCTCCTGATCCGCAATAAGCTCATCAGATGGTGCTCATTTCGTACGGCTATTAAATACAATTCATTGAAACTCTTTAGTGAGATTGTTATTCGCATTTAGTCAGGTAGTTACTGAGAATCATGTTTTTCCAACAAACGCATCTTTAATTTTTTTAACTTTCCCACACAATTTTAAACCATGCATATGCTTCAGTAATGCATTACACGGTTTAGGTATCATCACTATATTTCTATAACCACCATAGCAGCATAGATGCATGCATATTTTAGCCGTTTTAGAGCACATAAATTTTTGTTATATGCCTCCCGTTCACCCCTCCTAGACCTCTCACTGTTCAGGGACACCGACCCACCATAACGACCCTATTTGCCACTCAACGCTAAACCTTTTCCCTCACCTACCACCCCCACTTTCCCTGACCCTTTGACTTTCCTTACCCCCGCCCCTTTGACCCTTCTTACCTCCACCACCCATCCTAACAAACCTAAACTCTTCACTTTTTGTATATATACTTGGTGGAAAAACTGTTTCTTTGTTATTCACCAGATGATGAATTAACCGTCGAAACTTGGGTAGTGGAAAGTAATAAAATTTGTGCAAAAATCAAGTTTATTCATTCTTATTACGTAAATTTTCATTAATTATTACTCAGTTATGTGTATCGTATGCCGATAAAGCCATCAATACAGAAACATTTCAAGAAACTGCAGTAATAACACAAAGGACATGTAACGAACATTCTTAAAATTCTCATACATCATATTAAAATCATAGTAAGTCGCAAATGGACATGCCGATACTAATTTATCATTTCACTACTAATACTTGTCTTCACGAAAAGAGAATGTTAATTTAATTATTGTTTTAGTGCATAAGAATCTAGATATCATTTTATGATGATGCACATAAATATTAATGAACCCCCCCAAGAAGGAAATCCTGCGTACGCCACTGCTGATAACACTCGTGACTCTATCTTCCCCGCTACGCTGCTCCTGTTCCAGATGTTGAGGGCAACTGAATAATTTCATCCCACAGCGATATATGATACGTCGCGACCCGACTTCCTTCGTGGGATTCTACTCCAACGAGTAGAGCTTCTTATTTTTCGATCATCTAGTCGAGCGTCGAATTTCAACAAACTTCGGCTTTTTAGTTAGGTTGTCGCTATGTAGAGGACTCTGTCTCTAGCCAGAGTCCTCTGGATTGCCAATTAATAACTATGAAATGAGGTGAGGGTGTAGTGTTGAGAATGCCATCTAGAGCACTCTGCTTCATGCTGGCTTTCCATGGACTGATTCAGTCGTGGCAAAGAAATTCCACACACTACAGATTCCGATATACTTTTTTTCAGAGGTAGGGAGATGAGTCACCAGTTTACCTCTCACGATCGCGGAAAATTTGGTTTAAATTAACTTCTGGCAGTGTCTCTGGACATCAGTCTCATTAGCTAGAAACATGGGCTTCTTCCGCCTCGTTCTCATTATCGGGCAGCAGAGGCGCCTTGAAGGCGACTCTCACCCCACGTTCATTAACGAAGCTTCGGAGGCTGGCGCCATGTGCAGGTAGGCGCCGGGAGAGGGTCTCCTCGTCGATGGATTGATTGCTCTTCCCTTCCCAATAAACGCCGGCAGACGCATTTCCACGCTTCGGGCGGGGCTCGCCAGACGGCAGTGGCGTCACTCCTCCTCCCACGCCTTAACTTGAAGGCAATGGCGTCAGAGTTAGAGGGACCAGATCAAAGTTTTCAAAAGCAGGACATTTGAAGGGAAAAAGGACATTTTGGATAAAAGCCAAGGCGCATTAAATGGGGTCATGTATCATATTTTTATTCCCGAATCTGATAGAGTTTGTTAAATAAAAATACCCGTATTTTTTCCGTTTTTTGATCCGTCAATTAGTTCTCGAGTTATAAGCGGTGAAAAACTGATGTTTTTAGCCCCTTCGGAAAAGTGGACGTGCATGCGACTCTTAGGTCATCCACTTCGTCCAATCACAACTGAGCTCGTGAGGCCACTTCGCCTTATCGCAATGGGGGACACACAGCCTACTCTGCCAATTGAAGCGGTTGAGACAGGATCTGTACGAGCAGACCTTCCAATAACCCCCCTTTACTCCCTTCCCTTCCCCTAAAAGCAGTCAAGGACAGGAGGTGGATGACGTAGTAAGTCTCAAAGCAGCTTGTTCGGTGGGTATAACCTTTTGCTTATTTTAATTTTTGATTTATGAGTGAATGGCTCAGGTTGGAAGATTAATTTTTTCACTAAAATTCATTTTTCGTTTCCAACAAACAATTTCGTGTACAAAATTGCGATTTCGGTTCCGATTAAACGCCCCCATTCCTTTTCATTTGCTAAGAACAATAAAAACTATGCACAATTGAAGTTGTTATTGTTCATATAAAGCTAACATTGTTTTTAATTTTATTTTTCATATTCATACTTCTGCGAAGAGAAAATTTCCTTCGGTAGCTCCGGATATTGCAACATGTGGGTGTGAAATTCTTTGCGAGCATAATGTTTCAAATTGTATTGTACTGTTAAAATGGTCTTTACTGCCTCCAGGGATAATTTGTTCCTTTCATCTGATCATTGGGTGTTGATGAGTGAAAATACCCTCCCAGGATTGGCATTATGTGCAATTATTGAAAAAAAGAACTGGCATATGTGCAGCTCGATAATTTCATTTTTTTTAATGATGCGGAAACTAGAGCAGGAAGCGGAAATTGATCCAAACGCCACACCAGCCAGACTCTGTGGGGAGCTGCGCTGAGGCAGTTAACCGGAAGCAGGACCGTAACTCGTCTTTTTCCAAAGAGCAAAATTCTCTTTAAAATGTTTTTTTTTCATATAAATACAGAAACAATATAATGCTGTTGCCCTGAATATTATCTTTTATGCTTTATTTCAGCATTTGGTACACAATGTTATTGAAATTGATAAAGCCGGACAATTTGGCTCTATGGAAAAAAAACCGGCCGGAATGTCACGTATTAACAAAAAAGCAGGACATGTGTGGCGAAATCCGGACGTCTGCTCTCCCAAGTCAGAGTCTCAAGTTAGCCAGAAGGATTCGGAATAACTTAACTACAAGATTGCAGGTTACAGTTCAGACTGGATCATCATCATCATCTTAGTCAATATGACCACCGATCTGTTTCAGACTGTTTTATAAATATTTGTAGATCGCCCGCATGATACGGTTAATTTGGTGACGAAAGTGGAATTAGAGAACCATGTAAACAGCCGTGCGGAGATTTTAAAAAGTCTTCCTTCCTAATGATAATGAGAAATCAGAAATGATGGAAAGAGAAGGGGATTTTTCCTTTCCTAAGAGCAACCATGCTCTTGGTATATGTAAGAAAAGCTGTTAACTCTACGGGCGCATACGATCTGCACCCTCAAAAGGCAGTGCTGTTTGGGAGCTTACGAAAAGTTCAGGCGTCACTTTTGGGTTTCTTTTGGCGTTTTTTGCGAAAGTGCCGGCCGTTCAGTAGCGTTGGTATCGAGGGGTGGTTAAAAGGATTACTCGCCGAGACATATGGCTCCTGGGGAGTCAGCTTGAAGAGTGCCCTACTTCCATGGGACCAGAGTTCGAGTCTCTGCAGTGATAGATTTTTCTGTAGAATAGCGGTCCTCTATGCAAGCATTGCATAAACATAACTGAAATAACTTCGAGTTCACTACTCTGTCCGTCGGATGGGATGTTAATTTAAGCTGCGGTCCCTTCGGTGCCTATCTACATCTAAGTAATACCCTGCGAACCACCGCGAGGGTGTGTGGCAGGGGGTGAAGATCACCATGCATGCAAAACTGACATGCAACTCAGAGCTATAATGATACAACTACACGGAAACAAGTTAGATACAAGAGTCACGTGCAACTAGATGGTTAGTGTCTACAGAGTAACGAAGTGGTTACTGGTTAGAAAGATTTTCACTGCAATTAGCACTGGCATGCATAGATCAGTAATGTTGAAACATGCTTCAAGCACTACAGACTACTCCAACAATTTTTTACCTACCTATCCCTCTGCTATGCTGCCTATTGTGTTCTCTTACGGTACGCACGAAAAATGACATTTGAAAATACGACATCAGTATGACCATCTATCCCTCTAACTCTGTCTATCTGATCAAACCTAGCATAAAACGCAGAGGTTTTTAATATATATCAAATATGCTTAAAAGGTTTAGTCTACATTATAACCTACTTTTTGATATTAATTCACGTACTATAGTTCATCCATTAAATTCGTAGCACTCATACATTTATTCATTTAATTCAAAATAGTGGACATATTATGAGCTTTCCTCATGTTTTCCATCACTTCCTTCCGAAATTCCTCCTTATCCTAATATAAATTAAGACCTTTACAAAAGTTATTGCAACATATACATATTCTATTTAATGGAGAATTTGCAACAGTTACTCTGTTTATAAAAAGTCCTTCTTAACCTCCCCGTAATATGAGGGACTATTATATAAAACAAAACCCACAAAATCGTGCGTAAAAAGGAACCCAAAAGTGACACATGAACTTGTCGTAACCTTTCAAACACTACAGCCTATTGAGGGTGCAGTTAGTAGGCATGCGTCCGTGCATTTAAAGGCTTTTCTCAGATATATTTAAATACTAAAGCAAGACCACTGCTGTTGGCGTTCAACAATATCTCTGAGAAGATTAAAGTAACTTCTTCGGGCATTAACGCGTACTCAGGTTAGCCTGACGTTTCGCGACCCTTGCTGGTCGCTTCTTCTCAGGGAATGGTAATGCATGCCGGTGTGGGTTGGTATTTATGCACTTTAGGTCGATGGGTTGGTAGGGAGAAGAGGAGAGGGGGGAGAAGTTGAGGTAGAAAGTTTATTTAAAACGGACATCCATGGATGATTCATTTGAAGGCCACCATCTCTATTAAAGTAGGCTTTCTGTTTTCTTATTTCGATGGCCTCTCGATAAAGCCGCGGTTTGAATTTCTTGACCCTGAAGAGAACTTTAGTGTTTTCGAAGTCGATTTGATGACCAAGGGCCGTGTGCTCTGCCACCGAATCTCGTAAACTCCTTCTAATTTCTGGGGCGACCTATCTTTAACGTTTCTCAGTAACGATTTAACTTGCAGGTGAGGTTTGAAGATGGTCTTGATTTTATATTTTTTCAGGATCTTATCAGTCGTGCCTTTTATGTACGGGAGACAGGCTTTCTTCGCGATCGTGATGTCGTCAGGTTGCGAGACGACTGTTTCCTGCGGGGTCGCGAAACGTCAGGCTAACCTGAGTACGCGGTAATACCCGAATAAGTTACTTCAATCATCACTATGAACCGCGAAAGCCTCAACAAAGAATATCTCAGAGAACATCCTCAGACTGGTGCACGATGTGAAAGAAACTCATTGCACACACCGCAAGAGATCGATTTCTCCACAGGAATCAAATGAACAGGAACCAAGAATAGAAGGAATGTAACAAGTCTGGGCAGTAGGGAGGTTTATATCTCTTACCGTCTAGAACAGGGGTTCCCAAACTTTTTTGTACTACGCCCCCTCCTGTTAAAATGGAAACCTTCCACGCCCCCCTTCACGGTAAATATTGTGGGCATGTGAAAAAAACAAGTATTACATTGAAAACAAAACGTGTATTTTTACTATCATATAATAAAACATTATAAGTTTCAATTTAAAGAAATACTGTTAAGAGAAAAACACCGACAAAAAGCTACATGTTTTTGCAATAAAAGAGTTTTATACAAGTGGATTGTTAAGTTTTCTTAACATCAAGGTTGATTTTATAAAATCTACACCATAAAATTACTTATGAAATGTATGGACTTTTTTTACTTAGAGATTTTTGAACTGGTCTCGCGCTCACGCCCCCCTGGGGGGGCGCGCCCCCCAGTTTGGGAACCCCTGCTCTAGAAAGAGCGTTACTAGCTCAAATACAAGGTTTTCCGGGTCCCCCCCTGCTGTTAGACATGGAGCCTGACACTTCATTGAAGTCTCTAAATGGTAGCGTCAGAAGTACCAAGGGGACTACAATAGCTTCTAATGGGGTCTAATCAGGAAAGTTCTGGAAGATTAGTTTCTTGATCCCGTCGTGGAGGGGGAAGCCTGATTCAGGGGTCATGTCCGTTGCTTCAACAGTTCTACCATGATGGTACTAAAGTGGAAGGTGGATGATTCCCTCTTCTGAAACTTAAATTCAGCGAAAGGGACGTCGGGTCCATCTCCTCAAAGAAATCGAATGAGTTGATTTCTTCGGAGGTTTTTAACTCCTTCGGCCTGTCGGAGTTGCACCTTTTCTGACTGAATTTTGAACCACTTCACTGTGGCTTATGTATTGCATGGGAAGAATGGAGTATTCAAGCCATGATCACATCTCATGTTAATTTGAATATTAGCAGATTTCGCTGTGAAGGATAAAGTACCAACTTAAATGTAAACAGTCATGAAACCGAACCTTGGAGAAGTTCGTTTATTTGATTTTATTTCCTTTTTGAAAATTCCAAAGGAATTGCTGTCTAGTAAAAAGGACTGCAGGACACAGAAGTACTACTTGGTGGGCTATTGTCATAATGGCTATAGACTGCGTGAAGGCAAGATAGTTGCTGGAAGAGACATAATATTTGATGGAACCAAACTCTACAGAGTGATGAGAAGCAAGGAAAGTCATCTTGGGAATCTGAAAAAATGCAGAAGAATGAGAAGGAGAAAGTTCTAAAAAAAAATGTAGCCAGAGAAGATGAAAATGAATGTCTTAGAAGATCTATATGAGACAGAAACAAACCAAAATATTTGGAAGATTTTGTACCTTTGTCAGTGCTAAGTTATGTGGAAGATGTGCCAGCCACTATTCAGGAAATTGAAAATTGAAGTGACAAAGATGAGTGGCTAAAGGAAATTCATAAAGAGTTAGAGTCACCGAAAGTGAATTACTTGAATGGTGTACAAGTTTTGCAGAATCGATGGGTTTTACATAAGAAAATTACAGATACTGTGAAAGTCGCTTTAGGGGTCAACTGGTAGGATATAAAGTAACAGCATGATTCCGATAACTTTTAGTCAGCTGTTTTCAGAGGTGAATTTATTACAGTTTAAAGTGGGCTCTTTCATTTCTGCTACTACCTTGAGAGATTCGAAATGAGATCCGAGGGTGAATTTAAGATTCAGATCCAAGATTCGAGAAATACTGAATTTTACCCATCTCTGGTTACTAGGGAAGATAAAAGACAAATGGTTTTGAATAATTGTTCGTTTTCTGAAGGAACAGTTATATGTACGAATTTTTCCTCAGAGCTGGTGACAATTATGTATCTTCAAAGTAATCATTAACAATGCAAAAACATGCTCCATAACAATAAACAAATATGATATTACCCAGTTGCCTTGAAGCACTGACAAGGAGACATCGTGAGGCAGATGCTCGGGATCCAAATGACGCAATTATTTTCGGAAACTAAGTATAGAGGTAATGCGGGAAAAGTGTCACGGCTTTCTTTCTCATAGGCCCGGGTTCGCGAAAAAATGCTTCTATACAATTTTCCTCCGTATAAATTCTCTGTAAGGCATAGTTACATTAACAACAGCTGTGTTCGAGTGCGCCGTACAAGTTATAGTCCTTAAGGTGGGGCAGGATCGATCCCAAGTCGGGACAAATATTTTTCCTCTCGAATACTTTACGAATCACTATAAAATGCCCAAGCCCATACATTTGCAGCAGTAATAACCATATTTTTTTCAGCCTATTTGCTAGGTTTTCAATCAACCCCTTGGAATACTTTCGAAGCAAATTTCGGGATTATATGTTAGCCCGTAAAGAGGCTTCACATGCCGACAGGCCAAATATGTTTATATTTTGAACATCTGAAGATACTTCCGTGAATAGGATGGGCTTCGATTGGTCGTTGGACCTTCTCTACGGATTAATACTTTTACATATACAGCGATGTATGCACTTGAAAATTCCCATGATCCGCGCTCGAATAATGACTTCTGTAACTCAATTTTTCGTTCAATAGTGAGCATGATATTGGCATAAAAGACATAGTAACTGTTGCCGAGGTTACGCGGAAAATATTTGCTAAGACCTTTTTGTGGAGCAACATATTTTATTGAAACAAAGCCTGTATCGTAGGGGAGAGGAAGATGGTGGATTCCACCACCAAAAAAAATATCACGAAATGATATCTTTCCCCCCCTCATGTTTATTTCAATTTAAGGAATATAAGCATGCGTAGCAAGGTTTTCGGGTTGACCTCCGCGTCGATTCATCCTGGAAATCGAAGGAAAAACCTTGCTACGCATGCTGCACCACTCCGCGGAAGCCTCCATCAACATTTGAAGGAATATAACTTTACATTCATGGTTTGGAATTGCATACTTTCGGATGACATTCTTCGGAAAAACATTTAAAGTAAGGATGGTCGGATCGGATCCGAAGATCTGCGGATCTTTCATGTCACTCGGATCCTTAAAAAAAATGTAAAATCGGATCCGGATCGTAGATTCAAAATTTTAGCGATCGAAGCACCCCGTGAATGGAATGCAGGTACGGTAAATACTGACAAGGAGAGGTTGGGTAACTCAGGTCAAGAAATTAGATGAAATTTTTTCCTTGCAATTAATAGCAAAATAAAGAAATGTGACGCTTTTCCCCCATTACCCCGCGCGAGAAAAAAAAATATGTAAATGCCACGCGGGTAGCCTACACTCTCCGGGTTCAGGCAGACGATACAGACCCCAAGAATGCCTCAGACCTCAATGCATTTCATGCCTGAATAAATATTTTTTTTTGTTCACCACTTTTTACTTTTACAACACTTCAAAATGAAACTGCGTATGTATGCACTCGCGAAGTTCGATCCCTATCGCAGTTTAATTTTTTCTTTCAGTATTTGCATAGAATATTTTATCCACTTCAATCACCAATCCTTTCATCTGAATACTCACTTTTTTATACTATTGTTGTTTTAATTAGATTTACAAATGTACCACCTTAAAACTAGGGATGGTCGGGTCGGATCCAAAGATCCATGAATCTTTCATTTCATTCGCTACAGAAATCAGATCCGAAGACAGTATAAGTTAGGATTCCGGATCGGAGATTTTCTAATTTCGCAGTTTAGTGATCGATGTGCCCCGCGAATGGAATGTAGTGTGGCATTTTTTTGGTACACCCCCCTCACTCCCCTCGTTGGACATAACCCCTCGGCGGACTAATTACCCTCCGGTCTTAGCCGAAGGACTTAGCTCTAACGACAGGCGGAGCCAACGACGCCAACAATGCCTACGATTCCAAAATGCATCGATTCTCGCCTGCACCGATTCACGGCCGCACCAATCACCTCACAACATCCGCTCTCACTCATATAGCACCCAGAGCGCGGGGGAAGACCAGAAGTTAGGCCATCGTACAGCCGTTATTTTGGCGTTGTTTCGCCGGAGTCAAAAAAGAGTTCCTGATGGTCCAATGATAAACTTCCACCTAGCCCTCTTCACATCATGCCACTTTCCCTCCCCTCAAATTGTACCTATCGACGATTTCCACGTTAAACCCCATTCCACTTTGACCTTGCCGAAAAGACCCCCTCCTTATGCCAGAGAATACCTCCCCTCTCACGCCCTCTGTTCGAGTCGAGACGGCAACGAGTTCACTTCTTGGCTACGTCATAAGAGACTTCGTGATTCTCGAGAGTCTCCTTAGGGTCATGGACTATTGGTGCCAGTTATTGGGGTTTCCCTGAATTGGGAAGATTATTTCAATTTTGTTGGTTTGTACTTGCTTTGTCTTTTGTTGTTGAAATACAGTGTTTGATTAGTTAGATTCTCATACTTTTGTTCTTTGTTTTTTATTTGACCTCATCTTGCTCACCCGTGTTTGGAAAGAATTTTTGTTCCCGTGAACCCATTTCTCTTTCGGGAAACGCTGCAGTAGGTACAGTAGAGACTAACGAGGAGAGGTTGTGCAACTCGGTTCACGTAATGAGATGAACTTTTTTCCCGTGCTACTAGCACAAAGTAAAGAAAATACGTCTTGAATTTTTCTCCGTAGGCCCGGATGCGCGAGAAAAAAATAAAGCGGAATGTCACGCGGGTCGCTCACATTGAAACACGTGAACCTATGATAGCGTAGTTGTTAAAAATGAGAGCTACCTTGTACTGCCGGTCGCGAGTTCAATCCTTAAAACCGTTTAATTTTTCTTTCAGTGATTTTATCAAAAATGTTATCATCTTCAATTTCTTACTAGGAGCAAATGAGTTTCGAAAAGTATCGTTTTGTACCCGAATGTGTATATAGTTATGGTTACTTAAAACGTCTAAAAAAAACCTCCCTAGTGCATTTCATAGTGTAACGGAACTGAACAAAATGCGGACTTTCTATTTTCCTTACGATATCGGATCGAAGCGAAACATTATCATTTAGTTCCAAAATTCAGACAATGTAATTCATGACTGAATAAATATTTTTTTTTGGTTCACCACTTTTTACTTTTACAACACTTTAAAATGAAACTGCAGCTTGAAAATTTCTTTTAATCATGGAGAGCAACATACAAAAACTGATGGCGAAATCTCCCATGTTCATTTCCTTTAAATTTTCAATTTTTCTTTTTTCAAGTAATATTCTTCCGCCTAAGCCATTACCCTTGGTCTCCTTGATCAATTGAAGATGAATGGGCTCTCCATGTCTAGTCGATGACAGCCGAGGATTAATTCAATTTTTTTACCAAAATTAAAACGCAAGTAGGTACCTGAATTATACCGCAATTTTTTAATGTTGACGACAAGATATTGGAAATTTTCCATAGAGATACAAATTAAGGGATAACTAGATTGCTATAAAAACTACATTCAAATTAGTATTTCTTTCGTCACTAAGCAATCGAGGAGGTACCAGGGAGCTCATTTGCAAAAATTCATCTCACATTGATGTACTGTACTGTAGGTACTGAGGATGGCCAGAACTTCCGTCAAAACCATACTTGAATATTTGAGTACAGGTATTACCCCGCGCAAAGGAATAAGAAATGCTAGCTATGATTCGTGATGCATTTGTACATTTATTTCTCACGATGGAACAATAATCGTAAACTCACCACCCAAAATGTCATAATGCCAAAGGGGGCGTTTACTCGGAACCGAAATCGTTAGATGGAAACAAAAAAAGAATTTTAGTGAAAAAATTAATCTTCTAACCACAACCATTCACTATTAAATCAAAAATTAAAATAAGCAAAAGGTGACGCCCACCGAAAAAGCTGCTGTGATAACATTGACGTCATTTTCCTCCCGTCCTTGACTCCTTTTCGTGGAAGGGAAGGGAGTGGAGGGGGATTCTCGGAAGGTCTGCTCGCACATATACTGTCGCAACTGTCCTATTGGCAGAGTGACCTGTGTCTCCCCCATTGCGATAAGTCGAAGTAGATTCGCGGGCTCAGTTGGTTAGGTTGGTTATTTAGGGGAGGCGACCTACAGCTGAGGTCATTTGCGCCATATAGGATAGGTGGGTAATTGGGTAATGGTAGGAGTTTTTAGGGAACGGAGGAAGGGTGGAGAGAAACCCGGCGTCGGCATTAGCCTACTCTAAACGAAAGGCGCCAAGGGGACCACGGCTTAACGTCCCATCCGACGGACGGAGTACTGCACTTGAAATGCCCTCCACTAGGCACTCAAGTGGGGACCGGTTTTCCACTGAAAAATCCGCCACTGCCGGGAATCGAACCCGGGCCCTCGGGATGGGAGGCCAGTACTCTAGCCACCACGCCAACCCGATTTTATTTTACAACTCTATCAGATTCGGCAATCAAAAATATGGTAAACGACCCCATTTCCACCAAGCCTAACACTGGATGAAGGAAGGCAACAGCAATGCGACACCAACTGTTGGCTGGTGACCTCAAGAACATCCGTTAATCTGATAGGCAATGAATGTTATCTCCAAGGGCTACATATTCTCTCGAAGGCGTACAAAAATATGACTGAAATATCGACGTTCAATCCCAAAATGCTCCACGAAAAAGTGGTCTTTAGGCTACTTGCGGTGCTCTTGTCCCCTGTCTGCGAGTGGCTGGCAGGTTAAATGTGGGTTGGCACAATGGATATAAAGAGGTCTTAAGGGGGGCTCCAGAAGCCCCCCGCCCACCCCTCCAATTTATTTTTATTTTACATCAGCATCCGATATCGTGGTCTATATCGTGTCGAAGGAATCAATAGCCCAGTAGTATCGTCACAAAAATATCTATAGAGGGTATTTTCAATTGGTACCTACACCTTGAAAAGAACCATTTCAATACTTATGGCACAATAGCACACATGCATACTAGCCTCTACGGTGTATTCCTGGTTGCCGGCGGGCAGATGTAGACTGCACCGCACCATTGATAAATAGATTTTACTATCGGCGTCGCAAAAGTTCTAAAGATTCTAAATCAGGATACTTTGTAGAACCTCATGATAGTATTGACGTTTTGTAGCTCGATGTTACTTTCAACTATTTTCCTGCATGGATATAAGAAACTGACAGAAAATAGGGACTGCCACTTTGTACTATATCCATGGTAAATATTGCAATTAAATCATGCAACTTAAATGTAACTAAAGAAAAGAACTGTTGTACAGCAAGTATTGTTTTTTAACCCCAATGAATTACTACCCAAGGTTCAGCATTTGCTTGATTTTCTATATTTTCAGGGAAAAATAGGGAAGTTAAATTTTGCAAAAATTGATCAAATTTCACTGTGTTGATTGCTGATACATGATATGGCATATGGATCAAGAATAAATGGATATAGATCAAGAACAAATGGCATGTGAAACCAATATGCACCAATCAGTGGAGAGTCATCATGCCAAGTTTCAAAGTCCGGGCTGAAAATTAAACACTTGAGGACTTCAGTGGAAATTAGGTTGTTTGCCACCTGTTCTGCTGTTGCTATGATCATCGTTGTATTCCAACTTCATGGAAATATTTTGAAATTGAGATTCAATAGCTTCTCATTCTCGATATTTTTGTTGCCTATTTTTTTCAGGCCGGCATATGGTTTTTTTTAAGGTTTTCCCAGTCCGTTATCGACCTTGGGCATTTAGTTAATCTGTGTAATTTTGTATATTTTTCCTGGCAGTGTTACTGTTTTTTTCTATTTTCATTTTTTCGAGTTTTTCGTTAAATGGTTATAGGTTTGTTATCAGTTTATATAGCGTACGTTTTTGGGCCAGAGTCAGAGCAGGCACGTAGCCAGGGGGGGTGTTGGCTTCTGGGGCTTCAGCCCCCCCCCCCAGAAAATTTTTCTAAGTGATTTTGTTGTTCTGATTGCAACTGGGCATAAAATATGGATTACACAGCGTATAATTCAAGTGTTAAGTGTCTTGAAACGTGTTTACTAGTTTGATGCATGCAAGTGGTTAATAATTGTTCTTTTCAATCTGATATGTATGTATGCGTTGAACTTTTGTTCTGGGGCCGGTCAAATTAACCTCTTCATAACAAGGTATGCAGTGAGTTTTACCAGTGAGAAGAGATAGGAATGGGCACTGTGAAAGTAAATAACAAGCACTGAAAGTTAACGGAAATATTTGTAACATGTCAGCACTGAACAGGCAAGGTTGATTTTAAGTTAGGCTACACTAGACTTAGCCCCCAAAGTTAATGTCTGGCTTCGCGCCTGAGTCAGATGGTTGTTTTTTAGGTGGCTTCCTATGTTTGGTGTGAAATTAGTGTTAATGGTGCTCTGCTTTGCCTGTATTTGGGCATATAAACATTTTGTATTTATTTTTACCTCTTGTGGTAGGCCTGCCACAATGTCTTTAATGTGTTTGATGGAATTTAGAATGTCAGGCTTTTGTATGCCCCCCATGCCTTTTCTTGCAGAATTCTTTTGATGACTGTTCCATTTTTGATGGTGTTCAGGAGTTCTTTAACGAAGAGTTCATTAGCTTTTGTTTCGATATCTATGTATGAAACTGAGGCCTCCTTTTTCAATAGGGTTGTATCTATACATTATCTATACTATAGTTGTTGTCTTTTAACTCTCAGTAGTTCCTTGTTCCAGGGAAGGGGCCAAGCCACGTTGATACACTCGAAGGAGAAGGACGTGCCTTCGGCGAGCTCCCGAGTTCTGAGCGGCGAAGGTCAAGTGTTTCGTTCACCGGCGATCGAGAATTTCTCGGTCGCCGGGAGCGGTTTTATAACGTTCCTGTGGATAATATTCCACTTAATCGAGTGCCTAGACATGCTTTCGTGTGTGTCTAGGACCTTCCTAGGCACGCAAATCCATTTTGTGTTTGGTGAAATAAGTGCTTTTCTCTTCTGCTCCCGACATGCCGGTCGAGCGGAAGAACACACTGAAGATAACAGTGAAAGGAATGGATCGCGCACCGATGGCCTTTGAGGTCCATGATTTTATTCATGTTGATCTTGGGCTCTCGACAGAAGAAGTGTCCGGGATTCAGTTCGGCTCCTCCAGAAAACAAATCTTTGTGAAGGTGATTACAGAGAAGATCATGGATCGAGTGTTGGGAAAGGTGAATGGAGACCTAGACTTCCCCTCCAGAACCAACAGACTAGGTAAGGCGTCCATTGAAGAGGCTACGAAAAGGGCAACCTTTGTGAAAGTATGTCTACTTCCCTTCGAAGTAACGAGGACGGAGGTAGAAAAGGAACTAGGAAAATACGGAAAAGTGGTAGGATACCAAGAAAACCGCTGGGGAGGTAGCTTAAAATACCACTGCAATACAGGAACTAGAACAGTTAAAGTGATTTTGGAAAGTGACATTCCTAGCTACATACCAATATCCACGGAAAGGGCCCTAATACACTATGAGGGCCAAAAAATAACTTGTTCACGTTGTGGTGCCTTCGACCACGTGCGAATTAAATGTCCACGTCTGATGGGGGATACGTAGATGCCTGAGGCAGGGAGGAGGGGACGCTGTAGAACAAGAAGAAACCGCAGAGGCGATTGCCAGAAGAGAAGAGGAGGTGACAACGGAAAATAGACCGGGACCATCGGGGACGGCAGGACCAATAAGTGTGATTGATCCATCCGAACGTGAGGGAGAGGATAACCAGTCGCAGACATCATTGGACGAGAGAGGAGAGGAGGTGGTGCCCGATGGGCAGAAAAAGAGAAAAAGACACCAGAATAGAAAACAAAAGGCAAAAAAGCCAGCTGCGGAAGTAGAAAGGCAGAAAACTTTGAAGGTAGACATAGCAATTTACGACAGTGCAGAGGGGTGGACGGAGCAAGACAGCGGGAGGGAGGCGGAAGAGGGAGAGAGAGAAGACATTGAAATCACGAAAAAAGGTGAAGCCGCCACCCCCGATGCAGGTGAGGAGCTGATGGGGCGGCGTGAGGGGGAGGCAGCGGAGGAGGGGGCACGAGGGAGAAGGCCGGTCAGTGCAACACCACGACGTAGAGGTCATGGAGACCGGGGAGGATGAAATGGAGCTGCCGACACACACCGCAAAGGAGGGACAGAGAATGCCGGAATCCCAGGACGTGGACAGTGAGCGGAGCCCAAGCACTTCAGAGAATGGGGCGGAAGCAGCAATGCATGGGGCTGTTGAAGCGTCCCTTGATGAAGCGGTAGGAGTAGAAGGGGATGGGCTAGTTGCTGGGGAAGCCTCAACGGGGAGGGAGCGGGAGGTCACAGTGGAGGGGGAGGGAAGGGAGCAGCCAGGGAAAGGAGCCCAAGTGATTAGCCAGCACACTGGTGCCGGGACCCAGGGGGGAGCAGAGTATGGAGAGGGGCCCCTGCTTGAAGAAGAGGGGGAGAAAGGAAAGAAATTAAAAACAACGGCCCCGAGAGAGGGAGGGGAACAGGAAATATTGGGGAGTCTATGGGGTTCGGGAGAAACTTTGTTTTCGGGACTAGAATACATGACCCCCCATATAGAAACGCAAGGCTCTGGAATACCCCAGTTAATAGAGAGAACCAAAAAGAAAAATAAAACGGCTCCTGGGAAAGAAAGAGGTGGGGCGGTGCAGAGAAAGGGTGGGGGGGAAAGCTCCCAGACAAAATTTCTTTTCTCAGGTCCCTCACCACGCAGGAACAATCGGAGATGGAAGGAGCCTTGACGTTGGAACCGAGAAGGGCCACGAGGCTGAATGTCAAGCTCGCGAAACCAGGAATCACACCCTGAAGGACGGAGAGTTCCTGGAAGAGTCCGGAGAACCACGGAAACACCACCAAAAAACAAGAAAATGGCACAAAAAAACAAATGTGAGTCAGCTGAGGGTAAAATGAATATTACTAACCTATTACACATAAATTTCGTATCTCTGAATGTTGCCGGGGTTATTAACCCTCAAAAGATCGAGATCTTAAAAAGTAGCCTTAAGGAACTACTCCCTGATGTCATCTTGCTCCAGGAAGTCAGAAAGGGAGCGATTTGGAAAGATCAAAACTACAATACCTTTGATAACTTCGGGGATTCACACTTTGGAACTGCAATCCTAGTAAAAAAAATCTAACCGTGAGAAACGTGCGAAGACATGAGTCTGGGCGAATAATATCCTTAATGATCAAGGACACACACATCGTGAACACATACGCCCCCGCTGGTAATAGACGAGAGAGAGACGTATTCCTCACTGTGACTCTGCCACCGTATCTAATCGGGTTTTCGGGAAAGGCAATCCTAGGTGGCGATTTAAATGCAATATATAGAAGGGAAGACAGCGACGCAAACCAAACGAAGGTCACTTACCAAACGTCCAAAGCACTACGGGTTCTAATTGAATCAATAAAGGCAACCGATGCGGCCTGTGCGCTCCGGCCAAACGTGATTGAGTACACCCGCTGTGGAACCACCTCGAGAAACCGAATTGACTACCTGTTCATTTCGCATCTAATCTCAAAAAAAATAAGAACCTTCGAAACGATCCCCTGTGCACTCTCAGACCACAACAGAATAAAAATGAAAATGGAAATAAATCTAAGCGAAGGGAAACAAAAATGAACAAATGCAAAAAAGGGAGGAAAGAACTTGGAGACTAGACACCAAAATCTTAGAGGATAACGATATTTTAGAGAAAATCCGTCACGAGATAAAAACTCTATTAAACAACCCAATGATAGATAAAAGCCCACTCTTCTGGTGGGAAAATATTTTTAAAAAACGACTAACTAAAAAACTCCAAAATATTACGCGAGACTTTTACAAAGAACAAAATTACACAATTTCTTTTTATAGGGAAGCGCTTAAAGAAATGATGATGCCAAGAGATAAACCAAAAAAATTTAACGGGAAAATGAAAGAACTTAAAAGACGAATCCTCCGCTGGGAAATAAACAAGTACGCCCCGCGAGCGTGGCAGAGAGAAATCCATGAGGACCGATGGGAAGCTCTATCGTTAGCAACACTACGACGCATAACTGCGAATGTAGAGATGAGGGAAGCAGAAAGAATTAATGAGGCGGGAAATAGCAACCAAGAGACCGCTTGGCCTTCTCCTCAACGCAAAAAAACACTTTGAAGAGCGATACAACCGATACGGGGAGTGGAGAGAGGAGGAAGCTCCCCCCATCCCACCCCTCCCTAGGCTTAACGAAGACGAGAGTTTCTCGATCTCGATTAGCAAGGACGAACTCAATACTGTGAAACATGTGCTAACAAAAGGAAGGGCACCAGGCAATGACGGACTCCCTTTTGAACTTTACGTGTACTTCTGGGAAGAACTAAGTCCGGCACTCTTAATAGTATTTAACGAAATCATAGAAAAAGGCCATTTAACGGAAGAGATGAAATCGGCGACGATTAGGCTAATCCCAAAAACCCAACACCCAAAAACCCTGGATGACTTCCGGCCAATATCCTTGCTGAATTGTGATTACAAAATTTTAGCGCATATAATAAGGTACAAGATGGAAATTCTAGCAGAAAAAGTATTAAATAAATACCAATATGCAGGCATTAAAAGAAGGAGCGCAATCGATGCGTGCACACTCGATAGAGATATTTATTTGTCGTCAATAGGAGAAAAGACCACACTAACGATGGAGATTTTAGCCATCGATCTTGAAAAAGCTTTTGATTTAGTTCGCATAGAGTGGATTAAGCAAATTATGAAAGAAATGGCATTCCCGCCAGAACTAATTACGGTCATTGAAATAATGTATGATGGAATTAAATCCACAATCAGGATCGGACAGGCAAAATCAGAAAACTTTAGAATAAAAAACTCAGTGCGCCAAGGCTGCCCATTATCAATGCTGCTTTTCGCAATAGCGATCGACCCAATGATCAGGGCATTAGAACAGCAAAACATCGGAATAATAAAACACGGACAACTATACACGGCGGTCACATATGCAGACGACATGACATTTTTTATTAAAAGTGAAAACGACCTACAGAAAATAAGCGATATCTGTCGAGCATACGAATACTCGGGTCTTAAAGTTAATAGGACAAAATCAAAACTCCTGAATATTAATGGCGTGGCATTAAAAGAGACGTTTGTCTGGCCTCATACAAATGGGTTAAAAATCCTCGGTTTATGGTGGGAAAGGGACAACTTCAAAACGGTCGAAAGAAATTGGCAACTTGTCACAGAAATAATAAGATATAACATTAATAGAACAGCGCAGAACACAATACCGATAACCGGTCGAATAAATTTAGTAAACCAATTCTTACTCCCGGTGATATGGTACCCGCCCATGTCTGGCCATTGACCGCAAAAGCGAATTCAGAAATCATCAAGTATACGAATGAAATAATCTGGTGTGGCCTCATAAAAAAGTCGCAAGAGAAAGAATGTATGCTTCGCCATTGAAAGGTGGTCTGAAACTAGTAAACGCCTCCATAAAGGCCAAAATAATATTCTTAAAAAACATAGCAGATATTACTAGAAATGACAATAGAGCAAGAATAATGCTAATAACCGAAAGCCTGACTAAAGCAAAAAAAATGCGCTACTTTCGTGAGACAATCGAGGATGCCAAAGATTTTATGATAAAATACTCAGGTTCAGAAAACACAAAAAATATAAATGACTACGAAACCACTAGAAAATATATCGGGGACCCTCACCAACCGGGAAAGATATCATGGGCCAATTTCTCAAAGCTGAGGGGCCCCGCAGGAGAAAGAAGTGAGATGTTCCTTACGTTAAATGACCTTTGGCCAACAAATCAAACACGGTTCAAATTCGGCCTCACTGATTCCCCACTCTGTTCCGCTTGTGGACGTCTCGACGATACGACCCACCACGTCCTAGGCTGCTCTCCGGAATCCCGCGAATGGAAAACAATCAAAAGAATTTTCAAAGAATTTGACACCTTTGGAGCGAGGGACATCGGGGACAAGGATTTGGTTAAACTGAATTTTAACTTCTTCCCAAGCAGTAAAAAAGTAATACTATCTGAACTGGTTTCGACTTTTTTATACAACAAAAATAAAAAGGAAAATATAATAGAAGAACTTAGAACAAAAATATCTAATATAAATAAATGGGTACCCTCAGCTGACAGTCAAAAAAATTCTTAGAAAATGTTTTTTATAGATATTTATATATAAACGTTTTAAAAAATTCTGTATACTGATTTGCAAGGTTAATATTTTTTTTCTTCTTCTCTTAATATGTTAAACGATAGCAGAAACTAAAAAAAAGTAATACATATTGTACTTATTTTATAACTTTTGTCTGAATGTGAGTAGAAATATTTCAGAAAATTATGTGTAAAAAAAAAACTTTTGACTCTGTGACTTTAATTATGAAATAAAAAAATGAAAAAAAAATACACCAGTTCCTGTGAGATCACAGAAGTTAAGCAACGTTGGGCCCAGACAGAGGTTGGATGGGTGCCCCACCTCCATACCTCTACCATATCATATCTTGTCCCCTGTCTACTAGTAGCGAGGAGGTTAAATGTGGATTGTCACAATGGATCTAAAAAGGTCTAAGTGCCAGGGGGGCTCCAGAAGGCCTCCGCCCACCCCTCCAATTTACATTTTACAGTTCCTTGTTCCAGATCAGTTTACTTGTATGTAGTATTAGTTTTGCTACCACGCTCTTTGTCATGGGTAGTATTTGTGTGGTGCACCAGACTTCAGCAAAAATGATTTGGTTGGTTGCTTTGTAGCAGGTTGAGTGTTCGACTTTTAGATTTATACACTATGCTTTCTGTTTTTTGTATGACCATATCCCACAAAGTGGTGATGGTCGAGTTTATATAAAATTTCCATATGATTCCTAAGATTTTTTTGCTCATCGGTAGTTTCCCAACTGTTTATATTGATAGTGTCCTTTCCATTAAAATTTAGAATTTTTGTTTTGTTTCCATTTACCCTCTGTCCACTTTCAGCTTCGTATTGTTTTAGGATTTGTTCTGTGTTGCTGTCTTCAGATGAGTTGTTACTGATGATAGAGATATCGTCAGCATAAGCTATGGTTGTCAACCTTTGTAGTGAGTCTTGTAGTCATGTCAGGGATTCCTGCAGTTTGATCAGAATATTTTGAAAAATATTTTATTTTGTATTTTGAAAAAATCGGTAATGTGTTCGATGGGCAGATGTATTTTTGATTGCATGTTGTTATAAAAGGTGGATATGATCTCTATTGTCTGTATCTGCACTCATTTTTTTGAGAATTTCTGTAAAATAATCTGGTCTCTGTCAAAGGCTTTCTCCGTTTCTACTGATATTACTTTACTGTCAGGTTGTGTAAAGTCTGTTTTAATAGAGAGGCCATTATTAATGTAACTGTGCCCTACAGGTAATTTATAAGGAGGAAAATTCTATAGTAGTATTTTTTCGCGAACTTGGGCCTAAGTGGTAGAAAGCTGTGACACTTTTCCCATATTCACTCTACAGTTTCAGAAAATAATTGCATCATTTGGATCCCAAGCATCTGTCTCACGATGTCTTCTTGTGAGAGGAACTATATTAGAATGTGTGGCATGATACAGTAGGATTGTGAGCAATTGTGACCAAAAGACCTTGGAGAGAGCATGAATTCTGTATCCTTCAAATAAATAAGTGGCCATCAATCCACTGCAACAATTTTCCCACCTAATAACCCATACCAATGCCAATAACAATATGATTAGAGCTGGTAATAACAAAACATAAGTAAGGGCATCAAATATTATTTATATAAACACCTTTATTTTTAATAAGGTAAATTGTAACAAGAATTTGTTGTCACCCTCACAGTACGTTCTCACTGAAAATAAATAAAAAGTTATATGTTTATGTTAAAATTATGTATCCAGAACATTACTGAATAATGCTCATCTTGTACACATTTCAACAAAATGTGCTTGAGAGTGGTATTAAAATTTTGGCAAAGCCTGCTATTGAATTAACTTTTGACAGCAAATGATTGAATTTGGATGCGTAACTCATTAGGAGAAACAGGGAATCAATACTGTGACCCTTCTGCTGCTTCTCAGTTCAGCAACTCAGCAATCCAAATATAGCCCAACATTGCCAACATGTGATTAATATTTTCACCCATCCTAAAGTTGGGAGCATATGCTTACAGCAAATGGATTGGTATTCCTGCATTTCAATAATAATTTAGGTAAATAAATTCCTTTTTGGAATTGGAGGGTTTGGAAACAGACAGAGTACACAAAGGAGATTGTATGAAATATACTTCTTCACATCTTCTAACCTTATAATAGAGAATAAGGCATATAAAAGGTGTGCACTTCAAAAAATACTGACCCAATGCCCAGAAAGAAGGGATATATCCAGGCCATTCTCCATGACGACAACCTGACTCAACTAGCCTTCCATTACTGGAAGAGTCACTAACGATGTTATCAGTGAACTGCTTCCCTCTTAGAAAATTCAACCTCTACAACTAATTGAGGCAGACAAAAGCCTTTCTGCATATAATTCTCCTCATTTTCCTTCATTGCCACGGTGGAATAAGGGAGAGCAGATGGTTTCATCAGCAATACATCATATATTTTTCTGCCTTCTAGTTATCATTTCTTGGATTTTCCAAATTGCACAACCAGCGGCTTGCCCTTGCAGTAATACCCATTAACTGTTTCCAATGCCTGAGAGGCTTTCTGCACAGCTGAAATGAAGGAAAGACATATTGGAGTTCACAAATCATCAAAATCAGAGATAATATTAAACATTACTGACTACAGTATAGATCACCAAATTTTCACAACCCTCCATGGGGGTCACGGAAATTTGGTAATCATTAGAAGTATACATGCTATTCACAAACTATATATGATGCAAAATCAGTTACTCACTAATATTAGGACTGGGCTATGCTATGCTGTTACATTGTGATATTTCTAAGGGGGTCATATAAAATTTTGTACCCTTTTTGGCATTTTTTATAGGAGAGACAAAACTGAAATATGTACTTGACATTATAATGAACTCCATGGTTCTGAAATGACTAGAGACATGAATGTTGCCACAGGATGTTTTGGGAAGATTCATTAGGAGACAGCTTTCATCAGATAGGTACTTTATAAAAGCTGAAATTTCAGATATATTTGTTTTTCCCAAAAGTAACAAAATGACTGTTTACCAATGCCTCTTGCAATACTGAACATAAACCCATTATTAAACTGGTCACCTATGGCTGACATATTCCATGTTTATTATTTCTCATATGTATCACCCATCACATGGTTTACTTGGGGTTTCATACATTCACTTTGCATACTTAAGATTTTGCAAAATAATATTTCAGAAAAAAACAGTGTAAACATGTAATATCTATTCACCACTTCCTACAACTGACCAGCCCACAACAGTAAAGACTTATCAGTACTTGCTTCATTCTCTGGAATACATTTCTGCATCATTCCTAGGTATATGTGAATGTATTTTGTTCCCCAAAGTACACTTTCTGTTATTAATTTTCAAATGCTTTCTAATAATTGAAACTAGACATACTTTAGGACTTCTGCCCTTAATGGTATCAATCGCAAAAGTGAGCAATTTGTTCAGTAATGAAGATAAGAAGAAAAATGTCAAGATAATATTTTCATGAACCTCGCCACATTGAATTTCAGGAAAATCCTTCGAAACAGTTCACATCAGCAGACAAAAGCCAGAGAATATCTTAACTTTGGAGCTGCGGTGACTCACTGTTGAAAGCATAATTTCTTTTGCACCAAGACATTACCTCTGCATATTTATCTCAGTGGCCACTGAAGATATTAGAAAAACACTTAAATTTATCTTAAAACTACTATAGTGGACCATTTTCTCATGGAAGTGGCAGTGATTGTTTCTCAGCATAATCTTATGCAAAAGGCAGAATGGTTTCGATTACTAGTCCAATTAGTATAACCTGTATCTTTATTCTTATTAAATCCAATTAACAATCAGTATGCATGTTCACGGTTCTTTATGCAAAAGAGAAAATTTTCCCACATGAAAAAACAGCTAAATATATCTTTGTGGGGCAAGACTAAGAAAAAATACCTGGTGCATATAACATGTAGAAAAATATTTTTCACAACGATTTGTTGGGATCTTGTCCCCTTGGCTTATAATGAGCTTCAATTCATCCGAATGGCTTAATATCGCCCATGGGGTCTCTTCCTTAATACCACATATTGAGCATTTGTTTTGAGATATTTCTGCTTGTTTTGGTCACTATTTTTGGGATCTCGTCCCCTTGACTTAGAATGAGTCTCAACTCATCTGAATGGCTTAATATCGCCCGTGGGGTCTCATACTTAAAATCAGTTTGTTAAGCCTGTAATACATTGAGTATTTAGCTGTTTTTCACTGGTTCCCTCAATATTTTTGGATTCTTGTCCGCTTGGCTTATAATAAGCCACAACTTGGCAGAATGGCTTAATATCGCCCATGGCAAAGCTTAAAGCCACTGAATGTATCCACTGGGTTGCGGATGGTGGGTCGACCTCTAGATATAGAGGTTAGCTACGAGATAAGTGAGTTTACTCATCAAATAAGCAGTTGTGAACCAAAAGCGATGGCAAGGCGGTATTGGTTTATCCCTGGGTAAGGTAGACCATTAAATATTTACAGAACCTGAAAAGATGCCGTGACTTGGCGATGGGAGACTACCAACAACTACGCATTCCATCACCCAGAGGAGAGGGCAGCAGCTCTTCTTCAAATGAGGGAAGGTGGAGACCACAGTGGTCGGTCAGTAGCCATTGATTGACAAAGCAAGAAAGAAATAGCCAGTAGAATAGTCCAGGCAAAGAGGGCATTCTAACAAAGAGGAATCTACTTACAGCTGGAAATGCAAGCTTAGAAGTAAGGAAGCAATTCATCAGAATGTGTGTACATCATTGCATATTTCTTTACGGCAGTGAGGCATGGACGGTGACAGCGGAAGAGAAGAAAAGTGGAAGCATACGAAATATGGTGCTACCGAAGAATGATGAAGATAAAATGGATCGACGGAGTGACAAATGAAGAAGTCCTAACAAGAGTTGGAGAAAAGTGAACTCTGCAGAAAACTCTAAAAAGAAGGCAGTACAACCTAATCGGCCATATCTTAAGACACGATGTCAGGATGAAGACAATAGTTTGACGACAAATGGATGTGAAGAACGGCAAAGGAAGGCCTCGTACGAGATGTATAGGATATGTGATAAAGGATGTAAATGAGAAGAAATACAAAAATATGAAGAGATTAGCCAATAGAAGAACTCAGTGGAGAGCTGCATCAAACCAATCTGAGGATTGATGACTAATGATGATGACAACTTACGATTTCATTCATTTTTATTAACTCTTTTATTTAACTAATGACCTCATGATAATGCTAAATATTCCCCTTGACAAACCAGAATTAAAAATTTTAAACTTCAAACAACTAGTACGGCTGCCTTAGTGCACACAGCTTAAAATCAGTACAGTTTGTTTTTCTGGAAATCAATTAGTATTATTGTAGTACCGGAATACACTTCAAAGATAATTGTGCCCTCAGCATTTCGCTTTTATCAGAAACTTTAATAAAATTGAAGATAGGCAGCAATCTGATATTGAAGAGCTTTACATCCACATCGTGAAGAGCTACATGGAGCTTCAGTAACTCCTCATCATTGAGAGTGAAAAGAATGAGGATAAAGGTGAGGGAGAAGAACTGGCCAATTTAATATAAACGAAATGATAGATATGACAAGGGAATTATCAGACATTGTAGTTTCCACGGACCCCTAAATGGATCACAAATTGATTTTTAAAAGATTACATGAATTACAACATCCATTTAAGGAGACAAAGAAAATGGCAGAAAATGAGCCTGCCAACTATCTTGTCATTCATCGATATGAAAAATAATGATGTAATAAAAAGGGCAGAAAGACTTTAACCTTACCTCTTCCTAACCTAATACCTTAAGAAGTAAGTCAATGGGGTCAAGTTTACCATATTTTTTATTGCCACACCTGATATTTTTCCATTTCCACAAACTTTCGTAAACTTTTCTTTCGCAAAAATATTTGCAATTTTTTGCTTAAGTCACAACTCATTTAAAACATCACGATTAATGTGAACAAATGTATGTTTTCTCAGTCGCCAAATGCTAATTTGATGTTCATATTTTTACTTATTATTTTGTTTACAACAGTATTTTCAATATTTCTACTGCTTGGATTTACACAAACCCAAAAGTTCTCAATTCATTAAAAATTATAGCATTAAATGTTTTCGCGATCTCTGAACACAAATTCAATGTTAATATTTTCGCAAATTAATTATTTTGCAAAAATATAAGCAATTTTGGCATTACATGAATTTACACATACTTGGGAGATCTTGATTAATTTGCAATTACATACATCCGATGTAATCTATAGTCTATCTATATAATAATAATAGACTATATAATCTATAGTCCGATGTAACTAACATATTTGGTTTTGACAAATGATTTTATTTAAATAGTAATTATCTGCTCGAATATCATGAGGTTTTAGTTTAAGGAGAATTACTAGACTGGTAGTTATCCTAGTTATAATATGTCAAATTTACATCGGACGAGTCTCGCGCTCCTCCGTGAGAGAATACAATTCACACGTTTCTATCTCGAGGAAGTCACGAAAGAACTCTACTCCGTGCACATGATGCTGACAAGGACCCTCAAACCAGAGGACAGGGGCCACATTGACCGCATCACCTACTCCTCGGCCAACGGAATCTTCTCCTCCACCACTACGAGTCAAATGAAGAAATTCAACTGTCTTCATGAAAAGCAGCACCTGAAGGTTCCTGATGCTGACGACCCAAAGGTCGTATACAACCTGACAGAGATACCCCTCAGCGATGCAGCGACATCAATACTAACCAAGGGACTCAACTTCGCCATCTCTCCATTTCGTATTCCCGAAGAAAAGCTAATAACCTGCGTGGAGAGCGCGCTGTGCAAGTTACCACAAGATGAAGCTGAACACTTACGCCAAGAAGTCGATGAAGTTATCTCCAAGTCCCACCCTCCGAAAGCGAACACAACAGCCGCCGAAAGATGAGCTCTCCGTGAATTGAGGTCAAACGACAATATCCGGATTTTACCAGCTGACAAAGGCAATGCCACTGTCATTATGTTGGCATCTGAATAGCAATACAAGATCGAGACATTTTTGAAGGACCCAGCCTACAGCAAACTGAAGAAAGATCCCACAGCGAACGTTGAACGCGAGACGAGATCAAGCACTCCAACATTCCTCTGGAGGAACAACAGAGAATACTACCATCCTCTTCATGGTCTCCTACATTATATGGCCTACCGAAGGTTCATAAGGAAGGAATCCGTCTGCGACCCATCGTGAGTTCCATTGGATGCCCCACCAACGAACTGGCCCGCAATCTTGCTCTTGGACTTCAACCTTTCGTCGGAAAAACGGGTTCTTGCGTGAAAAACTCAGCAGAATTCATCACAAAAATACAAAATCTGAGAGTCCCAGAGAATGATATCTTAGTTTCCTTCGATTTCGTTTCTCTCTTCACCAAGGTACCCATAGATGACTCCGTGCGAATCCTGAGGAAATTAGTCGACCATGGTCTACCGGCAGATTTCTCAAAATTGGCCGATTTCTGCCTGAAGTAATTTTTTATGTGGAATGGTGAATACTACGAGCAAAAGGATGGAGCAGCCATGGGCAGCCCACACTTCCCCGTCCCGGCCAACCTCTTCATGGAGCATTTCGAGGAAGATGCCCTCGCCGCTTGCAGCCTGAGACCTTCATGTTCGATCCGTTACGTGGACGATACATTCGTCATCTGGCCACGCAGAGGAGAGAGACTGGAGACCTTCAAAAAAAGAACTCAACTCTATACATCCGTCGATACAATTCACCATGGAATTTCACCATGAAGTTATCTTCCTTGCCAATATTCTGACATATTTATCCATGATCCTTTTTACATTTGATGACTTCCCTGACTTTAATATATAATACTTAAGGAGGATATAAATATTAAATTACCCAGGTATGACCACCTGGTTTTTATTCTAAAGTCTGACCCTGCTGTTATTCTTAGAGAGTCCTGTTTCAATTTTTCAATCAGGAAATAGATGTTGTTGGTTTATCTGTGCCAATTAGAATGTGCCAATTGGCTTTGACCTCAATAAGAGTAACTTTATGTGTCTTGAACCTTATAGTAGCTCTTCCACAAAATCTTGTTGTATGACATTTCCCAGTTATTGAATCTTACATCTGACCACTTGTATGCTTTTATACGATCTTTAACACCTTTGTTATTGTGATTTTTATTTTCAATGTTATATGGACCAATTGGCTGTTTGGGACGCACTAAGGGGGACAAAGTACCCATGGCAACACGACCCATGTTCCTTGTTAAGCCAGTCAACAAAACCAAGTAAATCTATCTGTGATATTGTTAATGTGATGTAACTATCTGTGATATTTTTAAATAGGATGCACCAATCAATGTTATTAAATATTTATAACGAAGCTCATTATTCATGTTTCTGCCACAAAAAAGGTATCTCCATACAAACAAGAAAACCATACATGTCAAACAGTTAATAATAATATGTAATATAGCCTCTTAATCCTAGCCTGCGTGTCGAATGAAATTCCTGAGAAGACTATGTAAATACTTGTAATAACTCTGTACCTAATGAGCCCTGGGGCGGGGAGAGAGGGGGCCAGATGGCCTCACCCACCCCACGTTAAATAAACTCAATATCAATATCATAGAGTTGGAAGAGGGTGGATCAGTTCCACCAGACTCTTTTGCGAGCTGAGACTAATTCAATCTGACCTGAGAAGTTACATTTCCACTATCCACTTATCAAAATTGCAATATTTAGCTTCAAGTCCTGTGACATTTAGAAATCGTCCAAAATTTAAATTGAATTAAGAAATTTTTCCCAACTCTGTTAACTGACATGCCTCCTGGAGGTATATCTAGATTTTACAATTTGTACTCATGACAACATTAACCTTATAAAATGTAAAAGCAATTATTGTACTTTATTTAAGCCCATTTCACACGATACATGATGCAGCACAAGACCTAGTGTGCTAGCCGCTACTCAATATTGAGGACGGAATCTAGTATGATTGGAACCGTCCTGGGAGGTTTCACATGATCATCGACCTTGTGCTTGCTAATAAACAGTTATTCCATATGATTCCATACTAGTTAAAGAAAAGAGAAGTTCGCTCAGCATCTGTTACGTGACTTGATTGGTTGATGGCTACTAGGTCCTACTAGAAATCTAGTACCGCATCAAGTATGAAATCCTGGTTTACGCTTAAAACTGAGAACTCATCCATCACAGCAGGAACTAGTGTGTGTGAACATGGTGACTATTCTAAATGCAACCGCCAAACTCGGTGGGGAGCATGTTCTCAAGGTTGCTCCCACGGGTTCGGAGGCTTATGATATACACATTCCCAAAATCTTACTTGAAAGTGATTGCGAGAAAGACCTCACTCTGTATTTGAACTTCGATAAGAGTTACGTTGTTCGATTTGAATTGGAGCATGGTGGCGCAATTAATCTCTTCAGACAGAATATTATTTCCTCAGGTCTGTATATTCCTAGACTTAAGATATTCAGCCGTTTCGACGTAGATGAGAGAGTGAGAAAAGGGAGGTATATCCAAGTAAGAGTATACGAAGTAGGCGAGCTCGAAGTGGACTGTTTGCTTTGTACACCAGAAGAAATGTGTCCGACATTGCACGACAGAATCCGTTTCATACACTTAAGTGATGGTGAACAACCGTCTATAGAACCTTCTCATTTATGCAAAGGGTTAGATCCATCACTTGTATCAAGAATCAAATACAAGTTTACGGAATACGGGAGGAAGAGAGGTAGTCCCATCGCTTATTTTAATTTTTTTGTCGCGAAGAATATCATGATGAGGACAAAGATTCTGATTATTAGCACTCGCAAATCATATGATAAACGAGGGTAAGAATCGCGTGGAGAATACAAATAAATGCGGCTGTACACAAATAGAAACAAGATGGTGGCTGTGCTGGAGAATAAATGAGAGGGGATGAGAGCGCAACTGTAATCAAACGGAGTAAATGAATAGGGACATGGCTAACTGGTTGGTTGGTTATTTAGGGGAGGCGACCGACAGCTGAGGTCATTTGCGCCATATAGGATAGGTGGATAATTGGGTAATGGTAGGAATTTTCAGGGAACGGAGGAAGGGTGGAGAGAAACCCGGCGTCGGCATTAGCCTACTGTTAACGAAAGGCGCCAAGGGGACCACGTCTTAACGTCCCATCCGACGGACGGAGTACTGAACTTGAAATGCCCTCCACCAGGCACTCACAAGTGGGGACCGGTTTTCCGCTGAAAAATCCGCCACTGCCGGGAATCGAACCCTGGCCCTCAGGATGGGAGGCCAGTACTCTAGCCACCACACCAACCCGATCCCCGGCTAACTGGTAGCTGACGGGGAACAAAAGAGAGAGAGACACAGTACCTCTTTTCGCTGGTGGATGACCGCGGTCTTTCCATCGTCTTCGTGGGGTTGGTATCGAATGGTTCAGTGAGGAGTTGGATGGGGCAGAGGAATTAGTTAAAGAAAGTCAAAAAACTATTTAAAAAATATTTAATCTATAGTTACAATATCGTCCTCCGCCACCATTCTCGCCGTAGCCTCCATTGAATTTAAAATTTCAATCATGTGATCATCTAAAATCACTTCTGGAGACTTCGGCGGCGAGTCGTCAATTGTGACGATCTCTGGTGGCGGAGGCGACATACAACTCTGTATCATCATCATCAAGTGCGGCGGCGGTGGAGTAGGCTCTCGCGGCGGCTGAGGCGATATCCAACCCGGTATCATCATCACCAGCGGCGGCGGCGGTGGAGTAGATTCCCGCCGAGGCGGTGGAGTAGGCTCTAGCGGCGGCTGAGGCGATATCCAACCCGGTATCATCATCACCAGCGGCGGCGGCGGTGGAGTAGATTCCCGCGGAAGCGGTGGAGTAGGTTCTCGCGGCGGCTGAGGCGATATCCAACCCGGTATCATCATCACCAGCGGCGGCGGCGGTGGAGTAGATTCCCGCGGAGGCGGTGGAGTAGGTTCTCGCGGCGGCTGAGGCGATATCCAACCCGGTATCATCATCACCAGCGGCGGCGGCGGTGGAGTAGATTCCCGCGGAGGCGGTGGAGTAGGCTCTCGCGGCGGCTAAGGCGATATCCAACCCGGTATCATCATCACCAGCGGCGGCGGCGGTGGAGTAGATTCCCGCGGAGGCGGTGGAGTAGGCTCTCGCGGCGGCTAAGGCGATATCCAACCCGGTATCATCATCACCAGCGGCGGCGGCGGTGGAGTAGATTCCCGCGGAGGCGGTGGAGTAGGCTCTCGCGGCGGCTGAGGCGATATCCAACCCGGTATCATCATCACCAGCGGCGGCGGCGGTGGAGTAGATTCCCGCGGAGGCGGTGGAGTAGGCTCTCGCGGCGGCTGAGGCGATATCCAACCCGGTATCATCATCACCAGCGGCGGCGGCGGTGGAGTAGATTCCCGCGGAGGCGGTGGAGTAGGCACTAGCGGCGGCTGAGGCGATATCCACCCCGGCATCACCAGCGGCGGCGGCGGTGGAGTTGATTCCCGCGGAAGCGGCGGAGGCAACATCCACCCCGGCACCATCAGCGGCGGCGGTGGATTAGGGTCTCGCATTGGAGGCGGAGGCGGTGGGGTTGGCGATTACGGCCGATGGTGAGTTGGCATTGAAAACAGTACTCAAAGGCCGTGGTCCGGATTGGGAGGTCTTCGCAACACCTGCTTTGCATACTTTGACAGGCGATTTATCGCAGATCATGAAATGTCTGACATGCATCGCAGACATACCATATGCCAGACTGGAGGAGGAAATTCCGTACCAACCGCTGTTGAGATGGGAGTCGGCAGTGAGGAATCATTTGAAAACTTACTGGGTGAGTGGTGGGGGAGTGCATATAGACCTCGTTAGTTTTTTGGACAGCATTCAGAGTTTAGTTACGACTAAAGTGCACGAGCAGTTAAACATGACCACACTGAAAATTAATGTCCTAGTGAATGTTACGTATGTGAAAGGTGATGAAACGAGCGATCGATGGTTCAAAACAAAAAATGAAAGGGTGTTCCAAGCGTCTGATGTCATTTCTCTAGTCCAAAGTCTGTTCGCTAAGTTGTTAAAAGAGCAGTTCGAAAGCCAGGCAAAGGGTTCTGGATGGGCATTGACTCCTCGGTTTAGAGCTAAGAGTTAATCGCTACCAACCTTTGAGCGGCGCATCGTTTGTCGAACTACCAGATAAAATAAAACATACTGTAGCTGTCATTAACGTAGCGAATCATGATATCTATTGTTTCAAGTACGCCATCTGGGCTAAAACTATTCAAAGAAATGCTCAACAAATGCAGAAATATGATATGCCAGAATTTCATAGTGGATGCGACTGGGATTGTATTAGTTACCCCGTGGAACTTTCACAAAGTTCGAAATTTGAAAGAATATATAATATTTCCATCAACGTTTCCGGACTTGATGAAAACAATAATGTGTACCCCCTCAAAGTTGTGGATAGTGAACTTGAAGATCATCGAGACCTCTTTATGCATCGTCGATGGGAGAAATTCTCACTATTTTCACTTTAAAAATTTTAACAGATTAGTTCATACGCAAATGAGTAAACACCGTGCGGAAGTGCACGTATGCAAACGTTTTTTCTCTTTTAATTCACAGAACAAATCGATACAACACAAGGTAGAAATCAACAAAAATATACCAACCAAGATCATCCTCCCAAGCGAAAATAATAAATGGTTAAAATTGAAAAAATTTTCTAATACCACTAGAGTTCCATATACAGTTAATGCAGACTTCGAATGCATCCTATCTGAAGTATCTAGTTGCGTCTCCAACGAAAATCATTCATATACAAGGAATGTGCATCATCATGAGGTAATGTCATTCTGCCTTCTGCTTGTAGCTTCAACTGGGGAACACTTTCAACCTCTTCTCTACCGAGGAGCCAATGCTGCTAAGGTTTTTCTTTTGCAATTGAAGGAAATATCAGCTTTTGTTGTGAATAAGTATAAGACCCATGACGTCAATTACTTATGAGGAGATCCAGTCATTTTCAATGGCGACTGTCTGCCATATTTGCAAGAATGATTTGGGGGAGGAACGAGTCAGAGACCATGATCATCAGACATAGAAATTTCGTGGAGCAGCTCATGGAGCATGCAATGTAAATTTTCAAGTCCCCAGGTTTCTTCCAATTTTTATTCATAATCTTTCCTACTACGATTCTCGTCTGATTGTTCCCCACCTCGGAGATGACAATTTGAAAATTGAAATCATCCCAAACGCGTAAGAAATATATATTTCCTTTGCAAAGTATGTCGATTCAAAGTTTTCACTCAGTTTTTTGGATAGCTTTAGATTCTTGAGCACATCTATCGCAAAATTGACATCTACAATCCACAGGGATAAGTTCAAACAAACAACACGCATTTTTTGCTCTAAAGCTGATATAATCACATGAAACGGTGTTTTCCCCTATGAGTATGTTGACAGCTGGAACAAACTTGAGGACAAAAGCTTACCTCCCAAGCATTGTTTCAGTTCTTTGACAGGCGACACCGTCAGTGAGTCTTAGTATGAATTTGCTAAGAAAGTGTGATCTGAATTCGGTTGCAAAACTATTGGCGATTACTTAGATCTTTATCTCAAGACAGACGTGACGATTCTTTCTGATATTTTTTAAAATTTCCGTGAAGTTTGCATGGACACTTACGAGTTAGACCCTACATGGTATTTTACCGCACCAGGATTAGCCTTTGATGCTACGCTTAAGCACACAGGTATCACGCTGGAACTCATGACGGATTATGACATGATCCTCATGATGTGGAGGGGCATACGGGGTGGTATCAGCCAGTGCGTTAAGCGATATAGCGAGGCTAATAACAAGTACATGATTGAGTACAACCCAGAAATTGAGTCTCGATATCTCGCATACTTTGACGCAAATAATTTATATGGAAGGGCACTCAGTGCTTCTCTCCCCAGCGGTGGATTCCGGCGGGTTGATGCATTGGATGTGTCTACTATCCCTGACGATTGGCACAAGGGGTATATCCTCGAAGTTGACCTGGAATATCCCCAGGATCCTCATGACTTGCATTCAGATCTACCCTTGTGTCCTGAGAGAAAACCGCCACCGGGAGGTAAGCATACAAAATTGCTTCCAACTTTAGAAAAAATAATTCGTTATGTCATCCACTACCGCAACCTCAAACAGGCTCTCGCCATGGGGCTTCGATTGAAAACTGTGCACAGAGTGTTAGAATTTGATCAATCTCCATGGATGAGATCATACATCAGCCTGAATTCTGAAAAGTGGAAATTGGCAATTACAGATTTTACAATGCTGTTTGGAAACACAATGGAGAATGTGCGGAGGAGATTAAATATTGAATTGGTTAATGATCATAAACGATTGGATAAATCAATCTCCAGTTCTGTTTTTCTGGATCGTAAAATATTCGGAGAAAACCTCTTAGCAGTCCACCGTCGACGAAACATCGTTAAAATGACCAAAGCCATTTACATCGGTCAGGCTGTTTTGGATATTTCTAACATTTTAATGTATGACTTTTTCTACGACTACCTCAAGACCAAAAACGGAGACGATTTGCATTTATGCTATATGGATCTATCTTCTTCTACATCTTCGAGGTTAAAACTCCTGATCTGTACGCAGACATGTTGGAAGAATTACACCTTTTCGATACTTCCATTTACCCAAGAGATCACCAGTGTCACTCCTCAGAAAGGCAACGGTGTTGGGTAAAATGAAGGACGAATGTGGGGGTAACGTAATGACTCATTTCGCAGGTCTTCGAAGCAAGCTTTATTCCTATCGAGTGCAGGGTGTGGGTGAGGGTAAGCGGGCAAACGGTGTAAAGAAAGCCGTCATCGAATACTCATTAACATTCGATGACTGTCAACCATTTACGCGATTACTCTTCCGCATACCAAAAGATGTCGCAAATAAGATCAGAGAAACATAAACTGAACCAGATAGAGCTTAGAAAAATTCTTTGAGTCCTAATGATGATAAACGCTACATTTATGAGGACTCAATTAACACTCTTGCGTGGGGACATTTCAAAATTCGTAGAAAAAGGAGTCATGAAGAAGCATTTCCCGACTGAGTTCTTGTGATAATATTTTTTTTTTTTTTTTTTGATTAATTCCAAACAAATCGTATTACAAAAAAAAACTCTTTTACGATATTTCATGACAAAAAAGAATTGTGCCAAATTTTATTATAAATAAATAATAATTTATAAATAATAATAAAAAAATAACAATGCAGTTAAGGTCCTGCTAAGCCAAAGTGGCTTGTCAGCAGGTGCCTTTAGTGAAAATATATTTTTTTTTTATTGCTGTGTAGCGTTTTGGACAACAAAGAACTTAACAGTATTAGCCAATGAGCCATTCTTTTAGTGATTTTTTAAGAATAGATATGCTATTAATATCATGCATTGACATAGGTAAGTTGTTTAACAACACAGGGACTACATGTGCCAAAGTTCTCTTGCCATGGAGGTTAAAATACTTAGGTACAGACAACTTATTTATTCGCCGCAGTTGCATGTCAGTATTAATCACACGTCGCTTTATAAATTTGCTGTCAAAGAAGTTGTCACAAATTAACACATATTTATACAATTCTTTTAATGGTAACAGACTTTGATTCTTATATACTTCTCTCACATTGTTTTCCTTGACCATCATATGCGCAACAATTTTATTTTGTAAAGTCATAACCTTATTCAGCAAGGTGGAGTTTGTGCTACCCCAAATCGTCAAACCATAACGTATTACGGCCTCAGCTAAGCCTTGATACATTAATTTTTGCAACTCATTAGGCAAATAGTGCTTGAGGTGCGACATTTGAAACAAAATACACCTTAGTTTGTCACATATATAGCTAATATGATTACTAAAACTAAATTTTTCATCTAAAACTATTCCCAAGTATTTTAGGTGTTTAACCTGGGTAATTTTTGCACACGAAAAGTACTTATTGCACGTATTTCTCGGTTGGCCACCCTGGTTGGAGTGTAAACAAAGGTGTGTATGTAGTGTGAGGTCTAAGGTTTGCCTTTTTTCCTTCACATTTAAAAACTGCAAGGAGTATGTCTTATTATTATTAATGATTATTTTATTATCGTGGCACCATAACTGCAAGGAATACAAATCGTATTTTAGTTTCCGCTGGGCCACCTCAAAACATCTACTTGTGGATAGTAATGCAATGTCGTCTGCATACATAAAAATCTTGCAGTTTCTAATATGTTGAATAATGTCATTTATATATATTATAAACAGAATTGGTCCTAATATTGAACCCTGGGGAACTCCAGATTGAATAGTTTTCATTACACTGAAGTGATCGAGAATTTTTACAGTTAATTTTCTATTGGTAAGGTAGGATTTTATCCAGTTCATCGGCGGTGTTGTTGTGATAGATTCTAATTGACTTGAAGAGGAATCCATCTTCTTATAATCTTCGACTTTGTATTAGAGTAGGTCATTCAATAAACAGCTTCCAACCCGTTCGGGTGTATGACGATGGAGATTATGTATTTAATCTTATTCGCTGCATCGCTAATCGCGCTGATGAAATGCGATGTAAACTTGAGCGTGGCGGATTACCTACGCCAATAGGGTAGTTTCCTTCATCAAAGAAAACGGACTTCATTAATTGCGATTTGTGCCCTGCCATAAACGTATTTAATTTACGCAAAAAGTTTGTATTGAGAAATCCCAGTTTACTAGAGAATTAAATGTTAATTTTAAGGCCATTTGAAAAGGCTCTGAAATGGCGGGGTGCGCTGCCTTCATGCTGACGTAACAGGAAGGTAGTTTACGTTGCGAAGCATAGGAAAATTCGTCTCCTGAACTTACCGTTGTATTTCAGGGCCCCTCAGCTCTAGTGAATATTTATTAGTATTAACCTGTAAAAACTATCAACGTTGGAAAAGAATTCTCAGTTAAACATGGTATTATTAGTCATTTTATAGGCTCAAGGACGTCCTGCTCGCTGTGTCTTCTGCTACGACGAAGCATGGCGTGAAGGTCGTGCGGCGATAGGCGAACTACATGATATGCTTGTGAAAGGAATACTGACTGATTTTAAATGAATCAACTGCATAAGTCATGTTAAATAAATAAATAAAAGTTAATTATAATTAATTAACGGAATAAATATGCCTCCAATACTTGTTCATAAGCCTTAACGGAGTGCGGCGTCTATTTGGAAGCGTCCGCAGCACCACCTGGTGGCAGGTAGAGGAAATAGTTTAACGTCACACGTAGGATTAACCGGCATGCAATAGTTTGCCGTCGCGTTTTCGCGCCATTGATTTTTTTCACTTTTTAATTAATGAGGAAAAATACTTAACGTCATTTAAAAATCGAACGGCTTAAAACACGTACTCCAGAGGTTATAAACTTTCGATCAAGACAATAAAAAAATAATAGGAAACTACCCTATTTAGTGAAATGGACATTAGCGAAAATGACATCAGAATTGTGTCTGAAGCCACTTTTTACGTCTCGTTAAAATTATTTCAGGAATATCAAAATTTGGGGAATTGAATGAGGAAACATTAAATTTGACCAATACTAGGAGATGTGGAGTGCAGGAAGATTTAAGTTTTACAGTTTCACAGTATAAGTGGGATAAAAATGAAATTACTTGGCGTTATCCCAAGGCAAGCGCAGTTCACGTACAATTAGCTGAAGCACCTTTTAAAGCTTGGAGTGAGAAAGCTAATATCGTATTTAGACAGGTTACCAATAATCCTGATATTACAATCGCTAGGGCTCTGCATAGATATTATGGTAAACCTAGCACCTGTCCATCTCCATTAGATGGGCTGGGAAATATCCTCGCTTATGCGGAATCACCCTCAGAAACAAATTCCCCCTTGGAAATTCACGTCGATCAAGAAGAAAATTTGTATTTGAGCCAGGATAATTATCACTCAAATGCGGCTGCTAATTTGTATAGTCTTGCTTCATTAGATAGTAGGGGTGTAAAGGGGGTTCGTGCACAGCCGCCATCTTGGATTTGTCCGCCATTTTGTTTTTTTTCGATATATCGAAACAAAAGCCGCACGAAATGCCCACATATGGCGGGACAAGTGACTGTCGCATATGATGACGTCACGACAAATGACGATCGCGCGCCCCAAAAGACGATCACTATGTCCATATATGGCGGGACAAGATACTGTCGCCGTTGATGATGTCACGACAAATGACGATCGCGCGCCCCAAAAGACGATCGCTACGTCCATATATGGCGGGACAAGATACTGTCGCCGTTGATGACGTCACGACAAAAGGCGATCGCGATGTCCATATATGGTCGGCGGCGGCGGACAAGTGACTGTCGATGACGTCACGGGAAGACAAGTGAAGAACGACGCCACGCAGGGTTGCCAACTGTGACGTCACGAGTGTCGCTACCAGCTTGACAGTGTGTGTGTGAACAAATGAGAGTCGCTGCGCGCACGCGGTTGGAAAAACGAATGAATGTCGCTGTGCGCAAATAGAAGGTGAACAAATGAGAGTCGCTGCGCGGCACGTTCGGGAAAACGAATGAATGTCGCTGTGCGAAGATAGAGGGTGAAAAAATGAGAGTGCGGTGGTGCGCGCGCACGCGGTTGGGAATCCCTTCCCCCTCCCTCCAGCGACCCACCGCGTAAGATCTGGTTCATATATGTAGGAGGTAAGCAATTACGTTCAGTTTGCGGTTGAATATCTTCAAGTGAAGTTGTATATCCACACGCTAGCAGATCTTCAACCACACCGCAGGAGCTGCTATTCACCGCGGAAGAAACGTACCTGAGTGTCGCTTATTTCCCTTGAAAGAACTTGTTTAAACCGGAGAACTCATCCATCACAGCTGGAACTAGTGTGTGAACATGGCGACTATTCTAAATGCAACCGCCAAACTCGGTGGGAAGCATGTTCTCAAGGTTGTTCCGGTGGGATCGAAATGTTATGATATACAAGGTTATGATACCCAAGTTCCCAAAATCTTACTCAAAAGTGATTGCGACAAAGACCTCACTCTGTATTTGAACTTTGATAAGAGTTACGTTGTTCGATTTGAAATGTTCGGAGCTTGCCGCAGTTAATCTCTACGGACAGAATGTTATTTTCTCAGGTCTGCCTTGTCCTAAACTTAGGATATTCAACACTTTCAAGGTAGATGAGAGAGCGAGAGAACGGATGTCTATCAAAGTAAAAGTATACGAAGTAGGCTGGCGCGAAGAAGACTTAGATCCCTGTTACACACACTTAAGTGATGGTGAAAAACCGTATATAGAACCTTCTCCTTGTTGCAAAGAGTTAGATCCATCACATATATCAAGAATCAACTACAAATTAACGAAATACGGGAGGAAGAGAGGTTTTCCCATCGCTTATTTTTATTTTTGGGTGCGCACAAAATCTGATGATGAGGACGAAGATTCTGATCATTAGGACTTTAATAAGAGGGGATGTGAGCGCAATTGTAATCAAACGGAGTAAATGAATACGGTTCACACACAGATACAGTACCTCTTTTTTTGCTGCTAGATGACCGCGGTCTTTCAATCATCTTCCTAGGGTTGGTATCGAACGGTTCAGTGAGGGTTGGATGAGGCAGAGGAATTAGCCAAAGAAAGTCAAAAACTATTTTTTTTTAATTTTTTAATCTAAAATTTCTGTCACTATCATCATCCTCCAACACCATTTTCGCCGCAGCAATCATTTCGTCGTCTAATATAACGACTTCTGGAGACGGCGGCGGCGAGTCCTCAATCGTGACGATCTCTGGCGACTCCATCAACGGTGGTGGAGTAGTTTGCCACGGTGGTGGAGTAGTTTGCCACGGTGGTGGAGTAGTTAGCCACGGTGGTGGAGTAGTTAGCCACGGTGGTGGAGTAGTTTGCCGCGGTGGCGGTGGAGGCGGCATCGACCCCGGCACCATCATCAGCGGTGACGGCGGAGTTGAATCCCGCGGTGGCGGTGGAGTTGAATCCCGCGGTGGCGGCGGAGTTGATTCCCGTGGTGGCGGTGGAGTTGAATCCGGCGGTGGAGGTGACATCGACCCCGGCACCATCATCAGCGCTGGTGGTGGAGTTGATTCCCGCGGTGGAGGCGGCATCGACCCCGGCACCATCATCAGCGCTGGTGGTGGAGTTGATTCCCGCGGTGGAGGCGGCATCGACCCCGGCACCATCATCAGCGGCGGTGGCAGCGGAGTTGAATCCCGCGGTGGCGGCGGAGTTGAATCCCGCGACATCCATCCCGACTCCATCAGCGGTGGTGGTGGAGTTGATTCCCGCGATGGAGGCGGCATCGACCCCGGCACCATCATCAGCGGCGGCGGTGGTGGAGTAGGGTCTCGCAGTGTAGGTGATTGCGGCGGCGGCGATGGAGTAGGGTCTCGCAATGGAGGCGGCGACGGAGACTGTAAAGATGAATTGCTAGATTCAGTCAGCCAGGACGTGGGACCGGACGGTGGCGGCGTCCTTCTCAATGGACTGAGAGGTCCATCGACAAACCATCCGGCCCTGATGGTGAATTGACATTGGGAGCATGTCTCAAAATCGGTGAACCGGATGGGTAGGCTATCGTGACATTGGGAGCATGTCTCAAAATCGGTGAACCGGATGGGTAGGCTATCGTGACATTGGGAGCATGTCTCAAAATCGGTGAACCGGATGGGTAGGCTATCGTGACATTTGTCACAATAGCCTGGTACAAATGTCGACTGCCTGCGTGTTTCCACGCAGCAGTGACGGACCTCCACGCCAGCCACCGTCAACACGTCTCTCCGTAAACAGCTCCGACACGCCGCAATTGCCTGCCTCCAACAGCCTTCCGGAATAACTACGAATACCTCCGTCTCCACACTCTGATATACCATTGTGTTATGCTTGTGGAAGAATCGCGAGGTCTTTTATATGCTGAGAAGCTTGGTCACGTGTACTAACAACTGCCCATTCACCCTCCTCGAAAGAAGCGTGAGAATCCGGCTGTTCATACACCCTGTAGGATTTGCAGCTGCCCATACACCCTCGTTAAAAGGAACGTGGGAAAGAAGAAGCGGCAGCTGCTAATTCACCCTCCTTGAAAGAGGCGTGGGATAGTGCGGCAGCTGCGAAGTGACTCGGTGGAAAAAATTGACATTCCTTAAAAGAAAAGTGGGGTGGGAGAGTCAGCTGCGCTTCTCGTTAGATGAAGCGTGAGAGCGGAAACAGGATTTGCAGCTAACGTGGGAGAGAAGAAGCGGCAGCTGCTCATTCACCCTCCTCGCGTGAGATAGAGTGACAGCTGCGAAGTGGTTCAGTGAAAAAAATGACCCTCATCAATAATAAAAGGGGGGAGCGACAGCTGCAAAGTGACTCCACGAAAAACAATGACCCTCATCAATAATAAAAGGTGGAGTGACAGCTGCAAAGTGGTTCAGTGAAAAAAAATGACCCTCATCAAAAAGCAAAGGTGGAGTGACAGCTGCAAAGTGGTTCAGTGAAAAAACTGACCCTCATCAAAAAGAAAAAGGTAGTTGGGATGTCTCCGGCAAGAAGGACTGTGTGTGTGTGCTGGACATGATATAAGAGAGAGTGTTGAATTCTCATGTGAAGCAGTTTGCTTATGCACAGAGCGTGAAACACTGTTGCTATGGATTCTGTTATAACGCAACTAAAGGGCTTAAAGTGTAGAATCAAAGAATAAAAGTAATATGTGAAATATTCAACCTTTTTTAAAAATTAATGACCCAGAGTTCCTTGAAATGCATAATATATGTGATCAATACGAGGGATATTTCAAAGTAAAGGCTTTTTCATAAAATAACTAATAAGATCTCAAAACCATTAAAGGTTACACGATTGTGATATCTTAAAAGACAAATTCGGATATTACTTGATGCTATACGAATATCGTGATTATTACGAATGATATAAATAAAAAAAGCAAATATATACGAAGAAACAATCATTTAAGATTGTATAATAATTTCCAAACTTACCCTTTCACCGTAAAAGCATTTGTCGCAATTGCATTGCGCAGGTCCGCTGTAATGACCACAATTCCTACACCTGATGTTGGAATAGATAAAAAATACATAAATCACCTATAATTTATAACCAAGAAGAAAAGTAACCAAAGAATACAATGTTATATACATACCAGTGAACCCATATCCCATCCTCTGACTCCGAGGATTGCTTGCAGTGGTCACAACTGACTCTCTGCATGTTTCACTGTGAAATGATATTTTCGGATGATGGAACGCACAAGCTCGCGAAGGGGATGAGATTACATGTGCGAGTCTAATCATTCATGGCTTTTTTACTTAGCGAGCCTACATTTTTGCTCAAGATCTTTCTTGCGATGTAGCATGCGAGTCTAGATGCGCTCCCCCTCTCTCAAAAGCGAGCCTACATTTCTGCGCGATTATAAGAGCGTCCCCCCAACCTCAGAATCTCATAACCCGCTTGAGATCTGACCGTTCGAGACCATTGTTTTATTTTTGAAACCGTTCGAGACCAGTTTTATTTTTGAAAATGGAGCAGCTGACCCTTTGCAACACCTGCTTTGTATACTTTGACAGGCAATTTATCGCAGGTCATGAAATGTCCGACGTGCATCGTAGCCATACCATACGCCAGACAGGAGGAGGAAATTCCGAACCAACCGTTGTTGAGATGGAGTCGGCAGTGGAGATCGTTTGAAAACATACTGGGTGAGTGGTGGCGGAGTGCATACAGACCTCATTAGTTTTCTGGACAGCGTTCTGAATTTAGTTACGACTAAAGTGCGCGAGCAGATAAACATGACCGCACTGAAAATAAATGTTCTAGTGAATGTTACGTATGTGAAAGGTGATGAAACGAGCGATCGATGGTTCAAAACAAAAAATGAAAGGGTGTTCCAAGCGTCTGATGTCATTTCTCTAGTTAAAACTTTGTTCGCTAAGTTGCTAAAAGAGCAGTCCGAAAGCCAGGCAAAGGATTCCGGATGGGGATTGAGTGAGGTCCTCGGTTTAGAGCTGAGAGTTAATCGCTACCAACCTTTGAGGGGCACATCGTTTGTTGAACTACCAGATAATATAAAACGTACTGTGGCCGTCATTAATGTAGCAAATCGTCTTATCTATTGTTTTAAGTATGCCATCTGGGCTAAAAATATTCAAAGGAATGCTCAAAGAATATAGAAATATGATACGCCAGAATTTCACAGTGGATATGACTGGGGTTGTATTAGTTATCCCGTGGAACTTTCGCAAATATCAAAATTTGAAAGAATGAATAATATTTCCATCAACGTTTTCGGACTTGATGAAAAAAATAATGTGTACCCCCTCAAAGTTGTGGATAGTGAACTTGAAGATCATCGAGACCTCTTATACGTAGTTGATGGGGGAAATTCCCATTATTGTTTCATAAAAAATTTTAATAGATTAGTTCATAAGCAAATGAGTAAACACCGTGCGGAAGTGCACGTATGCAAACGTTGTTTTCTCTCATTTAATACGCAAAACAGATTGATACAACACAAGGTAGATTGCAACAAAAATTTACCAACCAAGATAATCCTCCCAAGCGAAAATGATAAATGGTTAAAATTTAAAAATTTTTCTAATACTACTAGAGTTCCATATATAATGTATGCCGACTTCGAATGCATCCTATCGAAAGTATCGAGTTGTGGTCCCAACGAAAATCATTCATATACAAGATATGTGCATAATCATGAGGTTATGTCATTCTGCCTTCTGCTGGTAGCTTCAACTGGGGAACACTTTCAACCTGTTCTCTACCGAGGAGACGATGCTGTGAAAGTGTTTCTTTTAAAATTGAAGGAATTATCAGCTTTTGTTTTGAATAAATATAAGAATCCCAGACCTATGACGCCAATGACTTATGACGAGATCCAATCATTTAACACATCAACAGTCTGTCATATATGTAAGAATAATTTGGGGGAGGAACGAGTTAGAGACCATGATCATCTGACAGGGAAATTTCGTGGAGCGGCTCATGGAGCATGCAATGTAAATTTCCAGGTCCCCAAGTTTCTTCCAGTTTTCATTCATAACGTTTCCTACTACGATTCTCATCTGATTGTTCCCCACCTTGGAGATGATAATTTGAAAATTGACATTATCCCAAACACGGAAGAAATATATATTTCCTTTTCAAAGTATGTCGATTCAAAATTTTCACTCCGTTTTTTGGATAGCATTAGATTCTTGAGCACATCTATTGCAAAATTGACATCTACAATCCCCAAGGATAAGATCAAAGAAACAACGCGGATTTTTGGCTCTAAAGCTGATATGATCACACGCAAGGGTGTTTTCCCATATGAGTATGTTGACAGCTGGAACAAACTTGAGGACAAAAGCTTACCTCCCAAGCATTATTTCTTCAGTTCTTTGACAGGTGACACCGTCAGTGACTCTGAGTACGAATTTGCTAAGAGAGTGTGGGCCAAATTTGGTTGCGAAACTCTTGGTAATTACTCAGATCTGTATCTCAAGACTGACGTGACAATTCTTGCCGATATCTTTGAAAATTTCCTTGACGTTTGCATGAACACTTACGGATTAGACCCTACATGGTATTTTACCGCACCAGGGCTAGCCTTTGATGCTATGCTTAAGCACACAGGTATCATGCTGGAACTCATGACGGATTATGACATGATCCTCATGATGGAGAGGGGCATACGGGGTGGCATCAGTCAGTGCGTTAAGCGATATAGCGAGGCTAATAACAAGTACATGATGGAGTACAACCCAGAAATTGAGTCTCGTTATCTTGCCTACTTTGACGCAAATAATTTATATGGATGGGCACTCAGTGCTTCTCTCCCCAGCGGCGGATTCCGGTGGGTTGATGCATTGGATGTGTCTACTATCCCTGACGATTGGCACAAGGGGTACATCCTCGAAGTCGACCTGGAATATCCCCAGGATCTTCACGACTTGCATTCAGATCTGCCCTTGTGTCCTGAGACAAAAACGCCACCGGGAGGTAGCATACAAAATTGCTTACAACTTTAGAAAATAAAATTCGTTACGTCATCCACTACCGCAACCTCAAACAGGCTCTATCCATGGGGCTTCGATTGAAAACTGTGCACAGAGTGTTAGAATTTGATCAATCTCCATGGATGAGATCATACATCAGCCTGAATTCTGAAAAGTGGAAATTGGCAATTGCAGATTTTGAAAAAGATTTTTTTAAACTAATGAGCAATAATGTGTTTGGAAAAACAATGGAGAATGTACGGAGGAGATTAAATATTGAATTGGTTAACGATCATAAACGACTGGATAAATTAATCTCCAGTTCTCTTTTTCTTGATCGTAAAATATTCGGAGAAAACCTCGTAGCAGTCCACCGTCGACGAAGCATCGTTAAAATGGCCAAACCCATTTACATCGGTCAGGCTGTTTTGGATATTTCTAAGATTTTAATGTACGACTTTTTCTACGGCTACCTCAAAACTAAATACGGGGACGATTTGCATTTATGTTATATGGATACGGACTCCTACATCTTCGAGGTTAAAACTCCTGATTTGTACGCAGACATGTTGGAAGAATTACCCCTATTCGATACCTCCAATTACCCAAGAGATCAACAGTGTCACTCCTCTGAAAACGCAAAGGTGTTGGGTAAAATGAAGGACGAATGTGGAAGTAAGGCAATGACTCATTTCACAGGTCTTCGAAGCAAGCTTTAATCCTATCGAGTGCAGGGTGGGGGTGAGGGTAAGCGGGCAAACGGTGTAAAGAAAGCAGTCATCGAAAACTCATTAACATTCGATGACTATGACACCTGTTTGCGCGATTACTCTACCGCATACCGAAAGATGACACAAATAAGATCAGAGAAACATCAAGTGCGCACGATAGAGCTTAATAAAATTGCTTTGAGTCCTAATGATGATAAACGGTATATTTGTGAGGACTCAATTAACACTCTTGCGTGGGGTCACTTCAAAATTCGCAGAAAAAGGAGTCATGAAGATGCATTTCCCGATTGAGTTCCTGTGATTATATGTTGTGAAAGATACATAAAAGTATCAACTTGAAGTGAATATGAATCTTCTTATAACCTTCGACTTTGTATTCAAAGAGGTCATTTAATAATCAGCTTCCAACCCATTAGGGCGCATGGTGATGGAGATCATGTATTTTATCTTATTCGCTGTATCGCTAATCGCACCGATGAAATGCGATGTAGACTTGTGCGTGGCAGATTATTTACGCCAATTTGGTTATATGGACATTAGCGAAAATGAAATCAGAAATGTGTCCGAGGACACTTTTTACGACTCATTAAAATTATTTCAGGAATATCATAATCTAGAACCGGATGGGGAATTGAATGAGGAAACATTAAATTTGACCAAGACTAGGAGATGTGGAGTGCAGGATGATTTAAGTTTTACAGTTTCACAGTATAAGTGGGATAAAAATGAAATTACTTGGCGTTATCCCATGGCGAGCGCTGTTCACGTACAATTAGCTGAAGCAGCTTTTAAGGCTTGGAGTGAGAAAGCTAATATCGTATTTAGTCAGGTTATCGATAATCCCGATATTACAATCGCAAACGCTAGGGCTCTGCATAGATATTATGGTAAACCTGGCACCTGTCCATCTCCATTAGATGGATTGGGAAATATCCTCGCTCATGCGGAATCACCCTCGGAGCCAAATTCTCCCTTGGAAATTCACGTCGATCAAGATGAAAATTGGTATTTGAGCCGGGATAATGATCACTCAAATGCGTCTGCTAATTTGTATAGTCTTGCTTCATGAGATAGGGCATACTTAAGGCATTTCCCATTCTAGGGTAATCTGGTAATTCTGTAATGTATCCATATTACTCACATAATAGACACACTACATTACAACAGGATGATATACTCGCGGTACAGAGCTTATATGGACCACCCATAAAGCATTCGGAAGAGAAAGAGGAGGATAAGGAGGAGGAGGATGTGGGAAAAGAACCACCTTCTATTGTTACTTTATGTGATTCAGAGTTGGACAATTTTCTCATCATTGATCACATAATGTATGTATTTAGTGGGAAATTATTTTGGATGATAGATTTAACAAACCGTAATGAAGCTCTGAAAGCGCAAGTACTTAATGATTGGCTTCCCTTTCTCCCCTCAAATCTTAAAAGAATTGAAGCGGTATATCACAGACCCTCGGGAGAAATCGTAATCTTTTTAGGCAATCGCATCTATATGGTGGAATATCCCAGTTTGACTCCTAGCCATGGTATCCCAAAGAGGCTTGAGGATGTGCGTCTGCCTCGTAACGCTATCATTCAGGCAGCAGTTAACACATATTCAGGTAGAACTTACGTATTCTATAGCGATGTGTTCGTTGTGGAGATGGATGAATGTCAATTTCAACCAAAGGAGCATAAGTATCTCAGTATCCAGTTTCCGCACATACCCGGGAAAATCAGCTCAGCTTTTAAGGTATACGAATGGAATGTTATATATCTTCAAAGGATGAAACTACTATGAATATAGCAAATTTAACAACACATTGCAAAGTGCCGGACAGATTGGTTTATCTCTCGTCGGGATTTAATGTTCAAATGCGTCAACTCTCTCGAATGTCGTCACTGAATTAAAAGGAATAGTTAACCGTCTAGAAAACATGTAGAATAATTTAAGTATAACTTCTGTTGCATTCAAACCGTTGAATGAAGGCTTCGTACTCTAGTGCCGGACCTCTACACCAACCACAACTTTACAGGAATAGTTTTCGTCTGAAAACCGGCAAGAAGTATAAACTTCGGTTCTAGTTTAGTTGATAGTTAATAATGTCGACGGCGTTGATGTGGAAGCATCCATTCACCTGCATTTGCGCAGGTCCTTCCGGTTGTGGCAAAACAACTTTCGTACTACGATTTCTACAGAATTTGAAAGATTTAGTTGATGGAAGAATCGATAGAATAATTTGGTGCTGTAGTCCAGCTAGTAAACCGAGTGATTTGAGGGGTGTGCAGTTTAAGCATCAAGTTCCAAATTTCGAAAATCCTCATAAAATACCCACCCTTTATGTGATAGATGACTTAATGCATGATTGTTATAACAAAGGCGTCAGCGAACTTTTCACTCGTGGTTCACACCATTCCAACATCTCCGTTATTCTCATTACGCAGAACGTGTTCTATCAGAGTCCTCAGTCACGCAACATTTCCCTCAATGCTAAATATATTACAGTTTTTAGAAATCCACGTGATTGATCGCAGTTTCGCTACCTAGCCGCTCGGGTTTACCCCGAGAATTCTAGCGATCTCCAAAGAGTTTATAAGGAGGTCACATCGAGACCTTTCACTTATTTGATTCTCGACCTTTCACAAGAGACGGATGATCGCCTGAGATTTCGAACGGATATATTTCCGGGGGAATTAACCTCGATATTTGCCCCAGAGGATACTCCAGATGTGCAAATTGACACGGAACGAACACCTCATCACCCTGTTAAAAACTGCCAAACCAAAATTACGGAAAGCTCTCATAGAAAACGCAGATGTAGACGGTATAAAAGCGATTTGTGAGTGTTGTCTAAATGTAAAAGACGGGACAGCTCCGATTAGCCGCACCGCATTAAAAAAATTGCTCCGATATAAGCATACGATACGAAAATTAAGCGATCGAAAAGTCTCCACGGTGACAAAACGACGTTTATTGAATCAGCAGGGTGGTTTTCTACCTGTACTCATTGGATCATTGTTGAGCGGTTTATTGGCTAATTTGATAAAATGAGTCTAAAGAAAATGCTACTTATCGACCCTCAGATGTTGAAGAGGGAGCGATTGATGCATACATCTCGAACTTGGATCATAGAATGCAAGACGTGATGAAAAATGAAATGCCCGATTCTAAAAAATGGCATCATTACCGTAGGGTATTGGATTCGTATTTAGGCACTGTTAGCAAGTTAAATGACCCCATTTCCATATCGTACGAGGAAGAAGATAGGAAGAGGAAAGGAAATTCTTTAACTGCAAAGGGAAAAAAGCTCTTAAATGTGCAACGTAAAATTGGCAAATCATGGGTAAAAGCTATAAAAAGTCGAGCAGGAAACATGGAGAAAGTTCTGAACGATCTCGAGGAAGAAATAAAGTCGGACGAGGTAGCATCCGGAAGAACAGAGTCCCCAACACCACCATTAATTCCCAAAGAGCGTTCCACTCCAAGTCTCAAAAAGCGTACAACGCCACCTATCAAAGATCGTCTAAGAAAACTAAGGCGGAAGCCATACCTGAATTGGAAGAGGCTAGATTGAAGGCAGTATATTACGATCCAACCAATCCCCATAGCTTTTCGACTGTTGATACATTATGGAAAGGTGTTGGAAAGAAAATAAGCAAGAGACGAGTGTGAGAATGGTTTGAAGATCAGGAGACATACACGCTACACAAGCCTGCACGGAGGAAATTCCCAAGGAATAGATACACTCCTTCGTACATAGATGACACATGGCAAAGCGACCTTAACGACATGAGAAAGTTGAAAGTATACAATGAGGGATATGGATATCTTCTCACGATCATTGATGTGTTTTCAAAGTATGCGTGGGCTGTTCCACTCAAAAGCAAGACTGCTGAGGAAGTTATAAATGCTTTTCGAATGATATTATCTCGCGGTCGAAGACCTCTAAAAGTGCAGAGCGATAAGGGGACTGAATTCTCAAACGTTAAGTTTAAACGCTTCCTTACTAATAATGATATCAAATTTTATACTACAAACAATCCTGATATTAAAGCATCTATTGTGGAACGGTTCAACCATACACTAAGGGTCGCATGTGTAAATATTTCACAAAATTTAACACCTTGAATTATATCAATGTGCTATCCAAACTCTTAAAAGGATATAACGACCGAACACATTCTAGCACAGTTGTTGCTCCATCTGAGGTTTGTGAGAAAAACACGTTCAAGGTAGCAACGTGCTTGAATGGATCACCGAAAATTAAAAAACCCAGTTTGCGTGTCGGAGATTTTGTTCGCATTTCTAAAGAGAGGCTTCCTTTTGCCAAGGGTTACACACAAAATTATTCCACTGAGGTTTTCAAAATTTGGAAAATTGATATAACACCGATCCCCACCTATCGAATAGAGGATCTGAACGGCGAACGCATCAAGGGTTCGTTTTACCGCGAGGAACTCTCCAAGACCTTAGAAATTAGTAAGAATACAGAATTTCAAATTGAAAATATTATAAGACGTAGGGGGAAGGGGAAAAATTTGGAGTATTTAGTTAAATGGAAGGGATATGGTGATGATTTCAACACTTGGATTCGCGCCTCCGAAGTAAGAAGGTTGCAATGAACGATTTTTACCTGACTCTTTTGAGCGATAGCTCGGGAAGTTATTTCCCCGAAAACACGATCGCACAGTTTCGAACTAAATTACCCCAACGTATAACCGTGGGAGATGGTTGGATGGTAGGGCTCGCAGAAATTTATTTCCCCAAGATTGATATTCAAAAGCGATCTAAAACGCTACCAGAGACAGAGAATGTCGTTTGCCCCCTCGTTAGAATCGAGATAAGCTCACAGGATATAGTACTCTTACGCCAGGAACATAAGTATACCTTAACGGAATTGTTAGATCTTAGATCGTCGTTGGAGGAGGCGAAAAGGTGGGACTTTACTTTACAATTACAAAACTATTTCGATGAGAAACTTACACAGACAAAGTATAAGAAGTCTTCCCAACCTATCAAAAGTCCTAAATGTCCTCATACATTAGTGGAAACTGTTGTTGGATTCGCTATGAATTTACAATCTGGTACATATACCTTGAAAGAATTATTGACTCTTCTCAGAGAGAGCACACCGAATAATCGGAGGAATGAGTTTGACTTGGTTATCGCAGATAAACTTAAGGACACCTCTAATGCTAAGGCAAAGCGAGAAAATTCTAGTATGGATAAAACCTCAAAGCTTGTTTTTTCATCACCGAAGCCTTCAACGAGTCAAGTATTTGTTTACCTGGACGTGTTAAAACCACAATTCCTCGGAGATGCGATGTCGAAATGTTTGAGAATAGTGATGGTTGATAAGGGCAATCATCAAATTTTCATCCATCCCTATTATATGATGCTCGAAAAAAGCGACTTTGATACTATGGAAATTAAGCTTATGGATAAAATGGGCGAGCCATATCCTTTTCCTGATAGTATAAACCCATCATCTATCGTCTTACATTTTATTAAGAGATTGCAATAAATATACGGTTGAGATGAACATGTGTCATTTATCTACGGGATGTCGAAGGATGTAGATCGTTACCTGCGGTATTTTTCTCAGATTGGTGGCGAAATTGGTCCCGTGTACCGATCGAGTCATTATAGACAGCGAGGTAGAGGATTGGGAAATTTTTTCAGAGGACTTTGGAAATTCGTCAAACCATTGGCTTCAAAGGGGATAAAGGCAGTGGGTAGTGAGGTGTGGGATTCGGGTATACGAGCTCTATCAGATATAGGCACTGGTAAATCGGTCAAGGAAATTTTGCAAACGCGTTCATCAGAGGCAATTGATAATGTGAAAAGAAAAGCGGAAGATAAGATGGCTAAGATGTCTGGAGCAGGTTTACGAGCTCCGAAGCGAGCTACGATAGGTCGCTTCCATAGGAAAATAAAAACAAGAAAGAATAAGAATTCTGTGCAAGTAGGTGGCGGGCGAAAACGAAAGCAAACTCGACGTCCCCAAAAAAAAACGTCTCCAAGAAAGCGTAGCGCACGCATAAGAGATTTATTTACATAAATAGTTCATCGTGGGTAGCGATGGGTTTATTGAAGCATTTGACACCAAAGTGAAAGCATCATGGAAATGGAGGAGTACGTACCTGATTCTCTAAACCTCTTTAATCGTCCAAAGCTACAATCGAGCGTGAACGGATGTACAATCGTTCCCTATAGACCAATCGCTTCCATCGATAATGCCACCGAATTGCGATTTACGATTAAGGATAACGGTGATCGATACAGGGATTTGAATGGGATAGTTTTGAACCTAAAGGTTAAATTATGGAAGTCGGGCGGTGAAGATTATAAATCATCTGACAATGATCAGCCTGGAGTGGTTAATAACCTGCTCCATTCAATGTTTGAACAGTGTCAGGTTTATTTCAATGGGACCCGAATGACTTCCTCCGATAATTACCATTATCGATCGTACTTGGAAAACTTGCTAAATTACGGCGCTGATGCTTCGCGCACCCACCTTGAGTGCGATGGATGGGCTTTGGATACCGGTAAGGATTTAGACAAACAAACGGAGAACGCTGGATTTGAGAAGAGAAAAAAGTGGTTCGCGAATAGTAATGTGGTGGAATTGGAAGGAAAACTTCACGTTGATTTATTCAATCAATCACGTTATCTTATTAATGGTGTAGACGTAGACCTCATTCTAACGTTGGCCAAACCTTCTTTTTTTATCAAGGAGACAGTGGCTGGCGCATCCATTCTTAAAATAATGCAGGCTACACTCTTTGTTCCATATTATGAAATCAATCCTTCAGTATTACTATCACATGCTCAATTGTTAAGAAAGAGGGATGCTATATATCCGTATAAACGAACGGAAGTTAAAACCTTTACCGTTTCCCCCAACATAACTATGATCAGTAATGACAACTTAATAGTCGGTCAGATTCCCACCAATTTATTGGTGGTTATGGTGGATGATGATGCATTTCAGGGAAAGAATCTGAAAAATCCCTTTAGTATGAAGCATCATTCGATGCATTATTGCTGTGTATACGTCAAGGGCTCCCCCAATCCGGTGGGAGGATTGGAAATGAATTTTCGGAATGAAAGAAATAGTTTTGCATCGCGCGCCTACCGCCAGCTTCATTCTGCATTGGGAGCACACCACAGTAATTACGGTAATCAAATCACGTTGGAAATGTTCAAACATGGCTACACCGTGTTAGCGAGGGATCTCACTCCAGATCAAAGCGGAGATGATAGTTACGTGTCCAAATCATCTGTAGGTAACGTGAGATTTGAGGCTAAATTTAAACATCCCCTTCCAAATGCTGTAACAGTCATCACCTATGCCGAATATAATTCAGAATTTACGATTGATTTTAATAGAACTGCAGCCTTGGATAGAGTTAAGTAGTAATTCAGCATGCAAACTGATGATATCGATAATGTTTTATCGCGGGATACCCGCACAAAACGTATGTTTAGAGGTGTATTTCCTTCTGACCAACTTCTCAAACGACCCCAACTAGGTATTTACGTAATTAATTTCAACCCTTCGCATAAGCCTGGAACCCATTTGGTTGCAGTATCAAATTGATTGATAGAGAAATACCTCCTATTCCAATTGCCAAAATACTTAGTGGTTTTCCAAACACCGTTTTGTCGACCCCGGGTGTTTTTAGGAACGTAACCCCCACAATAGGTGAGGGGTACATGGATTTTGAAACTTGAAAATCATGTATGTCTAGTCAAAAAATATCTGGTTCCTCATAAAGGTAGTTGTTTCAGGTTTGATTTGGTGGAATATCATAGCGAAAGAAAAATACTGGCAATTTTCCACAAGAATAAAGACATTTACTTTTGACCTGTTTCGGTGTACAACACCATCTTCAGACCTGGTGTCCCATGGTGTTGTACACCGAAACAGGTCAAAAGTAAATGTCTTTATTCTTGTGGAAAATTGCCAGTATTTTTCTTTCGATCTGGTTCCTCCTCCTCCACAATTCACTGGGCAAACACTTTGGCAATCGTACATAACAACATATTTATAAATACATACTAGCTTTAAAAATATTACCAAAAATAAAGAAAAAAGACAAATTTCTTACTTGGAAAGGTAATAAAGGCTTGCCCCTTCATTCGTCCAGTCATCAAACGGTATGAAATTCTACTTTCACCAGATGATTCAAAATGTCCGAAGAGGGCTACTAACTCATCTTCTTTCACAGAAGGTGAGATATTTTTGACATACAGAACCTATAATGAACATATAATCATTGAATGACATAAAATGAAACTAAATTTTTCATCTAATCATTAAAAGCAACTAATTAGAATCAACAACATTCTAGTTTGTCTTAGTAGTCAGCTCTAGTTTGTAACCAAGGATGGAGTCAATACAAAACATCCATTGAGGAGACTTTTGAAAATTGCCAATGGAGAAAGGTGGACTGGGGACTGAACTACAGACCTTGAGAACGCAGACATTGATAAGCTGCATTTACGGCAGAGTGAGTGTGTGTGGGCAAACAGGGCAAACTGGAAGCAGCAAAACCCACCAATACCAGGAGATAAGGACACATTTGAAATTTGTGAACAAATGATTGTTCTCCTTGAAATCATCCAAATTTTTCTCAAAACTACAGCTTTCATCACCATTGGGCCCCCGTGTAGTTAAACCAAGGGACAACAAGCAACTTTTTACACAAAAAGATCCACGTGGCCTTTAATAACAGGAAACTTGTCCCAAAAATGCCCTATGTAAAATAGACAGATCAGACAACAATAATAAAGGGATACTGAGGATATGGCTCCATGTGTTGAAAAACTGATTTTTATCAATTACCCATGGCCATTGCACAAAATATTTTTAATTTGTACTCATTTTTAAAAACTGTACAACTTTTTTTAAATTTAAAATCCCTTTTAGAGTCCAACCTAATACATACACAGACCATGTCAATATGTATATCCGCAGATGTCTCTGACATAGTTCATAAGTCTCTCTCTGAAGTAGGCACACAACCATATGACATATAACTCAATAAGTGAATAATGTCCAGATACATACTTGAAGTTATTCAATTCCAGCTAGCTCCAGAATATTGACAAGAACTCAATGGTACCAAAATTCAGAGCCTTCAACTCCACCGAGGTACCACCAAAATTCAGAGCCTTCAAGCCTTCAGAGCCTCAATGGTACCTCGGTGGAGTTGAAGGCTCTGAATTTTGGTACCATTGAGGAATTTCCCAGACAAAATGAGGTAGCCTAAGCTGATACACAGTGGTAATGCAACTGAGTATCTAAATACACTTTACCTGCGATGGTTCTCCTCTGGAATAACTCTTGAAGTACGGATACTCAGCCATATCCTCATCCTTCATCTTATTCGATAATATCTGTTCCAGGGGCAGGAGTGGAATTGATGAAGGTAATGATCCACCAGAAGCAAATACAAAAGGCTTGCCTTCAGCGCACGAGTGGGTGAGAGATGAACAGCTCTCCTGACTTTCCTTCATCTCCCCATCCTGAGGCACTATCTTTTTATCTTTAATGGTAAAAATCCTCTTTGGGGCACACTTGTACACTTTTGCCATTCCCTCAGTGCCTTCTTTGACATATTTTTTTGGCTGGCTTTGGGGAGCACTTCTTTTGTCCCACAACGAAGTCAACTCAGATCGTTCCACAGCACTGAAAGTGGTTTGCTCTCTGTCTTCCACATGCTTCTTCGGTCTTTTCCTCCTTTTTCTAGGCAAGGGTGCCTTGAGGTGGCCAAATAATTCACGCTCAAGCTCTTTGAGGCTGTGGATGGGGTGGTTGAGGGGGCGGCTGTCAACGGCGGCAGCGGCAGAGGTTTGTTGACACGAGAGGGCAAACTGAAGCAATTTGGTGTGGTCACTCTGAGGTTTCACAGACAGACTCAATTCCAGCTCGTGCCTACTAACGCCCCTTTCATTACAGCCACTGCCAAATGAAAAAAGAGAGGTGTTATGATAGCAATCGGAAAGTAATAGCGAGAGCATTTAGCAGTCTCTCTATGAAAAGACTTCACAACCAAGGAAAGAAACACTCAGGACACATATTACGCAGGCATCCCATAGGGGCTCAGGGCAAAAAAATATAGACTTTATAAACCCAAGTCCGTGAAAATATAGACCAAAATATTGTGATGGTCCCCATTGCATGACAGCTGAAAGGCCTATTTATGTAAAAATAATTTAGTGTATTGCGATGTGATTAAGAAAATATGTGGGACGAAACAATGTATGTAGTTCAAAATGTGTACACTGCTGTCGGTGCGTCGAGCAGACGACCCTCGTGCAGGGGATCATGGGTAAAACGAGGAAGACAAAAAGGTGGAGCATAGGCTCAAAAAGGAGAGAGAGCACAGTGAATTATGAGTAGAGATGGGTAAATTACCGTAATTTTCAATTGAGGTAAATTACAGTCGAAAATTACCGTAATTATGCGGTAATTTTAAGTTTTGAGCTGCAAATCCTTATCAGAGGACTCAAAACATTATCAAATAGCATTGACTTATAAATGCCGACGCTTATATCAAACATATCACGACGTTTATCTATTATAGCTCATTTAAAAAATTAAAACGAAGTTGGCAGCAACACGCAATTTGCCTCTCTTTTGTCACACTATGAGAAATTTTCGTTCCAAAGACATACCTCTGCGCAATGTGCATTTGTTATTTTACCCTGAATTAGTTGGAATTAATCATGGGCACAATGTAAACAAAATCATTTTAGCTTCTTAATTTATAATATCACCCATGCCAATGGTTTCTTCGTGAGGAAGAAATTTTTTGAAAAAGAACTTTTCTGAAAATTACCGTTTATTACGGTAATTTTCAGGGGTGTTGGTAATTTACGAAAAATACCACGGTAATTTACGAAAATTACTGCGGTATTTACCGAGTTGCCCATCTCTAACTATGAGACTGAACGCTTCAACCCGATTTGTGCAACCATTCGGAGAGAGACTGGTGCACAGGCAAACTGGATGCATTGACCAGAGGGTGCGAGAGAACGGAAAACGGGAGTCATAGCAAAGGACGACGCCTGTTCCGGGGTTAATTTGATCAGCTCGGAGAGAGGTTCCTGCCGCTGCCTTTCAAAGACGCGATGTGCCGTCAGCCCGACAGCGAACTCTCGCCACCTGATTACAACCCAAGAAAGACCACGTAAGCTATAGGTACCCGGAAAGTGATCCCGCCCATTATTGTCCGAGTATATCCCTCAGAAAGTTGACACGAGTGCATTGGGGTGTGTTCCCTGATCCCGCAAATGTCGACGGAAAGAAAGGGAAACCAGTCTACGTAATTTTTCACCGTGAACTCTCAACGAAGGTGATCATTGTTAACTATTGCCAGTGATTCAATGTATTGTCCCTAAGCATTTGAATTTCCAAGTATTAACTATTGCCAGTGATTCCATGTATTGTTGCAAAGTAAATCAAGTTCTGAGAGCTAATCATTGGTATTGATTCAGTGTATTGTCCCCAGGTACTTTAATTTTTATGTTTAATCTACTCACAAGGAGTCATCGCGAGAGTGATGTTCGGGATCCGAATGCCGATGTTATTTACTGAAATTATAAAGGAAATGTAGAAAAAGTGTCACGGCTTTCTTCCCCATAGGCCCGGGTTCGAGAGATAAAAGCAAGTAAAGATTTGGCGTGGAATCAGTACCTTTGAGTGAGGGTGTATCCTCAACAACCACCGTGGCCGAGCGCGTTGAGGCGCGCGGCCAGTAACTTTTGCCCCGAGCGACCTGGGTTCGAGTCCCGGTGAAGTCAATTTTTTTTCTTTCTTATAATTTACGGAATCAGTGTTACAACCCATCCCCATTCATTTTAGTCAGTTACGTTAGTATTTTTTCTTTTTTCAACTCATTTTATGGATTTTCAATAGACCGAGGACTTACGACGCGAATTAGTGGACTTTATTTTCCCATTACAGGCTCACATGCTGCCCGACGCATTAGGTTTGGATTTCGAAGATCCGTGAATACTTCTATGAATACCAAGGGCTTCAATTGTTCGCTGGACTACCTCAAGACCGTAAAGAATGAACTAAATGCTTATTACACTGCTTATTATCAAAATCACTACTTTACACACCTTCAAAGCAACGCACAGCAACAGTGTTGTCTTCTTGGGATGATGACAACACCGATGGAGAAGTGTCATTATCATTGTCTGACAATGAGGAGCCGTCACTGGACGACGGACAGATTTCTCGAACACTCTTCATTTAGCTTCCGAGAACTCCCGACACAACGCCGCTGATAGGTGAAAACTAAATAATGTACAAGACTTACTGCAGGAAACTTGAGCTACGCTTCACTTTACCTTCACTGTTCAAGAGCTGGATTTAAACTGGCGTAATAGACGGCCCAATACAGCTGCTACGCGTTGCTGTATGTAGAGAACACCCCTTCCCAGCACTAAAAACGTTGTGTCAAACCGCGATTTTCCGACTCCTACATTCTTTTATTCATAATATTACTTCCACCGGGTTTTCCCTCCCTTAGATTTTCTCCACAGCCCACCCACTGTCTTTCCAACAAATTCTCCCTCACTACAGAATGTCCTTCCATCCACCCTGTCTCCTTTATGACATGCCTTCTTGCGCCCTTCAGAGAGTTCCGCCCCCAGCAACCCTTCCTCCACAGCTGACCCTCGCTAATCTCTCAATGAGGCACCGAGGCCCAACCGTGTGAAGATAGGTGCGAAAGATAGACAAAGAAGACTTCGAGACCGCTTTGAGCAGACTACTGGAACGCAGGGTCATTGCACTTGACGGCCCCCTAAAGGGTAAAATGGGTAAGCTGGCTAGGGTTAGTAACTGAATTTGAGGATAACCAGTTGTGTTTATTTGGTGACAAGAAAGAGTTGAGATCAAAAATATATGAAGGGGTTGAGGGAGCATTGGCTGGGGCATAGAAGAACGCATTACCTGGAATTTCACGTGTCGTTATATACGTCCCCAAATTCGCGTGGTAAGTCATCATTCGGAGGTCCATTGAAAATCAATAAAATACGCTGAAGATAGAAAAATACTATTGTAACTGACTTAATTGTATGGGATTGGGTATGTAACAACGATTCCCGCGATGAAGGAATATACCTTACTTTAAAAGTTTTATCAATGCCTATAATCAAATAATGGGCAATTACATGCCACGAATGAAAATTTAAATTCATTCATTGAACCGAAAGAAAAATAGTTTTATCCCTACATCATATTTATTTGTGTAGGAATTCAACATCTTCCCGTCGCCCACGATAAGGGTTCACTTCAATAAAATACGTTGTACCTTGAGAAAATCAATATAAATATGTTTCACGTGCCCTTCTATTTTCTGCCGATATCATGCTCACTATTTAGGGAAAAATAAAGTGATAAAAATGAAAATTCCAGGGCGGTTCCGAGGAATTTACGAGGGCAACCATCGCAGTGTAATAAGCATTTAGTTCATTCTTTACGGTCTTGAGGTATTCCAGCGAACAATTGAAGCCCTTGGTATTCATAGAAGTATTCACGGATCTTCGAAATCCAAACCTAATGCGTCGGGCAGCATGTGAGCCTGTAATGGGAAAATAAAGTCCACTAATTCGCGTCGTAAGTCCTTGGTCTATTGAAAATCCATATATTGAGTTGAAAAAAGAAAAAATACTAACGTAACTGACTAAAATGAATGGGGATGGGTTGTAACACTGATTCCTTAAATTATAAGAAAGAAAAAAAATTGACTTCACCGGGACTCGAACCCAGGTCGCTCGGGGCAAAAGTTACTGGCCGCACGCCTCAACGCACTCGGCCACGGTGGTTGTTGAGGACACACCCTCACTCAAAGGTACTGATTCCGCGCCAAATCTTTACTTGCTTTTATCTCTCGAACCCGGGCCTATGGGGAAGAAAGCCGTGACACTTTTTCTACATTTCCTTTATAGTTTCAGAAAATAACATCGGCATTCGGATCCCGAACATCACTCTCGCGATGTCTCCTTGTCAGTGTACTGTAATTAAAAGGGCATTCCGATATTTTTCTGGGTTTATTTGATGTGATTGTTATTTGCTTAAATGAATTGCATATTGGTTTATTTGATGTGATTGTTATTTGCTTGAATAAATGGTGTATGTCAAAAAGAACATGGCCTAGCACGCTGTCATTTGAGGGGGCCTCATCACCTCTCCCTGCGATTCTTCCTCCCTGTTCTCATTTTCAGGACCTTACGCGAGTTAAAAAGGCGCTGGACATCTGAAATCTCACGATCCCGCATCTGGTCTTGGAGGTTGGTGGAATCAGGTTTGAGTAGTGCCTCTAAGCCAAATAAAAAAGATAATTACATGTTCGTGTGGCCTCACCTGTTATCCTCGCCCTCGCGTGTCATTTGGAGAGTGGGGGGAGGGGATAACCTGCCCGGGAAGTGGGACCGGCACAATATAGACCAAAACAGGCACATTATATGTATGCATGAAAATCAAGGTAAATCAAACCAAATCTGCATTATTGGTCAAAATTATGCATTTTATTCTTAAAAGCTGTCTCGTTTGTGCAGTAGAGGTTAGGCTACCAGCAAAATTGAGAGAAACAAGGCAGTTGGAAATATGAAATATTTTATTCATTAAGTTGAATAAAATACAAGATGAGAAATCTCTACTCATCAGTCCTGCCTTTTTTTGGCTGCAGGTTCCATCTGGTGGATGACTTTGGTTTTTCTTTTGTCGACGGAATTCCATAAAGCTTTGGATTCTTTATTTTTCTCTTCCACTTCTTCCAATAGTTTATCGGTGGCCTCCAGAATGGCTTGCAATGCCGTGATTTCAGTTATATTTTGGGCCTTTGCTTTTGACAAGCATTTATTGAGATCACTGCGAAGAGTAGCAGCAGTGGCTTTCTTGCTCTCGATGATATCTGCCAACTCTAACACTTGCTCTTCCTCCTCAACCACCTTCTTTTTTGCTCCATCTAACTTCCAGTGTGCTTTCTCTCCAGTTTCTATTTCTGCCAGAGCCTGTTCTTGTCTCCTACTTTTTTCTTCATTCTTCTTCCTTTATCCCTCGAGTGATTTTCCCTAAATTTTGAGCGCCTGAAAACTCCAAGATTTCGGTCATTTATAGGGATAAAAGTGGTAGTGAGGAAGCAAAGAAGTCTAAACTTATGAAAAATTGTAGGTTTATTTTCATATTAATCATATGAACTTCCAGTAATAAGAGATCAACAACTTTAAGTCCACAAAATAAAAATTATCATTCCTTACATTGATATGCCTTCAGAAAGGGTTTTAATTGCAGAAAAAGATATGCAAAGAAGGCTAACCTAGCTTTTCCTTCAAACCTGATGTCATGTTAAAGTAGCTCTTTGAATCTATCTTGATTTTTTTCTTCCTCACATCCTTCTACAAATTTGGCTAAATGACTTCAAATTTGACTGAAAACAACTTTTTTGTCGCCAGAGGGACAAAGCGAAGCATTCCTGGCAAAATCGCTAGCGAATGAAAATGAGAATATGAATGCGCACACCTATCGCCAATCTTTTCACCAAATCGTGCAGGCAATAGCCAGAAAGAACCAGAATATGGCTGCCTCCACAGCAAAGCCGGCCTGAGGCCAGTCGTTCCCTCCTTCACCCTCCTACTCCGCTCCTATGTGCAGTTTTTGATCTCTTGGCATTTTCAGGTGATAAATTTAAACATTTTGCGACTTTTCCCTGACCACACGTTAAATTCCCTGACTTTTCCACGATTGCCATTGCCGTCTTCATTTTCCCTGACTTTTCCAGGTTCCTATAAACCCTGAATTAGAAAAGGGTCCTTCACACCATCTCTAATCCTGGTGGCTGCTTTTTTGGATGCAAGGTCCTTATTCTGAGGCATTCTATTCCGGCCAGAGACTAGAGGTCCTATATAGGGTAATGTAGTACTCTATCAGAGACGACTGTCGAGCACCTCAGATACACCGCTGGAGCCAGATGAAGCAGATGAACAAAGCAGCAGTGCCTGGTCACAGCGCACATATTCAAACTTCGCAGTGCTGTCCCGGCTGCTTCAATGTAAATTGTAGCTTAGATTTGGCCAAAATATAGACCGATTTGGACCAAAATTCAAAATATCGACCAATATAGACCATAAGCAAAATTATCGACATTCTATATTCTCTATATAGGTACCATATGGGATGCCCGCAGTTTCATGTTCCAAGCATTCTTCAGGGACAATGTATACCTTCATATCATGATCGGAATTGTATTATTCAAATGAAGCTAATAAATCATCCTTGGTTTACTTAAAAAGCTACTATTAATTCCACCTCTGAACACAGGTTGGCTGCACTATCCTTAGTTATCACGGAAAATGAATGATAAAAACATCAACTGAAATAATTCAGGAAGATCAAGGAGCCAGCTGTACCAATTGCTAGGGCTCACAAGGCCCCAGGCAACAGAGGTTTGCAGGCTTGGAAAAATATAGTTGTTAGAGCCCTGAATTATAAATCAATTCATATCATAAAATATTTACCTCTCCCTCCCGCCGTAAAGGAAAAGAATTATGTACACATGAAAAGACTAGCCGATGGGAGAATTGAGTAGGGAGCTGCATCAAACCAATCTTAGGATTGTTGACCCATGATGATGATGAGTTATTCAAGATAGAAAATTCTATTAAATTGAGTATATTAAAGAGATTGTTGAAGGTTAATTTAATCTAAGTAATTTTAACTTAACCCAGTTAAATTTATTCCTTGTTTCATTCCTAAAAAAATTGTGCTTTATGGGTTTTATTGGGTTAAGAAAAAATCAAGTGGGTTTTTTTGAGTCGAGCCAAATAGTAACAACCCTGGGTGCTGCATGATTTTGGGATGAACAAAGCCAAGGGTAAAAGCCCTGAGTTGTAATGCAAAATCAAATGTCTCTGAAAATGAACCAGTTGGACATTGTGCGGTAAATGAAGGTCTTTATAGACATGCTATTGGATGCTTGATGTATGTAGCTAACAGCAGCCGCCCAGATATTTCATTTGCTGTGAGTTACTAGAGCCAATTTAATTCAACCCCAAGCAGAACACATTGGGCTGCTGTGAAACCTTTGTTCCGATATGTTAAGGAAAGCATTAACCTGTCTTTGGTTTATACTAAGCTAGGTAGAGGTGTGGAAGTGTACTGTGACTGACTATGGAAATAATAAGATTGATAGAAAATCTTTCAGTGGTATGATTGTGATGATGGGAGGAGCAGCCATTACCTGGAAAAGCAAGAAACAGGGACATGTAGCTCAGTCAACCATGGAAGCTGAATATATTTCCATGGCCAGTGCAACAAATGAAGTGATATTTCTGAAGAACTTATTATTTGAACTTGATTAAAATAAATTCTTGCCATTGCCTTGCACTGTTAAATGTGATAATAAAGGCTGATCGTAGGTTTTCGCAGCGTGGATGATCTCCAGTTGTCACTTTCGGTGGCAGCTGCGTCACAGGCATTGTCGTACTCCAAGCTTTCATACCCGTTGCAGGGCACGTCATCAGGGAAATGATTATTAAGAACCGATTAAAGGAACATCGGAGAGCGATCCTGCGCGGCAATGGAAAAGAATCGGCGGTTGCAGACCACGCCCTCTCGGGAGAGGGCCACCGGATCTTGACCGAGGAGACGAAGGTCATCTCGAGGGAAAAATCGTATTTTCCTCGTTTAATTCGAGAGGCCGTCGAAATTGAGAAGAGGCCGCAGAACTTCAACAGAGATGACGGCATTCGACTTAGCGCGGTCTGGAAGAAACTCTTCCTAGGTGAACGACCCGCACAACTCACTGACGTCAGCAGCGGGGGGGGAGCGGTGAAAAGGAACGGCAACCAGCCAAGGCCAAGAGACAGGGGGAGGGGGGACACGGGTCCCCCATAAATAGCAGCATCTTCGCTTCTTAATAATCATTTCCCTGATGACGTGCCCTGCAACGGGTATGAAAGCTTGGAGTACGACAATGCCTGTGACGCAGCTGCCACCGAAAGTGACAACTGGAGATCATCCACGCTGCGAAAACCTACGATCAGCCATTACTCGCCTCTACGGGGAGGACACGCACCACCAGACGAGAAGATTGGAAAATCTTCGGAAAAAGAAGCATCGATTGCTTTCTTCCCTGGCCTTCCTCCAACGTTGCCGTGACTCCGACACGATTCCGAATTGTGTCAAAGCAGTGCATCATTTGAAGACTCCGGCCGCAAAAAGAATTTTACACCGCACCAGCCGCGCTCTTTTGAGGGAGCGTATTCACGCAACCAGGTTCCAGCTCCATCAATGCACCGAAGAACTTTATTTCCTGCACCTCTCGCTAGGGAAGACGCTGAAAGCTGAGATATGGGACCATGTCGACCACATCACCTTCACTTCGGCCATCAGGACCTTCCAATCTGTCACCGCCAAGCAGAAGAAGAAATTCGAGCGGCTCCACGAAAGACAACACCCGAAGTCTCCGGTTGGCGACACCAAGATCATCCACAACTTGGCGGGAATTCACCTCAATGAAGCAGCCACGTCTGTCTTATCCAAGGGTTTGAATTTTGCCATCTCTCCACACCGAATACCAAAAGAGGAAATGGTAATAGGCGTAGAAAATGCGCTGCGAAAATTACCACTCATCGAAGCTGACCCGATACGCCTGGAGGTTGCAGCCGTCATCTCGAAAGCTCGTGTCCCGAAGCCTAACACATCGGCTGCGGAAAGACGAGCCCTGCAGGAACTCAAATCCAACTCCGAGGTCCGGATTTTACCAGCCGACAAGGGAAACGCCACCGTCATCATCGCCACGGCCGACTACCGACGAAAAATAGAGACCTTACTGGATGATGCGACTTACGTCAAAATTAAATAAGACCCTACAGCCAGGATAGAGAGGGAGGCAAGAGAACTAACCAAGCGCTCCCATATCCCTCCGGAAGAGCAGCGGAGACTTTTGCCATCTTCATCGAGGCCGCCACGATTATACGGATTGCCAAAAGTACATAAGGAAGGCATACCGCTACGCCCTATCGTGAGCTCAATCGGATCTCCCACCTACGCCTTGGCCAGTCACCTCGCTCAGCAGTTACAACCTTTCATTGGACAAACTGGCTCGTGCGTAAAAAATTCCGCGGATTTTGTCGGGAGAATAAAACAAATAAAAGTCGCGAAAACGGACATCCTGGTCTCCTTCGATGTGGTCTCTCTTTTTACGAAGGTGCCAATCAAGGACTCGGTAGACATCTTAAGAAAAATGATTCCGTTTGGATTACCAGATGATTTCCCCAAGATGGTTGACTTCTGCCTGAGGAGCAATTACTTCCTCTGGGAGGGCCAATTCTTCGAACAAAAGGATGGAGCAGCCATGGGAAGCCCTCTCTCTCCGGTTGTGGCCAATCTCTTCATGGAACATTTTGAAGAAGACGCTCTGGCATCCTGCAGCCTTCGACCAACCTGCTGGCTACGCTACGTCGACGATACGTTCGTCATTTGGCCCCACGGGACGGAAAAATTACAAGTCTTTCAGAGGGAAATCAACTCAATACATCCCTCCATCCAATTCACTATGGAGATGGAGGAGAATGGGACCCTACCTTTCTTAGATGTTCTGGTGAAGAAAGGAGACGACGGATCTCTACGGCACTCCGTCTATAGAAAGAAAACCCACACGGATCGGTATCTCCATGCAACCTCCCACCATCATCCGAGGCAAAAAGCGGCTTTAGTCAAAACCCTTATGCATAGGGCCAGAGTGGTGTGCGAGAACACTGCTCTAAAAGACGAGGAATCACATTTGGTTGCCGCTCTCATCGGAAATGGGTATTCGGAGTCGTTCGTGAGGAGACATATGAAGATGGAGCCAAGATTGCCCGAAAACAACCGGACGAAACCGAAAGGATATGCCATGATTCCCTACGTTGCTGGATCGTCCGAACGCATTTCCCGCATACTTGGGAAAGCAGGCATAGAGACGCGGTTCGGCACGTTGACCAAAACCAAAGACATATTACCATCTGCGAAGGACCGGCTTCACCCTCATCAGACAGAAGGAGTTTACGAAATACCGTGCACTTGCGGTAAAGTGTACATAGGGCAAAGCGGAAGGTCGGTAGCGTGCCGATTAAAGGAACATCGGAGAGCGATCCTGCGCGGCAATGGAAAAGAATCGGCGGTTGCAGACCACGCCCTCTCGGGAGAGGGCCACCGGATCTTGACCGAGGAGACGAAGGTCATCTCGAGGGAAAAATCGTATTTTCCTCGTTTAATTCGAGAGGCCGTCGAAATTGAGAAGAGGCCGCAGAACTTCAACAGAGATGACGGCATTCGACTTAGCGCGGTCTGGAAGAAACTCTTCCTAGGTGAACGACCCGCACAACTCACTGACGTCAGCAGCGGGGGGGGAGCGGTGAAAAGGAACGGCAACCAGCCAAGGCCAAGAGACAGGGGGAGGGGGGACACGGGTCCCCCATAAATAGCAGCATCTTCGCTTCTTAATAATCATTTCCCTGATGACGTGCCCTGCAACGGGTATGAAAGCTTGGAGTACGACAATGCCTGTGACGCAGCTGCCACCGAAAGTGACAACTGGTGATAATAAAGGATCTATATTTTTTGCCCAGGAGGAATTGACTAATGAGAGGTCCAAACATGTTGACATCAAATTTCACTTATGTCGTGACATGCCTATGAAGGGTATAGTTCAATTCCAACATGTACCCTCTCGCCTAAATGTTGCTGATTTACTAACCATGGCACATAGCAGTCCAAAGACCAAAGAACTGTGTAGCCATATCGGCTTAAAGGATATGTCTTGTTGCACAATATTCTTGCCTGTAATCCTGGAGCAAAATAGTGTTCTTGTTCTGTTCAGTATTGACAAGTGTCTTTGTCAATTATAGCAGTAAGTGCCTAATCTCCAATACCTGATTGATTCAACGGTAGGTGTAGTATGTCCTTGATCAAGAATGACCCAATCAGGATTGATAAACTTTCATATTTCCTCCCTTATTGTAAAGAGTCAATATAGAGCGCAGCGCTGAATTATCGTTATTCATTTTTTTGTAGTTGTTCATCGCACGCTCTTATATGCTGATGTAATGCTTGAATTTGTGTGTGTGACCTGTGTAATAAAAGCCATTTACCAAGCACGTAGATGGCGTTCTCACTCAGTCTACCCTACTGCAAGGAGTTTTGTCAGAGAAGTCATCCTAACAGAAATAATAATAAATACGTTTATTAAGTGGGTAGCAAATTGCTGGCTCTTTACCTGAAGGCAAAATAAGGCAGACTGGCGAATCGCCAGTGCTTTACCCCAATGTGTTACGAGACTGAAAACTGCCATTATTATAGACAGTAAAAAATTTAACAAAGAAAAATCTAAAAATAAACGGCCACAAATTTGGATATGCATAATTAAATTACTATACCTTTCATCAGTATGTGCATCTTTGAGCCTTTCATCAACCTTTTTATGTATTTCCTTTAAATTACTTTGAAGAGCTGAGAGTTCAATTTTTCTATACTTCTCCACAAAATAACTTTCTCCTCTCTCATAGTCATTGAGGAAATCAATTTCTTTTTCCGTCAGCCCCAATGACTTCAAATCTTCAATATGGGATGCTTTCTCAGCAAGTTCTTTGAAATCAGAGAAGGAAATTTGGCCAGAGGTCAATTTGGTGAGAGGGACAAATTCTGCACAGGACTCAAATGCTTTTCCTTCCTGCAGCTGCCTAAGAAATATAAATTTCAATCAGTGAAACAACATTTATAATATTTACATAACTTCAATACAGTAGTCTCTTAATAGTGAAATTTATAGGACCCAAAATTTGCACTTTTCACAATATCAAATTTCACTAAAAAGGTTACTAATTGAAATACATATGGGTCATTCCATGTCAAATCAACCAGTGAATTTACCTGACCCTTTGCGATTTTGATGAAAATTGGTAAAGTTGTTGGTCTTACAGATAAACTAAATAATACAAAGTATTACACTCCTGGGCCAAATACTTTGTTAGAAAATTGGGTCTAAATATTGCCCAAAAATCAAATTTTAGGTCTGCGGTGTACTTTTTGAATTGTCGTAACTTCGATACCATTACACTTAGAGTGTTGCGTGTGGTGTCATTTTAAAGCTCTTAATAATGCCTTCCATTCGATAATTCACATGCCGAGATTAAAAATAATTTAAGGTCAAAGGTTAAGGTCAACATAGTTTGACCTTGAATTATGAAAAATGGGATATTTTATTTTGCTTAATTTTTTTTTCTCAACAACATACACATTTCAATAATATATGTACCAACTTTCAAAGTGGGACTCCAAGTACAACCGGAGATATGAATTTTTTTGTATACCTAGGACACTGGAAAAAATGTTTAAGCTTGTTCAATTGGTCATTCCACCTCAATTCAACAAACGTTTGTCCCTTAGGGTCTCAGATTATGATTAAAATTGGTGTATGGGTACAAAATCTACTCAAACTGAACAACCTCAAACCGTTTTGTGAAAAAAAATGTTTTGAGCGAATTGTAAACATTTTAATTTTTCCGCATTTTTAGCAAAAATCCGAGCCTGAAATCATATTATCACTTATATCTCCGTTTGTAATTGTCATAAAGCAATGATTAATAGCTCTTATTAAAGCTAAATTCTTATTGAATGCAAATATATCAAGAAAAAATTATTTTCTTCTATACCCTTTTGTTGTTAAATACTAATGTTTAAAAAATTGTTAATAAACTTTTCTCAAATACTCTATCTCAGAATTAGCTGAAACTTTTTCTTCCGTAATCTAAACATACCCAGCTAACTATTCCAGAAATAAAATTTAGTGGCAATTCATAAATGCGTTTTTTATAAATATTTAAACATTTACAATTTTCTCTCGCACTCGGCTCCTCCATTTGGAATACTTGCAGCAGATGCGATGCAACCCTAAAAATTTCCTAATTGATCAAGGCTGTGACTACATGAGATAAAAATATATTATAAACTATAAATGTTAACAACAATTGTTATTTGTTCTGTTAAATGGACATTTGCAGAGAAATTTACCATTGAGCCCCAATTTCGCTGCGTGAAAAATTTTGCTAACTACTCCGACACAATCTATTGAAAACTAATAAGAAAGCAAAATCCTTGTATTCAAAACGAATGTAAAATGGCTAAGTTAGCATGCTTTCTGTAAGCATATGGTGTCCTTCCTTGTAGGAAGGTGTCCTCTCGGAAATATTTTATTTGAGGATACTGTTACTACTGCTTGCAACAACAGCTGAATCCTGGTCCCTTGCTTGGATGAAGAGAGTCTCTTCATTAAAACCACCTCATTTGGTTCGGGTATTGCTTAATGAAACTCCCTAATGCCTGGCATACTAACTGCCTGATGAAATATTTTTTGCAAATACATTGGAATGTTTTCCAATTTCTTCTTTGTTTGCATAGCCAAAATTCACTCCTAAAATATGATCTTTTGCCCAGTTTAAGAGTTCTATAGGTGTACGTATTTGTTTTTCGTATGGAAGCTGAATACTTGCTCTTGCTGCTAGTCTTTTCAAAGTTCCTCCCACTTCGTCACTTGGCCTTTTACCATGCAATGTAACAAAGAAATGCCATTCTGCAGAGAGATTTCAATCTTTCCTGTGAAGAGATAATTTCTGAATGTTATGCTTGTTTTTATAATGAGCAGCTGCTCCATCTGAATAATATATCACTTTTTTAAGTTTTGGAACTTTCAATTTCAAGATTTTAAGAAGTTTTTGAAAAAAATGTACAGTTGATGCTATATGCTTCAGTCTGTCTGATATGATAACATAGTTCAATGGGAATTAATTATCCTGGACTTTAAGGAGGTAATAGCAAGCGAAGGGGAGAACTGTTGCTTGGTCGTTATTCTAGTGCATACCTTGCACGCTGTCCTGTAAAATGAAAGCGTAATTTTCTGAAAAATCTGCAATGATGAGAACCTGCCCCACTTCAATGTTATGCTTAGCATTTCTAAGAAATTCAGATTGATTTTTAGCAATGTAGTCATGAGACTGAAGTTTCTGTAACTTAACAATAAAAGTTTCAAGAAAGTTATCGGTAGATTTTGTAAAAATTTCTAGTGAGCAACGGTCAACTTGCACTCATTGGTGGTAAGTAATGCAATCAATTAATTTTTTTTCAAAGTGTTCTTCTACTGAATTCCAAATTTTGCTAGGCCCAGGGAAGATTTTACATTCATTCAGATGAAATGCGTGTGTGAGAAATGCAACAGTGTTGCAATGCAGAGGAAAATTATAATTGTGACAATGGGGGCAGAGATATTGTATGGGATTAATGCAATACATTGATTCCGGATATAATTGAAAAGGTAACATTTTTTTATTGTTGACATTTGTTGTATACCAATACTAAAAATTTGTAGGATATATCTGCTGAAGACTAAAATGATCCCTGCATGTATATAGGCCAAACAGTATATGATGAAGTGATAACTTTCCAGTGTCGTAGGTGTACAAAAAAATTCGTATCTCCTATTGTACTTGGAGTCCCACTTTGAAAGTTGGTACATATATTATTGAAATGTGTATGTTGCTAAAGAAAAAAAATTAAGCAAAATAAAATATCCCATTTTTCATAATTCAAGGTCAAACTATGTTGACCTTGACCTTTGACCTAAAATTATTTTTAATCTCGGCATGTGAATTGTCGAATGGAAGGCATTATTAAGAGCTTTAAAATGACACCACACACAACACTCTAAGTGTAATGGTATCGGAGTTACGACAATTCAAAAAGTGCACCGTAGACCTAAAATTTGATTTTTGGGCAATATTTAGACCCAATTTTCTAACAAAGTATTTGGCCCAGGAGTGTAATACTTTGTATTATTTAGTTTCTCTGTAAGACCAACAACTTTACCAATTTTCATCAAAATCGCAAAGGGTGAGGTAAATTTTACCATTTTTTTGGTTGATTTGACATGGAATGACCCATATGTAGTATTACATATATTCATTCATTAAACAAAATTTAATGCTAATACAAAGTTCAATGGAGAAATGGGGTTGGTTTAATAACTTTATTTGTAGAAAAATAAAAAAATCAAGTAAGTAGTAAACAACTCTAACAAAATTGCTGTAGAACTTGAAATTCGGCATTAGTAAAATGAACTTTATTTTTATAACAATCAAATAAAAAAGAGGTTAGCACTTAAAAACTTTATTGAACAACACTGCAGTAGAACCTGAGCTTGGCATTTGTAAAATGAGATTATATCTTTCCCAAAACATATAAACTTCTTAAAATATATTGAAATGTCATACATTCACGACTAAAAAGTGACTTAACTAGATTGAAAATTTCACTTTAATGAATTTTTTTAAGATGTAAAAGCCTAAGATGGGCAGAACTGTCTTTCTTATTTCCTTATAGCAAATATTTCATCATGGTGTTCTACTATAAAGATACTTTACTGTAGTTTTCTCGAGGCAATGGCATTAGCACAAAACTTACTCCTTTAGGGTAACCTGCTTATTCAACTGCTTTTGAACCATCTGCTTAATGAGGCGTTCACCTTCAGATTCCAAATATTCCGTGGGATTTTCCTCCCCATCTGTTGCCAATTCATAAGATTTCCCTCGTGAAAAATGTACTTGGGCCATGATTGGTGCTCACTCACAATATGGAGGCCTAAAACAATAATAAAATTAGCATTAATCAACACAGTTAATGAGATACATTTCTCAATGCACACCATCATAGTATAATACATTTTCTGCAGCAACCTTCTGTCCTGTCACCTATTCCCTAACATGAAAAACCTTTGAGAACACAAAGAGCTCTGCTTGTGATGCACAAATCAATTGATAATCAATATGTATTCTAATATACAAACATATCAACACAAATCAAAATGTATATTGATAAAAATGCATATTAATGCAGCATGTGTACATAGTTAATGTTGTATTTTCATGACTTTAGTTTATTTCACAAAAGTTGTCCCCAACCTACGTTCTGTTGTTTACAGTTTTTAAGGTTTTCCCGAAACACTGTAGTTCATACTCATGGGCATTTACAATGCATTTTTTTTATCCAAAGCATCTTATGTAATTATATCCCGAGACAAAGTTACCCAGGTCAGATATCAGCATTGACCATAACCTAATGATGATGAGATGATGAAATATCATTTAAAATAAAGATGAATGAAACCACGACGAACATAAGGGCAAGTAGAACCATTGAAGGAGACTCAACACCAGCTGGAATTTCAGAAGGCAGTGGAAAACCAGCTGGAAGAGTATGAGATTATGAAATCAGTGGAAGAAAGACAGGAAAACATTAAAAACAGATGGAATGAAGCTGCGAAAGAAGTTCTTTGGAGAAGGAAAGTTGCCAAGAATATCATGAAAGGAAAGTTGTTGTATGTCATGGATCAGATAAGAGGTCTTGGACCTAATTAAAGATAGAAGAAAATACAAAACTGAGAAAACTGAAGGAGGACAACTCTGCTACAAAAGAATAAGAAATGTCACACTTTGTAAAGCAAGAGAAAAGTGGATGAAGGATCTATGTGAATACATACAAAACAATCTGCATACAGAAAGGTGGAAGATACTGAGGAACCACTTCGAGAAACAGCACAAGATATAATGCCACATAATAAAGAATGGAGTACTTTTAAAAGAACATGAAGTTAAAAGAAGAGAGGAAGGAATATTTAGCAGAGTTACACAATGGAAATAATCCAAGCATGAGTGTAATCAAAGAGGAAAATGAAGTAAAGGAGGATGACGTGGGAGTCATTTTTGAGATCAGAATTCAAGACAGCAATTAAGATACTTGCAGAAACTCCAGGACAAGGACACCATCTTACCATTCCTAAAAAGATGAGGGAAGAGGAAAATTTTAGGACCATTAACCTGATGACAGATGCCTTGGATGTTGACAAGGATAATAATAATGGTATCAGGGGTCAAAAGCGGACTACCAGCCTCCTCATGGCATCCCCAATAATGGTTATTCCAGCTAATGGTAGCCGTATGCATGTCATGCTTACCACTCAACATGTACATACACTGGGTTCTTACGAATTCGGAGAATTCCACCCACAACCAGCACTTCTCACATGAGGGCCGTAGTAAAGTTGGGAGTTGCAAACCTACTATAACATCATGTTCGTGATTAAAATGAAATGAAAAAGTGGACTGTAAAATCTATATTTAGGTTGTGATAACAATCACTGGATCCCACACATACACAAATCGATCACTGTATCTTGTCCTAGAAGTCCACCCAGAGGTTGTGTCTTGCATCCAATGCCTGTTGCCGCTGTGTAAGACATGCTTTGCCATTCTATCTGGCAAGAAGATCATCCACACAATTTGATAAGATACCACTGTTACGTTTCCAAAGGTCTCAGCACACTCCAGGTTTGCTGATCTCTTCTCCTACTGGAAGGGGATATAGTAAGTGCCATGTCCCATCAAATCAGAGGCACAAGATAACCTATCTTTTATACCTACATAGATGATCTCAAGCTTCATGCTTCAAGGGTGAAAGACTTGGGCTTGGCATTGGATATTGTACAATAATACAGAGAGGATACAGGGATGGAGTTCAGATTGGAAAATTAGACGACCATCCATATGGCGAAAGGAAGAGTTTCAGATAACAAGGAAGATATGCAGTTAGTTGATGGAAATGCCATTCATCATCTTGATGATGAAGAGGCTTATATGACTATCCTGGCATTCCCCAGCATCAGATGCAGGTGAGAGGAGCAAAGAAAAGACCAAATACAGTACCAAATGCACTCGCCACCAAATACAGGCTGACTCTCAGGTGTATCTGGAGTTCTGACCTGTCTGGTATGAACAATGTTTTTGCAACTAACACATTTGTGGTTCCACCACTGCCCTACATCTTCGGCTGCATCATGTGGAATGTTCGCGAGCTGCAAAACCTCGACAGGGGAATGAGGAAAATGATGTGTGTCCTTCAAAGTCTACCATCGCCAGATTCTCTCTCCCAAGAAAGCTAGGTGGTATGTAGAGGGTTAATAAGTCTGCAGTGTCTTCATGACAGAGTAGCCCTTAATACGGCATGCTCCACATCATGGACCCCCTGATATTCATCCTGAAGAAGCACGAGTGAGTTGCCACAAGGGCATACCTATTCCAGGAGGTGAAAAGAGCAGTAGACTATTGCCTCCTATTGTACGTTCGCTAGACGGAATAGAATCCGTCAGGACTATTGCTGATGGCAGATGTGCTAAGTTAAAAATAAGGAAAGCAAAGCAAAATAAACTGCTCTGCAAGCACACCTAGAAGCTAATGCATGGAAGTTTCCACCATAACTTGGAAACCCACATGCAATAAAAGGAGCCTCATGTTTGCCTTTCTGCAGGCCTGAAGTCTGACACAGAGGGATTCATGCTTACGTATGACATCAACATCACACTCGTGTACCATCGTCTCATCTTTGGGGCAAACGTGATGGACACAATATGCAGTGTGTTCTGAGGCCAGCCAGTTACATTACATTATCTACCTGGTTGCAGCTTTTATGCGAAGAACGTATATATATATATCAGCACAACTTGGCCCTGCAGCTGTTATATTACCACCTCGACACCATTGCAGCATCGATGTGAATCTAGTGCTCCCATATGCCCCTGGAGATATCAAGCCCATCATGGGTAATGATAGATGTAAGATCTAGAGAAATTATTCCTTCCCCACCACCAGGCAGGTGAGTGACGAAGTGCAGGTGATATTGTTCACCTCGACAACCTCTCGCATGCCATGTTCGTGATCAAATCTTTGGAACTGGCCAAAACGGACATGGCAGTGAGAGAGTTGGGAAAAAGGACTAACTATCAAGATCTGCCTTGTGAACTCCAGCAAATGTAAGTGGTCTACTCAGTGAAACTAGAATGATAGTCCTCATTGTGCGCATGCTTGGTGGTGCTGACTGATAATCTCAAGTGCATCCCTGTGTGCAGAGCATACTTTAGGCAGGTACATAAAATATCAATCTTTTCTCAGGAGTCAATCTGGTCCGAGGTCAGTAAGTGCCCAACAACCAATAGGGGTTTGGGACAGTGTGACATTAGTGAAAATTTGTCACATAACAATACCAAGTGAATGCCTTTAGGGGCATACTGTTGCCATTTTTCTGCGAGTAACAGTTGAAGTGACACTAATATTTCACCAATGGCAAGTAAAATTGCATGGCGAAGTCAAGAGTTAGGTTGTATGAACAAGCAGTCAATATTTTAAAGTGGTTCTTCCAAATACTTAATGGCACTGTAGCAGCACTTTTTAGAGAAATACATTGTTTCGGCCTCTTTTTAACACATGACGTGTGAGGTAATTTCTTGGATTTCATTAGTAATTTTAATAAATATTAGAAGCCGAACGACAGGGACCTTTCGGAATGGGAGTATTGCTTTGGGTGTGAGTTGTTCCTACAGTGGGTGGGGTAATTCGTTAGACTGTACAATTCAACGGTCAATGAAAATACTATTGAAATAAATTCAGACAAAAGGAGCTTCGAATAACCTTCTGTGCACTAACCCTCTTGCTCACATTTACATCTTACGGAGTAACTTTGGTGTATATTATTATAATATCCATGGGAGCAATCATTTAACTGCCATGTGAGAAGGAATGCCACGATTCACGAAAATTCGATAAATTTGTTGAGTAGTCGGCTTATGCAAAACTACGGCGGGTGCAAAACTACAGTCATGGAAAGGTGAAAATTCGGACATACAGAGCTTCAAGGCCCACATTTCATTTATGTAACGGCAAAATTCTTACCGAAAGTAATAAATATGATGAAGATGGTCCCCCAGCGGATGATGTGATCAATGACAATGATCAGATAACAGGGTCCTCCCATAGATCTCCCGTATTCAAGATCTATGGGTCCTCCAGGCGCCAGGTGCTCGAAGCGATGTCCAAAACAATGACACAACGACACCCGACGCATTTCGCGGGAAAGTCAAGGCCGTCAAGGCCATGAACACGAATAATATTAGTGCAAGTTGATTGGCTAGCCGCCTTTATGTTCCGCACCCATGAGCCCCATGAGAACCCACCGAAACTAAAGGCGCCACTTTGAAGTCGAGTTTCCAGCGTTGTACATGAAACAATACCCTCTTATCACCTTCATTTTATTTTTTAAACGTCGACAAGTTCCTCCACGAGGACGCAATTTATACAATTTAGGAAAATCCCATGGAAAAAAACAGACGACACGAGTAAGATCGGGAAATCCGTTTCCACCTCAGTCCACATTGAATTTTCAACTCGTATTAGCTCGGTTATGACTCACTTAACCCGCATTTACCCCGCAACAAGAAACTATATGCTCTCCTAAATTCATAAAAAAGAGGTTTACAGAGAGGTCATAACCTCGATTAAACGATTAAAGAAAGTAAACGATCGTTTACTTACTTTTCTTATGGTATGTAATGGAACTAGCAGAAAAATGTGCAAATGAAGTTGAAGGATAACACACTTTCCCATGAGATCTATGAAACTTTGGAGACCTTGATTGAGGAAAGAAATGAAAGTCCCAAACAAAGCTAGTTGTTTTGGTTAAATATTCAGATACAGCTCCTTCCTTCATTGAATATTTTACACTGCAATAAATGTAAGAGTTGGGCAATGTGCAGCCTTAATTTTCCTCACAGTGCAACTGACACTTAAATATGTTAACTGAAACATTTCACAAGAAGCTGAAAACTCACCATAACAGAAAAGGCAATAGTAGGTAGGATGATTTAATCAAGGTCGTTTACATATGTATAAAACGTCCCATTTAGCAGTGGATGGTTTAATCAAGGTCATTTAAAGAATGAGTAAAACATCCCATTTAGCAATGAATATAGGATGATTGGGGACCCTCCACTAGATTTTCAAAACATGAGTGATTTATGCCATATTAAAGGCCTTAGCATTACCGACAACCAGGCCACGTGACAATATGTACAATTTCTTATCATGTAGTCCACATCAATGCAAACTGCAGCCTTCCTGAGATATGCTTCATTGAGTGTAGCAAAATGTCTTGTTTTGGTTTACTTATATACAAATTGTATGTTCATGCCCTTACCTCCATACCCTGTAAACACGTACTTACATAAGTAACATTAACTTTTCATAAAAAGCATGACTCTTCATTGGCTAATCATAATACAACTGAAGTAGATACTTCTAATTAGCTGATTTCATATTACCACCTGCTCCCAACCATGGAATGTTTGATTCATTCCATTGATGTCTTGAGCATTTAAAAATATTTATCACTTTAGAAAAACCAGAGCCATTCTTCCCCATATGCAAAACTGTTTCAAAATGCTGGTTGAAAGGTGTAGTGTGACTGAATGTAGCATACTTCCAAAGTTGAACCACACTCCATTGCCTCCCAATTCATATCAGAGAAAAGAAACCTATTAGCCACTGTTTGTAAAACTGGCACATTTTCTGACAAGTGTTCATTTAAAGTCATTGGATTGGTGTTTAAAGAATGTCAAATAACTAAGGTGACCAGATTTCTGATCTGCTAAACCCGGACAAACTGTCGCTTCTCCTGAAGCATAGGCAATTTTACATGGATGTACGTATAAATGTTTCTTTGGTCAAGTGAAGCGTTCGAAAATTTGTCACTCTTGAGTCCTACACAACTCACTTTTCCAGCACCCGAATTGGCGCAACTTCCTGATGCTACATATGTAAGAGCTTCGTATATTATAAATATAGGAATGTATAAATATTAAGCATTTTTAATTCAATAGAACAATAAAAGAAATCAAATATTAAAGAAAAAGATTTTTAATTAATTTTAATATTTATGAAATTATTTTTTATTAATTTTTTCAAAGAGATTTTTATTCACATTTCAAATTCACAAAAATCACACTTTATTTTTGATATTTTTTAGATGGAAGAATTACTGTATCAAATATATCTATCGATTTTTCACGTAAGATGCTGTTTGAACCATTATTTTTACAAGCGTTTAAAAAAGACCAAAATTTAAAAAACAAACATTATTTTGATAGCGAAAATCCAAAGATCGGTACAAATTAGTATTTTTGTTTAGTCTTTCGGGACAACGGGACAAACACCCCAAAACCGGTACTGTCCTGGCCAAACCAGTACGTATGGTCACCTTACAAATAACTGAAAAATAACCACAGTTGCATCAGATTTCCACCAAGGCTATGGTATGATGCTACCATAGCTTCTTTGCTGGCTCATATTTGCATGTCACACCCTCACATTAATTTGGTAAATCCGGCTATCTCTCCCATTCATTGTCGGGGAAATACGTTTAGAAAAATTGGCATTTTATTTCAAAGTTGAATTGCTGAAATCTGACTAAACTAATTATACCATTCAATCCCAATAATTCCCACTGGATGCTCCTTGCTGCTAAATCTTTGATTATTTGGTTCTTTAGGAGTGGAGGGTTCAAGAGGGGGAGTTGGAGGTCATTCACAATGTTCTCCTTAGCTGGAACATAATTAAAAGTTTCCATTTGCTCTAAAGCATCTAATTTCCATCCTTTATGCTCCATGTGTAGGACTTCAAATTTGAAGTCATTCGCATGATTATTGTGCAATAAGTGTTAAGCAAAATGTGAATTTGGTTTTAGGTTTCTCACACAGGCTTGGTGCTCCTTCACTCGTTCTTGAAAAGTACAACCAGTCTGCCCCATGCACCACACTCACAACGTAACACTTAAACCTCACTTTTTTCTTAGAATGGAATCTTATCTTTCATGTGAGAAAGTAAGTTCTAGAGGTTCAGTTTATTGTAGAAAGCTATTCTTGTCTATCGGCAGCTTTTTGTTCCATGACACATCATCCAAGTATAATATGTTTTACACATCTATAAATGACCCAGATTAAGCCCAATTTAAACTCTGATAGTAGTAACATGCTCAGGAAGACGTGATTTTTCTGTGTATGTAAACAATAAAATACGTGCAAACCCCCCATTGGCAGTAGAGTCTTGTTGCAGTTAGGATGCAATATTTCTTTTTCTGCGTTCGTTTCGTTTTCTGTGATATAATTTTTTGATCAGCTGTTCACTGTAATGGTTGTTTTTGGCTATTAACTTTATAGCAGTTAATTCCTTAATTAAATTATTTTGTGACATGGGAATATTCACCAACCTGTGGATCATAGAATGAAAGGTGGATAGCTTCTGGGAATAACAACGCCTGGAGTTGAAATGGATAAATTGGTCTGTATAAGTCTTTCTGAAATATGGAAAAATCCAGATGGTAGTTCAATTAAGAGATGCTTTAATCAAGGAAGTTGAGTTAATTGTTGTCTTCTATTTCGCAAGTGAATTTTAAGTTTTGATTTGGAGTTAAAATGGTCTAAAAACATTTTAAGCTGCCTTTTGGAGCTCAACCACTCACAGAACACATCGCCCACATAATGACGCCACCACAAAACATTTTTGGTCAGACCATTCACAGAAGAGCACAGATCTTTTTCGAATTGGACCATGTAGATATCCGTCAGTAGGGGAGACAAAGAGGAATCCATAGCCAAACCCTTCAGTCGTACGAACATGCCTTTAAGAGTACATATAACCCACATATGACTGAGGCAGGAGCAGACTTCTGGACAAGGATGTTTTGTACAATGTCCAGAGCATCTTTTGGAGGGATACTCGTAAAAAGATTGTGCAAGTTGAACGACACTAACATACACTTGCTGGGGAAGATCACTTTGGATAGTTGGTTGATAAAATCAATGGAGTTACAAACATTAAATTAAGGTATATTCTGAGTGTTCTCTGAAAACAAAATTTAGTTTTCTTGCTAGTGGGTGGTTGGGGGCAATCACGTTTGAAACTACCGGTCTGATCGGAACTCCAGGCTTGTGTATTTTTGGTAACCCAAAAAAAACTGGGATGGAGAAGGGTTCATTTGGCATAACTATTCACTTCACTCCACTTGAAAAGCATTGAAACTAATTTTAACGATCTTTTACATTCTTGTTGAAACTTGGCAATAGGGTCTGATTGCTGTTCCTTAATCCCATTCTCCTCAAAGAATTTTTCTTATTTCTCATCGCATTCACACTTGTTCATAATCACCACTGCATTACCGTTATCAGGTTTTTGAATCTTAAGTTTTCTGATAGTATCTTGTCGCCATCTTGTTTTTTGAGGTACCGTTGTTTTTTGTGGTTGACACCTATTTACTCATGTCAACCACACTGCGTATCACATGCACCCCCATTGTTGTGCAGGTTTGCGAGAGAAAAAAAAAAGATTTTCATCGAAAAATTATTTTTTCCCTTTCATTTTAACCTGAAAGCATGTTGTTTAATGAAAGTTATAATAGCAGGAATAGGTTAAAAAACAAGGAATAGGAACTGGGGAACATGTGTGCAATGCAAACAAGAGGAAATTTAAGAAAAAAAGGTGTCTGGCTTGCAAGTAAATCAGGAGAATTCATATAAGCCCTGCAACCCCTTTGTTTTACCCTCCAGCTGGGTAACTTTTTTTCAGTAATCTGGTCGAAAAAAATTATACTTTTTTTTTTAAATAAGGTCGGAAGAATCCTTCAAAAAGTAAATGTAGATGCCATCTATTGGTGAAAGCGTAGAACTAAATCAACATAAAGCATTGCATAGGATAGAATTATCAGATGGGGAAATCGTGGGATATGCAGAGCAGGTGTAAGGATGAGCCTGAGGAAATCACAGGATACACAGAATGGACGGTTGCCTAACCATTGGAAATCGCGGGATACCCAGCTGGAGGGTTAACCAGGGTTTAGGGAAGAAAGACACGTCGCTTGTACAGTAAATACAACATATTTTTTTCAAAAGTGGTCATCAGTGCACAGGCATGTGATATAGAGAAATGTTTGCTTTCCTTCTGCTCCAAATGACTCTGTTATGTGGGGCCAATATGCTTGCAGACCCACCAGTGCAATCCCCACATTGAACTGACTGAAGTGCAGAGTGTAAAAGTCACCACAATGTATAGCAATAAATTTCCCAAGAAAAACATTCAAAATCATCAGAAAAATTTAATACACACTCATGCTTGAGTGTTTTACATAAAATAACACAGGATGCACAAGGCTTCTGTTGCTCAATGACACTGAACAGGTAATAAAATTCACAAAAAACAAGGACATACTGAATAAGGATAGAAGTACAGTAAAACAAACTGCAGTGAAAATGTAATAACTACTCCATCCAACAAATAAATAAAATCTCATACTTCATTAGAAATGAACATTAATCTATGAAAAAATAAAATATAACTCCTGCTGAACATCAAAATACCACATCAAAAGAAGCTAAAATAAAAAATAATTATTTGATCTCAGAGACAATAAAACCATGAGAATTACTGGTCTTGATTTTCTTCTTCCTTGATCCACTAGCCTGGTTACATTTTTCATCAGCAACCTGAGTCTGGCATACTCCCTCCTCTTTCCCAAGCAAATTTTTCACTATCAAGCCATAAAGCTGTTTGTTAACTTTTTTAAGCCTTTGAACTTCATCTTTGCCCTTAAAACTGGCTACATCACTAACAAGATTTTGAGAAGTACAAGATTGGACAGATGTTGGCACTGGCAATATATTGTCAATATTTAACACATGCACATTAAATGGGTCATCAATGTCTAAACTGCTTTCCTTTTTAAAACTACTAAGCACAATTGAAGGCTTTAATTCATTTGAAAATATATTTGATGGCACAAGCGAAAAGAAAGCATTTGTCACGGCTCCTTTATGTTGAAGTTTTCGAAGGCACTGCATACTAGACACATCCCAAATAATCACTTGCTCATCAGGTGAACCAGACATAAGCAAGGTCCCATCCAGTGAAACAGACAAACAAGTTACAGCTTTCGTGTGCTCGGAAAAAACATTCTCTTTCTCACTCTCAGTAACATGGTAATCAATACTTCTTGGAGGGCAATGTAGGGAATACTGATAAATTTTCCCATTCAAAGCCCCAATGAAAACATGAGTTTCCGTATTGTTCATGGTGACACTGGTCAAGGCATTCCCTATCACTAAAGACAGAAGCATCACTCCAGAAGCAAGATCATACATTTTTGTAGTTCCATCCAATGAAGCTGTCAGCAACCTTGCCCTCATGCCACCTTTTCCAACATACATATCTGTGACTGGCAATGAATGATCATCATAGGAGTAGCGAGGCTCAGCTAAATCTGAAACCCCTCGGAAGAGATCTTGGGTCATAGCAACAACCCTTCCTAGAGGCCATACAATTACCAGTCCATCTTCAGCAGCAGTTACGAAGTGAGAGGCATCATCCGTGAACTTCACACAAGTTATTCTCTGAAAATTCTTAGAGAGCACAGCCATTAGCCTCCCGGATGATACATGCCACACATGAAGTTTCTCACCGATGCCACAGACACAATAACAGCCATCATGACTTACTGCCAGGGCGGAGACTTTTCCTGGCAACACCATTCGAATTTGGAGTTGCTCCTGTCTGTTTAAAGCCCAAACATGCAAAATAGGCTTTGCTCTATCGGCAGAGATGAGATAATCACGACTAATAAACGATAAGCCATGAGAATGGGATATACCCCCTTTATATGTCATTAACGTTGTCCCAACATGAGGATCCCAAATGCATGCATTCCATAACTGCCCAGTACAGTCACTTGTAATTGCCACTTCCCTCAAGTCAGCCATCACGACCCCCAAGAAAAATTATGACGGACTTCAATCAAAGAACACATTCAAGGAAGAGGTCGTCACTGCTTCAGATGCATAGGAGACTCTGAAACTGAAGTAGAGTAAATGAGTGGAATTGTAGCTCCCATTTTGCAAGTTTCAAAGACTCATGTGGAGAATGCAATACTAAAATGTTCAAATTAATGTGAGGTTATGTCCATAAAATATAATCTGAACATATCAACAGCCACTAGCACATCAACCACAGCAGTAAGCACCATTAATATTCTCCAATTCCTGCCTTAAATATCATAACAAAATCAATTGTGACATAGAGAGATAGAGGGTGAATTTCCCTTCTGAGATTTAAAGAAGAGATTAATAAGTTGTTTTCGACAGGAATAAGACCTAATTTTTGATCAAATTCACCTCAAGAACTAATTAGGTACTTCTTAAAATACAGATATTTTATAAACATTTGAACAGCCATTAGTAATACAGTAGAAGCCCGGTATAGTGAGTACGGCTTATTGCGAGAATCGCGTTATAGCGAGTGATTGTCTTTGTACCGCCAAAAGGCCTATGTTTTACATGTAAAATAAAGCGGATATAGCGAGGCCAAAAAGTTCCTTCCACGGTATACGCTCGGTATTACGACAGATATCTCTCGAGGGCGATGCACTGCCTAGCAAAAATAAACTATTGTGTTTTGTATTAGCTACTAATTAAACTAAAAATACAAGATGTGTGCCATATCTACAACACCCAAAGCCAATTATGTCCAAACATTAGCGATTTACGGCCTTCAGTACGCTCTGCGCACTCCCATTTTACGTTCTTCTTTTGTTAGGCCCAGTCATCAGTGAGAGGGGAGTGGGCGGACGACGAGCAAGATGAGAGTAGGAGAGGGAGTTAGGTCTAGGCATGGGCGATATTGATAATCGGGGCACGATAAGATAAAGGGGCACGATAAGATATCGGGGTACGATAAATATCGCTATAAATATCACGATAAACATCACGATAAAATAACATGATATCGAGTCCCGATAAAATATCACGATAAATATCGTGAATAATATTGTGCTCGTTCGAATGTAGCGTAATCGCGCCCGATGAATTATCGTGGTATTGCGCCGGTTAATTGTGTCGGAAAAAGACAGTCGTTGAGTTGGCCTTCGCTTAAGCTGGAGCAAGTACGTTTGAAGACTTACTATTCTGCTATCTGCAAATTCAAATTCTCAGCAGTTCTCTCACACTCTCTCTTTCAATTTCAGTGGTCTGATAGTTGACGTACTTGCGTGGACAGATAGGTGACGTACTTGCTCCAGCTTAAGCGAAGGCCAACCCAACGGCTGTCTTTTTCCAACACGATTAGCCGGCGCAATATCACGATAATTCATCGGGCGCGATTACGCGATATTTGAACGAGCGCAATATAACTCTTTTATCGTGATGTTTTATCGGGGCGCGATATCGAGATATTTTATCGGGGCGCGATATCGTGATATTTTATCGGGGCGCGATATCGTGATATTTTATCGGGACGCGATATCATGGTATTTTATTGCGATATTTATCGTTTCCCGATATCTTAATGTGCCCCGATATTTTATCGGGGCACGATAAGACGATATTCATCGAGCAACGATATATCGTCAATTTTAAAAAGTCAAAATCAACTGATAGACGTACCGGTTAACATTCGAAAACCCGACAAAGCTGATATTATCGTCATGACATATTCGCAAAATTATCCCAAAACTTCCACAGTATACCTAATATTTTGATTCCGACTAGTTACGCTGTCTTTACAGCTTTCTACGGCGATCGAAAAATAGAACAACTGGAAGAAAAACACCGAAACTAGGGGAATTAATGTTTTATATAATGGAAAATGTCCGGTTTCTTTCATGAAATATGTTGATATTCTACCAAATTGTGCCTGAAATGACGTTATTGCTGTTTACCTTCGTCAAATACCACGGAAACAAAAGAAAAACTGTATATACGAACGACTATGAGAATATGGTGGGTTTTTTCAACACCTTCGGATATAACGAGCGCTCGATTTAGCGAGTGATTTCCGAGGGATTATGAGCACTCGTTATACCGGGATTCCACTGTATTTCATCTCAGCTGAAAATACAAAGGCTTGGCTGACATAGGTCCAATAAATGTGTAAGAGATTCAAGGAATGTCAATTACTTAATTAAGAATGAATTATGTGCACTATCTGTTATCTATTCCTAAGCATATTCATGATCTGAAAACATTGTATGTACTACGAACTCTTTCACTCACATATAGCATTCGGCATTGTAACTCATGTAGCACACTCCTCTAAAAAGGCACCTTTAGCAGGCACAAGTCCCTTTTTACCTTTCAAGGTATGTATTATGCACTTCCTTTTTGACAAATGTGGGGCAGCTGAAGAGGCACTGATACTTATCGTAGTCTATCTAAATGTTAACTCCCACCTAGCTAGCAAAACGGACAACTTATCCATAAATACTTTGCATCACAGGGATACTGATTACATTTACTATTTAAAACCGTAACAGTCACTGTAAATTACTTGGGTACCTAATATGTATGTGGATGGAACACCCTCCAAGCAACATGGTAGGGTATTCCATCCACACATTTACAATGTAAACAGAAACTGTTTAGTGTCTGTTGTGGCTTAACCTTAGTGCAGACATGACTTTAATTGAGATTTAAAAGAATTTACTCGGGTAAAAATCAAGTAGTACTTTTAAGATGGCAGCATGGTTTTTTTCTTTAAAAGATCCTTGGAGAGGGAAAATCAAAGCAAAATTTCAAAATTCAGTGTTGTGCAGCAAGCCAACTTGATCACAACTCTTTATTCTCATACTGTGTGGTGTGATATTAGTGTACATCCCATCGGCTGCTCTTGAGATTATGCCTGCAATATGATATCATACATCCAATGTGCATCAAGTGAAGAAATTGAAAATAATATCATTAAATATTTAATTTAACAGCAGTTTTTGTTTAACCCTTTCACGCATGAGCCTTAGGAAGGAAATGCTTCCTCTGGCACGAGTTGCATGAGCACTATCGTTACTTTGCTGTATGGAGCTCTATCGTAGTGAGGTAGGAGGCACGTACATATGCCCCTCGCCTAGTTTGAGACCCAACTCAACAGGACACCGGGCCCTTTTCCTCTTAGTTGGACCATTCAACCCTTTAACAGTCTCTCTCACAGCATGAATCCAAGGTAAATTGATTGCATTAGTAGTGTTTTTTAAACAAACCTTTGTGTGCACACAAAAAATTTAAACGAAAAATTGATTCCCAGTGTTTTGCAGTATAAATGTGTATACAGTGCAACAGTGCAAATGTGTATAAAAATATTTTGTAGTCCAGTTGTCTTGGGTTATTTGCAGGATCTCTTAAAGCAGACTTCCCCTTCCCGCCTCCGATGCCCTCCCATTCTCTCGCTAGGGCAGTCAAAGATGGGAGGTGGATGATGTAGATATCCTTAACGCAGGTCATTCGGTGGGCTTCACCTTATGCTTATTTTAATTTTTGATTTATGAGCGAAACGCTCTGGTTAGATGATTAATTTTTTCACTATGCATCATTTTTTGTTTCCATCTAACAATTTTGTGAATAAAATAGCGATTTTGGTTTAGAGTAAATGCCTCTTTCTTGTGGAAATATTAACGAATTTAAGGCAGATCTTTTATTAAAGCAAATTACGACTTCTCAAAATTTTCTTTCATCAAACGTGCAAAATCATATTCCCCATCCTTCTTTTTCATTCAGGTTATGGATCAGCATTGGCAGCAAGGCTCTAGCTCACAATCTGAAGTCTCCCCTTCAGAGTCTACAAAGATACCTTCACTAATTCTGAAGATTCTGGCAATATGGAGTGTAAGAGAAACATGATAACATAGAAAGAAAACACGAGCCAAATTCACAAAAATCATACTATGTATCAACATAATCAACATATTTTTGTGGATTTGGCTCACGTTTTCTTTCTATGTTAAGATATCTTCACCCTCACAATCACTCACAGGTTAATAACTCCAATATTGAGTCCTCCAGCATAGAATTTTTTTTCTGACTTGACTGCACTTGAACGAAATCAAAAGTTTTGCAATGCCACCACAAAGAGAGAATTTTCTTTGAGCCAAGAAATGTCTAAAATATGGGTGCACTGAGCTGACACTGAAGTGAGTGGCAAACCAGAAAAGGGTGAATAAATGTTCCTATGGACAGGCACATGTGTGAAGAAATGGATTCCCAAGGAAAGGTTTTCTAAGAATCTGAAGGGGAATCTAGCAATTAGGAGAAAAGGCTGTTAGAAGATAACCCCAGAGTGAAAACACAAGAGATACCACCACAGGTGAGGAGATTCTAATATTCTGCAAAAATGAAATTAATGACCAATATGACCATTAACACTAGAAGGACGGGAGTAATCATTTGACCCATTTTTGGAATTCATCTTAATTTTTCTCCTTGTAAAAATATGTTTAATCAATTGGAAACTTTTTTAATTTTTTCATTTCAGGATGAAATTTGATAAAATGATATTAAAATTATCATATTTACTTGTATAAGCCATGCTCCTTTTTTCCTGAAACGCCGGTGAAATAATTGAATCCTTCAGATTTTCGTGTAAGCTGCACACCATTTTTCCTCAAATTCACTGTTAATTTTTTTCTCCTAAGTTTCGCATTCTGTGAACATATCAACATAATTGGTAAGTATGGTCCAGTAGTAAATCGTACATTGTAAAGTATTCTGAAATTTCAAAGTACATAATTAGTAATAAAATCCACGTTTTACAAAGTCTGAGCATACAACGGTACTTGAAAATACGCTAGATCAGAGACACCACTTGACAAAGCAATAGATCAATTGCGTATAGATCATACATAGGATAACACATTGTAGCACTGATATGTATTTAAATCTACTGTATCCTCTAAGCTACCGCAAGGGGGGCGGCGTCTTTAGGTCTTTCCAAAATCGTAAGCGGAGTTCGTTTCGGTATCACATATCTGTAGTAACATTTTTACGTAATAGATAGCTCCTTTTGAGTACACATTAAAGCTATATTGTAAAGACACGTCAAAGAATTTGTTACATAGTGGCAATAGCTGCACGCTCAGAGATTATACCTGCTTAATATCTGTGCTATACGCTCCGAGTTTGAGAGTAGTAAGCAAATGAGTTTGAATGGATCATTTAGCATTTTAAAATAATTTGCTATTATCAACCTAAAATGAATTCTGATGTGAAATTGCGATCGTTTCCTGTGAGTACAAAACTACATATTATAAGCGATGTCAAAAAAATAGGAAATCGAGCTGCAGGAAGGAAATATGGTGTATCTGAATCTAGCAGGGACGAAAACTAAAAATGAGAACTGTTATGATGTGAATATTCATTCTTGAGTTATGATTCCATTTCTGGGAATGTGTTTTTCTTTAGTTTTATAATTATTATAAATGTTATTACATTGAGATTAGTTGTTTCCGTGTGTTCCCAAGACTTTCTGGTGTTGTTAAATCATCCCAATCCATAACTACTATGCAGAGAGCAGACGAGACCACTGCTATGGCATTCTGCTTTTATTTGTTGCTGGATTTGGAATGAATTTCCATAATAATAGAGTAATCACGGATTGAAATTGTATATATTTCTGCAATTATTTCAGTAGGATGTTATTTTGAACAGAAGCCATTTTTATAGCTGGATGATGTGATTGTATTGAACTGTGAATACTGTGAGATGCTATGAGAAACAATGCACAGTAAAAGAGATCGTGCATCGATGCACGATGCGATGACGATAATAACACGTAATTCAATTAATTAATGAGAAAGATGTACACGTAATTTAGGCAGAGCATTTCTATTAAAGAACGAGCATTCATGTTAAGACAAAATGATGCAGACTCAAGGACAAAAAATTTTTTTTATAGAAATATTTTTTTTACTCATGAACCTGCCCAAAAATAGGGGTGCACGGGATACACGACAGTGCATTTTCATGAGTAAATACGGTATAAGACGCACTTTTTTTTTTTCGATTTTTGAGGCCCAAAATTGGGGTGCGTCTAATACGCGTGCGCATCTTATATAAGTGTAAAAAAGAGGAAAAATAACGTAATGGATTCGAACTCACCGGTCTGCTTGAGAAAGGGGTTCATTCAATCTTTGTACAAAGTAGGATTACCCTACGATTAAGTAAGATTTAAAATAAGGGAAATGTGCCATTCTGAGGTAATTTAACCTCATTTAATTCAATCTTTGTACAAAGTGGGATCACCCTACGATTAAGTAAGATTTAAAATAAGGCAAATGTACCATTCTAGGGTAATTTAACCTCATTTCAGCCCATTTTTGTGACTGGTTAATTTTTGTCATAGGTGCATCTTATAAGGGCGGTCAAACATTTTTTCATGATTTTTTGCCTCGAAATCTTGGGTGTGTCTTCTACGCGTGTGCATCTTATATGTGTGTAAATATGGTACTCTATTTTTGTCTTTTTTTCACAAGAGGTTATACCAAGAAGGACGACTGAGGGTCATTTAACCCCTAACTGGTTCTCTCTCTATATATTCATATTCCTCTTACTTTTAGACTCACAACCTTTTATGATCATCATTTCACTCAGCGGATTGGTGTCCCAGTAGGTATAGAGCTTGAGCTATGGACCAAAGGGTACCTGGTTCCATTCTGGGTGATGCCTCTGAACACCAATAGCAAAATCCAAGTTGAATGATTTTCTCTATACCAGGTCTTTTTGGGAAACCACAAGCAGCACAGGGAAAGTAAGTGTCCCCTGTATGCATTTCATATTCCGACAATATTTTTCCAAAGGTAATTTCCTTACTATGCAAATTTCATATTTTTATCGTACCTCAGGAATCACATGCACCCCCGTGGATGTGTATCTTTATCCAGGAATGGTTTAAAGGGATTTAAGAACTGGTATGAAATATTATGTATCGTCAACCCCTCATGTTCTTTTCGAATTACTGTTTTTTTCCCAGCCTGAAATGCATATGCACTCACCATTGCTCTTATTCCCAGGTGTTCTGCCATCCCGCCATGTGTCTGGGACACACCTTCAGTAGTTTGTGCCATTTAGTACCAAGTTCTATACCATAGGCCAAAAGGAATATTCAAGAGCCAGTCATAATGAGTGTGTTCCATTTGTTGGTGAGTGACAGGTAAAATATATTGTGGAGCATGGGAAGTTTCATATTCACAATTGGTTTTTGTCCAGAGTGGACCTTCTTATAATTATTGCACTGTTATACGCAAGTGGCATCTTGAGACAGCAGAATTTGCCTATAAAATGCAGTTGGGATGAAACCTGGGACCAAATATATTCTCTAGTGCAATGTGGGCGTTTACTCAGAACCGATATTGCAATTTTGAACACGAAATCATTAGACAGAATCGAAAAATGAATTTTAGTGAAAAAATTAATCTTCTAACCACAACCATTTGCTCATAAATCAAAAATTAAAATGAGGAAAAGGTGATGCACACCAAAGAAGCTGCTTTGATATCATTGACGTCATTTTCCTCCCGTCCTTGATTGCTTTTAGGGGAAGGGAAGGGAGTGGAGGGGGGTTCTCAGAATGTCTGCTCACACAGATCCTGTCACAACCTCTCCGGTTGGTAGAGTCAGCTATGTTCCCCCCCGTTGTGATAAGGCGAAGTAGTTTCGCGGGCTCAGTTGTGATTGGTCAAAGTCCATGATGTCAGAGGTTGCACCACGCCCACTTTTAAAAAGGGTTAAAAACATGTTTTTCGTCGCTTATAACTCCAAAAATAATTGAGGGATCAAAAAAGGGAAAAATACGTGTCTTTTTATTCTACAATCTCTATTAGATTCAGCAATAAAAAAATATGATAAACGACCCCATTCCTTGGGATCGATTCTAGGATATAATGATACATTTACGATTCGCATCAAGGGTGACTCGTGGTCAAGTGCTAAGGTCAGACAAATTTTGTTTGGCTACTACACCTTGGAGCAACTTTTCTACAAATTTCGAGCCACTCCATTGAAATGCAGGGGACCTTTTCTGCAGCATATGCAAAATAAACCAGACTAATACAAAATCAAGAAAAAGGTTTTGTAAGCAAATCTAAATACTGTCTAAATGCATTTCCGTACTGTAGGAAAGATGAAGAGAGGCCATCAAATCAACCATTGTGTGATTACATTGCAATATGAATGAAGGAACTATAAAAGAACTTAGGCATACAAATTACATAAAACAATTATCTTTTGACGATCCACCAGGCTGAACACAAAAATAAAGAAGCCTCTTATTGGAGCTATAAGAAAAAACAGGTGGGTTAACCCCTTCTGTCTGCATGAATCATAAAATGCATTTATCTGGAGTATATAAAAACACCCAAGGACATACCCTCACAAATCACCATGAAACAAAGAAAAGTACCATGCTTAATAGGTAATAAGTGCATACTATGCTCTCAGATTTCAACAATTTCCACCACTTACATAAGAAAGAATATTATCCCATTTTGCAACAAAAGCAAAGTGGGAGTAGATGTTATAGAAGGCAGGTGCCGAAAATATCCCACCCGATCAACTACAAGGCATTGGCCTGTTAATTTATTTTTCAAAATACCAATTCTGGCCTCGATAAATACCTAGTTACTCTACAAGGAAATAAAACATTCTAAACTGAGTGTTAAGGATTTCATCAAATAATTAGTCGAAAAGATGTTGGGAATCTCTTTTTCGAATCAACCTTCAAAATCATAGACCAATTCACAAGGAAAACTTCATTATTTACCACTTTCACATCACTAAGAGCAATAAGGAGAAAAATGTGCCACATATTTCAAATTGCCAATAGCATAGATTCCCATGCTTGGTAAACAAAAAAATATTTTGTGAATTGTGCGCCGGACAGAGAACCATGTGTCTAAAATTTACTGAAGAGTAACATTCTTTGTAGCTACCTTTACCGAGATCTAGGTTCAGTTATTGATGACATTGTTTATATTTTCACTAAAATTCAGTCAAATGATTCCACAAGTTTGAATTATTGAAACTCATCATACTATAAAAGGTTACCGAAGATAAACGTAGCGAATTGTTTCAGTTCATTTCAGTTGTAGAGGCAATCGAGTTGTCGTACCAGTCGAACTCCATCAATGTCTCTAAATATATGTGTGTGTGGAATGAAATAATTCAATAGCTAGAAAAATGGGGAAAATATTTCTATCAAGTGTTTCGAGATATTGCAAATATTTTTATAGATAAAAGTTGTACTTAGTCGTTAGTAATTATGTAGTAAAAACGAAGGAAACTAACACATGAATAACGATTAGCACCTCGATATTCTGTACATGTGGTTTGTGAGAAAAAGCACCATCCCGAGTTTCAGAATTCTTGTTAACGTGATTAATAGGAGATTTTTGAAAACATTGACTCATTTAAAATGACAAGCAAAGTCTGGAACTATTTCAGCATTTGCGAAAGTAATGAAAATTACGCTGCGCTAGTTTTGCAATACTACTAAAATATCTCGAGGAGTATCCCACACAACTACTGGCATGAAAAAGCATTACGGAGAGATCATGAAAAATAAATTGCAGAATAACTTGACCTGGAGCATCCAAGTGCCTTCTAAGCTTCAACTGGAAATGGCATACGAGGCAGTATCAGACTTTGGCAGACAGTCTTTGTCACCGACAATGTCATTGCCTTCTTCATTGCCAAGCTCATCAACTCCCATTAAACGAAGGATCTGGAGCACATGATCAGCCAACATTAGCAAGTTTCTTAGAGAGAAAGGAAATATTTAAACCCGGGGACAAAAGACAACAGGAAATTATGAAGCTCATCACAGAAATGATTTGTATTGATAGACACCTGTTTCAAATTGTTGAGAATCGTGGTTTCCTAGCTCTTGCAGCTCATCTACAGCCAAGATATGTGATGACTTCTAGGAAGCACACATCAACAAAAATTATACCAGAAATGTACCAAGAAACGTACACTAAGTGAAGAATGCAATAGCGGTTGCCGAATATGTGTCCCTCACCAAAATCTTATGAACTTCCACATCCAATGATGACTATACGAGCATAACAGCTCATTTTGTGACTCCAGAATTGGAGCATAAACATGTATGCCTTGAAGTAGCACCATTTTTGGAGCTGAGCCATTCAGGAGAAAACATTCGGAAATTCATTGATGAAACCGTCAAGAATTGGGGAATTTCTGAAAAGATCTTTGTGATTGTCAGGCAACAAATGGCATGAAGCCATTTGTTAAGCACTAGATGTGTTAAAAGAAATATCCCAAAGTAAAACATAAAATACCAATTGCCAGATATGAGTTCCTCATCAATGACTTTCGGCATCCACAGCTAGCGACAACTATCTGAATAGATCATTCATTTACTCTCGAATTGTTTGAGAATTATGGTTAATTTGCTAAATAATATTACATGCAATTAAACATGGACAACTTATCTTAAAATTGTAGTGTTAAATTTGATAGGTGAAAACTGAATTATTATTCGATATTCCATTCTGATATTCGAAGCAAAATTTTGTATCCGAGCTCAATATTCGAATTTGGAAAAAAATTATTCGACCCATCTCTAATTCTTTGTATTTTTATATCAATGAAACCTAAACTGTTATAATATATTTATACAATCTTCAAGTAAAACTTTATACGTAAAACCTCTTTATATCGAAATGGAAGGGACCAATTTTTGGTCATTTTGATAAATAGAGGTTCGTTATAAAGAGATTTCAGCAAAATGAACACCTATTCCACCTTATGGAACGTTTTAACAATGATATGTGCTGCTATCTCTTTAATTACTATATTTGTATATTTAAATAAATGCAGTTATGATTTGACATAGTTTTAATGTTTACAATAATAAAAACAAGGGAACTAAAACTTACTTAAGAACTCATCACTGAAAAAATTTTAATAGCTGTTTCTTTCACTTTTTTCAAATTCTTTTGAATGATATTTTCTACCTTATTTAATGATAATAGACTCGTCATGGGGGTGTATTCTCAGTACGAAATGTGGAGGTTTTTCGAAAATAGAGGTACGATAGGAAGAGGTTTCTCAATATAATTGCATGCAAATTTTGTCGGGACCTCGAAGTCATTACGAAAAACAGAGGTTTACGATATGAAGAGGTTCTAATAGGTAGAGGTTTTACTGTAAAACTAAAAATAAATACAATTGCGTGATACAATGCCTATAAATTTGCAACTTGTTGCCTTTGACTATAAATAAGTGTAGAATTTACAGAAATGATAAAAATTGAATTGCAATACCCACATATGTGGAGAAGCAACAGGTTATTTAATATCCATTTTCTATAAAAACCATAATATAGGTAATATGCTACGAGATAAAATGAGGAAATATAAAAACATTTGATAGGTGAGATAGTAAATTTTTTTTTTTCATTTTCATTCAGTATGAAATAAGTTACCAGAGAAAATGAGGAAATATAAAAAGTGAGACAATAGGGTCATTTCCATGTCAAATCAACTAATATTTTAACCAAATGAAACCCATTGACTCGGATTTCCATGAAATTTGCAGTGGAGATACATTTTGATAAGAATAGTGACCAAATAAAATTTTAGCCTCCTACTGTCAATAATTTCTGGAATGTGGGCGATTGAAATTTGGGCATTACAGTGCCGCAACATGTAGCTCATGCTGATTTTTTTCTCCCATAACTCCTTTTTAGTGCATAAAAAATAATCAATTTTTTCCTGGAGCTAAGAAGTCCAAACAGATCCCAGAAATATCATTGATTATGCCATACATGAAATACTTATGCAGGAAAAAAATTAATTCAATAAAAAAATCAAATGTGTACAAATTTTAACTGACTGTATCCACAGTGAAAGGCAATTGGAATCCAGACTCATAGTTTTGTTTAAAATAATCCTTAATGTATGAGTTAAGTTCCTGTGAAAAAAAACTTATGAGTCCTGCATTGCTTTTAGTAGAAAAATAAATTCTTACTTGGGGGAAAAATGTCATATTTTTCAAGAGACACACAAAGCAAATGAAATTAGGTACATGATATAAAAGGGAGAAAATCATCAAGCATACATCTTCACACCACAGTCAATGGTAATGGCTAGCAGAGTAGCATACCCATCAGCAATTATGTGCATCTGCACCCTCTTACTGTTTATGTTATGCCATCAGGTGTATTTGAGGAAGGAGTTTTGCTGAAGGAGTTTTTGTTAAAGTTAGAGTGTTCAAGTCAAGTCGAATTTATTAGTTTGTGATTTGACTCAGAGATGGCGCTGCGACGCCGTTGGTTTTTTGTGTAGTTATGTATGTAACTATGAAGTCAACAAAGTGAACCTAAAAAACATTATCGACAGATAAAAAGATAGGTCATGATATGTTTAAAATAAGTTACGGCTTAATAAAAAAGTTTTCAATAGGTTATGGGCCCAGGCCGCCTAGCTCACGCAGGTTGCTTTTGATAAAATAGCGAGTTGCCCGCGAGATTGAAAATTATGTCGAATTAAAGTTGATGTGAAGTCTCGTCAATACAGCATTCATGTCGGCCCCGGTGGCGGCGTGGTTAAGTCCTCGCCTGCTAACCCGAGGGTCGCGGGTTCGAGTCCCGCCTGAGTGGGTTTTTTCACCACTCAGGACATGGTTGTGAGTGCTCGTCCGTTGTTACATGTTAAATACCCCGATGTAAAGGCCTCATGTGCTGTTTTCGGCGGTAATGGAAAATAAATAAATAAATAAATAAATAAAAATTCTTCAAGAATGGATTTGGCGAAGCACATCAAACCCCTTTGTGGAGAGACGGACTGCCCAATTTGGAAGAGGAAATTGCGGGACTTGTTGGATTACCACAAAGGAGCCCTAGATGCAATCGATGGAATATTGGTGAAACCCGAGCCTCTGTCGCCTAATGCTAAGGAAGATGACATCAAAGTGTACAAGAAGGTCAGCGATTTATTCCGTAAGGCAAATAGTTACGCCAAGTCAATCATTTCAAGTACGGTGACTGATGCAATTTACGAGAAAATAATGGATAAAGAGACAGCGCGAGAGGCATTGAAGTCACATTTCAAGGCGTCATCCAAAGACCAGCTTTTCAAGATATGCACTGAGTTCTCTGCGTTTAGTTGGATTAACGGAGAGGATGTTTCGACTCATGCCGCGAGATTGAAAAATTTGTGGTTCGAGCTAAATAATGGCTTGAAAGCAAAAAATGAAAATGCGCTGCCAGACCTGCTCTTATTAAGTAAAGTCTTGCAAATTCTACCGGGTGAATTCGAGAATTTCAGATCCAGCTGGATGTTAATGTCGAAAGATGAAGAAAAGACTTTTGAAGAGCTAATCACTCAGTTATGCATGTATGAGCGAAATTTTAGAAAGAGCGCTAGCACAGAGGGAGACTCTGAGGGAGAAGCATTAGTCGTGAAGAGCAGAGAGCCAAGGTCAAATCAAGGTCCGAAGAGGTCAAAAGGAAACGACACCTGTAATTACTGCAAGAAGGGCATTGGGTTATTTCATGCAAGAAGTGGATTGCTGATGGACGACCAAAGAAGAGCGCTCCTCAGAGCAATACCATGGATACCAATGTAGCTGAGTGTTATGAGTGAAGATATGTTTCAAGTCAATACGATTTCATCAGGATGGTGGATCGACAACGGAGCAACGAAGCATGTGACGCATTGTCCGGATCTGATTGTCGAGTTCCAGGAGTTTCAAAGTCCCTGCGTCATCAAGGCCACTGGAAAAGAAGCTCTCAAGGCCATCGGGAAAGGCACCGTTGAAATTCTATCTTTCGCTGGAGGAAAGACCTTGAAGATGACTCTCAGAGACACTTGGTACGTTCCAAGTATTTCGAGAAACCTGTTTTCAGTTTTAGCTGCCCAAGATAGGAATGAAAATAGCAAATTCCATTCCACGACAACTACGTGCTGGCTGGAAGTCGATGGGAAGGTAGTACTGTGCGGAACTCGCGAGAAAGGTGGAACTCTGTACAAGGCAGCCATTGAACCAGCCGTTTCCGATAAAAAAGGAAGGGTCAACATTGTTGAAGCAGAAAATTCAACACTCCAGCTGTACCACGAGAGATGGGGACACCAAGACAAACGGCATGTGAGAGAGATGCTCAAAAGGGAGTTGGGTATCACTGTGAAAATGGCAAGAGAATTTTGTGAGCCCTGCACTTTTGGCAAGTCACATCGCATACCGTTTGGCACTAGGAGAAAGGCAACAAGACCTGGAGAATTTTTTTCCTCTGATGTTGTAGGCCCATTTTGCAAATCCTTCAGCAAAAAACGATTTCTAGTTGTGTTCAAGGATAGCTACACACAGTTTCGTTATGGCTTCGTAATTAAACAAAAGTCAGATGTCAAATTTTGTGTTAAAACAGTTCTTAGCACATGCAAAGACACTTGGGCATAACATTAAAGAGCTACTCAGTGACAATGGAGGAGAATTCGACTGTGAAGAGATTAAGTGCATTCTGGCAGAGAGCGGAATCACACAGAGACTGACATACACACCTCAGCAGAATGGTGGCAGTGAGCGCGAGAATCGAACAATCGTCTAGATGGCAAGGACCTTCAAGTACTCAAACAGTGAAGTTAAATTTCCTGATGCAATATGGGCAGAGCTAGTGACAGCAGCCATTTACACTCTTAACAGAACAGGAAAATCGTCAGAAGATGGAGTCAGTCCATATGAACTGTGGATGGGAAAGAAACCGAGAATCAAACATCTGCGTATCATTGGATCTTCCTACTACCTTCACATTCCATCCGAAAAGAGGAAGAAGATGGACAAAAAGGCAGTGAAAGGATTCCTTGTAGGATATGACGGAGATGAGCGATACAGGGTTTATATTCCAACTAACCACAGAGTTATCCTGTCAAGAGATGTTCAATTCTAAGAGAGAATTAAAGAGTGTAAGAACGAAGTCAAGCTACCATTGAAAGATATCGGGCATAGAGACGAATTTGACAAAACGGAGAAGGAAGAAGAGCCTCAGATCGACATGGAGAAAGAATCATCAATTAGTGATGTAGAATCACTTGGTGAAGATGAGTCGGATACAGATGAGGAAGAAAACTCCGAGCGCTCATCTGAAAGAATTCTGAGAAATCGATCAACCTTGAAGAGACCAAAATATCTTGAAGATTATGCCATGAAAGTGGAGGAGTTTTTGAATCAAGAGATGGAGGATCCTGAGACCTTTGAAGATGCGCTGAGAAGGGAGGATTCAGTTGAGTGGAAGAAAGCCATGGATCGTGAAATTGCTTCATTGAAAGAGAATCAAACCTGGATTTTGACAGAGCTTCCACCAGGTACAAAGGCAATTCCATGTAAATGGGTCTTTCGACTCAAGAAAAATCCAGATGGCAGCATTGACAAGTACAAGGGGAGATTGGTTGTTAAGGGGTTTAATCAGCGTCACAACATTGATTACAGAGAGACCTTCAGTCCAGTGGCGAAGATGGGAACGATACGCTCAATACACAGCATTGCAGCAAGTCAGAAGATGCACCTGACACAATTCGATGTGTCAACAGCATTCCTTTACAGAGAACTTGAAGAAACAATTTTCATGAAGCAGCCTCAAGGATATGAAGATGGAACCAGCAAGGTTTGTCAGCTGAAGAGAAGTCTTTATGGACTTAAGCAAGCACCTAGATGCTGGAATAAATGACTTGGGAGCATTCCTTCAACAACATGGGTTCAAGGCCAGCGATGCTGATCCATGTTTATACATTTGAGAGAGAAATGGTAGGAAGCTAATACTTGTGATCTATGTAGATGATGGCTTGATGGCTGCAACCAATCAGCAAGAGATGGAAGACTTCATTGAAGAGTTGAAGAAAGAGTTCAAAATTGTTGCAAAGCGAGCAAACTATTTTCTGGGCCTTGAAATTCAGCGAGAAGAGAGGTTCATTAAGATAAGTCAGAGAGCATATGCAAAGAAAATTTTAGAACACTTCAATTTTTCAGAATGTAGACCAGTTTCAACCCCAATGCTTAAAGGTGCAGAGATTTCCACACCAGGGAAAGATGACGAGGCACCAAGGTTTCCCTACAGACAGGCTGTTGGAGCTCTGATGTATTTGATGCTTGGCACAAGACCAGACCTGGCTTACAGTGTCGGATTCCTTTCAAGGACACTCAAAAATCCAACTAAAGAAGATGTGGTACGAGCCAAGAGAGTTTTCAGATACATAGCAGGGACATTGGATCTGGAGACAGTCTATCAAAGCAATGTGGATGAGGGTTTTCTGGGCGTCTACAGCGATGCAGATTTTGGAGGATGCACTTCAACCTCTGAAGTCATCATTAGGTATGCAGGAGGGGCAATTTCATGGATGAGCCAACGACAAGCTGTCGTAGCAACTTCTACAACTGAAGCAGAGATCATCGCAGCAAATGAAGGGGCCAAAGAGGCAATTTGGCTTAGCAGACTGTTCAGAGGAATTACACAACTTAAAAATGTTCCAGTTATTCAAGTTGACAACTCAGCAGCGGTGAGACTGGCTAAGAACCCAGAGTTTCATCGCAGGACAAAACATATTTCAATTAAGCACTTTTCCATCAGAGAGAAAGTAACAGAAGGCAAGCTTGAAGTTTAACAGATTTCCACAGAACATCAAGTAGCTGATATCATGACGAAGCCGTTGCCAAAGAAACGTTTGAAGACCTTGTCTGTGAAAACAGGACTGATGTAAAAATAGAAAGAACAATGAGCAACAACTGGTGTGCTTTTATTAGTTGAGACAGTAATTGTATCTCTTTCAGTATTTCTTGTTAAATTCAACTATAATTAACAAGGGAAAGTGTTGAAGTTAGAGTGTTAAAGTCAAGTCGAATTTATTAGTTCGTGGTTTGACTCAGAGATGGCGCTGCGACGCCGTTGGTTTTTTGTGTAGTTATGTATGTAACTATGAAGTCAACAAAGTGAACCTAAAAAACATTATCGACAGATAAAAAGATAGGTCATGATATGTATAAATAAGTTACGGGTTAATAAAAAAGTTTTCAATAGTTTTGAGTAGGTACTAAAAGAAAATTACTCAAACTGCAGTATGTTATTATGCAGTAAACCTCTTGATATCTTGGGCCATAGTCTTATTTTGTTGCATTCAGAGAGGAGATCTTAGCCATATCCTGCATGATGCTATCTCTTCCATTGCCAATGATAGAAACTAAAGCATGATAGAAAATAAAAAGGCAGCGGAGCCTATCAGCAATTTTTTTCTCAGTATCAGGAGTGCTAAAATTGGTAGACCCTTCCTATGAGAGTCAAAGTAGTGGTGAAGATGAGAGTGACATACAGTCTTTGTGCAAAAGGCAGTAGACATGAATGACTAGGTGACCGGAATAAAGGAGTAACTACCTTTAGTCAACAGACAGAGAAAATTTCAAATGCTGACCTTAGCCCCTTCATCTTGGTCAATGAAAAAAATTATGAGTGAATTCAATGTTTCTGACTACTCGGACACGCAAAAAAGCTCCTTAACACGATGGGAATACTTGCAACACTGTTACTCTGTACTAGGAAACAACTTCCAAACTCCACTGTAGAGCTGGTGAGATTTTTTATGAACTCAATGAAAATTCTAGACATCCCAGGTGTGTAAGATAATGTCAGTGTGAGTAAAAATGAGCACATGCAGAAAGGACTAATTTTTTGTAACCTTAAGGAACTTTACATGCTCGTCAAACAGCAATATCCACAAGAAAAAATTGGTTTCTCAAAATGTTGTTCCCTTCAGCAATCACACACCCAAATGGTGTGATTCCTGGGTTCTTCTGGAAGTCATTCAGTATGTGTCATTCAGAAAGCATTGCAATGCGTATAATTAATAGGTTTTGCTGACATGATATCAATGGGACGGGAGGCATGTTTGTGATAGTAATTAGTGCAGTATATGGCTTACAGGAACGTAAATTGAAGCATATATTTTCTCAGTGGTCCTCTTTGCACTTCGTAAAGATAGTGAGCTGCGCATATAACGCGCATGAAGCATGCATAAAGTGTGTGCACATCTATCACTATTTGTATTGTTTCTGAAAAATCAAGATATTAATAATTATATGCTTGTGATATGTTGATGGTTTACCATGAGAACTGTTATAGAGATTCTACAACCAGAAGTTATGAAGTTCCTTAGTTATTCTTCTATGGTGCCTTCAAAGGCACATCTAAGCTAAGGCTGCCCCGCCTTCATGAAGGCGCCTCAAAACGCTTTTGACACGAGTGAGCTACATGAGAGTCTGGGGATCCTTTTCTCAATGAAATAGAATACTTTTCAACCCAAAAGACGCTTGTGTGAGCTAAGTGTAAAAAAGACTTTTCTGTCTCGACCTCATTTCAAGAGTCTACAATTAAAAACACTTACTTCCCTGAGAAACGTATTTTTTTGCTAAAAAAATGTAACTTTTTTCCGTCCGACACTAAGGAGGAAAACTTGTAGGTATGAAGGTATTAATTCATACCTACAAGTTTTATACCTATAAGCCATGGAAGGATTACTACTTGCATATTAATCCACTCAGTATGACAGAGTACTCTAAAGGCCCGGAGTATATTAAATAGTTTAATCAATTACATTCACAATATAAAACGAAACTTGGTTGGTATGGCTGCTAATTCAGGAAACGAATATTTAAGTCATGTATAGGCGATGAAGTGCCTTGTACAGTTTCCATATATGCAGTGCATATTGTCAACTAGGCTAATAAATAAAGTTCACTCTTACGTGGGTTGTACAGTCCGATAACTCCAGCGTCGACTTCACCGTTTATGTGTATACTTTAATCCAGCTGAAAATATCTAAAGTACTACAGCTGTTGATTTATAATGTACAACACATACTTATACGTCAATTGGCACGTATTTGGCAGCTGATAAAACTTATAACCCCTCATAAGAGATTACATGCTTTTCACGCATGTGGAATTCACGTGGATTGTATTATTTTCACAGCGGTTCACCAATTGTTGTTCCAGTGGTTCCAGTCCATCGATTCCGCCATATTCCATCATTTCAATTCCATTCATTCCGTATTCCCCCAATTCCACCAGCGACAGCCATTCACACGCCTCACGGCGCTATTCTGTTTCGAGCATTGAAAATTGTGAAGTATTCAAGTGAGAACGGTTTATAGCAGTAACCGATAGCTGTAGTTAACTCGTCTATTGTAATAATTGTACCGTACTACTGCTTTCTATAACATACATTATCTTGCTGTGTATTTGGTGTTTCTAGAATGTTTAAAAGGTAGTTACATTTGTTAGTTGAAAGAATGGTGTTAATGGATTTTGAACGCTCTGATTTTTGTGCCAATGTTAAAAGCCGACAATAATTTATAGAATGAGGAAATCATTGTAAAATGCCTTTATTATTATTTCTGTCATTTAGGGAAATGGTAGCTCTATTGACCGGCCAGTGTTTAACATATCAATTTCTAATCTTTAGGTTTGATGAAAAGGAAAGCGTATCTGGTGTGCAGCAATTAAAATCTTCCGTTCAAAAGGGAATCCGGACGAAGCTGCAGGAGCAGTTCCCTCATTTAGATGGATACTTAGATACGATTCTTCCAAAAAAGGATATATTTAGAATCGTGAAATGGTTGGTAATTTATGATAATAATGGTGTTTCACCGGTTACAGTACATCTTAATTGAAAATTTTTAGGCTCTGGGCGCCTCTAGCCTAGTTTTCTTTCCCCATATTCCTATTTATTTCAGCATGCTTATATAATCTCCCTGAAATTCCCTTGTTCCGTCCCAGCATTCTTCCATAAAACAATTATCCTCGTTCCTTTCTCTCTAGATACCCATCCACGTACTCAGTCTCCCCCAGCTGTTCTACCACCAAGAATGTTCAGAACGTTATTTTCCTTCCTTTGTTTTCATTTTATTAATCCATTCTTCAGTTTGTCGACAATGTTATCGAGACTTGCTCTCGTATTTGTCCTCCTCCTATATAGGCCGTTTTGCTCTAAGCTGGTCATTTCTCTTTCACAGACGTACTTGAAAATGAACACAGTAAAAATTGCATCACGAGAAGCAACAAATTTGATGGATTTTTTAAAAAATACTCGAGAAACTGCCTCTGCTCTATTCACATGTTATTCGCCACTGCATCAAAATGTGCACTTTACTGTCTTGTGTCTGTATGTGTTATAACACTGTAAGCCATGTAGTATTCATTCAAGGTGATTTATTTCCTCTCATCCACCACCGATGGGCTAAGATATCAGCCCCAATGTGATGGGAGAAACAGCCTTCACCAAGCATTTCAGGGGAGGCAACTAAACACAAAGGCTTGCACCATTTAGGGTAGATGGGTGAAGGATATGGGAGGAATTTCCAAATAAATGGAGGATATTAATCCTGGAGTTGGTATTAAGTTGAGGAAAAGGTGCCTAAGAGACCACGGTTTAATGTCCCATCTGGTGACTCCCAAGTACTCTCCACTCAGGAACCAATTGGGACCAGTGTACCAAAGAAAAATCTGCCTCAGCCAGAATTCAAACCTAGGCCCTCAAGGTGGGAGACTAGTACTCAATTGGGCACCACAAAAACCCCATTTAATTTATTTTCAAGCACTTTTACTCATGGAAGATGTTATCTAATTATTATATTATGTAACAAAACCCAGGTAGTTCTCAATAAGTTTCTCTAGTGGACCATAAAAAGTGTTATTTTTTTTAACATTTCCGATACGGCGAGGTTCCACATAGTTAAGCCTGAAACCGTTGGTCATATTTTGAAAGACCTTGCTTGTACTGCCAAGAGATGCTATAAAAGGATTGTATTGAATAGAAGTACATATTTTTGAAATCGACATTTTGTTTTCATTATAATTATGTTAGTTACTATAAAGTAACATCCTCCTCCGAGTCTCCGGCTAGCATCTGGTTTCATTACCATAATTGCTGGAGAGACTGAAGGGGTTGTGCCTACATGTAGGCACCATCGGATAGGTGGATACCCTGCATTAGGGTCATGCGCATGAAGCAGGCGGAGGGACCTGAGAAGGACGGCCTTCTTCATTGCTCCTGCAAGTGCATCTGCTCATGCCCTGTTCCCTGGGATGCACTTGATATTGTCATTCAATGAGCTCTTCACTCCACCAAGCACTCCCATGAAGAGGACTATCAGCTTCACAGAGCAGCCCACAATTGGTGGAGTTCACACATCAGATCTTAATATTTAGTCCTTCTTTCTATCTTCTTCGCTACCATGTTCATTTCGGCCGGTGCCGAAAACTCGATCATGAACATGGCATGCAAGAGATAAGACGATGGTACACGAGGGTGTTCATGACACCATCTTTTTATTATTAAGTAGATTAGTTGTGGCAGGATTCTCAGTAATTCAAGTTCCTCCTCTGGTGAGGATGCAGTAAGATAGGTGATGGTTGTTTGTCTGTGAAATCCAGTATCAAGCCAAAAATTAGTGCTGCCGAGGCAGTGGGCACCATGGAGAGTTATTATTTTGATATATTTCATTCACACTTAACAATTTTACCCAGGCTCAATATGGGCATATCCCTAATTTAAACAAAAACAACATTTGTTTAAAAATTTAAAAATCATTTTCAAGAGGTCTTGCAGAACACTTTAATCCTCATCAGTCAATAATCCTGAGATTGTTTTGATGCAGCCTTCCACTCAATTCTTCTATCTACCAATCTCTTCATATTAATGTAATTCATCTCTATTACATCCTTCACAACCTATTGCATTTGCCTCTACTTATCCTGATTGAATTCATTCAATGATTTGCCTCTACTTATCCTCATAGTATGAAAACAAAACCACCTTTGGGTATATGGCGAATGAAGAAACATCATTTCTCTGTAATTTAACTATAGCAATAAAATTAACCATTTATACTTCTGTAGCAGGTGAACTTGCAGATATTTTAATTCTTTGTTTTTCTATTCCAGCCATGACCACATTGAAATCATCGTTAATGGAAGTGGAGACCTTCTTTTCTTCAGGCAGAGGGAAGGGCCTTGGATACCAACGCTGCGCTTATTGCACAAGTGTAAATGTCATTATTATTCTGTTTTTTCTATATTTAGTGTCATGCGTGGTCAGTTTCTTCAGACTTATTTTCACTCTGTGAACTGAAGCTCATTTCACTTCTCTTTGAATCAGCATTAATCAACCTTGGATTCATAAATATAAAGTGACACGTTCATCAAAACAAATGTAAATTTAGGCCTTGTGTTCATGTCTTAACACCAGTTAAACTGATACCATACATAGAAAAGGTTTTTCATTTCATGTCATGCCTTTCTCTCAAATTGAAAGTAAGGGAACTCATTCTAATACTCTGGTGGTAAATTTATTGAAATATTTAATTACTTTGAATTTGTTCAAATAGTTTCATTGAACTTGTGGGATGTACTATCAATATTTTTGTTCACATCATTAATCTACCTCGTAATCTCGTAAGAAATTTGAGCATATTAATGTTTCTAAAACCTCGTGATGTAATAGAAAGTGAAGAAAATGTATTCAAATTATTACAATGAATGGGATAGCTCAACAGTACATGGAAGTACTCTGCGTGTCATGCCTCTTGTAATCTGTGATGACTTCCAACTGCTGTGCTCTTCCCTCCAGAGGGAGATACCCTCTCCACATACCAAACTGAAATCCATGCTGTGCCACAGATTCAATTATTTTGTCTTCTGCAGATCCATTCTTCCTGCCATGGGAGCAGGTTGATCGGGGAGCCATACGATTTGTGCTAAGTGGTGCAAACATTATGTGTCCAGGCCTGACCTCTCCAGGGGCCAAGATGACCCCTGTGGAAAAAGGAACTGTTGTTGTATCCTTATTCATCGTATTTCTTTTTTATTATTATTTGTCTGATGGCTTTTGTGCCTACAATATTAAGTTTTGCTGAGTATTGAAGTACCCTTGAACACAGGGCCTTTTTCTGCTAACTTGTAACACAGTACTGCAGAGGGGTGATATTTCCTTCAGATGCTTGTACATTTGTTAGACATGAATGTGCCTTTCATACTATCTGTATTCAACTGGGAAGCAGGCTGCAATGGCCAGGTCATTAATAGTACATGCCTGGCAACTTGTTAAGTTTTCAGGTTGTGGTTCTGCCACAGTTATAGATGTCCAGACTTGTAGTATTATCTTAGCTGCTGTAGCGCCTGCAGCAACTGCTAATAAACAGTCAAAAAATTTAGGTATGGAAAACTAGTCATGTTTTACAAATTTCACCTGCAGTTTCCTATCCTTGGGCACCTCTGTTCTCTTTCCAAGTTGTGCATTGTATTATGCATACTATCTTGTTCCTGCAACTCCTCACATTCTCCTGTTAAATTCCCAGCCTCTATTCTTCCTCTGTTCACCATACTTTCGTGTGTCCGTTTAGTGGTTGAGCTGATATCAATTTATAAATCATGACCGAATTACTAAATCGTGATTTAATATTTTCACTCACACCTAAAAAAACAACATTTGGTTACTATTGGGTAAAGCGAAATGGCAAATAAGATGGTGATGATGGGATTTTCCTGCTGATGGCCCTTCTAAGTATGTATGTGGTCCCAAAAAACTAAGATGGACTTCATTTTCAGTTTGAATTCTCATCCTGTGGTGATTGGATGCTCCAGAACTTGGATTCACATCATGCTGTACAAAATGAAGGAATCAAGGTTGTCTTTTAAATCTTTCACTTTGCCTTACTAGATGATCTCTGGATAATTTTCTCTTTATGTTGCAATATAAAAATAATTGCCAGGATGCTAAAAGAAGTACTGAGCCATTAGCATTACTTGTTGATGTGATTTTAATGATGGACAAAATGTGTTTAAGAAGTTGGCCGTTGAAGGCAGTCATTTTCTTGGACAATATCTGATCAGTACTTCTTTGGCATCACTTTTAGAAAATTTGCTAGATGATTGAAATCATGAAAGTCACTGTCACAAAATTGACTACATAATTACAACACGTGCTAGTATCATCACCTCGGATAGCTATCTATGTTAAAAGATATTCTTCTGTGGTTGGCAGAATACTTGGCTGCTCCCTAGACATCCAGGGGTGGAATTCTGTAACTCGGAGCTAGGAGCTTCGGCTTACTGTATTCTCTAACTCGATGGAGCTTACTCTAGCGCCTTACGCCAATGGAGCTAGTTCTGGGTATGAAAATTTTTCGAGCAAATCCTTAAAAATGTTACGTCGTCCAGAGAGCCAATAGAATTGTTTGTTTCCATGTTTTTCGCAGGTAATAGTTAAACCATTTTCGGTGAAACCATAATATCATATAATCAACATGGCTGCCGTTTGTTTACGATAGTTGGCCTAGTCTGACGTATTTATATGTCGTATCTATTGTTGAAGGACTTTTAATGATTTTGTAATGCGTGAAATGCAATTAGAATATCGGAGCAAAGGCAAGGAAGGTAAATGTGGTGCAGTTAGCTGGCAAAACTATCTCATTGTGATTCTTCGGTAATGCCCGTTGTAATAAGACTTAAGATATTTTATTGTTTTGTATATTTCTTGGCGTTTGTAAGGCGATATATTACTTATTATATTATTTTATGTATTAAGTACAATGTTATTTTACGTGGTTTATAGCCATCGCTTCCTTTATTTTTATCAAGTTAATGTGTTACGGTATACTCCATCAAGGTGTTGAGAAATGTGCAGAGCTTGACTTCCCATTCGTTTCCTTCTGATTGTATAGATCTTTTCATTTTTACCAGTGCAGAACTATTGTTTACATTAATTATTATCTCAATAAAAGCTTGGTCTAAGGTCATAACTTCGCGAGAATGTATGTTTATGCTGTTGCTTAAGTAAAGTTGAAGAAAGCATACAGCGTCATGACACTAATATGAGGCAGTGTCTTTCTGCGAAGAAAAGGCGTATAAATATATTTTAAAGAATAATATTAATTCTTGGGCATCCACCAGCTCTTCCTCGAACAAAAGAAGCAAAATCCAACGATTGAGCATGAGCATTGAGACTAACAACATACGCCGTAAGCGCCACGGGTGAAAGGCCTAGTGCGGGGTTCGGGCTGGATCTTCGTGAAGCTCCTTTGGAGGCAGCTGGGAGTGCCGGAAGGCGCTCCGCAAAGGCATACGGAATACCAAACGGCACCAGAGGAGCTAGAGAGCTAGTTCTAGCTCCTCTAGCTCTCTCTCCAGGGATACAGAATGCCGTCTGGAGCTAGGAGCTTCATGAAGCTCTTTCAGCGAGTAAGCTCCGGAGCTCCGAGTTACAGAATTCCACCCCAGATGATCCTTACAGTTCCAGCCATCTCAGGGGCCATGCTCGTTATTCGATTAAGGATTCAGACTTATACCAGAACATCAGCAGTCTCTTGTTTAGGGTATAATTATTGTTTATCACTGTTATTTTGGATTTTGTACTCTTCTTAACATATTATCAGGCTGTGATGGCTGAAGGCAAGCAGAATGCATTAGCTGTGGGAATGACAGCATTATCAACCACAGAAATGTAAGTTTCACTGTCATGAAAGAATGATGGAACATGGATCCTAGTTAATATTTCTATTGACAGGAAGGATGTTGGCTAGTCATTGTAGCTGAGGTCCGGACACATAAAGTATGAGTTGTTTTGTTTGTGTAGTACGTGCCCAGTAAAAATGCCCTTTCATGTTGATATTGTCAATTTAGCTGCATGCTTAGGCTTCCAAGCCTAACAAATGTTCACCAATATGCAGCAAAATGAAATACAGTAAATTCTTATAGAAATTCCATAGAAGGTAGTCATTGTAATCACATCTGTGTTCTACTTAGAGATGTGGTTCAATCTTTCCATCCATCATCTTCTTCCTCCTGCATTGTGTAATATGAGAGTAACGTTTCATCCCAAAAGTCAATCATAGTCAATGGAGGGCAAGTCATCCACAGTTCTGTCAGAGTTTAGATATCTGGACACACAACCTTTTGAGAAAAGTTTTTTGAAGTGTACATGGCTGAAATTAATTGAAGGGTAAAATACTATTGAACGAAAAAAAATTATGGTGACAAAAGGAGTCAATAAGGTATTTTCATAGTGATGGATCAATGGTGACCTAGTTTGCTTGTCCATTTAGGTATGTAACTTACATTGATGCATCTTCCTCTCATTTCTTCCAACTGGATTTACCCTCGGTGGTCTTGTGAGCACAGTTAAGCCATTTGAAGTTGCATTGTTTGCTAAGTCTCTTCCCACGCAAGGGTCCTTTTTGTTGCATCAGGAAATGACTGAAGTCAATATTGTTAGTGAAATTATATTCTACTTTCAGCCTCAACTGTGAATGATCTAAGTCTTTCCCGTCTTTTAAATATCCAAAGCTTTGAATAAACTTTCTATGTTCAGAGAAATAAAATTCAACGTTCCTCAACAGTTAAATTCTTGGCCCTTCACTTGACAGAGGATCTTGACTGGACCACTCATATTGACCATCTAGCCAACTAAGCTTCTACTGGTACTATGTTTAGGAAACTTACATTTACACTTACAGGAAAATTTACATAGTACACAATTTAAAAATTGTGTACTATGCTGATATCCACTCCCACATTACATATGGATTAGTTTTCTGGGGAAATAAAAGGGCTGATACTAAATGTTTCTCATTGCAAAAAAATCTGTCAAAGCCATTTGGGGTGTCTCAGTTAGAATGCCAGGAAGGCCTATATTTGAAGCTCTTGGTATCCTTCCCCCCCTTGTATTTACATCTTACAAAAATCCTTCTCTGTTCCCAACAAAAACTGACAGACATTACCCGTGGTAGAGGTAATATTCATGTCATTGGACACAATTTAGAATATTTTAGCCGAGGTCCTCATCACACATCCTCCCAAATATTCAAAAAGCTCCTAAAGCCTCTGAAATCAATTCCTTCTCCAGCCATTTTCAAGAGTAGATAACTTAAAATTCTACAAAGCAAATTGTATGTCTGTTTGAATGAGTATTTTGATGAGAACCTCTAAAAGTCTTTTATAAGCTTGCATTGTATACAGCATCAGCGTATATGTTTATGCCCACCCTGTGTATAATATTGTATATTATTTTTGCTACTAATGTTTTATCTTATTGACAAGTTCCATGTCACATGACCAGCCAAACGATAAATTTATTATTATGTATTAATAAATTAAAAGAAACTTTAACCTTATTCCCAATTCCACAAGGGCTGAAGGTGAACTTTGTGCAATTGTTCATTGCTACTGTAGGTGACCATCACTGATGATGGTGTTGAGGCAGCAAGGTGGTCTCTCCATTAGTTATTGTTTCTGGGATTGCGCAATTAGTAGCGTTTTACAGTTGCTATTTTTTTAAAGTAACCATTCCATTTTCCTTCTGTAAATTGTTAGCATTAAAAGATGCTGATTACTATTCTATTTAACATCCAAACAAAAAAACTTGTGGACAGGGAATTTTGGTAATCATTGTCCACTTGACTGTATTAGTTTCATTTTTATCAAAATGTACATTAATAAGTTAATCTAAAAGCTCAAGGAGATATAAATCAAATGAGAGTGTTCAACCTTTTTTCTCCTGTGATGAAAAAATTGCTTATTTTACTTGCCTTTTTTATGTACCTTATTGAGCATAAGTCAAGAGAAATCCTTTTGACAGGTATATTTAGATTGCAATGGGATTTATTCTGAATACTGTTCTATATTATATTAATGTGACTTCTTTACAATCATTACAAATGTAGGCTGTGATTTGTGACACATTATCCAAGGTAATAAATTATACCAGAATATTCCAAGGCATTGGTTGGTTGTTCGAAATGAATTAGTCAAGATTGACCTCTTAAAATTTCATGGTCTCCTTGAGGTGTATTCTCATAACCCATCCCATTTTCCATTGCAGAGCATCTGTGAACAAGGGCATTGGCATCGAGAACTGTCACTACTTAAATGATGGCCTCTGGCAGATGAAACCCATCAAGTGAATTACTCTTGTGTGTTGTGATTCTAATGTCACTACTAATGTGGTCACATTATTTATGTTTTTATCCTCAATAAAGGTTGGCTGGTAAGTTTTCATTATTCCTAACTGATTCACACTTTCTATCTCTACTGCTATAGAGGGAATGTGCTGTTGAGGAGGGTGATGGAAATTATATTCCTAAGCTTGTTTTTTTTCCATGATCAATCCTAGCTGTTCATTGACATTAAATTCCACAGTGAAGCTATGTTTATCCTTGAAAATATCTCATTTTTCTGCTCTTGTGTCAATTGAATTGTAATGGTGCATAGAAAACCCCAGTCACCTTCACCAAAAGAAGATGCCTCATCGCCCAAACAGCACTGGGTAAGTAGCCACGTTGCAAGCTGAGCAGAGACTGATGGGATGCAAATCCTTTCGGGGGTTATCATGGAAGCACTGATTTTTCACTTGTTAATCTACTTCCCTACATCACATTCACAATGATCTCCCTAAATTACACAATGCTGCAAATTCACACTTATTGTGGCAAAGACAATCTTTATAAACACCACACGTTTCTAATATTATGATTTATTCATCACTAATAATTTGAATCATTATTACTTGAAGAAAGAGTGAATTTAAGGTGAAGAAAGATTTCGTACTTTCCCGGCGAATGCACGGTGTGAGAAGTTCTCGGGATCGCCACCGGGTCTGGGATTGCAGGGCTGCCATTAATATTTCGATGTCTGACTCGGCCATTGTCCTCGTGGCAGAGTGTGTCGAGGAGGAAATTTTGGCCAGCTTATATAGGGTTCCTCATGACTTGGGTGACTCCTGATTGGTCCATGTTGAAGCTAGCCTCTGATTGGCTGGCGTGCGGGTGGTGTTTACGCCTGCTCTCCTGGATTGTTTTGAGCACGGGTTTCCAGGTGTTGCTCAAGGAGTAACCATTATTTCTATTGAAATTGGCATTATTGGCAGCCCTGGAATCCCTGATCCGGTGGCGATCCCGAGAACTTCTCAAACACTGAATTTAAGATGTTTCGCCTATATCTTCCATTTTTATATTAAGCCTAATACATATTTGTTAATGCTAGTTTTTTTATTCATGCTCTTTAACATTTACCAGTATGATAAAAAAAGTTATTATATTATCATCAAAGTCATTTATATTATCTCTTCTATAAGTTATGCATCGCACAGAAAGGAAAAGGCGTGAGCATAAAAACACCTGGCCGATCGATCGGCCCACTGGCACTAGAAGGGATAAGAAATTAATTATGAGAGCCAGAAGCCTTAAAAGGAAGACTACCGAGTGTTTTAATGTGGAAGCTGTTTGAAATATTTCCATAGCTTTGTTGACAATCTCATGCTCTGGAACACACAACAACTTCATCACAAATGAATTTGATCTTAACGTGGGAATGGCATTAGTAATCATTGACTGCAAGCTTACATTCAAGAATCAGTTCCTGTTTGGAATGGAAGGTGCCAGAAGTGGGGGGCAGGAGAGGCCAAAGGCCCTCCCTCCCCCAGAATTTGCTACGGACCCTCGAGAAATGAGTAGTCTTCTTTAATAATAATAAAAATTAAATTTCACTTATTTCCAGCTTGCTTTTTTCCTTCTGTCACATATTCTTACAAATGCACTTTTAGTGAAATCCTAGTCTCCACCCTCCTATCCGCAAAAAAATGTGGGTGCTTTCCTTAGGCGCCAGGCCCTTTCCAATGTTACCCCACCCCTGCCAAACGTCTAGGTTTTATAACAATCTGAGAAATGTTAACAAAAAATTGAGTCATTTTGTAAATTTACTTTTTTTACTTGCAAGAGCTGTATGTTGAAATATGCACATGATTGTACATATTTTGCCGTACAATCACAATTTCAATTGTTGCATGAAAACTTATTTTTCAGTTAACGGGGACTAGCTTGAAAGATTAGACATGGTCTATGCCAATAAATTACTCTTGACATTGCAAAATGTGTAAGTTATGGTATTATTGGGAAGTGAGGAAAATAATATCTGTTAATTCCAATTTTATCACCAGCAGGCACATTATGATGAAATAATTATGATTCTATCATGAACATATTCGAGCCATAATTTTATTCTATTTGCCAAGATATGGAAGTGAATTCACCCAAAGAATACAGCACCGAGAACAAAAATATTTATCATTGTAAAAATTGTATGTACATGAAGTACATACAATATGCACAGCAAAATCTACTTTAATACTTCCGAATTACATTCGCATCTCTCCAATAATGACTGCTGTCATCAAGACAGGGCAAATATAGAGGCCAACCTCAGCCATTATTACCTTTAAAAATTTGGTCCTGTACACGATTGGTAACATGTAAAGTCATCCTTTCTCAAATGTTTGTGGAAAGTACTTTCCTATGCCATAAAACCAAGCCAACCTAAAAATTGACAAGTTGTTTAGCCTTCACACATTTATATTGACACATTTATTAGAGGGTAATGATTGAGAAATGAAAACATGGCTTACATTTTTTAAATAGTAATGTATTCTTTCAATGCAAAATATACAATCTTGAGGATTCTATGCTTATAAAGATATTTCTTCATGCACCTCTCATTCCATTGAGCACATATCAATTCACACTTTCAGCGATGATCACAAGTGAATAAACCTATTCATCTCAATTGTAAGACTGTACTGAATAATGTCACTTTGTTCCTTTCTCCCATTAGATTTCATTTGCTGCTGTTCCACTGTGTCGTTCTCTTTCATATGCCTTCCTCAATCAGAATAGGTCATTTCATTCAATTTTAAAGCCTAAATAAGAATTATTCACACGGACATACCTTCATTACTGCAATCACCAGCATTTAATTGCAATGCATGTAAATTAAGTTGTATCAGTTGTGTAAATCCTCAATAAACCCTCTTTTCCATTCAGTTCCAGCAAATGTGACTGCTAAAATAGAACAGAACTAGCCAATGAGAAGGCAGACTTAATGCAATCACCACCAACATACTGTATGTTGGGTAGCCAACCTGGAAGTAAAGCTATTAAATCTCAATCCTCGAATGATGATGCTCAGCTTGATTTCCACAACAACACTACACTGAGAACTTACAAGAGAGCAAAAAAAATTGCTGAAATTGTCCAACAACAGAAATGTAAGAGAGCATAAGAATCGACTACAAAACCTGTTAACCAAGAGTGTAGAAAAAACCTTGATTATGGAATTCAATCTCTCTATATTGTACTCCATTTCAACATTTGAAATTAATCATTCAAAATTCCAAGCCAAAACTTTCCTTAAAAAACAATTCAAACAAATTTACTCAGCAACAAGAAATAATTCAAGAATTTGCATAACAATTCCCAAAAAACCCTATCTTTCCCTCTTATCTGGAGATTCTTCTTGCTTTCTTTACATCAACACGATTGTAGAAAATATGAGAACAAAGAATTCCTTTCCACAAAGTAATGAAAGCAAAACAACTACCAGTAGCTTGTCTTACATGGTTCTCTCCTTCCATGAGGGGAGCACAAATCTTGGGAGGCCATATATATTACTTACCTAATTTCATAACAAATCCAAATAAAAAAATATTTTGTAACAAAATTTCAGCAGATATACAGATTTCAGGCAACATTCACACACAGTAGTCAAACTAACAATGTTAAAAGGGATTGTGGGAGAACTTGATCATGTCGAACAAGAGCGAGCTAGAGTTTATCAAAACGTTCTGATGCAGTGAGATTGGAATGTGTTTCTTTCAAGCTCCCTAAGTCCCTCACAAGCCAATTGTGGGCCAGGATGAGAAGCAGGTTAGAGAGGATGGAGGTCCAAGTTCACACTGTACACAGGAAGTAAATTATGAACCTACCTATCAGAGAGAAGAGTGGGTGACATTCCAGAAGCCCTTACAGATATCCAGATATTGCAAAATTTCCTCTCTCTCTCTCTTACATGTAATGTGGGGGGAAAGTATCCTGGCTAGAGAATTTCCTCTCTTGGGGAGAGGCCTGGATCACCAACAATTTTACCTGGAAAATATGCCCACAATGCTGTTTGTTACCTCACGAGTCATAAGTCTCGTCTAATTGCTGGATTCATCCAGTGAAAAACCACTTATATTGCTATGAGGCAAACTTATGAACACCACACACAAGTTCAGGCATCAGTAAAGATTTATGATATGTTAACCAATGCACGTGAATCCAAGTCGTTCAGGGTGGCTATGGATCTCAAAAAAATAATAAGATGTCCCAAAAAGTGAAGAAACGAAGAAGTCATCACAAGTTTCCCACCATTCATTGCAGACAAAACTGAAAAATAACTTGATTGCAACACATTAAATGCATGTCATTCTCAGTGGGCGGCATTTCAATCACTCTTGAAGATCAAATAAATAAAACTTAGATCAATATCTTTGAGGATATTATGAAATTTGAAACAAGGCCACACTATACATGAATCACCACCTGGAAACATTCAGTTAACCCAAACAGGAGAGCACTAAAATAAAGAATACAAGAATCTTAGCTGCCACCTTGAAGGATTATCATTCCAATTTACAGCAAAGAATACAATTGGTACTAATTAAAATGAAATAATGAGTTCGAGTAAATAGAGATAAGCCATGACACTCTTAAATCAAAATTTCCATAGCCACCCTGAAACAAACCACTCATCCATTAAAAAAATCATTTAAAGCTAATTCATTCCAAAGTCTTGTGAACTATCAATAAGCATCAAAAATGTTGAACATGCAAATTCAGAAGGCCTGAAACTCTAATTAACACGGGCAAACAACGGAAATGTAGGCTACATCAAGGAACATAGCAAAAATAAAGAAAAAACTGGAACTGATAGATCTGACAAGTTAGCAAAATTTGTAGATGCTACATTTGGATTTGCTCTCTTAGTTTCAGTTTATGTAAAAGTAAGATACAAATATCTCCAGTACATACAGTTAAAGTCCGCTATAGCAAGAGTATCACCAGACCAAGTGATTTTTTTCTCCACTGTTGGTCAATGGTAAGAAGCATAGTCATCAGTTATAATAAGTAGTCGTTTCTGTCACACGGCCATAATGAGTCTATTTTGCTGTTATTGTCGTCCCAGTAATATAACTACTGCATTGGTGACAAAATTTCATTATTTATTCATGAAGCATATGAATTTCAATGCATCTAAGAATGGATGGTAACAGAAATGCAATAGATCATCTTTGCCCTGACTAGTTGCTATGATACGTAACAATAGGGGTGCATGAAAATTCACGTTGGTTATCATGAGCAAATTTGTGACTTTGTACACTTCTTACAGATAGGCTTACCATACCTTCCAATTTGACTGGGACAGTCCAGGTGTCCTGCCCATTTGCAAATACGTGCCAGCTGATTCTGAAATGTTCAGCAATGACTCGGTTATGCCAGCTGACTACTGCAAGGAGAAAAGTGCAGCAACAAATACATGACGAGGAATGTCGAAAGCATTGTATCACGCATCCTCGAAGACTCTTAGAGTGTTTATCACTTTGTTGAAGCGAAGAAACTCCTGTGATGGAAGCCAAACTGAGCAAAAACTCATTCTCAGTACAGTTCATCCTCCATAAAGCAGTGAATTTGAGAGCAAGGTGCGATTACAGTACATATTTGAGTAGCATAAGACTAAATTATACTATTGTAAACTAATGTATTGTATACTCAATATTGCTTTATCTAATAGCAACTTTATGAAAGAAATAAAAATATCAATGCTCTTCCAGTAAAGGTTCACGCAACTGTAAAATATTAATGGCTTTTCAAAGAGTGATTTTCTGTTCCTATTACTCATATTCTGCAATTAACCCTTTCACACCGGAGTCCTACGCAGGAAAAAGCTTTCCTTTCCTCGGGTTCCTCTAGAATTTTTTCCACTCCCTGTAAGAAGCTCTCTTGAAGCAAGGTTTCGAGCAGGTATGTCTTTCCCTCGCTTTGGGACCGGACCGACCCTTTCCTCGGCCAGTGAGCAGACATTGTCTTCGCCCTTTTCCAAATGAGAACCCACCATGGCCTTGTGTCTGCAGTCAACAATTTTTAATGCAGTGATTTTTCTAAAATAATTAGTAGCAACACTAAGTGAAAGTTAATACAGAAATGAATTCCTGTTGTTTTAAGTACCATTTAGAGCTTTTACACGAAATTCTACAGTTAATATTATGATATCTAGCACAATAGACATCATTTCAATGGTTAAAATAACAAATATTTTGTGTTGTTACACACTAGGATGCGATTCTGCAACTAATCCAACCATACCTGTTTTGTATAAAAACACTTTTTTTGGTGCTATACCTTTCTCAGGACTAATCTCTAAGCAAATATATTCGCAATGGTAGATTCGCAATAGATTTTTCAGCAGAGCAATTATTTCTTGAACCTCCTGGACTGGATTTCTATGACTTGGAACTCTGTTAATAGTAATGATAGAGCTCCATTTGAAATTTCTAAAGATTCAAAAAAAAAACAAGGAATAAATTTCTGGTACTAAATATCATGCGAATTAAACATATTTTTCTGGTGGTTCCATTGTATAAACAAATGAGTGGCCGTGAGTGGTCGGTGCTGCGAAGAAGGGTCGAGATAATTCCCGCCTCTAAGCCGAGGAAGGGTCCTCAGACCCATGAGGAAGGGTCCTTTAGGACACCTTAGACATTTTCTGCCTACCTGGCCCTAGCGACATTTTAAGACGCCATTCCTTTTCTTGCATAGAAAAATCTGTGGCTTTTATAAACAGAGTTAGTCCACAGGGGTGAAAATACTGTGGCTTTTATAAACGGCATTTGTAGTGAAAGAGTTAAGAGGCATTTCTTACTTTCATTTTTTGAGCAAAAATTTTACAACTTAACTTTGAGTATATGTTGTTATTTTTTCCAACAAAGCCTTGAAAATGCGTTATAAACTTTTGACATAAATTTTACCAATCTTAATAAACTGAAATCGATACTGCCATTAGAGCCTTCACAACATAATCATAACTTGATTTTAGAAATTCCTCTATAGTTAAAAACTTGAGCCTTTAAAGAGGTTCATTCAAGTTCTAAGGGTCTCCTATTTATTATCTGACTAACTGGTAATCCTAGAAAGTTGAAAGTTTTTTACTTTGAAACACAATCCACCTGAAGGCTGACTCCAGATATCATTGAGACTTTTCTCATGGCTCCAGAGGAATTTCTTGGCAGGGGCTAAGAAGTATTCAGTTATGCCGCTAGCAATGAAATTTAAACTTGGTTTAGTACTAAAACCAGTCACCGCAGCTGCAAAAACTTCAATTTGTAATTGCAATCAAAGAATAACTGCATACTGTTGGTACATTTTTAACTTTCATATACAACATCCCGATTTTGTTCCAGTTTTAACCTCTTCATACCTAGATAAGTCCTGGTTTTGGGCCTCAGAATCAGAATATAGTAACCCTAATTATAGTGGACTTTTACTGTACTTAAGAGAGCAGAAATCTCAAAACCATTTCACTTACAAATCATGAAATAAATACATAATTACACAGTGAATTTAATGAGATCTAGCAATTTCAGTTTTTCATTTTTTGCTAATGGGATTCATGATATATTACTCAATAATAATAACTCAATAATGAAAACTAAAAATGTGAAACAAAAATTGTGATGGCCAACAACTTTTAATTCAGAGGAGTTTACTTTAAACAACAAATAGATTAAAAAGAACTGAGGCTCAACTTTAGACAACTTTAGCCACACCATTATTGTTTTATACTCCATCCTTTACATCCTTTACAGTTACATCCTTTAAGTACCTTACGTAAACCGAACAAGTCACCTAAACAAAATGTTTTCCAACAATTTTACGGTAAAAACTAATTGAAAGAAATGCAATAATGAACTAGCTACCGACAGTGACACAGCTGATGCAGTAATTTGCCTTAAAACCAAGTACTAGTACCAATAGCTCATCAATACTGATAGTAGTCAAAGTATATCTAACCAAAACTTAGATCATATACAATCATCAGTATTTATCCAATACTGTATTATATGCTGGAAGGCGACTTCACATAATGGTGTGGAGGGGTTATGACAGTTTCCCAACTGCTGGGATGCATCCCGCTAACTAGTAGGTCTCCTAAGCCTACTGGGTAAGACTAGAGCCAGCCAAACATGCCCCCCACCCTTAACTTCTCTTCTATGAGGATATCATAAGTACGTATTTACGAGTATGTACTGGAAGAAGAATTTCCCATAGCTGTAACCTTTTGGAGCAGAGGAAAGAGGGGGGTGGTCAGTTGTCAGGCATCCTCCCCACTTTTCTCACCCTTGATCCCTTTCAACGAGTGGATAACACAAATCAATGGCGAAGAAGATTCATCGTAAACCCTGCTTGTGTGTGTGGTTGCACAATGCACCTATGAAAACTTTTTTAATGAGATCTCGACAAATTGATCAAGGGAAAACAGATGAAAAACTCCAGATACACCAACAATGCTCAAACGTAACCAAGGATAAACTCAGCAAACTAAAATTTTCAAGCTGGCTAGTGAATCTGCTGTGTTCTTAAAGCGTGCAAAAAAATTCCAACCATCCTAAGAGGCAAATTACAACAGGAAAATCCAGCTAAAGCCTAAAAGGGTGGGGTATATGGTCGGGACAACTAAACAGGCCTTCAAGGCAGTGCTTACTCATGAGTCATAAAATGTTCACCGACTGAGAAACGGTTGCACATATGTAAATGGTGTAAAAAGGGCAGATCCCTTGCTGAAAGAAATATAATGAAAGCAAAACACAGTCTTATTTGCAAGAGAATCTGAATACAGATTCTCTTGCAAATACAGAATGAATAAAGAGTAGGGGTAACCTGCATGACAATGATAAAGGCTCTGTGCGAGACACACACCACCAAGAAGTGTCGTAGACCCCATCTACAGGCAAGAAGGTAAACTAAAAAGATGCAGCAAAAAACGTACGGTAGTAACTACATGACAGAATGTCACACCATACCCAGAGCAAATGCACCAAATCAGGATGACATGTTATGTGGCACACCCAGTACCAGAGGATTAGGTTGTGATGTGCATACTCGGCACAACCAGATGAGTACCTCAAGAGATACTGTTGAATTATGAACTATCTCCAAACTTTGTGATTATTATGAATAGCCATTACTTAGATAACTGAATTTCCATTTCCTAACCATGACAGCACACTTTGCAAAATCACCCAGCTACACTTCGGTTCTGAAGTCTGGCAAGTATGAGAAATTAGCAGCAAGCACACACACATCAATAGAAGGCTTCTAACGCACTCAGGCTTTCAAAGATTAGTAGTACAATAATGACTCAATTTTATTAATGTGTTGAACACCATCCACTATAGCAAAAGGACACTTGAGAAGCAGCACAAATTCTTACATTTCCCAAGAATTTCACACACAAGTCATAGGAAAATACATGGTACTTCAGCCATCAGTCAAAGGAAACAGCTTTTGTTACATGGGACTTCTACTCTATATTCCTTTACAAACGACCAAGAGAAAATACTCCAGAAATTAGATCTTCACTACTTTAAGGAGACTTAATTCAATGAATGCAAAGAAACTCCAATGCTGTCCTTGTAACCCAAAAACTTGAGTGACCCCACAAATGAAGTAAGATTATTCAACGCAAAATATATTAATTGCAATTCATGAGAGGGACCAATTACCAAGGCCATCACAAAATTTGCAACAAAATGCAAACCAATAGCAACTAATGAAATACTTAACCACTACGCATGCATCAAAGGAAGAGGAACAGTACATTACCTGAGCTCAAGTACCGCAAGCAGAAATAGCTACACCTCCCTTGGTACACTGCTGCATTATCTGCGAAAAAATCTGAACACACATGAAATATCACAGCATTATGGCACAATTACAAGAACATCACTTGTGCATTTAAATAAAAGGTCCTTATAAAATTATAAGTTTCAATCCCTAGTCCAAACACAACAATGAAATACTTCAATGTGCCAGCAACATATCAACATACATCCTTTGCAGTTCATAATCACATAAATACACATGGCATAAAAAAGTTGTTATTAAATAATAATACTTCCAAATTTTCAACAAATATTGATTGAAAATATACCAAGAAAATATAAAGTTTTCATCACTCAGCTCAAATGACTATAGAGTGGACAAAACAAATGTCTTTAGAATTTCACAGCCCCACTGTCCACCACTGAGCCCATACAGACTATGAACCCTTTAACAATCCTTTCCTCCTCTGGTGCTGGTAAGCGCACTCCTCATCTTGACATTCACCCATCAGATCATAAGGACAGAGAATTACATTTGGGTCTAATATCACAGATTCCTCTGGCTGCAAAGAGTTTCTTGGGGTAGAAGCTGAATTCTCATCAGGAAGCCTAAAATTTAAAAAAAATAACCAAGTATAAAAACCACAGGAGTTATATTCACTGGACCTTGAGTCACATTTGTAATTATGCACTGGCCATGACTTTTGGGCAGGTTTTTCAGCACAGGGCTTGAGGGCATCCACAAAATAAGTTCACTGAGGGAATATCCATTCTATTTTGGCTAATTTGTGAGAAAAGTTTAAATGATTGGCATCCTACAGAAAGAATATGTTGCTTCAACTGTAAAGAAAAGATTAACTATTATCCACACAAACAAGAGTCCCCTACTCACAAAATAAAGAAACAATTTTACAAGGGGCATGACTCTGGTGAAACACTTCCAATGCCTTAAAACTAATACAGTAAACTCTCAATAATACAAAGTCAGCAGGACCGGAAAATCGGCACTTCATAATTTTGAACATTTTAAAAAAGTCGTGAAAAAATTTTATCTTTGTTTTCTCTAACTTATGTTATCTTCAGCAACATTGTATATTTTTCGTGGTCATTTGTGAAAGCATTCTTAAAAGATGCATGTCTCAAAAGATCGTGAAATAAGTGCCTACAATGTCAATGCTTTTAAGTCGGCAATCTTAGTGTTGGCAAAATTTCATCCCAGTATCGAAAACGTATAGAAAACAAAAGTTGAATGTTTCGTAATAAGAATTTTACTTTCGGAATAGTTAGTAGAGACGGAAATGTAGTATGCACCATAAAACTGATATTTGCTTCAAACATCTACGCTGTTAAGATGGCAGCTAACCCAACCCCGCTTTAGTTGTCTTCTATCGCCCAATCATAACTATAAAAAAGCACAGAACTAAGCCAGTTTCCAGAAAAAAAAATCATTCACAGGTTATTATTTGTAGTGTCTTCCATCTATCATCAGCGGAATAAATGATCTTGGGAGGTAATATTGTTTCTTTTCTACTACTATGACCGTGATGACGGGGATCGGGTTGGTGTGGTGGCTAGAGTACTGGCGTCCCATCCCGAGGGCCCCGGTTCGATTCACGGAGGTGTCTGATTTTTCTATGGAAAACCGGTCCCCACTTGAGTGCCTAGTGGAGGGCATTTCAAGATCAGTATTCCGTCCGTCGGATGGGACATTAAGCCATGGTACCCTCGGTGCCTTTCGTTAAGAGTAGGGTTGAAACCTGAAAATTCCTACCGTTACCCAATTACCCACCTATCCTAAATGGTGCAAATGACCACAGCCAACACCACCTAGATTAGAAGGCCTTAGGACTCAAAGCTCGAAATCCTCTGACGTCATCATCCGGAGGCCTAGTCCTCCTTGACAACGAGATAAGTTTGTATTTATCCATCGTTTTTTCGGTGAAAATGGTTTATAAACGTTGTGTTCATACTGCTGTAGAAATTATTCGAGCAGTGAGAAAGTGTCAGTGTTTCGTTTTCCAGAAGACGACGAGCTGAAGAAAAAGTGGATAAGGATTATTCCAAGAGAAAAATGCATGGCAACTGCACATTCGAGGGTAAGTTATAAACAGTAAAAGAATATGTTTTCGCTGTAATGTGCTTATTTTAAGCTTGCTTCGAACTAATATGCTTGCTGTTCGAAGTTAATATTTAGTCGTAGCAATTATATAAAGAAAACATTACCGAACGTAACCATTAACCAGCGAAACATTAGTGTAGTCGAATTATTAGTTTTCATCGAGAAGTTAAGGAGCAGAGGCTATCATTTTTTGTTAAGATTATCTTTTAAAAATGCTTTTACTACCAATTTTACTTCATTTTTCAGATATCCATGAAGCATTTCCTGTCATTTGATGTTTTATGGAAGACATCCACGTTTGACGAGAAGATTGGAAGCTGCTTACGGTGCGATTATCAGCACCAAAACTGAAAGATGGTGCAAATACGTTCTGTTTTCCCTGGTTGCCCATCTTACCTAAGTTCAGCGCAATCACCCCGTGAGGAAGTGGAGATGAAGGGGTTGAAAAAGGAGATGGAGCAGCTGGAAAGGTGCAGTGCGTAGAGTAAAGAAGAGAGGAGGGTCTATGATGAGATGATGAAGTTCAATGTTTTGGTGGTTTTGGCTGGACTTCATATGAAATTGAAAAAATGTGACTGGTTGGGTGATATCTCCATTGCCATTAAAGAGGATCAAATGCTTCTGTTCCACATAGTGAACAAACGTTTTCCAGAAATCAAGACGTGTTGTAATTGGAAATGATTTGGAAGTGTTTTTTTAAGTAATGTTTCAATGAGACAAGTGAAGTAAATTCAATTTTCCCATGCAAGTAAGGAAGATAAATACAAATAATGCAATTTTGAATGGATTAAACGTTTTGATGGAAAACCAAGTAAGATCTGAGAAGCCAGATATGAACCTTAAGTTAGAAGTGATTTTGCACATCTTAGAGTCCCTAAGATCAAATGATGAAGTAGTTGATAGAGTTAAATTTGTTACTGAACAACTGAGACTCATGCTCTCTAACAAGTTTGCAGCTGTGAAATCTTTTGTTCACACATATATTGTGATGAATAAAATCATCGGCAGTCCCTTAAAAGCAGATTTCTTGAAAGTAGTGAGCCTGAGAAATGTGTTGTTTAGTTTAAGCATGAATGCACCGATTTTAAATGACTTTTTAAATGAAACCGTTTGTGAAAATGACCACCCAATGAACATTGACATTGAAAAAATAGTTTGCCTGTTGTTATATTTTTCTTAAGAATTACAGTAACAGAAAAAGTGATGGCTGCGGTTGTCCTATCAGCACTAGGAAGCTTCATACATTTGTGAAGTGATTTTACCATTGTGCAGTAATAAATTTGATATGCCATTGAAAAAACCTTGTATTTATTATTAATTGCAGTTTTTGTGGAAGTTCAGGAATGTAAGAAGTAGTATTATCCTCGCGTAAGCTTTAGTTTGCGATAAAAACCATATTTTAACCATCGTTTTTTAAATCGGGGTGTGAACTCATGAACTTCTTCTCAAATTGAAGATAGCTTTAGTTGCTAATAGTTTATAAATTATGCAAATCTTTGTTACAACTTCACTGCTGGTGCCATGCATCGTAATCGTTGTGTTGTAAAGTTGTAATAATAAGCAATACGACCACTATTATTTGAAAGTTTTTCAAAAACTGGCAATGTGTAGCTATGTGGAACAATGTTTAGTTCAGTGGACCCTTTATTTTGGGAAATAAAAAGGTGAAGCATGAGGTTTACAAAAATAATTTAGTTTAATTACTATGCATTTGCTGTGGATTGCAGAGTTGAGTTAGTGTAGTGGTTGATCAAGGAACAGGATTTAAGTGCGAATAATATTTCCAAGTATGTATCATTTATTTAGTGGATATTCACTATCGCTAATTTATTTATTGTTCTAACTATCTAATGGATTAAAACAGAGGGTCGATCAATAAATGAAAGAGAATGACGTACTGAATCACATATAATACAGCGTTACAAATTTTGGAGTTGAGGGTCGGTTTCCTTCTTGACGCAAACCCGGCTCGTCTGGCCTCCGGATGATGACGTCACATGCGAGTCGTAAGGCCTTCTAATCTAGGTGGTGTTGCCTCAGCTGTCGGTCACCTCCCCTGAATAACCAACCAATCAACCGACCTTGATGACAAATGGGGTGTGATTCGGTATATTTTCCGCATCGTCTCCTCAAGGATTATATAACGGCTGGAAGTTTGGGTTTACGGTGCGTGGGGGATTGTGGAGAGGAAAGATCCCAGCTGCGGGTGTATCTTTATCTGTCTTGCTGAGATTGAAGGGGGAAGAGGTGGGGGAATAGCGTCGCGGAACGTTCCTTCCTCTTTTTCTGGGCAACCCTGGCGTGCAGGTGGTTACGGGTGGATCTTTGTGGGATAACGAGATAATGGGGGGGAAGGGAGGGAAGTGAAGGGGATGGTCTAGAGGTGTCCGAGTCTGAGAGGAGGGGTCGAAGACCCTCCTAATAACAAAGGCACCGCATCCCTGACCCTCCCCATTCCACTCAACACCCGGAGCGGTTCCAATCAGCCACCACCACGTGCCTCCCAGGGTTACCCAGAAGAAGAAGAAGGAACCTCACAGACGTTTCATGATGCCATCCACCTACTCCATCCCCTCCTTCAAGCTCGAACAGAGAGATAAAAATACTAGAGGCCTGCACACGCATGCAAAATAAGGGCGAGGGTCGCCCGCCTGTGAGTGAGAGATAAAGAGAGAGGCTCAATCTCAAGATATATGATGGACTTTTCCGAAGTATCATGAACGTGACTAACGGAGAACTTGCCGAGTACAGGCGGTTACCCATCGGCGGGTGACCGCCTTGAGTCACTGTCACCGCTGCGTATCATTCTCAAGGGTCATTGCCGTTTGCAATATGTTTCACTCACTCTTCTTTCTCAAGGGTCTTTGCCATTTGCAATATGTTTTGCTCACTCTTTTACCACCCCTCCCCTCAGTTCCGGCGAGCAACCTGGGCACCTGCCTAGGACCCGAGCACCAGCCTAGTATGCTAGCATCCGGGGCGAATGGGCACAGTCGGACGTCTACGTCACACGGGCGAAGGCGAACACGGGTGAGGAAGCCCAGCACGGGGGCACACGGTCTCAGTTGCGGGCATATCTTTTAAGAGGCCTGCAAACGGGTGCCAAATGCCCCGGAACAGGAGACTTCTTAAACACTCTAGAAGAGATCATGAATTTCTGCATGTCTAGAGTTTAAAACATTAAATTCTGGGAGATAAAGAAGGAATTATTTCAGGAACCTGTCAACAGAATACCGATTCCTCAAAGCAAAAACAATTCCTGGCACACGTGGGTTTCACCATTTTACGCCTGTGTCTATATCAGGATGGCTACTGAGACCCAATTTTTAAATTCCCTGACGGATTCACGAATTTCCCTGACCAATCGCCAAAAGGGCTCCTGTTATCTGAATAATTTATTTCCGCCGAATTAAATTTCCATCAAAACTCAGAAAATGTGGTTATAACCCAAGGATTGTGAGAGAGAACCAAAAATGTACAAATATTTGTATAAACAAACAAAACGTAATTACACCACTGCGAACTAGGCAATTAGCAACGGCAGCATCGTATTCAGGAATATCATATTTGACAAGGTTTGTGACATGACTAAATTGCTTCGAGAGGGAGCTAACGGGACCATTCAATAATTGCATAGAGAGTGAAAAGTGGGGACGGGAGGATGATTCTTCTCACTGTCTCACGAACGGGGGTATGGGAATCGAAGATGACGTAAGATTTTGTTTACACAAGTGATCGTACTTGTATTACCATTCTAATAATCATCGTATCGTATTTTTATAATTGCAAGCATGTATTTACTACGAGCTATTGTGCTCCACCTGCGTCTAGATCTGAGTCTCAGGAGTTAAAAAACGAGAAGTAAAATTTTCCAAACAGCATAGCCTCAGATTCCTTGTGCTGAGCGGAATGCATGTGATCATGAATTTTAACACTACTAGGCAAATATCGCATTAAGGATGTCCACAAGGTATACATTGTACGTCTGATTCACAACTAAGTAACTAAGAGACACTACTAATAAGATTCACAACTGAATGTTCCACAAATTGATAGGGCTTATTCCATGCATGCCGGCGACGGATTTTAGTTTTATTTGGTGAAATAAAGGGCGTGAAAGACTGGCCAATAAACGTAATGGTAGAAAAATAACGATAATTTCAAAGTTTCTCCCCGACTGTCACGATAATTCCCTGACTTTTCCAGAAATGCGAAATTCCCTGACAATTACAGGTTTTCCCTGATGATTGCCACCCTGTATATATTCCATAGGCTAAGAGGATCAGCTCAGATGAACACTTCGGCATAGTACTTATTCCATTTTGCCAATGACTGACCACCACCTGCAATTACGTTGTCACAAATCATAAAAAACTCTAATACTGCCCGTGCCTATGATGATCACTGGTTTTTTGGATCAGTAGTATGTAAGTATGAGGAGGAGGGTGATGTGAAAGTAAAATTCATGCACCCAGCAAGATCATTCCACTGGCCTTCACAGGAGAAAGAAGACATCTGCTACATACCTATAAGTAGTATCATCTGCTCTGTCAGCCCTCCCATCACCAAGGGTTCTGGGAGAATGTACTACTTTAGTGAAAGTGAGGGTGATTTCGTTATTAAGATACACCGTCAACCACCAATGCTCTAATGGAAACAGTTGTTGGTATTTCCAGGGTTTTTTCTAAAATTACTAGGATTCCCAGAGTATTCCCAGTTTTTCAGGCCACCAGACACCCTGGCCAATAACAGAGTTCAACCTAGGAGTTAACCCAATAAGTACCTAGAATAGGGCTAACCAAGTACATACACATTGGTGTTTGCAACACAGACATTCAGTCCTGAAACAATCGGTAGTACACAGAAAATCACACAGCTGGGGGTTAACTGAACAATTCCAGCTAAACCCATGTCTCCAACAAGTCCATGAAAATTATTCTCCACAAAGGCATTGCATGGTCACTGGTAGTGCATGGAATGACTCCCACATGCCCTCATGGTATCATGGCTTGTAGGGTACCGTGTAGATACTCAATGCGGCAGACATGTACCTACATGTACAGAGCCCTAAATAGAGTAATTCTCCACCCCCACTGCCACACCATGCTACATGAAATAATGATCACGAATGCATTTTGATTGAAATGACGAAGCAAAGAGAAAAACAATTAGTTTTTACGCTAGCATACCTGTTAGTGATTGGTTCCAGGGGAGAATTGTAGTCTCTCAGCTGGGCACTCTTGCCCACCTCCACACCTCCTGAACCTGGCCGAACAATTTCACTCGCAGAAGAGTCACTATTTACAGCTTTGGTAACCCCAGAATCAGGAGAGGAGTCTGTCTTGGTCGCACTCACAACGTCACTCACTGGCCTCTTGCCCTCAGCACTGGGTCCTTCACCTTTGGCACTTTCACTGGAAGCCACGGCTGAGCTGGAAAGCACACTACTGGAGGAAGCAAACACAAACTTTGCTGGCTGCAACACAGGACTTTGTGGCACACTAATGGAAGCATCAGATATTTTAGCACCAGGAGTAATGGGAGTCTTTGATTTCAAACCAGCACTGGGGCCACATGTACTCTTTTTCAATGGAACACTACTAATGGGGGTAGCTGATGTTTCTGAGCTAGCAATGCCTAACCCCTTGGGTTGTGCACTGGTTTTGCAGGATGGACTTATATTCAGGGATTCCAGTGAATTTGGGGGAAGGGTGGTCCAAGGCCCCACTCCACGGCTACCATCCCGCCTTGCAGACCTCTTGATTAAAGGGTATGTGGCACGGGCCGCAAAGTTCTGACCCTTTAGAAATGGAAGACCTGACTTCTTCAGCTGCTTGGTCTGCCACAAAACCCGAGACAACTGGCTCTTCACCAAAGCAGCTCCTCCCGTTGGCACCTGATACGCACCACACTTGTCCCCATTCACCCTTTTGTCCACTTTCAGCTGAAATAAGAACACATTTAAAATCACATGTGATGCACTATTTTTCACTTCAACAAAATCTACATCACCTGTTTCAATAATGAACAGAGCTGTGTCAAGCCATTTTGTTTAAACAAAAAGAGAACACCAATAATCAGTGGGAGCGATCCCATTCTATCCAGCAGTACCAACCATTAGAATTGCTCTTTGGTGCAACTGCTGACCTGAGGTCCTGGGTTTGCATCCTGGGGAGATGGATGTGTTCCAGGAAAACTCATATAGGGTTAAAATTTTCCAAGAATCAGGTCTTTCTGGGAACCCTCACACAGCGCAGAGAAAGGCACTGGCACCCCTTCTACCATGATACAGCAGTACCCCACATTTGCACCATCAGACTTCACGTTTTTCTACAATTGCCAACATTGTTATTGCATCCCATTTGATTTAGTATTTTGTATAATATTTTTAATTGTGGGTTAATAATAAGTGGATTTTCTTGAAGTAACTCAAAATTATATGGCAAAATGTCAAAGATAACTGATCCCTACAACGGAAACCACAATGAAAATTTCTAATGTGACTCAGAAGCATGCTAGTCAAAAATTAGAAAAAGTCATGAATTCTTAGTATTAACACAATATGCACAGACTGTGATTCCATTTTGACGGTAAAACATATACTGACAGACTGCACGAAGTACCAAGATATCCGGAACCGTCTCAAAATGTCTGGAGAACTAAAAACTATTTTGGGTGATAACCCAAAGGAAATTGACAAAGTCCTAACGTTCCTCCGCGAGACCAATCTCATCACAAAAATATGACCAGATTTTCCCCTTTTATACGTTACACACATGATATACTGTGTATAGACAGACCTATAATAGCAAATGAATGAATTGTTTTGTTATAAGTAATATTCAGGTATAAGCATGCGAAGTTGTCGATGCACCTAAAACCAAACCTACCTACCTACCTTAGTATGAAGCAATACTAAAAAGATGATTTTTTATTCCTAGATTGTCAATTATCACCGTGAATGGTGCAGTAAGAAGAAAAGCATTACACACCACTATTCCCAAAATTTTGGAAATCCATGATGTCAAAGGATGACCAATTGAAAACATTTGTAGAAATAATTGTACAAACACAAATCAGAAGAGCTGAATAGGTTAAGAAATAATTATGTTGAATTTTTCTGTTTATCAGTGCATCTTTTTATATCTTTACTCTATAGTACATAAGTACCTATGCACATAAAACTTATATATATTATAAAAATTATAATTTTCCCACTATTTGGATTTTCCTGCATCATAGTTGAGAAAGTTACCAAAAAAATTAACTGATTAAAGTTAAAGTTAATCTCCTTAAAAAGTAACCAGTTAAAGTTAAAAGTTACTTTTCTGAAAAAGTAACTGATTTAAGTTAAAAAATTTTAACTTTTACATTAAAAGTTACTTTTTCAGTTACTTCGGCAAATAGTGTGGTGTGGTGATGGTGTGTGGTGACAGAGGCCTAGATGGTTTTTTGTAGGGATGGGTCGGTTCGGTTCTCGGTTCCACCGGTTCTTGAGCTTAGAACCAGAACCGGAACCGAGGCCAAAAATAATCGGTCCCGAAATAATTGGCGCGAAAACCAGTTTGAAACCTACTCACACTCCGAAAGTGGAGGCTTCACATTAAAACCTGGTGAAATAGTGTACTTAGATGCTTCAAAGTCGCGAATTATTCTAATTCAGTCTCTGAAAATGATTATTGATTACCTTATCTTACTATTGAGCAATGCAAAGTAAGTGGTAAATTAAGACCCGGAACCGAGAATCGGAACCGAGAACCGAAGTTAAGAACCGAACTGGAACCGAAAAAAAGTGGAACCGACCCATCCCTAGTTTTTTGCTTTGACAAACAAAGGAAACACTGAAAACTGTCATTGCGCTTTCTTCATCCGTATCTATTTGTTTTAAAATATCCAAAGTGGGGATTTTCGTTGTAATTCAATTTAGTGTCGAGAGTGTTGTTGGTCAGGTTTCCTAGTTTCTGCTGAAAGGATTCAGTGATTTTTCTGAAGTGGAGTTCCAATTCTGGGATTTTTAAGTTGTTGTGAATGTAAGAATATCTGACGAACCATGGTGTGCCTGTAATTTGCCACAAAATATTTTTGTGAGCAGTAGAAAGTACTTTAACATTAGTTTTTTTAATATCAATCCCCAAATTGCGATGTGAAGTATCCCTTCACAATTGTTAAATTTCAGCAGAAAAATTGCAGTGGAAACGGCTTAGTTATGTAGGGTTAGAGTAGATGCACTGCCTGCACACCCTCTTTCACAAATTCACTGGGGGCTGATGTATTAACAACACGATGTCGCCCAGTAAGGCATACGTAGATTGGCGCATTGTGAGAGATATGTTAGTTTGAATGAACCCCTCCTTCTCATTATCCGTCATAGATTTTCAAGCAACCCTTCTTTCTCGGCTTAAACTATGTAACGATGACGACATGATGTCGCCGAATAAGGCATACGAGCCCTCCTGGACATTGTCTTCACGTGGTTTCATATTTTCTTGTCTGAGGGTGCATTCCTAAACTTTGGCGGTCACTCCCCTCCACCCTGCTTTTGTTTGGATGTATTTGTCTCATCCTATCCATTGCATTCTTACACAACTACCCTTACATTCTTAGACACCGTTTTATTTTCCCATTTGTCTGTTGGGCAAGCTTTGCGCCCAAATTCGAACAGGTCGACATTTGCCAAAAAGTAACGAAAAAAAAAATCTCTACTAAAAGGTAACGATTAAATTAAATAATTAGCTACATTTTTAACGATTAATTTTATTCATTAATTTTTTTATTCGTTAATCCCAACTAGGTCCAGCATTTACACATTTTTCCAGTGGTCCCTAGAAAAGTGTAATCAAGGGGTTTTATTTATTATTAATTCCGTTGCTTGTGTCCCCTCTTGAGAATAAAATTTCTCTGGAACTTAAGTGCCGAAGTGCCATGGTCCATTTTTCACAATAAAGTGAGACATTCATTTTATTGCTAATTTTGGATTTTGCACATCCAATTTCCCTGAAATTAAATATTACAGCAATGCCATTTTGAGTAGCTTGTTTGAGAGCTAATGGAGGGCAATTCTGTAAAGTCGAATTTGAGATCTCAACATCACAACTATACCCATATATGGAATAAACATAATTGTTTGTAGTACAATCCATGCTCCCATGATGGCACAACGATATCCTGGGTCTTCGCAACAGAGTCGAATCATTTTACAGATCATTTTGTTTGTAATCGGTCACCACACATTTGCTGGCGAGCGGGCACTGCTATCGCGGTGTACAGGTGTCATAGCTGTGATAGTAGCAGCTGACGTGTTAATTTTTCATGCCGAATGCGAAGTGAGAATGAATGCAATTCTAGCTAATGATTAATCCCTTCATGTCTCAAGTGGTGAACGATGGGTTCTACCCGGTGAGCCTCATCTTCCACACGAGCCCAATTTCTTTTGACTTTACAGATTCACCCCCCTGGCCCCTAAATGCACGAAGTGGTGGGTGGAAGGAAGGGTGCACTCAGAGCAGGACACATTGACTGTAAGGTTTTCAGCCAATTCCCTGATGGAGGGAGGGAAAGAAATCCCTTTGGAAGCTGTTCACAAACATAAACTCGCCCCAGTGAAAAACAGATTCCTGCACGGGGGCTTTCAAACGAACAATACAAGATTAGCCACAAGATCATTTTAATTTCCCCTTCAGCGAAGCAGTGTGCAATGCAACTGCAAGCAACCAACTTCCAATTAATGAATGGGCAAAATTTAAGCCTCGTGGATTTTGCTAATGGGGAATAGATTATGTACTTGATGAGAAATTTTCTCACAAATTTAAATATGTACGCAAAAATTTTATATGCTAACCATAAAGATTATTACAAACTAATAAAATGTTCCCCAGAAATGGATGAAAGTCACGTGATCGCAAATGCCATACAACATCACTGCAAGGTATAGGTTTCATATTGCTACAGAAACAGACGTTTATTTCAGCAGTAACTGAAGCGAATATATTGTTTACAGGTTTTTAGTAATTTCTTGATCGAAACAATGACTGAAAAGGGATATAAAAAACACAATCCGATAATTTACCTTTGGTTGACTGTTATGGTGGCATCCTCCATAAAAAAAATTAGCAATACTACTTTGCCATACCAGAGTTTTGGGGAGTGAAAACAAGCAAGGTACTATACAGTTATTATATACCATGGACAATTTGCTCATTACGATCCACACTACTTACAAGTAAAATCAAAATAAATTAGTTTATTGCATTAAAAAACTTACTGCCAAGATGAGTACATATGTTTTCCCTAAGTATTCATTAAACAACTTACCTCCATTTACAACAGATGAACAAAGCCCATAGTGATGTTGTGCCATGACATCGAGTTTTTAAGCTGCCAAAAACGTACAATTTTCAAAGAGATGTACCTTGCATCACTAGTGAAAAGTTTAATATGGAGCGTTGCACTATATGGGGTGGAAATGTGGGCTTTGCGAAAAGAAGATGAAAATAGACTTAGGGCTTTTGAGATGTTGGTGTGGAGAAGGATGGAGAAAATAAAGTGGGTCGAAAGGAAGACGAACGATGAAGTGAGTAGGAATTGGTAGGAGAGGAAAGAAATTTGATAGAAGAAATTAGGAGAAGGCAGAAGGTGTGGATGGAAAAGGTAATAAAAGGGGATGGTGTTTTGAAGGAGGTGATTGAGGGAAGAGCATTGGGTAAGCGGGGAAGAGGGAGGAGAAGAACAGGTAGCTTGGATTGAATGATGGGTGGCAGGAGGTAAGAGGGGCTGAAGAGGGACATCGTGTGAAATTTAGGGGGTGGGAAGGATTAAATGTCCATTTAAACCTACCTTCACCGGTAGAATACTAATAGTAATAATAATCTTCACATCACAATTCTTTAGTAAAATTTTCACTAAGTTCATTTTAGTTAATAAACTTCTAATTCGAGGAGATAAAAAAAATAATGCATGTTCCCCATTAGAGGTCCTACTGTAATTCATACTTTCCTGGCATTCTTAGTCCCAGATAAGACATACCACATTCAGTCTCTCCACATCAACAGAACATACCTGATTTCCAAGCTTCAAGCAAGCATGACAGAGCACAGAGCACCTTTGCCGTGTAGATGTCACTCGCTCATGGGTGGAAGATATGGTGAGAGCAAGCCGCTTCAGGAAATCCTTTTGCACAGCAATGGCAGACTCGGTGCATGCCAACTCTGCCCGGAGCTTCTGTGCAGCAATCTCTTTCTGCCTAAGGTGCGCACCTTCAATTTCCATCTTTTTCAAGAGTGTGGAAACCTCACTGAGGTACTGGAGTGCGGCATGTCTTGGAAGAAACAATCAAGATAAGTCAACACCATGGGCAAGCATTTTAATTGCCAACAATGGCAAGATATTATTTGTGAACAAAAATTGCTTAGTTGATGTATAATGTTTCGTGTACTCAAACTAGGATTGGTAATAAGAAATTTAGTAAAGGAATTAAGCACATATCTTCATCCTCAAGTAGGTTGCTCGGTCAAAGAAAAGGAAAGTCAAGGAAAAATTTATTAGCAGAGGGCTTTGTGAACATCAAAGCCACAATAAATCATCGAAGTAACATTGAAAGTTTATAAACAATAAAAACACAATTATAAACAGATAATTTTCGGGTGCAGCTGCATATAACGCGTTGTCGGTGTGAGAGCTTTCACGGCCATTGCAGGACGCATCATCTGGCAATGATGTGCCCTGCAATGCCTGCCCCCCCATTGCCTGATGATGCATCCTGCAATGGCCGCAAAAGCTCGCACACCAACAACGCGTTATACGCAGCTGCACCCGAAAGCCTCTGATGATGATGGATTTCACTGTGAAAACCTACGTTCCAAATTTATAAACAGATAAGCCATGAAGATTTAAATTTCCGTTGTTCCAGCTTTGAATGTGAAATGCGATAAGTGCACAAAAAATCAACAATGACAATAAGAGGACAATATTCATGCCTGTCTGTACTCCCTTAGAGCAATTGGCTGTAATTGTGACGACTCAACCTACATCAATACAAGACAGGAAGATGAGAACTAATTGTTAAACAATGCTATTCAGCTGGTGATTGCAGCATGCATTACATAAATGGAAACATGTATGAAGTATTTTGCAAATCACTCATCACTCCCAACCCATGCAGAGGAAAAAATATCAGAAATTATTAGTGTAATGATAATTACACAGCAACTTTTGGCTGAGAAGGTAACTAATGCTTCAGTGTACAGATGAAATTCCTTTCCCAGGAAAAGGAGATCCTGTCATTAAAAAACATTGATCCTCCTCTTCAATTCTAACATGAAAAGTTAGCTTAAAGCATATCAACAATATTTTATAATGTGTACTAAGTTACCAATGGACCTTTGGGGAAAGTGTTTGGAAACTGATAGGCAGTTTTTGCTGCCACTGGCACCTCAGATGCATCAAGGTTATTTAGAGGGCCTTTATGACATTTTGATGGAAACAGCATCCAATCTCCAATCCACTGCACTTCCCTTACTACCCAGTCAATGCACTTCACCACCTACCCTCTTACCTCCCCATCCAGTTGGCCTCCTCGCCCAGCCACCTTGCCTCAGCATATCCCGTCCCCCACCTCCTTACTCCCCTCCCTTGAAATTAAGTTACTCATACATAAATGGAGACACTCACTCGGAACCGAAATCGCAATTTTGTACAATTTTTGAGTGCTTGAAGTAAAATGAGTACTTCAAAGCTGCTTCTACAGACAATATTATAAAAACATGAATCATATATGTGTCCTCCCCATGCAACGACAAAGTATTCTAGGGTGAGCTACAGCCCTGGCATCTACTCGAACAGTTTCTTCTCGGCGACAAGGATAGTGGGAAGTGGCCAGTCCTGATTATTCTAAGTCCGTGGTATAAACTCATCAAACATGAGGATTCGTTCAAAGGTCAACCCAGGATGTAATAGGCAACTGGAGCTTAGAACTGCATTTGGATGGGTAGTGGCTTCTCTCTCATAGCTGTGGCCACAGGGTCATATGCAGTGCAAATTCAGGGGCCGCCTCCTTTTAAGCAGCAATTGAAAAATGCTTTTTTCTTGGGATGCCCTATTTGTTGGAGTCCCCTAACTGCCATAGGGCCCACTTGAGGCTTTCCCCACCCCTATGCAAAAATCCATATAGGCCATTCAAGGAAGGGTCCCCCCACTACAAGGAACAGATAGGAGGAGGCTCTCGCATAGGACTGTTCCACAGTACTTTCATATCTCCTCCAATTTTGGACTAAAAAAATTTTGCCTCCAAAGTAGTTTTTTTGTTGACAGTTGTACCATTGTCTATCTAATTAAATGCCAACTTCATAAGTTATTGAAAATGGAGCATCTTATTAAATCTTTTATAAATAAGCAAATACTGCATCTACTAGAACATTATATCCACACAGAATTACAATGTTGATAGCTTGATGGCATGACAAAAACGCTACTGGAAGCCAGAAAAGAGGTTAAACATATAATGTATAAAACCAAACATCTTCCCCTCACCTTTCTGAAAGAAGCTGGAATTCCAACTCTGCCAATTGAGAAGCTCTGGTATCACCGCTCTCCAGCTGTGAGTGAGCCACGCCCGAGACCAAAGAAGAGGACCTAGGGGGAATAAGTGAAGATGCAGTCATTTTCCCATCTGACTTGTCCACGGGCTGATCACACGTGCCTCCGTGTTCTGCATCCTCCTCTCCACAATTCTGCTGACTAACATCCGATACAGAAACTACTTCTGGCATTTGAGCTACAGAAACAGGGGCTTCAGAGCTCCCTGCAGAAATATTCCCCAAAGTAGAAGAACATTCCCCAAGATCTGCATTTGCCTCGCTCACTGATGGGATAGCCGATCCCCCAACTGCACCCACCACCTCGTCACTTTTGGTAGGGGCCATCCCTGCAGCACAATCCCCCACAACAGCAGCGTCTACATCAGGCCTCAAGGCAGCCTCAGGAATTTCACCACCTCTGGTGACAATGCCTTCATTTGAGGCTACAACCTTTCTCTGCATATTATCGGCAGCATTCACAGATTCACTATTAAGCTGCTCAAAGGTAAGAGTATTTTCTTGACTGCAAAATGGTGGAGGCACATCCAAAGAATTCAAATCCACACCTTGTCCAAGAGTACTGCCTTCCTTATGAATATGTAAAACCTCAGATTTCATCCCAGAATTGTCATTCTGCATTCTTTTTTGAAGTCTTGACCTTAACAACTGTTCCCTCATCAGATTCACATCTTCATCTTCCACATCATTGCCACAGGGTGTATTCTGGCTAGTTTCCAATGCTGGAGATAAGGCAGTTTTCTTAGAATCTAGAGGACTACCAGCAGATCCCTTAACTGAACTCTCTCCATCAGAATTTGATATCTGCAGGGGATCTGTCTGACCAACCAATTTTGGAGCACTCCTGGCAATGGTGGGGTTAGACCCTATTCCTGGAGTATTTATTTCACTCCTTGATGAAACAGCTGGTACCTCGGCTGCCTTACGCCTCTTGTGCAATTCTTCCAACACGGATATTTGCAGTTTTAAGCGGCGGTACTCTTCTTGCTGAGGAGGAGGTAGATGACGCACAGCCTGAGATGAAAAACAAAATTACTAAAAAGGAGCAGCACTATCCAATCCTTAGCTGCAAAGAAAAACTAAAAATTATTCTCCGTTCACACTACTGAAGTTTTGTCATAGACCTAGCATCACTTAACATGCAAAAATGTGTTTCATGCAGTCATTAACCCACAAGTTGGTTTGCCTGAAATTTGCTGACATATCCTTTAACTGTACCTACAGGCAAACGAAACTCACATAAGAAAATCTTTTCGGATTTCCCACCAGAAAGGGTCCATACTGGCAGACATTCAATCTTCAACTTGGGAACCATCCTCTTGGCAGTCTTATGCAGTTTATAACATTTTGGAAGCCTTTTATATACCTTTCCTGGAAGGTCAGGAGATGCTGGATTTGTCAACACTGGGCCAGATGTCTGGGGACCAATCACCACAGTTGTTTGGTCATCTACAAGACCAGTTTCCAGGAGTTGCTGATCAAGAACCCTGAGTCACAATTAAATTTTTTACTTTCTCGTCAAATCTTGATAGCTTCCTTTATTTCCTGAATCAGTTCAAAATCCTTGCTTCCTCAACCTGGATCACATGGTCCAAGTGGATGCTTGGCAATGGCTGATTTTCCAGTTGCCTTAGCCAAAGACGTCTTTTGTGCTTCCTGAGCCTTGTCTACATAGCACCCCATCTCCCTGAGTTAAGCACCTTTCACAAAATACTCTGCAGATGCCAGGAGTTTTAAAACCAACAGAGCTCTTGGATTTTGTCCAGGAGCCTCTCAGTTTAGCTGGCGGGATATTAATGGCCTAAATGTTGTCGTCTCATTACTTTGGATCATACTTTCCTGGAAATGGATGAAATTAACAGGAGGCATGCTCTGATGATAGGTTCATTTGGTACTCTTCAGTGAAAGGTAGGGAAAATTGTGTTAGTGGTAGAGCACAAATGGTAACTTCCGCTGGGACAACCCAGAAAACTAGCCCTTGCAGAGAAGGGCATCTACCAGGATCAAGAAATCTAATACAAGGATATGACCGGCTCCAGGAAATATTAGGATTATCTCATAAAAGAAGCAATTGAAATCAGAAGAGAAAAGGTGATCGGGTTGGTGTGGTGGCTAGAGTACTGGCATCCCATCCCGAGGGCCCGAGTTCGATTCCCAGCAGTGGAGGATTTTTCAGTCGCAAACCAGTACCTACATGTGTGCCAGGTGGAGGGCATTACAGATTCAGTACTCCATCCATAGGATGCAGCATATATCCGTGATCCCCTTGGCATCTGTCGTAATGAGTGGGCTAATGCCGACACTGGTTTTCTCTCCACCTTTCCCCTCTTCCCTGAAAACTCCTACCAATACCCAGTTACCTTACCCACCTATCCTAAATGGTGTGAAAGAACCTCAGCTGTCAGTTGCCTCCCCTGAATACCTAACAAACTCGGAAGAGAAAATAAAAAGTTCAATTGCGACTCAGGGTTCTCAATCAGCAACTCCTGGAAACTGGCCTGTGAAGCTATCAAATACCAGTCGAGTCCTCCCAATGCCTGACAGGTCTCCCAGGAGCTGGCTCAAGGTGCTAACCAATCCAGTGGCAACTGACCTTATAGAAAACAATTATAACAGATATGCAAAATTTTCAAAATGGCACAACTGTCCAGAGGGTATTGCCCAAGTTGAGCATCAATACATAAGCCAGTATGAACAACCTGACCCAATGGAAAACCAAGGAAGATTTTCTTCTACACATTCAATAGGAAAGTACACATTATTATGAAATTCACATGTTTACAGTACAAGGCCCCTTTTGTACACTGGATAGCTTCTGATATTCCAAGTCCTAGCACTATAAATATATTACAGTGAGATTTTCAAGTCACAGTCTCCAAATGGGCTCCCCATTAGGAGCTGATCACCCACAAAAATGAGAAAACACGATAAAAACATAGCCAAATCAGATCCACTTTTAAGAATTTACATGTTAATGAAATTATTTAGAAAATAATACATTAGAAAATAAAATACAAAAGAGACAGATTTGTACCCCAAGAGCAAGTTTGAAGCATAAAGAATGTAGGAGCTAAAACTACAGAAGGACTCCTCCAAACACAAGCAGACTTATTCAGAAACAACCCCTACCACCATTAAAACCAAATGGAAAAAATGCAAGGGTTTTGATTTTCAGAGACTTAGAAGAGTCTGATTTGGACGTTACAAAGTTCTTTCAGCAAAATGTCATTTTTCTCAACTTGCAACTCACCAACCCCTGCCAATCGCCCATGCACCTTGCAGTTATGGAGAAAGATATACATGAGAGAGCATAAAATAACCCCTGAATACATGGCACTAATGTGATATCATCAATAAAGTCTGAAAGGTTTTCTGTACATAACTTTGGAGAAGATATAAACAAAACCAGTTCACATGCCCACCCTTCTCTCAACTTCCAAAGAGTTACACCTTCTGACAAAAACACACATTTTGATGCAACAAAATTACCCTTTTGCTGGTGCTGCTTTCAAGACATTTTACTGAATTCAACATATTTCTCTCACACTTCCATTTTTCACATGATAAAAAAATAAACATTCAAAACCAACCTGTGGAGTAACTCCACTGCCTCCTTTCATTATCTGTTTAGCTGTTTTCATCTTATCACCGTTCCCAGGTAATCTGCGTGTTGCAGGAACCACATTCCCTTTCAAATTTGTCTTGGGCACTGCCGGAGCCACACTGGTTTTAGCATTCACTTTGAACCCTTGTGAAGTCCCAATTGTCTTTGCATTCACTTTCACTCCTGGGGCATTAGGCTGCTTTAAGACAGTATTCTTTCCCTTCACTTGAAGTCCTCGTGATGGAGGATGATGCGGCAATCCAGATGACTCTTGATTTGACCGAACTTCCTTCAAAAAACGATCCACTGACTTTTCAAAATCGATTGAGATATTTGCAATGGATGACTGACTTTCTATAAGAGCCTGATGAGATGAACAAGAAGCATTGCTTATCAACTGTAGTTCTGAAGATTCCACTGAGCTATCCAATGGTTTCTCATGGGGTACACGTGTTTGATTTCCCACAGGAAACCTCTTAGGCAATGCATTTTGCCTCTCTTCATCACTCTCATCTGAGTCTTCTCCCAAGCATATTACAATTCTGTCCTGCTGCTGGGGAACTGCACTTACTGACTTGGTTTTGCTCGCTGAGCCTACAACAGTCACATGAAGATTGCCATCAATTCTTTTCTTTCCCCCAATAATTCCGTGCTGGTTTACTCTCTGATATTTCCCACGACTTGTAACCTTAGACAAATATGACTTTGCAAACGGAGACAAAGATCCTTGAGCAGTACTTGGAATACTAACTTGGCGATTGCGCACTCGAGCAAGCAGTTGGCCTCTACGAGTCCTCTCCACACTCCGCTTAAATGGCACTTTACCTCTTCCACGTTGCGAATTAGCAGAGCCAAAAACCACATTACTCTTGTCATTAGGCTCTATCAGAGGTTCACGTCCTCTAGCAACATGTGTCATGACAGTCCCGTGGGCTGATGCATGAACTACGCCTGTGTCACCACTTTCATTTGGTTCTACAACAACGGCATTGGAATCTATGTTCCCTCTCCTGTGCCGTCTTGAAATGTCCACAAGCAGTCTTGCCCTAAGAATCTCCTCATCTTCATCCTCCGCCACACTTCCAGAAAAGCAGCTCTGGTTGCTACCGAAAGGAACCAACTCGGACCTCATGTCAGATGCATCAGAATGAGTATGCTCCTCTTCCATCATTGGGCCAACCTCGGGTGATGAGCAAGCCCCCACTGCATCCAGCAATATCATTGATCTCATGTTCACATCAATCATATTATCTGCATTGGAATCAAGACCCTCAAATGTCCCGCATTCACTAGTTGACGTCCTTACTTCAAGTAAATTACTTCGTGTGTTCTCAGTGGAGTTTGCGGTCCTTTTCCTTGGCTTAGAAGCCTGGGATCGGCCCCCTATGGTCACTGGTATGCTTCTCGCTTTAGGCATGTAACGATTTGTTCTACTTCTAGAGGGTTCACTGTTTTCTTCCTCGTAACTATTTTCAACATTTAGGCATGGACTGGCACTTTCCTCCTCGTCAGTCAATGCCAGCTCCATGTCCACAGGCGTAAGATCTTCCACCAGTGACGATACTGGTGGATCATCAGGGGGCAGTGGGACCTCGGAAAGAGAGGAAAACAACGTCGGTTGCCAATTTTCGACTGCGGAGCGAGGGCTATCCTTGCTGGCTGTGGAAGAAGCAGCTTCTTCAACAGCTGCTTCAAGCAGGTCAACAGTGTCGTCGAGATTGAGGGCGGAATCAACAATATCATCCTCAGGAACTTCGTGAGACGCTCTACTGACTTGCCTCCTGACAATGATTCCTCGACGTTTCCTCTCCAAATACTTCGCTCTAAAAGCTGACTGCAACGCAATCATTCTCAATTGGTTCACATCATCGTCTTCATCCTTCGATTCGGAGTCTTCATTCCTGTCAGCAACTGGGGGACCTCTGACACCACACGAGCGGCTGGACTCGTCCTTCGATTCCTCTTTCTCATGACCGTGGTCTTTGGTGTCGCCGTCGCGAGATTCCTCACTTCTTCCTTCCGCTGATTGCGAGGAAAAGGGGCGCACGCCTGAATCCAGACCGCTAACTTCAGCAGATATTTCAATCTCACTGCTAATCTCTTCGCTTTGAATCTTCTGCTGCTCCGATACAACAGCAGCATTCAATTTAGACGCTCTTATCTGAGCAAATAATGCCGTACTCCCTTTGAGGTTCCTATTTCTGGATGGTAATTTCCAATTCCTCTTTTGCCTCGTACTCCGCACATCCTTCCTTTTCTTAACACCGTCAGTATCACTCGAAACTGAAGTGACACGGTCACGAGGTGGAGTTTTATATTGTTTCCTCTTGCGACTCCTCTTTAATTTATCCTCTTGCGGCTCACTTACTCCGCTTTCACGGTTCCTCGAAGCGTCTGTCCGAGCATCTTTGGCAAAGTGTCTGTTTTCCTTCTCATGGGAATTACCTGGAACATGAAAATCTATAGTCTGCTCTGAATGCAGTTATTACGCACATGAAACAGGTCAGAAAGCTACATGAAAATAGGACCCAAGGTAAATCAAATGCATTCTCTACATTCCCGAAAAAAATACAAATATATTACCCTACTAGAAAGTTAATTAGATACTATTCATTTGACAGATGAGCTCCAACAAAATCAAAATGAATTTAAGTGGCGTAAGGATAAATCAGTAAGACTAATTTGACAATGCAGAGCAGTACCGAAGATTGAAACGAAAATTCGTCTACTTACCATAACAGACGAAGTCTTGAGATACTGTAAGCTTACCTTCGTTGCCATGCTTCGAGGACCTATAGTCTTTAAGTAGATCGTGGAAATTCACCTCCCTATGATCGCAAGTAAGTTCAGACTTCGTTAGCCTATCGTACGATTCCCTTGTTGGCTTGTCGTGATCAACATAAAAATTGTAATTTCGTCGTTTCGGGTTCCTCCATTGGTGTTTTTTATCCTCAGTATAGACCTTGTTTTTAACTATGAGAGACTCACTCTTAGAAGAACTGGGGGGCTGGTAATATTTCACGCCAACAGTAGTGTCAGTAGAATTGGAAGAAAAAAATTTCTTCTCCGCGCCGTCTTCCTCTGAAGTGTCATCTTCGATTTCGCCTTCTTCGGGACCATCGTCATCTATGGCTCCCACTGTTTCTCCCGCTACCACTTCCTTTGCCATCAGTCGACAATACGTATCAAAATCTTTATAAAGATACGGACAATATTCACCTAGACAATATCATGTCTGGGCTTCCTTTCGGTAGATGTTCCTTTATTTCCTCGCAAAGCCTTGTGGTTGCTTTGGGCAAGGCTTTGGGATTGGTCCATTCGTCCTTTCCGATTCATAAATAATTACGTTATTTCGTTCCTTGGGATCGTAGTGAAAAATGCCTTTAGATAGGTACCAAGGGGCGTATTATTACAAGAAACTTATATTCTCCATTACAAGGAGGTTAAAACAGTTCAAATGTAACTTCCGTAATAGATGCAATACCAGTCATGGAACGCCACATCATCCTTATCTTTGAAAGGTGTAATTGTTTGTCTACCGACACTATAGATGATGCTGGTGGCGTAACTACACATCCGCGTTATTTGAATTCAACATATGACATACTTGTAGGTTTTTACTAGTTTAAACAAAGAACCTTCTCAAACAATTAATCGTTTAACCAAATCATAATTTTCAATATTTCTTATAGTATCACTTCTTTATAAAAATTTGATTGTCCGATTCAATCCAGCATTTCATCAATTATAGGTAGGTAGTCCATTAACTGATATTCCCCAAATGCTACGGGGATGAGGATTTAGTTTTAACAGCGACAACAGTGGACTTGGGTAAGGCCATAGAGCTAATGGAGCTCAATTTGTCATCTGACGATGATGTCGGGTCCTATATATGTTACCTCATATCTTTTGTGACCAATAAATTAATAATAATCATGTATCAACATTGAAACCGGATCGAAGTAAAAACTTTTATTTTGTGGAAAATTTCACGTGTACTTCAGTACCCGATTTCGAGAGAATATTCGGATTTTATATCACCCTACGGTAGATTGATGCGTTAATTTTCACCTCTTAAAATAAGATAAGAACAGATATATTTTGCTGGCGTGGCTTTCTGTTCATTAAATATATAGTTAACTATAAATTTAAGGAAAATTTGATTTTATTCAAGAAAGAGGTGGATACCCACCTTCCAGGCTCTATGGAGTCAGAGATTATGCATTGTTGGGGGAATCCATGGCCTCCTTTAATACTGTATTTCAGGAATGTGGAATCCCATCCATCCTGCTTGGATAACATACTAAATATGTTAAAAAATAGGCAATAATGAGTTTTAGCTCCTGGATCATTCCATTCTCAACCAATTTTTGAGGGTTCATATACTCACCATCTCTGATTTTCATAATTTTTTCCCTTTAGCTAGATTTAACCTTAGTTAAGAAAAATCCAGAATATTTAAGCCAAAATGCAAATAATTTCTAAGATACGAGTATTTGTATACACCAAGGCACAGAGGAAAAATCTATCCACAAGCCAAATTTTGCTTATCAACCATTTCTGTACCCCTATAAAAACTAAAGTAAGTCAGCTAAGCTAGTATTAAAACTTTTAGATGTCATAGACATGCAACTCTAGTCTTTAAAACAGCTGTTACAAAGGTTCTCACTTGTAAACTTTTTTTGCTATAAATATTCAAACATGGCAGTTTTGACAGATTTCCTCAAAAAAATTGCATTTTTTACAATGTTACTATGTAAATGGGCAATAATGAGTTTAGGCCCAGTATCCTGGTAGCCCGGCTTGTAGGGCTAAGCACAAGTCAGCAGGTGAGGATGGGGTGTTCCTGCAATTCTTCAGGAAGGACAGGACTTGCTCCTTCTCCCAACTGTAGGAATATTTCATTCCTGCTTGGTATAGATATGTTCCAAAAGCCAGGAGGAGGGAGGGTTCACTAAGGTGGTCTGCATACCTAAATCAGTTAAGACAAGACTGCACTACAGCTGACTCCTTTCAAGGGATCAGACAGGTGATAAGAGCACTGCGGTAGAGGTATGGAGGAGGTTCACCCAAACAACCTCCATCCAGGCCCAATGTTGCTTAACTTCGGTGATCTGATGGGAACCGGTGATTCAATGAGGCTAGGTCCTTGCCCTGTATGACAGATTACATATATAATGACAAATACTATAATTAAATTAAATGGAGAAAATTTTGCATTATATGTTAAACATATTTTTTTTCTGGGAAACTGCTTATAAAGGATTTCACTACATATCGTAGTACTGATATTTACAATAACTTCAGAAACAACCCTATCAAAGTTAAATAGAGGACATGCAAAGTTCATTACATAATTTTGTAGAAAAATCAAAGTTGCAGAGTCAATCAAATGATTGAAATCAAAAGCAACTGATGAATAGTAGGAATAATTTCTTTAAAATAGAGGACTTTATAATGCTACATATTCCATTTGGCAAAAGGCAGGCCTGCAGTGAAAAATGACGTTTATTATCAGGTGAAAATAGAGGTTTTACGATGAAATAAGAGCTGAAACCCTACTAGGACAAATACTACAACACAACTCAACTACTAACTGGCAACTTCATCCAATTTTCATTGTACTTTTTGGTCAAAGTTTCACTGAATTCCACCAAGCCAAAAGTAAATTCCATAAATTAAATAAACATGAAATGCATGTCATCCGGTAAGAAAGCACTCAACATTGTTTCCACTATTTAATTGAAGCATACAAAAAGATTCATTCCCTACCCCTTAGCATAACTACACCATAATGGTGCCAAATTCAGGTGCTACTATCTTCACTTAGTTGCCAACACGTTAATAGTAAATTAGTCAACATAATGGCATTTTAACTACGGATTCACAAACACGTCATTTCCACCACAGTACTTGAACAGATTGACATTAATACATCATAATGCAGGTGTGGAGAGATTCAAATGCTTAAAAGTTGAACTCAGGAAAAGATCATTATCACAGGTCAACAATCCTAGGAATGTTTTGACGCAGCCCTCCACTCGATTCTTCTGTCAGCCAACCTCTTCATACTAACGTAATTCCTCTCTTTCACATCCTTCGCCACCTGTTCCATATATCTCATACGAGGCCTTCATTTGCCATTCTTCCCGTTTACTTTCCCGTTGATGATTGTCTTCATCAGGCCATCGTGTCTCAAGATATAGCTGATTAGGTTGTCCCGTCTTCTTTTTATAGTTTTCAGCAGACTTCTCTTTTCTCCTGCTCTTCTTAGGACTCCTTCATTTGTCACTCGGTCGATCCATTCTATCTTCATCATTCTTCAGTAGCCCCATATTTCGAATGCTTCCACCCTTTTCTTCTCCGCTGCTGTCATCATCCATGCCTCACTTTGTAATTCCTCTCTTTCACATCCTTCACCACCTGTTCCATATATCTCATACGAGGCCTTCATTTGCCATTCTTCCCATTCACTTCCCCCTCGACGATTATCTTCAAATGTCTTAAGATATGGCCGATTCAGTTGTCCCGCCTTCTTTTCAGAGTTTTCAACAGACTTGTCTTTTCTTCCACTCTTCTTAAGACTTCCTCATTACTTACTTGGTTGATAAATTTAATCTTCATCATTCTTCTGCAGTACCACATTTTGAATGCTTCCACCCTTTTCTTCTCCACTGCTGTCATCGTCCACGCCTCACTGCTATAAAGGAACAGGCTTCATATGTATGTTCTGATGAATTATTTCCTTACTTCTAAACTTGTACTTCCAGCTGTAAGTAGATTCTTTTGATAGAATGTCCTCTTTTCCTGTGCTATTATACTATTTCTTTCTTGCTTTGTCCATCGTTGGTTTCTCAGCTGCCAGGAAAAGATATCATTCGATAAATTTAAGATAAACTGTCACAATGAAAACACATCTATTAAAGAAGTACTCATCAAATGGTTGCAAAGAAAATTTATTTTTGGTTGTGACAGAGGGATAGGAGGGGATGGGCAGTGCAAAGAATTCATATTTTTATATACTCTATATATAAAAACAGATCATTTTAATTTCCACTAACTGCCTCGATCATTACAATATGTATAACCTGGAGCCAAAGGCAAACATGCTGGTTGGGATTAAGGATTCAAGGAAAGTTAATTTTTGGGGAAAAGGAATGTAGGGTAGGGTTGGGATAAAGGGACAGAAGAGCTTAGGCTAGGAGAGCAGTATCACATGGTTTCTATACTTCATTTCATCACCATAGATACAGATGCATCCCATGCACTACAAAAATCACAAAAAACTTTTCACTTGATCACTCTCAGAACTGCTAACTTTTGAAGTTTTCTTAAGCCACTCTCCCTAATCACATCTCTAAAATATTCACTCCAGAGCCATATCTATCTGCCAGACACTTACAGTATGATGTTCTGCCCATGTCCATCATAGCCATAATGAAAGTCTCCTTCTGATAATGTTCCCAAACTCCTCATAAAGGAAAGAGGTTATTTACAGATGCATGAGGCCTGTGGGCATCCATCAAGCACAAGAAAATGAACTCAGAACATTCACAGAAACAATGTCTATTTGTTTATATTTTCCTCATTAAAATAAAAAAGTGGGGAATCAGGTAGAGCCATAACTTTAAAAAAAAACACCAGTTGGCGCACTCTGCAAGCCATCATGATGAATTGTTATCTCCGTTGTCATGGTAGCTATTCCCATTCACCACAAATGAGGTGCCCAAGCCATAAAGATGACCGCAATATTTGGCGTCGTCAATATTGTCCTCAAAGAACATCTGAAAGGGAAGAAATGTAAGAATATGAGGAAACTAATCTTAAGAAAGGAAATATTTCAAAGTTCTATTCAAACTTTCTCTCTAAACAGGTTGACGATACATAAAAAAAACCATTTGACGAAACACCATATGTATTTGCCACTGATTCTACTACACTTGTAATCATTATTTGCATTTCTACAGCTTTTATATTATAAGGGAACTTCAATTTTTTTTCATAAGCATGAAGAACAGCAGGCCATTTCAATACATGATATTATACCAACTTACAATCATCTGTAAGATTCACATTGTAAAATATCAAGTAAGGGTATTTCAAAGGAATTACATAAATAATGATTAGCCCTTGCATGCAGCTAATGGGGCCCGAGTCGAAATACAGAAGCACAATGGAAGGACAAGTACACCACCAGACTGTAACTGAACATTTCTTCCATGATGCCATACTCTGAAGGTGACTAGAGTTATGACTCTAATATCTCCCAGGGGGTACATGCCTACATACTCACAATGATCTCAGTGGGAGAGGTTATTTTAATAGAACAAGGTTTTAATTTTAATTTTATTCCACAAGGCAGACTATTCCTATTACAAAGTTTTAACTTTTACTCCAGCAAAAAGCTTAATGGCTTGCAGAATGAGGAGATTATTTAAATGAATGGTTGTTTTGAGCAGCACCCATTGTTTGGTCTAAACAAATATTTCCTCAGGCACAACTGAATGAAGAGAAGAATGTGCCAAGCTGCAGAAAAGCATGATGCACATTAATAAAAAAAAGATCCCATTGAAAGAAATCAATCCTCCTTGTGATACCTGAAAGCCACAGAACAATAGGCTGCAAGGAAACAAAAATGCATTAGCAGGCTCTGATATCTCAAGGTCCAAAGCATTTCTGGTGCCTGTCTTGAATATGGGAGTGATTATTTAATGTGAATGTAAAACGTATGGAGCTAATTGTCAAGATTTCACAAATTGTTGAGACACAGAAAATTTGAGCAGGTTAACGCAGGAACGTAGGTTTTTGCAGTGAAATTCATTGTCGTCGGACGCTTTTGGGGGCAGCTGCATATGGCATGTTGTCGAGAGTGCAAGCTTTCGCGGCCATTACAAGATGCATCATCAGGCCATGATGAAAAAATTGGAAAAGTTGATGTTTTTATATATCAATCCCTCCCCCCTTTCCAGTGGAGTGGTGGGGGGCCTCCATTCCATTCCTGCACAAGAGCAATTTGCCCTACTCCCTTCATCCTCTCTCGTCCTCCTCGCTTATACGGTCTGCCCAAGATTCACAAGGAAGGTGTACCTCTCCATCCCATCGTCAGCTCCATTGGTTACTCCTACCTAAACATTGGCACGACACATTGCCTACCATCTCCAACCATTCATAGGACATTTGGGAACCTGCATTAAGAACTCATAGCATTTCATCGAAATTTTAAAACAACTGACTATCAATGAGGAAGACATCCTTGTCAGCTCTGATGTCGTCTCCCTTTTCACGAAGGTCCCTATCAAGGAGTCAGTGGACATAATCAGGAAACTCACGGATTTCGGGCTTCCACGGGATATCCCAAAACTAGCAGATTTTTGCCCGAGGAATAATTATTTTCTCTGGGGTGGAAAATACTACAAACAAAGGGATGGGGTGGCCATGGGAAGCCCTCTCTCACAAAAGATAAATTTTATCACCAACAACTGATCCGTGAGGCTATTGAAACCGAGAAATTCCCCCTGAATTTTAACCGGGACGATGGAATTAAACTTAGTTAGACGCGGAGAAGACTCTTCCGAAGAAAAGAAATGCCTGGGTGGTTCCAGAAGGAGACAAACAATGACACATCGGTTTGCACTGTGACAGGGAGGGAAAGTTCATAGACTCCCCAAGGAAGTGGAGGCCACCTTCTGACATCAGTCGCCCCCCACCACTCCACTGGAAAAGAGAGAGGAATTGTACATAAAAACATCGACTTTTCCAATTTTTTCATCATTGCCTGATTGCATCCTGTGATGGCCATGAAAGCTTGCACTCTGACAACGCACCATACGCAGCTGCCCCCGAAAGCCTCCGACGACAAGGTTAACACAGACTAAATGTTTAAAATCCATAGGCAGTGAACAGTGCCTAAGCCTTAAGACATCAGATCTTATGCAACAGAGAAACATAACATCTCCTTCTACTTGTCGGAATAACTTCTTTATGCATGAGTACATTTCTGTTTTGACATAGGAAAGGCACACAAATTGACTGGTCAACAGAGGAGGATATTTTAAATCTGGAGTAATTTTCAACCTTCATCAATTTATAAAATATGCAAATAACCTTCTCTGTCAACACATCTTATTTAAATATGCCTGCCCAGTACAAGTGCCACTATAGAACTAAATCTCAGTAAGTAAACCCTCCCAGGTGCATACCTAATTGTATCATCAATCATATTTGACCTAAAGTAATGTATATGTTTGGCCCCATTAACTTCCTTACAAACAGGCTTTACTGAACAACCATAAAAATGAAAAGAAGGAAAATTTGAAAATTCTCCTGATATGGATCTTTCAAAATGGACATTTGTTCCCCGAACTTCCTTGCAACTCTCATTCTTATACGGGTGCTCTGATCTAGGAACCTTATCATATCGTTACCTGTCGTATACCTGAAATAAATCTGAAATGTGCTAAGTATTCAAAACAGCTGCGGATGACTGGAAACACAGCTAGCGGTTTCACAATATCACATATTTTGTAAATGGAAAATCACTGAGAGAATCCAAGCCATAATGCCCCCAAGGGACCCAAATCAAGGGACGCACCTCTCTCATTTTGAAAAACGCCATTCCCGTGAGGAGTGAATCGGATCCTGCTTGGTGCTGTGGGCCCACTCGCTCCAGCTCCAGCTGGTCAGCCACTTCCTGGAGGCCCCCCTTCAAGTTCTTGCAGCTCTTCATTAGGTACTGAGGGGGAGATGAAGGAGAAATTAGTACTCAGTCACAGCCTTGAGCAAGTGCCATGGAGAACATGCGAGAATTTTAACACCCCAGGTGAAGAACAAAAATTGTTGATCACTTGGAGTGCCAATAGAGAACTTACCTTGACATCATATACGGTTGGAAAGTACATTTTTAGGAGTTCAAAGAACTCACTTTCTTCTTGTGGCAGGTTTTGGTCTGTAAGCAGTTTCAACAGATAGCCAAAATCATATCCACTGAAAAAAAATAAATTCATCATATATTAGGCCTTTAAGAAACAAATACTTATTTTTTATTAGTAATTGGAGCATTAAAGAGCAGAGAGCAGTGCTCACAACAAAATGCACAAAATAGAAAGAAATGCAGGAGCAATGGCTATAATAGTAGAGGGCTGATGAAGCTTCAACATAGATAAAATGATCTGAATTGACTTGTAACCTTAATTCACAAAAAATCTATGCCCTGTGTCTGTTTTCTAGAATTAATGCTTTATGAGAAGATACGATTATACTAGAGATGTGTTGATTCTTGATACCTATTCTTGATACTACCGATTCTTGAGGGTTGGAATCGATATAGAGAATCGATCGCCTAAAGTCGATACAGATACCGTCAATACTAGGGATGGTCGGATCGGATCCGTCGGGTCCAAGGATCAGAGTAAAATCGGATCCGGATTGTAGATTTTAAATTTTCGTGGCATAGCGCTCGAAGCGCCCTGTGAATGGAATGTAGGTGCGGTAGATATCGCCTAGGAGAGGTTGTTTCACTCAGGTCACGAAATTATATGAACATTTTTCCATGCAACTAGTAGCAAAATAAAGAAATATGACTTTTTTCCCCATTACCCCGGCATCGCGGAAAAAAAAAATGTATAATGTCACGCAGGCAGCCTACATTTGCCGGGATCAGGTGGACATCTAGAGCTAGTGTACTAGAAGGAAGTTCGATCCCTATCTCAGTTTAATATTTTCTTTCAGTTATTGCATCGAAAATTTTATCATTCAATTTAAAACCCTTATATCTGAAGACTCACTTTCTTATTGTTTAAAATAGATTTACAAATGTATCACTCAAAAATTAGTGATGGTCGGGTCAGATCCTACGACCCACCGATCTTTTATTTCATCCACTACCGAAATCAGATCCGAAGACAGTATAAATTCATATTCGAATCGAATATTTTTAAATTTCACAGCTTAATGATCGATGCGCCCCGCGAATGGAATATAGACACGGTAGATAGGTACTGGTAGATACTGAAAATAAGAGGATTCGTCTCGGGTCATGAAATGAGATGAACATTTTTCCGTGCTACCAGAGCAAAATAAAGTAATACATGTCTTGGATTTTTTTTCTCCTCCACAGGCCCGGATGCACGGGGAAAAAAAGAAGAATGTCACGTGGGTCACCTACATTCACCAGACTTGCATGAACTGATGATAATGAAGTTTTTAACAATATGAGCTAGTGTTCTACCATTCGTGTGTTCAATCCTTAACACTGGCTCATAATACCGTCATGCTGTATACCTAGAGTAAGGCAAGCAGGCAGTTAAAAAAAGTATATTATCAGAAATTTCATGTCAATACAAGAGTCAACAAAATAAATAAACATAATAAAATTTGGCGTTAGTCAAAGTGATTGGGAAAATATTTTAAAACAGAATTAAAACCATGGAAACAGAATGTTAACTTTACAATGTATTTTTGAGTGATCCATTTTTAAATCTAGTTTAAGCGATATGAGTACAAAAAAGTCAGTATTCACATGCAAGGGTTGGAAATAAAGGATGATAAAATTTTTGATTCAATGGCTGAAAGAAAACTTATAAACATCGATAAGAATCAAACTTCATTACCCTCAGTACACTACCCCACTCCACTATTGTTGGCTAACCCCAGATCAGAGAATGCTCCCCGCATGTCATTCTACTTTTTTTCTTGGGATCCCGGGCCAATGGAGAAAAAAGCCGAGACACATATTTCTTTATTTTCCTTCTATTAGCATGAACAAAGGCTCATCTCATTTCATGATCCGAGTTACACAACCTCTCCTTTTGAGTATAAACTCACAAATTCCATTTTAAGGGTTTTATTAATAAGACATTGCAAAATTACTAGTTTAGCAGCTTGGAATATTCAATAATAATTTTTTCATCTTAAAAATGGAATCCTCAGATATTCTATAAATGCAATATCCTGACCGCATTAAACTTTTTGTTTAAAAAAAAAGAATTTGAATGCATTCAAGGATTATTTACAACAGCAACCCAAGTTAATGTAAATAAATTGTGCACTGAATAAATTTTAGGTTTTTGATTTTGTTTATTATTTAATATTCTATATTATATTATTCTTGGCATGTGACATGCTCGGAATTTTTTTTGTATAATTACATTTATACCTTTCTTGATAGAGGGTGGTACAGTATGGCATCACTAGGATCTTATATTTTGGAAAATAATTCAAATATTAATGAAAATGAACTTATAAATTTTCTTTTAACTGCACTTTAAAGAATAGTTGCACAGGTTTAAAAAATGTATTGTTTGATGAGCATGTGATAAGGAAAGTGAACTTTATATTAGAAGTAATTACATATAGCTATTGCATCCGTAAATCTTGATCCAGGAAAATATTATCCACACAGATGATGGGGAGTTGATTTTTTCTACTATAAATTTACTCGTTTTTTTTTGGAAAATCAATTGTTGTTTTTTTGTATAGATTAACAATCCTAAAAGAATACGAAACATGAGAGTTTCTCGTCAAAAATGAGAAACATATTTAGCACAGCAAGAAATATTTGTGACCAGAAACAAAATCGCCTTGATCCAGAGAGGCTAAAAATGTTGGTTTTTTGAAATAAACCTAAACTAGGCTCAAGGGTTTGTGTCATGACCTTTTATTCTTATTTATTAATGTTGAAAGTTTGAATTATAATTTAGGTTAGTGTTTATATTACTCTTATAACTAATTATTATTCATTAGAGGTCCGTGAAAGTGGTTTTATTTTTTGCTAAAATTCGTTTTAAAACTATGTGATTTCGGTGTTACAGAAAATCTTGGCGGTGTTATTATAATGTTACAATTTTTGCGCATTTCTAGGCATTTTATTATTTTTGGTACACATTTTGTGAATGCTTATACTTTTATTAAGCATTTTACATAACAAGAAAGGCAGTAAAAGAACCACGCATAACTAAACACAATCGGAAACAAAGAAACTTGAACTGGGAGTGTGTGTCGAAATGATTTTTTTTTTTGGCATTGAAGCTCAGTGGAGTGCCAAATATCCGACGATCAACCGCTTATAAGTAGCACCCCCTCTCCTCCTATCTTTGCTGTTACTTCCCCCCTTGCCTCAACTGCTAGTGCTTCCGTTCCCAGCCAGCGGTCGTGTTTAAGTCTACAAAATTGTTACATTAGGCCCACACTAAAGGTTTCCTGCAACAAGTTATCCAATTACGCTGTCTACTGCGTCGCGGTGAGTCACTGTAATTACTGCTTGGCATTGATGCGTGCCGGGCGCGTGAGCTTATATTTCCGCTCTTCCGCGGCCGTGTTCAGCACATTATTGATTCAGAATATCTAATTCTTCAGGAGAGAAAGCACATCATTCTAGATATTTCCGAGAACTTCAGGATTAATAAATGTGAATCGAAGGGAGAGGCGGTGATTAATTTAACGGCAAATTCCGGTGGAGACATCACTACAGTGCGTGATATTACCCGAATGAGATATGCGCGAGACAAAACAAGCCAATTGACCTTTGAATCGTAATGAGATAGAGCGAATAAACGTCATCAGCGTTAAACAATGAAGTCTTTGACTTTAATCGATTATGACCCTTTACATGTGATTTTTTGGCTAATTCACATAAAATTCGCGAAAAAGGCAAAATTTCGTTTTATTTTCCGATTTCGCATTATTTCGCGATATCGCATCTCACGAATTTCACGGATCTCTATTAATCATATTAAAAATCAACTTATGACATGACAGTCATATTATTTTGAATGTTATGACATTTTTTTATCTGATACCAAACATGTTTTGTTATTTAACATGGCATTTGTTATTAAACATGCTCTTGTAAAAAAAATATAGAACTTTCGTGTTATCAAACAGTTTTTAATTTCATTTTGTCCTCATAGTGGAATATCAGAAGTTTTTTCCCAAAATAAATGGAATATTCAAATTTTTGTTTTGTAAAATGGTATTTTTAGATTTCATGGAACATTTAATAATAATGCATTATAAGAAAACTGTATTTACTGTAATGTTAAAAATGTATATATGTATATGTTGATGGTATTGGTATCGAGAATTGATTTTCCAGGAATCGGCATCGGTATAGAGAATCGATAAATTTCGGTATTGATTCATCTCTAGATTATACATAGCCATTATTTGCACATGGCATCTTGTGCTATCATTCCAGGATTCTCACAGTTATTTTGCGTGCAAGTACACGACAGACGTGTCACAGTTCTGATCTCTATTGAAGGAGCAATTAGAGCAAAAATCTGTGAATTAATTCAGCCAGATGAGAATCGCTTCATTTGGTTTTGAGAAAGAAGTTTTAAAAAATGATCAAGAAAAAATTTCACACTGTAACCTGGCAATATCCACTGCAAAATAGGCATCCTAAGTTGCAAATGCTATCCAATCAGTTGTTATCTCCCCATCAGTCTTGATGAATTCCCAGGCATACATTTTACAATATCATTACTTTTATTTTTAAAACCTTTATCATCAAAACTATCAAGATCTGCATGTTCTTGCCTGGCTGATTTTCGATACATATATTGCTACACTCATTCTATAGGTCTGGGTCAGATCTGTAACTGGGATGTAGTGTACTCTCATTGTAAGTAGAGCATGATGACTTAGGCTATTTCCACACTATCTGATTTCTACTGAAAAAGAAGTCTTGAATGGTTCAGATGAATCGTCATCACGAAAAATGATCGAGAAAAGTCAAATGGAATATTGACCGATTGCTCCACATGCACCAGTTAGTGACCACCTATTTAACATTACAGTGCTTGCTCTTAAAAATTTCATTCCTTCCCTTTTTCTTATGTTTTATATTAATTCCATTCATTTCATGGGGGGAATAACGAAGCATTATTGTCGGTATTCCGAAGGGTCTATTGATAAAATAATTCATTTATAATTAGACTTGGTCTGATACTGATAGCGAGTATCGGGTATTGACCATTTTCCTGATACTTTGATACTTTTGAGTATTCGTTTTTTTCGGATACTTTTACTCGAAAGTATTCATTCGGTGAAAACCATCTAAAAACATATAATTTTGAAATCCCACCTTCTTCAACTGATTCACCGTGTCACAGTTCATACCGAATGTTTTGTCTTGCATTTATTAATTTTAAAAGGAACTTTACCATTATTATTAACAATCTTCTTGTAAAACTTACACTCTTGACAATTTTGTACATAATAGAGTTCCTTTTAAAATGCAGAAATGCACAGAAAAAACTTAATAAATGTAACTCTGAGTTTTTATTTTCTCAGGATGCTACAAATATTGTGATACTTATTGTTATCTTTTTATATCCACTGATTATGTAAACAAATTCTTGACCACGGACATTCAGTGAAGGCATCTACCATGCTGAGACGAAAGATTGGAGATTACCCCTGCCCGCAGACCACGGAAGGGTCCAGCAAAGAGCAGGGTGGGGAAACAATGAAGTTGTCATTTTTAGGGTCGGTCCCTCAGTCGGGTCCACATAATTAACTGGTTTTTCCCAAAAGAACTCCTCACCCAAGAAGAGTTCTTCGTCTCTTATTCCTGGTCACGACAGAATTCATCTGGGCGTGACTCAATCAGCGAGAAAGAGTAGGGAGTAATCCGAGAAGATCACTCCGCCTTATTTGTAATTGTCCACGCCTTCACTGGTGGGGGAGGAGTTGGGCCGCCTTTTGGGGGCTTCCGCAGCTAACACTTTGTTTCCTTGCATCTCGCTTAGCAGCAGAGCCGAGTTGACATACCATTAGTTCTCTTGCGTGGAAAGATCTACACCAGTTATCAATGAAATTCTTACGCCTCAATTGAAAAATCTACGTGTGAGCACGGTTAAGTTCGCTGCAAAAGGGAGGAATACGAAATTTTACCATTCATATATACTGCTTGAATTTATTAGTCATCCCTTCTCACAGATGAAATTTAATATGAGAATAAAGAATCTTCCTCATCGATACGGATGAACTGACACCTTTCTAACAAGTGCAAAAAAGTCTTGTGATGTTACGACATTTCTATGCATTGGTGCAACGCTAGCGATTTTGCAGATAGATTTCAGTGGGCTCTCATGATTTTTCATAAACACACTTGATTGCCACATGTTTAAATGAAGTGCTCAGTGACGATAAAGAAGATGAAAGTGATGAGGTCATCACTGAACCCAAAAAAGAAGACACCCTCCAGGCATTAAACCTAGCATTATTTCTCATTATGTCACGAAGTTGATGATGATTATAAAGATAATTTAATAAAAATAGAAAAAGTAATCCACTCAAAAATGGAATGGTTAAAAGTGCAAAAAACATCACAAAAATTTTAAAAAGACTTAATTTTGTAAATGAAATTTTACTTTCAGAAGGGTTTTTCTTCATTTTCATTTTGCCCAGGCAGTTTATTTGTATGCTATGCAATGCTATTTAACTTTCATTTTGTGGTGTACTTTTCTATTTAATTACCTTGGATAACTTTTTTAAAGCGCCTTATTTTCAAATTTTATCTCTCAGTTCAATTCGTACTCTTCCATATAAATAATATGGAATAATATGCATGATTTTCTAATTATTTACACACATGATTTACACTTGATTTCCACATGTTTAAATGCTAAAGCTGTACTTTAGCCTGAGCAGCCAAAAAGCTATGAATATGATCTGAAATTCTGTTGTATGTTTTGATTCAAAATATAATTATCTCTCCACCACAATTAAAATAATTTAATTTTCTACAGTGAAATATGTATGCAATAATGATCTCTTTGAAGTGAAAATAGTTTCAACGTCATTGTGTTCTCATACGTTGTGAAATCTTAGCATATTTTTCAAAATCCGCTTATATCTTGATTCTACATACTTTGATTTTACATTACTCCCCATTTTTCGGTCCCAAGGTGTTACGTAAAATTAAGTCTCCACTGTATATATCGATACATTATGATCTCCAAGTTTGTGAACATAGAATGGTAGATTTGGTGACAGAAGAGCCAGTGGCAGGCCCAGAATGGAAAGCATCTGCAGAGAGGAAAATGACCAAGACCTGATTTCTCCAAAAAAGAATGAAGTTGTACTCGCTCTTGATGCATTATGCCAATTCCGAATTATTAATTATGCTGATTACGAGAGTTGCTATTTACATTTCTGGCCTTGGCAACAGTAAAGTGTTGCAAGGCGCTATCTGATGCTTACATTCGAAACTTAATATTGTTGAACAATACCTTCTTCAGAACATTTTGTCATTCGAGCGTGATTTTAGTTGTTTACACTAATCTTGAAAAGTTTATCTCTGGCAAAAAATGGAATTAACTCGTGATCATTTTTGTGTATTTATTTTTCATAACTTTCGATACGGATTATAAAGGCAGGAGTGCATCAATGAACTTAATTCTTTTTACGGCAATAAAGCACCATCCTACAGCATTGTAAAATATGGGTAAAGCAAATTCAATCATGGCCGACATTCGCTCCTGGATGAATTCTGTGAAGGTCTTCCAAAATTGGTTTTTGTGCTAGAAAACATTGATGCTGTGCGTAAACTGATAAACCATGTTCGTCTTGTAACTAACCTTGAGATAGAGGCATCTTTGGGCATTAGTATGACAAGCATCAATAAGATATTGCATGATCATTTGGCTGTAAAAAAAAATTGTTCACGTTGGGTCCCGCATAATCTGACAAACACTCAAAAGAAGGTTCATGTCAATTGGTGAAAGGAAATGTTCAAGGTGCATCAAAGGTTATGTATAACATCTACGTAGGTGACTAGTAGACTGTTTGGGTCTTCCAAGACGAGCCAAATCCAACAGAAGTAGCTCGTGGAAGAAGCACATCGAAGCAAATGGTTGCCTGTTTCTTCGGCATTACCGGTCACGTAGCAACAGTGGCATTAGAATGTCGTAGGATGGACAATTCTGAGTGGTACACAACCATTTGTTTGCCAGAAGTCTTCGGAGAAATTCGGAAGAAGTTGAAGAAGAAGCGAATCATTCTTCGTCATGAGAAAGCGAGCTATCACACATCGGCTCAAACATAGGAATTTTTGACTGGCAAAAACATCGAAATGCAGGGTCATCCACCGTACAGCCCTGATTTGGCACCCAATGGCTTTTTTTTTTAAATTCTGAACATCAAAAACAAATTATGTGGTCAATGTTTTTGGACACCAGAAGAAGTGGTTGATGAATTCAAACCGCATGTTTTGGAGTTACCTCAATCAGAATGAAAAAAGTGCTTCGAAAATTGGCTCAAAAGCATGCAAAAGTGTATTGATCTTCATGGAGAATATTTTTAAAAATAATGAAACCAATTTTGATCGTAAATAATTGTTTTTTCATTATTAGGCCAAAAATATAAATAGAAACCCTCGCATTAACGATACCCAGCTCAGTTTTCATTAATTCAAATTAGAGGTCACAGTGGATGAGATGATTGAGCAAAGCAATTGGTAAAACAACAGATTTTTTTTTGCTAAATAAGTAATTCAGTGGCAGAAGAGCTGAAAAGCTTTTAACAATTAACATTCTTTAGCCATATTTTTTCTTGAATTACTATTCACAGATTCCTTTTGCAAGATAGCTGGAATATATCAGAAATTACGGGAAAGCGGAATGGAAATGCCCACCCATTCTCAAACCCAGCAAAGGCTTCCCTTACTGGGTTCCAAATGATAAGCCTGGGTAAAGAAAGAGACAGACAAACAAACAAAAAGTGGTCACAATGGCCTAAAAGACTCCACCAATTGACAAATGACAATTCCACTTTGGTCAGCATTGTTTGTCTCTCCTTTTCAGCACCTTATTTTTAAACCTTATTCAACCAGTAAATAGAATAATCACTTGGTAAGATTCCACAAATTTATTTTACCACTGACCTAGGTTTCGATTGGTTAACAATCATTATCAAGGTAAGCGCGGAGAGTCCGCCAGCTCATTATACACCCGCAAGGTGTTCACGTGTTCCATGGTTGGGGCAACAATGGGAAATGGGGGGGGGGGGAGCAGTAACTTGGCCGGATGAGGGGGGAGGGTTAAGGAGATGGGTCAAGTTAGGGAGGAGAGAAGAGATAAGGTCAGGAAGGGAGAGTTGGAAAGGAACATACATTCATTTAACAGGTGTAATTTATTTCTGGTAGCAGACGTTATCTCCAACTGTTCGAGGAAGTTCAACTTGTGGCCTTTGCACTGGGTGTGGAGCACTTTGGGGATGAAGTCACTGGTGTGCTCTATTTCAATGAGGTATAGGTTTCAATATTGGGAGCTATAATCTCCTTTTCTTAAACAGCTATTGTGTTCTTTCACAAATAGTGTGTGAATAGCTTGTCCGGTTTGACCAATGTAAGAGGCATCACACTTATTACATCGAAGCATGTTTACACAGGGGTGTCTTGTCTTAAGGATCACATGAGTACGTGAACCACCTGGTAATTCCAAACAATTGAAATATACGCGATGCCGTGTGATGAAAACACGATCTCTGTGCGTTTAGAACGTATTTGTATGTACCGATTCACTCTCTGTTTCCATTTGAATCACGGGGCACGACCGCTGATCACAACCCCGTTGTGAAGTTGGGTGTACTGCATAGCTAGTGCTTAAAGGGGCAATTCTGTTACTATGGTGAATATGAGCACAACTCAAGTGTGATTGCGGTGCCACTGGCCCTCTTTTAATGCCGTCTCTAATAGTTCTTCTCAAATCCCCAAGATGACAGCATGCCTCACAGAGTCCGTGGCGGTGACAAGCTCAAGGTCCCTACCTTGGAATAGTTTTTTGAACAACCGCATGGTATCGTTCTGGCCAGTTGGAAGTCGAAAATAATAATAAACCACAAAGGTTAAAAACTAATTCTTTGAACATAAAATAATGTTCTTTCAGCTAGTGCAGTTGAAAACATTGGTTAATGCAACACAAAGTATTTTGAAAGCCCTTCAATAGAGAATAGATATTCCTGAAAGGGAGGGAAGGCTTTGTTTTGTGCTTTACTATGTTGTGTTGTTTTGTTTTCAGCGGAGCAGTAATTGAGTTGTATTCTCTTTGCAGATTTCAAGTACAGGACAGCGTTTTATCGAGCTCCTCAGCTCCCTTGTACCGGCAAAGGACCAAAGTCGCAAACATTAATTCCTTCATTTGACAATAACGTCAATACTTTCGGTCTGTCATCACCTTGAGTAAACTGCTTGCTGAAGAAATAACACAGTAATGCTGCTTTACGGCTTACTCAGCAAACGGCATGGGGAATGCTAGGGAGAAGCATTGGGCCAACGCGTATGTGAACTTAGTGACATTGTATCTTCCATCGACTCCAGAGAGAATATGTGATAAATTTGTATTCCGTGTTTGGTAGAAAATACTTATAGCTGAGTTTATGAGGATTTAGTTTTTTATTCACCTAGATAGGATATAATGTGCAGTGTACACAAATGCGTGACCTATTCCCGGTACAGCTTAAATAGTATAAAATTGTACCTACTTGAAGTGGTGGTTCCATGTGGGGCACGCAGTAATTGTTAATAAAGTAAGTAATACTTGTGCAATTTTGGAAAATAAAAGTGCCATAAATATTTATTGCTTTCATAATAGTTCTACGACGGCACTCAAAATGAATACGGTGAAGTATCTTCATCAAGTTACTTTTTCCTACAATGGGAGAAGAACAAAGATTGCAGATCAAGACAGCAGGTGTTCATCAGCCTGATTTGAGCATCACTACTGAAGTTAAAGGATCAACACGAGGGTACAGAAGAGTATTTAAGAGGGATTGGTACTCAAAATATAAGTGGCTCTGTAGGTGTGATACGATAAATGCACTTTTCTGTTTCCCTAGTCTGCTGTTCGGTGGTGATACTGCATGGATAAAAACGGGAGTGACTGACTTGGGACACTTGAGCGATAAAGTGAAAAAGCACGAATTTTCTTTGAAGCATGTAAATAATAAAATGAACTTGACCATGATAGGAAAGGATAATATGATGATTCAGCTTAATGAAGGACCTACACTGGAAATTAAGTGCAAAAATGAGGTGGTTGAAAAGAACAGATACATATTGCCAAGGCTGATTCATTGCATCAAATTTTGTGGTGCTTTCAAACTGGCATTGAGAGGTCATGATGGATCAGAAAATTCTGATAATCCAGGAGTTTTCCACAGTTTAGTGGATTTTAAGCAGGATTTGTATAGCAGTCTACATCTACATCTACACGATGCCCTGCAAGCCACCGTGAGGGTGTGTGGCAAGGGGTGAAGATCACCAAGTATGCACTACCGACATGCAAACAAGCAACTATAGGGTCTCATGCAACTAGATTGTTAGTATCTATAGTATTTAAGGGATTAATACATGCATCATGCACTACAGACTACTCTAAAATATTTCTCCTACCTATCCCTTTGTTATACTGCCTATTCTGTTCTATAGTACGGGGGAAAAATGCCATTCTGAATCTATCAGAAGGACAAACTATCTATCTAATTTTATTTCTCTGGTCGAATCTAGCATAATACGCAGGTGTTTTTAATGTGTGCCTAACATCTTCAGTAAAGCTATTCGATTGACATTTCTCTAATAGATTTAATCTGTACCTTAACCTACGCACTGATAATGATTCCCACCCTAATTCTTGTATTAATTCTGAAACACTACTCAACCGATCGTAACACCTTTTAACGAACCTAGCTATCCTACGCTGCACACTGTCTAGTTCTCTGATCAAACCTAATTCACTCGGATCCCATACACTGGCTGCATACTCAAGGTGGGGCCTAACTAGTGAAAAGTAACATCGCTCTTTTGTCTTCTTATCACATTTCCCAAGTACTCTTTTTATAAATCCTAGTTTTCTCTTCGCTCGGCTGCATATTTCCCAGCAGTATGAAGGAACATCTCCAGGATGCAACTGTTTTCAAGGGAATATCTGCAGCAGTACAAAATGAGTTGCTCCAGTGCATGCTGGATGTTTGCAGAGATCAGATCCGAGAAGAAATTAAGGAATCAGACTTTTTAGCAGGACAAGCAGATAAAACCACCGATGCTTCTGCACGTTTTCAGATGGTAATTGTGTACCGCTACGTTCTAAATGGGGCACCAGTTGAGCGATTTTGGGGATTCTTGAACCCACCAAATCATGACGCAGAATCACTTACCACAGAGCTCGTGAAAGAACTCTATGTCCACGTTGAAGAAAATTCTGAAAAATTGACAGCACAGAGTTATGATGGTGCAGCAGCTATGAGCGGGAGCGTTAATGAGTCCAGGCAAAAATAAGAGAACATTTCCCAAGAGCCTACTATGTTCATTGCTATGCACACCAACTTAATTTGGCGATGGAAAGGGCAATTTCAAAGAATAATCAAGCAAAACTGTTTTTCGGTAATCTTTCAGGCATACCACCGCTTTTATCTGGATCATCAATAAGAACCCAAATTCGAAAGGGCAATTTCAAAGAATAATCAAGCAAAACTGTTTTTCGGTAATCTTTCAGGCATACCACCGTTTTTCTCTGGATCATCAATAAGAACCAAAATTTTAGACAAGGAAGTGCGGCAACGTCGTCCGAGGGGTGTACCCACTCGATGGAATTATAACAGCAGGACAGTGAACATCGTCTTTGAAAACAGAAAGGAACTGATCAACTGTTTTGAACAGCTTAAGTAAATAAGAACAATTGACTCAGTCATGTTGCGTGAATGCGATGGCCACATCCGTACCTTAAAAGATCCAACTTTCATAAATTGGCTTTCGGTTTTTCACAAGCTTATGCTACACGTTGAAATTCTGTTCAAACAAATTCAGAAAAGGAAAGCTGATACCATTGAAGTTCGAAAAGCTGTGTCTGATTTTCAACTTCAAGTGAAGAAAGTTAGAGACAGCACTGATGAAAGTCAGCTTTCAGATTTTAGCTCCCCAATGAGCAAAAGGAGAAGGAAACAAAACGATTCTGCTGCTTTGAAGGGAGTGTACAACATTATTTCTGTCCAAGCTGAAGACCGCTTTTCATTCACCAATCACCTGAGAGTGGCCAAACCGCTGGATGTAGAGTTATTCTCTGTGTTTCGCAAGACATTTCCAGAACAAGACCTCAAAGTAGCTGTAAGTACTTATCCAAAATTAAATGCTAATCGACTTCGCACCGAGCTAGAAGTTGTATACGTGAGAGAAGAGTTCAGTCATGCCCACGGAGCTGTCGCTATCTTGGAGCTTTTCACTAAAAATAATTTAGAGGACACTTTTCCTGAAGTAGTCAAGCTAGTGAAAATTATTATAACTACGCCTATGACTACAGCAGAAGCAGAGAGATGTTTTTCAACCCTGAAGCGCATTAAGACGTTTCTTCAGAATTCCATGGGTCAAGATCGTCTTAGTGCGTTGGCAATGCCGGCAATCGAGAAACGTCTTGTTCGCAATATGAAGGACTTCAATTTTAAGGTTAACGAGAAGTTTACCGTGCAGAAAGACAGGAGGATGCATTTTCTCTACAAATGAGGAGTGGGTGAGTTTCAACAGGATATAGTGATATAGTTTAATGGAGTATTGAGAGTGTACGAAAGTATACTAACGCCACCTTTTACATCAGTGATATATATAAGTATTTTTTAAATGTCATGCATTTACTTCATACGTGTATTCCTATCAGTATACTCTACAACATTAACAACACAATGCAGGCTATCTGGGCTCCCATCAACGTACTGACCGATTGAGCACGACTTACAGAACGGATTTTTTTTCTATCGACAACTGTGAGAACACCCACAAATTGTATGCATGTGACGCCACTGTGTATACACCATTTCTGTCTGAAACGTCATATTTGCACTTGGAATTGAAAATTAGCTTATCTAAGGTATAGGGGTTATAAAAGGATATTCTGAGTTTGTCTTTTGGGATGTGATTAGCTATACAATGAGAAACCTTACCAAGAAATAGGATTTTGCACCAACGTTTTGTAGAAGTCTCAAGTTGGGGGGCAGATAAATCGGTAATCAAACGGAAAGCTAATTAATTTTAACGCGTTGCACAATTTTGTTGATAACTTCGTGATTGTACACATTGTTATAAGCAATGCTTTTTATCATGCGCAATTCCGCACTGTAATCATCAACAGACATAGGGATACATATTAATCTGTTGATCATGGAATAGAAAGTGGATAGCTTATGGGTTTGGTGGTGGCAAGATTCATTATGGATTATTATATTGGAATACGTTGCTTTTCTAAAAATGGAGAAGGAATGGTGGTCATTGGTTATTTTAATTGTCAAATATCAAAGGTTTAAAACTTTACCACCCACCTCAAGGGTGAAGTTAATAGACTCATGTAATGAATTTAAAAGATTTTTAAAGAGATCAAGCTGACGAAGGCTACCAGTCCATAAACATAAAATATCGTCAACATAACGGTACCAGTAAGTAACATTAGATAAAAGTGGGTTATTGGACGTAAAAAGTTTGTTTTCTAGGTTGCACATAAAAATATAGGCTAAAATAGGGGAGAGAGGTGAACCCATGGATAGACCGTGGGTTTGTCTGTAGATAAAACCATTAAAAAGGAAATAATTTTGTGAAACACACAGGTTGAGCAACAACTCTAATTCGAAAATAAGCCTGGATTCGCCCTGTGATGTTGTACTAAATTCAAGGCTAAAGAGACGGCAGGCCTTTTGCCGGAACTGAAGTGAAAAGGTTGGTGACATCAAATGAGATAAGTTTGGAGTTTGGGGGTATTTGTATTTTAGTAAGTTTCTAGTTCAGTTCAATGGAGTTTCTAATAGAATATTGCGATTCGAAAGCGGAAAGTTATTTCAAGGTAGAGTTCAGTTTGACAGCCGGAAAATATGAAACAATGGGGCAGATAGGTACATTATCTTTGTGAGTTTTGGGTAGACCATAAAGACGAGGGGGAAGGGGGGAGGGGGATTCTCCCCTTTCTATTAGAAATTCCATTAGAACTGGGGCATTGTTTACGAGAAGTAGGCGTCGTGCCATGTGTCTTTGAACATTTTTTCCTTGGATCATATAATTAGGATTGAATTGCGATTTGGATGATCAGTCTCTGGGATTTTTGCTACAGTTTAAGCACTTCAAAAAGCACTATGCTCACATTCGATTTTTCCACATTTTCCCATATAAAATACTTGGGCCGAGGGCCCTCTCAACATGACCTATCTGGCTGGCTTCAGCTGCTCCTGTCGTGGTATACAACGATCGTTATTCCATTGTACTGAGTTCAGTGCTACAAAATCCTTTCAAAAACTTTGTAAAACAGGGGTCAATCACTTCTAGGGACCGGCCTCTCACTTCGTAAATCAGTAAAATGGAGGTTTCGTAAAATACATGAGGTCATTTTACATGGTTTTCCTATATACAAAGATTGGGACCGGCAGAATGGTTTGTAAATTGGTGTCATTTCGTAAATTATAGGTTCGTAAAAAAGAGGTTCTACTGTACTTCATAATAACCGAACTTTGTTACATGTGGACCAGTTTTTCCTAGCCTCTCTTTGACAGGGAATAGCCTTTACTTCATTATAACCGGGACTTTGTTATAAATGGACTCCTCCCGAAGTGTTTGGCAGCTTAGAAGCTCCTATTCACTTTTTAAATAAAAAAATTAAATATGCAAAATTAAAGTTAATAGATTATTACATATACAGTAAAAACCCCTTGTTTACACCTTTCTGGGGACCACTAGAAAAAAGTGAAAATTGCAGGAAAATGCAAATAACAGGAAAAGGAGAATTTTCAGTTTTAAATGCATACTTACACAATATAGAGTTTTGACTGAAAAAAGAGACAATGATAAACTGAATTAAAGCAACATTATATACTATTTCTTAAAGTTATTGCTGTCCTAATTTATTTTTGTACGACGTATTTCTACCATTGATGTTGTCAAATCCATGCTTCCAAAACTTTAGAAATTATGCAATAACTTTTCTCTTGTGACAACACAATTTATTGTGATATTTGAAGATCTAGAACTTAAAAAGCGCTTTATACGTTGGGAAAGATTTCTTCACATTATGACACTCTTATTTCCGGCAGATGTCTGCACTAGCTAGCGTATTTCTGAATCACATCAACATTTTTCATAATGGTATCTATATACATATATTAATTTTGTAGCGTGTCAGTCAGTCAGTCCGTCCGTCATTCTGTATCCGTTTTGTTTCATTCTCTCCCAATTTTTGAGCTAAAAGAGTGAGGTTTGGGGCATTGAGTGTGGATTCTCTGTCTGTATGATTTGGTAGTAGTTTTGGACTTTTAGCAGTTAGTGGTGCAGAGATAAATGCACAAGAAAAATTGGTGTTTTCCCTAACTTTCAACATGGGAATCCAGTCGCTATGCAAATTTCTTTACGTTGCTAAGTAAATGTGTTCATGTTTTTGGTAAAGGGACAAAAATTGGATTGAAGAAGTTGAAGAAAGTGGAATTAGTTTCATCAATCAATTTTGTAAGTACGAAAATATTAGTTGACGTTTTTGGTGTGCAGATAGTGAAATAAAACAATTTTTGCCTACCGGCCCTGATCTTGGGTATGAAATGTGAATTTCAAAGCTAGGTGTTTTGAAGTACTTTTCTAATAGTTGAAAGGAGGTTATAAAACATTTATTATGTATTAATGTTTGTTACTAAATCAGCAGGTTAATTTGAAAATACACCCACCATTTTAAAATTATCAATGGCAGCCCTACAGCCAAACCATTCTGTTTTTTATCAATTTAAAATAAAACATTCACTTATATATCCACCTAAAAGATAGATATAATTATCTTAAGGTCCTGTGACTACTAAGGTCATTTCGCACCTTTAATAAAGCAGATTAAAAATAAGTGTTCGAAAAACAATACTTGGTAAGCATGTAGATTACTTAGAAATAGTGTAAACTATAAGTGGACACAATAGGCTCAACTCTGTATAGGTCACACGGAAAGAGTTGCATTTAGAGCTGTTGGGCAGATTACAATGAGTCTTAAATTTTAGAACGCAATCAATACATTTGAAATTGTCACCCAATACCTTGCCAACTTTTGTAGACACTGTCTATTAAACCGTTCTCAACCTCTCCCATCTCAATATTTCACGCAACCTCTTAAGGGTTAAAGAAACTCAGAAGAAATATCTAAATGTGTAGGGTCTACCTTAATTTCTGCAAGTAGATTCCTAAAACTCACCTTCTTCCACGTTAATCAAACTTTCACTGAATTTACCGGAAAAGTATTATGTATTATTTTGAATAAAAATTTGTTGGTCAACATAAGTAGGCATGTAATGATTAATGACGTGAAAAAATCCATTACACAACAATTTACACCAAAAACATTAACCCTGATACTAACGTCAGATCCAGAGGCAAAGTACATATGTACTTTATTTCACAGTGTTTCAAAACAGTACCATCCCATAAGTAACAATCTTCTGGTTAATGTGGGTGGCAAAGAATATCCTAAATAATTATGAAAATGTCGAAATAAAATCAAAATTTGCACATTTACAAAATAAGAAAACAATTGATCTTCGAAAAAAGTTAAATTCTCCCACAGGATCTGCTTGTTATGGCCTCCTGCTTCATGCACCCCCCTCCCTTAATGCAAACGAGGGCCTTACACAAATCGACAGCAGGGTATTCAGCCTCATGCCCATGATCATTGCTCTGATAATTGCACCTTAGGGCACATACCTGTGGAATGATAGCCATTTGATGTTGTCCATGAGCACAATGCCAGAAGTCATTAAGAGTTCAGCAAAATCCAGGGGGTCAATGCCTTCTTCTTCATGCTTCTTAAACTGAATGCCTGAATTCTGAAGGAGGTCGATGCTGTCCTGTGCATACATATCTTCTCTGCGATTGGGAGGGAGAAATAAAAAGAATGAATGAGGGGAATACACAAAAATGGTGTTAGAGAATTGGCCAGGATCAGAATACAAGCAATTCCACCATAATCAGCCAAAAAACCTAATGAATGGTATTTATTAGGTTGCAATATTACATTTTCATATTTTATGTCTGTAAGAATTTACCGTACAAAATCAGAAATTAATGGCCAATAGCATGGATATGAACATATCAGTAAATTTTAAAAAGAATAACTTGCAATTTTCAACAAATAAGATAATTTTTAATAAAATAATCTTCATCATCAGGTAAAAAGGTGATCTTGTACACTTGAATGCTTATATACAATTTTTTTGCAGGGGGGATAGGGAAAAAAGAAAGGTTTTCAGGAACTGGAGAAGGTATTGTAGCTACAATGGAATGGAAGGCAACGGGGTAGGTAACAGCATCCCATTCAACTTTGTGGAACTTCATGTTTGGCATAGACCAAAACTTAGTTTCACCTTCATAGTACAGTAAAACCTCTACCTTACGAACTCCCGCTGAAAGAAAACCTCCAATTAAAGAACAAATCCCATTGGTCCCACCAACTTCTTATGTTAATACATTAGTAAACCAACTCTTATGAACGAACTCCTACTTAGCAAAAATTCCCGATTAACGAAATGGTAATGTCCTATAAAATATACCTCTTGTTAACGACATTATTTAAAAAAAAAGTTATTTTAAAAGTAATTTTCACAGAATATGTTTGAGTTAAAAGTTAAGAGGGCCAATCAGAGATGTGGTAGTAATAAGCCAATCAGAAAACTCGTCCTTGGAGTGAAATTATCACAACATTTCCGGTTAACGCATGTCACCTCGCATCACTCTTTCTGATGGTGGTTAGTTTGGTGATCTCGTGCAAATTCTCGGTGCAGTGAAGCTTTACTGTGGCTCGATTTTGCAATCGCTTTGATTTTAGGCTGTTCAAGGGAAACCTGCCTTTGGCTATTAACAGCAGCTATTATCCTTGGTTATTCATCTGTTTCTTTTCAAGATAAGTTCGTTATTTATTCACCAAGATTTCCCATGCATAATTTTCATGATTACTAAAAATGGTTCGTAATGCTCATCACTTAATTACACTTAATTTTTTAGGCCATGTCTGATCGTGGAACGAAGCGACGGCGATTTTCCCTGAAGGAGAAAATAGCCATTCTCCAGGCAGTGGACCAGGGGACGTAGAAGGGAGAAGTTTCCCAAAGATTCAATATACAGCTGTCAACGTTATCCACCATCCTTTCCCAGCAGTTGGACATCAGTAATGCAGCTTTGCAGGGACCCGACAGAAAAAGGATACGCACTAGATCAGGCCATATTCAAATGGCTCTCTCGTTCACGGGCAAAGCTGATACCCATTTCAGGTCCTATACTTCAGGAGCAGGCAAGAACGGAAGCCCTGAAGTTAGGACTGGAGAACTTCGTGGCTTCCAACGGATGGCTCCAAAAGTTCAAAAAATGCTGGAACCTCACAACATTAAAAATCTCAGGGGAGGAGGCTGCGGTTAATCCTGATGCGGTGGAGAGCTGGACAGAGAAGCTACCATTTTTGCTTGGGGAGGGCTACAGTCCAAAAGACATTTTTAAAGCTGACGAAGCCGTTTTTTTCTATAATCTGCTGCCAGACCGGACATTAAATGTGAAAGGAGAGGCCTGCCATGGGGGGAAGATGAGTAAGGAGTGCTTTACGGAGCTATTTTATGCCAACTGTGATGGCTCCGAGAAGTTGTCCCCCTCGGTAGTAGGAAAATGTGCCAAACCGAGGTGTTTCAAGAATGTGAAGCATATGCCTTGCCCCTATGCAAGCAGCAATAATGCGTCGATGATTGCCTCTCTCTTCCGACAGTGGTTAGCGGGAGTGGAAGCCCGCATGGGAGGGAAAAATAGGAAAATTGTGATTTTCCTCAACAAGTGCTCTCCACACAATGTTGAAGGATTAGTCCTTAGAAATGTGAAAGTTATCTTCTTTCCTCCTAACTGCACTAGCAGGCTACAGCCTCTTGACCAAGGAGTGATTTCTGTGGTTAAGAGGCAGTATTGCAGGATGATGGTGGAGTTCCTTGGGTGCAGGGTGGCGAGTTGCACGACTGCAAAGCTCCTGAAATGGAATGTGCTTCAGGCAATGCAGTGCCTGTGTGAGGCCTGGAAAAAAATGTTACACCATTTACAATTTCCAATTGTTTTTGTAGGGCCGGATTTAAATTTCTTATTGTTCGCAAAGATGTGGCACAGGGTGCATGCGAGTTCTGGGCAGGCTTGCAGGAGACGATGGGATTTAAAACATCATTTGATGAGTACGTTGAAGTGGACAATAACCTAGCAACAGTTTCCAATGAAGACTGTGTGTCAGAGGATGAAGTGCTTTCCTCTTCCGCTGTGGAAGAAGAGGAAGAGATGGAGTGTCCCAACTCCATCTCGGTGAGTGCACCACTGGACACTATCGAGAAATATATTTTAAGTTCGGGAGGGTGCCAGGAAGTTATCGCTTCTTTTCGGAAGGTTGAAATGGCTATAAGTAAGGAAATGAGAGGGAGGTCAATGCAAACTACTTTATTGTCCTATTTTACCGAAAAGTAACTGAAATAAAGTTGCATTTGTTTTAAAAGGTGTTCATGTTAATTTCAAGCTCATCCTGATAAAAACTAAATTTTCTTTGGGTGCTCGGCATATTTCTCAGCAGTGAGGTAAGTATTAGGGTATTACAATTTATAACTCAACGATTTCTATATTGAAGGATTGATTGTTTATTTTTGTATTTTTCTTTAAATTATTATGAACCCTTTTCTTATTTCCAGGATAGTGGTTAGTAGCACTATCTTCTGAGCAGCACCATTCAAGCCACTGGCAAACACTCGGTCGTACATTGATTAGATTGTCAGTTGACAACTGCCTGAAAATTAATATTAGCTACATTTCCACTGAACTTACGAGAGATTGAATTTGAAATTGAACTGCCACGTGGAGTATCCACCATGCGTCTTCCCATTGTCATCAAGGAAAGTGAGTCCTAACTGGATGATGCGCAACAGGTCAACATTGCATCGCAGGAGCTGATAGGTGTAATCAGCCGAGCTTCGGAATTCCCCAATGGGCCTTGCAACCACACCTGGGAACTCTGTGTCCTGCAAATACACACATACAGAATATAAGCAAAAAAAATGTCGCTTGAACAAATGGCTTCATAGTGATGAGACCCAGTGCACATCCCCTCCCTTGCCACTGATGCATCAGTAGTGATGGTCCCACTCACGGCAAATGGCAGCACATTCCGTGAATGTTTTCACGCAAATGCAAGGTGGATGGGTGAAAGGGTGGCCACTGAATTCAACTTTTATTTCTTACAGATGTTTCCAAAAATTGTGAGGAATTTCCATGACCTGCCAAGACAAAGGATTAACTGTCCAACGGAAGTTGGTGGACAGGGCAAAAGAGCAGGAAAAAATGAAAATGGATTTCAAGAAAGTATTTGGAGAGAGAACAGGCCAGAAGATTTAAGGAGGAGCCTCTCTTTTTGGTCAGTTGTTGACGAGGCCTCGTCAGATTTGTTTCAAAACTGGATAGCTAATATCAAGCAAACCCTCACAAGACAAAATGAACAAACCTGCTTCCAATGACACACTCTTTTTACTTTTCCATGTCACACCAAACTTTTTTCCCATTGATTCAGTCAGTGTCCATCAGTGATTACCCCAAAGGAATGCTTTCCCCCCTTAAATACTTTTATTCGCAGGATGTGAAAAAATAGATTCACTTAAAATAAATGGCATATCCTACCACACTAATTACTGATTTATTCTGTAAATCCATTATTTCATTCAACCACTAAAGTCATTTCTTTAGAATGCACTGGAGAAATGTTTTCAACACAATTTAACCCTCTAAGTGCTAACCTTCTTCCAGGGATACTGGCGATAAATGCGGAGGGTAATTTAATAAAATGTAGCACCTTAGGAAAATAAAACATGAAGCTATTGTTATAAACCTAGGTATATCCAAATGAGTTTTTTTACATTACTTAAGTTGAACTAACTAATAATGACACAACTTGTTTCAGAATGACTGAAAAATAAATGTTATTATTTTAGTGTCATAAAGTTGACCAATATTGGGGCGATATATCAGCCAGCCGCACTAAGAGGGTTAAAGAAAGAGTTGGGAATCGCCAGGACCAAATGATACAGTGAAATCGAGTGCTTTCACACCAAGTTGTCAGAATATTTAAACTTAATTTTTCCCTTGATTCCCATGTTTCACGAGTCAATTTTTCCATTTTCAGACATTAATTTCAGCACAAAAACAGTTGACTTTGGAGTCAAACATGAAACCCACAAGAGAAGTATTAAGGGCTATGTTTACTACAGAAGAAAGGGAGGAAACTACTTGTTTGCATTACTATTCCCATGAGAAAACAATATGAAGACAAACAGTATGATCTCAGAAATCAATTACTCAACTCCTAGCTCCACTCATGGCAGTATATCACAGTTCCATAGAACCAAGCATTGACCTGTCAGAAGCTATAAATCAACTGCTGAAAAATATACATGGGTATAACTCCACCAGCCACAATAATTCCATAAAGAACAATATTCAAATCAACCAAACTAAGCAATACTTTCTTAACCAGTAGACAAAAATACCCCTTCAAAATTCACTACATTGGATCATTAGGTACAGTAGCACTGACCTCAAGACTAGATTTGGTTCAGTGTAGGGATATGGGTCAAAGAGGATCATTTACATTTATAGCATACACAAAATTCATTCATGGAAATTAAGATATCCTCAAAGGAAATATTTCACTTACACTACCAATCAATTAGACCAGTTACAGATAATCAATGTAACTCAGGTTTTTTCGATTATTCGAAACTTGTAGCATACTGGAACATAAAAAAGCCAGGATTCACTATAAAACTGCACATACATAATTTGCCAGAAAAAGTTAATTGGAAATAATATATGTACTTCTACAAATATTTTATCCCCACAACTGACATTATCCCTTATTTCCCTCAAACATTTACACTGCCTTATTTCAGGATTCCTCACAACCTCTTCAGTCTTCCAGGATGATGAGTGATCCACATGCAAGCATGGTATGGAATATTCACTTCCAAGCCTAAGAACAAAATAGCAAACCAAACCCCACATTTTGAGACTCTAGATAATTAAAATATAATGCTTTATACAATACTTTGACATCAAACATGATACATTCGCAGCCTCCTTCACCTACCACTAAAAGGTGTTATTGACACTTCTACTGATTAGTATGCTAAGTAAAATTTCCTGGGATAGAAGGTAGACCAACATCACCTCTACTGACCCAACTTCTTTTGGCTCCACTTTGTGGAATAATTGATCATTCAATGCAAATCAAGACATAATTGTCGATCCCGGTGGTGGCGTGGTTAAGTCCTCGCCTGATAACCTTAGGGTCGCGGGTTCGAGTCCCGCCTGAGTGGGTTTTTTCACCACTCAGGACATGGAAGTGTGTGCTTGTCTGTTGTTACATTGTTAATACCCCGATGTAAAGGCCACATGTGCTGTTTTCAGTGGTAATGGAAAATAAATACATAATAATGCTTTTCCATGTATCCCTAGTAGTGCATAATATCAAAGAAAGGTTACTCATATCCAAAAAACATATTCTTAACATAATACTGTACGGATATTAACAGAGCCATGTAATGCAAATACCATACACCAATATCAATGTAATACCTATCTACACAATATCACATTTAGATATACATAATGCTTTTTGGATATTGGTATAGGTACTTTTTTTTAAATCATACTTCATTAGCATACTTTTATGAGCATTACATATAAATAATATTTCCCATGGTAGGGATGGCTTAAAAAATTGATTATATCTGGATGTGCACACATAAAATTGAATTACAATGAGAAGATATTATGGGGTTAAATATGGACAAATTTTCAGCATGCATGTTATCATAATAATTTGCCCAATGCTTTGAGGCTTTTTTTCTCTTTAGATGCAATGCTAAGGGAAATGATGCATAGTTCAGTAAAATTAAACACACAGTTGGTAGTTCATCCTTCAACTTTCACCACCATTTACATAGCCACATTAAACATAAATACTTCACCATAAAAACTCACACATAAAGTAACTGCCCACAATTACACAGAGAATCAACTTTTGATATTATAGGAATTTCCCAAGGCAAAAATGTTTCTCAGTAAAGGCCTACTACATCCAGATGAGCTTTACCTTTAAATTTCGCTAATTATAAACTTTTTCAATATTACTTTACTAAGAAGACTTTTTCTATCAGACTCATCAGATGTGTTTACCTTCTTGAGGTTCCTAGTTAGCCCTCAATAAATATGATTCCTGTAATAGCATGGCAATAGCATTTTGAAACAGTACATTTTCAGCAAATCTCCAGTGCATAAAAGGCGCTGCTGCTACATGTTTCAGCTTTCATTAATTCCTGCACCAGTTGGAAGAAATACTTTTTTGATTGGCCAACAAGACTCCAAAGAGGAAAGGTACTCACATAATAAATTATGGATAGAAAATAAGAAACGATAGGGTAGACAAGGAACTATCAGAGTTGGATATTGAGTGGATGCCTACTGGTGGCAATTTTGGATATTGTATGGATAGCCAAACAATGACTTTGGATTAATGTGGATATTGCTTGGATATTATGAATACTGTAGGGATGTTGTATATATATTGTCTTCCTCTTGGTATGTCATAATAATAAGATGTTGCGCCAGTTAACTGCACCAGTTATCTGTGAAACCTATACAGTTGTGTTTTTTTTATCGTGGAAGAACATCAGTTCTACTTAAATAACTTTATATTAGAGATTAAGGGTAGATATAGCATGTAATTACAACAAAGAGAGTAAAAAACCCTGTCCTTCTCAGTGTTCTCAATAAAAAATAAGGCCTCCATAATCAACACAATTAAGTCTAAAATAAGTATTTAAATCAAGTTTTCATTGGGCTAAGAGTTACAATGGATTTTGAATGGGTAGGTACTGCGAAAGTTATTTAGTAGAGTTTAACCTCAACATCAAGAAATGCACGAATCACATCATACTTAATTGTGCTCAACAAAAACAGGGAAAAGCCATACGATAAATCACCATAAACCTATTACATCGAATAGATGCAGTCATTGGTACTAAGATTATCTCATACATGACAGAGCACTCAAAGTAATCACACCTTTTTGGAAGACGCCAACTACACCTATCTGTTGCATGTTGGACCACTACTTTTCTGGCTAAAGTAAAAATTTAAGGAACATACTAATCCTTTTCATGAATTTTATAAGCATACCTAACATGACTAGTAAAGGGACACCGATCATTCCACATTCACTAAACGGTATTTTTTTGTTAATTACAAGAAGAAAATAATTCACATGTCACAAGACAACTGAGCAAATCAGGATGACCCCTCGGGTGAATGAACAGCAGAGGACAGTTCAGTTTTCCAGAAATATGACACACTACACGAAAATCTTACTGAATTAAAGTAAACTTACCATGGCAACATAATGGTATTTTTGGACGACTTGACGAATGGTACGGAATTCCTCTTCTAAATTGTGAGCCCAAACGTCCCGGATACCACACTCCTCGTTGCTGGGGATGCCTCCACTACTAGCTCCACCTGTAGCCGTGGGCATGGCCGATCTTTCCCCACCTTCCCAAACACCGCCACCGTCACTATCCACCACTTCACCACAACAATACTTTTCACACAGAGTGGAGTTTTGAACCCCTAACTTAGTTCACACGAATCACAAAGTTGGGTTAATCGTGCGTCAGTCCAATCATGGAGCACAGTTACCAATAATATGGTCCAAGACTTTGTAATTATTTGGAAACCACAGACACACCTTTAAATGTCCAAGTGTCAACATTTACATGATTTAGTCTCGAGTACATAATAGCTCACAACTGAAAGCGTCTAGGGTGAGGATAAGTCCTAGTGCCGCGTCACTTGTTTAAGTAACAAGCATATGCTACTTGATTCCTGAAAAAGTAATCACTCAGGATCATTAAAATGCACCTCTTACACAATTTCAATTTAACTACACTGCATATTATATTCCGCCAGAATAAATTACCAACTTAATTTTATCCAAACATCATTATGCATGAGTGTTTCATGATACATTTCAACCGTTACCGGGAATTTCAATCCATTTAGAATAACTACAGTATTTCAGTGCAACTTAACGCTCTATAAACATTAGTATATACATCACACATGAATAATCATTATCTATTTCAGTAATCAATAATCGTTTTTGGCCAGTAAATGGCAACATTAAAACGAAGAAATTATGAAAAACCCTTTGAAAGCTGACACAATCATAAATATAAAACTAATGTTGTTGCCATGTTGGGTTAGGAAGCTAAAGACAATGACAAGTTGTGAGGGTTCAAATAAGAGTCCAAACTCGGTTATTGACGAAAATTTCATTCCAACCACTGAAAAATTATTTATTCTTTACCTTTCATTGCTATTATGATTTCTCCCTATCCCTCTGATAACACAAACTGCACAGTATCCACATAGACTGTGCACAAATTTACAAATGCAACCATCGAAACTCTTTCCATGACTATCGAAATTCACTATCGTTCCAGTCGCTGGCTGCGCCGCCTCGAACCACGTCGAACCGCTCGACCAGCCGCGATATAAATATCGTCATTTTTTCTGTAAGTTAGTTAAAGCAGTTAAAGTTAAATAATGTGCAATATCCAAAAATGTTACTATATTATTTAATTGGTATTTTAAGGGTGAGTTTCTGTTATAGGTTTCACGGTTGCTGTGGGCATGGAGTGAATTTGCGTCCCCGCGGGAAATGTTTTTTTTTTAAATACATCCTACCAAACTATGTATCTTTCAACGGATTATGTTAGCATTGAGTTTATTATGTAATTTATATTATGTGTATTGAATAATTTCTTTTCGAATTTTACCGGCACGCGAGTCCAAATGAGGATCACTTTCCTGCTACCTTCAAGACACTAGATAATTCTAATGACAATTCAGAACATAGCTGTTACCAACGTTATGTCGTTACATATCCTGGACATTTCTGATAACATTGCTGAAGCCAACATACACTCGTCCTCTTCTCAAGTACTTGATGATCATAGCCCTGACGATTAGTAGGGCTGGTGGATGATTTCCAAAACGAAACCATCTACTCCTACAAGACTGTGGGCCTCTCCACCTACATTTCGGTTCTATCCCATCACACTCACGCATTCTACACTTTTATATCCTCCCCGAAATTCACAAAAAGAATTATCCTGGGTGACCGATTTTAACATCCATTACTTCCCTATAAAAAAATAAAAGCAGCCTTAGTTGATTGCCACCCCCAGCCCCTTGTACAATCCTCTGCCCTCTGATACAAACGTTTACCTCCATAATATATATATATATATATATACATGGGAGTCTGGGACCACTCGTCCCAGACTCCCGTAGCTGGCGATAAGATAGTGGATACAGAAGGATACCCTATCATCTCCTGCCCTTCTCCCACCACATCCCCCTCCCCACTGCCCCCGCAACCGCACCTCGAAGGTGCACTTACTGGGCAGTCTCATCTCAACGGCCTAGAAGACGGGCTGCCAAATACCCAAAAATTAGCCAAAGTAAGTGTGTTTCATCTCTTTCTTGTGTGTTCCTGTCATCTCTCCGTCTATCTCCAAGATATTTATTGTACCGCCGTGCGGCCATCTTCATCCGCTCACCTATATATATATATATTCTCTCTCCTCAAAAGGAAATTTCTATCTAAAAAAGGGGCGCACAATGGAAAGTAAAACCATCCTTTCTTAAGCCATTTCTAACTTGGCCAGCTGGAAGAAAATTCCCTCTCCAACTACGTAGGTACTTACCCCTTAAAATCTCGCCTTTGGCTCTATTTTATCAATGATATATCCCCCTAACCACATGGCACCAACTCCCTTGACACCTTTATTTATGCGTTTAATGCCTTCTCCTGCTATCTTTCACATCATTCAATTTTAACACTCGATCACCTTCCTATAGGGGTTAAATGGAAGAGGGGACTTTTAGACTCAATCTCGCCCCAATAAAGATGCTTATCAATCCATCTATAGAAGTCAACGTCTAACTTGCAGACAGTAAATTCCACACCTCAGCCCACATAAAACCCACCTATAAGCACAGCTGCCACTTTTCACACACAAAACACTACCTCCCCTATTCCCTCTCTGTTCTTGGCCACCACATCCTCAATGAACCCGAATCTGTATCACTCCTCCAGAGGGGCTACCAGGGGGGCCGGAAAACCTACATCTGTAGGTTTTCCGGGCAGAATTCATGAATTCATGCTAAATCGTTAAACACTCCCTGAATGCCCAGAGCCATTCTTTGTGTACCACATACTTTCCAGGTGTCCAAAAGTCCTGTCCACTTCATTCAGAAAGACCTACTTTGCCTCTCTCTTCTTTCAAAAATACACCACCAATATATTGTCTGCTTCTCCACCCATCACTTTCAAACACCCAGCAAACTAATCCAATCTAATGAAAGCTACTGATCCACTCTCGAACCATCGTGCCTTCCCCATGCAACTGACCGAGATGCAATACCTGCATAATTTTCAAACCAGCTCCTGCCATCGCTTCCATCCCCCAACAACACTTTGTACCTCCAGAAATATGATCTAGTGGCTACAATGAATAGGCATTTCACTAAGATGAGTCCTCCACATCCCTCTCAGCATCTGCAACGACAATCCTTTCTCCTGCTGCAACCACTCCTCTCAATTTTCTTCCCCCATGGCACAACACTCATTTAGCCAAGAGAAATCTTTCAATAACTGATACAATGCATCCATACAGGCCTCCATCTCCCCTACAGCGACAACATGTAAAGTGAACTCACTGGAGCTAGTGTACATTTGCAAATGCTTGCAATTGCTTGTTTGCACGTTAGTAGTGCTTGCTTAGTGATACCTATTCACCCCCTGCCACACACCCTTGCGGTGGCTTGCAGGGTATCGTGTAGATGTAGATGAAATGGTTACTTAAAACATTCAACCCACAGGGCCTCAAAGATATTATAATAGGATAGTTTCCTATTTTTTTTATTGTCTTGATCGTTAAACACTCGCTGAATGCCCAGAGCCATTCTTTGTGTACCACATACTTTCCAGGTGTCCAAAAGTCCTGTCCACTTCATTCAGAAGGACTTACTCTGCCTCTCTCTTCTTTCACAAATACACCACCGATATATTGTCTACTTCTTCACCCATCACCCCCTGGAGTACAAATTGTAAGCCGTTTTATTTTTTTTAAATGTTAAGTTTTTTTCCTAAGTAAGTAATAAAAATAAACATTTCAAAAGTGCAAAAACAATACCTATACACTCTTTCCTCTCCCTGATGCAAGGTAGTGCTGTGGATGCTGCTAAGCAGATGATGCACCCCACAAAATCTTATTAACTTAAGTGACTGAGGGACATTCATTCGGCTAATTAATTATTATATTTACTTTTATAAATTCAATTAAAAATATTAATTCACCTAAAACAGTTCATTTTACTATTCATGATATGAATTTGGGCCAAGTTCGCACCATGCCTACTTTATGGTAGCACAGGATTCCACAAGCAGGAGCCCATTTCACACGATACTTAAGTATTGGTCCAATTGGTCTATCATAAGACTTTGCTGAAGAGAATGACTCACCGATCTTAACAAATGAGTTTATACCCTGTTAAAAATTCCCCATTGCATATCCTTATAGGGATTTTTAATGGAGTTCCCCATAGGGAACATAAAATCCCTATAGGGAATTTAATGTCCCTATAGGGAATGCCATTTCCCAATAAGGAATTCCATGTTCCATTAAGGATTTTCAAATGGAATTTTTAACAGATTAAAAAAAAATGATATACAGAATTTTTATTCGTGCACTATAATTGCCCCTCAACCACCAGCACGGCAATAGCTATTTTTACGGTATCCTCAATCCCCATTGAATTTCCTTTTAGATGCAGAAAAAAGAGTAGGTATTCGTCGGATTCAAATTGAGTCAGTATTTAGGTGCGTTGCATTACTTAAAGTTATCAGTGCAATGTATTTTATCACAACAGTTTGTGCTCTGCCGATTATTTCGTGGATCAATGGATACTGGGTTGGGTATACCTATCTGGTTATGTTGTCCGTTCAAGAATCATTTCTGCGCTAAATTTCCATTTCGTTTCGATGCGCAGAAAATCACAGCAGAATCACCAAATGCATGAATCACCCTTTGCAATCTCAGGTAAAAATATCTCTTTTGCTATTCATTTTAAACAGATTTTCTTCACTAATTTGCAATTCATCTGTAATTGCTTTGCAAATTGAAACATATGAAGCATATCAGTTGAAAATCAGTTGCAGATGACCTCAAGAAAGGGTGGAAAATGAGTCGCGAGCCAGATGAAAATTAGTGGAAAATCAATTACAATTGATTTAAAAAATAGTGGAAAAAGAGTTGCAATGCAGTTGCAAAATAGTTTTTATAAATAAAAAGCAGTTGCATCACAGTTTTCTTTCATTAGAGTTGTAAAACTGTTTGAAAATCGGCAGCAAAATTAAGTGAAAATCAGTTGCATAAGAATTAAAAAATAAAAATCAGTTGCATAACAGTTTAGCAGAAAATCAGTTGTAAAATAGTTTGATAATGTTTTGCAAAATTGAGTGAAAATGGGTTCCAAATGAGCATGACACTAAAAATTGGGGTGCAAACCAGTGAAAATCAGTTCAAAATCAGTTGAAGATGAGTTTATTGCGTTTAAAAGAGTTTCAAACCAGTTTCAAATGAATTGCAGAAGAGATATTTTTACCTGAGATGGGATCATGATGGGACTTTATGGGAGTCAGCCTTTCCATTCTGTTCGCAGGTGGAACATATAGGAGTCGTAAAATATTTAAAAACTAATTCCATTTGGGAAACTACCAACTTGAAAGTAAAATGTATAATCAAATAAAATAGACTATATGATTCTGCCATTGAGGAATTCAAAAGAAGCACCATAATGACATGGGTGTTCAGCGTCATCTCTATGGCCGGATCTAAAATTAATTTCTTACCCTACGCCCCCTACGCATTGGAGCATTCTGTGAGTGGGTATTCCAATACTTTCTGTTACCCATTATGAAGATGGCGTGCATTTATTTTTGTGCTGAATGATTTTGAGACGATTCGGTTTGAAACATTTTCTTGACGAATTGTTTGATACCGGAGATTGCTCATCAAGGGAGAAGGCTATCGTATAGTATCATTAGTGCGTTGTGCTGTTTGTTATACTGTAATGGCAAGCATAGCAGCTAAGAGGACACTCATGTTGTTGGGAGAGTGTGTTCCCACGTTAATTCCCGGCACTTCTAAAATACGCGTGAAGCGGATGGAATTAGATAAAAATCTTTTAATGGTATGTCATTTCGGCTAGTTCAGCTTCGGCTATCATATGTTTTCTTCGTTGGATTTGTCTTATTATCTTTATTCATAGTACTTTAAGAAGGACGAGTTTTACTATGTCCAAGATTTGGAGAAAAAATGTAAAACTGGGGATGTTGTATTAATTCAAGAGCTTCCACAGAAAGTGACCACAGCCATAACACACAAAGTATTGGATGTCGTTTATCCATTAGGCGACGTCACAGACCCCATAACAAATCGCAAAGTTGTCGTCGGAAAGTACAGGTATATTTACTGTTTGATGGTTTTTAACATAAGGTTGTGTGATGCATATTTCCTGACTTCTAAAAATGATTACAGGGATGACATGGATGAGCAAACCAAACTGTATGGCGAGCGGGGAACGAGATTTGTATACGAAAAGGCCAAAGAAAGAGGATGGTTGGAAGATATTAAAGATTTTACCCACGAAGAAAGTTACATTAAGTATCAGGAGACTGAGGATGACGATCAACCCTATGCAGTTTAAAGTTTATTAGGACAATACATTTTGTTGTATCAGTGTTTAATAACCTCTACTCGGTTCTTGAATATGTGTTAATGATTAAAGAATTATTTATTTTAGATTGGACTGTGTTCATTGGATACAGTAACAATTATCATGTAATATTTTGACTTTATTCCCAGACGTACTGAGTATTTTAATCGATTTTCTGCTTATACATAAAATGAGTGGAATAGTGCATTTCACTATATCACGTTTCTAAGAGTTTTAAATTAATGATAACTGATGTCAAAAATCTTATAGTTATGGCATTGAAAGTTGATGAACATATATTCAACAACATGAAGGCTCCTTTTGCTTTCGATAAGTTATTTTGCTATGAGTTGGTTTATTGTTGTTTCTTATAGTTATGAATGGAACATAGTTAAGATTTGAAGTACTTCTAAAGTTATCTTTCAGTTTGGGAGAGCAGATGTCAGATCTACATGAAGAAATGTTATCTTATAAGAAGTCGTTTCAGGCGTAACCTTGTGGAAGTTTTTGATATGCATAACAAAACTCAATGGTAGTACTCCACACTAATTTAATGATAGTCGACCCGGGTTTCGGCAACTCGGTGCCGTTTTCAAGGTTGAAAATGGCACTGAGTTGCTGAAACCCGGGTCGACTATCATTAAATTAGTGTGGAGTATAACCATTGAGTTTTATTATGCAATTTTATCTTATCTAGCTAGATAGTGCTATTTTCCCAAGTAGTACAACGCAGCACATACTATCAAATACACAGTTTATAATTTTTACTAATTTGGTGACTTTTTATCTTTCAAGAAATGTTTGTGAATCTGCCCAATTTTTCATTCAACATATCGAATTTCTATTTCCAATAACTTAGCCTCATCTAGCTCTTATGTTATGCATCGGTTCTATCTACCATTGCTGAGCACTTATAGACAGGACTGAGGATGACGATCAACCCTATGCAGCTATGATTTCTAAATGGACCACAATATACTTATGCTCAATACCAAATAAGTCTGAAAGAATACATCCCAACATTCTGTGAAGCATCTAGAATGTGCACAAATGAGCTCTAGCTTCAAACAGTACTCACTAATTCCATATGGAGCAGTCAATGAAGGAAATGCTTGAACACACAAAATTATATATTAGACCACTGAGAGTTGGTGGTGGAAGCACATTTAATTGTGAGTGGACCATGATATGCAAATAATATATCAATGATGTACATACTATTTTTTGTAGTAAATGGAAATAAGTTATATAATTCACTTAGATACAAAACAACGAGTGAAGAGTTCATTTCTGGTATATAATGTGGCTTTTCTTTCCAACTGGGGGACAGGAGACACTACTTACATGGAGAGTTTACATTTTATGGCACTGGGCCAGTGGTATTTTCATTATTAAATAACCAAAAACACTATGTAAGTCCACGTACAATAAAAATTTATTTACGACCTGGTTTTGCTGCAACGCAATATTATCAAGTAACATACAGAAATTGTCGCCGGTATTTATATACAGTTAGGAGTGGGGGTGGTTGGCTGGTAAGGAGGGGCCGTGGGGGGAGGTAAGTGCGTCATTAGCTGAGTGTCTCAGAGGTGGAGGAGGTTGGGGTGCTCTGGGAGTAGAGAGTTAAGGAATAAGATGAAGGATTGGAAGATGGTGCATTTTGGTGACTCGGTGGGGAGTCGCTCGAGGGATGGAGGAATGGTTACGTTACCAGGGGCTGGGCTAGGTATGAGGGGAGAAGAGGGAGACGGTAAGGTGTGTGGTTTTTGGGGATGAGGCGTGGATAATGGGAGGTTCAGGAGGGGGGAATGGGAATTGAACTAATATTCATTGACTACATTACAATAATTTCAATTAGAACATTGTATTATTTCTATTTTTTCCAGCACATCCAATCTTGGTCCCTTCTTCTCTTGGTGGAGTATCTCCGAGAGAAAACTACTTCGATGGTCTTGCACAATTAAATGTTTCAAATTCACTGCTTGAGATGTGGGAACACTGGTGAATAAATTGTACACATCAAATAGAATTCTCAAGCTAGAATTCTTGATTCCATATTTTGGGTAGAATTTGAAAAATTGGCATAAAAGGGTGTTCAATCTATGTGCCAATAGGTGATTAGGGACAGATGCATTTGATACCATAGGTCTTATGGGAATACTGGGTTTTTGGATCTTTGGGAGGCCGAAAAACCGTGGGACAAGGGGGATTCATTTGTGTTAGGTTGAACTTTCAACTGGGATTCATTATTGCCATTGTCGACTAGAAGTTTGAATTCTCCATTTTTAGAAAAAACACATACACTGATCAAGTTATCCATAACAACTCGAGGAGCCATCACTCAAAATGCCGGCTTTCCACTCTATGTTACACAGGCTAATAACTATCCCCCTATCAGAAACAACGAACTTGAAGTCCTTAAGCAGATTGCCACAAACAATGGTTTGATTTAATTGAGCAAGACCATCGAAGTAGTTTTCACTTTTTCCAAGTGCCCAATAACAGGAAAATTAAGTTAGGAACCTTGGGGTTACCTTGGAATCTAAACTTGTGAGAGCATCTTGAGGTGAAAGCATGGAAAGCCTGTGCCTCTTTATGGATATGTAGGGAGACCCTTAGAAAAACATGGGGACTTCAGACAAGCGATTACCTGGATTTATATGGCAGTTGTTAAACAAGTTATATGCACTGCTCTACAGTTTGGTGGAAAAGGGCCTTGCAGAAAACTGCCAGGAATAGACTTAACCACCTTCAAAGAATGGCCTCCATGGGCATTTCAGGGGCAATGAGAACAACCCCAACCTTGGTGCTAGAAAATTTACCAAATATCATTCCACTTGATGTGGATCAGAGGTTCAGGTAAGGACAGCAGCTTATCGCCTCAAATGTGTGGGACAGTGGTATTACAAAGGAAGTTCTTTTGGTCATAGACAAATTTGGACGTAGCTCATGATTTTAAGCTCCAGAATAAGGTGAAGGAAATCCATATTTCTCATACTTCATATGATGTATGGTATACAGATGTTTCCAGGAAAAAAAGGAAGAGCAGGAGTAGGGATCTACAGCCTTAGCAAATCAAGGAAGCAACCAAACCATTTGGGAAAATATGTTAGTGTTCCAGGCAGAGGTATATGCACTTCTGACCTGCATGTGTGCTATCATAGAGGCTGGGATGTTTAACAGACCAATACACATAAGCCATGATAGTCAGGCTGCTCTAGAAGCCCTGACATAACAATGGTGCAAACCACAGCTGCTGCAGTAGTGTCACGAGACACTCAATGAGATATGTACTAAGGTGGAACTTTTCTGGGTGCCTAGTCATGCAGGCATATCCGGAAATGAGCTGGCTAAGACCAGACCCAGTCGCAATCCAATTGGACCAGAAAAGAAGCACGGGGAGAGGGAACCGAAAAAAGTTCCTACACCACCTGAATATCCAAAACGTCTCCATCAAGTTTACAATGGAGATGGAAGAAGGGAAACGCTTGCCCTTCTTGGACGTTCTGGTAGAAAGGAAGACCAACGGAACATTGGGCCATGCGGTGTTCTGAAAGAAGACAGACTGACCAATACTTACAAGCGTCGTCTCCCACCATCCTCGACATAAGACATCTGTAATCAGAACGCTGCTAATCCGAGCCCTTGCTATCTGTGACAGCACTTCATTAGGCAAGGAGAAGCAACATCTTCGGAAGACAATGGAGGAAAACGGCTACCGCTGGGACGCTATCCTAAAGGAAGAGAGAAGAATAGACAGGGCCCGAAAAAGGACTGATGGACCGCCAACGAAGGAAAGACAAAAACCCACTGCCTTCGCCTTGATACCGTACGTTGCGGGAACCAAAGAGAGAATTTCACGTGCTCTTAATAAACACAACATAGCGACGAGATTCAATTGTGTTTCCAAGATGCCTTACTTTCTAGTGAGAGCAAAAGACCGGATTCCAATGGAATCCAAGAGTAGAGTGTACCAAGGGGAAGTAGCTGTGGGAGTAGCTACATTGGGCAGACCTTCAGAGCACTCAAATGCCGTAAACAGGAGAGTCAGAGCAACCAAGAACGGGCAGCTGAGACTCTCTGCCATAGCCGAGCACATGGACGGGCCACCCACAATATTAAATTTGGGGAGGCAGAGCTCATCCCGCAAGAAAAGCGATACTTCCCACGAATAATAAGAGAAGTCATTGAAGTCAACAAAAACCACAACAATTTCAATAGGGAAGATAGTTACGCTCCCTCAAATGCATGGAAGTGTGTTTTACATGGTAGGACAAAAGGCATCCCAACAGCCAATCAGAGAAAACCTGGCTCCAACGGATGTGTATATAAGATGGCCTGTTGACTGCATCGACACTTCGACCTGAAAAAGCAAACTGCAATGCCTGTGCAACTGTTGTCCCAAAACATGGATCAACGAGGAGGAAAACCTGGAAGACCTGGGGAAGCCTACCCAAGAATTAACTTTCTATTTACTGCGAAGGCTTCCATGACTATTAATCAATTTCTGAATATAATTAGTTCCAAGGATTTCATCGCATTAGTTGTGTTTCTGATGACACAATGATAGGATGCGCCACAGGACATTGCCCACTGGTCTCCGACCATGGAATCCTGCCGCAGGAGCAATAAAATCAATGAGGGATCCTAAGATGACAGTGGTGACTCACGGAATTTTCTCCTTCTGTTCCCTCTTCCCCCAATGTCATCAACCGACACTAGGGTTTTCCAAATTTTGAATAAACTGACCTGCCCCTCTCACCCACGCTCCAACCTGATCCCTTTCTTGTTCCCTGTTCCTTTTCTCTCCCTTTTCCCCCTCCCCCTGCCGCCCCCCCACCGACCTGCTAATATATATTAAATGAAATTATATTCATAATTATGAAAATATATATGAAATGTAATTAATTCGTCCCAGACCACAAAAAAGCATCCCAATGGTTTTTAAAAAGTTTTCAACCTAAAATATATATTTATAATGAACAAACATTGTATAAAAACAAAATGAAACCTAATAAAAGATAATTTAAAGCAATAAACATATTGGCAAAGTCGATCGTATGGTACATACGTATTGATTTTTTCATTGTAGGTTTTGTTACCATAGGATTAGCAGTGTGTCTAAATTAATAGGTTTTTTGCCTCACTTTTGCCTAATTTTTTCTTCTTCAGTAGTTTTTTTCTTTTTTATCAAGCTTTCGTCACTTTCATCTGCAGGGCATTTCAATAGAAACCTGTCCAAGGAGCTCTGTTTCTTTCTCCCTTTTAGAATGTTTTTGAAATGGGTTAGGCAAGTGTCATTAAATAGCGCTGATGCACGACCAGTTGCAACCTTTTCAGGGTGGTTCTTTTCTTTCGAAACTTTTTCCCACAATGCCAACGCTTCCTTTATCTCACTTGAAGAGATAACCATCTCTATTCTGGCTCCTCTACTATCTCCTGCAGAAATTGCATCGCTGCATCTGTAGTTCGGCCAACTCTTCCATCATCAGTTCTTCGGAATGTGTTTTGACAAGCTCTTTGATATCTCATTGATCCAGTTCCAGGGTCATTGACCTTCCGAGATACACAATCTCTTCCAGTACTCCCTCTTCAGGTCCAAATCCTTCAATGTCCCTTTCAGTCACAGCCTCAGGCCACAGTTTTTTCCATGCAGTGATCAAGGTCCTTTTTGTAACACCCTGCCAGGCCATATCAATGATTTTGAGGCATATGACAATATTGTAGTGGTCCTTCTAGAACTCTCGAAGGGTGAGGTTTGTGCTCTCCGTAACCTCAAAGCAGCAATGAAACAAAGTCGAAAGACCAAGCTTCAATTTTTCTTCCGGAAGATGGATGCACTTGAGCAACGGGAAATTGGCCTCTCCGAAAACCCGGACAATGTGTTAAATGACCTCACCTTCCCTAACCCATCGCCCTTGTTACGTTTGTCTCTAACTACCCCCCCCCCCCCCTCCGTCCTGCATAACGACTCGACCTCAAACCCATGACGGTTTCCCTTAATTTCCCTAACCCAACCCCCCCACCCCTCCCTATCTTTCCCTCCCATCTCCCCCCCCCGGTCAAGATCTGTATATATACTGGTTGTGTTCTGTCCGAATGCATTGTACGTGATGATGGCGTAACTGCCGAAACCGGTCTACAATCCTTAATAAAAGTGTGGAAGTCACTAAGACATTTTATTGCCGCAATGAAACATATGTTTGGTAAAAATTTTCTTGAAATTGGAGATCACCTGTTGGTCTGTGGGCTATGAAATAGGGGTGGTTTTGGGTGGTAGAGAAACATTATAAAGTTGAACTCTTCTAGGTTCTAAACTCACAAGGTTTAGCGGTTGGCAAGTAGCATTGTCAAGGACTTGTAGGGCTTCTAGGGGTAATTCATTAACCTTGAGGTATTTCTTAACGGCAGGACCAAAGACAAAGTTGACCAACTCCACAAAAAATTTCCTGGTGACCCACGCCTTTGGGTTAGCCCTCCACATAACCTATAGCTTCTCTTTTTTAACCTTATGTGCCTTGAAGGCTCTGGGGTTTTCTGAGTGGTATTCGAGAAGCGGCTTGACCTTGCAGTCGCCACTCGCATTTGCACACAGTGCGAGATTCAACCTATCCTTCATGGCTTGTGGCCTGGCATCTTCTTTTCTTCTGCCGTTATATAAGTTTTGCTTGGAAATTTCTTCCAGAAGAGTCCTGTCTTGTCACAGTTGAACACTTGTTGGGGGATGTATCATGGGCTTTGATCAATTCAGCAAAAGTTTTCACGAATTCCTCAGCGCTCACTGACAGAATCAGAGCTCGCTGCCTCACCGTGCCTGACAACGGAGTGAATACCGGTCCTTTTTCGAACCACCCCCGACTGGCTTTGAACTGCTCCTGAGCTGAAGAACCTGGACTCGGCTGCAGCAAATCTGCGTAAATGACTCGTGCCTTCTCGCAATTTATACCGTTACAGCCTCTCCAGTGAGCTGCTTCTCTGTGAACCACAAAAGCAAAAGATTCTCCATCTTTTCATGGACAGAGTTGCATAGTTTTGAAATAATTTTAACACCCTTAGCAGGAGTTATAGCATTTATCGAGTCCACTGCTTCAGTATAGTACATATCGTAGAAGGTGTGGGATCATACTGAATTGCCAAGTCTATGACTCTTGCACCTTGCTCATGTTTGTCTATTATCTCACGCTTTAATTCCATGGATATCACCTTTTTACTTTTCTCAGCACTATCGTCATCTTATTATCATCTTCTTAGTCAAATCCTCTTATTTACTTATAGAAGAGCACCTAATTGTTGAGAGAAATGACTTCGTGACAACTCTTTTCTTTTGCTACTCTTACAATTATCACTGGAATTAGATTTCAGACTCTAAGCCCTCTTGCATTTGTAAATACTGAAAATTCTTTTTAAGAAATAAGAACTACTGAACTTGCTCAGCAGCTCAGATTTCAATGCATTGCTCATTGACATATTATTGACACAGCTGCTGAACATGCTCAGCATTTAAGAAGGTTCTTCTGTCAAGACCATAGTTAGCACTAGTTTCTGAAAACACTTGCTCAGGAAACTCTAAACCTGCAAGTATACACAAATTCAGTGGACTCTCATTAGCATGTTTTTCTAGGGAACCAAAATCCTGAACATGGTAACGAGGAAAACTTGCTGAACAGGTTAGGCCTTCTTGGGTTATGTTGAGGATGTATGTGCGGGTTGCCTAACTTCCAGGGAGGGGGTTGGTTACCAAAATGCATGCCCGTCAAGTTAGTTCATTGCTGGCATTAATTTATTGTAGCAAAGCTTCATTTTCAATTATTACACCTCCCAAAAAATACGTACGATACCTTGCATTGAGGCGCACTCAATAACTAATGATGGCTATGTAACCAAGTAGCACGTTTTGTGTATACTATTCATGCAAAAAGTATATTGACTACTTTGAGGCTTGATATCCCAAAAAAGGAAGAAGCAAAATTCATAGAGAGCATATCACCATGTAGATAATTTAGCCTTTCGTTTAATGCCGGAACCAGACTTTTTTTAATAGTAACTTTTAAGGCATGTTTTTGCAGTGAGGATGAAAAATGGCACATTTTTTAGAGTCGCAGAGGCCAGCGTCACTTTGGAAATTGTCATAACAATATGAAAAGCACAAATGAAAGGAAATTTTGATAGAATATGAATTGTACTTTCGCCATGATGTTCTTTAGTTTCAAATATTTACTTATATTCGCTTCAGTTTTTCTAGTCAATTTACAAAACCAGATTTTCTCCGTAAGTATGCAACATTGGAGGCAAGCGACAAACACCTTCGTCTTCATTTTAAAATTTCTAATGCGAATCCATTAACATTGTTACAATACTTGACCATGTCACGATATTTGAACTTTATATTTTTGGAGATGGAGCTTGTAATGTAGGCAGAAACGCCAACAACGTATGCGTTGAGCAGAATGAACTTGAGTTGACTGCAGAACTTTTTTTGCCACTATTTCAGCAAACTTTCTTCGTACGTGGATTTTCATCTACTTTTCGCCTAAGGCTTCCTCATTGCCAATTCTAAGCACTTGTCTCACTTTTACTCTCACGAAGATCACAGTTTAGTAAACAAATATGCGACACGCTGGTAAGTCAGTTGAAGAAGGCGGGATTTCAAAATTATGTTTTTAGATGATTTTCACCGAGCAATTTCAGGGAACTGAGTCCTCAAAAGTCCTCATTTTTTACCCAATTGTCCTTAATTTCTGAGAAACAAATATGGCAATCCTATTTAAGTGTGTTTGTTGATAACCAGAATATTTTCATTGCTGTTCTATATTAATGTTTATCAAATAATATTTCCAGCTTATTGAGTGCCGTTCATCGTTTACAACTCTCCATTTAAATATGTATCAGGAAATTCGAAACTGGGAAGATGTAATTAGTTGGAACATGAAATTGATATAAAACGTTTTGGGCTCTTGAGAAAGTGATGGTGTTACAGGAAGCAGAGAGTCATGCCAATACATAAAAAGATCTCAGTTGAGGAATTCTACTTAATACCTGAATGAAGAACATATCTAGGACACTGTTTAGAAAATGGGTAAAAAATAATTTATTGAACTTCATACATGGAGCTTCATTGATCTGTTTCCATCAGGTAGGAATGAGGAATAAGAATATCATCTTCACTTGACTCCATTTTCATATCATCCTCGTCTTCTTTGATGCTTGGTTTATGGTCATTCAACTCCCCTAGTCGAAGCACATACTGCAGGGTGTACTTGTTGAAATCACACCTGAAACAGGAGTTTAGGACAATAAAAAATTTGATATGAAAACATTTGTGGTTTCCAAACACGAGATGTACCTGTGTGATTTAATTATTTTTTAAATTATATTTTTATCATAGATACTACTATGGAACAAAATCCACAACACAAATGGACAAGAGATTATTAATAATGGTTTTTGGGCATTACTCTGTGTTATGTAGTCTGTTAGTGACAGCAGTTTCCCCAGCCATTCATTTCAGTCACCATTTTACCAGCAGATAAAGGAAATGCTGGGGTTCTCATTAATACTCAGGAGTATCATAGAAAAATTTGAAAAATTCTGCAAGATCAAGCTTACTAGATCTTAGATGGCAACCCCATGGACTCTGCCATGAGGCTGACAATTTTGTTAGTAAAGAGATTGGGTCTATCAGCTGAGACAGCCAAAGACATCTACCTAAAGGCACCAGATCCTCCCAGACAGTAAGGATTACCTTGTGGATTTCATTAAGGATTCCTATAAGAACAACTGTGAGTGCCATTAGCTCACCTACTTACAATTGGGTAGTTTCCTATTATTTTTTCACCGTCATGACCAAAAATGTATGACCTCTAGGGTGAATATTTTAAACTGTTCGATTTTGAAATCCACATGGATTTCGTCTACTTCCTGGAGGACATTGAGCTTTTCAATTAATATCTTTTGTTTTCTGCACAGACATTTCCATGCTTAATTCCAAGCACTTGTCTCACTTTTAGAGTCGCGAAGTACTAGGGCTCATGCAGTTTTGATGGTAATATTGATATTGATTGTAGATACAACCATGGGTGATATTTATAAAACAAACAAACATCACAATTAAATGTGTGGAAATTCAAAGTTCTGACCAACTGGCCATGAAAACTTTGGTGGTGTTACCTGCTGAAATTGTGCAATTTCAGCGGGTAACACCGGTAACATCTCGTTCCTTTAAGACTTTTATAATTTCCACAAAGAAAGAGGATGTCTTGGTAGCTCAACTGGTAGAGCACCTGGCCAGAAATCAGGGGGTCCGGGTTCGAGTCCCGATCAAGGCGAATGATTTTTTCTCGGTGGAATATCTGCCTTTGTGAAATGTGTGGCGTGAGGGTGCCCTTTTATTTCGTCATAAACATTTCTCACTAGTGATGGACGGATCCAGGTTTTTTGTCGGATCCGGAACCGGATCCTTGCCTGGGTTTCGGATCTTTATCTCGGTTTCGGATCCTTAGTTTCACATACTCGATTCCGATTTTCAAAACCTAGATTTTAAAAAAATATGTAAATACATCAACAATAGAATTACCAAAAAAAGTGAATTTATTGTCGAAAAAATTAACTTCCTATCATCCTTGTGGATAATATTTTCCTGGATCAAGATTTACGGATGCAATAACTATATCTTATTACTTCTAATATAAAGATCAACTTCCTTATCACATACTCATCATGCAATACATTTTTGAAACCTGTATAACTATTCTTTAGAGTCCAGTTAAAAGAAATATTGTAAGTTTATTTTTATTAATAAAGGAATTATTTCCAATTATTAATTAAATCCTTCAATGCTTTCAAATTCTTTTTTTGAAACACAAAATATTTTAATGTGGCCAAGAAAATCCATTTATGGAATATCCGGCGATTCATTTTTTAGACGAAAAAATTATTATAGAATATTTCAAGCTGCTAAACTAGTAATTTTGCAATGTCTCATTAATAATAACCTTTAAAATGAAATTTGAGAATTTTATACTCCTAAGGAGAGGTTGTGTAACTCTGATCTTGAAATGAGATTAGCCGCTTTTCATGCTACTAGAAGCAAAAATTAAAAAAGTCTCGGATTTTTTCTCCATTGCCTTGGGTTTGCAAGAAAAAAGTAGAATGACATTTGGGGAGCATGTATTCTCCAAAATCAGGTAAGCTGACAATAGCAGAGTGGGGTAGTGGACTGCAGGTAATGAAGTTCGATTCTTATTGCTGTTTAAAATTTGTCTTTCAGCCATTGAATCAAAAAAATTATCATCCTTCATTTCCAACCTTTGTGTGTGGATACCAACTTTTTTGTACTTCTATCGTTTAAACTAGATTTATAAATGCGTTGCTAAAAATACATGGAAAGTTAACGTAATGATTACACGATTTAATTCTGCAATAAAAATTTTTTCCAATCATTTCACTAACGCCAATTTCTTTTTTTTTTTAACTCATAAATTGACATGAAATTTCTGATAACCCACTTTTTTTAACTGCCTACTTGCATCACCCTAGGAATACAGCATAGCCTATATTCCTAGGCAGTGTTAAGGATCGAACTCACGACCGGCAGTACACTAGTCCTCATTTTTAACAACTATGCTATCATAGGTTCACGGGAATCTGGCGAATGTAGGCGACCCGCGTGACATTCGGCTTTATTTTTTTTCTCGCGCATCCGGGCGTATGGAGAAAAAGGTCACGACGAGTATTTTTTTATTTTGTTTTTGTGGCACGAACAAAATCTTCTTCTCATTTCGTGACTGAGTTACACACCCTCTCCTTGTCAGTTTCTACCATACTTACATTCCATTCGCGGGGCTCATCGATCACTATTCCGCGAAATTTTAAAATCTCCGATCCGGATCTGAATTTTTACTGTCTTCGGATATGATTTCAGTAGCGAATGAAATGAAAGACCCGTGGATCCGACCCGATAATCCTTTATTTATTAATGGCACATTTGTAAATATAATTTAAACAACAAAAATATAATCAAGTGAGTATTCAGAATTGATGGTTTGAAATTTAAGATGAATACATTTTCGATGCAATGACTGAAAGAAAAAAATTAAACTGCGATAGGGATCGAACTTCGCACAGTACACTAGCTCTCGTTGCCCGCCTGATCCTGGCGAATGTAGGCTACCCGCGTGACATCCTACGTAATTTTTCCCGCGATACCGGGGTAATGGGGAAAAAAGTCATATTTCCTTATTTTGCTTCTAGTTGCACGGGAACATTTTCATCTAATTTCGTGACTTGAGTTACACATCTTCTTCTTGTCAATATCTACCGCACCTAAATTCCATTCACGGGACGCTTCGATCGCTAAGCCGCGAAAATTTAAAATCTAGGATCCGGATCCGATTTTGCTCCGTGCCTTTGGATCCGAATCCGGAACTGAGAAAAATGAAAGATCCGCGGATCTTTGGATCCGACGGATCCGATCCTGCCATCACTAGTGGTTATTTTCCTGGTGTAAATTTAATTTGGTCCTTCTCCCTATGCGCTAAAGAGGTAACCAACACATGCTTACCATTATTATTTACAGACACTGTGACTTGGACTTTCAGCCATTGAATCAGAAACTTTATCATCCTTCATTTCCAACCTTTGTATGTGGATACTGACTTTTTTGTACTTATATCGTTTAAACTAGATTTACGAATGCATCACTCAAAAATACATTGTAAAGTTAACATAATGAATCTACGATTTAATTCTGCAAAAAAAATTTTCCAATCCTTTCACTAACGCCAAATTTTATTATTTTTTAAAATTATAAATTGACATGAAATTTCTGATAATCTATTTTTTTAACTGCCTACTTGCATTGCCTTAGGCAGTGTTAAGGATCGGACTCGCGACCGGCAGTACACTAGCCTTCATTTTTAACAGCTACGCTATCATAGGTTCACGGGAATCTGGCGAATGCAGGCGACCCGCGCGACATTCGGCTTTATTTTTCTTCTCGCGCATCCGGGCCTATGAAGAAAAAAGTCACGACGAATATTTTTTTATTTTGTTTTTGTGGCACGGACAACTCTTCTTCTCATTTCGTGACCGAGTTACACAACCTCTCCTTGTCAGTTTCTACCATACGTACATTCCATTCGCGGGACGCATCGATCACGAGGCCGCGAAATTTTAAAATCTCCGTTCTGGATCTGAATTTTTACTGCCTTTGGATATGATTTCAGTAGCGAATGAAATGAAAGACCCGTGGATCCGACCCGACCATCCTTAATTTATAAGTGGTACATTTGTAAATCTAATTTAAACAACAAAAGTATTAAAGTGAGTCTTCAGATGTAATGATTTGAAATTGATGATGATAACATTTTCGAAGCAATGACTGAAAGAAAAAATTAAACTGCGATAGGGATCGAACTTCGCAGTACACTTGCTCTCGTTGTCCGCGTGATCCCGGTGAATGTAGGCTACCCGCGTGACATCCTACGTATTTTTTTCCCGCGATACCGGGGTAATGGGGAAAAAAGTCATATTTCTTTATTTTGCTACTAGTTGCACGGGAACATTTTCATCTAATTTCGTGACCTGAGTTACACATCCTCTTCTTGTCAATATCTACCGCACCTACATTCCATTCACGGGGCACTTAGATCGCTAAGCCGCGAAAATTTAAAATCTACGATCCAGATCCGATTTTGCACCGTGCCTTTGGATCCGAATCCGGAACTGAGAAAAATGAAAGATCCGCGGATCTTTGGATCCGACGGATCCGATCCTGCCATCACTAGTGGTTATTTTCCTGGTGTAAATTTAATTTGGTCCTTCTCCCTATGCGCTAAAGAGGTAACCAACACATGCTTACCATTATTATTTACAGACACTGTGACTTGGACCTTAGGAAATGAATGTGCAAATAAGGAATGTCTCAAGCCTGTTCCACATGACACTTGATCCAGCACAAGGTTGAGGATACTCGCTAGTACGCTATCTTTCCAGTATCGTGTGAATAGAACCAGTATACTGGCTGGCTAGCATGATCGCTAGTACACTTGCTGAGCTACTAGATTTCCTACTTGATGTGGTACTAGTTTGCTACTAGACCCAGTAGGACCCAGTGGCCATCTACCAATCACGTTCACGTTACAGACGTTGTGCGATCTTCTCTTTTTTAATTAGTGTGGAATAACCGCTTCATAGCAAGCACAAGGTCGATGATCGTGTGATACCTCCTGGCAGGATTCCAATCAAGCTAGCTTCTGTCCTCAATATCAAGTAGCGGCTAGCACACTAGGTCTTGAGCTGGATCAAGTATTGTGTGAAAGGGGCTTTAATGACAGCCCACTGAACAGCCATTCGAAGTTGCCATGTGAAAGGTCTGCTACCTCACCAATTTGAGCTCACACAGATAAAGTTTTACCAGTGAACTTTTCTCAATGGCATGTTCCGACAAGAACTATTGAAGAGTATCAACTTTATCTTGGTGTACTCGTTGCACTGATAAATTTCCCTCCACATTCTGCCACTCCAAAAGGGTTGACACATTCAATGGGAATGGGAGGATATCACTGTTTCATTAGCATTCAGAGTTGGAGTACAATTATTACACACTCATGAATGCAATGGGCTTTGCGCTGGTACTTACAGCTTCCTCAGGTGCTCTGTCTTCCTCGAAATGTTCTTCTGAAGGGTGAGCAGAATGGGGCTGAGAAATGGGGACCCTGACTTCAGCTTGGCTCCATGCACCAAGAGCATTTGACGCACCCACTCCAAGTAGAACTCCAAGTGGGCAGTGGCCTCCATGCTGGTAGCAACAAACTTCAACACTCTCTCCACGTACATTTCGGGCAGAGACTTCACTGTCAGTTCAACTACAAATACAGAGGATATAAAATCAACAGAACACTCACTAAACAAATGTATTCAAATGAAGTAGCACTCAAGTGGAATCACTTCTTAACTTTTCAAGGAATACTTAGTGCATTGCCTCCCAAAAGATAGGAAGAATAAGAAAAAATTAAAACTATCAAGAGATAAGACAAAAGCTTTCAGAACTGCAATGAATATTAAACTGATTATTTCAACTTTCAACTTTGATGAAGAACCACTAACTTTATTAGAATTGGCTTCAGAAAGAGGAAATTTATGCAGTTAACAACAAATTAAAATATTGTAAAGAAAAACATTAAATTATGTCATATAATATGCCTTCAAAAACTTGAAGCACATTTGCTTTTTATTCATATAACTACCTCAACCCATTATGCAAGATGGTGATTTGCAGGTCTTGTAACTGTTTTTGTTACAAGCCTCGTTTGAAAGACAAATGACCTCAGTACTTGTTATTCTGTTAAACCCACAAGACCATACTGGTGAATAAAATACATCGAATATGAAACCTGATTTTTAAAAACCAGTGTCCACACACTAATCTAAATCGCTTAGTATATTCCTTCAAAGTCATTTTGACTTTCAATCAAGTATGTTGTCAAAATCTTAAGAGATTTAATTTCGGAGTGTTAGTAGGAACAGTCATTCGTGATGTGCTGAATGTGACAAGACTTATCAGAGTATCCCTTGCTACCAGTACCTCAGCTGAGGGTCAGACCTTCCGACGGTAGGGTTTTGTGTCCTCCTCAGCGTCTTAAAAAGTGAGGACTGAGGGGGTGAGGGTAGATTGGCCATGGAATAAACCATCTCAAAGAGAGATGCAGCATCAGTCGCTAAAGAACACAACATGCCTGACACTGTAAAGATTTTAAGCTTAGTGAAACATTGGTAATAGTTGTTAATTGTCTGGGAAGATAAAAGAAGTCTTTGCTCTGCACATTAGAAAAATAGGCAAAAATGGTATTTTTTGAATAAAAGAGAAAAGTAGGAAAGGAAAAGAGAAAGAAAAAAAATTCTTTGTTTAACAACAATCTCATTTTTTAAAAAGGAGTTTCTACAATAAATTATAATTAAACTTAACTGAACACCCACATTGCAGTTTCACAAAGAGCAACTTTTCCATTGCATTATCCTATTCTGAGCCTAATTTCACCTCATATGTTTTGTGGAAAAAAAATGCAGCAATAAGTAGCACTAAAAAACAATATTTCCCTATTGTCCGAGTTACAGGTAGACTATCTCACATGCATTAAGGATGAATAGCTATAAAATTATTACATATGATTCATGCATAAGTGAATAAAAATACTCTTACTCTCAGGAGGAGGAATACTCTCCAAAACTTCCAGTAATATGTTCTGTTCATTCAGCTTCACAGCCATCATCAACGCTGCAAGAGGAGAATTGGCAGTCAGAGACGTCAAAATCCATGGCCACAAAAAGCTTAACACAGGTATACATATAAATGTTCATTCATTACACATTGTAGTGACCTTGAGCCATGATAATTGATGCGGGATGGTCGGTTGTAAGACCAAAGAAAAGATTTTGAGTCTGAGAAAGGTAGATGCATTTTAAGCCATTTCTGTTCCCTGTGCTCACCATGTACTTGTAATATGGAAATTCTATAGTTGCATTCTTTTTGTGAACTAGGGCCTATGTGGAAGAAAGCCATGACACTTTTCCCACATTCCCTCCACAATTTCAAAAAATAATTACAACATTTGGATCCCGAGCATCTGTCTTGTTACGTTTTATAGTGAGAGTAGAACTCACCAAGTGCTCAACGGTGTGTGAATTACATTTATTTCAGTAAGAAGGACATTCCCAGTGCTGCTTGAGATTTCACTTAACGATTCGGTACTCAGAATAAAATAAGGCTTGCGTTTAAATTGAGGTGTCAAAAAAATGCCTTACCCAAAGTCAAATCTACCACAAACTCAGTGCCCTACCATGCACAATGTCATGTAAAATGAATTCTGAAAAAAAGTAACAGGCAGATTTAAAGAATGACATTTAAACCACAAACCAGACTGACAAGAAACAATGTGTGGCTTCCGCTAGCAGTAATGCTGTTTATACTAGAACAATTCAAAATTATAGCTAATGAACTGCCTGATTTTCAAACCTGTTGGGTACGTTTCAATTTATAATTTATAACTAATCAGAAGTGAAAAAGTTTGGTGAAATATGTTCCGTTGTGCCTTTTGACTGACCTTCCCACGAAATAACTCGATGTTAGAAGAATTTCCAAGAATTTTGTGAGTTATAAAGTTACTTAAAGTTTTATTTTAACTGTTTAAAAAATTCAGGTTAACAGAGCTGACGCATCAGTTAGGTAGAATTGGAAATAACAATCATACTTAAAAAAACATTTTCCAATGTGGAGGACCAATTAAATTAAATTTTTCCTAATTAAATTTCATGATTAGGAAAAAGTTAGTGGTAGGATGCACACATTTTTCAAGAGTGAAAATTCTTCATTAGGAAATATACTAAATCAATGTACTTTATGCATTTAAAAAGAATTAACTCTGTCAAACATCACAATTCTTTGCAAGTAAAATAAAAAATATTTTGAAAATAAGCACATGCCTGTAAAATGCTGAGGCACAAATACCTTTCTATTGAATGCAGAAGTCGTTCATTTCTTTAAAAACAAGTTGCTCATAATACCACAATGGAATAATATTGGGCCATCACACAGATTTCCACCAAAGGCATCACAACCTCCTCAAACCTACAATTCAGCGCAAGGGTCGAGGGAGTTCCGAGTAAGGAAGTTTCAAAGCTCACCTTTACAAAACTCCTTCCCTTTCAAGGTATCCCTCACAGTCTCTGGGGTGATGCCTACATCAAGAAAGAATGGGTCAAATACCAATCCCTGGTCCAGTGAGTATATGAGAAGACCTTCTGTTGTAGCACAAGCCCAAGCCAGACCTGAAAGGAAACAATACTTTATAGAATGTTAAACAATCATTCTACAGCCAGTTCCTAAAAATGTAACTCTAGTTGAACCAATATTGTAGATGTTTGGGGTGCATGGCGAAAAGATATCAAGATAGCTATTAAAAATGATATTTCTGCTCACTTCATTAATCTGTGGTTGTATTTACTCTCCATTACATAAAATTTCATGTTGTATGTAATTATTTGGAATAAAAATGTTGATTTTGCACACTTACCCTCACACATTATGGTACTTTCTTGAGCTCTAAATGCATCTCGGTAACAAGTATCATAGCTATATGATGAACTATCATTAGGAAAAACATTAGAAACCAGAAAAATTGTCATACCACTTGTGAAATACTCTCTTGATATTTAATCAGAATCATTATTGTTCCATGCAAGACCACACAAAAACAGTTGTAAGTTCCAAAATGAATTTCATCGAGTTACACGTCATATCTTATACCACAATGATTTCTAGTGCCAGCTGCAATATCTTTTTGATAACAATGCCCTTCCACCCCACTACTTTCGTATTCATTAACTACACGAAGTCTGGTTTCAGATTTAATAACTTACTTTTTCCCAGCCATGAATTTGACTCTTGAAAAGAACTGAACTAGGAGTAACAGAAGTGGGAGAAAAACAAAAAATCAACGGAAAGTGCACAAACTATGGTGAAATCTACAAACCCACTTATGGTAATACCCTGAATGTTGAAAATGTAAACTTGACCCATTGAGCAGAAAATGCCCCCAGGTGTTTTGGAGAGCTTTCCCTCGGGTGATGGAAAGAATCTATCACATGCAGAGATGAGTTTAATGCCGCTGTCACGGTTGAAGTTCTACGGACGTTTCTCTATTTCGTCCGCCTCCTGTACCAATATAGGATGGTAGCGAGGTTCTTATGTTATTACCTGTGCCTTTTCTGGTAAAATATTATGCACTCCGCATGGTCCTTTAGAGGATGCGTGTTCTGCGATGGTGAATTCCTTTATGCTTCCATGACACACAGTGCCCTGTCATGCCACAGAACACCATCGGGCAAACAGTGCTCTCAAATCTATGCTTTTGATCATGATCACAGGTGATGGCAGTACAGTTGAATTGAAAGGAACACAAGGATTTTTATCTGCTCAGGATGTTAGTGACTTGGATTTTTAAGGATTCGGATTCGAGGTGAAACTCAATGGATTCGAGGAAAAGGGCTCGAGGGATTCAATGATTTGAATGTCCCATCCCTAAGAAATGTTGAAATATGTTCATCTACTGTCGACCTTAAAATTACGTGCACTCAAGCTTGAAGGGTGCTTATGACCTGACTAAAAAACTGGCAGAAAATTAAATTATATAATAGTTTTCTTGTTTAATTCTGTTAATTTTTGCACAAATAAATTTTTTAAATTATAATTTTTAAATTAAAGTTTGACCAGAAAAACTGACTTTTTTTTACATGTGCAACAATTACGCCGACTTGAAAAATCTATTTATGAAATATACATCAGCCTATCTATTCCAAATTATATAAGCAAGTTAAAGCAAGTGATGACCAAATCCCCCTTCTAGTTTACCAACTAACAAAAACATTTGATGCTTTTGAGAAGAAAGAAATGGTGCCAGAAATCATGAGGTTTCAAAGGCATCTATAGGCTTCAGGGATTTCTAAACATGATGCAGTGTCGTGGTCCGCTTTGAATATGCTGCAGTTCAATATCAAAATGGATTTTCAAGAGTCGTTACTAAATATTTGAGAAGCCCTAAAACTATTTTGACTGTATGTGTGTCTGTCTCTTCATGTGAAAGAAGTTTTTCTAAACTTAATGAAAGCTATCTTTGCTCAACAATGAGCCAATCCCACCAGACAGACCTAGCCTTAATATCGTTAGAGAACGTTGTCGCTAAGTGAGTGAATTTTGATGATGTAATAATTCAGTTTGCAGAGATAAAAGCTCGCAAGAAAAAAAATTAATTATTACTACTGTAATATTTAAATCTTTAACTTTTGGGTTTGATTTCTATCATAAATAAAATAATGCTGTGAAATAACTCTTCATGTCATACCTATTAAATACCATTGCCGATGTAATAGCATTCTTACATAATTTACTTCAGCCATAAGCCGATACTGGTGCTTCAAAGATGAAAAGAGCGTTAGGATGCTTTTAACCTACTATTCTGTGAAAGCTGAGATACATGATGTAATCCATTGATAAATAGTTGATTCTGGGTCTGCAGGAATACAAGAAAAAGGCATCTTCCTATTATACTTGCGTAGACTATGTCAATGTTATAAATTCCATATAGGCCCAATATCGAATAGCACTCCAGGCCCCCATTCATGTTGATACTCTGCTTCACCCTATTCACTAGCAGTCAGTTAAGTTTCAGCTCTGACTGTGTTGTATGAGAACTTCAAATCACTTACCTCAGATGTATAAGGTGTTACCTGGGTAGTAAGTACTCTACCCCACCACGTGAGGAAAATGAAAGAATTCATGTTTGTTTTGAATGATTTTTTTTCTTTTGGCATACCAAATTGCCTCTTTCATTCTTCTCTCCCATCTTATGTTTATTTTCGCAACTTCTCTTGGGCAGCCAAAATACGTGAGGATTCCGAATAATCTCGAATCGACTAACTCGGGAAGCTATACATTCCAAGTAATTTTTATTCCACCATGAATTGTTTCCAAAATCCCTCGTCCCTGTGGATCCTGGCCTTGGATTTAATAGTTGTGCTTCTGGTTAATCTTCACCCATCGTTCTTCATCCAAAAATTAGCTTTTCCTCTTGTAATTGCTTCTTCGACAGTCATCTCCTCTGCAGCCGATGATGGACATTTAATTTCCACAATACCTCGATCCCCAACGATTCCGTCAGGAGTTGCTCCCAGGGAAGGATATTCTCTATCGATGAATAATCCACAGGGCTCAATGCAAATATTTTCTACCGTTTGCAATGCCGCACGGGCTATGTCCACATTCCATACTCCAAGTGAGGAGAATCGAAATTGCTGTACATGATTGATTTATTCAGATTTTCACAGCCAGTGTGAGGAAGCATTTAACAAACACGCCCAAAATTCACGGCAGTGAGCATTGTTTTGGCGTATTGTTACCCATTCAACTATTTCCCACTGCCTTATCTTTTTCCTCTCTATTTCCTTAGCATCATCCTCGTCCATAAATAGTTGGAACTCATTCTTAGGTCCTTAAGTCCTCAATAGGCATATCAGGCCTTTCAGAATAGGGGCCGTAGTCAAGATCAGGTTTTTTCTCCCAGCCAATATTACATATAAAGTAGAATGTATGAATGTAAATATGTTAATATGTTCGCCTAAAACTCGAGAACCAAATATTGCACGGATTTGAAACTTTAAGGTTTATTAAATGTCATTCTCCCACATTCAACAGGCTACTTTTTTGTAACTAATAGTCCTCAGTTCGACCCCAGTTGAGTCAAAATAGTTCCTGTAAGAAATACATGTAAAGGGCTGTCTTACAGCTTTCAGGCATTTTTCCATTTGAAAATTTTAATTAGAAAATGGAACTCATTCTTAGGTCCTTAAGTCCTCAATAGGCATATCAGGCCTTTCAGAATAGGGGCTGTAGTCAAGATCAGGTTTTTTCTCCCAGCCAATATTACATATAAAGTAGAATGTATGAATGTAAATATGTTAATATGTTCGCCTAAAACTCGAGAACCAAATATTGCACGGATTTGAAACTTTAAGGTTTATTAAATGTCATTCTCCCACATTCAATAGGCTACTTTTTTGTAACTAATAGTCCTCAGTTCGACCCCAGTTGAGTCAAAATAGTTCCTGTAAGAAATACATGTAAAGGGCTGTCTTACAGCTTTCAGGCATTTTTCCATTTGAAAATTTTAATTAGAAATACCTATTGCACAAACTTGAGACGCACACCAGCCGAAAGATAATTCAATAAATACTCTTATTATTATTGTCGAATTCTGATTTAGGATCAAAATTACTGGTATTTCAGTAAAAGACGAGGATTTCTGGTGCATTTTTTAAATTTAAACAGCCCTACCCCTTTATGACTAAAGGGATTTTTACATTATTAATTAGAATGTAGGTATGTTTATAGGCATTTTGATTAGCAAAGCTTGAGAGCCAAACGCAGCACGCCATTCAAACTTTGAATTTTAATAAATGTCTTCCGTGCGTAGTTATATCCTTTTATAGAATATAGAATACTTTTCATGCACATAAGAGTCCTCGGTTCGACCCCAGATGAGCCAAAGCGTTCCCATAAGATGTGCATGTTAAGGTCTTATTGCTTAAGGCAATCATTTCATTCGTAAATTTTAATTAGAAATATTCATTGCACGAGCTTGAAATGCACACTAACCAAAAGACAATACGATTCTTATATGTATTTATCATTGAGTAATGACTTTGGTTGAAATTACCAGAACCTTGAAGATTTCTGCGGAACTTTCTGAAATTTTACTGTTTTAACATTCATTTCCCATGGCTTTGTTTACAAATAACTTTAACATGGGTCGTGGACTGAGACTGTCATGTTTCTCACTACACTCATTCCTTTGAATTATTTTCGCTGATTTATCATTAATGCTGTTTGTCTGCATACCTGAATTTAATTCATCACTCCTGGTATCAGTCTGTATTGGTGAGTATTTATTAATTTCATTTACTCTTAATTCAACAGTGACTGGAAAAAATTTAAACTTTTTAAATCCTTTTTTTTTGGGTAAGTTCAAAATGTTGAATACAATATTCCAGCTTACGGGAAACTATAAAGGTTGTAAACTGTAGCGTGATAACTATGCTTTCTCATAAAGACTGACATTCTGGATAGAAGAAGGTGTCGTATAGACTAGTTTAACTGTTTAAAATGAAAAAGTTACAGCAAAAACATCTTTCAGATAAGAATAAAGCAATGGTACTGGAAAATTCAACTTTGTAAGATAAATTAATTTAAGATGGTAGGTGTAAGATTTTCTCTTTCTTCTAAAATCATAACTGCTCTATTATTTCGTACTTTTACTCCTTCCGTTGAGAATCAACGGGCTCCTTCAGCTAGTTAAATATATTCCTTATCTATTTTATTGCAACTTTCCTGCGGATGGAAGTGGACATTGCCTTCTTTAGTCTTCTTTGGAGAGACTTCTTGCAGGGGTACCCATGACTCACATTACAAACATTTTATAAAGAGCTTGCAGAGAGTTTCCCAAATTGAAGGTGACCACTGCCTCGGCACATCTTCCCTTGTATAACCGGAAAATAGCAAAATTTACCCTCATTCGGCCAATTAACTTCACTATAATGTCATTATAATGCCCGACAGGATTATTATCCACGTCATAAATAAGGCTTCGGCTGTGGCGACTAATAATTAGGACAATATTTGTTAATTTTTCGACTGCTTCATCCCTTTTTTGAGGCTGTTTTGCAGAAGGCATTTGAAGGATACTAGGTACAAGTATGGTACTATCACAATACTGTCAGAAGTACTGAATTCCTCAGGGTGGAAAAACTTCTCAACTTGCGACTAATGTGCATGCGTTAGGGATAAATGACTGGTGGCTCAAGCAGCTCGCTAGCATCGCCTGTCAACAACTACTTTGTTCCAAAGATTATATCCCTCACGGACTTCCGGGGAAGTCAGACCCCCCCCCCCTCTCGTCACTCCTTCCCCTCTTCCCCCCCCTCGTCTCTTGAGCGAGGTAAGAGATATGATGGTCAGTTCCGTTTCTGACAGAGTGCTCACGGTGGGAACAAAGAGAACTAAGACAATGGCGGGGACTGTTGTAGACGCCGATTACTATGCTAAAATATCACAAAGCTCAGGTTTTTTTCTTCCAAAATTGTACATTTATTTGAGAAAATTTCTCTGTGGCAGTTGGTATGTCAATGACAGACATATAACCCTGGGGTGTGACTTAACCAAAAAGGCAGTTTCATGAATCGGCATTCTGCAACATTTCCTGAAAAAAGGCCTATCTTTGTTGCATATCCCTCCTATTAACATTGGATTCTGAAGATTTTTAAAAATATAGCACCCTAGTTTTACTTATTTCCAGGAATTAATCAAACTTTCAAGTTGATATAAGCAAAATCGACTGAGTGAGAGTGGATCGCAGAAGATGCTGCAAAATAGGGGGGTACTGCAATCTCTTAATCAGCTCCACTGTATCTTGCTCCACTGTAACATCATAATGCCTTGAGAGATTATAATTCATTGATTTCACCAAGAGTTAGATGGTTGCAGAAATCGCATATTGCTATTGATTGCATTCACGATGAAATTTATCATTTCTTTATAAAGGGTGTGATTATCATCATTTACTGATTGATTAATACTAACACACAACAGTTCATGTTCACACACACTAGTGACTATGATACATGATGATAGGGTGAAAAATTCAACTTGGTTATAAAAAATGCACAGCAAATTTGCGACTTTTATCAGCAATCTTAATAGAGGACTTCTACTGTACTTAATTTACTACTTAAATCATCCAAAGACAAGGGAGACTTAAATGTTCATTTAAGTCTCACTTGTCTTCAATTCACCACCGCAAATGTCTGAAATTTATACAAATTTATTCTTACAGATTTCAGTCATTTCTTACAGATACTTACGGTTCATGGTACCACACAGAACTTATGGCTAAATGAATTGAATTTCTACCTGTTGGTGCAAATTGGAGAGAGAAGACTCGGACCTCTGGTTTGAATGACCGCGAGGCCATATCACCGCTCCTCACACCCGGCAGTCGAATTGACAAGGGCCCTCTGGAGTCCTCTTCTCGCTCCTCAACAAGAGCTAGATTACCAAATTCTGTCATCTTCCTCCGGTTGATAAAGTCCTGCAAATGTGCGCAAATTATTACAATGGTTAGTGGATGATAAAAGCATTTGAGACCAATTACTCACGCAAAAAGAGAAATAAGGGCACTTTATGGACCAGAGAGATACTGATGCTCATTTGTTTTGATTTTAGTGACTCATGCTGGAAGGTAGTATGGAATGGGAGTGGTTAGCAAGTCATTGCCTGTACCCAATCTGAGGAGAAACTAATATTCCATCTTCTGAAGCATAAGTGTAAAGAATAGGACCTGAACGTTCATTTTAGGTGCAATAATTGATTGCTTAAGACTATATAAGATCTCCAGTGACTCATTTAGTCAAAGTACATACCAAAAGCACTAGGCCAACACACCAAAAGAAAGTTCCAAAAATGGTACTGCTCAATAATTGAAAACGACAGATTTTCACTGGGGAAAGTAAATTTCCAGACTAATTTCTCAATATCCCTGACTTTGCCAGGTTTTCCATATTTTCCAGGTCTATGGCAACCCTGGACTTGCGGTTACAGCTTCAGTAGCTACCGTCACACCTGGCACAATGCATTTTTATTCAGAGGTTCCCACTGCTAGCTTAGGTAGTGGATACTCCACTTGTACTCCGAAATATATTTCATCACTCAGGGTTCATACCCGCAAAGCAGTCTTATGTAGGGACTTTACGGAAAAATGCAGCAAGGTATATTGTGAAATAAAATTTATTTCTTCTAGGAAAGTAACATATTCCAGTCAAAATTCAAAAACAAAACAACGGACAAGCAGACCAAGCAGCCAGATCCCTAGCCAGCCACCAAGTCTGCACTACCCCGTGCCAGGACGGCAGCTGACGGGAAGAAAATTCGCTCCTCGCCACTCCAGCACAGCAATTATGTGTTCAACCATATTTTCATCTTTTTGCTGTGCCTCTAGTTTTTCCCTGACCAGAATCTAATTTCCCTGACATTTCCATGACTTCCATGACCGGTATGCACCCTGTCACTCCAAATGATGTCGTCCTTCATATACATGGCCACTTCCAAGGAGGATTAAAGGAAAAAATAAGAAGAGAGTCCCTCTGCGGGTCCCATACATATCTGTTGCCCCTCGAGTCCCTCTAAGAATGATCCTCCGAATGGAATACAGTGGTGTAAAGAAGCGATAAGTCCACAGAAAGCAAAAGAGAAACAATTGAGCAAATATGCTTGGATGTTGGAGAAGGTGTGTAACACATGGCATTTTGGGACTGGGCCCAATGAATTGGATACTGCTATGTTGGATATTTGCTATATGCCTGTTGCTCTTATCCTCAATTTCAAGCATTGCTTTTGTCGTAGGCATTTCATGGTTCCATTCCTTGAAAGCAAATGCCCGATGCGAACAAACTGATTCAAGGGATAGAGGATATTGTTCAAAATTCCCACAAACCAGAATTCGCATTAAACGAACAAAACCGCATATCGCAGAACATAATCCTGCTGGGACATTGACTTGGGTTCATGTTATCCTGAGATTCACACTGAACAAGTACAGTGGCATTAGAAGTGGGGGGCAGGAGGCCCTCCCCAGAATTTGCCCCGGGCCATTGAGAAATGAGTAGTCTTCATCAATAAAAAATTAAATTTCACTCCTTTCCAGCTTGCTTTTTCCCTTCTGACATATTCTCACACCTTCATATGCTTTTTTCATGAAATTCCAGTCTCTACCCCTTCCAATCAGCAAAATATGCGGGCCCTTTTCAAGGTTGGTTCCCCCTAGAAAAATAAATGCAACACCCCTGAAAAAGTATGTACAGTACATCAAGGAATTACTGTATGTATCTTCCAGCATATTCTCCTAATGGCTGGAGCAATGATCTTGAAATTTTACGCTCATGTACATTCTAGCAGTGGGGATAAACATAGGCTAACTTAAAAAGGTCCAGGGGACCCTGTATAGACCAATTTTTACTTACACTTATTCCCATAAGAAAAACATAGGATTAGGTACAGAGGCTTCATTTGCTTTTGTAAAATACTTAACACTCATGATATAGGCTTAGAATCTTTACTTTCAGATGACCGATAGAAAAGTTTTAAATTCCTGCATTCAATTCTTGTATACACTTTGATTTTCCTACCATTAAAGTTTTTGGCTAAGAATTATTAAATTCTTGCTCTTCTTCAACAATAGAATTGTTTATTTACTTGGAAACTGCAGTATAAACTCAAAGTGGAACTTATGGCAGATTCCCATTTTTGTGAAGGCTCATGTTACACTTCTGGCATTAGGTATGTGTCAACAATGGTTTAAATTACATTTAGTCATCTGATATCGAATTTTAGACGATGGTAGCAAGAAAAAAAAGCTCGAATTCAACTCTTATATGGAAATACCAGAAGTACCTACTTATTACAGTGTACAGTAGAATCTTGATTTTATGTAAAATTTGATTTTACACAAGTCCCGGCTGATTACTGTAGTATTCTTATGGAAGCATTACAGTAGAAACTCGATATTATGAAGTCAAACGGGACCAGAAAAATCCACACTTTGTAATATCAAATATCGCATGAACGAGTATCTGTCATCAACATAACGATGAAGCTATCACCCACCCCCATGAAATATATGCACTCCCGCAACGCACTTCATGATTTACGATGTTATAGTTCATGAATGTATCTTTAAATGTGCATTCACACCAACAGGGTTGATAATATTAAACACAACTAACTTGTTCCTTTTCTCCAATAGGTCAGAGATTAGGCAATCAAACATCTTCAAATATTTTTCGTGCAGTTTGGACTAGGCTTCTGAAGCTTCATTAGTGCATTTTTCTTTATTACTTTATCTCTACGGAAAAACTGGTAACGTAAACGTGAGCGATGTATTAATATTTAAAGCTAGTATTGAAGTATGCATACACTATGGAAGTGCGCGATTTGCGGGATCATTTGCAATTATAAATGCTGCTCCGGGTGTAGAATTTAGAGGAATAAATTTCTGCTGAAAGAAAATCATATGCTCCGCATCAGACATAATAGATTAGACGTAAATTAAGCTAAAACAGTGTAGAGATTTTCTCACGGGTGCTACGTTAGTCATGTATTTTGTACAAATAATGATAAGCCCATTAATTTCGCGAAATAACCACCATAACAATCTTTGCGCGGTTATTTCTGGGACGAAGGCTATGGAAGAAAAGCTTAAAAAGGAGTTTAACTTTATGTTTACCTCCTTTAAAAGGTATGTAGATTCTACAAGCTACGCACTTCAATGGTAAAGCATGATAATTTTCTTTACATTTCTTCAGCTACTAATGATGGTAACATCATAAATCAATAATTTACACTTTTCACTTTGCTCTATGAAAGCTTCAGTTGTGGCCCTATTCAAATAGGGTTGCCTGCTCTTCATCCACTAAATTGCAGGCATCATTAAAAGTTTCGATAAAGTAAAAATCGTGGAATATTTTTGCCTATCGTTCTTCCTCTGCTTTCGATCAAGCAAGGGTTATTTCATCTGAGCATTGCAGCTTCAGTTCCGGCCACGCACAAAGATGGAATTGGAAGTCTCACCCTCCTTTACCCGTCACTGAGGGGATACTCCATTCACCCTTATAAAAACAGCTACGAGACCCATAGTCTTGGAATATCTTACTTCACCTGGGAGGTTGATCCAGCTGGGATTCAAGGCCAAGGGATGTGCGCAGGAAATAAACATGGAAAGAAATCATATCCTTATGCAGCGTAATGAGGGGTCACTTGAGGTGAGATCACCAGTGTGGGAGGGAAGGAAAGCCTTTGCTGGGTTCCACGTAAATATGAAAGAAAGGTAGTGGGGGAGAGTAACCCAATTGACAATTTTGAATCTGTGCAATGTATCGAGAGCAAGCAAAACTTCATTCTTTCTTGGAGAAGTCAGGTCTTCGTCATTTTCCTCTTCGTCCCTGCTTTCCTTACTGTACCCTGCCACTGGCTTTTCTGGCACCGGATCAAATGTCCGATCTTCACAAACTTGGAGATTATCATCTATCGATATATAATAGTTGGGGGTTACAGTCAATGAACTTCCACCTTGCTTTATGTAATTTTGGAAATCACTTGCCAACCCTCTTTTCTCAATAGTGATATCATTCTCCACCTCTTCCTAAAGATTTAAATTGTCAAGTAAATATTTTTTTGGCACTTAGAGAATTCACTTACAAATAGGATGGCTGTAAAGAAGACAAACCTCAGGAACAGGGTCATAACGTGCTGGAAAAGGGAATCCTGCCGCTCTCCAGCAATTAATTATCGTTTTTGAGGAAACCCCCCACTGCTTGGATAGCATGTAAAATAGTCCACTTGGTTATTTCCTAATTTCCATCCCCATATCTGAATGCGATGAATAGAGATGGATGGTTACAGTGTACACTTACTAGAAAGAAAACAAGAGTTGGCGAATTTTCAGAAATGAGAGTCGTATACATACCAATCCAGCGCAAGTAATACCGCAACAGTTTCCTATGGTACAAGACTGAAATTTTGGATGGTTCCTTTATCCAGTGGCTGGGACTTGCTTGTTGAATTTGGAGGAAGATAAACAATCGTCATCAGAGGCTTTCGGGTGCAGCTGTGTATAAGACTGGTCGCTCTGTGGCATGCCAAATCAAGGAACATCAAAGAGCCTTGTCACATAGGGACACGGGGAAATCAGCCGTAACGGAACATGCATTTTCCGAGGAAGGACACCAGATTTTAATTGACAAGATGCGGGTGTTAGCCCAAGAAAGATTTTATCACCACCGACTGATGCGCAAGGCAATTGAAATTGAGAAATGCCCCCTGAATTTCAACCGGGACGATGGCATTCGACTGAGTCCGACTTGGAGAAGACTTTTCCGAAGTAAAGGTATGCCTGGATGGTTCCAGAAGAATAACGTAATAACAACGACACATCCGTTGGCACTGTGAGTGGGACGGAAAGTTCACCGACTCCCCAAGGACAGGGCTAAGTGGCGGCCACCTTCTTACGACATTCACCCCCCACCACTCCACAGTAAGGGAGGAGGGATGTACATATATAAGACATAAACCTTTCCAATATATTATCATTGCCTGATGATGTGTCCTGCAATGGCCACGAAAGCTCGCACACTGACAATGCATTATACGCAGCTGCACCCGAAAGCCTCTGACGACGATGGATTTCACTGCAAAAACCTACATTCTGAAGATAAACAACACGTACATTGGCCAAATTGGTCATCAAGGCACTTGTGTGAACTCGAATTTTCCACCAGCAGAAGTATATTTCTATTTTCGCATGCCATTTTCCATTGCAGTCGTATGATAGTTTTTCGGAAAATGCCACTGGTCATCCAACTGTTTTTATTGAAGTTATAAACGACGGGGAGAGTCCCCATCTTCACATTTTTCAAACAGCAGTTTTTCACTCTTCCCAATTAAGACGGGTTTTTATTTTATCTGTTCCCGTCTGATAGTCCTACAGTAATTCTCAATTTGCTTTTTCTTCCTCCATGACACCTGTCCTTTCAAACCTAGAGTTGTGTTGGAAAGAATGTAAAAACAACCCTGTTTCGTCGAAATTATAGCGATTTTTAGGGCTATATTCATTTATCAGGCAATTATTGTCCATATGCTACTTATTCAACAAGTCGGTGTCCACCTCGTCTTCTTCTCCACGTATCTTCAGTGACAAAATGTTGAATTGGGATTTGAAATAGCACAGCCAGCCAATGGAACATTTGAATTCTTTGATTTTCTAAGGTAAAGCAATTTCTTCCGCTTTCTACTGAATGATCGGGCCACTTACCGGAATATTCTGCTCACGACACTTGCAAAAGAAGGCGTTAACTTCATTTTCAATGTCAGTGAACTTTGAGAAGTTTTCCTTTTAGGAGACACCCCTCTCTCCACTTTCTCAAGAATATTAACACAGTTGGCGATGATTGTTGCAAGCGTTGACATTGACACCCCAAACCTCTCTGCAACAGCTTTTCTACTAAACTTTTTTGATTCAATTTCGTGAATCATTTTCACCACCTCCTCCAATGTTATTCCTCTTCTCTTTCTCTTTAACTGAGAGGGTTCCATGTCTTTGACCGTGTTAAAACTCGCAGCTTCTTGTATCAACACCCCGAACCTGAAGATCCCGGTCAATTTGTGTCCTGCTTCCTAACTTCCTTGGTACCAACTAACTTCCACCCCTGATGTCCTCTGGGGTGTATCGTCTGATAACGCAAGGGAGAAATATGAGTGCCTCTGATTGGACAAGGATGCTGATGAGGCATTCTGCTCCCACTCTGATGGCATGAATTAAGGTTTTTCATAGGATGGCTCTACTTATCATCTAGTCATCATATGTATCTCTAACAATGATTGGGGTACAAAACCCTTATCAAATTCTTTATCACTCTGCAGGAACACAGCTGAGAAGCTCTCTTTTAGGACATTTTTTTGATCGCTGGGTTGGAGCGAAAGGGGAGAAAGGTACAATGTTACACGACATAATTGTATATGGGCATGCGTGCGCCCAGAAGGAAACATCATTTAGAATGAATGTGCTACAAACTATTGATCGTATCAACCAAGCAAACTCGTGTTTTCTCTTATTTTTCTTGGTTGTTGGCGAAGAAAGAAGCGAAGGGTAATGCTTACTTATGAAGAGGATATCCTTCCTCGATGACAACACCGAAATGCTCAATGAGGATGAAACCTGATTCTTGTGATAACTATTGTCAGCAGGAATAATTAGGCCGTGGAGTCAAGTTGGGTAATCAGTCTGAAATGTGTACGGAGAAAAAAAGCTTCCTTGTGTGATATGCATGACCGAATTTACCGTTCGAATGCCATAGCATCCCTTCCGATGCCTGTCAATACTTTTTTGAGCGTACGCGTGCAGTAAACGATTACTGTACTAAGAATAACCCTTATGGATTTATGTTTGGGGAAAACGGGTAGTAAAAAATGACAGGGATCATACGTGGGGCTATTTTGGTCCCCAGTGGAGATATCATTTTGATTTTATGAAATGAAACAACAGAACTTATAGAAACTTAAACAAAATATGGCAGATTCTTCCCCATCTATAAAGCAAATCTTCAATTTAATGCCATACTACTGAGAAATTCAACTGTTACGAATCAATACATTGAATTTTAATGATATATATATATATATATATTAGGGATGGGTCGGTTCGGTTCTTCGGTTCTCGGTTTCACCGGTTCTTGAGCTTAGAACCGGAACCGAGGCCAAAACTAATCGGTACCGAAATAATTGGTGCGAAAACCAGTTTGAAACCTACTCACACTCCGAAAGTGGAGGCTTCACATTAAAACCTGGTGAAATAGTGTACTAAGATGCTTCAAAGTCGCGAATTATTCTAATTCAGTCTCTGAAAATGATTATTGATTACCTTATCTTACCATTGAGCAATGCAAAGTAAGTGGTAAATTAAGAACCGGAACCGAGAATCGGAACCGAGAACCGAAGTTAAGAACCGAACCGGAACCGAAAAAAAGTGGAACCGACCCATCCCTAATATATATATATATATTGTGACGATCTGCTCGTGTGAGCTTGATCACGGCGTCTTTGCGCGATCGTGTGGATGCGCGCGACAAACGGAGAGAGAGACGGCTCGTGCGTGGTTCAAATTACCGCCCACCAGTTTTCGATCCTCCATTATTTTTGAATGTTAGTTGTAGCGCCGGTCGCATTGACCGACGATATACAGGGTGGCTACTGATATCCAATTTTCAAATTCCCTGACTATTCCCTGACTTTTCCCTGATGGCCTTACCAATTTCCCTGACCGATCGCCAAAAGCTCTGCTATTATCGGAATATTTTATTTCTGCTGTATTAAATTTTCGTCAAAACTCAGAAAATGTTAAAAGCTGAAATCAATACATTAAAAGCTATAAGAAGGAAAAAACACATTAAACCTTCACAAGTTAATCCCTAATACAAATTATACACACTTACAATACATTTTTCTTTCACTTATCTTTAAATTTACATTTCTTTTCATTTCACTTATAATTCATTTTTCGAAAACAGAAGGCAATTAACAACGGCAGCACATGTTCAGGAATATCAATCATGTTTGAGGTGATTTGTGGCCTGACCAAATTGCTTCGAGACGGAGCTAAGAGTGCCATTCAATAATTACGTGGAGCTTGAAAGGAGGGGAGGGGAGGAGGACACTTCTTACAGCCTCGCGAAGGGGCGTTCGGGAATCGAAGATGATCTTACAAAAGATTTTGTTTACACGTGTGATCGTACTTGTATTAGCGTTTTAATAACCATCGTCTCGGATTTTTAGAACTGCAAGTATGTATTTACTACAAGCTAGTGTGCTGAAACTACCTCTTGACCTGTCTCTCGGAAGTTAACAAAAAAAGTTGTAAAATCTTCCGAACAACATAGCCTCGGATTCCTTGTGATGAGCGGAATAGAAGGTGATCATGAATTATAACGCTACCTACTAGGCAGATATCGCATTAAGGATATACAAAAGAGATGCATCGTACGACAGATTCACAGCTAAATAACTAAGATTCACAACTGAATGTTCAACGAATTGACGGAGTTTATTCTATGCACTTCGGCGACGGACATTAGTTTTGGTTGGTGAAATAAAGGGCGGAAAGCGGTAAACGTAATGGCAGAAAAATAACGAGAATTTCCTATCCCAGTTTCTCCCTGACTGTTACGAGAATTCCCTGACTATTCCCTGACTTTTCCAGATTTCCAAAATTCCCTGACAATTCCAGGTTTTCCCGGTTTTCCCTGACGATCGCCACCCTGATATAAAAAGGGGTTCCCCAGTGAGCTCGCCCCAGACCAAGACTCAGACCTGAGACCTCAGACTCCAGAGTGAAAGACGGCAGACGGAAAGAGAGACGACTCGAAGGAAGGAGAGCGACGCGACGCAAGTGGACGCAGAGAACGGAGAAGCGAGGAGGACAGATTGAAAGCAGCCATAAGGCGTGGAGCTGGAGAGGCGGACCTGCGAAAGAGTCATCGCTTGAGAGGACACATCTCGTGCAAGCGGACGACATCGCAGCCAGGCGACAATTTCCCTGTTGGCTCTAAGGCGGACGTAGAAGGTTGGGCCGAGGACCGGCGCCAACGATTTCTCACCCCAGGGCCGGGAAACCCACGCTTCTCCGGGCATTGTCCCATTGATCGTGTGTCATTTCTAACCTGTAATTTTAGACACTTCCTTTCGAGCCACAAGGATGAAATTTGGTACCTGGCTAGAAAAAGGATGTAAGTTTTGTTGAGTCTAAGCAAAATATGAAAAATATGACCTTTTGACCCCAGAAATAGGGTCCAACCTAAAATCCAAATTTTGCCTTATGGGCTTTCAATGTTAAAATATTCGAAGTACAAAAAAGATGGAATTATTTAGCGAAACTTTTGACTAATAGGTTTTTGGACACGAAGAACACGATGAAATAACTATTGAGGTCAGAAATTGCAACTGTCACTCCTGAAAGGTCACAGTCAAGGTCACAGGGGTTACAAAAAATGAATCACGGCTTCAAACCTGTCGAATCATAGGTTTAAAAAGGTGCCAAGGTCGATTTTAAGGTCTTCATATCCCTCTTTTCATCTCATGACCTTCAAGGGTAACTCAGAGGTCAAAGGTCACAGGGATGGAGAAAGAGAATCCAGGCTACAAACGTGTCGAATCATAGGTTTAAAAAGGTGCCAATGTCGATGGAAAGGTCATAAGATTCCTCTTTTCATCCCTTGACCTTCTAGGGTAACTCTGGGGTCAAAGGTCACAGTGATTACAAAAGGTGAAATGAGGCTACAAAACTTTCGAATCGTAGGTTTAAAAAGATGACAAGGTGGATTTTAAGGTCTTCAGATCCCTCTTTTCATCTCTTGACCATCAAGGGTAACTCAGAGGTCAAAGGTCACAGGGATGGAGAAAGAGAATCCAGGCTACAAACGTGTCGAATCATAGGTTAAAAAAGGTGTCAATGTCGATGGAAAGGTCATAAGATCCCTCTTTTCATCTCTTGACCTTTAAGGGTTACTCAGGGGTCAAAGGTCAAAAAGGTGACAATAAGTGAAATTAGGCTAAACGTATCGAGTCATAGGTTTCAAAGAGTGCCCAATGCGATGGTCAAAGATCACAGGGATGGAAAAAGAGAATCCAGGCTACAAATGTGTCGAATCGCAGGTTTAAAAAGTTGACAATGTCGATGGAAAGGTCATCAGATCGCTCTTTTCATCCCTTGACCTTTAAGGGTTACTCAGGGATCTTATGACCTTTCCATCGACATTGACACCTTTTTTAACCTATGATTCGACACGTTTGTAGCCTGGATTCTCTTTCTCCATCCCTGTGACCTTTGACCTCTGAGTTACCCTTGATGGTCAAGAGATGAAAAGAGGGATCTGAAGACCTTAAAATCCACCTTGTCATCTTTTTAAACCTACGATTCGAAAGTTTTGTAGCCTCATTTCACCTTTTATAATCACTGTGACCTTTGACCCCAGAGTTACCCTAGAAGGTCAAGGGATGAAAAGAGGAATCTTATGACCTTTCCATCGACATTGGCACCTTTTTAAACCTATGATTCGACACGTTTGTAGCCTGGATTCTCTTTCTCCATCCCTGTGACCTTTGACCTCCGAGTTACCCTTGAAGGTCATGAGATGAAAAGAGGGATATGAAGACCTTAAAATCAACCTTGGCACCTTTTTAAACCTATGATTCGACAGGTTTGAAGCCATGATTCATTTTTTGTAACCCCTGTGACCTTGACTGTGACCTTTCAGGAGTGACAGTTGCAATTTCTGACCTCAATAGTTATTTCATCGTGTTCTTCGTGTCCAAAAACCTATTAGTCGAAAGTTTCGCTAAATAATTCCATCTTTTTTGTACTTCGAATATTTTAACATTGAAAGCCCATAAGGCAAAATTTGGATTTTAGGTTGGACCCTATTTCTGGGGTCAAAAGGTCATATTTTGCTTAGACTCAACAAAACTTACATCCTTTTTCTAGCCAGGTACCAAATTTCATCCTTGTGGCTCGAAAGGAAGTGTCTAAAATTACAGGTTAGAAATGACACACGATCAATGGGACACTCTGTATATATATATATTATTATTCTATTTTCACATCTTTCAGCATGAAATGTTATGGGTTCAAGGTGCTTACTTGTTCACTCTATGATAGCTGCGCTGAAATCCCGGAATTCTCATGCAAAGCTACTTTGTGACCTTGAGATAGCAACCCTGTCAGCAGTTCCGAGTGACGAGATGAAGCTTGCTTTGGGGTCGCCTGTAAGCACAAGTGTCTTGACACTTGTTCGTGTTGTTGAGCGGAATAAAGTACAGACAATGTTTGTCCTCGACCGATGCCAACAACCGAGGCAATGGGGAATATGCATGAAATTTGTTTCTCAATGATTAATGATGTACTTGATGTGAAATTTTCTCACCAATTCAAATATATAATCCCAACTTATCTATGCCAACCACAAAGATTATTAAATGATATTAAAATGTTCCCAAAAATTGACGAAAGTCACTTGACCTGAAACGCCTTCTGACGTCACTGCACGGTATACGTTCCATATTGCTACGTGGATAGACATTTATTTTTAAAGGAAAACGAAGTAAACATATTGTTTTGAGGTTTTTAGCCGCTTCTCGAACGAAACGATGACTGAAAAAATACTTAAAAAGCACATTCCGACAATTTCCTTTGGTTGACTCCCTTATGGCAGAGTTCTTAAAAAACCAGCATACATGGACGATTTGATCGTTACAATCCATACTATGAAAATTGAAAAATGAAATACAATCGTCTATTGCATTAGCCAAATGAGATAAATACATACGTTATCACCAAGTATTCATTTAACAACTTACCTCCACGCATAAACGGATAAACAACGCCCATAGTGATACCGTGCCTTGACATTATGTTTTTAAGCTTCCGAAAAGGTACAATTTTCAAAGAGTAACATCTTTGCAACACAACTTAATTCTTCAGCAAAATTTTCGCCAAGCACATTTTAGCTAATAAACTTCCCATTCAAAGAGTTATAAAAAATAGTGCATGTTCCCCATTGGGAAAATATGTGACGTAGTACTATATAAAAAAACATCACAACTGATGGCTTCAAATGGCTAAAACTCGCTTAAATGCTTGGCAGCAAATTTTTCCGGCATAAACATGTTCACTCACTACCTTCCCCAAGTCTAGGTTCCATTGTCTGTATTTTTCCAATCTAGAGCTTTAAGCAGAATTCGATACACGGTTTGGGTTAGCCAAAAATTTAAATAAATTGAATTGAAGAACATAGGAATATGAAAATGATAGCAAACACAGTAATTGATAATGATAGCAGACAGGAAATGATATCAAACAGTGTAATTCAAGACAAAGAAATTACGATATACTGTAGATGCTACCTGCACTGTTTTTAAGTACCCTTCCATCACGCTGGGGCCTTGCAATGAAAAATGCTTCCCTTGCCATTGGTACCGTGAGCATATCCTTGTATCCCTCTGTATGGAACTCACTCTTGGCAAGGAATCGCACAGATATACTCCTCGTCCATCTTGTACCACAAGTCAGGGAAGCCGGACCCTTTACTCGATCACAGGGCAGAGGTCATAACGACCCTCTTCTCAGTACTATCCCCACTCAGTCAACTATTTGTTTACTCAGAGCATTTACTAAAAATATTTGCCGCCTACTATGATAATACAGGCCCAGCAGTTCATACCCAATGTTTTGTCCTGCATTTATTAATTTTAAATGCAACTTTACCATTGTTATTAACAAAATTCTTCTAAAATGAACACACTTGACAATTTTGTTTACAATAGTTCCGTTTAAAATGTGGAAATGCACAGAAAAAACTTAATAAATGTAACTGTGGGCTTATATTTTCTTAGCTAGCTACAAATATTGTGATACTTATTCTTATCGTTTTATATTCACTAAGTATGAAAACAAATGCTTGACCACGGACACACAGTGAAGGTACCTACCATGCTGAGATGAAAGATTGGAGATTACCCCTGCCAACAGGCAGTGGTAATCTCAGAGGGGCAGACATCCTCCAGGCATTATATACCTTGCATCATTTCTCATTACTTCACGTAGTTGATGATGATTTTAAAGATAATTTAAGAAAAATTGAAAAAGTAATCCACTCAAAAAAGTGTTAAAAGTGCAAAAAACATAACAAAATATATTAAAAAGACTTAATTCTGTAAATGAAATTTTATTTTCAGAAGGTTTTTTTCTTCATTTTCATTTTTCCCAGGCAGTTTACTTGTTTGCTATGCAATGCTATTCAACTTTCATTGAGTGGTATACTTTTCTATTTAATTACCTTGGATAACTTTTTTAAACTTATTTTCTTAAGTTTAAGTCTTAAGATTAAGTCTTATTTTCAAATTTTATCTCTCAGTTCCATTCATATCTTCCACAGGCATGATTTTCTAATTATTTACACACATGATTGCCACATGCTTAAATGCTAAATATGTACCCTTGCCTGAGCAACCAAAAAGCTATGATTATGATTGTATGTTTTGATTTAAAATATAATTCTCTCCACCACAATTAATATAGGTTTAGTTTCAAAGGGCACCTCTGCTAGTAATTGATTAAATCGTCCTATAAAAGTATGGAAATGAATCATGTGAGATTGGTAGTCATTCTCATGTATCCTATTCTCTCCAAATTACAATGGTAAGAAATTCCCTAAATCTTCATAGAAAATAGAGTTCACACATTACCATTTAAATCACAGTAAGCAAATTCATTCACATTAGATTAAAACATCTTGTGGTCCTTGACAGCCTTAACGAATAACGTAAAAATATACATATTACCCAATACAAAAGTATGACGTACTCAAGGTTATTACAGTAGAAACTCAAAATTACGAAGTCGACGGGACCGGAAAAATCGACACTACGTAATATCAAATTTCGTATCAACGAGTATCTTTCAAAAACATTGCGATGAAGCTCTTTGTCGTTTCCTTAAATTAAGATGAACTCTCGCGACGTACTTGCATGATTTACGAAGTTATAATTCGTAAAAGTATACGTAAATGTGTGTTCATGCCCACAAGGTGCAAACAGTTTAACGCAACTAATTTGTCGGAGGTTGATTCTTCCCATTTTCGGGATTTCCACCACATCGTTCCATCTTTTCACGGCGGAAATCCTGAAACTCAGAAGAATTAAACTCCCATCTAAGCCCAGCGGGAAATTTACATCGCGACAACTAACTTGCCATTCTTTTTTTCCAATGAATGATTAGGCAATGAAGCGTCTTTTTCCCAATTTTTTGTGCAGTTTGCAATTAGCCCATGAAGCTTCGTAGCGCATTTTTCTATATTATTTCCTAACTGGAGAACTCTTGAACTGAAGCGTGAGCGATGTTTAATCATTAGTTATACTGATTGATGCATACAATAAGAAAGTGTGCGACTTGCACGATCATTGGCACCCGATATTGAAATTAGAGGAATAAAATTTCGTTAGAAGATGGTCCTTTCTCCGCGTCAGGCATAATATATGTATCTACCTACGTTAAGCTAAGACAGTGAAAATAAGATTCGCTCGCGGATGCTATGCGATGGATACACGTTATGTATTTTGTATAAATAATGCTAAGCCTATTAATTTCCCGAAATAACAATCGTTTTTCTCCCTTGGATTCAGCTTATTTGTGCGTGGTTATTTCCGAGATGATAGAGCTGAAAGAAGAGCTTATAGAAGAGTCCAGCTGTGTACCTCCTTTCAGAAGTAGGGTGTACAAGCCACGCACTTCAACGGTGAATGTTGATAGTTCCTTTTACACTTCATCGGCTACTAACAATGCTAACATTACAAATCAATAATTTTCGTTTTTCACTCTACTACACGAAAGCTTCAGTTGTGGTTCTATTCAGATTAGGTCTGCCTGCCTGCTCTTCATTCATTATATCTCAGAATTCTTTTAAACATTCGCTATTGAATTGAAATGTGGGATATTTTTGCTAATCGTTTTTCCTTTGCTTACGATCAAGCAAGGAGACTTGCGTCCAAGCATTGCAGCTCCAGGTCAGGCCACGCATCAAGCTGGAAGCTGCCTTCTTTCCTCCTTTCCCCCTCGCTGTGGGTGGGGGTTACTCCATTCGCCCGCTCACAAAAACAGCTGCGAGGCCCATGTTCTCGTAGTATCTTACGTCTGTTGTGAGGGTGATCCACCTGGGATTCAAGGCCAAGGGCTGCGCGTGAAGAGTAAACCTCGAATGAATCATCAGCTTTACGCCGAATAGTCGCATCTTATCTTCCTCCTCCCTTACCTCAATTTGCTGATTCGGCGGAGAGGGAAGACATGACTCTGGCGAGTGGAGCTTTTACCATGAATCAAGATATGCCCGCAAAACAATATTTACGCTGAGTTAGACCCATCGGCGTGCACAGATTCCTTGAGATTGGGGAGGGAACTTCTTAAAGGGCCCAAGAGCTGATATGGGGGGCCTGCAAAGTCAGCGTGGGGCATCTCATGCTAGCCTAGCGTTGAGGGGGTGGGACGGAGGGGCACTCGAAGGGGCCTGATATCCCGGAGGGAGGGCACGGGGGGCTTGGGTGTGAGGGGGATGGCTCGTGCCCACTCATAGAGCGGGAAGGAGAAATATAGCCAGTGTGTATAGAGGGATAGGTTAGCCGCAAGTGGGAGAGAAAGGTGATGGGGGAGAGTATGCCGAGGTTTTGGAGCAAAGGAGAAAGAGAGCTGGGTGAATTTTCCTGGTGGGGACTGCCTAGTGATCTCTCTTTTAGGATATTTCTTCGATCGCTATGTTGGTGTGAAAGGGGAGGAGGGTACCCCATTTCCGATATAAATATATGTGGGTGCTTAAGCGTTTTTTCCCATTGATTTTGCATGCTCCCAGAACTAGTCTTCCTTTAGAATTAATGTGCATTAAACTAAAAGGCCCTATGAACCATACGAACTCATACTTTCTCTGATTTTCTTTGCTGTTGGTGGTGGAGGAAGGGAAGGGAAATGCGTACGAAGAGCCTTGCTCGATGGCTACATCAAAACGCTCAATGAGGAAGGTAAATTAAACATGAGTCCTTCGATGATAACTATTGCCAGCCGGAATTATTATGCCGTCGAGCAAGGTTGAGTGTTATCAGTCTGAAATAGTGAGAAGAAAAAAAGCTTCCTTGGGTTATATTCACGACTGAATCTACCGCTCGAACAACATAGCACCATCTCCAATACATGTCATAGTTATTGCAAACGCGCAGCAAACGATTTCTATACCAGGAATATTCATCGTGGATTTATGTTTGGGAAAACTGGTAACAAAAAATGCCAGGGATCATGAGAGGAAAATGCTGGTTGTAGTAATTAGTCTCTCGCCGGCGAGTATATCCGTACACGACTACTTGACATTTTTTTACTCGTTGGCAACTCTGTGGACTCGTGGTAACAAAGCAAAATGCATTTTTTGTCCGATTGGTTCCATATTTTATGAGCTACGATACCTACGATTCAAAGTCGTCCTTAAGGTCTGGTTTCACTGGGGCGTCCAGCGGCCACGTCCAACTGTCGCGTCTGGACGTCGCGGCCGGGTGGTTTCATTCAGGCGTCTACATCCTGTTTCCGCGGCTGGGCGATGTGGGAGAATGTGTATTTAGTTAAATTACAAATTTACGTTTTCTTTACTCGTTGGAAACTCTGTGGACTTGTGGTTACAAAGCCGAACGTATTTTATGTCAGATTGGTTTCACATTTTATGAGCTACGATGCCTACGATTCAAAGTCGTCCTTACTATTGTAGCATTGAAAAATGAGATATCGTTCAGGTAATACATTCAGTGCATAATATATTTGGCGACGATGATTAATTAGATGTTTAACTCTGACAAGGAGCGCCGGAAAACGTTACTGTGATCCATCATTATTCGTATAAACGAGTAACTTTTTCACGTCGGGACCAAGACCCAAGGTTCGTAATTTTACAACTTCGTTATTTCGTAATATCGCGTACTGTTACATACACTTAGATACCCTTTTGGTCGGGACCGAAGATTTTGCTTCGTAAAATCAAAATTTCGTAATATCGAAGTTCGTATTTTAGAGTTTCTACTGTACACATCAATGTCTAGGGATTCATCTAGGGACACAACCACCACGTGCATACAACCCTGATTCCAACTGTACTCACATCAACTGCATCAAAAGATCTGTTCTGCGTAATTTCAAACTTTTTTAGGAGCAGTGATTCATGGACACTAAAGATGCACACATTTTTGGACATTCCACCAGCTAAAATACACTGCCCATCAGCAGAATAACACAAGGAGTTGAATGCCCTAAAAGAAAAGAAGATTCTTAACATGAAAGACCTCACACAATTACTACATGAAACAGTTCATAGATTCTGACACACCATTTTTCCTTCCTGCAGCTCGATTTCCTATTTTTTCGGCATCCCTTGTTGTACTCACAGGAAACGATTGCCATTTCACATCAGAATTAATTTTTAGGGTGATAATTGCAAATTATTTTCAAATGCTAAATGATCGAATTGAACTAGTTTACTACTCTTACGCAGGGAGCAGAAAGCACGGATAGTAAGAAGGTATAATGTCTGAGCATACGACTCTTGCCACCATGAAACAAACTCTCTGTCGTGTCTTCGTTATGTAGCTTTAATGTGTACACAAAAGGAGCTATCTATTGCGTAAATATGTTACTACAGATACGTGATGCAGAAACAAACTCCACTTATGATTTTGAAAAGACAAAGACGCTTGCCCCCTTGTGGCAGCTTACACGATACAATATAGAATTAAATACATCTCAGTGCTGCAATGTGTTGGTCTACGTACGATCTATACGCGATAAATCTATTGCTTTGTTTAGTGGCGTTTCTGATCTAGCGTTTCTTCAAGTACCGTTGTACTCTCAGACTTTGTCAAACACCGATTTTTATTACTAATTACTTCAAAATTTCAGAATACTTTACAATGTACGATTTAATACTGGACCATTCTTACCAATTAACATTGATATGTTCTCAAAATGCGAAACTTAGGAGAAGAAAACAACAGGAACTTGAGGAAAAATGGTGCGTGGCTTACATGAAAATCTGGAGGTTTTGTGTAAGCCGCACACCCCCATTTTTTCACCGGCGTTTCGGGAAAAAAGATGTGCGGCTTACACAAGAAAATAAGGTATATTATTTAATAATTTGCCCTTGGAAATAAAAAATGAGCATAGACTGGTCTGTTTTAAATTAAAGTTGAAAAAATATTTTCTCTTAGAATGACACATTACGTGCTGTGTCTTGCACCCAAACTTATGTACACTACATTGCTATTTTATTGCACTTTACTTTCCTGATGGGTTTAATATATATTTTTTTATTTACGGGCACTAGACACAGTATAGTACAAGAACAATTACAAAATTGAAGTTGAAGTGAACAAATTGAGGTTAATAATAAAGTAATGTGAAATAAACAAACATGGAAAATTACAATGATATAAATTCATAATTGCAAAAACAAATGTGTGTCAACATAACTCCAGGACCAATAAAACTATTATTTTTATTATCATCTGTCTTGGTAAAGGTCAGGGTCAGAGTTGACTTATAAAGATAGTTTAAAAAGTAATGAGACTGTCACAACAAAACTCTGGATCAGGCCATCAGCTCTACAAATGAGCTCATTAGTTAAGAGTGCTAATCCAATGAAAGTAATATTTACGAAAAAAGACAAAGTAATGTGTACTTACTTTCCTTCAAGATTTTTCCGGGCACTGATCAAGTCTGTGTCTGACACTCCACTTCCTAAATCTTTCCGCCCTTCAATGCAGCCAGTCTGCTCCGATGTTCGGACATTAAAAAATGAGATTTGGGCATCCAATGTTGCAACAGCCACTTCCTCACCATCAGGTCTGTACACCACTTTGAGACCTACCAAAATAGACACATTATTTTATAAACTTGATTCTTAATGTTCAGAGGGCATCTGAAAACACTAAACACATCTGGTCTCTACAAATGAATAACTTCTTCCTGGTGTCAAAGTTAGTTAAATTAATTTCAACTCCCCAGAAATGTTGGAGTCAATGATAGAGACCTTTTATTAATAAATAATGGCTTTCTATGCTTAAAAAAAATGTTAAGGGGGCTGTATACTCCGGGCGAAAAGCGTCTTTTAGTTCTCGAATCCGTCACGACCTTGGAGATCCCCTCGGTTCTCCGCCAGCCTTTGGCGAGCCTATCCACCTTCCCCTCCATTCCCCACCCCACAGAAAAACGTGCTCTGCTGATAAGGTGACGAGAGTAGGGGAAAGTCAGTGGCGGTCTGGCTAGTTCGGTGATAGACGAGGGCCTCCGGCGCGAGGCGGCTTAGAGAGGCCCCTGACTGGGGGTGACAACAATATTAGCAAAGACAGTGGTTAGTCTACCATCGTGCCTCACGACAACTGACTCACTCGACAGCTAATTGCCCTCCAACCAGGCTATACCCAACATGTCGTACATCCATTTTTTACCCTAGAAGTGCATACTGGGGCCCAGTGGACCCCAAACATTTTTTTATTCGCCGTAACTTTCACAAAACGTGAAATACAGAAATCTAATTTAATGTAAATTCCTTTTTACATCTTAGGAACTGACTATTGCTTGCGATGCAGTAATTAAAATGCTTGGTGCTTCATGAAAAAATATTGAAAATGGTCTGCGGTCCGCTGGACCCCAATGTGTATTTCATGGTAAATTTTGAGACATATCGAATAAATCATATAGCATTGTGTATTTCCTTTTTTACTGTTAATGTATTTGTAGATATAGTATTTAATCATTTTAATTATTTAAAAACAATATTTATAATTTTTTAAACTATTATAGGATATTTGGTACCATCGAAGATATTTCGGGAATTATCCAATTTTCCTGCATTCTCATTTGAAATTTAGAAGTGAAATGTGAATAGAAAAACTTCACGTCCATGAAGCGTAGTTTAGCAGCATTGAAGATTATTTCTTGGTTTTTCGATCCTAAATAATGCCTTATAATAATTTGGCGTTCGTCATCATTTGGATATTTTATGTATTGGAAACTGTAAAGGGGATTATATACACAGCTATAGACTGCAACCTTTTCGGGACTTGCACTTGTCACAGAATGGCAATGAGCTGGCGCCTCGGAGAGCACAAGGGAATTCACAACTAGGGCCCGGGAATTTGCTGGGAAGGGAATGTCCTCAAAATTCATGAAGGGAGTAGGCATTTCTTACAAGTAGTGGCTGGCGACCCGAAGCCCATATACGTCAAAATCTGTGGAAAAAGAGAGGATAAGGCAATTGCTGGTCATTTCAGCTCGAGACCAATTGGTAGCCTGCACATTTCTATAGCGAGTCGGTGCTGCGTTAGAGATGTTTTCCTCGTCGTGATTCTACATGAGGCGTGATGACAATATTCGTCAGGCATTGCTGGTGTTAAAAGAGGAGGAGCAGGAAGGGATGGGGGTAATTCGTCAGGCAGTGATGTAGATTCCGCACATGAGCAATCGGATTCGGAGAGTGAGGAAGATTGCGCGGATGCAGATAGAGACAGCGGTAGTAGCGGAGAACCTTTATAAGACGAAAGTGTACCAGCGACAAAGCGACCAAGAGGGAGCCAGGCGAATAGAGGCAGAAAGGCAACCTACAAACCTGCGAGGGAAAGACGGTTCTTGCTGCCGGGAAAAAGAGACCAAAAGACGATGAATTATTTTCCACGTAATGTTTTCAGCACTAAAGACTTTATTTATTTATCGCTAGATTTCGCTCTGTAAATGAATTTCCCGGTCGGTTCATAACGATTGTTTTCGATGCGTGCTTCCGAATACCTCTAACTAAATTAGCACCTACTTTTTCTCATGAACTTTAATTCAGATTTTAGCATCTTTACCTAAACCTTATATGGTAAAATTACCGTGCAATGATTATTTTTTGTTATGTCACGATTTTGAATATTGTCCGAAGACCCTGAAAGTCGATGGATATTATTGATATTACACTTATTTTATTTAGATAAAAAATTTTGGAAAAGGTACTAAGCGCTACGAAAATCAGTGACTATCACCAATATGCAAGATTTTGTTCTGTGAAATGAGCCGTACTGTTATGTGGATTCCGAAAATTACCTTCAAATTCCTACATCACCTCCGGTTTTTCCACAAATCACGAAAACATGAATATTAGATAAGGCAATTTTTTAATGTTATTGCGTGTTACTTGTGTTAGTTACACACCATTTGATTGGCCCAGAATCTGTCAACCCTCTTAAATTTTCATATAAAATGCCTCGTGGGGCCCAAAAAATAAAAATGCAATACTCCTTATTACAATGCAGTTGTTCTTGAACTTGATAATAATATTGATGATCTCTTTTTTGTTTTAATTTCCCTTCAAGAATATGGCAAAACTTGGTTATTTTTAATGCGTTCAATAGGAGTGACCTCCCTACAAGATCAAGGGCATTTTATTTCCAGAACACCTCTACCATCAGGTATTAGCCCATTGGGGGAGCCGCCAGAAATGGCAATTCCTGGTCTACAAACATTCCCTGTGCATCCGCTTTCCCCCGCGTAGGCCTCAATGGCTCTTCGTTCCATAGCCTTACTGTATTCTGTGGATTTGCTTCCCGAGAAGGATGGGCGTAAAATGGACTTCACAGTATTTGTCCTGGTTGCTTTGGGCCTCAATTTGCACACACGGCCGAATGTGGATGCTGTCAGTCTTTTTAGGCTTTCAGGCATCAACGGCCTTGAGTACCGCTGATTCCTGGTTAGTGCCTCTAATTCCTCTGTCTCTTTCTCATTCAATGAGAGCGATTTCAGGAGGCTGGTCTTGGAGTGCTCATCTACTTCCCGATTGTCACTCTCAATGCACGCAGAGTTCTGATCTGCACCCATAGGATCTTTCTCTCTCTCCGCGCATGTCCTACCCTTCTTCATCCCGTCCATAAACCTATTCTCATCCTTCCCCTGCCCTGCTTGCCAAACATTATTCCCTCTATCACGACTCGGAGCAACCCATCGCCCCTCATTACCTGTTCAAGCCACCTACTCTGCCTTCCCCTAATCCCATCCAGCAGCTTCTCCTCCTCCTCCCAAACGAAGTCAAATACTCCTGCATTTGCGTTTCTCTCCATCCAAAGCTCATTTTCCTTCTTCCTCCACACCCACATCTCGAACGCCTGCAATCTATTTTCAATTTTTCCTTTAGTCTCCATTTTTATATAGCTCCTACTTTTTCAATACTCTCCCTCTGTGTCGCACTGCCGTTATCTATCACATGTAAAAGGGTTTATCGTAATATCGTATTAATTTATCGTAATATAGTAATAACTTACAGGTGCTCGGATGATCACCCCCCTCCACTCTCCACTGTCTACGCCAATCACTACGACAAAATATTTGACAAATCCGAGTACAAAAGGACTGGTTGAAGAGTGAATATGATCCTTTACTAAGGATCGATCGATATCGAGCGATCCACATTGGGAGTAAGCGCGAGCAGCAAAGACAGCTGTGAAATCTTATCCCTCATGGTATTTTCATGGGGGCCTCGTACCATGTTGAAATACAAGGTCGAGGGGCGTCCCAAAAAGCTACACCTCCCCTCATCGCTCACCCCTCCCCTACCCACTCTTCCCCCCTCCTAAGCGCTGCCACTCGCTCTCAGGCTGACAGCGGAAATCGCAGCGCCGCCGATGGAACACGTAATTTAGATCGAGGAGTCGTGAAAAATGCGTTGCATAGGTCCACGAGAATGTTCACTGTGACGCTAAAATACGCTTTATGGAACATTACCACGTTCCAACATGGAGATGAAGGTTGGTTATATAGCCTGAATGAAAATATTTTAAAAGAAATATGCGTCCAAGGCTTCATGGCGAGCTCCTGATTTTGGACAAATTTACGTTTTTCAGCTTTCGATCTATTTATATAGAAAGTGAAACGCCCATAACTGCAATACTTATGCTAAGTATTAATCCTTATTCTAGAGTCCTGCTCAATCAGATTTGCAATAACTAGTATATTTAAGTCGTAAATCAAGAACACGTAGACGTCTGCGGACGCGTTTTTTTCAGTTGCATACAGCCCCCTTAAGGGGTAACACCTATGTAGAAATTTCAAAAAAATCGATTTTTTTTTGTTGCTAAAATGGCAGGAAAACATGTCTAGAATAACGTCATTCGAAGTTATTTTTAAAACTAAAATTTTTTTCCGAGTTATGAGCATAAACGTTGGAGGCCCCACCGTGCGGCGCTGCATAGGCGCACGGCCCGCTCTGCTCCAAAGACTTGAAAGCTCGTGGCCCCTAAATGCGCGGAACGTTCATGAGTGCAGGGGAGGGTGCGCTTGGGGGAGGAAACTTGGAGGGGGAGGCAAACCTCTCCCTGCGGTCGGTTCCCTGGGGAGAGAGGGAAAAGGAAGGAAGGTTGGCAGGGTGTCCAACACCATTATGAGGACACTTCAGTGTGACTCACGGAAGTAAAGGAATTTAACGAACCTTACTATCTTGGCAGGTTGGCAGCGAACGCAAACGATCTGAATGGTGTCCCGAGGGAGAATGGTCACTTTCTCCCAAAACCCCCAGCGAGCGCCGTTCGCGAAAATAGGCTCGTCCAGGTCAAAAAAGGGTTTCTGCGCACGGGCCACGAGCTTTCAAACGAGCTATACCACAGGTATCGTTAGTGACTTTTCTTATTAGTAAATAGTTCGGGCTGGTATCAAGAGGTGGCACTAGCCGTTTTGAACTGCGTTTGTACGTTAGTACGTTAGTGTAGCGTCGGTTTGCCTGTTGCTTCCCGCTCAGTAAAAATTTGAGTTCTCGAGTTGAAAAAATATTGCTGTTGAAATTATCATTCAGTATGCCAGGTAGTAGATCAACATTTGCCACAAAAAAAGGTAATAAATCAACAAAGGGAAAACGAGAAAAGGGAAAGAGGCGCCCTTTGAATCGTTTCGAGGCAGAAGGTGATTTGTCGGGTGTTAGTGCGTCAGCAAAAAAATTGAAAACTGGTGCTCCGCAGGACGTGAGGGTTGATCCCAAGTTTGCGTACTGTTTCATTGCCTTTGTGTCGGTTTTTTCTCAACTGTCAGAGCATCTTGTGTGTCATGTTTGTCATTCGAAAGTGGAGTTTCACCAATCATCAAAACGTGGCTTGGGCTTCAAAATTGACATTGTGTGTGAAACGTGTGGTAAAAACAGTGGAGAAAAAGTTACTGCAAGAGTGCCCAGTAGTCCATTCATTCGAAATGGCTACGACATCAATCGACGAATAGTATTGGCGATGCGTTTGTTAGGAGTAGGCATGAATGGCTTGTGGAAATTTTGTGCCTTCATGGATATTCCTCGACCAATGTTCCAGTCATTTTACGACACGATCGTGAAGTCAATTTCTGTTGCAACAGAAAGTGCGCGCAATGCTAGCTTGAAGAGAGCAGCTGAAGAAGAAATAAAGTTATCTGCAGAAAAAGGACAAACAATTGGAATCACAGTTTCTGGCGACGGGACGTGGAGAAAACGAGGCTTCTCATCGTTGTACGGCGTCGTCACGCTGATTGGCTGGATCACTGGTAAAGTCGTGGATATTGTTGTGAAATCTAGTTACTGTAAGGCTTGCAAGTACTGGAAGACAAAAGAAGGCACAGAAGAGTACCAAGAGTGGCTAGAAACCCATGAAAATGAATGCCAAGCCAACCATAAAGGATCAGCCGGAAAAATGGAGGTCGACGCTGGAAAGGAAATGTTTGCCCGGTCGATTCGTTTGCACGGCAAACCTTACGTGCATTACATCGGGGATGGCGACAGCAAAACCTTCAAAGGTATTGATGACTCTGATCCATACGCAGAACTTAATTTAAAAGTTGAAAAAAAAGAGTGTATCGGCCACGTTCAAAAGCGTATGGGATCTCGCTTGCGAACTCTCGTCAAATCAAAAAAGGGTTTGGGTGGCCGAGGCAAACTTACTGGCAAGTTGATCGACGAATTGAGCAAGTACTATGGCTTGGCAATTCGTCGCAATCCGGATTCACTTGAGAACATGAAGAGAGACATTTGGGGCACACTTTTTCATAAGCTATCGACCAATCAGAAACCACAGCATGATAGTTGCCCCGCCGGCGCGAACTCATGGTGTACGTGGCAACAAGCGAAAGCTGAAGGCAAATTAGCTGAGCACGTGCACAACAAACCTCTCAGCAACGAAATCTACGAAGCGATTAAACCAATATACGAAGATTTGAGCAAGGATGATTTATTGAAACGCTGTCTAGGAGGTTACACGCAGAACAGCAACGAAAGTTTTAACGCACTGCTCTGGTCGATGGCTCCAAAAACTGTTTCGAGTGGCTACAATGTGCTTACTGTTTGCTCTGACCTTCCTGTTTGTATTTTTAATGATGGTATTTCAAGCATTATGACCGTAATGAGCATATTAAGCCTCACGGTTGGAGAGAACTGCTATAATTACTGCATTGAATTTGACGAACGGCGCGTCGAGTACTCAGAGCATTCATTGACTGAAGGGGCGAAAAAGGCTCGCTTGGCTTTAAAATCATCGAGAAGAGAAGAAGAACAAGCCAATGTCAGCTCGGAAGGCCAACTTTATGGTGCTGGTATTGCAAACTGAAGGAAAAGGCCGATAAAAGTTGATATTTTTAATGTTATGTACGATTTTTTTTGTTTTCAAACTTTAAATGTGTTTTTCTCGAAACCACATTTTTTGATACGGCCCGCATGATTATTCAGCCAATTTTTATCCGATCAATTTGAAATTTTGATGCAATCTTTACAACATCATTTTCTAGGGAAGTACGTACGATTTTGTTGATAAATTGAAAATTTTCATTTTTACGGCTGATTTTGTACGATTTTTTTTTACAAAATTTTTTTTTTTTGCAAAACCGTATGCCAATCTTTCAAAATTCAATATTTTTGAAAATCCGTACGTACTTCCCTTGCTTTTAGTTCAAACTTTAAGAAAATTTTTGATTTTTGTGTTTCAGACCATTTGCGACGACGAAAAGTTGCGGCATCTTTGAAAAATCGTCTGATGCTCGTAGCCTAGTACAGCCGCCATTTTGCATTTTAGGACGTTGTAAAAATTAATTTGTATACTTCAAAACATGTATAATAAAGCCATGTAATTATTTCTTCAATCAAATATAAAGTTTCCTTGAAAAAAAATGCAAAGCATCACCCTCGAAAACAGCGTTCCACATAGGTGTTACCCCTTAAGGTTAACAAGAAAACAGCATAGAGGAACTTTTATCAGGATATGCAAAAAAAGAAGGTTATTGCTCAAGTGAAAACACATGTTATAAGCTTACCATCAGATGTGAGGAGAATCGTTTCATGTAATGACCCTGTTTCAATTGCATTCCACAACTTTAGAGTTTTATCCCAGCTAACAGAAGCAAGTGCAGTGCTTGCAGGACTAGGACTGAAAGCTACACTAGCAACAGGACCCTCATGACCACTCATTACCTGAAAAAGTACAATTTAAACCAGTCAATCTCCTCTCAACTCAAAAGACAAGTAATCCCATAAAAATAGTAGCATTTATAACTGAAGGCTGTTTTACATGGTAAATGACTTTGTGATTGATCATTCAAGAATTAATTCATAAATTAATTTCAGTGACAACCTGAAATAGCTTTTTTTACAGTGAATTAATCCCACGAATTTCCTGCAGGATATTGAAAGGATAAGCAGTGGTGGGCCTATTCATAGTTATTATTGATTCGTGAAAAATTTCCTACTGACGCTGCTACTTTGATGGTCAGAATGGTTTTTTAACATTGTCTGTTTGTGCGTGCTTGCTAAAACTGCCAAAAGAAAGCTTATACAAAGATTGAAATTTAGGTTAATTTGAAGTGAAGTAGAGCAGTTAATCATGGACTAAAATACACTAATTTTAGCAACTGCAGCAACTGTATTCATTATGGCGATGTCAGCCACAATTATGCCACAGAAAGCTAAAAATAGATGAAATGATGGTGAAAATAGTTTAGTATTTCCTTCAGTAATGCAGCTTATTGACACTTTATTGTAAAGACTTGTAATATGACCATATAGTGAATGGTAAAATTATTATTTTTACATATATTTCCATGTAAACCATGTACTCAAATTTTTCCATCCTCTGTGAGCATATGCATGAAGAAGAATACATCCTTATTGAGGAGCGTGTGTGCCTGGGATCCAAGCTTTGGCATTGTGTACCACCAAGATGGTTACAACACCTGTGAGGAGAGACGGCTGTGACCCACTGGTGTGGTGCATGCCGTCACAAACTTATTGAAAATAAAAAAACCATCAAATGACAGGTGACTGTCTTCCTAGTGCCAAAGTAGTGGGCTTTCCACTGGTCTGCCAGCACATGATGTCAGTTCACGATTCAAAGGATAAGCAGAAAATGGTCATTTGACTGTAGTTTTGAGTTCCTGAATACTTACCTCCAACAGCCTTCCCACTTTTAATGACCACAGATAGATTTCAAACACATCCTGGCCTCCCGCCGCCACAAATTCACTGCTCGAGTCCATGGCAACACAGGAAAACTGAACAGGCCTTGGAGACGTGAAGGTTCGAAAGTTACGATATCTGAAAGGATATGAAAAAACAAAATGAACAAATACCATATATGGGTACATGTATCCATTTCCTACAACTATATGCATCACAAATAGCGATAGAAACTTATGAAAAAGGACATAAGATTGGAGCTCACTATGTTTCCATTAATACTACATCAACCACTTGACTGGGTCTGTGGAAGCAAGGACGTGGATTCTAGTTGTGAGTAACCAACCATTAACTCTTTTTGTTCATAAATCCATTTAATGTTTCTTTTGCTTGTTTCAAAAAGGTTTATGTACAATGCAAATGCTTACTCAATCCTCATTATTGTTTAAATATTGCATTGCATTCAATAACTTTTCCAGAACTGTGTTATAAACAATACAATACATTTAATTATGTTTTAGACTATTACTTTAGAAAACAATGTAGGAGAGATGTAATATTGAGTAAAAATGAATTAAAAATGTATTTCTATAAATAATATATGTATGGAAGTACATATATCTTTCCCTTTACACATGACTACATCCTATAAGAAGCACAGTCACAAGCAATTAACAAATTGCACTAAGATCATTTAATTGAAAACTTCACATGCAGTGAGTATTAAAAATGAAAGTCAACATACACTGTAATCATTATTGAAATTTTGTTACCCTTACATTTTTTGCACAATTTTTTTGACTAATGCATAAGGCTTTTCTTAAGTGGATACATAATTCTTATGCTAACTTTTTCATCAGAGTCACATACAGATCATTAATTGCAATGATCTTACAAAAACAACAATATATGTTGACATATTATGCACAAATCTGAACAATAATATAATATCTATGTTAAAATATTTCCCAAATACTCTGAATCTAATCTTGATTGTGTATATATAGTAACTTGGAGATGTAATTGTTGGCTTGTTTAACTGCACTTGAATACATCTATCAGAACCATATAGACGTGTGTTATTCCTCCATCGTAAAATCTAACCGAATTTCACAGGTTATGGGTCCAGGATGCTTAAATCAAGTAAGGAACGGTCCTTGGTACGAATGTTGAGTAAAATTAATCGTGAGAAGTCGCACGAGTGCAAGTCCGCGAAAATAGTCGCGTCGAAGTCCTAATCTTCAATATCTGACGCGAGTATATGTCCGGTACGAGTAAAATAGAGTATATCAAGCAGAATTTGAAGTCCCAAGATCCAGACACAACACTTCAAGAGATCGAAGTTCAAGGAGTAATGGAGATGACGTCCTTGCTGCAAGGAATCCTGTCAATCGAAAAACTGAAAGGTCGCGAGAATTATCAGAGTTGGAAATTTGCTATGCAAGCATGCCTCGAACATGAGGATACGTGCGGATGCATTGTAGGCACTGATGTCGAAGATGTCTGAAAAATGGCAAAGGCAAAATTGAAATTAATTCTCTGCGTGGACCCGGTGAACTATTCACATATTCAGTCAGCAAAAACTCATAAGGAAGTGTGGGATAATCTGAAAGCAGCGTTCGAGGACTCTGGTCTCACGAGAAAAGAAGTTTACTCCGTACTTTGGTCACTTGCCAGCTTGAAAAATACAACTATATCGAAGAATATGTCAACGAGATTGTTTTGACTCTTTCCGACAAGTGGATTGGTACCTTGATGTAGGCTCGTCTTCCAGATGAGTATAGACCGATGATTATGGGCATTGAGAGTTCCGGTGCAGCGATAACAGCTGACTCAATCAATATGAAACTGCTGCAGGACGTCAAGGACAACATGTCAGGAAAAAGTACAAAATCGCAGACAGCATTCATCGCTCATGGGAATGCGAAGAAAGGATCGTTGTTTCCAATGCAACAAATTCGGGCACATGGCAAAGGCGTGCAAAGATAAGAAGAGGCTGGAGGAAAATCAAAAGAAAGAATATAACAAAATCCAGCGGGTCGAAAAATGAAAGGGTGTTTGTGGCTCTATTGACTTCTTCGACGACTTCGTCGCAAAATTTGTACGTAGATTCTTGTTCATCAGTTCACATCACCAATGAGAAAACGAATTTGCAGAATTTTGACATATGTCCAAACGTTGATATAACTGTTGCCAATTAAGATACAATCCAAGCAAAGGCAATTGGCAGTGTGAAGCTACATGTAATAGCCAAGGATGAGTTGAGCAAGTGACAGTGAAGGAAGTCATGTATGCTCCGGAAAGTGCAGTAAACTTGTTGTCAGTTAGCAAGATTGTGGGAAATGGACTGTTGGTTGCATTCATACCACAGGGTAGTTACATCAGCGATAGCGAAGGAGACCATATCACAAGACTGCTAAAAGGAGGAGGAATCTACAGGCTAGATATGAAGAAGGAACAGGCATACTTAGCAGCGAGAGACCTGAGCGCCGAATTACGGCAGAGATAATTTGGCCATTTAAACTACAAAAATGCAGTTGATCTGAGTAAAAATCCAAGAACGGAGGTAAGATTTGTGAACACTGTAAACTCACCATGTGAATCTTGTATTCGGGGCATGCAACACAGACAACCGTTCCAGAGGAGCAAAATAAAGACAGAGGGAATCCTGGATCTGATACATTCAGAAGTATGTGGCCCAATGGAGAACATATCCATTGGCGGTTCCAAGTATTTTCTTACATTTGTGTGTTTTTCCTTAAAGGGAAGAACCAGGAGATGAAGACTTTCGTGGAATTCAAGACTCTCATCGAGAACCAAACTGGACAGAAGATTAAGACACTCAGGACTGACAATGGTTGTGAATATTTAAGCAATGAGATGCAAAAATATTTGAAGCAGTCCGGGATAAGGCATCAACTTACCATCAGGTACATGCCTCAGCAAAATGGTGAGGCTGAAAGGGAAAATCGGACCATCATAGAGCGAGCAAGGAGTATGCTTTTTGATGCAGGTCTTCCTAAAAAGTATTGGGCTGAAGCAGTGTCTACTGGTGTGTATTTGGGAAATAGGTCACCAAACTCCAGCATTGAAGGAAAAATGCCCGAGGAGCTATGGATGGGATCAACACCAAGTTTGGCACACTTGAGGATTTTTGGTTGTGCAGCATATGCTCATGTGCCATAAGAACTACGTCAGAAGCTAGACCCGAAAAGCAAGAAGCTTTTATTTGTTGGCTACTGCGAGAATTGATAAGGTTATTGCCTCATGGATGCAGAAACTTGAAAAATTACTAACAGTCGTGATGTAATTTTCCTAGAAAACTCTCAGCCCAGAAGTAAAGACAACCTTGAAGTTCTTATACCCTCTGAAGATCATGATGCAGAAGAGGGAAGTTTCTTAGTCAGAACAAGAGGAGTCCAGAAGAAAGCCTGATAAAAGGGTTGATGGGTTGAAACAGACAGACAGAGAAGAAAATGATTTGAAACCAACCAGTTGTCAAGAAAATTTTACAGAAAATGCTAACGTTAATCAAAATGTAAGAATCTCAGTCGATCAACATGACCATCAAAGCCAGTCAAAATGGACGACTATGTCACATACTTAACCATAAACAATGATTTTGCAGATCCAGAAACCGTTGAAGATGCTCTAAGTTCATCAAATCGAGACAAATGGGAAGAGGCCAAGAGAGAGGAATTCAATTCCCTCGTCTCCAACGAAACCAGGAACCTGGCAGCATTACCCGATGGAAAGAAGGCACTGGATACAAAATGGGTATTCAAGGTCAAACGAGATTCAACTGGGAAGATAGAATGCTACAAAGCAAGACTTGTAGTGAGAGGGTGCAGACAAATCAAAGGTGTTGACTACAGCGAAACTTATTCCCCAGATGTGCAATACACATCTATATGGTTTCTATGTACATTATCGGCGTGGTTTGACCTTGATGTGGACCAGATGGATGTGACAGCTGCTTACCTGTCTCGGAATATTGAAGAAGAAATTTACATGAAACCCCCAAAGGAATTCTGAAATCCCAAGAATGAAGACGAAGTCGCCAGACTTCGTAATTCAATGTATGGGTTGAAGCAAAGCGGTTGAGCTTGGAACCTTAAGCTTCATGATACATTGGCGAAGATGGGATTCAGCAGATTGGAAGCCGATGCATGCGTTTATTTCAAGACAAAGACAGGACTTGTGGTCATCGCTGTGTATGTCGACGATTTATTGATTTTGTCGAGAGACAACAAGGAGAAGTCATTGCTGAAGAAAAGACTCTCGGAAACCTTTAAAATGAAGGACCTAGGAGAGGCAAAACACCTTCTTGGTATGAAGATTTCCAGAGATTGCAAGTCAGGAAAAGTTTGGTTGGACCAAAGCACCTACATTAAGAAGATTTTGGCGATTGTAAAATTCCTCGATCGTAAAATCGTACCCAATTTAAAAATCTACATATATTACAGTTAAGCAGATTATAAAAATGTTTCATATGAAAAACTTGGAAACAGTGCTGAACACAAGGAAACTTCACAATCTGGACAACAGCAATTTGTTTCTTGGAGGTTTCCTGCTTCAAAGTGCAAAATACATCCTTTAGTGGGATTTTGTTCCTTCAGGAGTGGCAGGAATAATTACAGGGAATTATCTTTCAATGTATAGTTAGACAAGGTGGCCTCGGTGCTTATAAAGTTTCTGCCAATGTAACATCTCTTCCTTGTTAGTTTCCCATCCTTCTTTTTGCAAACAACAAAAGAATTCAGACATACCATGTCTGATAAATGTTTGTAAAATATTTTTTAAAACTTTGATTTCAGGTTGTGACTTGTGTTATAAATATTCAGCATGCTGACGCTTCTATCTACACCCCCATTTGCTCGGATGGTGCCAAAGGAGTAAATTTCCTTCGCCTTGAGATCATCAAAAAGAGAAGGTGAAGAGACAAAATTGTCCTTAAATAATTTATGTCCAACTCCTTCCACTCTCCTCGTAAGATCTCGAACTGTGGCGTGCGTCGCTGTCATTTCCGTAGTCGCACGGAGTTGATCTTTTCCTACGTATACTTTCATTTCGCATGTGTATCCAGTCTCATCACACAATTTATAAATTTTTATCCCAGAGCGTTTGTTTTTTTGGAATGTATTGCCATAACACGACCCTTCCTTTGAATAAAACAATAACTTTGTCTACTGCCAAGTGTTCAGTATGAATGTCATATTTAGCGTAATTTTCGTTGAGCATTTCAAAAGAGAGTTCTTATCTTCCACAGTTGGTCGTAGCGTTCGTTGTTTCTATCAGGTTCATCACCGTTGTCTGTGAAATGAAGGAAGCAGAGTATATGAATGAATCTGTCTCGTTTCATTTTATTGCTGTAGGATAACGTTTGAAACTGATCCAAAAGTGACCAATAGTCTCTAAGATAATCCCTTACATCAAGTCCCATTTGAAACACCATAGCTAAAAAAAGAAACATTTCACACTCTTTTACATTAGGATGGGGACATGGTCCTTTGTCTATTTTGTCTACATACTGGTGGTAGTATCTATTAGTTGCATTCACCAAAAGTTGAATAACTTCCGCAAAATAGAGCATAGAAACACTCACAGGTGAAGAATCCGCATTTATTCCTGGATATTCGCTGAGATTGAAGCCCAGAGTCCTGCCGGAGAACGGTTTGACACGTCGGTTGATAATCCTGGGTTTTTGATTGGGAGATTCCCACTTGGTCTCCGATGAAGAGCTAACGTATTTACTCGTGTAAGCCACGCACCATTTTTCCCGAAACGCCGGTGAAAAAATGGGGGTGCGCAGCTTACACGAATCCTCCAGATTTTCGTGCAAGCCACGCACAATTTTTCCTCAAATTCCTGTTGTTTTTTTCTCCTAAGTTTTGCATTCAGGGCACATGTCGACGTAATTGGTAAGTATGGTCTAGTAGTAAATCGTACATTGCAAAGTATTCTGAAACTTCGAAGTAATTATTGACAAAAAAATCGCGTTTAACAAGTCTGAGCTTACGACAATACTTGAAGAAACGCTAGATCAGAAACACCACTTGACAAAGCAATAGATTTATTGTGCATAGATCGTACGTAGGACAACATAATGTGGCACTGATATCTTTAAATCTACATTGTATCTTGTAAGCTGCCACAAGGTGGGCGGTGTCTTTATGTCTTTTCAATATTGTAAGCGGAGATTGCTTCGGTATCACGTATCTGTAGCAACATTTTCACTTAATAGATAGCTACTTTTGAGTACACATTAAAGCTACATTGCAAGGACACGACAAACAATTTGCTACATAGTGGCAATGGTCGTATGATCACAGATTATACCTTCTTACTACCCGTGCTATCCACACTGAGCGTGAGAGTAGTAAACGAGTTCGAATCGATCATTTAGCATTTTAAAATAATTTGCTATTATCACCCTAAAATGAATTCTGATGAGAAATTGTGATCGTTTCCTGCGAGTACAAAACTACATATTATAAGCGATGCCAAAAAAATAGGAAATCGAGCTGCAGGAAGGAAATGTGGTGTATCTGAATCTAGCAGTGACGAAAACTAAAAATGAGAACTGTTATACGAATATTCATTAGTGATTTATGATTCTATTTCCGGAAAAGTGTTTTTCTTTAGTTTCATAATAATTTTAATTGTTATTACATTGATCTTAGTTTTTCCATGTGTTCCCAAGACTTTCCGGTGTTGTTAAATCGTCCCAGTCCACAGCTACTATGCAGAGAGCAGACGAGACCACCACAATCAGGTACGGATGGCATTCTGCTTTTATTTGTTGATATGCCAATGGATTTCCGTAATAATCCAGTAATCACGAATTGAAATTGTATATATTTCTGCAATTATTTCAGTTGGATGTTATTTTGAACAGATGCCATTTTTATAGCTGGATGATGTGATCATATGTAACTGTAATTACTGTGAGATGCTACGAGAAAAAGATTCTCAGTAAAAGAGGCTGTTCGTCGATGCACGACGCGATGACGATCGTGATGATATTAACAAGTAATTCATTCAATTAATGAGAAATACGTAGGTACACGTAATTTAGGCACAGCATTTCTATTAAAGAAAGTGCATGTAATATCCCGCGTAAAAGGGGATTCATCCACGGTAATATTCCGCGTGATGGGATATTTCGAGCGTAAGGCGGAGGAGAAGCATTCCAAGTTTTCCGCGAGCTTCCAAATTTTCCTTTCACTATCTCTCCCCCTCCCCCTGGCCGCCTGCTTCCGCTCCATCCTCGGGTCTGTGACGCGGTGGTGACCCGGCAGCGCGTGAGATGGCAAAGTCCTCCAGGCCAGTGTATTTCCTTCCTTCCGTTCCACCCCTCCTCCGTTCCCCTCCTCGGACGGTGGCCGCCGCCCGCCGGTGACGAGGCACGCGAGCTGGCGCGGGGCGCATGATGGGCAAAGGGCGCTGCCCACGAGTCTTGCAGCCGTCCACCGCCGACCCACCCCTCGCGGGCATCCTCCCCTCTCGTGAACACCAGGGAGCCAAAGGGCGCCTGGAAAGTTCGAGAGGAGCCTTGTTCCCCTCCTTTCCCTCATGCTTCCCTCCCCTCCGTTGACAGCACTCCTTCCGCCGACTCCGCCTCGGGGACAATAAAAGGGAAAGTGATCTGGGAGAGGGGGTCGGGTCTGGTCTGGTCTCGTCTCATGTCGTCGGTCTGCGCTTGGTCTCTTGGGCCTCGTTGGGAGACTTCTGGGCGTCTTGCGGTCGATCGTCGATTGTCACTCCTTGTCGGCCGCGAATCTCTGTCCACGGAGCGCGATCTCTTTACGAGAGGAGCAGGACACTTGGCGGAGCATAGTCGGAGATTACGGAAGACTAGCCAGAGAGAGAGAGGGAGAGAGCTGTGCGCCTGGCGAACATGTAAGAAATAAACATTAGCTATTTTGTTGGGAATGAGGTCTCTCATTTCGCTGATTTAACCCCCTGTATCCGAACCCGGAATTAAAGTCGTACGCCCTTCAGTGGCGGCATGACATGCATTCATGTTATGACAAAATGATGCAGACTCAAGGGCAAAAAAATTTTTTTTTTAATAGAAATAATTTTTTCCTCACAAGCCTGCCCAAAAATAGGGGTGCGCCGGATACACGAGGGCACGGCTTACACGAGTAAATACGGTAGTTCCCTGAGGACCCTCTTCCTCAGACTCCATCTTCAGATGCACTTTCAGGCTCGTAAGCCTCCGAGTCTGAGTCGACGAAAAGTTTATTCTCAATTTCAACGTCAGTCATTTTGCGCTTAGGTGCCATTCCTAAAAATGAGTATGCAAGAGAATACAGTGCAAATTCCTTATTACAAGAATCGTAGCCGAGAAGGCAAACAGGAGTAATTACCAGGCGAAATACTGCCAAGTATCAAACGGGTCGAAGAAAACGCAATGCCAGAGTTCACAGTCGAGAGATTCGGTTGCAAGTGACAACTCTCAAAAGCTCATACACCAAAGAATGGTAGCATAGAAAGGAATAACGGTATAAGAAGCGTCTCCCTAAGCAGGCAAAAATTTTATGATCCTTTTCAGAAAGAGGATTAGACTAGAGGGTGGTGAGGACGGCATTGGCGGACTGCCGTTTTTCCTCACCGACTGGCTTTCCCTTGCCCTGCTAATCTGTCCCCTCACAAGAAAAATGCCTAAACTTCATATTTCGTATGAAAAGAATTACAAATACACTCTGAACAAGTTTCATGCCAATAGGAGACATACACAATGTGGCTGGGAAGAGTTCAAGTGGAACGTGCCAAAAATGGCACTTTCGGCAGTGAGAACCAGCAACCAGCGTGCCAATATTGACACTTTCGGCGTTGAATGGTTAACATTTTATTAGGGCAGCATTGAAAGTGTTAACCAGATTGTTCACTGTGCAACCATTCAGATTACTTTTTAAACAGACCTTGGATATCACTGCTAAGCTTCCACTCTAAAAGAGCCTCTTTTCCCTCCAGCAAACTTCAATCATTCCCCATACATTATTTTCTCCTCTCCATTTTATTCTTAATGTTTTGAAGCTTTTCCCAAACTTAGTATCAAAATACACTGTCATTGCTCATTTGGAGGACAATTTTCTCAATGAGATTAAAAAGCTAAAAAAATTAGGAATCTGCAAACCTGGTTAAATCAAATGCTCTAACAGTTCCATCAACTGAAGAGGTGATTACAAACTTCCCGTTGTGGCTGAACTGGATTCCAGTGACACCTGCAGTATGCTCAGTGAATGTCACAAAACAAAAACCAGTTGTTGTGTTCCAGAGTTTCACCTGAAATAAACAATACAGAGAATTAGAACCAGAAATAGAGTCCATTAAACACAAAGCAGCAACAATTCATATCTGTGGCTAAAATCCTGGTCAAGTACGAGGTGCATTCAAGTTATAACACCTCCAATTTTTTCTTCTCAGGGCTGGAAACAGAAACATGCAAATTGTTTTAAAATACGCTCACACTCATTGTGAATACGTGACATACATATACCAGAATTGTATGGCATACAGAACGCTAGTAGCAGCAGCGAGAGTTAGGGCTGTTTTGGAGACATAAAATGTTTTCATCACAAGAACAGCGTGTAAGCATTCCTTTACTCTACACGATCGAGCGAGTGGAGAAATTTGTTTTGGAGGATCCCCGAATGAGTATGGAACACATTGCCTCCAAAGTTGGCCTTTCTGTGGGATCTGTGCACACAATCCTGTATGAAGAAAAAGCTTTAACAGCATAGCAAGAAAAACGGCCGGAAAAGGCTGGACGTGTCCTCTTTCACCAAGACAACGCACCAGCACATGGGGCGAACGAGATGCTGCAGTTTTTTCATGACAACAACTTTGAAGTGATCTCTCAGTTTATGCAAGCTTTTGTACAAGAAACTTTACAAAAAATTGTATCATGTAAAGCGGCCTTTAGATAAATCCATGGTTCTTTAGAGGGGTCGTATTATCATCCGCATGTATATGAAAGGTAAGTGGCACAGGTATGGCATCAAACTCTAAATGCTCAGCAAAAAATCCAGATTAGCTTTAAGATTTCTTGTTTACACCGGGTCCTCCAATTCGAATGTAGATGGGCCCGAACGTTTTTTTTATTGCCGAATCTGATAGTAAAATAAAAAGACCCGTATTTTTCCGTTTCTTGATCCGTCAATTATTTCCCGAGTTATAAGCGGCGAAAAACTGATGTTTTTAACCCTTTCAGTAAAGTGGGTGTGGTGCAACCTCTGACGTATACTGACTTCGTCCAATCACAACTGAGCCCACGAAGCTACTTTGCCTTATCACAAAGGGGGGGAACAGCTGACTCGGCCAATCGGAACGACTGTGACAGCATCTGTGCGAGCAGACCTTCCGAGAATCCCCCTCCACTCCCTTCCCCTCCCCTGAAAGCAGCCAAGGACGGGAGGAAAATGACGTCAATGTTATCACAGTAGCATTTTCGGTGGGCGTCACCTTTTGCTTATTTTCATTTTTGAATTACGAGTGAATGGTTGTGGTTAGAAGATTAATTTTTTCACTAAAATTCTTTTTTCGTTTCCATTTAACGATTTTGTGTACAAAATTGTGATTTCGGTTCCGAGTAAACGCCCCCATTATCTTTGTCTTCTTCGTATTAATATTCTGCTGATATCTGACCATTGCCCTTTCGATGGTTATTAGAATCTCATTCAGACCCTCTGTCTCTGCTATTTCATCAGCTAATCGCAGCAAGCAATTTTTTCTCCATGGATACTCACCCCAAAGACTTCACTTTCATTTCATTGATGGCTCTCTCGATGTAGACATTGAATAATACCGGAGACAGTGCACTCCTTTATTCTTGTTTCTTCACAGCTGGGTCCAGACTTAATCATAGCTACTTGGTTTTTGTACAAACTGTGGATAATTCTTCGTCATTGTAGGACACTCTTTGCCGATAGTATTCTCTCATTGTAGGATAGAAAAAGAATCGTGTAGTTTTTCTCTGCCAACTGCAAGCTCAAAGAGAGTTATGCCATTTTTAAGATATGTTAGAACATTGGCTCAAGACTTACGGTCGAGGCAGAAATTATGTGCACTTGAGTTTGGATAGAAATAACAAAATGGCAGGAAGGCCTACAGAAAAACCAATCGCACCGTAATTTTCCTTATTTAATTCTGTGCTTTTTGACAGTAAATGCAAATTTTTGATGTGCATTTTAATATTTGTTTTATTGAGTGTTACGTATGAAGCGTCGGTTTTTGATGGTCTTTGAAGGAAGTGCTGACTTGATGATTTGTAACCCAAGAACAAGTTGTTCAATGACATCTAAGGTTTAAACATGTTTTCCATGCATGCAACAGTACCAAGATCCTCTCCAGTTATGCAGGGGTCATAGGTCACAAGGTCTAGGCAAGCACAAAGGCAGCAAATGTGACGGAAATAATTGACGAAGCAGGGTCTCCAGATCTTTCTTCTCAACTGTTGACCTCCAAGGACTACACAGGGGTCAAAGATGTCTATATGAGCAATTTGGGGCAACAAACGTGTTATATTGTACGTTTAAATGGGTGCCAAGTCGAATATAATGTTCCAAGATACCTCGTCATCCTATTCCCTCCAAGGGTTATGCTGGATTCACATTCAGCAACCTCACCTTGCCACTCCATTTTTCAGCTTCCATTGAGGATTAGTCACCATGGTTAGATTCACCCTGAGAACATTATTCCTTACATGAAGGCTAATAAAAATCGAGATTCACACATTGAATGGAAATTCAAAGAAAAGCTCGAATAGTATTTTTTGGAACATGGTGTCTGCCTCTAACAGACACAATTTCAACACAACCCCCTAGGCAAAATTTGATTTTGCTTTCAGCCTTCATTTTGGGGTCAAAATATCAAATTTAAAAAATATTTACATTCAATAAAACATACAACCTTATCCTGCCCCAGTACCAAATTTCATCAACGCATGACTAATAGAAGCTCTAAAATTCGAGGTCAAAAATGACCTTCAATTAATGGAAGTCTGCATAGAAACATTTGAGTTGACCCATAATTTTTCTATTTCTGTACTAATAAAATAGCAGCTATACACTGAGCAAGTATTAGCCATTAGTAAGATATAAGCCTCAGATGAACTGCATTTTCTTTTCAGTAATAAACACCAGTAACTTTCAGTGAAACGCTCTTCACACTAAAATGTCATGGGTAGTGGTAAGATGGAGGCATTGCGTATATTGTCATGCGGGTTGCATTCCTATGGCTTCAAGCCCCTCTCTAGTGATACATTGCACTGCTGATCTATATATCTGTGGGTTGTACACACTCATTTCCTAGCTTAACTTGAACATGTTTACCTATTAAGGCTGCTCTATACTTCCATCCTTTCTCAGATGTAACGGAAATTGGGTATAGTTCTACGATTCCCCGCATAAGTGGCGGTATAAAAAAGTGGAATGGGGGGCCGTCTCCACCTCTTCTCCCCCTCCTCTAGATGTAACATGATAGCGGTCCGAGCATCTCCTCGGTCCCCTCGCAAGTGTTTTGTTTGTTTTGATGACTGAAAAGAAAGGGAGATATCTCGATCGCAGTCACTCGAGATTCTTAGAACCCGACCCTTTCTTGTCTATGACCAAATGAAGGGGTCTCAAATCTTTCTGTCTCTTGCGTGGGCATCGTTTCACTTTCCATTACGAAATAATGATTCGTCCCACCTTGAATTTTCATTGATGGCACATATTGTACAGATATTAAGAGCGCGATTACAAGCAGTAGTAAGGTGTTTGGTATTGCGATAGGTAATGCAATGAACCATGAGAGAAACAAAGTATCATAAATATACCAAATGTGCACTTAGGTCAAAACGCAGCTAAAAATGGCACTCATGACGATTTGGCTTCTAATTTCTTAACTCAATGAAACTCGAAAGTCAAGGGAAATTATATTAGGCGTTTTTATTAAATGAACACGGTGTGCATATATTTTTTCCAGCATGGTGTGAATTGTCGCAAATAATATTAATAGAATGTTGAGTGGAAACGTTTCTTCTTATTTAATTACATTTAATATTCCTATTTCATTCTCTATTTAATAAAATTATGTTATTCGGATTTCAGAAACTGTTTTGGCGTATTATAACACGCTTATGGCAGTTAAAATAAACAAATAAAATTTTTCATTTCCTAGGACCCTATGAATTATGCATAGCCCTAGTTATGTAAGTTTGACAGCGAACAGTCATTACATAGAAGCGTGTCTTTCTCTGCCAGATCCTAACTGATGAATCACTTAGGCAGGTTAGATTTTACGAGAACTCTTTTGTGAATGCTAATCCCTTGTAGAATATGCTCTGGTTTCAACTTTCAGAATCCGAAGAATGCTCCTTTTCAGGAACTGAAATAGTGAAACATATTGTAAACTCATTTCGTAGATAACTCAACGGCATCAGCTGCACTTCTTTCATCAGTACAGAGAATGAGTGGAAGAGTTAAGATTATTACAAACATAGAACAGTATGTATTTCCACTCTCTAAATCAATAGGGAGTCAAAAATAATGCCGGTTCAATACGGTTAAGTAGTCTAATATTCATAAAACGCCTACATTTACATAATATCCTGCAAGCCACCGCAATGGTGTGTGGCAGTGGCGGCCATTCACCAGGCATATATCATCAAACAAGGAGAATACTTACTACTTTCCTACTTATTAAACCTATTATAGAAATAGGCCACGAAAATTTTTAAGGGTAATAACAACGAAATCTATAAAAAAAGAAAAAAAAAATAATTGTATTCTTTTTGGGCCCCGTACAATAGCACGGATCGCTTGCGATCACCTAACTTCTCAAATCAACCCTATCAGATATGAATACCTACACCCTTTTTCCTACAGTTAGACTTTATAATTTGCTTATGATAATATGTTAAACTCGCGGCTGAGCTTAAAGCCACCGAGTGCGTCCACCGGGTTGCGGATGGTGGGTCGACCTCTAGATATAGAGGTTAGCTGCGAGATAAGCGAGTTTACTCGTCGAATAAGCAGTCGTGGACAAAAAGCGACGGCATTCCGAGGGGGTATTGGTCTATCCCTGGGTAAGATAGGCCTCTAAATAATACAGAACCTGTGAAGATGCCGTGACTTGGCGACGGGAGGCCGCCAATAATTACGCTTCTCATCACCCGGAGGAGAGGGCAGCAGCTCTTCTTCACATGAGTGAAGGTGGAGACCACAGTGGTCGGTACAGCGACACTCATTTCACTACAGGCGTGGTAACATTTACTTTAACGGCTGTAGTACTGCGATGTGGAAGGCAAGGGGAAACCACCACATTAATATCCCGAGGAGCCGCAGCTACTCCACTCTTTCCTTTATTATCAAGACGTGATGGCACCCTCTCGAGTAAAATATTCCGGAGGTAAAATAGTCCCCCATTCGGATCTCCGGGACTACCCGAGAGAGTACATCAGTCAAATGTGATACACTTTTTAGGGTAGGAACATGGAACGTGAGATCGCTTCGGACCTGTGGAAGACTGGAGAACCTGAAGGTAGAAATGCGAAGAATGGACCTCGACGTATTAGGAATCAGCGAAATGAAGTGGCCCGAAGAAGGAGACTTTTGGAGTGGAAGCTACAGGATTATACATACAGGATCATTAAATGATAATGCTGGAGTAGGGATCATGCTCAGAAAGAGCGCCGGAATGCGTGTGAAGAGCTTCCTGCAGTACAATGAAAGGATAATAATGGTGAAGATCGAGACCAAACCTGTAGATACCGTGGTGGTGCAGGTTTACATGCCTACGACTGACTATGAAGATGAAGAAGTGGAAGACGTCTACGAAGATATCACGGAAGTTATAAAACAGGTAAGAGGAGAAGAAAACCTAATTATTTTAGGGGACTGGAACGCTATTGTCGGCGAAGGTCAAGATGGAAGAATAACTGGAAAATACGGATTGGGAAACCGAAACGAAAGAGGAGAAAGGCTGCTGGAGTTCTGCACTCAACATCAGTTAGTGGTTGCCAACACATTGTTTAAAAATCACAACCGCAGAAGATACACATGGAAAATGCCAGGAGACAGAAGAAGATGCCAAATAGACTACATTTTAGTGAAGCAGAGATTTAGAAACCAAGTGAAGGACTGCAAAAGCTACCCTGGGGCAGACATCGACAGTGACCATAATTTAGTGATGATGAAATGCCATCTAAAATTCAAGAAATTGAAGAAAACAAAGAAGAATATATGGCAAGTAGAAAAACTAAAGGAGGCTCAACATCAGCTGGCATTTCAAAAAGCAGTGGGAAACAACATAGGAGAGAACCTGAATGAGAAATCAGTGGAAGAGCGTTGGGAAAACATTAAATGTGGACTACAGGAAGCCGCAAAAGAAGTTCTTGGAAGAAGAAAAGTTGCCAAGAAGAAGCCATGGATCACGGAGGAAGTCTTGGAATTGATTGAAGAAAGAAGAAAGTACAAGAATGCGAAGACTGAAGAAGGGCAGCTCTGCTACAAAAGAATAAGGAACGAAATAAGTCGCAAAGCAAGGAAAGCTAGAGAGCTGTGGTTGAAAAATCTTTGCGAAGATGTACAAAGCAACCTTGCACTTGGAAAGGTGGAAGCGGCCTACAGCATAGTGAGGAACCACTTCAAGGAACGGAGCGCAAGAGGCAATGCCATAAGGGACAAGAATGGAGGAATTTTGATTGAAAACGAGGACAAAGTGAAGAGGTGGAAAGAATATCTGGAAGAGCTATACAATGGAAAAAATCTCAGCACAAAAGCTATTGAAGAGGAAAGCGAAGTGGAAATAGATGATATGGGGGCATCAATATTAAGATCGGAATTCGACGCTGCAGTAAGGGATCTTCGGATGAATAAGGCCTCAGGTATTGATGATGTCCCTGCAGAACTAATTAAAAATGCAGGAGAGAAGACATTAATTCATCTCTACAAAACCATCTGCGACATGTATTCAACAGGGGAAATTCCAAGGGACTTCGAGAAAAACATCATCATTCCTATTCCCAAGAAGAAGAGAGCGGAGAAATGCGAAAATTTTAGGACTATAAGCCTGACGACACATGCATCGAAGATACTGACCAGGATCATCTACAGAAGAATAGAACGAAAAGCAGAGGAGTTCCTGGATGAAGATCAATTCGGATTCAGGAAAAGTAAGGGTACAAGGGAAGCAATATTGGCCCTTAGGCTACTCATAGAGAGGAGAATGGAGAAGAACAAACCGACCTTCATTGCATTTGTGGATTTAGAGAAGGCCTTTGACAACGTGGATTGGAATTCAATGCTTGATATTCTGAAAGGAATTGGAGTTTCCTACAATGATGGAAGAATTATCCACAGTTTGTATAAAAACCAAGTACCTGTGATTAAATCTGGACCCAGCTGTGAAGAGGCAAGAATAAGGAAAGGAGTGAGACAAGGCTGCGCACTGTCTCCCGTAATTTTTAATGTTTACATCGAGAGAGCCATAAATGAAATCAAGGAGAAGTGTTCTGGAGTGAAAATCCACGGAGAAACAATCAGTATGCTACGATTCGCTGATGACATAGCTCTCATAGCAGAGACAGAGAAGGAGCTGAATAAGATGCTAACAACAATGGAAAGGACTATGGCCAGATATCAGCTGAAGATCAATAAGAAGAAGACTAAGATATTGGTGTGCAGCAAAAGAGAAGAGGCCAAAACCAACGTTAAACTAGGAAAACAGAAACTGGAAGAGGTGAAAGAGTTCTGTTACCTGGGAAGCAGAGTAACCAACGATGGACGAAGCAAGAAAGAAATAGTGAGTAGAATAGCCCAGGCAAAGAGGGCATTCTTTCAAAAGAAGAATCTACTTACAGCAGGAAATACAAGCATAGAAGTAAGGACAGTTCATCACAACATACATCTGGAGCATTTTTCTTTACGGCAGTGAATCATGGACGATAACAGCAGCGGAGAAGAAAAGGGTAGAAGCATTTGAAATGTGGTGTTACAGAAGAATGCTGAAGATTAAATGGATCGACCGAGTAAGTAACGAGGAAGTGCTAAGAAGAGTAGGAGAAAAGAGAAGTCTGCTGACAACTCTAAAAAGAAGAAGGGAAAACTTAATCGGTCATATCTTGAGACACGATGGCCTGATGAAGACTATCGTCGAGGGAAAAGTGAACGGGAAGATTGGAAAAGGCAGGCCTCGTATGAGATACATGGAACAGGTCGTGAAGAATGTAAAAGAGAAGAATTACGTCACAATGAAAAGGTTGGCCGATAGAAGAAACGAGTGGAAAGCTGCGTCAAACCAATCCTAGGATTGTTGACCAATGATGATGATGAATATGTTAAAGGAAATGTACATGTTTCGGTAAACGATTAAAAACATGGTACAATTCATGTTTCTGAAATTATGTGCGTTTACAGTGCACCCTGCAAGCCACCTTGAGGGCGTGGCATGAGGAGTCTATATCTATGTAGCGCCATGCAAGCCACTCCCAGGGTGTGGGCAGGGCATGAATATTCACCAAACATGTGCTAATAATCGCAATTCTAGTGAATTAGAGATTATTACTACATAATATCTTGCAAGACGAAGGTACACTAAAAATCTTACCTCTTTCTCAAAATGCAAGAAAATAAGGCAAGTACAAGGCTGGAGCAATATAAAAGCTCCATGAATCATCACACCGTCACTTTTGTGCCAGTGAATTACTTAGAATCTATATCTCGTTCTGTTGGATTTTACGTTACATATTACTACGCTATAAACAAATCTATAGGTTCCGTATCCACCGAGTTCTTGTGTGTGAATTCTTTACATCCACGGCGAAGGATGAATTTACAAACAGAAGAAGTGTTCTATTAACAACGTTATTTTTCCATTGCTCATGCAATGCACCAATTTACATGGGTTTGGAACTTTTTCAGATACACTGCTAACTTGCAAGTTTATGTAAATGTGTTCATCTTGAAAATTCCAATTGGGTTTTTACGAAGGCTACTTTGCTAATCTAGTTCTCGTGTCCAATCAAAGTGCTTTTCCATGGTGGTTGGCCGGCTTATGAAAATTATCTCCGCTCTTCTGTTTTACTTTTGCGTGTACTCTTTATAAATTCTATTCTTTTATCTATGATCGCAAATTTCTGGCATAATTTTCCCCGAGATACTTCTTTCGTAATCGTCAATCGATATCTGCTATCATTGCCTCAAACAAACCCCTTCATCTCTGCTTTAGAAATGACTCACGAAAACTGAATCGATTCCCAGAATTATAGCTAAAGATTCAATACAAAATGTATACAATACAAAATACAGATTTTAATATGAAAAATCATTTGCCATAAAAATGCTTAAACGATACCATATCAAAAGTGGGATTCTGTTTATGCTCCGGTTGCAAGAATAAGAATGTCTGCTACGTTATGTAAATTTATGTGATCATAATCCTGCGACGGTGAGTTTTAAATAATTCTTCGGTCATAAGCAAGACCTTATATTAGGTATTATCCAGTTAATCACATGATATAGTAATATTAAATAGGAAGGTAAATAGGTATTAAAATTAAATTACATAGGTAAGTAGGAAAACATTGATCCAAATGAATCTTGTGCATCAAAGAGGGAGGTACATAGTATCTTATAATGTCACTAGAACAGCAGAAGAGTTATGATTTAGAAGCTTCATCTACGTAAGTTGAATCACACAATGTAACATAAGCTTAAACAAGGTTAATACAATCAATATCCGATATGGGATTATAACTGTCAACTAGAAACGAGGTAGACCGGTTGGCGCTCTATCAACCTGGCTACCGTGGTCAACAACGCAAATATTCCTGAAAGCTGATACTTGGCTATGGTAGAATGGAATATTCTGGAGATGTGACTGCTGTATGAAAAGTCTAGGTCTTTATTTTTCAAGTAGGAATAGTTAAAAACTTAAAGGTTCAATTATACATACACCTCATATTTATTTGTTTCTTAAAATTTCCGGTAAAGGTGGTCCATATAAAAATTGGTCAATTTACTTTTCATTTTCTTCTCCCAATATTGCTTATCCCTTGAAATTTTTTCATAGATTATGCCATGAGCACTCCAAACTACAAAGTAGCAGTAACTTTTATTCGCGATTTGCATTTGTCCTTGAATTTGATAGTAGTAATCGCTTTCCCGTTTTAGCCGTAGCTTTCCATCGCAAAGTTCAATGTACTTTATCCTCCAGTTCTTCGTTGCTTCCTCAGGGGTCATATCTCTGCTGTTATAAGGGCATTTCACTTCAATTAAACCCTCACCATCTGCAATCACACCATCAGGTGAAGCTGCGAGGAATTGATCGACAAAAAGTCCTGCTGGCAAAACCACTTTCCCAGTTTCCCTCTGAAATGATGCCACGGCTATTGTTTCGGAGACAATCCCATACTCCATAGCCTTATTGCCACGAAAAGAAGGATATAATATCTCCTTTACTACTTTATCCCGCGGGGTCGTAGCGCGTAATTTACATACCCTCCCGAAGAATGAGGCAGTCAGCCTTTTCCTCCTTTCTGTTTCCCATCCTGGACTAAGTCGCTGCCCTCTGGTAGACACTTCTATAGATTTGATTTTGGCCTTCGATCTTAAAAATGCGTCCCTGGAGCTTGGTTCCACGTCCTCATTCACATTGGCATTTTCCACTGAATTTGATCCGTTATGTTCATCTGGACCAGAGACGCAAATGCGTTTCCGCTGCTTATGTGATGTGAACAGCAAAGCGGCGCTTACTTCTTGCTTCTGCTTTTTCCTGGCATACGACTTTGAATTTCTTCGTAAAAAATCCAGGGCTTTTCTCTGTTATTTTTTCGTGCACCAAGGTATGTAAATTTGCCCCAACATTGAAAGCCGTGGCGGCCAGCTCACATCTCATGCCATAGGAGCCTCTAAGAGCAAAGTTAACTCTTTTCCCACCAATATATTAGGTTACGTACGCATTACATAATACGGCGAGATTATTTGTCACGTTATAAATTAAGCTCGCTGAATGTCGGGCCAGGAGGGTATTGGCAGACATCAGGACATCCCAAAGCCCGCATTCTTTCATGCGAGGCACTAAATTTACTTCGCCATCCTTTGCTCCTTCGCAAAAGTACGAATCGCACTTTTGATGCTCCCCAAACACATGATACAGGCCATTTTTTATATCCGATTCCAGCTCAGATACCCTCGTAGTAAAATTATGATTTGCTCGATACTGAATGGCTGATATGACAGCCATTCTAAGCCACAGCATTCTGTCTCCAACAGCCTTTCTCAACTATATCGGAACGGGTCCACGGGCATTCCTGGGTCACCTCACAGTGTCTTTGATTCTGTTGCTATAGTTTCTTATTAAGTGATTAGTACACTCAATTTTTTGGATGGGACGTTCTATCCCGTAAGGAATTGACCGGGAAAGTCTCTGCATTACACTGCTATCACCATCACCTATGAGAATAAATGACGAAAACATGTAATTTTGCACCTAAAAGTAACCTTTTCAAGCATAGCAATATTTTTTTATGAAATATGACAAAAACGTGTTTTAATAATTTGTAGTACACTAAAATTTCTTCAGAATGTACCTATTATTTTCATGTATCTTAGATTGTGCATTTCCACGCTCTTCGCAAATCCTTCGGCAATCATGCCGGCCTCCACTGCTGTTGAAGAGGCTGACCAGTTCCGGTAGCACAGGTGTTCCCTTTTATCAGGTCTTATACTTCTCTCTGAGGCGCATATACAGCAGTACTTATTTTGTACTCCTATGAAAAGCACCTTTTTCGATTTATACCCAACGATACATGCCTGAAAAATAGAAGTAAGTACACGTAGATATAATAAGTATCAACTGTCAGTACTTCCTAACGTGTTTCCAAAATAATAGCCTAATTTCCACAAGGAAACAAATTAATTTGATTTTCCAAAATAAAACTAACCATTCCAGACAGAGAAGAATAATTATTCTTGTAGGATCTCTTCCCCCATGATCCATCACATACGACTGTAATCATGGGTATTCCATCGGTGTCTACTTCTCCGGCATTGATTGCAAGTTCTGCTTCTTCCCTTGCTGCCATTTTCATTTGTTCCCAAGTGACATCATGTACGGCTGATGCCACTGCCTCTTGTTTCTTCAAAAATGTCCCATTTGTCATGCATGGCATATCAAGGACAGAGCACATTTCAGCCAATGGAGAATATCCTTGACCGGTCATAATCATAGCAGTAACCTAGGATAAATAATGGTCAGGACATTGTTATTTATTGATAATATAGGCGTTGTATTATATTTTAAACACGCATACAAAAGCAAAATAAGAACTTGAAATGTCTCGTAAAAGAGAAAATACATACCATTGCTCTGTTAACATCCATGACATCCTTTTTAGGGTTTTCACTGTTCAGATTCATTTTAATTCCGCACATTCCACATTTTAAGTGAAAGGTGCTCAGAAATCCACTGCGTGTCTCCCCAACTACCTCCATGTTCTTAAAGGAGCAGTCAAAAGGTTCATGATTCCCACATTTTATTAAAGCTTCAAAGCGGTACTCCACATCGAAAATTCTTCTTCCTTTAGGTTCCCAGAGAGTTCCGGACTCTTTTTTACGGCGTCTGAAATTAAAAAATATATTAGCTGGAATTATTAACAGGCATGTAGGTATGTTTAAACATTTTCCTTTCCTAGAGGAGGAACGAAGTCTTAGAAGACCCTGGGTGCAGTTAGCATCGGGATAAACTCAAATGAAAGAGGGGAGTAACTTGCATTTGCATATACGGATGTCCTGCAGGCCATCTCGAGGTTGTGTGGCAAAATCTTTATGTACTAATAGGTACAATACCACTAATTAGAAATATTTTCAGTTTCATATAGACCACGTACGTGAAAACAAGTGTTTAGTATATACGAGGGGATGTTAATTTTATGATTTGTTAAAATTAATTAATGTTTAATACCAATAGGCTCGAAAGGTTCATCTAACATGATGTAGTAATAAAAATAACGTATTTCAAATCCACTACACACTACTCCACCCATTTTACAACTACCACAGATCAACTATATAACCTGTTTTCATCTATTTCTGTTCAAGAATGAAAGCCATTAAAAAAAGTAGGTCATGTTTGAGCATCCTTATCCAAGTAACAGGTAAGAAATATGGCGAAAGATTTACTCCTACATGTTCATCAATCATTTATATGTATATGCGCGAAGTTTCAGGTCTCTATAAAAAAAACAATTTTGAACTTTTGTCCGGCTTCTTTCGGTTTCCGACCACCTTGTGATGCTTGTGTATGGGATCCGTAGAAAGCATTGTTTGACTATGGAATCATAGCGTGAACAAGGAAGAGCAGATACATTATTGAAATGATTTAATGATAGTTGTGTTGGAGTCTTACGGTTAATATAAGAATGGGAATAAATGTTAGCCCGTAAGGTGCCACTTAAAGGAACTTAAAAGTAAATTTGAAACTTTCCTTCATTACGATGACATTCTTTATATTTTAGGGAACTCCCACTTATGATAACAAAGTTATAGTAACAGACCACCGCACAACAAATAAAAGACCTTCAAACCCGCAAAAAATAAGAGAAACTCATCTCAGAGTTGGCTTCTGGTGACAGGATGCATGATGTATTAGCAGGCGTAATACTATACGTACGAGTTAATGCAATGTATCGTGTACTTAATACGAAAAAAATTACTCACTTAACTATGGCATACTATTTCCACTTCATTAAAATTTAATCTAGTAAATGTTGTTGTGAATTCAAGCAACTGTATTTTGCAAATACAATCTTACCTATTATTTTAAACAAATTCCTCCTTAGTTGATCAATAAAGATGCACGTGCCTGATTCTAGTCTAACTTGTTGGATACGCGCAATGAGTAACACATCAAAATGCATTGCAACAACTTTTTAGAATGAGAAACAGCAGCATACAATCCCAAGTTTCCACGTTAGGCAGGAAGTATGTTTTCCGGACAATACATAACGGTGGTTGGTCAGGGAAAAGTGGAAAATGGAAAAGTGGAGGTGTGAAAAGGGTTGCTTTGTTTTTACCACCCGTCACATGGATGGGGAAGGTCGTTCAATGTGCCGCGGCTCAGACTAAACATGTTTCTGGCCTCGGCATGGGTCACTGGCCGGCTGTATGTTATAAGAGTTAGAGTGAAGGGCTCTTTGTAATAGTCAGGAAACCCAAAAAGCAATTGACCTGGGTTTAGGCTTCGACGGGTCGACACGTCAAACATTTCATGTTTCAGAAGTGAAGCAAAATATCCTTGATTTTCAAGTAAATCCCAAAAGCAACGAAACTTTCAACAAAATCCTGAGAGTGGTGAACCTTTGAAAAGCAGTAGTTCCGTCTCAGTGCTACATGTCCAAAAACTTTTGTTTAAAAGCATTCCTAGTTTAAAGGACTTTAATTTCAGCACATACTATTTACATTAAATAGGCTAGTACATCATTGGGTAGCAAATATTTTTATAATTACTGATCGATAGATGATTTATCCAGATAGGTTTAGATACTGTTCGTAATCAAGTAAGTGCTATGGAAAATCTCGTGACTTACTTTAGGTGAAAGGACAGTTTCTGCTGCGACGATATGTAATCAGAGGAATCGTAATCTGTAATTTCGTAAAAGTGATAATCCTTGCACGGTGTTGCAGTAAGAAAAGATTGAAATATATTCACTTGTAGCGACGACTGTTTGAAATACAATGAACTGCTACATTACTCATCATAGTGAAATACAACAAAAAGCGCTGCATATAGAATATTGTGGTTGTCTTCCCTCATGTCTTCTTGACTTACGATACTAAATTCTATTTTTTGCAGCCTGTTATCACTCAATACTTCCCTGAGAGTTCCCAGATGCATAGTACATCAAATGGTCAATATCCAAGATTTTACCGACACTTGAACTGCATGATACTGACCATTCCTCCCATTCCCCCAAGGGGAAAGGGGAGGGCAAGGTTGCACCCTTAATGTCAATGTGGCCCTCCATAATATGGAAAAATCAACCCCCGAATCTATGTAAGAGGGACATTGCATCACATGAACTTGCCCTTTTCTCATTGGTTAATTTGTTACTGAGAGAAAAGTGTTCATTTCTTCAAGTTGTAGTAATGGTACTGTGATTAATACCCGTCACCCTAATTATGTTCATGCATAATTGCAAGCAGTAAAATATTGTGTGTAAGTAGCTTCATGAACGCAAAATTTGCGAAATAATAATTCTTATGGAATATGAAAATCTTTAATACTGCGTCTATTGATAATGGGTTACTATATCAAGGATGTGGTTATTTTTCTTCATGTTTAAGGTTAATCTCTTGCGGAATACGCAAAGGATAATTAAACGTATAAGCTCAGTTTATGACTCGAGGTTTTGGTTAATTCTATGAACTACGGAGAAACTACACTTTGACGTACAATATTTTTCGAGATACTATGGCGCGAGGAAATAATTTCAATGAAATAAGAGAACAACTTGTGCTTCATCTCAAAAACTATGCCACTGAAAGCAATGAAAGGTAAATAAATTTCCATAGTCTACCTTTTGGGTGATGGAAGTGGTCTATCTCCATCATCGGTAACCAAGGAGTGATGTTGAGGTCTGCTTGTGGTAATTTCTTGAAGAACTGTTTCGTCATCCCAATGACTACACCCAGCCTGTGGTGACTGAGATCTAGGTAGAAGAGAAGGAACAGAGTTATAGCAAGAAAATGAAATATATGTTTTGCTTGGTCATTTCTCTCTTACACTATCACCATGTATATTAGTCAATTACCTTTCAGGAGCGTTTTCCTTGGCACTATGGGATGAATAAATCACAGAGCAGCATCCGTCATGAATCACCTGCTGTTCACTGAAATAAAAAATACCTGTGAAAAACGTGAGATGTAACCATGCCGTTGTTAATCCATTCCACATGGAGAATCTTTATTTGATATGTGCAGTAAATACATTTCCTTATATTCGCAAAATTACCATCGACACTTACCAGGCATTGTCAAAAGATGCTTCCTTGCTTCTCAAATCGCCATTGTTTCCCGTTGTATCACTGAAAATGAGGATGGCACAAGACAATAAAATACATTACCCTCAAAAAGACGAACATGTGGTCATAAATTAGTAATGCTCAAGAAGAATTGTTATAAGTAGCAATGTTAAAAAATTAAGTCAACATCAGTACCTTTTCTCTGGCTTTTCCCCTAATTTCCCGTAGAAGATATGTTTTCTCTTCCTTTGTCTATAACCTCTTCGATATCTTGCTTTCTTATAGCCTTTGACGTTTTCCATGAAGCCTAGAAAAAAATTCCCGGCTGCTCTTCTTCGACTCAACTGGCGTGTGTTATCTCCGAGGGGTAACCTGACACTGTTCTGGAACCCACACGCTCACTCGGCAACGGAACCCTTTCGGAGTTTTGTAAACAAGAGGGGTGGAACGCGTTAGGGCAGGAGTGGGGGTAGACCGCCAAAGGAAGAAATCTTTCGTAGGTACCAGCGCGCACAACGAGTTCAAAAACGCGAAACATGCTCCATGGCTAATAGGTTTATGGCCTAGCTATAGAAGCACCATCAACAGTTGTTATTTGAATGGGTTGATGAAGGATCAAGCTTTGTAAAGAGTTGAAGCAAAATCTTTGTATCGTATTCTTAACAAATAGCTGCTGAAAATAGACAAAAAATGGAAAGTTTGGCTATTTTTTATAAACTAACAAATAAACCTACAAAAAATCTATTTTACTAAAGACTAAAAACAATCCTTTTTCTATAATGGGAAAAATGCCCAAGATGCCTGCTGCTACGATAAAGTCGTAGTCGCGTCAGTCTTAAGCATCCGCAAAGGCCTTTTAAAGGCAGGTATAGAGCAGCCTTAAGCAACGTTAATGCATGGAAGGGAAACTAGGACACAATTTAGAAAATATTAGGTTGAAAACAATTTACCTTGGCATCTTCACCTCCAGTGGCGATTAACTGACCATCAGGGGAGTAGCAAAGGCACTCCATGTGACTGAAATGACCCTGCTGTTTCATGATGTAAGTCTCACTCTGCCATTCCCACACAAGGAGTTGACCCAAGCCTTTGCACGCCAATGCTATCCAGTCTCCTGTTGAGTTCAACCTAACTGATGATATTTCATCATTCGAGATACTGGAGTAAACAACAGAAAACATAGGTCAGATCAAGGGGTGCATGGTTAAAAGTGGTCTAATATCTTTACTTTTCTTCTAACTATTTCACTGTTCATACAGAAATGCAAGTTTATTTTGTACTGTTAATAATATTAAACCATTCTCTCATCTTTTTGAAGTATATAAAACATAAAATGGGGCAAAAAAATGTTTTATATAGACTGGTACGCATGGCTAAATGTCTGATAGAGCAAACTTTTTAAAAAACCTATTGCATTGTGATGAAAACAATAGTAAAATGGAAAACAGCACAGTTTAAATACAGGGTTCTACATATGTTGATGACATTTGACAGTACGTGATAAAAATGTTGTAAATTGCAGAAAAATATAAATTCTGATAACACAAATAAGGAGTTCTACTGTAGTTACCAACATCAAGATCAACATATCAATAACATTTGTAAGATCCTGAATGAAATTGTACAGTGGAAGCTTGGTATAATGAGTCCTCACAATGGCTGGGAAATCACTCGCTATAGCTAGCGCTTGTAATAACTGAAGGTAATGGATTAAGCCTCTCAATTCCCTCAACTGTTCTTACTGTGTGTTTTTCTTTCATTACCATGCCATTGCAAACAGATAGAAGAGCCGTTTTTGTGCACATTTATCGATGATTTTGCAAATTAAATCTTCCAAAAACAATAATTTACGCTTTGCTTAAGCCTTCGAGTGTTAACCAGTAGGTCCATTGGTTAGGAAAGGTCTCGTAATGATTCACTGAAATACAGCATTTTTCAGAGGTAGAAAATATTTCTTGCGTAATTACCTAATCCTAGCTGTTCCTAAAATTCACATTCATTTATCTCTCGAAAATTAGTTTCAGCAAGTATTTATTTACACAAGCAATTGCCTCGGTTGGTTGCGCTGCAAATCGTATGTCTTACTAGAGCTGCCATCTGGGTCATTTCACGTCAAAAAAATGGGAAAACGAAAAGTTTTGCCTCATCCATTTCCAATTTTCACAACAACTGGTACATGTTTCCTGTTTGTGTACTAGTATGTGTGCAAAACTTTTTTTTCCCAAATATCGAGTTTATCGAGAGTTACAGCTTTTTGCTCATTTTTAGATTTATACAATTAAGCCCTTAGCTTTATGGTTATATCTCTTGACCTAATTGAGCTAGAAACTTCCAAAAAAGCTTCTTTTACTTGTTGAACGTTGAAAAATGATATTATAGGGGCAGATTAAAACTTATGAAATGTTTTTGAAATTTTTCAAAATGTTTAAACTTTTAAACCTGACTTGCAAAAATATGCACCCCTTTGATTTAGCTATTTTATTATGGATCAAAGGTTATTAAAATAATCACTTGGTAAGATTCCACAAATTTTATTTTTCCCCGACCTAGGTTTCGATTGGTTTGACAATCATTAATCTTGATAATGATTGTCAAACCAATCGAAACCTAGGTCGGGGAAAAATAAAATTTGTGGAATCTTACCAAGTGATTATTTTAATAACTATGCGGTTCCACCAAGTGAAGCCTGAGGATTTCCTCTTTATGGATCAAAGGTGGTTCATGGTATGGTCAAGGGTTTACGTGTCCGCAACAGATTAGTGAAATCATATCAATGTGCAATTCATAAACTATTGAGTAAAACATTCCGAAAGAATTGCGTGCAGTGTACCGAGTGGCCCAGCTTCTGTTTTCTGTTTGCTCAGCGCTGCAGCCTTCCGAGGGTAGGTAAGAAGGGGAAAATGGGGTGGAGATTGGTCTATGCCTGTCTTGGCCAAGGGACCAGTGTCTTCTATAGACCAGTGCGAGAAAGACCAACCCATCTTACCCATGTGTTGCGAAATGAGTACTGAGTTGCTATGCCGCCTTCAAGGCACTGCTCTATTGGAAGTTCTTTAAATAACAAATGTTCTGATGGAGCTCTAAAGTACTCTCAAGATTAGCCGTCGTGGGAGATACATCTGTTGGAAGTGAGGTCAGGTGAAGCCTTATATTTCTTCCTAATATATTTGATACAGACGATGCAATGAATGTTGCAATATCTCCTCGGAGATGATTTCTGCGAGTGCATCGCAATATTTGTCCTAACCTCACTGGCAGCTTTTAATTACTAATAACATTGAATAAGTTAATGTTGCTATGTTAAAAAATGTATTTCATTAACAATTAAGGCTTAGAATTACAAATGGATGACACATTGTGCAAGTGGAAACAAACTTGGCAAAATTTGAAACTGTAAAAAGCGCATGCAAAATCAGCTCAGGGTGTCTATTACGGAACTTCCGCCGATAGGAGATGTCGTACGATACCACTATCGAACGAAATGATGGAGGCTGTCTAACGTGCTATCACGGTTCAGGCGTTGCTTTCGTTCGATAAGCTTCGGCTGTCTTCGGGGAGTTATCGTACATCGGTGACGTTGTGTGATGTTGCAGAGGAAACAGTAGAAGGCAATCGATGCTAACAAATGACGAACGATAAACCCAAACCGCAACATTGAGATCACGAAGTAAATATTTACAAACAGTTTAAAACAAACGTGAATATTTTATTTCAGAATTTTATCTAGATTTCATTTGATTGTTGGCTTTCATTACTCCCGTAATTGTTGCTGCATTGTTAGTTACGACACAAAACCATTCATATTAATGTTGTTAATCGTGCTATCTAATCGCCTTGTTTCATACCATCATATAAAATGGACAGAAACGAAATTCACTAATTAAAAGGTCAGTGAGCAAAATGTTTATAATTATATTTGACAGTACTTAATATTTTTGACGATGTAGTTTAAAAGTCCCATGTTTTAACATGCATACAGCTTACGGTGACATAATTCATTCCATCCATTCCTCAATTTAACATTATAATAATAGTTAAACTTATCGTTCATGCTATGCATTAAATATGGTTAACCTATAGCATCGAGCATGACAAGCATAACAATGGGAATATGACCCTCCTTCCTTCTGCAGCAATAGCAGCCAAGAGTATAAGCCTTCCATTTCTTGTACTTAAGCATAGCATTTAAAATGTAAAGCCTTTACACATCAGTCATGGTTTTCAAGCTCAAGTATTGGTAGATAACAAATCGATACATCTTCTTCATCTACTCATTCACAATGCAAAAGGATTACATTTGTGTAAGAACATCATACGTTCAATATAGTTTACGAAGAGAAGTCACTGTCTAAATTGTTGATACCTAATGTTGAATTTCCATTTGGGCATGGTGAGTATGAAACCTTTTGCTTTACATTAGAGTAATCCTTGTCATCGAAACATATTAAGCCTGTCAGCATGTGAAGCCTCTTCCCCGTAATCACAGTCCCGAAATTCGCCTCGAATGTCTCTCAAGTGGTTGATTGGAAATCCAGCAAATAGTTTTAAAATAAAAATATGTTGTTGTTACTGCCGTAAACATACGGGATCAGCATCTAACAGCCATGCTGTAAAGTATTCGAAAGCAAAAAAATTTGGTCACGGCCGGAACCGAACATTCGTCAAAAATATTGATACTACGCCTTAGCCCACTCGGCCACCGCTGGCGATAAGGAGAGAGCGCCCTGCAAAGAATTTATATGGAGTACAATTCTATGGTTGTATAAAACTCGATAGAAATCCTTTAATAAGACTGTTGAAAGAGTGGTGCTTGTAAACTACACAATAGATTGACGCATTAATAGTTGCGAGCTATGCCTCGTTACGCGATCTCATGCATTATGTTTCAGCGTTTACCTATACTTTGAGTGTAAAACAATTTGATGCAAATTCTCGCCACATTTCATTATAACGTATATCAATTTCAAGTGCATACAATGATAATACTAATTTAACCATTAGAATACAGTATCCATCGTTATATTTGCTCATTTCTTTGAATAAACATCATAGGTGAACTCCCGAATTGAACGACAAGAAATAATGTCATTGTAATTCTAATTCTCACCCCATTGCGTTATTAGGTATATCAGTTTGCAGTGCATTCAATAATAATAGTAATGTAACCTTTAGAATACAGTAGCCATCGGTATATTTGCTCATTTCTTTGAATAAACATCATAGGTGAACTCCCGAATTGAACGATAAGAAATAATGTCATTGTAATTCTAATACTCACCACATTGCGTTATTAGGTATATCAGTCTGCAGTGCATTCAATAATAATAGTAATGTAACCATTAGAATACAGTATCCATCGGTATATTTGCTCATTTCTTTGAATAAACATCATAGGTGAACTCCCGAATTGAACGATAAGAAATAATGTCATTGTAATTCTAATTCTCACCTCATTGCGTTATAAGGTATATCAGTTTGCAGTGCATTCAATAATAATAGTAATGTAACCATTAGAATACAGTATCCATTGATATATTTGCTCATTTCCTTGAATAAATGTCGTAGGTGAACTCCCGTATCGAACGACAAGGGAGTTACAGACGGTCCGTAACCCGCTGTAGGATATCGTGCTTTCGATAAGCCGCTACCGTTCGATATGAAGAGCCGTAATAGCTTTATATTACTATTTGCCCCGTAACGAACGACAACTCCTCCGCCGTATCGTCATATTTATCGAACGATATCAACAGACGGACTGTAATAGCATTTCAGTTGTCGAACGATTCGTATCGAACGGAAACTACCTTACCGTTCGATAACTGCCTTATAGAAAGATCCGTAATAGACACCCAGATCGTAAGTCGAACACATCGTAAAGCGAGGGTCTACTGAACACAGTAAAACCTCTTTACAACGAATTTCTAAGGACCTAACTTTTACCAAATTGTTGTAAAGACGTTCTTTTTAAACATCAATATATACAAAGAGTTAGCACTACAATGAATAAATTTTATTACTTTCAACTTTTGAAGTAATAAAGATTAAAATTAAATGTTATTATTAAATATTAGTTAATTAAAATAGCTAATTAATGAAATGTATTAGGTCTCAAAACTTTTTTATTTCAGTATTTTAACTGAAGTATGGCAAAATTCAATTTGTTAAAATTTTACTCCTACACTATGTACGACCATTGTTACAAAGAGAAGAAGTGACCTGTTTTATTGATGGCATGTATGTCTGCATATATTATTAACCCTTCTAGATTGATCTGACCAGTCCAATACCTTAGAGAATGGATAAGGGTTACATCTGGTAGCTCATGAATGAAGAAGGAACCATTTGAAAAACCAGACACCAATATCCTCAATTGTGCATGGTATGCACACGAAGTCAGCAGGGGGTTCTTCTGCCCTTTTATGTGGGGGTGAATAAAGTGACGGCCTAGCCTCTTGTATGACAATTTATCTTCAGAGGACCTTGAAGAGCTCTGGCTCACTGAAAAAGCAAAAACAAGAATTAAAAAAAGCCACTGTATGAATAAATTGCACAAATAGATAGAGTCATTATATTACGTGAAAAAGCCTTTAAAAGTCACTCTCCCTGATGAGAATGACTTCTATTTTCTTTCATCCATGAAAGCAAATAAGTTGTTTCAAGAACATATCAAGGCTTAAAGGAACCAAACATGGAGAGAATGATCGCACTCAACATCAAGTTAATACTTCAGATGCATGAGCACACTGAGAATAAAACATATACTTATTTATAAAATAGATTATGGTGGTTTCTGACATCATTTCACATACAGATTAAATATATATTTATACTGGTAGCCATAACCATTGAACAAAATCATTCAAAAATTTAAGTGCAGGTTGAGGACCATCAATTTTCTGGCACCTGTTGATCTGGAGAACCTTTTAATCAAAATTGAAATTGGAACTTTAAAATTCCCGCCATTGCTAGAAAATATTCTGTGGCAGCCAATAGTTGGTGTGTCTTTTCCAGAGATTGTTAATTTTCTCAATTCTTTTATTTATTTATTAATGCTGGTGGTGGTTGTCGAATATCCACAACAATACTGTGTGTTCTTGATCACGCAGCACTAGAATTGACCTACCACTGTTGGCCAGCTCAGGTTCTTTTTCTTTCTGCTCTTCGGATACGAAAATGTCATCCTCGCTGTCGCTTTTGGTGTCCTCACGCGCCTTTTTGGGTGGTGCTTCCAACGGCTGCAAATCATCCATCTCAAAGTTGGCTTCCCAAACACACACTTGACCACTTCTGCAGGATAAAATACATAATTTTTCATTAATGACTATTAAGAGGTAAACATAAGCTATTATTCCATTTATTAATTTCTTCAGCTGCTAAAGGGTGACTCCAAACATTTCCTTCTAACTATAATGAACTAATTTTCCCCAGAAAAATATCTACATTTCTCCTGCCTCAACCTCTACATAACACCCTGCAAGTCACCATAAATGTGTGTGGCAGGAGGTGAATACACACCAAACACACATTACATATCATGCATAAAAAGGATTAGTAATTACAGTACACCCTCACATAGCGCAAGGCCAGGCTCCTCGAAATCATCGCATTCTGCAAAATCGTGCCATTTGAAACAAAGAGAAAATGGGAAACACCAAGACTCACTCTGCAATCCCAACACCCAATGCATGGCGACACAAAGTCCCGCAAAGACCACAAGTTTAATGCAGAAAAATGAAATCATTTGGAGATTGCATCACAAAACAAAAACCACCCACAAAAGCAAATTAATATACAATGATGGGTGATTAAGAAATATCACTTCTTTCAAGATATGTTTCATTATTGACAATTCCTCAATATCCGATCCTGCATTCAGGAATGAACTACAGTAGAATCTTGATTTTATGTGTGGTCTAGAGAACCTTTTAGGTCGGTCACAAAGCTATGTTCTTCTCTGTGTTGCACTAGTCACGCTGATGAAAATGGTTTTTTCATCGCAGTCATACAATAGATATTAACCAATTTACATGCTTTAGTAATTTAATGTACATTAAACTGGCTTGGTTTACTAATTCACGTAAAATAGGTAATATACATCGTATAACTGTGTTTAAAAAACCATTTTCATCAACGCGAATAGTACAACACAAAGTTGAACATAATGGTGGGATTTGTTTAACTTTAAGAAGTTATTAACTATAGTGTGACAGGTCAGTTTGTGCTATAAACCACCCGTGGTGAAGGGTTGGGTGTCCTTCAATGCCGAGGCTCGGACTCCCGAGTTCGGGTGCCTCCCAGGTACGGCACGAAACGGAAAGTGCCTTTTCGGGTCACATCCCTGTTGTATACTCTTTGTCATTAGAACTATTTTCACTACAAAAAGATTATTTATGCATGCATTCAATAGGTAGAGAACTTTAAAAATGTATCTTCATCAAATGTATATTCATATCTAAAGGTAAAGTATAAATTAGATTCTTCGCTACCAATTGAATCCTAAGGTTTAAAATCAAATTAAATGGACTCGAATGAAGTTTAATATGATTCAAGTAGCCAGGGAGTCAGTAGCTTTGGTACAGTAAATTAAACTGTCTCTCTCTCCCCTCATGTAGCAGCAGCTAAATGCTACAACCCACTATTGGTAGGCCATTGCTTGAAAAGCACTTGGCCCAGATCTAAATTAGCAAAGTATTGAAAGCACTTTGTAATAATCTGACAAAAACCCATACTCAGGGTAGTCAGAAAGACAATATCCGATTCAGCATCTCTGAATCATGATTCTGATGCTGAAAAATGAATTTTTACTCTTACTTAAATTCTGGTGGAAAGAAATACAGTAAAAACTGGTTTTATACACTTGTGGGGAGAGGGTAAAGTGTTATTTGCGAGAAAGTGTTAATTGGGGGTGTACGTAATTTGATGTCTGTTATGCCTGAAAGAATAAATTCATGTATCTTGATTCGGCCTACCCAATGTCTTATCTTCATTGAATGACAAGTTTACAAAATTTAATACACAATATTGAAACAAAAACTTTAATAATGCCAAAATCATTCACTTGAAATGCAGGGGAAATAGGAAGATACCAACTACATTACATTATGGTCGAGCATACATTTAGGAAGTGCAAAAACTTCTAGTTATAAATCACAGAATATCAGGAATCAGAATATCAGGAACAGATGTACGAGGGAAGATACAAAAGGGCAAATAATTGAGGATGGATGGGCAAAAAAGAGGAGCAGTAGTAGAGGGAACAAGAAACATTGGGTAAAGATTTAAACACAGCTATGGAAAAGATAATGTAAGGAAATAAGGAATAGACTTTGGATGGATACGGAGTGTGTGTTAGAAAAGTGGCGGAAGGGGCAATGTGAGGAGATTGAGAGGCTCCAGAGAAAAGGAGAAATAAGTGCCCTATATTCATAGGTTAGAATTCTATTCAGCATCAAGAAGTAGAAAACGATACTGGGCATGAGTTGTAAGTTAGGCGAGCTACTGATGGAACTACAAGAGAATCAGCTATGATGGATGGAATGCAAGAAAGAACTACGATAGCGAAAATATGCCTAGGAGCTTGGACACACAAGAGGAAAAGGAGGTTGATAAGGATGAACTGGGAACAGGAATACTGGATGGTAAGGTAGAGTAAAGAAATGAAGACAGGGAAAGCAATAGAGATTGATAATATCCTATCAAACCTACTGAAGAATAGAGAAAGAGAAGGATGAGAGAGATTCTGTGTCCATGGATGGAAAGGCAGTTAGGAATGGAGTGCTTGGTGAAAATAGGGTGGCAACTATTGTAGTGGAGGTATTGTTGGTGACTGGTAGTTTTGGTGTGGACAGATGTTGTGAATTTATTGTCTTGGAGCCCAATGTCTACGCCAAGAAATATACTGGTGGAGTCGGAAATTGAAGAGGTGAATTTTACAGAAAAGGAGGAGTTCAGAGTGGTAATGAAATTTTGAAGAGAGTCATGACCATGCATCCAGAGGGGAAAGATGCCATTGATGAAGCGGACCCAGAAGAGAGGTTGGTTGGTACCTTGGGAGATGAAAGATTCTTCAAGGAACCCCATAAAAAGGTTCACATACGATGGGGCCATCCTAGTTCCCTTTGCTGTGCCACTGGTTTGTGGTAGAAAGATTTATCAAAGCAGAAGGCACTCTTTTTTTGCACAAATTCAGCTATTTTGAACAAGAAGTCCGTTGATTTGGATAGAACTATAGCGAAGGTAGTCCTTCATTATGGGGGATGGAAGAACACAAGGAAGACACGTCAGTAGTGTCCATAATTAAGTTAGAAGAGGGGGGAATGGAAATGCTGTTTACACATTGATGGAAATGAGTCTTTTATGTATTTGCAGCTGTAAGCAGAATCTTCTTTTGGTAAAATGCCATTTTTGCCTGGGCAATTCTACTGGCAATTTCTCTTTTACTCCATCCATACCTGGTTACTAGGCTTCCCAGGCAACATAACCCTTCCACCTCCTCAATTTTTTGTTTTCCTTGTTTAAATTTGCTTCTGGCTTCTTTCCTTCTACTGCAATACAACCAATACTTTATTTTTCTTTTTATTAATCTTCAAGTGCTATCTGGCCATTGTCCTTTCTATATTTTCTTGTGTCTTCCTTAAATCTCCTTCCGTTTCTGCCACGACTGCTATGTCATTGGTGAATCACAGCATGCCATGGAATATCACTTTCAAAGACTTTTCTTTGATTTCTTGGATGGCTTTATTGATGTAGACATGGAATAATACGGGAGACGGAACTCAGCCTTGTCTCACTAATTTCTTTATACTTGCTTCTATACTGCTGGGTCCTGATCTGATTATAGCTACTTGGTTTTTATACAAACTGTTGATAACACTTTGGTAATTGTATGATACTCCAATATCTTTCAGAATCTTTAGTATCAAGTTACAATCCACGTCAAATGCCTTCTCCAAACCTACAAATGCAACAAATGTCTGTAGGTGGTTCTTCTCTATATGTAGCCTGAGGGCCAAAATCGCTTATCTTGTGCCCTTGTTTTTTCTGAAACCAAACTGGTCCTCATCCAGAATTTCCTCAGCTTTTCGTTTTATTCTTCTATAGATGATTTTTGTCAATATCTTCAAGGCATGTGTCGTCAGGCTTATGGTCCTAAAATGTTCACACTTCTCAGCTCTCTTCTTTTTGGCAATAGGGATGATGATGTTCTTCTAAAAGTCTGTGGGTATCTCTCCTGCACTTTTAATTAGTTTGGCAGGAATATCATCTACTCCTGAAGCCTAACTTATCCTTAGGTCCATTACAACTGTGTCGAATGCTGACCTTAAGATTGGGGCTCTCAAATCATCCTTATCAACTTCATTTTCCTCTTCGATTACTTCCGCTCTCAGATGGCTTCCATTGTACAACTTTTCCAAGTTATTACTTTCATCTCTTCACTTTATCCTCATGTCAAATTGAAGAGTTCTCCTTTCTTGTCCCTGATGGTATGTATATTATCTTGCAGCCCATTCCTATAAGTGATTCCTCACCATACTGTGGTCAACTTCCACATTTCCATATGCGAGGTTACTTTGTACATCTTCGCATAGATCCTTCATTCACATTTACCTTTCTTTTCTCGCTTTAGAGTTTATTTCATTCCTAATTCTTTTGTAGCGAAGTTGCCCTTCTTCAGTTTCCACATTTTTATATTTTCTTCTCTCTTCAATCAATTCAAAGACTTCTTCTGTAATCCATGGCTTCTTCTCGAGAACCTTTCTTCTCCCCAGAACTTCTTTTGCTGCTTTTGTAGCCCGATTTTGATGCTCTCCCAACCCTTTCCACTGAAATCACAGTCAGATCTTCTTCTATCTTGTTTTCCACTGTCTTCTGAAAGGCCAGCTGCTGCAGAGGCTGCTTTTGTTTCTCTACTTGCCAAATGTTCTTCATCGATTTCTTCAATTTCTTGAATTTTAAGTGGCATTTTATCATCACTAAGTTGTGGTCTCTGTCTATATCTGCACCTGGGTAGCTTTTGTAGATCTTCACCTGGTTTCTGAACATCTGCTTCACTGAAATGCATTCAATTTGAAATCTTCTTCTGTCTCTGGGCATTTTCAAGGTACAGTAGAAGCCCATCATAGTGAGTACGGCATATAGTGAGAATATCGCAATAATGAGTGATTGGCAATGTACCATCAAAAGGCCCATGATTAACATGTAAAAGAAAACGGATATAGCGAGGTCAAGAAGCTCCTGCCACATTATACGCTCGGTATTACGAGCGATATTTCAAGAGGGTGACGCACTGCAAAGTACGAATTAACGCATGGTATTTATCTTTAGTAGCATTATTTGTCAACTACAACTTAGAATACAATATTTGTTCCACCTATATATTATTTAAAGTCCAATCAAGTCCATGCACTGAGAATTTACGGCCGACCCTGGCGTACCTTGTGCGTGCGCTCGCACTTTTAGTTGTTCTTTTGTTAATCCAAGTTCAAATGGAGGCATAGCAGCGGAATGGGCAGAAGATGGACAAGCGGTAAAGCATCTATACAGTCACACAACAGCGGAGAGCGGTGGTGTGGGTAAGGGGTGGAGTTCAGCCCATCTGTCTCTGCCTGCCAGTGCGGGAGTAGTTGATGGACGAGGAGTTGATTAACTCGGTGAGAAACGAAGGTGACGACAAAACTAGTTCTCTTTCGAAAGAAGAAACAGTGCCTATGCTGACTAGAGCTAAAGCACAGCAGGCTCTTAGAAAAATTAGCGCTGTTTACAGGGCCAGTGATGCTTTCCCCGATGACTTCAGCAAATTTAGTGAAGTGGAGGTCTGTGCTTTCGGCAACTGCCAGTAGACTGAAGCAGACGATGCTTGAATGATTTTTCAACCGGGAATAGAAATTGAAGGTACCGTGCTGTTAATGTGAGGCGTATGTATGTGTGATACTCAAGGTCCAACGCTTGTTTTGTTATGCTTTCTATCATCGCAACGAAGTCACCAAAGTTTTCCGTTGCCAAAAAATTAGGTATTTATATCCTTAAAATTTTACGATTCATCCTGGTTTAGATTATTTTTCCTGTTAGCAGAAGTAATGGGAATACCTTCTTATGTTTTCTGGTACATTTGCTAATTTGTGCATATTTTTCAATGTTTTTGTAAATATTGCCAGGGCCAATGTTATGCAAACAATTAAAATTTATCCAGGACAACTAGTTTTTATTTTATGACAAGCTGACCCAGCCACGCGTTGCTGTGGCTCAATCTGGTTAAATGGAAAGCGCACGTTTAAAGTACGTTTAATTTCACAATTCTTATGGGTATACAATATATCTCAGCTGATCGATTGTTTTGGAGCTGGACACGCATATTTGTATATAATTTTAACGTCTTTACATGTCGTCACAAAGTAGAATATTTCAGGCAAGCATTTATTTCATCCGCTAGTGTCAATCGAGGAATTACAGGTAATGTTTGCCTGAAATGTCGTGCAAGCAATATTAATGCGTTCTCAAATGGTCTCAGGATTCAACGGAAATCTTGCAATGATCGATCCAGAGCCTCGAGCGATGCTTTGTGAGCCATTGTGCATTCATCCCAAGCAATAAGTTGGCATTTCTGAAATATTTGTCCCATGCCGGATGATTTGAATATGTTGCATGTGAGTGTTTCAATGAATTGCAAGTTCAATGGGATGCACATCCCGTCTCCAGTGTCGATATTGTATTCTCGATATTGTACAAACCTTCATGGAGTGAACAAAACAACTAACCAAAGCTTCATGGAAATTGGATGAATGTTGTGGTAATACATGAAGTTATCAATATTGTATCGATACAGTATCGATATTGTAATGATACTTTATAAAACTTTGATAAAAAACACCTAAATAATTTCACCTCAATTTTGTATCAACAATGTATCGATGTATCCATATTTTATCGATATTATATCGATACAGTATCGACATTGAATTATCGATTTTGTAGAAACCTTCACGGAGCGTACTCAATAACTTTCCTAAGTTTCATGGCGATCCGATGAATGGCGTAGTAATGCATAAAGAACAAACACATTATATACATTCGATACAGTATCGATATTGCAACGATACATTCCTTTTAAAAAACTAAATAATTTCACCTCAATTTTGTATCAATAATGTATCTATTTATCGATACTTTAGCGATATTATATCGATAAAGTATCGATATTGAAATATCGATTTCGTAGTCCTCTTTCGGGAATGTACTGAACAACTTCCGAAAGTTTCATGGCGATCCGATGAATGGTGTAGTAATGCATAAAGGACATACACACACATACACACATTCATTTTTATATATATAGATTCCTGACTTCACGGATACATACAATTTTGAGTGAATACATCGATAATTCTCAGCAATAGTATTTCATGGTAGTTACCTCCGTTCGCTCTAGGTCCTCCAGATGGCAGCACTAGTACGACACGTGATGTGCATCGCAACCAACGGAGGAATTTGTTTGTGTAAATAAATACTTACTGCAACCAATTTTCAAGAGATAACTGAATGTGAATTTTAGGAACGGCTTGGAAGAGGTAATTATGCAAGAAATATTTTTGACCACCGAAAAATTCTGTATTTCTGCGAGTCATTATGGCAAATTTCCTAACCAATGGACTAACTGGTTAACACTCAAATACTTCAGCAAAGTGTAAATTACTGATTTGGAAGATTTCATTCGCAGAATAAATGATAAATATGTAATTGTGCACGAAAATGGCCCTTCTACCCACTTCTAATGGCATTGTAACGAAAGAAAAACGGAAAGCAAGAACAACTGTGGGAATTGAGAGGCTTAATACAACACCTTCGGATATAACGAGCGCTTGCTATAGCGGGTGATTTCCGAGCCAACGAGAGCACTTGTTATACCGAGCTTCCACTGTATATTTTCTTCGTTGGTAGTTTTTAAACAATGTGTTTGCCACCACCAACTTGTGCTGTGTGCAGAATTCTATATCTCTCTTCTCTCATTTTGATTTCCCAAGCCATATTTTCTAGTTATTCCGATGATAGTGTGCCAATCTCCCAAAATAATTAAGTTTTCTTCTCCTTTTACATGCTTTTTTACTTCCGTGATATCCTCATAGACGTCTTCCACTTCTTCATCTTCATAGTATGCATTATGCATGTAAACTTGTACCACAATGATATCTGTAGGCTTGGTCTCAATCTTCACCATTATAATCCTCTCACTGTGCTGCAGGAAGCTCTTCACTCGCAGTTTTGCACTCTGCCTGAGCATTATGCCTACTCCAGCGTTACCATTTTGTGATCTGGTGTGAATAATTCTATAACTTCCACTCCAGAAGTTTCCTTCGCGCCATCTCATTTCACTGATTCCTAATACATCGAGGTCCATTCTCCGCATTTTCACCTTTAGGGTCTCTAATCTCACGCAGGTCCGAAGTGATCACACGTTCCTACCCTAAAATGGCTATCACCAGGCATGAGATTATTACAATATTAATATACGCAATATTAATATACACAATATTAATATACACACTTATATTTGTTCGCACGACGTGTAACTACTGTAAATTTTCGCGTTCACGTCCCCGCAGTTAACACTTCCCCTCCACTGAAAGCTGTTTATTCAAGTCCCAATGATTGCCATATTTCCAAAATGCACGTATTCCCATTATTCACAATAGCAAAATTTTTAATGGTTCGTCATTTACATTTTATGAGAAGAATTTCCCGTGCTTGTCATCCCGGTTACATAACTAGCAGGGCACAACGCTCCATGAAAGACGAATTTACCACTATGAAAGAGAAATAAAATTTGCTCAGAAATACTACCAGTTTTATACCACCATGACCATGATCATTTTTAATTCTGCCTGTACAGTTCACACTACATCAATTTTTTCATTGACCGCCATCCTCTATGCATAATTCACGAACTAGCTGATGATATTGAATTAGTGATGAAATTTTATTATTTATGGTTGAAGTGTGTGATTTTCACCATTTAGTGCCTGGTATTTCTTTTTTGGTATAGGTATTATTACAGTTTTTAAGACAATCACTGGTTTTTTGGGTTAGTCATGTCTAAACATTTTAATGAATGTGACATGAAAATAAAATTAATGCATCCTTATCGACCTGCAGCATCATTTTCTTGGCCTCAACAGAAAGAAGATATTTGTTATGCTACTAGCCCCTACTACAACAGGATCGGGAAGAGTGTGTAACTTCTCCGAAAAAGTCAAAATGCATGAACCAATGGTTATCAAATTTACAAGGAAGACTTGAAGTGAAGGTTGAAACAAAAGAAAACTAGTTCTCTCAATGTTATAATCAAAGACTGCATTAAGTACTGTTGAACCAAACATCTATAACCATGCATAGTGAGTTTGAGAAGTTATTCTATACGGGCTGTATTTTAAAGTGTGGACAAGATGTTCTTTGACGGGGACACGGGACACATATATATTAATACAAATTTCAGAAACTTAAGTCCCACTTATTTAATTTCCTATACTTTGAGATATGTTGCAAAGTTACCAGTCAACAGCTCTCTAGTCAAGGTAAGTAGAAAAATCACACTTAAAATTCTCTTGAAATTAGTTTCACTTTATTTTGTGACTATTTAGTAGTCAAACTGGACCTGTGTTCCCAAAAATTCTACAGTACAAGTCTTCTTACTAATTTATCATGAAAATCTGATAAAAATATTTAAGACAAATATTGCTTTTTTTCTTTTAACTAATTGTAGCCTGACGCTGATTATCAGAAAAGTGAAACACATTTTTTAATAATTAACATTTTTTTTATCTCAGAAAGAACACAAAAAGCCATAAGTTTTATTTACAGAGGTGGTGGGAAATATCTTTAGGATTATGAGAAAAAATAGTTCTGCTTTATAAACACACTGCCTTTGGTAGATTTTTAATGTTTAATACACCCATGTTTTGGGTAAGAAATTTTCTTAAATCTTAGGAAACTTAGGGCCGTATTCACAACCTCCAATGGAGTGGAGCTTCCACTCCTTATGACGTAAATCAACACTACATGGTATTCAGAAGCTCTATGGAGTGGCGGTCTCACTGCGGTTGTAGTAACAGCCGGCCTAAAGTGGTAGGGTACCCATACCCACCCTAAAATCACCACTACATCGAATATCAACATGGCCGACGGCGTATAATGGTCGACGCTTCGCAAATATAAACGCTGTTTTCATGCGATATAAGGTTATTAAGCGTCATTGATACGTTTTGTAATATCAAGCAACATAGCAAGAGTACACTGATATCAACTTGTGTGCGATCAATGAAACTGTTTGGCAGGAATATCTTGATTACGGATTCTGGATTACGGATTATGAATCAAAATTTGTATTTAACGTATATGCATGGCAGTTTGGGTTAGGGGTTAGGTGCTTGCTTCACAGTGTCGACGCCCCTGGTTCGTAACTCTCCTCCTCCAATTTTTTTTTCGTCGCAGTTTCGTTGTACGACTGTCCCTGGTTTTACATATTTTTAATCTGTTTACCCGGAATGCATTTTAACTATTTCACGTACTAATTACGTAATTTGCTAAAATTGCGTAATAATTGCGTAATCATTGCATAATTATTACGTAAAATAGTTAATTACGTTATTTACCTAAATCACGTAAGTAATTAGCACGTGGCGGAAATACGTCCGCACGCCCTGTAGTTTTTTGTGTACGAAATTAACGGAAGAGCATGAAGTGTGATCGTGATTTTTAATTTCCGTATCTCTGGCCACGCAGTCCCGACGCACGTACAACATTTGTTCTAATTTGCCTGGTGCCGTGATTTTCCAGCACTGTGCTTTTTTGGAAAAACTAATCGCAAGAGAAAAAAGAACTTAAGCTCTGCAATCATATAATTGTAAGTATCTACCGAAATGTTCGGGTGATCGGGCGAAATGTTCTGGTGGGAGCGAGTTTCGAACCAGGGACATCGCTTGGAAACTGATAAAATACCAGCAGTAACAAATAATTTTGAAGAATTAATGTTTTGCACATTTTCAGGAGCATGTTAGAATGCATATGATTAAATATCATAGTAATGTGGAGTGTATGTATGTAAGAGTATGGATTGTTAATAAAAACCAATGTTATTCAATATTATAACTGTGTGAAAAATGTGCCATCCTTATTTTTATTGCATATATTTTGTACTGACTGTGAGAATAGCTATTTTACGAATAAGAGACTGATATTCCAATAATATTTAAATTATTGATCATGTATATCAGAATAATATAATAATATTTATACAATCCAATGGAGACCATGGGATTGATGTTCAAAACTCCCTCTATTTTACACCTAGTTCCGTATATAACCGTAACCAGGATTACGTAAATGTCGCTGCTTACACTTGAATCGAGTTGGCAACATAGCGACTATCAACACTCCGGAAGAAGGAGTGGAAGTAGTGGTGCTGAATGCCAATTTGCAGGAGAAGGAGCACTAATCTTCATGGAGTGAAGCTGCGACTAGGCAATGTAGTGGAGACATCTGAATGCGGCCCTTAGGGTGTTTCAGAATTTATGATATCCTTGAGAATACAACTCAATTTTTTTCTGGAATCATCATGGTTTCTTTGATAAAACTTTAATTTTTATAACAATTGAGTGATAAATAAGAAGCGTACAATTTTTTTCCCCTGGAGGTACAAGTGCCCATGGACTCCTCAGGAACGGAAAAACTAGTTTCACCTACACTTTAAGGGGTTGTAAAAATAAAACGAGTTGAGATAGAGAAGAAAAACTTTGGATTTTTTCATATATACATGAAAAGATAAATCATACCAAGTTTCATCAAAATCTGAGTCGGTGGGTGTCAAAACTCCATTTTTCCGGATGAATTGACATGGAATGACCCAATAACCAAGACTCTAACAGAATGAAGATCAAGACTACCCAAATTAGAATCTCTACACTGATGAAATTTACGACAGCAATGAAGCAGGCCTGTATTACCATGCCACAACTAATGGTTCTCGTGCTGCTCAAATATATCGGGACCTGACAAAAAGAAACTTTTGGTAGGTAATTGGAATAAGAGCTAACATTTGATTTTTCAATGTGCCAAGAATTAAGAGCATTTATTCTTCTCTATAATTTTATTGTTAATTCTTTATCTAATCACTCAATATCTGAAGTTCCTTGAGGCTAAGAGAAATATGTATGTACATATGTTTTTTAACTAGAGGATTCCAGAGGTCCAAAGGTTTAAAATTTAATTGTTCTTCCCAATTTATTCTTTAAATATTAGCTAATTAACGCTTTTGTGCTTTCATTCCAATTTAGTTTTCTGTCTTTCACTTCAACATTTATTTAAACATATTTATGGGACACTTCGCATAAATGGGGCAGCCACTTAATTGGGGCAAAGAACACAGGTCCTGTTGTGTCCCGATTAACTGGAATCTACAATATACATATTTTACCAATTATTTACATACATTGGATCACAGAAGTGTCACATGAAACAGCTATGATGGCTTAAAATCAAATCAATGCACAACCAACTCCATTTAACCTAAAGAATCCCCAAAATAGGATTTAAACAATTACAGATATTAACACAATATACAGATCAGATATTGTGGAGTAAGGTTAGTCAGACTTCTTACAAGCCAAGATAAAATACAAGCAGGAGGTATTTCCCAAGGTGTAGGTATGCATGTCCTTTTATCTGAAAGAAGGGGAAAACGTGATGGAATAAAGCACTTACCTACAAATTGTGTTTAAGTCCAAGGAATTTTTTTCAAAAAAACATCCCATGATGATATCTTTGTGACTAGCCATGGAGTAATACTGAAATTTTGAAAGCATCTTCACACCATAAATCCTTGTAGACATATCCTTGGAGCCAACCGCCAAAAGCCTAGAAAAATAATTAATCATTATGCTCCAATGAAGCCGAATTATATAAATGACTTCCAACGCCCACTTACAAAGAATTGCTGGACCAGTCAATCCATGTGACTTCATCAAATGCACCGTGAAACACCCTTTCAATAACGAAAGGGTTAAAACTATCCAGTAAAGGCCCTGGGGCTCTAAAGACAAAGGCTGAAAACAAAAATGAAACAAATACATACTTCCACCTATAGTTACAGAATTAGGGTAAAATAGCGAACAAAGTACACAAAAGACCATACTATAAAATGTGTACCAACCACTATTGCCTTTTCCAACGGCGAAATAGTTCCCATCTGGACTAAAGCAAGCACATGCCACCGATCCATTGAATCTATGTTTATGCAGCACAGACTTGCTGATTAAACTAATTAAATCGGCCTCTCCCTCTGAAATATTTATAAGATAAATTCCAAATTAGGGAAATGATCAACACCACTTCATTAATAATAAACCTTCTCATCTTCTAGGTAATTACTGCCCTGGTGAAAATAAAACATGACAGACAGTGTGACAGAAGCATGAACACGGTGTGCTTAGAATGTGACAAGAGCATGAGTACAGTGTGCATACACTGTGACAAAAGCGTAAATTGGGACACAAAAGCGTGATAGACACTGTGACAGTACAGTGTGTGCATGGTGTTTGTATACTGTGTACACAGCGTGAGGACACTGTGCATAAAGGGCGAGGACGCTGTGTACACCGGGTGCAGGGCACAAAGAAGTGCATGGGGACAGTGTGTGCAAAGTGTAAGGACACCATGATGGAATTGCGCACTGTTTCAGGGCACTCTGCATGGACTTAGAGAGCACCATGAAAACAACTTGAGGGCAGTGTACATATGTAACTACACAGCACTTACCAGATTTAAAGGTATAGTAAACATGGTAAATATGCTACAGGCGATAGTTCATTTTGCAGTTATATGGTGGATAAAATGTCATTAACAGCAACTTAAGCAAGACACAGTCTTGCCAGCACAATACTCCAAGTTGCTTTCACCTACTTTTTTTAAATGTTGATGAACTTTAATTATCACAATCAGGGCAGTTCACCCTGCAATGTCGTTGTCTGTTCACTAATTCTCTTAAATAGTTCTCATTTCTTTCACCAGAATCATGACAGACGTAAGTTAACAGACAGCCTCCTGCTCATTTACGAATTCAAATAAACCACATTCAGAATGGCTAATGTCAAGAAGCAAAGTCGAGGACTACATTATCAACATTATACGAGATGAATGAGAAGATAGAAGATTCAGAGATTCACACTACTTTTTAGGTGATATGTAGCAAACAATAAATATACTATTATATGCATATCAACGATTGTTTTCTAGTTGATATATCAAATAGAAAGCAATTGTTGCCATGCTATTTTGGAATCCATTTAAGAGTAATTATTCTAGATATTTTCTAGACATAGGATAGAATAGAATGCCAGGATACACAGATGTGTGCATAAGTGCAATGTGAAACAAAGGCTTAGCAACTTGGGGAGGAGTTCTTAAATAATAATGTATATGTCATTGTAGAAATTGTCATGTATGTCAATTTTGTATTTGAATTCATTTTCTTCAGACTCTACTTTCCTCAACTAACCAAAATCCAGACCAGTTACAGCCCATCAAATACTACAGCACAGTTACAGACTGTCAAAACTACAGTACATTTACAGACCACCAAATAGTACACTGCACCTAAAGAAAAAATACAACTGCAGTGTAGTTATGGACCATAATCCAATGCAGTTATAGACAATTTCCCTTCTCTTTATTGCAATCCAGACAAGTCCAGTGCTGGTACGAACTGATTCCAGAAATTGGCCTTTCAAGCATTACCTACGGACCAGTTTCAGATCGGCAACAGACTATATATTTTTTCCTAGGATGGCAGATGAGGAATTGATGCTGCATTCTAAGAGAAAAAGGGACCATACAAGGTCTCAATCACCCTTGTGCATGTGCCAATGTGTGAATGTAACATATATGAGCCCTGGGTGGGGGGTGAAGAGGACTGCTACGTCCTATCCCCACCCAGGTAAAATAAAGAAAAAGTCAAAAGTACCCATCGAGGCAAAACAATTTGCCTCCATTGGGACCCTGAGATAAACTCTGGCCAGGCGGTGGAATTAAAAGTTGAGCAGGATAATTATATGCAATACCTATCCCCTTAAGTCCTACGTGTATATAAACCGCTGAAATTTCAACAAACTGTTATGTCCTTAAACATTAATGGCAATTTACTGGTGAATGTTGGATTTCTACAGTTAAACAAAATCAAACAGTAACTGTTGCTTATTATCAATAATCTGTTGGAAATGTATACTGTGAATGTTCCAATATACAACTACTGAAATTTAACAGTGAAAGTCGAACTGCAAAAGTTACTGTTAAATTTCAACAGTAACTGTTAAATTTTAAGTTTTTTCGCAAAGGGATTGTTTGTACATGCAATGAAAACTGTAAATGTTATTTAAACATGTATTTTGTCTGATTCATTCCATTATTTACCATAAAAGAATGTTTTCTGAAAAAAGTTTCTATTATTAAATTTTTCACCTAATCATGTAAAAAAGATCTAATCATCTTTAAATCAAACTATAATGCTATGGAGCTCACCTTTTGCATGTGAGTGTATGTAATCAATACTTAGGCATGTAATCTATACTTTCAACACTGAAAATATGTGTAAGAAACAATCACTACACTTCGATTGATTTCTAAGTAGGGTTTATCTATTTCCTATATACAACACATATTAAGCTCAAGACAGGATAGAAAGTGCAAAAAATGTGCTCTCATAGTGTGAAATACCCCTTATAGTGTTCAGCACATTGTGAATACACTGTGACTAATACCCATGCACATTGTGGTCACACTGTCCATCACGCTTTGAAGGGAGCAGTGTGCATACACTGTGACTAATAGCCTCGTACAGTGCGCAGAACATGTGGTCACAGTGTCCATCACGCTTTGAAGGAAGCACACTGTGACTAATATACTTGCTCAGTGTGATACACATTGTTGTCACACTGTCCGTCACGGTTTATTTTCACCAGGGTGGGTCCACCAGTCAGACTGAACTACTTGTCAATGAGATTAAGCAGATACCAAAATGTATGACGACTATGCCGTCAAAGGTTTTTGTTAGCCGGACCCAAAAGGGATTGAAGCAATGTAGCTACCGTAACATTGTGAATGGATGACCTCCTCAGGAAGAAATTTTCCTTCATCAGCTTTAGCTTTAACGTCGCACACCAATATAATTTTGGATACTAAGGTGAAAGTTTTCCCAATACATCTGCTACATGCTAACTTAGAAATCCCGGCTAACAATTGTCCTTGCTCTCATCACAAATCAAAAGTCGAGTCTATGACGACGAATACAACATAAATGTAGATGACTTTTTAATATTACCTTCATTAATGGCTATCAGTGTACACCCATTCGGCGATATACACAACGTTGTGTAGTTGTATCTACTTTCAACAGGTATCGTATAAGATTTGTTGCTGAAATAGAAATATAAGAAATAATCCATTGACGAACTTGGGTTCACCACCGATAAAATATGGAACACTAGAAACACAACTAACTTTTTTAAATCAAAAAAACTTATTCTGTTCCCAACGGGACTGATGACTGAATTCCCATCCGAGCTAAATAGTAGATCACCCTTCCTGTACACCGTTCCAAGAAGATTGGAAAACTATAAGAGATTCAAAACAAAGCTCAGCAAAACTGACCCAAGGGGTAACGCAGGTCATCACTTCAAGTTTATGAGATATACATTTACAAAGGCTAATTATATATCTGCAGGAAGGAGGAGTCATTATACCTTATACGAGAACTTCATTTTTGAAGGAATTTAAATTGCGTGCACATGCTTGACCACCATGCGGTATTTCGACTTTCGTATGCTCCTAAATACTTCTTAACTCGCGCTACATTTAATCATTCAGAAACATGCTCGCTGGCTGCCACTTGAAGCTGGCTAGCGAGCATCTACGACAGAGCTCTCCGTGGATCAATTTTCCAAACCTCATGCTTATTCGCTGTTGTGGTTGCTTCGGTGCCGTATCCACCAATAGTGATAGGCCTAACGAGAAACCAGACGACAAAATCTTCCTCATCACATGACTGTCTCGTACAGTAGGCCATATTTGACAGTGCACGACTACGGTGTCGTGTTGTGTGTGAGAGATTATTGTGTCGAACGGCTGACTTAGACCTGTAAATACTCCCCTCATCAAATTATCTACAATGGAGGAAGAAAACCCTATTTACGGACCATTTTTCGGGGTTATGGGCGCTGCGTCTGCAATTATTTTCAGCGGTGAGTAGCGGTATTGATTGTGTGATTCCCGATCAGCAACTTCTCTCCTTTCATCTAAGTCTCCATTTTCTGCAATCCCTCTTTATTGTATCGGTCACTCAATTTCATTACACGTGTCAGAATTTTCAAATTAGTGCTATAATTGCTTGGGAAATATAAATCTTTGTATAGTTCCTTATGAAAATGACAGTCGATGTTCTGCTTTCTTTTACGTCAAGACCTAACCCAATAGAATGTAATTTCCCCACATATTATATATTCCGAAGTATGTATTTAATATTGTATTACATTTTGGTGTTCTTTGGATACTGGTTTCATATTTGTGTTATTTCATTGTAGCGCTTGGTGCTGCATATGGAACAGCGAAGTCCGGTACGGGCATCGCTGCGATGTCAGTGATGAAGCCCGAATTGATTATGAAATGTATCATTCCCGTTGTTATGGCTGGTATTATTGGTATATACGGGTTGGTCATAGCGGTTTTGATTGCCGGAGGATTAGAACCACCAAGTAAATACCCACTATATAAGTAAGTAATTTTCTTTGTTCATTAATTTGTATAGTTAGTATAAACCAGACTCTCAAATTGTGACTACCGCTTGCCATCAATTGTTTGTTAAATTGTTTGTAGAAAAGTTAGTATACATTTGAAATAGTTTTGCTCCGATTTCTCGTAAGTAGGACGTGATAGTGTCGATTTTTTTCGGGTTACCATATCGTGGAATGCCGCTTGATCGATATAAATTTCTGCACATAGGTGGCACCACGTGCCATATCGCAGGTGGTGGGCGTAGTTCTCCAAGGCAGTAAAATCTTTTCGAGCCGAATCCCTTGTGTGCTTGTAGAAATATTTTACAATTCTTAATCACTCGGAGCGTCTTAGCCGTAAGCGCAATATGCTGACGTCACCAAACGTCTCAAATGGCCAATGTAGCTCGTTTCTCTCACGTGACTGAGTTGCATTGCCATTCTTTTGGGAATGGAATATTATAATCATTGCTTTCGTAGATTTTTATAGAAGGCGCACTACCTTGGCGATATGAGGACAAAATAAAATAATAGAGGTCCATGTTACGAACCCTTGCCAAATATTGTCACATCCGATAAAGTACGGTCCCTCATGATGGTACATTGTTGCTGCACGGCTATAATTTAAATTTTATCAGTGTGGATGAACAATTTCGGTTAATTGTGCCGTATGCTTGTTCGCATTCCTTTTGTTGTTGTGAAATATTTTACAAAATATCCTTTACTGTGGCTCGGAGAGACTTTTTTGATATAACTTGCACATTTTACTGAAAAACAGTTCATCTGCAGTAGGTACTCATGGAATTTTAGCACAAAATGGAGGAAAAATCGTTCACACTGCCTTGATCCCATAGGTTTTTTCCATGCTTATTTGTTACGGTGTGTGTGTATTTTGACTCCATTTTGTTTGTTAGGTTTGCCTTTAAACTATGCCAATGATCTACTTAAGTAGCTATGGTGATCGTGAAAGTATATGGTGTCCTGATGTTTATTCATAGGTCAAATTTTAGTAATCATTTCATCCAGAATGAGGAGGCAGCTGGTAATGACCTGTGGACAAGTAGAATGAGGGCTTGAATTAAAAGAGGCCACGTGATTGTGACCACCATACTATAACGAAATATAAATAGGATTTGATATTAGTCATGCCATGTACCCTCGTGGTCTGAGTGCCCAGCTGCCTCTTTTGTGTGGATGTGTCGGAAATATAGTTGGCCCCTCGGTAAGCATATACGGTTGGTTCTGCATTCTTCAGGGGCTTCCTTCACCTGGGTGCCGGTTTAGCGGTGGGTTTCAGTGGCCTTGCCGCTGGATTTGCCATTGGAATTGTTGGTGATGCTGGCGTGAGGGGAACTGCCCAGCAGCCCCGCCTGTTCGTCGGAATGATCCTTATCCTGATTTTTGCGGAGGTGCTTGGTCTCTATGGCCTGATTGTGGCCATTTACTTGTACACAAAGTAGGCGAGATACAGATTGAAGATAAATAGGGCTTGGGACATGTGTTATAAAACCAGTATATGGAATCCTAACCCCCCCATGCATCCTCCACTGAATCCTCATCCTCGGTGAGGGTGTGTCACCCACACCATTGTTTTCAAACCATCTTTGCCTTCTTCAAATGAGTAATTGTAATTGTCATCTATACTCCTCCTTCACTTCTTGTCACCTCTCCTGCATCAATATCTTCTCCCTACCTATCCTGATGCCAACCAACCTTCAAGATGTACTCTCTCTCTTTGTCCATGTCTATCTTCCTTTTTTATGTATCTTCCAATAATACTGGTGTTGTGGTCAAAGGGAGCTGCTGGATTACGAGCTGGGTTTCATCTTCAATTGTCTGTTGTCAATTTTTGGTACTCAAATTAAGTGAAAAATCAGCAAGTAGCACAATTTTTCAATTCTTGATTGTTTGGAGAATTTGTTCCCCTTGTGGAAGTGTGTTGTCTGAAAAAAAAGCTTGTCGGTGACATTTGTTATTAGATCCCATGCGAACATATCAGATGCTGGGTATCAATTGTAAAGATAATTATTTCATTCATCAGTCTGTGACTGCATTGTGAAGTTGATTTAGTACGAAGCAATTTCATCTTCATTTGTGTACAGTGTATTTAGTGAGGAGGCATATTATATATATATATATGTATACATAAGCAGCTTGTCTTGCCCACTGAGTGGGCTGATCAATAATATTTTTGTCTATCAACACATTTCTGGCATAAGAACAAATGCTTCTTGATTTCCATTGGTGTACATTTTTTAATTTGTTACCGTGGTGGGTGGGGGGAGGGGGTTCGATTTTATAATGCGAAAGGTTTTGGAGTAATGGAAGCCATAAGGTGTTTCTATTAATGGTCAGTTGCTCTGTGTCATGTTCTCTGGGTTAGCTTCTATGAGTGTGAATGCGAGTTCTTTGAGGTCTTACGGCGAGGGAGAGATGATTGTAGTTAAATAAAATACCTTAAAGGGAAAAGACTTGTTAATATCTATAAAAATTGTGTGGTAGTCTGTAGTTTAACTGGCACCCAATACTTCACCATTGAGTGGCCGTGGGTAATATGAGAACACTTCGTACATTCCATGTACTGCCCCTTGGGGCAAAACTTGAGAGAGAGAGGTGAGGTTTGAGGTCAAAAGATGAAGACAATGAATCATGTGTTTGTCTGCTTAGGTGATGTACAATACAATATCTGGCACAGAAAAAAGTGATGTAGTGATTGCAAAAAAATATGAAATACTTGTCAACTTGTGCCCTGCTTTTTATGTAGAACTGAAATGTTTGTATTCCATTGTAAGGGAATGATTCATTTAAATAATGAGTGGTTGCAACTGAAGATTGCTGGCTGGTCCCCATCAACGAGTAGAGGAAATGTTACCCATGTGGGTCATTTGAGTGCCATTGTGGATACTTACTATGGGTGCTGCTCAGTGAGTCTTCTGTACTATTGGAATTTGTCAATTCAGGAAGCTGATTTTGTGGGTTTGAAGTCGTGAGGAAGTTTTATCACTTAATGATGCTGGAAAGGTAAACAATTTTCTTGAAGCCAAAAGAACCTAACCTCTCTATACCAGCAATCTTCCTTACTCCTGCAAGGCAGTATCTTGCAGATTGTAAGCCTCTAATGGTTGTAACAATCTAATTGTGTGAATATTGTATAAAAGTACAGAAACCTTTTCTGAGTTATTTCTTCCCTCTAGATGCCATGGAAATCCTGTTTATACCCAACCCCCCACCCTGTTGTGTGCATAGGATGTTTGTTATTGGTGTATGAATGAGATTATGGATAATAAAAAAGTATGTCAAGTTAGTTTTGCATTTAGCATTGCACAAGGTTCCCACACATTTGGAATATGTGTTTGATTCATGCAGAGGATACACTCAAGTGATTATTCGTCAGAGGGTTGTTTGTAAAGAAACTTGTGCCGTTGTACAAAATTGGTTAGTAATTAACTTTATAGGAAGCTTTCAAATTATCAACAATTGTGTGACGTGCGAGAAATTGCTCTTTTTTAGTTCTCAAAACTTTCTTTGCCCAGAATTTTTACGTTTGTACATCTATATTGCCTTTGTTCAATCAAAAACGGTATTAATTGTAAATAGCTTTATGAAGTAATTGTGTTATAAAAGACAATGCATGCTGAATCGTTTGATTCTAAGCACCCTTGCAAAGGGCAATGTTATGATATAGAAGTATTTTACTAAATGGTATTGAATGGTTTACATAGTTTATATAAATTATATACTCCTTGCATATATGCATGACCAGAGAGAATATGTGAAAAATTGATGCAAGTGCAGTACCGACTAGGGAACAAGTCTCTGATACTCCTAACTATCCCCTCATTGTGTAAAAATCATTCATGTGATGCAGTGAGTTTCACATAACGCCGGATGTATTTCTCAGTTTTTTTTGGTCAACCATTTTAGAGCTTGGAAGGGACTCGATTGTTGTGAAGGTCAGGCAGGAACAGCTTGAGAGTGCTGACCTGCTTTGGGTCTCTGTGTTCTCTATGGTTGTACAAAGAAGCTGTACCATTGGCAATGGTAGTGATTCATAGTTCTGTATTTATAATTGATGATAGTAGTGATGAAAAAGATACTTGGTGAGGGGAATTCGATAGTTGCTCTTGATCAATAGATATTCCATTTTTGTGTTAGCGGTTTACATAATGTCACTGTGACTTTCGCCTACAAATGTAATTGTGTAAGTAAATTATACTATTTAAAAAAAATAAACTGGAAAACTGCCTGTTCCGTGAGTTTTATTGGGTGAGACTCAGTGAGTTTTTTCTCATCTTTGAGGCAATACGTTGTCTCTGGGAGTATTACTAATGCGAAGTGTTAGAGGCGAGGGATAGAAAGTATTGTCCCCTCCGATTATGAGATGGGCCGAATGCAGAGGTGCGGTTGTCATGAGCGAGGTTAATGGGACCAGGGTAGGTTTCAACACAGCCTTTGACTGGGACTAATCTATTCTCCTAATGTTCAGTAACTGCTCACTGGATTTTCGCCATTCTGTATTGTTGATTGGCTGATGAACAATGTGTTGGAGGACACCATGAGGTGATTGGCTGTTGTTTTCGATTAAATTACGATGCCTAGTTGAGTTGTGGAGAGCCAACTAGGAGTCTGAATGCAACTTCTATCATTTTGACAGGCTTCCCCTGTAGAGCGTCATATGATAGTGACTGGTCGTCGACGAGGATTTTTGGGTCAGTAATAAATAGGGCTTTAGCACTTGAAAATCCCAGGGTAATATTTCGGCGAGGGAGTGATGAAGCCCCTAGTTTGCTGACATCGATGGCTGGGAAAACTTGTGCTGTCATGAATTATGAGGCTACAGTGGACGTCTGTTGGGAGAGCATAGGCTGGTTATTTTTCTACTACTCCACACTAGTGATTACCAACTGTCGAGCAAGAATTTTGCCTTACTGGTAAGCTCAATGAATGGGGGTTATTGCCATTTTAAGGTGCTCTTTCCCCCTCTGCGGATATTTTAAAGTGAGGGTAATGAAGGTACACTAAGCTTATTGCGCATTTTAAAGCATGGTAAGATGCGGGGAGATAATTTCGTCGTGCAGTGGAACGATCTTCCTGGAAAACCTAAATATGAGAGCGAGGGCAGTCACTCGTGTTTGACGGCCTGTCTTGTGTTTTTTTTTGTCTTTTAAACCGTTCGACTGAACGTTGCCCTCTAGGGAGGCCGCATCGTCTGCGCGAGAATTGGCCGTTATTATTCTAGCTGGTGGCTGATATTATGGATGAGGTGATTCGTCTCGGATTGATGGTATCTGAAAAGTGCAAAGAAAACGTCATTAGTAGGCTGCAAGCTATTGAAGAATGTTTTTCTCATTGATCGCTTTTACTTCGGGAGTCGGCGCAGTGGCTTAAGTTTGACGTCCAGTGTAGACCGCATGATCAGAGACGAATCCGGCGTATTCTAGTGGCGTGCTTTCAATTTTCGGCGTGGTTCGACACAATTGTGTCGGAGACATTGTTTTGTGCATGCTTTGAGCTTGTCTTGGAACAAATCATTAGGTTCTGGCGATGGGTGTAAGCTGTAATTGTGGCGCGGATGCCCGAGTTACGTTTCCGCGTTGACCTTCTCGGTGGAGCGTGACTGCAATCGATGGCTCTCTCTTCGCACCAGGACGGGCGAGCCGCCGATGGTGGCGGGCATTGCTGAGACGGTTGCCCATTGCATTGTACTTAATGCTCTCTCGTCAATTCCCGAATCTCCGTTGTTAAGTTGACCTTTCTTAGCTGGCACTTGGTGGAACCACCGCACTTATCAGAATAAGTTAGGGTCAGTTGCATATTGGCGTTAAAACAATATGTCAGGACAATGCAGCGGATGGTTTGCGGGTTACCTAATTCACGTTGTTTTTACGCTCTTTTATACTTCACACATCTCGAATTCCAATATCTATTTTAGCCACACTTCCGATTATATAGCACAAGGATGTTCAATCCGCGCGTTGTGAATACAACCGGCTACTAAAGTCATCTGCCAATAGCGGCATGAATTTCATCGCGACTCCAATAGCGCATACTCCTGCTGGCCTTACAGGACGGAGGTCGCTGGTTTTAATCCTCTCCAGGGCATGGAGGTTGTGTGTGTCCTAAGATTAAAATCTTGCGCTAGATGGTGCGATGTAACCATAGCCGATGGAGAAAGTTAATTCCAAGATTACTAATACCAACACACTCCCGGTTTTGTTAACCGTGAACTCTCAGATTAAAAGAAAATTGCAAAATTATTAATACAGTAACCAAGCTTAGGAAACACTTGGCCCACATAACACGTTAACTGCAGCATGTGGACGTATCTTTCAAGCGAATTGGAGGTAAAGACCATTTTAAAACATCTCTTCCACTAGGTCAAACTATTCGGCTGTCCTTTTGACACTAAATTTTTTATGAAAATATTGCCCTGCTCCACTGAATTCCGAAGGTATCAGTAAATTTAGAAAAAACTGAAATCACTGAATCACTCTGCAGTCAAGTAAAAAATTTTGGACAGTTTTTTGCATGGTAATGTGGAAGCGGTCTCGAAAAATACTTTCTCCGGCTTTTCCTTTTTATGGGGAAAAGCTTTATTGTTGCGGTCTGTGGCATCGAGCGCTGCTTACCTGAAATTATTACTTTTATCAACACTAAGTTATGAAACTCATTATCAATCCACCGATGCTGCGAGCAAATTGCCAAAACCGCGACTGCCAATACTCTTGGCGTGATGGTAAGGAACAGTGCTCAAGTCTAATGAACCCTCATCTCAAGTGAGTGTCTCGCAGACTTCGTGAACGTATACGGAGTACTCCCATTAATGCACGGTACCTACGTGCATTGAAAGACACGGGCGAAGGCATTTTGGAGGGATTCACCTGGATTGGAAGGTAGGCACAAGGGGTCAACCTCTACCTAGGGTTAATATGTGCCTTGCATGTATTATATGAATTTAGCAGGCATTTATCACATTCATATTATTTTTCTTATATCTTAAATATTGCGTTTCTGCATTCCAAAATAAAATATATTAGATACATATGTATTTTACTTAAAAATTGGAGAAAATTTAAAGTATAGTTCTTTAAAGAGAGTTTTATTTAAATTTGAATAAGATCATAGTGCAAGAAGATCCATAATAATCACAACAAACTACCTTCAAAGATAACTTTAAGGAATACAATTCTATCAAACTGCGAAAACTTATATGATTCAGGTATAATTTATCATTCCCAAAGACTAGGTGTTATTTAAATGCTGAGGTTGGCACAGTGATAAGTTATTCGAACGGAGAGAAAGTCTCTTTGTTTACAGTTATAAAGAAATATTAAGTCTACGTGATTTTCAGCTAGTTCGTCCCAATATTTTGATGAGTTCCAGTGGAAAGGTAGGGGGTTGGAGTTTAGCCCCTCGCTGCGCCCTTGGGAGGACATGATACTGCTCCATTCTGAAAAAACTAGCATTTTGGCTTACGGGCGGCTAAATTCTTTGTTACTACAAAGGAATATATTTTTTCATTGGGCTACGCTCTGGTTTTAATGCATATAGTTAAAATTCGCATAACGCACCAAGTTTAGTGCGGCATGAATTACTAGAGATAATAGCTTTTTTTCAGATACTCCTCCGGCTGAGCTGCCTTCATTATATCTACATACAAGACAGTGATTGCAATTATCTCTAACCTTGTTTCCGTTATGAATCGTATGTGATTTTAGGGTGTTCTAAAATATTTGTGACACCTTCCGAAATCATCGATTTCTAATTTACTTGAAAGATTCTTTTAAAATTTTTAATCACATTCTGTAGCGATTGGCAATTGATTTATTCTTGTTAGCTGACGACGCAAACAATTATTGTAAAGATCGGCATATCCACCGCCTTCTACGAACATATCGCATTTATCTTTTTTCAGAACTTTCAACCTTCTCAAGCAAACCTACCTCGCACGAATCCTATGCCTCTATCGGCGTAGTCTAAATGAGGACTCCGAAGAGAAAAGAACTTTCCGTTAATTACGGCCTTAGCTCAATTTTTTAAAGAAGGTATGAAAGTGGTTCTGTCTTCTTTGAGGGACACCCGACGCGACTTTTTCTCTATCGCAGCCAACACTACGCGGTACGATATACCCTTAGCCGTTACAGCACCTAAAACCTTAGTTTATTTCTAATACTGACCATAAACATTGTAAGCGACTCCTTCCATGCAATTGTTTAGGTCTAGAAATGCAACCCTTCTCCTTAAATGGTATCTTGAATTGAAATTATAAAAATGATAAACTTCTCTCACGTATGTTTTCAAGGTATATGCCTCAGACTTTATAAACAATTTAAATTTTACATAAGGAGGTTCTGCTGGCAAAAAATAAAAATTGTAAATAGGTAATTGCACAAAACTTTGGCATACAAATAAATGTTACTTCTGGTTTGAGACTAGAAGATTTAAGTTTCTTACGTAAAATCACAAAGTAATAAAGAATCAAACACACAAGGAAGAAAACATGCCAAACGCCAACGTCACTCTTTTTCCATGTATTTGGAATTTGCATTTAAAAAGAGAATGGCGTTCACTTTATCATCACTTAACCTATTTCTTCTTGAGGATGACCAACAGTCTGTGGTTACACACACACACTTTTGGCTGTCTTGAGCGTGCGCAAAATTTGCATCCCTCATGCATGGCAGGGATTATGGTGTTCGAAATGCGATTCCTACCAGGAATTTCACAATTCGGCAACGCCACTTCCATTACTTCTTTAAACCCAACATCTACAATGCTGAATGGCTGCAAATCAATTATGAATAATCCCAGTAGCTTCTGGTCAATGTACTGCTTTCTTATGAGAGAAAACCTTTTGGAACCAAAAGAAGGAATTGTTAATTGTCGTTGGACTGTGGTCAGAGAAGACGGACGTGGGACGACGGCTGGCAGTTGAAGGGAGCTATCATTACCATCATTCTCGTTGATGGAGTAGCTCAATCCATCGTAGTTACACAATCTCCTACATCTTCTGTCTGTGGATCGTCTGCACAGGATAGTGTAACATTCTGCAATAAGCATGTTGAAATTTAGCAATATCTACGTACTTTGATTCAAGGAGAATAGGACAATTTAATTACAGTAGATATTAGGAAAAAGAAATGGAAAATATCTCAAATAAGATGCAAATTGTATTAAATAGATGTATGATGGAAAGCATTTAGAACTATTAAGTTAACTTCCCGGTCAAATGATTTCAGAATAATTACATGTCAAATCAATGATTACGGTAGATTATACATGAGTCAAGTTGCGTATTATTATATAGGTATACATGTAATTATACGTCAAGTACATATACCGAACAGGTAGCTGAAACCGTTGAGGAGTAAATTTACTTTTCGTTTCAGACAAATTGTTTCACAAAAAGATCTACATCTATTGAATGCAACACTTTACTACGCAAGATTGAATATGTTGCAGGATGCTATTTCTCCATTAACCACGGCAAAAAATTCCATATTTCACTAATTCTTCTTCTTTTTTTCCATTCATTTGAACGCCTTAGATCGAATATGTATGTATAAAGTATAAGCACCCCAGCTATTGCGCCTTGAGGACGATGGCAGGGCCACAGTAGGATGTTTGGAATTCATGCGTTTCCTCAAGTTTGTGGTAGACGATACAGTAGTAGCGATCCCGTTCAATCACAGTTAACGCGCAGTAGCATTGTATTCGTTGGTTGCACTGGTGCAGTTGGTAGCAGCGGTAGCAGCCTGAGCTACATCGGCTAAATTCACCGAATTCACAGTCACAGTGATTTCGATTATTTAGTCACAGGCTGTGATTACCACTTTTCAGTATCGGTGATTGAATCACAGTTAGTGATATATCGCTCATCACTAGTCCGTACAAAGTGATTTTTTTAATCATTTCCGGTTGTATTGTGTGATCTAAATGTTATTTTCTACCTAGGAAAGGCTAGGAAAATGTCATGACACGTAAAGGTTGTGTATTGGAACTGTAAGTTCATTCTAAGAAAAAAAGATGGCTCTTAAAATGATGCAGGTACGAATTAGGGCAACCCTCTAAACCTCGCACTAAACTTACGGAGAATCCTATATCGTATTCCCATTTTCAACTGCGCAAAAGTTGTAGTATCTTTTACATGCTGTGAAAGCCCCGCAGTCTAACGTTCTTCCATGAAAATTTCACTTTTCTTCGAATGAATACGTTAACTTTTTTAGAGAGCCGAAAGAAGAAAAAGAGAACTTTTTTAGTGTAATGGGTTATATTCTGTCCAATAAATTTGTGGAAATTTTACAATGTGTTTTTCTCCTGTGATAGAATAGCTGAGATTCTCAAGAAAAAAGAATACAGGTAAATATCTCAGTTTGAGGGCATAGACTACACCAGGGAGAAGCGTTTTATTCTAACTGAACGAAATATGGAATAGTTTAAGGGCGAAGTTGGGGTTTGGGGATGGTCCCGAAAACATAACGTCATTCACAATATGACCCTGGGTTGAGTTTTTGAGGGGTTGGAGATTAGGAAAAACTCAACCCACGTCATATTGCGAATGACGTTATGTTTTCGGGGTCTTCCCCCATCCTCGACATTGCCCTCCTACCTTAAATCCACTTTGACCCCTCCTTGGCTCCTTACATTTGACTTAAGTCCCCCCTTCCACTATCCTTGACCCCTCCCTCACTTCACCAAGAGTATATAAGGATTGAGATTTTTCTGTACACTCACCTGATGATGTCCTCTTGTGCAACGAACCGGTCGTGTGTTGTGTTTTTAATTAAAGTGCGGAATATAGGTACTAATTTTTTAAATTTAATTGAAAGTGTAAGAAGGAGCTCTTCGGAAAGCACGGGCACCTAGATGAGTTGGGATCTGCCATCAAGGCTACCCTAATCTGTTGATAAGATCCGTAGCACTCTGGGTTGCAGTCCCAAGGCATTAGTCTGCTATTCGCCGTCATTTGTCCCCAATCGAGTTTCTGCGCTCTACCCTGGGCGGGTCATCATGATGTTTCTGCAGACGCGCTAATTGGATGCACGTGGGTGAACCTCCCCTAACCCTTCCTCCTCGCCCTCCCCGTAGCCTCGCCCCCATTCCTCTTGTCCGGTGTCGGAACTATATTGGATCTGTCACGAGAACAGCTCGCTGTTGATTGGCTCGGCATTGTTCTCTTTCATTGCCTCGGGATGGGGAAATGCCTGCTTTTACTTTTGGGAAATCGCGACGCGCTGCATTGCCTAGCCTCGAATTATTTCCGAGTTTGCCCAATCATTTGGGCTATTTGTCAATGTCCACTAGTAAATTTTTAGTCAACGCCCTCAGGTTTCGGTGATTGAATTTAACCTGTTGCTAGTGAATTGTTTCAAGTTTGCGTAATAAGTATTTTGATAAAGCTGCAGCAGCAAGAGTACCCGCAATGTTGCGTGCAATGGTTGGTCAATTAACATGGACGTGTTGAAATTCCTATAAACATCTTATTAAATATTTGTGATCACTTGTTCCCCTGGATGATAACACGCTCCCAGATGCCCGAAATAGAACTAATGCTGCCTGGATGAAGTGGGGGCAAGTCACAGAAGGTATCTTCGATCGGAAAATTCCACTGTACGTGATATAAAACGTCGCTGGAACTGTTATTCTACCAATTTCTATGGAACTGAATGTTGACCAGTCGCAAAAGACAAAAATAACACGTGGATGTCCTGGAAATGAAGATGATTGATGACCACTGGGACTCGCTAAACTGGACCAAATTAGGAATGAGGTGTTCGGACGGCATTTGCTGCCTGAAAACTTGCGACTGGAACGACTGCAATGGTATGGACAGATAATGGACAGCAGCGATTCTTCAGTTGCGTGAGGTGCCCTAGATTTATGCCATGAGGGTCGAAGGCCACGAGGGAGACGAATGAAACGTTGACTGGACACTGTGGGAAGGCGTTCGTGCGATGAAAATTTCTCGTATTGACGCACAAGACCGCACAGTAGTAAATGGAATGAACAGTGCATAGCCTGCAAGGAAGCAGGATAGTTGCAAGGAAGAATGAGTAATTATTTCCCATTCATCATCTTCACTGGTCAACAATTACATTGTTTGATTAGTTTCGCGCAGCTCCCCACTCGATTTTTGCATAGGGAAACCTTTTTAATGAATATTACTGTTTCTTCTACATTTTTTACTACTTGCTCCATTTATATCGTATGGACCCGTTCTTACTCCTACCCCGACGACTGTTATCGTCAGACAGTCGTCGTAGTAAATTTCGTGCATACCGGTGTGCCCGTCAAGATTGTCCCTTCTTCTCTCAGGTTTGCAACGTCTCCCGCACTTTTTTGAACTTCTTCGCTATTCACTCGAGTATTCCGATTTATCTTCTTCAAAGTCCTATGACTTCATATTTTACATTCTTGTAGTCTTACCTTTTCAGCGGCTTTTAACGTCCATACCATCAAATAACACGTTACCAAGCTGGAAGAAACCTGGTGTTAGGCAATCACCAGAGTCGTGTAATGAATGATTAAAAACTACTTAGAAGTACCATCTTTGTTAATGAGTGGTTGTAGCATTTGGTCTTCATGTGCTCCAACTGCTTACTAGTACGATTTAACTCTTGCCCGGCGACTAATATTCGTGGAATCTTCTCGTGTTCTCCACGGGAATAAATTAACTATTATATAAAAATATTATATAAAAATCTACTATTTAACTTGGTGGAGGAGCCGAGAACGTTTTAACATCCAACATCCTTGCCAGGATTCGAACCCGAGAAATTCTGAGAGAAAAGGGTGGCGGGCTACCGACCTCACTGCGATGCTATTTCCCTGAGAATATTGGGGTGTATAGCGTTGGAAAAAGCGAGGAGGGTTCCTAGAGTACGGGCGCGAAGAAATGGAGAACATTTGAGAAATTAAGCGTGCCATTGGACGCAACTGCGTATTGGCTTTTGGGAAAAGAGAGTGAGCATAGAAATGAGTCATGGGAGGGAGAAAAACGAAGGTGCGCTTGTTGGAGCGTAAGTACATAGTTCCTCTTGTAATTTATCTAAATTGCTGCAGCTTGAAGAATGGTGCTAGGATCGTGCCAATGCAGCCATTCAAAGTGTTTTGGTGAAATTTCGGAATAAAGCTGTGGATCTCTTGGTGCTTTTCTTCCGGAGGTGGCTGACGTCGACTTAAGGTATCCCTCTCCACCCCCTGGTCCTTTCCGGTCTCATCCCATTCGGAACGCCCCTACGACTAACCAATTCAACCATTGGTGTCTGACGTTTTCACAAAACGTCTCGTTTTCGCAAACCAGTTTTTTTTTTAGAAATGCCCAGGGTGCGTTAAATGATGACTAAAAGAAGAACAATAGTTATCGGGATATATTGAGGCATTCATGTACCCCAATATTTACTCACTGGTTAAAATATTTTGGGCACCGAAAATGGTATAATCGATCTACATAATACCCTGCAAGCCACCACAAGGGTGTGTGGCAGGGGGTGATTGCTCACCAAACATGCACTACATATCATGCATAAAAAAGGAATAGTATTAATATAGTAGTCAGAACTACACTATTTAAAGAAGATAGAAATTGCAAAGAAAACATGCAAAAACATTCTGTTAGTAGGGTTAGCTTTAAGTACTCATACTAACATGCAGCTACCAATGCTATTCATTGCTACTCTCCGATAGGACATATTTACCGTTATTCGTATCTCTTATTGTGCGAGGGAAAAAGGACATTTTGAATCGGTCAGTTCGGCAATCAATTTCTCTAACTTTATGATTATGGTCCAGTCTGCCATAGTAAGTTGGGGTTCGTAAAATATTTTTAACATCATCACTGAAAATATTGCCTTGGAATTTGTGGAAGAGATTAAGTCTAAATTTCAACCTGCGATCTGACAATGATTCCCATTTCAATTCATTTAATAGACTGGTTACGCTAATATAATTATCGTATCGTCCCTTTACAAATCTTGCCGATCTTCGCTGCACACGTTCAAGTTCATTACTTAGACCGATTTCGTAGGGATCCCATACACTGGCAGCATATTCCAAATGAGGTCTAACAAGGGAAAAGTAGCTGATTTCTCGTACATGATCGTCACATTTACCCAATACTCTTTTAATGAAACCGAGTTTGCGATTCGCTTGTCCCATTATTTCACGAATGTGTTTACCCCAGGAAAGATCATTTGTCAGTCTTATTCCAAGATATTTAATGGATTCCACGTTTGTTAATTCATTATTACTTATTTTGTAAGTGGTAGGAGTATAATGATATGAAGGAGAAGATATTATACAAATATGAAGAGGCTAGCTGATAGGAAAATGGAAACGAAAGCCACGACAATGCAATGTAAGGATTGCTGACTGCACGACTTTGTTTTTTTAATTCCAAGAATTTTGTCGGTCAGTCTTTGTATCCGTTGGAGTTTGCGATTTGCTTGAACATATTGTATTCTTTTTTGAATTCATCGCCTGTCAAGGGAATGTTGGTGTGGGCCCCTATTTTTAAGAGTTCATCGGTGTGCTATTCTCACAGTGAAGTTTTCAAATAACTCATGACTAATTTCCATCGTCTAAAATCACCAAGCGAATGATCCTGTCTGTTACAGCATTTAAGTAAAGTTATTTGAATACCTCACGCAAAGTGAGATTAGGTTGTGAGTCTCTTCGTACTCGTTTATGTGGGTAATCGCAAAGAGGAGCAAGGCTTAAGACAGGGAATTACATTTTCATTGGTACATGAGATATATGCAAGAAAATTACCCGTTTTTCTCACCTTTGTACCTAAAACTAGCTATCGTTGGAGAGTGGGCAAAGTGCTCCTCGTCCTTAAGGTGATCATCAACCTTGAAATGTTGCTATATCCGAAGTCGTGAAGGAAGTGAAACATACCTGTACTGTGGAGTCAAACACCCCTTACAAGCGGCTTGGCAGGTTTCTGAGGTTAGGAGGCCTCCCTAACTGCTTGGGGCAACCGCTGACCTCTACTCAGCAGCTACGCAGAAAAATGGAGTGGGAGAATTTAAAGTGGTTGACTTCGTGGGGCATGATGGGCTCCTCATGTAATACAAGTTATTTTCTGAACGGATCATATCTACGCCGCCGTAAAGTTCGGAAACCACTCTGGGTGCTTTTCTTTGGTGCATGGTGAGGGTAGAGAAGGAAAATGATTTCTTGACAAGCAGGAGATTCCTTATCATCCTCACCACTCTCATAAAATTTGAGGCTTTGTTATTCATGATGACGTAAACACGAATGAAAAGTGATGATCTTCATATGAAGATCATCGCTTGTTCTTCTGAGTATACACCTGATGATGACTTAACAGTTGAAACCTGGGTAGTGGAGGAAAAATTAAATCGTGGGAAAATCAAGTTTATTCATTTATATTACAATGAATCGTTCCTACCATGTCACGGTCGGTAACACCAACTACAGTAGATACACTGTGGAGTAAATAAAATATATCGCTATCCTCCACGGGAAAATGGTGTCGGAAACTATTTCAATTTTTCACGAGCCGAGATACCCGAGATCTGGTGTATAGGTACTTCTGAGTAAACACCTGATGATGACTTAACATTTGAAACCTGGGTAGTGGAGGAAAAATAAATTCGTGGAAAAATCAAGTTTATTCATTTGTATTACAAGTGGACCTACTATTTTTTCAAGGTATGCAATTTTCTTGGCTTTTCCTTTCCTCACGTTTTTTACCATTGTTTAATCATAGCAATTTTCTCAAGTGTCTTGAAATATATTTTGTTAACTTTTGACCATATTACTTTTATCGTACTTAGTTTCTGGTAACTGTACTGCATAGTAGGGGCAACGTCTAAGTTTCATTATACATTTTTTAAAATATCGGGCCATTACGCAGGACAGCAGCCATATAATTCACTTATGTAAAAAACGTTTTTACTTTTTTAACTTAATTAATAGTGAAGTGTGTTTATGATTTAAAGTAAATTACAACACTATAATAATGGATTCGCCATCTTCATTCATTATGCATGTTCCCCTTTATCGCGGTTACTACCTCCGATATCTTCCTCTGCCATCACAGACTTTAAATATTCTATACTCGGATATAATTATGATTCCATAAAGTCTCAAGATGCGTCCAGTTAATTAGTACCATATTTCTAGAATGTTAGTAGGATTTTTATTGATTCTACTCCACTTATAATCTCTTCGTTAGCTACTCATTTTAAGCATCGTATGCTCATCACTCTTCCACATAGTCTCATTTCAAATGCTTTCAATCCTACCTTTTTGAGGGTTGTTAATTTCCATACCTCACTGTCTGAAAGTAGCATGCCCCTTGTACAACTATCTCTGCGTTCGCTTGAAGGAAGTATTTCCTTACTACCGGGAAAACATTTTCAGCTGGATGTAGATTCTTATTTTGGGACTTCGCGTCTGCTATTCTTCCAGTGATTTCCGTCTTCGTCCATTGCTGGTTGTTTCACTTCCCAAAAAGCAGTAGTTTCGCCTCGACAAGAATTTTCTTTTTGGTGTAATATTCGTCTGTTCCCTCCGCTCTTCTTGTGTATCCTCTTCGGTCCTGAAAAATACCTTGCCTATGGAGAAATTTTTCTCACCTATTTTTTTTTGCACATATGGGACTACTGAAATTATATATTGAGTAAAATTATTATTTTTTGTTGTTGAAATATTTATAGCCCACATATGTGTACGGTTGTTATTTCAGAGATAGAAATAATTTGATCAACGCATGAATAATAATGAAGTACCACCTTAAGCATTAATATTCTGTGCATGAACAGAAGAAAATGCCACTTGGGAAAGAGATAAATTGATGAAATATAGTTCACTTTATTTGTCACCGCCATATTTATTTCTGAAAAGGAAATCGGAAAGAGATTCAGGTGTATGAAATTGGTGCTGTCGAGGCGGAAATTTCAAAATCAGGTATGTTCACCGATGGGTGCATCAGCAAAATATTTTACTGGAAAAAGCTACCCTCTGAGGGACGTATAACAGTCGATCCCGTCCAATGCGAGACTTCCGAGAGTAATGGGCGGCATTTCGTTACTATAGTCTCGTGGCAATGGGGTCGTTTACCATATTTTTTTATGGTCGAGTCGTTCTGGAGTTATAAGCAACGAAAAACTGATGTTCTTAACCCTTTCGGACAAGAGGGCGTGCAGAGTACTCGTACGTTATCCACTTCGTCCAATCACAACTGAGACCGCGCAGCTCCTTCGCTCAATCACATTGGGGCACACACGGCTGGTTCTGCCAAAGGACGTGTTGGTTAGACTCCATTCGAATTATTTCGAAAGGCATTGCATATTGGACTACATCGTAGTTTGTAAGTAAATGAACTTAAGCACACTTTTAGTCACGTCAAGCTGTATACGAAAGTATATACTTCGCTATTCAGTTGTATTGGGTTATTTACAGGATGCGACAGGATCTATGAAGGCAGACCTCCCTTCTCCACCTCCACTCCCCTACCGTTCTTCCTCAAAACAGTCAAGACGAGAGGTGGGTGACGTAGATATCCTTAACACAGCTCGTTCGGTGGGAGTCACCTTTTGCTTGTTTTAATTTTTGATTTAGTTGCGAATGGCTCTGTTTAGAAGAGTAATTTTTTACTAAAATTCATATTTCTTTTCCGTCTAACGATTTCGTGTACAAAGGAGCGATTACGGTTCCAGGTAAACGCCCCCATTCCCTCTGAGGCCGAGCCGCCCGGGAGGGAGTTCTCTTTCTTCCCGCGACCATTTTGGGCCCTCGTGCAAAATGTGCACGTTCTTTCTGCTCTCTTTCCGCCTGCACAGGCAGCAGAAAGAGGGTCGTTTTATTATTCCAAGTCTGAAGATTCCCTCATTGCTGTCGGCAAGGAAGAAGGTCGAATACAGCGCAATTACATTACGATGCAAGAGAGGCACAACGGTACGTACTGTATCCATACCTCGGAGTATGTCATTTACTTTTCAAGAGGCCTTCATTAATTATTCATGAAACGATAAATTTTATGAATAAACATATTAATTAATGCCAGGTCTTCTCCATTACCCACCCACCCATAATGGCTCAAATCGCCATTGCTGTCGTGAGCATTCTCCCACCTGCCGCTAAATAGATTCAAAGAGGAGAGGTTCGACTGGCTATGCTAACGATCCCAATGCATAAATATGCTAGAACCGCACGCGTCGAAAATGTCGTGCCGACCTTCTTACGCCTGTCACTGGCTTGTCACGACTGTGAGTTCACTTCAAAGGTGACTAAAGTGCGAAAATTAACTGGTAATGATGACTTGAACGTTATAACATCACGGTTACCAGTTAATGAGGGCAAGTCGGGGTGTAATGTAATTTCTCCATCTACGCACGCGTAGTTTAAATGTCCCTTCATGCAGCATGAGATTAACGATTTCTATTTTCGGAATTGCCTCCTTGAATGATCCATGGGACACACAGATGACGTGGAACCCATTCGGCTCACAGTTCCGTATCTCTTTCACGGGAGGTGAAAGAACCATTTAGTTTATGTACAGCAGAGATGAAGCACCAAATTCAAAGATACTGTAACCTATATACTGAATCCTAATGATTGTGTAGCAACTGAACAGTAATATATATTTGCATGAAGAATAATGCCAGCACAATTTTTTCCTGGAAAGGAAGATGAAAAAACAAGGTAGAGCTGGAAAAAATATATTGGATTGTCTAATGTTACTCTGGGATGAGAAATAAAAAGTATGCAGTGGAAATTTATTTTTTGAAAAGTTGATTTATTCGGATGTCATCTTTGAGAGCAACAGAATTAGAATCACCAGTATTAAAAGGAGACTTGCTCAGTTGCTTACTACCCATTGACTTACCATTTTTTTCAAATTTCACCCCCAATGTTACATAATTTTTTAGGCGTTAATATTTCGATAACAAATTTTTAATTCACTATATTTTCTGCATATTAGAAAAAAATGGCACAATCATAGTCTATGGTTTTTAAAATAGTTGTTCAGGGTGATTGAAGTGTTTAGTTAATTTATAAAAACAAAAATATCAACGTTATTAAAAATTATATTTTTAGCAAGTTTTTTCAGTAATCATTGTTTTATTGTGTCCTAGTTATATGAAAGTCATAATGTACAATTTATTGTTTTGAATTTTAGCAAAAACAATTAATAGTTTCTCAGATATATCAGTTCTGGCAACCTTCATGAGGGGATTTGACTATTATTCACATTTTATTTTAGTTATTTTGTAAAAAATCCTTGTTAGGATCACAACACAGCAGTTAAATCATAAACATATATTTTACATGCTTCGAAATATATTACCTTACGACCTTTGCGTGTGATATAAATTGAAACTCTCTGGAAAATGGAAGGCAACACGACAAACCTCACATTCCCACCTGATCTTGCTCCTAACTTATTCTTCTCTGCAGAACTCGCATTAATATTATGGTCTTCTCTTAGCTAGATTCGGCAGTATATATGCAAGAAAATGTATCAAGTTTGCTGCCTGGGATCGGATAGGTATTTGGACGTCCTCGTGTTTGTCAATGTGCAAACCCACGTTCTCAAAAAAATTCTCGGCTAAATTTTCGTCAAATAATATTTTTAGCTTTTTTCATGCAGAATGTATTGGAAGTGAATAAAACTTTGTCCGTGATGGACAAAAGATGGAGCTTCGGGTGCCATTTCTCATGTGCGATTTTCGGCAAAATTTTAAAATGCTCTATCTCTGGAATGGTTCAAGATATTTTGTTTTTTATTTGCAAGATAATAATTTTCTGTTAAAAGGTAAATCCTCGGTGTGGAAATATGTGTCCAAGTTCTCTTGCTGCAGTATTTTGATTACTTACCTATTTTTTTTACAACATAATTCTTTTTCAAAAATGCCACTTCCAAAATTTTAGATTTTTTTACTGTTGATTGGTCTCATGCAGTATTATATTTCCTGAAAAGGAGAACTTCCACTTTTCAGTTTAAAGTGATTTATAAACAATGCTCATGCTGCAACTTCCGTGGCTAATTTCTTTATTGCAGTTGTTTTACAATTATTATCATCAATCATTAAAGATCTTCTGGAACAATGTGCAGCTTCTAGATAATTCTTGAATGTAATAGAATAATGTGGAAACATCCAGATTATTCCGGAATATAACAGAACTTTCTAGTACAATCTGGAACTATCTACATTATTCCGGAATACAATAGAACCTTCTAGTGTAATTTTGTTTATATTTAGAGTCGATGGGTATTGAGTTATTGACCCTTTCAATATCATGCGTTGTGACTCCTCTCTATAAACATAGAACCTAACAATGTTACTTTCGTAACGACCACCTCCACGCAGTTGTTTATAACTCGATTCCCGCGGTAGGCACTGTGTCCTATGATTTCGTTCTAGCTTTATTTTTTTCATCTTATTGAGCGACGTGAATGACGTCTCTGAATGCTTAGCATTCATCGCTAATTTCCAGAACTTGTCCAAACCTTAGATGTCGCTTATTGAGCTAGAAATAGCATCGGGTTGATTCATATAATTCAATAAAGTTAGAGTTCGATAACTCATAGCGTTGAAAGAACCAGCATTTGTGCGCTAAAATGCCATCTGGCTAAAATGCCGCATGGCGACTGGGAATTTCTTACTTTATACACGAATCCGTAAACTCGATCGCACAATCATCTTCATCGGTCAACAATCCTACGATTGGTTTGACGTAGCCTTCCACTCAAAATATTTTTACCGGCCAACCTCTTCAAATTAACGTAATTTCTCTCTTTCACGTCCCTCACGTCCTATTCTATATAACTCATACGAGGCCTGCCTTTTCCCTTCTTCCCGTTCACTTTTCCCTCGACGATTGTCTTCATCATGCCATCATGTCTTCGGGTATGGCTAATTAGGTTGTCCCGTCTTCTTTTTAGGGTTTTAAGCAGACTTCTGTTTTCTCCCTCTCTTCTTAAGACTTATTCATTCGTCACTCAGTCGATCCGTTTTATCCTTACCATTCTTCGGTGGTGCCACATTTCCAATGCTTCGCTGCCTAATAGTAGCATGCTCCAGATGTATGATCTAATAAAATGTTTCCTCATTTCCACGCTTGTATTTGGAGCCGTAAGCAAACTCTTCTTTTGGTAAAATGTCTTTTTCGCCTAAGCAATTCTACTGGCAATTTCTCTTTTACTTCGTCCATCGCTGGTTACTCGGCTTTCCAGGTAACAGAACTCTTCCACCTCTTCATTTTTTTGTTTTCCTAGTCAAATATTGGTGTTGGCTTATTTTATCCTACTACATACCTTGGTTTTCTTTTTATTGATGAAAACTAAGGTCTTTAAAAATCCCCCTTGATAGTCATTTTACCCTCGATACGAGAAACGTGATGTTTCAGTGCTGAAGTTCAAAAATTTGTGAATGCATAGTTGACTGCAAATGGTCAACTTCCGCGGGTGGGCCTCCCGTGATGAGAGTCCGGTCGTTTATGAGGCTGGGGCTCGTGTTGCGGAGACTTCGGATTAGCAGTCTCGCGAGGTCCATCCCTACGAATGACGATCGACCGTTGGTCTTCCTCGTGAGAGCAACACTAAACAAAAATTATTGATGACAATTTATTGGAGTGCGATCCAATTATTGGGGTCAAGGATGAGTTGGCGGAATCTGGCCTTGACTCGCCTTTTTCTCTGCTCCCATGCTGGCATATCATCCTTTGGACCCTTGGGAATGGATGGATGAAATATCTATATGCGAGGCAGAGACTAATAGGCCCTTCTGCCATCGAAGCTTCTGTCTATACAGGAAACATCTACATCCACATAATACCCTGCAAGCCGCCATGAAGGTGTGTGGCAGGGGGTGGATAGATAAAATATCTATATTGGGGAGAGGCAGAGACTAATAGGCCCTTCTGCCCTCGAAGCTCTTGTCTATACAGGAAACATCTACATCCACATAATACCCTGTAAGCCACCATGAAGGTGTGTGGCAAGGGGTGAATTCACCCTAAACATGTACTATATATCATGCATAAAAAGGATTAGTAATTATATTCTAGTCTAAAGTTCACAATTTAAAAGAAGGCAAAAATAGCAAAGCAATCATGAAAAGCATGATGTTAGTTGGGTTATTTAAAAGTCCTTATAACACCTATACTATCCATTGATACACTTCTATGCATACTATTGGATATATTTACAGCTATTCACATCCCTAATTGTTCTTGGAAAGGGCATTTAATCCTATTTCGTAAGGACCCCATATGCTGTCAGCGTTTTCCAATGAGGTATAGCAAGGGAAAAGTAACTAATCTCTCGTACACGATCGTGCAGTACACATTTGATGAATTCAAGTTTACGATTAGCTTGACCCATTACTTCACGTATGCGTTCACCCCAAGATAGATCATGTATCAGTCTTATTTCAAGGGACCTATTGGATTCCACGTTTGTTAATTTTTCATTCCTTATGTAGTAAGGGTTGGGAGGGGAACTATTTTTTTTTCTAAAAAGTCATTAAAACCATAGATGTCTCTAGCGTACGTCATGGAAGGAAAATTGTTTAAAAATGTTAACGTTCATATTTTGATTATCATTTCTATGGTGTTTTTATCATACTAAAAGCATTGTTATATTTTTGATTAAAAGAAGCCTTTAATTTCAAAAACTGCTTTACAATGGCTAAATTTATGAAAGCATCAACTGTCGCTATTCGTAGTATCGACTGCATTCAGCCGTGCGATCAAATCTCCAACCATTGGACAGGATTCATAATCCGCATACATGCTCTCATTGGGTCTGAAAATTAGAGCGATCAAGGTACTGTCTCTTTTAAGCACTGAGTTTCCCACATTATATGTGAGAGTAATTATGCTCCCTCTCCCTAATCTTATGCTGGTATCTGCCTCTTTCATTTCTTTATCAGTCAGCTCAAAGCCCATTTTCCTTTGAAGCGAAAGGCAATAGTATGTATTAGCAGGGGGTGAACTCTCACCAAACATGCACTACATATCAGGCATAAAAAAGATTAGTACTTGTATAGGTACTGTTTAAAACCACGCTATTTAAAAAAAGATAAAAATAGCAAAGCATACATGCAAAAACATGCTGTTATTTGGGTTAGCTTTAAGTCCTTATACCAACATGCAGCCACCAACGTTATCCATTGCTACACTCGTACTGGACATATTTACCGTTATTCATATCCCTAATAGTACGAGGAAAAAAGGACATTTTGAATCTGTCGGTTTGGCGGAATCAATTTCTCTTATTTTGTGATTATGGTCCAGTCTACCATAGTAATTTGGGGTCCGCATTATATTTTTAACATCATCACTGAAAATATGGTCTTGAAATTTGTTTAAGAGATTAAGTATAAATTCTAACCTGCGATCTGACAATGATTCCCAATTTAATTCATTTAATTCACTGGTTACGCTAATAAGGTTATCGTACCGTCCCTTTACAAATCTTGCCGATCTTCGCTGCACACGTTCAAGTTCGTTATTTAGACCGAAAAGTCTTATTCCAAGATGGATTCCACGCTTGGCAAACATGGTAGACTGCGGATGGGATGTGGACTGACTCGAAGCAGTCGTTCTCAAGACGAAAGGGGGGCGTAATGAGTTGGCATTTAGCCGGCCAAGCGTCGCCCGACAAGTGCAGACCACGGCTTCGCAACCGCCGCGTTGCTCTTCCCCACTAATGGCAGAGGGGACCGCACATCGCCTTGGAGGGCACGCCGCGACTAATTGCCGTTAAACGACGGCTCGTGATTACTCGTGTCGTCCGAGAAATCGATGCCGAGCCCTTGGTGGTGTGACCAACCTTCCGATTGGAAGGCGTGTGCTGGGGGCCGGTGGAAGGGCGGCCGCTTCCGAGGCTCGTTATCGCGTCTGAAAGAAACTGAACGCCGCTCCGACGAGATTGCCAGGGAGAATCAGCGTTTTCCGGCCGGCCATCGATATCAAATTCCAATACGCATTTAAATGTTATAACAAAATTATTTTCATAGTTTCACGCGAACATTATGTGAAATTTTGAAATATTTTCACATAAATATAAGCTACATTTGGAAGGGTAAATAATTAAACAGGTTATGGAGTTGAGATATCTCGGTTTGATATTCATTTATGTCATAATGGCTTAGAAAAGGAGATTGACAGCCAACAAACAGAGTAGCAGGAAGTCTGAATGGCATGTTATGGAGGAATAAGCAATAGAAGCAGCCAAAACAATAGTAGACAAAACTGTAGTTAGGCCCGCGCTGACATTCGAAGCAGAGACGAGACAGGACGCAACAAGAGGCAAGAGCTACTTCAGCTCTACAGAAATGATATATTTAGACGAATGGTGAGGAAAACATGGAGAGAGAGTTATAAATGAGGAAATACGGGAACGTATGTTAAGTAGTCAGTATTAATACATGGCTAAACAATAGGAGAAGAGGATTGAGCAATCATAGCTGCACGAACAAGACAAGAATAGTAGGTATATAAATTGCTAAAGACTAACTCCCAGGAGGATGAAAACCCGTAGGAAACCCAAGGGAAAGGTCATGGAGTGATGATGTGTTGACTGAGCTTTTGCAAATGAACACGTAATGTGTTATTAGGGACGAAGAAGAGATTTTACAAGTATGTCTCCTATAGGATGGCTGTCTGCACTCGCTTACATGTAAATGAATCCAAAATCATCTTGTGAACATGATGCGGTGGATCTTTCAAACTGAAAGCAATATGACACCGTCAACTTGAAAGCACAGGGAAATATGGGATAATTTTTCATCGCGCTCATTGGAGGACAACACCCAGTATCGTCGACCTTTTTATCTACTGTCTATTATGATCTTGAGTTTTGCATGTGAAGTGCATGGTTTAATTTTCTTGGTGGAAACTGTTTCTTATGTGTATCTTCGTAGCTCTCTGAAAAACCAGCGTGGCGTCTCGTGTAATAGCAGTTCACATTTTTTCATTTTTGTAAGATGCCTGTTAAACTGCGGTATTCTCTTATGTATTCTTCCCCATTCGTTTATGAAGATGTTATTTTTTCTCTTCCATCATCATGAGTATTTTCAAGTCTGTTTCCGAACTAATAGGCGCTTAAGACCGGGTGGAAAGGTATAAGGATAGGGATGGGAATGGAAGGGAGAGGTCATTTCTCTTCCCTTTATGGGTGTTTTCTAGTCTGTTTCCGCACTAATAGGCACTTCAGGCCGGAAGGAAAGGGTATAAGGATATGAATGGAAGGGATGAGGCTATTTCTCTTCCTCCAAGTACCATTCTCTCTTTTCTTTTAACCGTAACAAGGGTCTTCATAATTCAACTAATAACTTCAGGCTTTACTATGTGAAACCGTTCCATTATGGAAAATAAAAGAATAAAACTTTGTTAGGTTCACTTGTATATTTCAGTAGGCACGACCCGGGTTTCATAACATTGTTACATCTTCAGGTGACTGATCATGCATGCATCTTGTTTTATACCAAGTCGGGTGCGACAGTGAGGACATCTATCCGTCAGAACGGAGTGAGGTGAGGTGGGAATTGTATGGTGGCATGAAAAGGAGTAAAAAGGGAAAGTAGCAGCGTTAGGCTGGGTAGAGGAAGAACCCTGCCTTGATGGGCCTTCGACCAGTGAGGAAACGAGAAGGAAGGGCTGAGGACCCTTATCGGGACCATTAGAACAAAGTCCCCAATTAGGTAAAATGGATCAAAGGCCCTTTTTGGGACCAATGCAACAAAGACAAAAGGTGCTAGAAGCAGTTACAATGGAAGGAGAGGAATACGACACGCTGGTCTCACAGAACGCGACAGCTAAAAATGAACACGAAGTGAGAACAAACACGAACATACCACCAACCACTGTAAACGCAACTCTGGAGGACTGCATACATGAACTGCAATTCACATACGCAAAAATAGATAGAATTTTTAGCTCCAATGATGAACATCCGTTACAGGGTATGGAGAGAGTCACGGAAGATACGGACAACAGGTCCTTTATACAGCCTAAAAGACTGTAAAAACAAAAACGATACAAGTAAAGCAGGAATACCTAAGGGCCTCACCTAAAAGGTTTCAACCCATAGTAGAAGCAGCAAACTACGACACTGAAGTTACTGAAGCTTCTGCTGGAACAACGAGTAAATCAGCCATTCCTCCTATCTTCCTAAAGGGCACAGCCCAATGGAAGGAAAGGTATCAAGCTTTAAACAAATTATGTTCCCTCACCCCAGTAGCTGCCATGATTGGGCAAGTCATTCGCCTTATGTGCCAGACAGCTAACGATTTCAGAGGAATCACCAAACACCTCAGGGAAATTTATATCCAGCATTACACTTATCAGCTGATGGAGGACAAAAAAGTATACTTGGTAGTAAGAGGACTACCAAATGACACGACATCATAGAAGAATTGGATTTCAAAGGAATACATGTTTCCAAGTGTGTACAGCTCTTCACCACTAGACTCACAAAAGCAGACCAAAAAGTGAGAGAAAGAATGTTGCTTACTGATCCAGCTACAAAATTTCCGCCACCGGAAAAACGTGCAATGCCGCTATTCCAGCTGGAAGTGGACAACACTAGCACAGCAAATAAAGTTAAAAACATCAAAAGTTTGTGCGACTTATCGATTAAAGTAGAGGATTTTAAACCTCCGACAGGCCCACCGCAGTGAAGTAGATGCCAACAGCACGGACATACCTACAAAGGCTGCAGTATGACTTATACCTGCGTTAAATGCGCAGGGCACCATAGTCCAGGAAATTGTCAACTTAATAAGAATGACACTCCGTTGTTTCAGGCGTAACTTTATGGAATTTGCTTAGCATATTGAATGAGAAGCAGTAACTTTGTAATTCCACATGTATTTATTGGAAACGACCTAGATGATGACGTGCTAGGTCGAAACCTAGGTCGTTTCCAATAAATACATTTGGAATTACGAAGTTACTGCTTCTCATTAGATAAGAATGACACGGTTAAATGTGCCAATTGTCAGGGACAACACACCGCCAACTACAAGGGATGCCCTGCTTACAGAAATTATGCAGTCAGAGAAAGAGCAAACGGATCCCGAGGACCAACCACAACCCCCAACCTAGCAACCTCCAACCAAAACCCACCTGATCTGTCATCCACTTCCTTTCCGCCACTTGGAAACCATAGTATGGACGTTCCAGTCAGCGAAACAAAACCTCCTTCCTCAATTTCCTCCTTCCTCACATCCATCTTCGACCTTGACAAAATAAAACCCCTTTTTGGAATCCATTATTCCTAAACTCATGACCCTATATTTCAAAATCGAATAGACCGATTAGCGTGAAATCTCTCACGTAACTGAATTGACGGAAGAGGCGTCGATATTGGAGTGCGTTTGACGTGTCGCCTGGTGGTTTCCACTCGCCCTTCGGGGAGTAGTGTGTGAATGGAGGAGTTGCCAGTGTGTACGGGCGGAGTGATCACTCCGATCCATTCATTCATTCCTTATGCTTGCGAGGAGCGAGCGCTCGTGCAACGTCACGAGTCCGCCTTGCGTCACGTGCCTTCAAGTCGTGACAGTGGTCTTATCTTGCTTTCTCCCAGTCTCTCCGACCCCGAAATACTGTTGGGATAATGGAGAATACAATCACTTTAACGTTCGTACTAACCATACGTTTCAGATGGAAGTAAAAATTTGATAGGTGACCAAAAAGGTATCAAAAAGATTCATGCAATAGATATAGTAATCGGTCATCATTGGAAAGCGATCCAAATGTGACTTTTAATTTTTTATCTATCTGTGAACATTGTGGAATTCGCTTTGCGCAAGGTGTCGAAGGCAATATGAAAAGGCGGAATAGAGTCAGCGGCGTCGGAAGTGGGGGGGAGGAGGGGCATTCGGATCCCCCCCCCCCCCCCAGAATTTGCCCCGGGCCCTTGAGAAATGAGTCTTCATTAATAGAAATTAAATTTCGCTTGTTTCCAGCTTTCCTTTTCCCTTATGACGCATATTCTACCGCCTTCATATGAATTTTTAGCGGAATTTTAGTCTCTTCCCCCTCCTATCCGCAAAAGGAATGCGGGCGCTTTTCATAGGAGCCGGGCCCTTTTGTTAAATACCGGGCTCTTGTCAAGGTTGGCCCCTCCCAGCGAAAATAGGTCCGACGCCCCTGAATAGAGTAGATTCTAAAGTTAAGAGGATAGGACAGGATGAACATGGGTGTTGGTTCAAGGAGAAAGGGGCGTGAAAGAATAGGTCTATAAGGAGGCGATAATTGATGGGAATCCTGTAAGTACGGACGTAGAGAATAAATCAGAGAAAACTTCATTAGAAAAGGCGTAGCAGTAGAGGAAAATGAAAAAGAGCCACTGAGGAAAGGATGTCCGTGGGTGGGAAGCTTTGCGCTTTTCGAGGCGGTTGAAGTAAGTTGGGCAGGGAGGACTATTAACGGAGAAGTGAGCGATATTCAGTTGTGAGAGTGAAGTTACTGGCATTATTTCAGAGGCGGTTGGGTGAGGGCATTCTTGGAGGCCTCTTTTAGTCTGTGATGGAGGTGGGAAGAAAAAAAAAGGTTCTGAATGAAAGAGAGGAAGCGTAGGGGGTTCACCGAGGAGATAACGTTGGGCTAACGGAGGTGCTTGCGGATAGAAAGTCCCCGCAGTGGATTTCGATCAACTTTAAAATCAGAAGTGCTTGCACCGAAGTGATCCTTTGAAATATTATTTCTACGATGTCTCTCAAATATTTTAAGTCCCAAAATAAAATGATCGGTTGAGGGATTTGCAAAAAAATCGATTTCTGTGTTTTATGCAGATTATCTGAAAATCCTCTGAAAGACTCAATTGTATGCACTCGTTTTAATGGCTATTTTTTCCAGTACAGATGTTAGAATAAATGGTAGGTTGATTAATACTGAATCGAATTTTTATTAATTTAAATTCATTGTTTTGATGTGTTCTAAAACAAGTATGTATTTTATATTAAAGCTGTTTAATCTTGCCCGACAATGGTAAGATCCGAATTCCATGCTGTAAGTGACTTAAAAACGTAGTTCAAGACAAATCAATCAATTTGATTTCGAATATTTATTTAAGATCAATTTTATAAGAAATATATGATCGTATTGCTCTAATTGAACATGTGTGAACACGTTCCGAAATTGGAATTGTTATGGCAGACAAATTTTAATAAAAAATCATACATCGATTTTTTCCGGAAATCTCTCAACCGATTTTTTTCTTTCGGGGCTTAAAAGGTTCGTGAGGCATCGTAGAAATAAAATTTGAAAAGGCCCCATCGGGGTAAGAACTTTTGATTTAAAGTTGCTCGAAACCACGTCCCTCGATAAAACTATAGTCGATGGGAATATTCCGCTAACGTGTGATGAAATACGGAGTTTCCTCAGTGGGTTTCATATCAAACGGTTTGCCACGTGATAGCAAGAGCACGATTGTTGGGCATGTAACAATGCCAGTGACATAACTTCGGTACGAGGGTAACTGTTGATGCCCTTACCGAAATATGATCCGTGTGGTAGCTACTGCGTCTCTCCTTCAGCTTCAGTTGATTGCTTCCGTCCATGGAAGAGTGCTTTCTAGTAGTTTCTCAAAATCATCTCCCTTGTAGAGTGCACCCATCATCAGAACGTTCGCTTCGAGTTAGTTCTTTTTTATGACTGACTTTCCTCCCTAGAGAGTGTGCGTCCAATACCTAAGTTCTAGGGGAGGACTGTAATCGTCTAAGCTAGTTAATTTGTTATCTGAAGAAAAATTGTATTCTTAAGTTATTGTAATGACTTTTTTTAATTTTATTAGGTCAAAAATTTTCAATCATAATATTTATAATTTATTCCTCGGTAAGTTGTGAGTGGTACAGTACAACTCACGTTGTCAACACTCCTAAAAATGTAATCCACCACAGCTATTCTCTTTATTAAGAGCTGGCTAAGACTCTGCTTGTGTGAAAAGGAACCTAAGCTAAACAATACAGGCATAGCATTATATTCTTTGAAGGAGAATATTAAATATACCCCTGCAGTTCTGATTGGTGCGCCAGTAGATGTCGTAATTGGTCCAGGATCGGAATATTCGGCAATATGTGGGTGTTATGATGAGGGGTCTCTTTTGTTTCGCACCAAGAGAAGAATCGGGAGTATAAGAGCACTAGATGGGTGGATTTGAACGAAATTTTCTCGGGCCTGTAGGTAGCGACCCTGGGTCCACCAAACTATGCCTTCTAATCGTCAGAGGATGGGCTTTTCTTCATCTGGTGAACCCTGTTGTCACGTGTGGGGTCTCCGAGTTCTCCTTTGGTGAGCGTCCAGCCTTATGCAGTCGCCGTCCACTTTCATGTTTCATGATCATTTTCAGTTCATTTGCGTATGATTTGATACCCGGTAGAGGCAACTGAGTCCCCGGAGCTGACTTTGCTCACTTCCAAGTAAGTTAATCCCCCTTTCAAAGGGGAGCGTCGTTCCAGAAACATTGTCGGGTGAAACCATTGGCAGTCACGGCCAATGACGAGACAGTGAGTTGAGGTTGTCGTTAGACATCTAAGTACTTTGAAACCGAAAATCCCATTCAAGATGTGGATTCTACCTGTTTATGTTGCAGCTGGAAGTCTATTAAACGAACTAAAGTGGGAATCATTATCAGACCGTAGGTTGAAAAATAGACATAATCCCGTTACTAAACTCCAAGACAATATTTTCACTGATGATGTTAAAAATATATTGCGAATTCCAACTTACTATGGTAGACTGGGCCATTATCATAAAATTAGAGAAATTGATAGCCAAGCTGACTGATTCAAAATGTCCTTCTTTTCTCATACGATTAGGGATATGAATAGCTGTAAATATACCCAATAGTATAAATGCAAGTGTATCAATGGATGACATGGGTAAATGCATGTTGGTGTAAGGACTTTAAGCTAACGTGTTCTAACTATTCAAACGAACAGCATGTTTTCGCATGCTTGCTTCGCCATGCTTATCTTCTTTTAAATTGTGAAGTTTAGACTAGAATATAGTTACTAATCCTTTTCATGCGTGATATGTAATGCATGTTTCGTGTGAATTCACCCCCTGCCACACACTTTTATGGTGGCTTGCAGGTTATCATATACATGTAGACATAGATAAAGTTTAGCGCTAAGGAAATGATAATTACCGCAGGAGGGACAAATTTGTGGACAAATGTATTGACGCGCGGCTGGCACTGTTTCGAACCCGTTTTGTTTGAGGTGGGAACGGGAGATAAAGAGGAGGCCTCTGAGATACAGGGTGAGACCAAGTAGATTAGCTACGTCAACAAATATTTGAGGTCCGAATAGCAGAGTGAAGATAAGCGGCATTATCACACGCTTAAAAAACTCCAAATTTTCTCTCTGAGTGCCTCAGTATTCGATTATTTTGTTCGACATGTTTTCAACCAAAGGAAGAAATGCATAACATACGGCCGAGAAGGTATCTCAAGATAAAAGTCGCCTTTTAAATTTATAATTCGATGTATTTAGCATTTAGAAACATCTTTAGCATAGTTTGGAGAACCCAGTCTCACCACCACTACCCTCACCTGGGTGCGGGCTATTCCATTTTACACCCAGCGTCATTAAGATTGTATCGACCTTTGTTTTAGGCCTCAGCTGATACGGGGGCGGATCCAGGGGGACAGGGGATGGGGTGGTGGGAGTGGTCGCCCCCTCAAGCAATGATTTCAATTATACATATCGATAGGCCCTTTTCATTGGAGGGGTGAGGGTAAGGAGGACTGGTGACCGCCCCACCAAACCAGACGCCTGGGTCCGCTTCTGAGTTGATATATGGATCCATGTTCCATTCATAAATATTTGGTTTATGATGAAAATAACCTTTTTCCGCTTTTTCGACGATACTTGGATTAACTGACGAGTCGAATTTAGCTTTTGCACCTGGGGAAAGAGGACTTGTTACTGAACAGCCGGGCAACATGAAGAAAGCAGTCGGTTTCACATTATTAATAGGTATGTAAGCACGCCGACATAGTTCAATTGGTAGCTTGATAGCTCAATTGGTAGACTGAAATCAGGAGGTTCCGGGTTCGAGTCCCGCTCAAGGAGGATTTTTTCTCTTGGTAAATATGCTATTCTCCAATACATTCATCAACTTAGTTTACTTTCTCTCCGAAGTGCCTTCCCGAAGTTCACAAAACAAGCGAAGGATGACCATGCCATCAATATTTACTTCGATTAGCGCCCTCAAACGGCCTCGCTTGTTTCCATCCATCCCTCTCTCGGGCCCAAGTTGACCATCACCGAGGTATTTGTTTGCCCTAACCTCTGACCTTCAGTTCATAACTTAAAGGCTCGGTTTTATAATGCATGGTTAACGTCAGCTATCAACCGATCCAGGCTTGTTGTAGTGGAAGGTATCCATTAATGAAAAACTTTAAGCACTTTTCCACAGATTTAATAATCACACTACGCGTCGCTTCCACTCACAGAGTCATCATCAGGCGCAAGACAATTTTTAAAAAACTTTGTGGACTTCCCTTGTCCTCCGCCATCACCGTTCTTTCACCCGACGCCGGGCCCCTCTTTAGACAGACCCTTACACAAGAGTGGACAACCTCAGTAAGTAATCACTCACTTGTCAGTAGAATTCCAGCAGTCCCCTTTTCTTCTACCGTGGTATTTCCCGGCCTGGTTCTTCCCAGTGACTCGTGGCCTATGGCATTCACCTTCCCCTACTCTCTTTCTTTGGTTCCCTTCCTCCCAGAATGTTCGTATATATATATTTGTCTTCTTACTTTTTTAAATTGTCTTGCACCTGATGATGACTCTGTGAGTGGAAGATCGCGAAGACAGCCAATTATCAACAAGAATTCTCCACTTCAGTGCAATTTTGAGAGGTTTTCGTGGTTGATTAAGCTATGACTCATAAGTTTTTCTCAAGTTTATCATGCATTGGCAATAGACTCCAATTTAAACTACAAAGGTTAATCGTAGCCGTGCGATTTGTCTAGGATGAGAAGAAACACATTTAAGTAGGATTCGCTGGACGATTACGAAACGGGTTGGCGTGGTAGATAGAGTACTGGCCTCTCATCCCCAGGTCTTGGGTTTGAGTCCCGGTGTTAGAAGGTTTTTTTAATGTGATGCCTGTCTCCATTTGAGTGTTTTGCGTCGAGAGTTACGAGTTCAGTACTCCGTTCGTCTGATGGAACATTAATCATTTGGACCGTGGATAATTTGGCGACTTTCGTTAAGATTATACTAAAGCCGTCGCCACGTTGCACTCTAACCTTCCTCCATTCCTTGAATATTTCCTATACATATCCAATTACCAATCTATCCTAAACGGTGCTAATGACCTTAGCTTTCCCGAATAACTTCTGCGATTTTGAAAGCGGCTCTGGATGAAACTCAACTTAAGCCAGAAACCCAACAGAAGCCACATTGGAACAATTTATGCCCTGATAATGCGATACATTTCCAAGAGAGCCATTTTCGCTTAAATGCTTGTATTCGATGCGACTCAAGCGGGCATAATGGGGTCGTTTACTATATTTTTATTGAATCTGATAGAGTTTGTAAAATAAAAAGACACGTATTTTTCCGTTTTTTGATCCGTCAACTATTTCTCGAGATATAAGCGGTGATGAACTGATGTTTTTAACCCTTTCGGAAAAGTGGGCGTGGTGCATCTCGTATATCTGTATATCAAACCTCTGACGTATATCAACTTCGTCCAATCACAACTGAGCCCGCGAAGCTACTTTGCCTTATCGCAATGGGGGGACGCAGCTGACTCTGCCAATCGGAGCAGTTCCGACCATCTGTGCGAGCAGACCTTCCGAGAACCCCCTTCCACTCCCTTCCCTTCCCCTAAAAGCAGTGAAGTACGGGAGGAAAATGACGTCAATGATATCAAAGCTGCTTTTCGGTGGGCGTCACCTTTTGCTTATTTTAATTTTTGATTTATGAGTCAATGGTTGTGGTTAGAAGATTAAGTTTTTCACTAAAATTCTTTTTTCATTTCCGTCTAACGATTTTGTGTACAAATTGCGATTTCGGTCTCGAGTGAACGCCCCCATTCGGTGGATCATTCGCCGATGGGACCGCCGGAGGAGGCGCCATTCACGGAGTCGGTTCGTTTTCCCCCGCGAGCCGACGCGGAAAGGACGGGAGCTCACGTGCCTCCGATACGTCAGTCCATCGGCGGCCTTGGTGATCCCCATTGACCGCTCCGCTTTGCTGCCCGTCCACTTTCACCGCCCCCGCCCCTAAATGGCACGCTTTACGACCCCCTCCCTCACCCCAATTATCGTCGCCCCCCCCCTCTCTCTCTCTCGGGCCGAGCGGGTGGCGCCTGCAGCGGCGGCGGCCGAAGGTGACTTGACGGATACGACATCGAGACCATCGAGACGTAGGTCACGTGAGTACGGAGATGAGAGCTACCGCGCTATGGAATGCGATGTGCGACATCGAACGTTGTCGCCAATTTCCATCGTCAAGCTGTCAAGTTAACACCCGCCACATTGAGTTAGTATCGCGATGCGATGCTCAAAACTCTTTTATCGCACAATCCTGCAAAGCCGTCACTCCCTCCGACAAATGAAAGCTTTGGTGTAGTGATTAGGTATTACTGGCCTCTCACCGGGAGGGTCCGTGTTCGAATCCCGACAGTGGAAGATATTTTTTATTGGCAAACCTTCTCCTACTAGAGCAGGGGTTCCCAAACTGCGGGGCGCGCACCCCCAGGGGTGCGTCAAGACATGTCAGCGCGAGATTAAAAAAAATAAAAATCTCTAAGTAAATAAATTCCATACATTTCTTTAACAAATTTCATGTTGTAGATTTTTAAAATCAACCTTGAAACTTATAATTTGAAATTATAAGTTATAATTTGGCGATAATAAGTGATAATTGAAACTTATAATTTTGTGTTTTGTGGTAGTAAAAATACATGTTTTGTTTTCAATGTAATACTTGTTTTTTTTCACATGCCAACAAAATTTACTGTGAAGGGGGGCGTGGAAGGTTTCCATTTTAACAGGAGGGGGCGTAGTACAAAAAAGTTTGGGAACCCCTGTACTAGAGTGTCTTGTGGTGAACATTCGAGTAGAGTAATCCGTCCGTCGGATGGGACGTTAAGCCGTGGTCCCCTTGGCGCCTTTTCGTCAAAAGCATGGTAATGCCGAAGCCGGGTTTCTCTCCCTTCCATTCCCATCCTTGTTCCTTTCCTCCCGGCCTGAAGCGCCTATTATTGCGGAAACAGACTTGAAAACACCCATGTAGCATGTAACTGAAGGCGATGCAGCTTGAAGAATAAATCCCTTCCGTCACCATTGAGTAATAAGTAGGGAGAACTGAAATCAAGGAATCTCTCACAGCTTATTTTGCCATTGTACTTTTCATTCATCGTGTTTCACAGAGAAACATTATGCAAACTTTAATTATGACCTTAGAATTTGTCCGGAGCATCATCCTCCGTCGTTATTCTTTATGCATAACTACTTAACCGAGGGGATCAGGCAAACCTGCCTCTCCGAGAGAGCCGTATTGAATAAATAACCGAATAAAATCGAATTAATATCCCTTGCAAGCGATTTTATGCATTCAACGTAAACGAGAGTAGTGTAGGCATTTCGGTTGCGTTAAAATATTTACTATGGTCTTTGCCTACAAAGGAAAATGGGCTTTGAGCCGACTGATAAAGAAATGGAAGAGGCAGATACCTGCATAATATTAGGGAAAGGGAACATAATTACTCTCACATATAATGTGGGAAACACAGTGCTTAAAATAGACAGTAAATTGATCGCTCTAATTTTCAGACGCGATGACAGCATGAATGTGGATTATGAATCCATGACCAATGGTTGGAGATTCGAGCGCACGGCTGCATAGTCGATCCTACGAACAGCGACAGTTGATGCTTATAATTTTTTTCGTAAATTTATGTACTGTATATTTAATTAATATATACAGTATTATATGCATTTATATTTAATATTTTGCAAATTCCAGCTTACTATGGTGGCCTGGATCTTTTTCATACAATTATAGGAATAAATCGGTGAACTGATATTTCAAAATGTTCTTCTTTCCTCGAACAATCAGGGATATAAATAGCTGTAAATATATCCAATAATATTAATACAAGTAAATGAATGGATAGCATAGGTAGTTGTAATTGTGGTATTAGGACTTTTAGCTAACCCAACTGACAACATGTTTTTCAATTCATGATTTGCTATTTTTATCTTTTTTATAAATTGCGACGTGTAGACTAGAATATAATTGCTAATCCTTTTCATGCATGAAATGTAATGCATATATGGGGTGAATTCACCCCCTTCCACACATATTGATGGTGACTTACAGGGTACTATGTAGATGTGAATGTTTGATTTTAACGATCACTCAACATGATGGACTAGACAGAATGAAATACGAACCTTTCCGTATTGTCCGTGGGATTCAACGTCAGATAATGAAGTTTGATTCCATTTTAGTAGTAGCAGATTGAGTGGGTTTATTAGGTTCTGCAACTTCGTAGGTTATATGGAATCCTTTGATCCAGCTTAATTCTAAGCCTATTCCTGTGACCAATATGACAGCAATACCTAAGGTGGGTTTCGAACGCGCTTGTCTTTTATTTGTTAGCGCGGTGGTAGTATCACAATCCTGGGAGCAGCTCAAGAGGACTTCACAGAGGGTGGAAAGACTGATGGTACCGTTAGGTGAAGGCGAGTTTTGCGAATTCAATATATTTAAGGGTAATGGATGGAAAAATTAAATAACATATCATATTTTCCGTAATCTGAACAAAATTTTCCCCATACTTTACGTGCAAATTGAATTCGAAATCACACAGGTTTAACGGTAAGAATGAGTTATAAAGAAAAAATCGTATTATGATTGAAGAATAATGTGATGTAAACCATGATTTAATTATACCGTCGTGGAGAAGACACTTGGAGGTGAATAGTGAGTATGCTGTGGGGTTTCTGTGTGTTAAGGTTGGGAATGGAAAAATTTAACGGGAAAAATTCCGTGATAAATTTAATTGATGCCACTGAAATTGGTAGATTCTAAATCACCTTAAGATAAGCTTTCATCTCAAAGAAAAGCAATGCATTCAAGTTCTCGCAAATACCAACCATGATTGCAATTTTAAACGGACCACGAAGGATGTCTAAATGCAAAGTATATCATTACGGGTCGACTTACCCGATGTAAGTCTTTTCCTCTGCAAATACCAACGGCAATAAGAAAAGTAAATTATCCTACATCAGCACGGATGGGTAGTAGCGAGTTACTGTGGCAGATACTTTTTCAGTAGCATTAGTGCGCTACAATGTTTTTGAATTACTAGCTGTAGGTAAATGTTTACATCTAGCCACCGCGAGGGCGTGTGGCAGAGGGCGAAGATCACCAAAAAATGCGCCACTCACATGCAACTACGAGCTACCATGCAGTGCAACCATGCAACTATATAATTTATTAGAACAAGTCGATTCATTAATTGTTGTCTCGGAGAGTTTCATATCATTTTTATGCAGGAAATAGGAAATAAATGGAGAGAATTGTGCCATCTGTCCTGTCATGGCTTTGATGTTGTATCCCTTCTGGTGTGGAAGAACGTTGCAGCCCTCAATGAAGAGCTTGATACTGTTGACTTGTAGGAGGAAGAGGAAGGAAAGAACAAGGAGTTGTGGGTTGGGACGGACAGGGACCGATGGCCCTCTCTCTCTGCCTGGAGGAGGCCACTACTACTGGGGTGTGTCACCCTGGAGTTCCTGTCCTTCCCAACTTACAACCCCTTGTTGCTATATTTGATACATGGGATAACTTTTTTGAAAACGACATTTTCACCAATTGATATGATTATCCTTTTAATTGAACTTCGTAACGTTAGATGAGACGTTTCTGCAATGTGATGTACACAATGATTGATTTTTTTATACCGTCTCGGATTGATGTTTTCTGCAATGAATTTGCATCTACGTAAACTAGATTTTATGATTTATTCATATGAGAAGGCACCTTCCCTTTGCAGTGACGAGATACTTTCGATTATTGTAAATTACACCATGAAAAGGAAAGTATCGGATAATAAATGCCAATTTTCTTGATTTGGCAGGATGAAATCATTATTATTATATTGTTAAGGAGAAAATGGAAATTTTCCATTAAATAAAGGCCATCTAAATTCAATAGATCTTTCTGTTCATCTAATTATGATTTAGTGCGTTTCAGTTTCCTTCTTCTTCACATCGATTACAGGGCTCCGCAACGACCAGGAATTTGCGTAAGAAAATCTCGTGAGTTCAGGAGTTTAGGAAGGCTTTGTGAAACATCTCGGCCAACACTCATTTTCATAATTTAAAAATGAACTCGCGGATGCTGAATAACGGAGAATGGGACTATGCCGCTCTTATGAATATGATGGGGGTTAATTGCATGTTAAGCATATTCATTTCCACAAGATTTCAGACATGGCTCTCTCCCAAACGGAGCAAACATCCCACGTAGCTGCCTCGAACACATCAAGTGCTCAGGTTCTTCACCTCAGCTGGTCTTTTCTTTCGATTTTGGCACCGTTTAGATCAAGTAAAACGAAAGTGAGTATTTGAGTGTTTTAATTCATTCGCTGCTTTAGTTTTCATTGAAATGCAAATGCCACTAAAAGGCAAGGGAGTATTTGATTATTCGCAGCTTTGTGCCCCTCTGTTTCAAATAATGCATAACTAATCCGTTGAGGAATGTCACAACCTTGCAGTGGACTTCACTTGTTCCGATTGGATTGGTTGTTGCGGGGGCGGTGGGCGGGCCGTTATTGGACGAGGCAGGCTGAATTGCAAGCCGTGAGGTCGCGTTCTGTGGGTTCAATGCAAGTTGCGCAATTCGGTATGACTTTACTCTTATTATTTGGGTCGAAATTATGGTGCAAAATATTTTCTTAAGCACGGTTCGATGAGAAATTGCGATATCATTTGGTGGACCAATATCCCATGGTTCCGTACCCTGCACCTCTTTCCTCATTTGATCTATGTGACGTCACTTTTCCCAAAACGTTAAATTTTCAAATATTTCTTGGCTTTCCATTTCTAATCGGACTCCCTGTGTATTTAATATGACCTGATATTTTATTTTTATGTATATATAATGATTATGCTCGCAACAAAAAATAGTATAATTGCGATTATATCCATATTTCTGTGTATAGCTCTTCTATCAAAGAGAATTACAATTTATCTTGTTTTTCCCGTAATTCATAGTTATGTTTCTCAAATAACCTCTTTATCATAATTATTGAGTGATGATCAAGTAATTTTTTCTCGAGAGCCCGAGAGGATTTCGGAGCGATATTTTTTAACTTCATTGCGGCAAGGTAAAATAATGAGAAAAAAGACAGGTCCAATGTTAAACTAGGGAAACAAAAAATTGAGGAGATGGAAGTGTTCTGTTACCTGGGAGGCCGAGTAACCAGCGATGGACGGAGTAAAAGAGAAATTGTCAATAGAATTGCCCAGGCGTAAAGGGAATTTTACCAAAAGAAGATTCTACTTACGGCTTCAAATGCAAGCGTGGAAGTGAGGAAACATTTCATTAGAACATACATCTGGAGCATTCTACTACTCTATTACTCCCAGCTACTACTCAGTGAAGCATGGACGATAACAGCAGCAGAGAAGTCAAGGCTGAAAGCATTTGAAATGTGGTGCTATCGGAGAATGGTGAAGATAAAATGGTTGGACCGAGTGGTAAACGAAGAAGTCTTAAGAAGAGTGGGAGAAAAGAAAAGTCTGCTGAAAACTCTAAAAAGAAACCGAGACAACTTAATCGGCCAGATCTCAAGACACGATGGACTGATGAAGACTAAAGACACATCGAGGGAAAAGTGAACGGGAGGCAAAGGAAGGCCTCGTATGAGATATATGTAACAAGATGTGAAGGGTGTGAAAGAGAAGAATTACGTTAATATGAAGAGGTTGGCCGATAGAGGAATCGAGTGGAGGGATGCGTCGACCCAGTCTTAGAATTGTTGACCGATGATGATGATGGTAAAATATTGGTTAGTAAGTATGCTCTCAAATTACGGTGAGATTATTTTTGGGAACCTGAGACATGGATATAAGATTCGTCGAGCCTCCGTCAAGTCGGTTCGAGAGCGGAGGGATTCGCGGCGAATTAAAGTGATCGCGATAAGTGTTCCGCGCGAGCATTCGAGTCTGTTTGAGCTATTGATTATTGCCGCTTTCACGCCTTTCCTCCCTCCTCCTCCTTCCCAGGCGTGCTTGCGTCTTGGAGTTACATAATTGCGAGCGGGAATCCCGAAGGCAGTCAGGAGGAGCGGTGGCGACATCGTACGGCCAAGGGATCCGCTCCGAGGGCGCTGGGTTGAAGGAGCGGGTCTGACAGAGGGCGGCACCACCGTCGCTGGCCGTTCCTGAGGTGGGGAAGGCTGGGACGGAGTGTCTCTCCCACGAACATTCATTCGTATCCCAATGTTCTTCTGCATCGGCTCTTTTTTCCTCGTCCGCGGGACCGGCTATTCGTCCATTTCTCACACTCCGAACTCTGATAATTTTGGATTTATCTGTCTACATTCACGCACCATAATGTGAGAGGGGTTGGTGTAGTGGTTAGATTTCCGGTCTCTCTTCTGGAGGGCCCGGGTTCGAATCCCGGCAGTGGAAGGTATTTTCTTTTCATTGGCAAACTGGCCACTACTGGAGTGTATTGTGGAGATCATTCGAGTGCAGTACCACGTCCGTCGGATGGGATGAGACTACATTTCGAGCAAACTCTGGTTTCGGTGGTCGCAGAGATCCATTGATAGGCAAAGAACGATTGTTTGCCAAAGTTTTTCTTATTTTGCCAAATGACTCAATAGTATTTTATGCATCAAATTTGGGTTTTATTTTATGCTTATTTAAAAAAATCATTCTTGCAGCTTACATAATGCTCATTTAAAATATCATCATCCCAGGTCCCCTTGGCGCCTTTTCGTTAAGAGCAGGCTACCACCGACGCCGGGTTTCTCTCCATCCTTCCTCCGTTCCTTTCCATTCCCATCCTTGTACCCTGCCCTTCCGGGCTGAGGCGCCTATTAGTGCGGAAACAGACTTTAAAACGCAGATGATGGTTACTCTGCGAGCCACCGTGAGGGTGTGTGATAGGGGGTGAAGATCTCCGAAACATACGCTAGTTACATGAAAGTAAGAGCTACAATGTTATTTCTACGTAGACCGTCTATAATAATTTGGTGTGGTGTAAAGATATGGAAATGTATATGGATGAGGATCAGTGGGCTTGTGACCGGGGATCCCGGGTTCAAATCAGGGAGTGGTCTTTTGACACGTATTGTGACACCCAACAGTAATTTTTTAGGTACCAGGTATTTATGAGGAAGTGCGCGAGGCACAGGGAAATAAATTGCTCCTATCTTCTGATTTATGAATTTAACATGGCCTTGCGTTTAGTAACTGCATCCTCTATCCTTACCCTCCATACAACCCTCTCCATCTTTACAAAAACATTCGGATTTAACTCTGACGTCGGTGGTCGTAGAGATTCAGTGATATGCAAAAAAAACTATTTTTTGCCTAAGTTATGCATATTTTTCCAAATTTGTGTAAAAATAGCTCAAGAGCATTTTATACATCAAATTTGGGTTTTATTTAATGCTAATTTAGAATATAATCATTCATACAGCTGTTGAATTGCAATAGGATTCCCAATCACGATTATAATTTCACGTCTATTATTAATTTTTTTTGCATCCGGACTATTGTGTTGGTCCCTGAGATCCCAATCGGCATTGGCCTGTTATCAGGTTTCTCATGGGCTGAACCAACAGAGCTTGACAAACACCCATGCCCTGGGTGGAGAAAAACCCACCCAGGCGGGACTCGAACCCGCGACCGCGACGGATTAACGGGCGACGACTTTACCTCGCCACCCCCTTGCCCGGCATTTTAAGAATGAATTTGTAATCATTCTTAAAATGCATAACCTTGGGCAGAGAGCTGTGGCTCGTGAAATCGAAAGATTCCAACTATAGGATAAAGGAAAAATGCCGGAAATCACTTGACGAGTCACAGTCGGAAAAGTTACGTTAGGAGAAATCGAGGGAATGCTAATATGACATTTCCGTTTTGTCCGTTCGTTTGTCTTTCCACTGTTCCCCAGATGTTTATACTTGATCTAACAAATAAACTTTTATGTTTCTTTCTTACTTCATTAGCTTTTGAAGGGTATTCATGAGTGTATTATAAGAAGGTTGGGTATTGCGATTAATATGGCATAGACAAAACGATTTCTGTATTCCAGTGAAGTAAATCCAATCTATAGTAGTTAAATTATGTGAGAGTGAAAATAAGTGTAAGTATCATGTAATATGCATGCGAGGAATCTTTGAGTAACTTACCTTTCACTTACTTGAGAGTGCCTTTAACGTTAACATCATCGTCAGTCAACAGTCCTTAGATTGGTTTTACGCAGCTCTCAACTAGATTCTCCTATCGGCTAATCTCTTCATATTCACGTAACTCTTCTCTTCCTCATCCTTAATCACTTGCTCCTTATATCTCATACGAAGCCATTTTTTTCCATTCTTTCATTTCAATTTCTCTCGTCGATTGTCTTCTTCTGGCCATTATGCCCCAAGGTTTTACCGATTTAGCTGTCCTGTCTTCTTTTAGAATTGTCAGCAGACTTCTCTTTTCTCCCACTCTCCTCATTACTTCTTTGTTTGTCACTCGGTCGATCCATTTTATCTTTGTCACCACATTTCAAATGTTTCTAGCCTTTGAATATCTCATTGTCGTAAAGAATCATGCTCCAGATATATGTTCCAATGAAACGTTTCCTTGCAATTATCTTGGTGGGTATATACTTTCGCTGACAAATTAAGCATCAGAGAAGGGGAAGTAATGAGCGGAACTTTGAGTGAAAAATTTATGAGTGAAAACTTAAAGATGAAACGTAGAGATGATTGGTTTATAAACCTGTTGCCCGAGTCTTGAATCTTTCGTTACTCACCGAATCAATATTGACGTTTTCGTTACCAACGATTGTCATATTGTTATTAACGTGGATACCAACGATTGTCATATTGTTATTAACGTGGATAAACGAATAACTTGAAACGAATCACGTTATCATTACGACAAATTTCATTCGATTGTAGTGTAACGAAAGATTCAAGACTTGGGCCCCTGGTGTTGCGGGGAGACACTGAGAGTTGATATGAGGCGCGAGTGGGGCCATGAATGGTGCGGTGGAATTGGGTGCAGTGAATGCATTGAATTGTTGAGTGAACATGAGAGAGGTTGACGAAGCACTCGACATTGAGCCTGAATCCACCCCCTACTTCCCCCATTGTCCTATTATATTATTTGTACATTCATTTAGTTTTCCTTTATAACGGGCTTGTTTTTCCTGTGCAGTATGTTCATCTCGTAAATGTCGTTCTTCCAAAGAGAGTACGCGATCAGATTCTGAAAGGGCGACAGTCTTGAGTTCCACCTCGAACAAACCAACCTCTGTTTTTTCAATTTATCTTATGAGCAATTCAATGCTTATGCGCATTCGAGAAATAATGTCAATCGGATGATGATGAAATCCTCTCTAATTATCTCCATCGTCTCAGGCTCAACTTTGTGGAAGTTCATTTACGATCCTCTCTAATTCTTTGATGAATATTTTTGAGTTGGCATCGTTGGTGTAAAAATGAATTATACAGACCCTATTACACTTCCTTTGAAGATATGGATCGGAGCTCTTTATGTAGATATTACGCCAATGCGCTGAAACCGGTAGTACCGACATAAATTTGGCGAAAATTACAAAATTTGCATTTATTTGGTGATCGTGAATTTTCAAAGTTGAACCTGAAACCGTTGGGTTTATCATAGATGATCAGGCGATCTAATAATTAGCCGTGCTTATCCGGTTTAGTACTATTCATTTATTCCGCATGGCGTGATTAAGTATTGGATTGTCTTGCGGAACCTTATCGGATGTCTCTTTGAAACTGCAGCTTTCATCTACATCTACATAATACACTGCAAGCCACCATCAAGGTGTGTGGCAGAGGGTGAATTCGCACCAAACATGCTTTACACATTATGCATGAAAAAGATTTGTATATGTATTCTAATCTGAAGTTCAAAATTAAAAAAAAGATAAAAATAGCAAAGCAAGCATGCAAAAACAAGCTGTTAGTTGGCTTAGTTTAAAGTCCTTATACAAAAATGCAACTACCTATGCTATCCATTGATACACTTATGTTTTGCAACGATCCCATATACTGGCAGCGTATTGCAGATGAGGTCTAAAGTGGGAAAAGTAGCTTTCTCGAACGTTTTTGTTCGATAAACTTTTGAACTTGGTTGAAGGGAGTCGTAAAAGTAAAAATTTAGCTCAGTTACTCTGGTTCTATTTTAGAGGCAACGTGTTTATTTTTGTTTCTGAGGTAATACACCCTCTAGCAAATACTGATTTAATATAATTTCTATGAATAGGACTAAGTGTGTAACCCACTCTCGAAGCTCTTCCTCATCATGAGGTTTAAGTCATTTAGGTAATTGCCTGGAACTGTTAGATTTGTCTTTCATAAGAGTACTCATTGTTCGTAAATAGCTTAATGAGTGGTTTATTATCACTTCTTTCATAGATTGACCTTCATATTTTAACTTACTTGCATCCATCAATCTGCTTTCGTGCCTTTCTTTCACTAGACACAGCAAAATCATTGTATTTGAGCTTTAGTAGCTGAACTTATTCCTTGCCTTCAACTTAAATCTTTTTTTCTTTTCTTGGAATCACTTGAGAACACGTATCTCGTGTCTGGATAGTATACGGGAAGAAAGTGTTTGGCAGAGAGGTCTTTCGGAGGAGAGATGCATTGACGATGGATGTTTGGGAGTGACGGGAGACGTGAGGTGCTCAATGGTCTGGACCATTTGGAAGAGCAATGGAATCGGAATGGATGTGTCCGTGTTGGGAAGTGGGGAACAGGAAGGAAAGCCGGAAGTATGGAGGCTGGAGAGGCGTTTGGATTGGCGGACGAATGAGTGAAATTTGGTGAGAATAGATTGGCTTGAGTTCGTTGGTCGGCAGTGCGTGTGGATGGACGGTAGGTGGCGTTAATGAGAGGCGATGGAATGCTGTGTCGTCAACCTGAGATTGCCGAGACAGTGAAGAATGGAAAATGTTCTGCATTTTAAATTAACTAATGGGCGTTTTTTGGCGAAGACTGAAATCGTCCCAGCTACGATTTTGTGATTAAAGCCGTCGACTAATATCTTATTTTTTATTCATTCAACTTATTCTTAATCTGTAAAATATCTCTAAACTTGCTCGTTAGAATTCCTTAATACATTAGTAAGTTTTTTGTCAATTTCCACCCCTGTACCATGACATAATTTTCATTATTTTTTGATACCTCTACTTATTTCATTATATATAATTGGCTCTTGATAATAACACAAATGGTTGGGTTTTATCAAAAAATCTGCGAGGAAAAGTACAACTAAGCTTAGAAATAAAGAAACAATTCGTTAGAACGTACGTCTGAAGCATGTTTCTTGACGGCAGTGAGTTATGGACGATGGCAGCAGCGGAGAAGAAAAGGTTGAAAGCATTAGAAATGCGGTGATAAAAAAGAATGATGGAGATAAAATGGATCGACCGAGTGACAAATGAAGTCCTGAGAAGAATGTGTGAAAACAGAAGTCTGCTGAAAACCGTAAAAAGAAGATGGGACAACTTGATCGGCCATATCTTAAGACACGATGGCCTGATAAAGGCAATCGTCGAGGGAAAAGTGAACGGGAAGAACGGCAAAGGAAGGCGTCGTATGAGATATATGGAATTGGTTGTGAAGGATATGAAAGAGAGGAATTACGTTAATATGAAGAGGTTGGCCGATAGAAGAATCGAGTGGAGTAGTATTATTGACAGATGATGAGCTTCATTAGGATGCACTTCCACAAATTAAAGCACGAAGGAGTAGAAACAAGGTTTACTGAAGTACGCATGACATAGATTTGTATGTCACCACTCTTTCAATGATCTAGTGAGCATTTTCGGGTCCATCACCTTTGGGTTAATGACTGGAGCAGGAGGCACAAGGTCTCTGTCCCTTTCCTTGACCCAAATCTAACGCGTTATACCCGTGAGTCTACTCTCTCGCCTCGTTACGCAAGAGTGGAGTGCTTCATTCTGCACTCACGTTTTTCACGCCGAGTGGCCGTTGATTTCAAACGTTCCAACCTTCCTTGTACACAATTCCAAAGAGTGCGCAATGGTTTTCGAGCCCATTTATCGACAAGACAGGGAACGGTGTAAAATTTGACTGAAAAATTGCGTCGGCACGGAAAGCTGTTTGAACTTCATCGCTTCTCTCTATTCTACTTAGAAAATCACTCGGTGCCGGTAAGGTTGCTGGTAATACAGCATTCAACCGTGAGTAAATCGTTATACTACCTATATGGGCCCTGACTTTTTGTAATGAGGAAATTTGTGAAAAGTCAGTGATTTTAGTGCTCTTTGTATATACATGTAAGTAATATTTCGTCGGTGAAAGTCGCCCTCATTAAATTTTGTGTTACGTGTGGCTTTCGGCACACAAGTGCGGTATACGGCGCAAATTGGCCTCAATATTCTTTTAAGATTGGCTTAAAGATCAGGTATTCTCATCTATTTAACTTATGCATCAGAATATTACACTGAGAAAGCCGTCAAAGAAGTCAAAGAAAAGGTGTTGATATCCACGGGAGACAAACAGCATGCTGCGATTCGCCGACGGCACAGCAGTCATGAAAAATAGTAAACATGGAAAGGGCAATGGACAGATTTCACTTAAAGGTCAATGCGTAAAAAGAAACTAAGGTATTCCAATGCAGTAGGAGGAAAGAAGCCAAGACCAATGTTAAACTAGGAAAAGGAAAGCTTGAGGAACGAAAGAGTAATGTTAACGAGCGAGGGACGAAGCAAGTAAAATACAGTGAGTAGAATAGCGCAGGTGAAGAGGGCATCACCAAACATCCAAAAGAAGATTCTACTTACAGCTGGAAACACAACAGTTGAATGGAAAAGAAAAGCCTCGCGTAAGATATACGGAGCAAGTTGCGGAGGATGTGAAAGAGAACGATGCTAATATGAAGAGGGTAGCCGAGAAGAGAATCCAATGGACAGATGCGTCAAACGAATCTTACGATCGCTGACTGATATGATGATGACGACTGAAGATTTAGATAGAAAAAAATATTCATGCATTTTACCCTATTTCTCTTTTTATCGGATTTCAAAAAGTATCATCATCATCGTAATAAATAGATATAAAATTGTGAATTCCACTTGTTTATTACCGGTACTACCAGTTTCAGCCGTTAGGCCATCATCAGGTACATAATAGAATTTTTTGTTGAGTGTCTTCGAGTCTAGGGTCCTTGCAATGGAGGCCAATCTCTCGTTGCTCCCAGGCATCCAGCTTTCGGCCTTTGGGGGCCAAATGGAGGATTTGAGGTTCAAGGGGGCTGTGGTGACTCTCTTCAATTAGATGTTGTGCGAAGCTGGAGGTCAGGTCACCGTTTCGGAAGCAGTTCTTATGCTCGTTCATCCTTTTGGAGAAGCTTCTTCCCGTCTGTCCCATGTAGTAGTTGGAGCAGTCGTCGCACTTGATTTTATATACTCCGCTCTTCTGATTGGGGTCAATAAGGTTTTTGGCGTTGGCCAAGAGGTGCTTATAAACTCAATGAATCATTTCCCGAGATCGACACATTCAGGGCTTATCCTTCAAGGTTCCTCTGCTGGAAACTTCGAGATTGGCTGCTGAGGTCTACCGTTGAAGTGCTGGGACAGCCACTGTAATAATGACATTGATTTGATTAGGAAGATTGATTTGTACGACGAAAAAGGTTCAGTTTGAAGGAATGGATTGATTAGAGCCTTCAATATATGCTCTTGCGTAAAAATGGATAGCTGGAAGTTGCGAATGTATTGAAACCAGGGAGGTGATATGTCGGGCTTATCCTTCCATTTTGCACTCAACCTGAGGTTGCGCTGAACGATGATGGTAATTTCATTGATGAATGCCCGTTGACTGTGCACTCTGAAGGAAACATCTCTGTCGCCAAGGACTACGTGCTTCCAGGGGGGTTATTTTGTAATCTCACTTTAGTGAGAATACGTCATACAATGTCACTTTTTCGTAGTTAAACTCCGCCACCCAGGCGGCGTGACCATCTACGGATCTCAAGCGGTGAACTGCCGGTCATGTGCTGGTCTTTCAGACGATTCATCCGCTCTGATCCGTATCTTTCGACTCTTGATCCGTTTCATTATCTCCGCCTGACATTAGTTCCCGCTCATCTACATAAATAACGCGGGATGGAGCCACCATCGTTTCCACTAGAAGCTTGAGTTGGAAAAAAGGCAAGAACGAGAAAGATACAATCGATTTTTAATTGTATTTTTGGAATTTGCACAGCGTGAAGAACTTAAACTTTCTTAAATCACGAATTGTATTTTATCAACAAATGATTTCTTGAATGGAACACTATTGAGAAAATGAAAAATGATGAAACACTATTAACGTAAAATGTAGCGAGAAACAAATGAAAATTCCAATATTGGTATAAAGGAAATTATCGGACATGAATTATCTTGACAGGCCATCCGAATAATTAAAATGATATGGACAAACAATTTTTCACTCACCTTCACCGTATTCCTCCATTTTTGAAGAAAGCGGTTGCCGTTGCCAGGCACTTGTTTGTTTATTCAACGACAGAAGCTTCGACAATTCACGATCCGTTCGTGAGCCGATCATTAAGAGAGCGAAACGTATCTCCCGCCTTCCCGCAAAGAGTCATTAAAAAGGTGAGATTACAAAATAACCCCCCTGAAGTGTCTCCGCTATCGTCGCTGACTCGATGCCGTGGTCTCCTTTCGCCTCGTCTCTCTCAATGCTTGTTAACCCTTTGCAATCGGATTTTTTCACCTTCTAAACCAGTAGTCCACTCGGAATTTGATTTTTAAATGTCCCTGAATTTCCCGTGTCTTGTGTCCAGTGACACTCTACTGTTACACTACGCTGTGTCGAGTATCACTCGACACCCGAGTGGTGCCGTTTTACACGGCTAATGATCATGCGAATGATATCATGCGCATGACGTTCATGTGTCGAGTAAAACGGAAAACTCCTCACTTGAAATTCATTCGCATGATTCCTTGAATGATCGCGTGATACTAACGCACGACGTCCGTAATTGTTTTATGAGCGGGTAGAATAGGATTCAAATTAAACAAGTGTAGGACGAAATCCAAGTAGCTGTACTTTTCGTACTTATGTAATTTATTGGCGTGCCAATGGAGTTCATATAATCTTATATAATTCTTATAGGTGAATCCATGGGGATGTCCATGGAGTTATTGTCTGCAGTAATTTTGAAGCGATAATTGGTCGAGAGTCGCCAATTCATTCTTCTCATTTTAACATTGCATTCCCATTGTAGTTGTTAACATTTAATTCTTCGTATTGGTCCACGTTTTTGTTCTCTCCTTCATGGATGTAATCCGTAGATATGTACCTTAAAATGTGTGATATCTAGTAACTCTCTTTTTCGAGTGCAGTTCGTATATCTGTCTATAGGATTTAGGAATCAGGACTCCTGCATCTCAATTTGTCAGTCGTGAGCAATATTGGATTGGATTGGACTGGATATTGGTAGAGCAAGATTGGATAATTGTCCTAGAAGGGGTTCCAAGTTCCACATTACCACTTTTTTAAGATGCCGCCAAGGGCACCTTTATAAATCTCGTAGCAGACGTGAAACAGCATTGCGTTTCTGAACTTTGTGTGACACCACTCGTGGCAGAGGACCTTAATGTCCTCCCCCCCTGTCTAGGTCTACGTAATACCCTGCGAGCCTCGGCGAGTGTGTGTGGCAGAGGGTGATGGTGACCAAACATGCACTACTTACATGCTACTATAAGTTGCATTGGTACTACTTCATGGGCACATGTTAGATGCAACTTACGTTACGTGCAACTAGGTGGTTCGTAACTATACATTAATGAATTGATTACTGGTTAAAAAAACATTTTCCCAAATACATTTATCGGTATTTCTCTATCATTCATGTGCTAGTAATGCTTAACCATGCAACAATGCACTACATACCCTACATACACTACATACTAGCAAATTTTACTTACCTAACTCGTTGCTATTCTGCCTATTGTGCTCTCTTGCGGGGGAAAATGACAATCAGTAAGAAAATCTATCTCTCTAATATTGTTAATCTGATCAAACCTAGCATAATACGCAGAGGTTCTGAATATATGTCTAGCATCATCTGTGAACGAATCAATTTCGTATTTACTTAAAAGGTTTAACATAAATATTAACCTGCGTTCTGATAGTAATTCCCATTCTAGTCCTTCTATTAAACTCGTAAGACTTATACAATTATCATAACGGCCTTTAACAAATCTAGCGGATCTCCTTTGCACACGCTCTAATTCTTTTATCATACCTTCCTCGTACGGATCCCACATAGTAGCGGCATATTCTAAACGAGGCCTGACAAGTGTAAAATAGCTTCTTTCTCCCACTCTCTCATCGCATTTGCCTAAAACCCATTTTTATGAATCCTAATCTACGGTTTGCTACACTAGTTATTTCCCCTAATGTGACTCCCCCAGGACATGTCTTCAGTGATGGCGACGCCTAAGTGTTTCCACGTCAACGAGTACTTTTCATGGATCGGTGAGTTCACCTCCTTTTAAACCCACCTTTGCCTAGAAGGCTGTCGAGACGTGACTTCCATTGTTGTGGCTCAAGTTTTCAGTTTTCATCTACATCTACGCAATACCCTGCAAGCAACCGCGAGGGTATGTGGCAGGGGGTGAAGATAACCAAATATGCACTATTGACATGCAACCAGGCTACTATATGGAAACATGGTAGCTAATAGGGTCACATGCAGCTGAATGGTATCTACATAGTAATAAAGGAATTGGTTGTTAATACATGCATCATGCACTACAGACAAATTTAATAATATTTCACCTAACTATCCCTTTGCTATACTGCCTATTGTGTTCTCTAATAGTATGGGGGAAAATGACATTTTAAATCTGTCGGTACGACAATATATCCCTCTAATCTTATTACCTGGTCGAATCCCGCATTAACGCAGTGGTTTTTAATATATATCTAACGTCTTCAGTAAAACTATCCGTTTTAAATTTCTGCAGCAGACTTTGTATCTGTATTACTTAAACCTACGATCTGATAATGATTCCTAACCTAATTCTTTAATTAATTCTGATATAATACTAATCCTATCGTAACATCCTTTAACAATCCTAGCTGCTCTACGCTGCATACTGTCTAGCTCTCTGTTCAAACCTAGTTCATTCGGACCCTGTACACTTTTCAATTACTCATTCGGCTTCGCCCTACGTGATGGCTAACTCATTGAGTTTATCGCTTGCGAGCACGATTGTGTACGCCTGCGATTGTTATTGGACCAGAATGGGAGAAACCGCACGCTCATGTTCGGCTTATCCGTTGATTATACACTGATGAGTGTGCTCCGATAACAGCCTTGGAATTTTTCCGCTTCTCATCCATTTCCTGATTCCTTGAAGCAATCGATTGGTCATCGAAGTCATTAGGGGGAGCCATTATTTCAGGATTGTGCTCTATCCGTTAAAATGTCATGACATGCAGACCCCTGAGAATGCCCCATTGTGGTTTTCAAGGATTAGAGCTTGTCGTAACAGCGATGTCATATGGCTATGATCACTCTTGAGGCTGGGAAATTTGTACTTTCTGTCGATTCAGTCACAATAAAGTGCAGTCTATTAGATGAACTAGAATGGGAATCATTGCCAGACCGCAGGTTGAAACTTAGACTAAATCTTAACTGAATTCCAAGACAATAATTTCACTTATGACGTTAAAAATATTTTGCATTGGTTTTTACACGCTGTTATCAAGAATTTAAGCTAACTAAACCGTCTAACAGCATGGTTTTGAATGCTTGATTTGCTATTTTTATCTTTTTTTAAATTGTAAAGTTTAGACTAGAATATAATTTCTAATCATTTTTATGTTTGTATGTAATGCAGGTTTGGTGTGAATTCACCTCCTGCCACACACCTTTATGGTAGCTTGCATGGTATTGTGTAGATGTAGATGAATAAATGTCTCTGCAAGTATCTGTGACTGCTCCTTGAAAAAAATGCAGGGGATGTAATCTGAAGCGATGATTCTGGGAAGAATGCCAGTCATACGTAGAGAATGACGAAATTATTGGAGATAATTTTTGCCATTAACGTAAACCTCCCGAGATTCCTTGAGTTTTCGAATACTTCTTTTCATATCGGGGAAAGCATTACAAGACAAACAATTCCCAGCGACTTCTGAGCTATCAGCTGATTAGGATTCCCGAGGGAAACATCACATGCTGCTCGCATCTTATGGATATCCGTTATCGAAACCGCAAAGCCAGTCCTTAACCTGATGGAAGATAACACTTAAAGAGGTGACTTACAGCTAAGTTCATTTGCGCCTTAAGGGATCGATGGAATTTGGAGGGGATTGCAGAGGAATAAGGAATTTTCGGAAAACGGAAGAAGGGTGGAGTGAAGGTGTCAAAATGAGCCCTCTCTCAAAAAGTATGCCAACGGCCCACGATTTAAAATGCCATCCGACGAATGGAGTACTGTCATTGAAGTGATCAACACAGCGCATTCAAGTAACGAACAGAATAACTCTGATTAGCTTTAAAATGTTGGTGGGACGCCAACTCGGGTAATGGGAATAGTCCAGCGCCCTAGTCCTTTAAATACTCCAATCCCGAGAGCTTTAAACCATTCGAAGGTCCAAATTTTAAAAGTTAGTTTTTTCACCTTAATACCTATATTCATTTTATTTACGGGGCTTACAATTTTTTTATTTAACGTTTCTCATTATATACACGTCCATTTCAATTATGCTTGAATGATACATGATTACATTTTCCATCATCGTTGGGCAAAAATTCCTAAGTTGATCTTTATCTGCTTCCTTTCCCGGTCGGTGTTATCTTGGAGATTTGAAAGATAGTTTGTTCCATGTGAATTTACTGAAGTTTCCCAAAAAGTTGCCATCCAATGAAATACTAATATAGCTAATTTATTTAATATTACACTATGTCATAAAAACAGCACACGAGAATTTTCATTCCCATTCAAACGTTTTTCTATTTATGCTTATTTTAGCTCATGAATATCGTAATATGTTCACGGGTTAGGAAGCCTGTTTTATATAACCAGTCGACTTGTCGATCGAGTGTAGGAGTGGATTTCAGGTTATTCGCATTTAACGCTTCTATTTCATTGGCACGAGCGCGGCCAGTTCACTATCACCAGTTTTTATCTATCACTATCGTTGGAATTAAGTGCTCTGATGAGATCTTTATTCAGAAATATATGGTAAGTATGGAGTTCAAAGAACAAGTACGAGTGCTCCACTTTTATTTTTCTTCTAATCATCATTAGTGCTGGTGAATCAGTACACTTTATAATCGAAATGAGATAAATATGCGAAAGATGTTTCAAAAGGAAGAATGTTTTATTTTATTTTAAAGAAAGAAAACAACCTACAGCAATTATGCCATTTTATAGTGGCCAATAACAGTACATAAATGTTATAACATATGCAAGAAAAAATGGAGACGCAATGTAATCACGATCGATGAGAAATTTTGAGTAGCGACGCAAATCTTTGGAAGTGCGAAGGGTGTGCTCGTTTGGACAGGACTTGTCAAGGTCCTGTCCAAAACGCGTTACTGAAGTTAATAGTAAGATATGGAAACAGTGAAAAACTCTGGAATGTAAGGTGGATGGAGAAGTGGCTCTTCTATCCCAATTTAAAACCGATACATTTCAAACAATATTAGGTACCACCTAATAGGTAAAATATATTTCTGTGGCAATACTTGTAAAAATGATATCAACACATAAAATGTCGATGAATCCACCTATTTAGCTCCTGAATGAGCAATCATGAAGGCGGAGAAGCATTAGATTGGCAGTTAGTTTTCGTCGAGGTTATTTTCCTTTGAAACACCAGAGTTCCCTCGAATAGTTGACCTCAGGTTGTGGTGCATTATTCGTTCCCTTAAGGTGTGTCTCGCAGTGGCATTGGCTTCAATTTCGTAGAATTTGCGCTGGGTCCCGTAGATCGACCTTGATGGAACAAATTGTGCGGCGAGGCAAATTACGGGCTAACTGATCCCTTCATTACTATGTAGATGCTAACCATCTAAATGCACGTATCATCTCTCATGCTTCCATGTAGTACCTAGTAGCTCGTAGTTACATGTAAGTACTGCATGTTTGGTGATCTTCACCCCCTGCCACACACCCTCGGGGTGGCTCGCAGGGTGTTGTGCAAATGTAGATGGGAAGAAGTTCTCAACATAAAGGAAATAGCACTTGGAAAGAAAAATTCTTACTCGAAATGTGCCAGTTATTTTTGATAAAATATTAATCAAGGATTGGATTGGATATTCAGGGGAGGCGACCGACAGCTGAGGTCATTTGCGCCATTTAGGATAGGTGGGTAATTGGGTAATGGTAGGAGTTTTCAGGAAACGGAGGAAGGGTGGAGAGAAACCCGGCGTCGGCATTAGCCTACTCTTAACGAAAGGCGACAAGGGGACCACGGCTTAACGTCCCATCCGACGGACGGAGTACTGAACTTGAAATGCCCTCCACTAGGCACTAAAGTGGGGACCAGTTTTCCACTGAAAAATCCGCCGGGAATCGAACCCGGGCCCTCGGGATTGGAGGCCAGTACTCCAGTCACCACACCAACCCGATCCCCAATATTAATCAATTTACGCTATGATATGTGCCTTGTGAGGTTTCTTCCTCATTAGGTCTTCCTTTATTTTTTTGAAAATTCAGGGTACAAGATCGAATGATTTTCATCCCCAATTTATAGTGAATAATACTTTGATATTGAAAAATGTTGCTGGTTTCCGGCAGTGTTTATTTCATGTTAATCATACAAAATATTTAAGGGATAGGAAATAATATTACCATAATCGTCTCCATTTATATCGATTTAGTGCACATTTCGAAGATAGAAGTCATTTTAAGTATTTCATGTTTTCAAAATTCATTTGAAAAAAAGTAAAGCATGGAGAGGCGTTGCGAATTATAATATGATACCGAGGGACGATCTGTTTTCTGTATTATTCCTCAATCAGGCCAATTTGTTGGCCGTCATCACTCCACATCACGTGGATCCAGTGATTCCTTGCGTATGAAATATCTTCAAAAATGGCTCGCAGATGCAGGCGTGCAGCTATTTCACGAATGACGTCATTTCAAACTTCCCGAACCCGTGAGACTCGGTGCCGGATCGAGTGGATGGCACCCATCCCCGTGTGGGGAAAGATACCACGTGCTCCGGGAAGTCCTTAACAGCTCATTGCGTCTTCCGCGCGTAGATATTTCGGTACTAAAGATAAGTACTATCTCGAGATGTTTCCTGTGCCATTTATCCCAGTACCTTGTAGTCGAAGCGATTTTAGCTCTTCGGCTATCGGCTGATCTTTAGCCTCAAGACATTCATTGATTTTCTTGTCATCGTCACGCGCCAAATTCACATGACGCGGAGACAGGATTTACTTTTCTTCGAAATTCACTCCCTCGCTCTCCTTCTCTGCTGTGGGAGACATGCTCGTTTCTTTGTCTTCTGATCTGTTCTTCAAAGAGGCAGGAGTAAATGCGCAGTTGGACGGCGGGAATCCCGTTGCCAATTCCCACTGCATTACAAGTTATCAACATTTTTTAAGGTGCTCCAACTGCTACGGCTATACCTACCGTCTGTTTTTGTATAAACTCAAATTTAAAGTTGAAATCGATTACAATAGCTGCGGTATTTTTTATTCTAATTCACGTAATTAGTAAGTAAGAAAAGTTATTCCTAGTATTGTTCGCTGCTTTTCCTGTACATAAGTCGCGAATGCGGATTATAGAAACTGGATGCCTTGCTAAGTTCGAGTGCAAGGGACGGAAGAAATTAACGAGAGCAGATTTAACATCAAGCGCTCTTTTGTAAAATTCCTTCTTCATACTTCCCTAACCTCCATCGCTCAGGGTCCCATTCCTGAAATGCGGTTTACCAACCAAATACGGATATCGGGAGGGATGAGAAAAACGCAGGGATGTCCACGAAAGAGATTCTGCGGTTAAAATATGCTGGGTAGCAATCGACATCAAGGCTAATGAAGCCTAATTCCTAAGATAAAATACGAATCTCACTTTTTAATCAATTCCCAAGTTTTTACTTCTTTCTCCTTACGCAGAAGTTCTTTCTTTTTTAGAAAAATTCATTTTCCCGGCTGGTGACCTACCACACCCTGCAATATGACCTTCCGGCGACTCGCGGTAATATCTACCTAAAGATGGATGAATCTTTAAATCTCTCTACACTAGCAATGTTAGACATGGTTATTAGTTGCTTCAATGGATAAGGTTGTTTATAGAAATTTTAACCCAAGCACTCAGACTTGAAAAAGTGCTCCATTCTCGCGGTGAAATTTTAACCGCGGTTGTTAAATCTTAGGCTGAAAGATCAGTGCTTAGCGACTACGGCCGGAATTTAAGTATATTGGGTCACTCACTCAGTGATCTACCCGGAAGTTGGTTTTGATAGCTCATCCAGTACTAAGCCACAGGCGTGTAAATTTCACACATTCAGGGTAGGGGGCCAGCTCCTTTCCATGGGCCACCTCGCACTTCGCGGATTTTTCGTTCGGGGTCGTCCGCAGTCTTCTCCCGGATTTGAACTCGGAACCCTTCGATCAGTAGCCAAGCGCTCCACCCACTAGGCTACAACGCTCCTGTATATTGGGTACGTTCAGAAAATAAGTTTCGTAAAGCAAAAAAAAATAACAATATTTTGTATTACTTTGTTTTTCAATCCAAATTTTTCACCTTCCCACTATTTTTCAACGTGGTTTTCACCGCTATTTAGGTATACTTAAGAGTGAGGAAGTATTTTCTGTATCCCCTCTTCATTGAAGGATGCCGCCAGCAAAGCATGTTGTTACAGCTTCTTTCACGCCGTCATCTTCGTCGAACCATGGGCCAGGGAGAAACGAAATTTGGGTCGAATGGAGATGAGAACAACTGCAGTGGATGTAAGGTATAAGCTGTAAGGGATAGATATGCTCGAAATCATCCCTGGCAGGCCAGAGTAGTTGAGGAGTTTTCTTTTCTTCAAATTTGATATGTGTTGATGGGCATTGTCGTGAATGACAACAAAACAGCGGCTGAGCATGTGGCGGAATTTTTTAAAATTTACTTGAGCACAGTAAACACTTACTACGGTGGGCTTCGATCAACTTGAAATCATAAGTCCTTGCACCGATGGGGTCTTTTTAAAACTTATTTCAACGATGCCACACGAATATTTTAAGCCCGAAAGAAAATAATCGGTAGAGAGATTTGCGAGAAAAATCGATTTGTGGAAGTTATACGGCATTTTATTATTATTTGTCTGTAATAATAATTCCAATTTCGGAATATGTTCAGATGTGTTCAATTAGAGCAATGTGATCATATATTTGTTATTAATATGGTCTAAAATAGAAATTCGGAATGAAATCGATTTATTTTTCTTGAACTACGAGGCTAGTTACGTTTTTAAGTTACTTACTGGATGGGATTCTGATCTTACCTATACTACCATTGTTGGGCAAGATTAAACAGCTTTACTATAAAATACATGATTTATTTAGAACACATTAGAATAATGAATTTAAATGAATAAAAATTCACGTCATTGATAATTAACTTACCATTTATTCTAACATCAGTACTGGTAAAAATAGCCATTAAAACGAGTTTATACTATTATGTTGATAATAATACAATGTCGTCTTTAAGAGTATTTTCAGATGATCCACATGAAACCGATTCTTTTGCGAATCCCTCTACTGCTTATTTTCTTTTGGGACTTAAAATATATTATTAATATATTTTAACTATTTTTTTTTCTTTTTTCCACACATTTTGTAATTTTTCTTTTCTTGAATTTTATTATTATCTACTAATTTTCTTATGTACATGCTATTATATTTGAGTTATTCTTAAACACTAGCTTTACTCTCAGTAGGATTTCGCAGGTTTTTCACACCCCCCTTCTTGTGTGGGTGTTTTCCTGCAGTGGGTTTTTGCGTAAAGGATTTTCCGATTTTTTTGTGTGTCGAACTGTTGCATAATAATCCTCACGTTTTTCCCACATTGTAAATTCTTTCACACACTATTAGATATGTAATATTGATATATTGTGTATATATATTTATTTTGTATTAATTTATCATTCTTTAATTCCTATAAGTGTATTCTTTGATGATTTTTTTTAACCTCAGATTGTAATTGTTTTAGGTATTGACCACTATTTTATTTTTTGTTTATATTGACGAGGGGTTAGATGGAAGAAGGGACAGTTTTGTCTCAATCTCGCCCCAATAAAGACCTTTTATTATTATTATTATATTTGTGAGGCATTGTAGAAATAATATTTGAAAAGATTACTTCGTTGCAAGCACTTTTGAATTTTAGGTGATCGAAACCCACTGTGGTACCACAAAATGAAAACAGTACTTGGCAGTCTCTAATTGGGGACAAATTATTCCCTATGAGTCAGACGCGCATGCGCAACTGCCGCGGCGAAAATCGCAAGCGGAAATTACATTCTGGGCGTGATACGCAATATCTGTAAAGCAACCGCTGTCACCGCAAGTGTGTGTGGTAGATGGTGACTAGTTATACGTTACCGTCGCGCTCAAAATCCTAAATTTAGATGCTGTGGTAACGGTTTCGCTGTTAAATTAAGTGCATCTACAAGTAAATCGCGCGAGGAGTCTCTCGCACATCTTGGATAAATGCATGTGCATACGTAACAAACATGGAATAAAATTTCTGAAGTAACTTAAGAAAATGTCCCACTTATTCAATGCAAATTTAGCCACTTGTAAAAATAAAAAAAATCCTAAAATATGAGTTTCTCATCCTGACTCATTATGTTAAAGATACATTATTCAACCTATAATTTCCTTTTCTTAATGATCTGGGAATAGTAACATTTTAAATCTCTCTGTCGAACTGTTCATCACAGACATTTTATCATTGTAATCATTCTCAAAATTGGGACGCATACCATCTAATTGAACTCTATTCCGTATTTCAGGCTCTTCTGCAGGCACGTTTTCCATATTCAATGTGAAATCGAGATCTGAGGAATCACTTCCTGGGAATAACTAGGGTATTGTTGGTCGAAACCTCGCGGTGCGATCGATCCATGGTGTAAGGTGAGTTAACTTCCATAAAGTCTCTCATAATACTCTACAGGAGACTGCACAGTTGGATTTATCTTTGGAAATTCGTATTGAAATCCGCGCAGATTAAGGAAGTCATGTGTGTCATTAGGAAGCGTAGGCAGTGTCTTAAAGTTTTTGCTGCGGATCCCCGACAGTAAGTTCGTAGACTGCGAAAATGAGTCACGCTCGAGGTTTCCTTTCTACTTCAATGCAATACCCTGCAAGCCACCGCGAGGGTGTGTGTCAGGGGTTGAGGATCACAAAACATGCACTCTTGACATGCAACTAGGCTACTACATGGAAACATGTTAGATGATAGGGTCTCATGCAGCTAGATGGTTAATATCTTCATCATCATCATTGGTCAACAATCCTAGGATTGGTTTGACGCAGCTTTCCACTCGTTTCTTCTATCGGCCAACCTTTTCATTGTGACGTAATTCTTTTCTTTTACATTCTTCACAACCTGTTCCATGTATCTCATACGAGGCCTGCCTTTTCCAATCTTCCCGTTCACTTTTCCCTCGACGATAGTCTTCATCAGGCCATCGTGTCTCAAGATATGACCGATTAAGTTTTCCCTTCTTCTTTTTAGAGTTGTCGGCAGACTTCTCTTTTCTCCTACTCTTCTTAGCACTTCCTCGTTACTTACTCGGTCGATCCATTTAATCTTCAGCATTCTTCTGTAACACCACATTTCAAATGCTTCTACCCTTTTCTTCTCCGCTGCTGTTATCGTCCATGATTCACTGCCGTAAAGAAAAATGCTCCAGATGTATGTTCTGATGAACTGTTTCCTTACTTCTATGCTTGTATTTCCTGCTGTAAGTAGATTCTTCTTCTGAAAGAATGCCCTCTTTGCCTGGGCTATTCTACTCACTATTTCTTTCTTGCTTCGTCCATCGTTGGTCACTCTGCTTCCCAGGTAACAGAACACTTTCACCTCTTCCAGTTTCTGTTTTCCTAGTTTAACGTTGGTTTTGGCCTCTTCTCTTTTGCTGCACACCAATATCTTAGTCTTCTTCTTATTGATCTTCAGCTGATATCTGGCCATAGTCCTTTCCAGGGTCGTTAGCATCTTATTCAGCTCCTTCTCTGTCTCTGCTATGAGAGCTATGTCATCAGCGAATCGTAGCATACTGATTGTTTCTCCGTGGATTTTCACTCCAGAACACTTCTCCTTGACTTCATTTATGGCTCTCTCGATGTAAACATTAAAAATTACGGGAGACAGTGCGCAGCCTTGTCTCACTCCTTTCCTTATTCTTGCCTCTTCACAGCTGGGTCCAGATTTAATCACAGCAACTTGGTTTTTGTACAGACTGTGTATAATTCTTCGGTCATTGTAGGACACTCCAATTCCCTTCAGAATTCCAAGCATTGAATCCCAATCCACGTTGTCAAAGGCCTTCTCTAAATCCACAAATGCAATGAACGTCGGTTTGTTCTTCTCCATTCTCTTCTCTATGAGTAGCCTAAGGGCCAATATTGCTTCCCTTGTACCCTTACTTTTCCTGAATCCGAATTGATCTTCATCCAGGAACTCCTCTGCTTTTCGTTCTACTCTTCTGTAGATGATCCTGGTCAGTATCTTTGATGCATGTGTCGTCAGGCTTATAGTCCTAAAATTTTCGCATTTCTCCGCTCTCTTCTTCTTGGGAATAGGAATGATGATGTTTTTCTCGAAGTCCCTTGGAATTTCCCCTGTTGAATACATGTCGCAGATGGTTTTGTAGAGATGAATTAATGTCTTCTCTCCTGCATTTTTAATTAGTTCTGCAGGGACATCATCAATACCTGAGGCCTTATTCATCCGAAGATCCCTTACTGCAGCGTCGAATTCCGATCTTAATATTGATGCCCCCATATCATCTATTTCCACTTCGCTTTCCTCTTCAATAGCTTTTGTGCTGAGATTTTTTCCATTGTATAGCTCTTCCAGATATTCTTTCCACCTCTTCACTTTGTCATCGTTTTCAATCAAAATTCCTCCATTCTTGTCCCTTATGGCATTGCCTCTTGCGCTCCGTTCCTTGAAGTGGTTCCTCACTATGCTGTAGGCCGCTTCCACCTTTCCAAGTGCAAGGTTGCTTTGTACATCTTCGCAAAGATTTTTCAACCACATCTCTCTAGCTTTCCTTGCTTTGCGACTTATTTCGTTCCTTATTCTTTTGTAGCAGAGCTGCCCTTCTTCAGTTTTCGCATTCTTGTACTTTCTTCTTTCTTCAATCAATTCTAAGACTTCCTCCGTGATCCATGGCTTCTTCTTGGCAACTTTTCTTCTTCCAAGAACTTCTTTTGCGGCTTCCTGTAGTCCACATTTAATGTTTTCCCAACGCTCTTCTACTGATTTCTCATTCAGGTTCTCTCCTATGTTGTTTCCCACTGCTTTTTGAAATGCCAGCTGATGTTGAGCCTCCTTTAGTTTTTCTACTTGCCATATATTCTTCTTTGTTTTCTTCAATTTCTTGAATTTTAGATGGCATTTCATCATCACTAAATTATGGTCACTGTCGATGTCTGCCCCAGGGTAGCTTTTGCAGTCCTTCACTTGGTTTCTAAATCTCTGCTTCACTAAAATGTAGTCTATTTGGCATCTTCTTCTGTCTCCTGGCATTTTCCATGTGTATCTTCTGCGGTTGTGATTTTTAAACAATGTGTTGGCAACCACTAACTTATGTTGAGTGCAGAACTCCAGCAGCCTTTCTCCTCTTTCGTTTCGTTTTCCCAATCCGTATTTTCCAGTTATTCTTCCATCTTGACCTTCGCCGACGATAGCGTTCCAGTCCCCTAAAATAATTAGGTTTTCTTCTCCTCTTACCTGTTTTATAACTTCCGTGATATCTTCGTAGACGTCTTCCACTTCTTCATCTTCATAGTCAGTCGTAGGCATGTAAACCTGTACCACCACGGTATCTACAGGTTTGGTCTCGATCTTCACCATTATTATCCTTTCATTGTACTGCAGGAAGCTCTTCACACGCATTCCGGCGCTCTTTCTGAGCATGATCCCTACTCCAGCATTACCATTTAATGATCCTGTATGTATAATCCTGTAGCTTCCACTCCAAAAGTCTCCTTCTTCGGGCCACCTCATTTCGCTGATTCCTAATACGTCGAGGTCCATTCTTCGCATTTCTACCTTCAGGTTCTCCAGTCTTCCACAGGTCCGAAGCGATCTCACGTTCCATGTTCCTACCCTAAAAAGTGTATCACATTTGACTGATGTACTCTCTCGGGTAGTCCCCGCCCGGAGATCCGAATGGGGGACTATTTTACCTCCGGAATATTTTACTCGAGAGGGTGCCATCACGTCTTGATAATAAAGGAAAGAGTGGAGTAGCTGCGACTCCTCGGGATATTAATGTGGTGGTTTCCCCTTGCCTTCCACATCGCAGTACTACAGCCGTTAAAGTAAATGTTACCACGCCTGTAGTGAAATGAGTGTCGCTGTACCGACCACTGTGGTCTCCACCTTCACTCATGTGAAGAAGAGCTGCTGCCCTCTCCTCCGGGTGATGAGAAGCGTAATTATTGGCGGCCTCCCGTCGCCAAGTCACGGCATCTTCACAGGTTCTGTATTATTTAGAGGCCTATCTTACCCAGGGATAGACCAATACCCCCTCGGAATGCCGTCGCTTTTTGTCCACGACTGCTTATTCGACGAGTAAACTCGCTTATCTCGCAGCTAACCTCTATATCTAGAGGTCGACCCACCATCCGCAACCCGGTGGACGCACTCGGTGGCTTTAAGCTCAGCCGCGAGCGAATATCTTCATAGTAATATCTAAAGGGATTGGTTGCGAATACCTGCATTATGCACTACAGACAACTCTAATAATATTTCACCCACCTATCCCTTTGCTATACTGCCTATTGTGTTCTCTTATAGTACGGGGGAAAAACGACATTTGAAATCTATCACTGCGACAATCTATCTCTCTAATCATATTAACCTGGCCGAATGTAGCATAATACGCTGGGGTATTTAATGTATATCCAACATCTTCAGTAAAGCTATCCGTTTTTAAATTTGTATAATAGTCATAATCTGTACTATAGCCTACGCTCTGATAATGATGTCCACCCTAATTCTTGTATTAATTCTGATACATTACTTAACCTAACGTAACACCTTTTAACGAAACTAGTTTCTCTACACTGCATACTGTCTAGCCTAACCTAATTCATTCGGATCCAGTACATTGGCTACATATTCAAGGTGGGCCTGACTAGTGAAAAGTAACATCCCTCTTATGTCTTCTCATCACATTTCCCGAGTACTCTTTCAATAAATCCTAGCTTTCTCTTGGCTCTTCCGCATAGTTCCCGGATGTGTCTTCTCCACGTTAAATCTTTGGTGATTGTTACACGTAAGTTTATGGTTTCAACGCTTTCGATTGTCGTGTTACTTATGTTATAAGATAGTAATGCCTTAGTCGCAACATGGACGGGAGCGAATTGTTCGATCAGCTACACTTGTCTCCTTCCACCTTTCAAGTGTTACGAATGTGTTGTGGAAAGCTCGGGGATTAAATTGGAGATATTATATCCTGGGGGAGGGGTGGGGGCTCGTTGAAGGGTTTCAAGGAGAGGGGAAGGTCTCTCCGAGATGGATTCTGCGCGACGTCACAGGTCTTGCCCTCCAGCCAGAAAGGGATGAATTCGTCTGCCAATCAATTAATGGTCGGATCGATTGTGGCCGATCGTTCTGTCGATCGTTTATGACTGGACGAGAGCTGGATGATTAGGTAATGAGAGCGGGAAACTAGAATTCACGAGAAATCGACGGGACAAATATTGGTGGGCTCCTTAAAAATCATCCCATGCCCATTGCCCATGAACATATCAGAACAAAATTGATGAAACTATCGAACGGCATGATAAATGGAAATGCACTGAAGTTCCAAAAAGGTTTAAGGATATGCATGCAGCTCATGGAATGGTCTGAAACATCAAAATATTTATGGGTGATACTGATTAAAGGATATACATAATGAGCCAAAATATATTCATTCCGACTAGGAAGTAGTAGATAGATGTAATAAGGAAAAAAGCAGCAGAATACAATGCCAACCACAAAAATGAGCGAAACAGCGAAGTATAGCAAATAAAACAGAGACTGTTTCTTGTAAATTCCACGTGTTAACTGATGTGTACAACCGATTTCGGCCGTTAGACCATCATCAGGTACAAATACAGGTATTTGTATTACAGATATTTGTATACAGGTATTTGCACCTGATGATGGTCTGACGGCCGAAACCGGTTGTACACATAAATCAACACTTGGAACTCACAAAGAAGCAGTCTGTTGTATTTGTATTAGAAAGATTTCACAAATTAAGTACCAACTCACTATTTTTGTGAGTTATGTTTTATGTTTTATTTGTGAGCTATAGCATCTATTAATAGACAAGACGAGTACCTACGTACAATAAATGAAAATGTCCTTTTTTCATTATCAAATTATATGGATTAATGAAAAGTATGAGATAGATGAAGCATGAGATAGAGTCCAAATCTAAAGAAATAGTTGCATTCTGGAATTAAGCGCTTGGGGCAAGAAACAGATGCGGGAACATGTGGTGGTCCTCAAGTGCTTTTCCCCCGCTGAAAATTGAAGGGCGTTATTCGAGGATCAGTTGGGCGTCTAGCATTCATATTCACTGGAGTGTAGCTCCGCATGCCCTTATCGTCGCCGAGAGCCATTGAACGCATTTGGGGCTGACCCAAAACATTGGTGGAGCACATTGCGGGAAGAAGTGGAAACGTCAAAGTTTGGCTGAAATCATTTTATTTGAAAAGCCCGTTGCTCTGCTCTACTTGACGAACCGAACGATAAAGGTCAAAGGAAATGACGAGGCTTTCGCGAGATGAGGAAATGTCTGTTATTTCTGATGTCAACAACATCCCTTTTTCATCTCAACTCATACAAAGCAAAAAGCAATGAATAAGGTGTCATTGAATAGGATTTGTATTATTGGATAGGATTATTTATTACTGAATTCTGACATCGCATATTATGTTTACGTTAAAAACCGTCTTTCATGTTCTGAAGAAACACTTCCCGGACTATTCCATCTCTGCAACCCAGAAAAATTCTAAATCATTATTTTTTAAGGGGAAGGTTGAATATGCGAAACTCATATTTATTATTTACGCAATTCCGCGATCAAATGAATTAGAATCATCTATGGAACGTAATCACTGGATTTACAACTTGCTCTTCATTTCTCTTACGAGTTTGAATGGACATGATAATTTTCATTTTAACTGGTAAATTGTGATTGCTGTAACTATAGATAGCGGCATATGCGTTATATTTTCCAAGAACTAGCTTACCCCATCACTTTCTATTGTTTTTTTTCTTGTCGAAGTCTCCTGAGGCTCGACTCTTTGTTCCCACGACCCATCATTCGTCAATCGCCACTTGAATTTCCATATAACTCCATCTCGTGTTCCCAGGGTGCAAATACATAATGATTTCCCGTTTTGCGTTGAGTTACGTGAGGAATAAAAGTTCACGGTTGCCTCTTTCGAGAGTCAAAATACGCTTGATATAAAGGAAGACTAGAATATTTAAGAAATGGTTTCGCAATAGTTGGTTAGTTTCCTATTTCTAAAAATTATCCTGATCCAAAATGTTTGACCTCTGGAGTACATACTTATTTTTGGCAGTTCGATTTTAAAATGACGTTGAGTATTTTCCTCGTGAATTAAAAAGTGAAAAATTTCAACTGCACGTTTCAAAACACGACGGCAAACCATTGCATGCCGGTCAACTATATGTGTGAGGTCAAAGGCACGTAAACTCTTTCCTCTCCCTTCCTAGATGGTGCTGCGGACGTTTCCAAGCAGACGGTGCACTCCGTTATAGCTTATTCACTAGTTGCCTGAGGAACATTTATGCAGTTAATTTATTATTATTTACTTTTATTTATTTAATTTAAAATTAATTATTCATTTTATCCATGTAGACACAGTTCGTACCCATTTTACCAAGCATGACTTGGCCCATACTCCTGCCACGTTCACACCATGCTTCGCGGTAGCTTAGGTCTCCACTAGTAGGAAGCGCAGGAGTCTATAAACGGCTATTAATACCATGATTTACGGAGGAGACTATCAGAGCTTTGATAATTTTCACAGGCGATGATTAACACATATTTGCTAGAGCTTAGGGGCTCTGAAATACAATGATAAGTTCAGGAAACGAATATTCCCTATGACTCGCAACGTAAACTATACAATTGTTACGTCAGCAACAAGGGTACTGCAGTCCTACCATTTATAAGTTTTTCAAATGAACTTATAATTAACATTTTATTTTCTCATTAGCAGGGATTTCTTAATCCAAATTATTTTCGTATACTGAATACATTTATGGGGTGGGGTACGAATAGCACTTAATGAACTCTGCTTTCTTTGATGAAGGAAACTACTCAATTGCCATTGCGATATTGCATTAAACACTGGGTGCCTCTGATATGCTTCTGTATCGATAATGTTTTCGCAATTGTCTTGTTGAAATCGTGTGAGAAGTATCGCTGCGTACAAAATCAGGACGATTCATTCGTAGATTAATCTACGGTGAACTCCATTGTGTGATATCTCCCCCTATCATCTTATTGACAGGATTTATCTTTATCCAACAATCTTATTTAATCTTTCTTTGATTATCAACCTTGACTTGATCCTATTTATTGTGTGAATTTGGCTTCGAGAGTAAATCCTCGTTTAAGCTTGTTAATTCGCATGCCTACCTTCTCGCTGGCATAGTGTATGGCATGGATATCATGTTGTCGAAGGCGTTGAGAACTAAGATGCGATCTGCAGTTTCAATTGAAGCCAATGGAGGCGGCTCATTAGTGGTGCCATCCCTTCCCTAGCCGCCAGCCTCGAGTTCCGTCCACCAACCGCTCGCTGCGGGAGGCTTGCCGACAGATCTTGTCTCATCACCGAGCCATTTAAACTTCGGTAATTTAATTTTGTTATCGGGATATAGAAGGGGCAATTAGCAAGAACGTCCGCATTTTTCGCCTAAATTTACTTTCTAGTAAATTTCACGCCAATTGGATGACATAGATCGACCGCTGACAATTATGCGGTAAGTATGGGATTCAAAGCATTTCCGCTATGAAACCTATAATTTTAACTGCCGCCTTCACCCGTAAGGAATTAATATGAACTTTTTAGTTATAATCTGTTTCTATTGATTATATCTCTCGTCTCTGGCGTAGAAATGATTCTTTTGATGGAAAAGTATGATCTAGGGAGTTCGGGGCGGTTTCTGTAATGTTTAGAGAACTGGACTCTTACCACGAGGGGGTAAGAGTCTCCTAAGGGGCTCAAGGAGTGTACTTCAAGGTCCGAATAGGTCGTTGAACTACGGTAGTCTTTTCGCCTTTCGTTAAGAGCAGGCTGATACCGAAACACGATGGGAAGCCAAGATGTCCTGCCGCATTTAAGGGGAAGTATATCCATGTCCATCTCATATTAACTGGTTTAACACTAATAATGATAAAAATAGAAACATGCACACTCGCAGCGATCTTTCTTTAGAGCGTGTAAACGATGTAGTGTCCAACAAATTATTAAATTGCATGCCACATTGCGTGTTAGTGAATATGAATGCATTTCATTTGGTTTTGGGAAAAAAACATCAGTAATGGTTATGTGGCGCATGTAATTGCAGAACTTTTTTTATGGCTACAAAGTATCTCTACTTCCGATAGACTACGCGCTCTATGTGTTGGGAAGGTTTGTGTATTTTTTGAGCCATTAAACAGGCCTTAAGGGAGTTAAGTAAGTGGTCCTTGTATTACCCCTCCCATGCCAGAGAGTCCAAAGGATATGAACCAGACGAAAGGTAATCTACGCTGCGTCCTTCTCTGTGAGAAGGTTGTAAGTAGGTGTCAGCCCATCAATAGCAAACTACCTCAAGTATTTTGTCTATTTTGAAGAGCCTGAATTTAAAAAGAGGTTAAGCGACTTCGGGTCCCGACTGTATGGGTTTTGGTGGTCTATGAAACCAAAAAGCAGTTATTTCGATGACCACTTCCTTCAATGCTGCACCAGGAAGTCTAGCTGGTTGCCACCGAAAGTTTACGCGGGGTATTACACAACGACACAAAGACAACGGCGTTAAATACTTCCCCATGGGTCCTGTTAGGCCAACCGTGGCGATAAATCTTATACCGTGGAGGTTAAACTTCGTTGAAATCAAGAAAGATCTGGTGCTTTCCCGGCGTATCTGCTGCGTGAAGGTTTCTCGGGTCCTCCGCCGGGTTAATGCGTCCATGTCCGCCGACGTTTCGATTCCCGACTCGGCAATCGTCTTCAGGGCTTCTGAATGCCGTATCGCAAAAATTGTCCTCCCTATATACCCTTCTCCTGGGGTCAGGTGTCTCCTGATTGGTCCATCGACCAACCTTCAGAAGGGCGCCTCATGATTGGTCGAGAATTTCCCCTTTCCTCTTGTATGCGTTTGAGGATCGGTCTCCATGTGTTGCTTAGCTGGAAGCCTGCGTCCCTGTTCAAATTCTTCTTCTTGAGGCGGATTTCAATGGCCTCCTTGACAATCCGATCCCAATAGCCGTGTGATCGGCAAAGACGTTTTGCCTCGTCCCACTTAATGGTGTGATCACGGCTGACGGTGTGTCCCGCGATGGCTGACTTTTCCAATTGCCCCAACCTAAGTTGCCTTCCGTGCTCCTTCATCCTGGTCTCAATGGTGCGGCCCGTTTCCCCGACGTACACCGCGCCACACTCGCACGGTATCTGGTTAAGTCCGGGAGTCTTGAGGCCAATTGGGTCCTTCGCGTTGGCTAGTTGGTGTCTTAACTTAGCCGGTGGTACATGCATTGTGGCGATGTTGAAACTTCCGAGTATTCTGGATATTTTCCCGATACCGTGGAAATGTATGGCAGGCAGGCTGTGACGGCAGGTTTTTCGTCCGTGTCCCGTGTCCGTCCTTTTCGTGGCTCCATGGTCCTCCATGGTCCTTCATGGTGGTTCGTTGAAATCAATATCCACCGTCAGAGTCGACTTCGCTTATCACGGAGGTGCTTTGGAATACGTAGTCGATGCTTGCGTAGTCGACAGTTGCAATAGATTCCACTCAATTAAATTCCTTAAACTTCGGGGATACCTCGGAGGTTGGTTCTTGCCCACAACATGCCTAATTATCAGTAATTAAGACTAACTGAACATTATACACTGATGGGGAATTTTTAATTTGAGCAGTGTAAATTTCTTTGGTGATTTTAACAGAATTTACATTAACTTTGGCCGATTTTCAGAATTTAGTTGCATTGCTTTAAAGCTGAAAATTAAAAAAAGAATAATTAATTTTGATATTATTTGCAAAAACTTCAATGCTTCAGACTAATTTTTCACTCAAGAAGTTTATAAAATCGATAGAAATATGTACCTATTACTATGGTCGCTCCATGTTTCTTCAGTATGTTTCCAAGAAACCATAGAAACGATTTGTCCTCATCTTATCTCTAACGATTGCTAAGGTAATAATCTGGGCGCCAGGACAATGGATTGCCAGCAGTGGTCTCTGATTGTTCGGTGTTGTGGTGATAAGTGATCATTTAACGGGGGCATTTCCTACCTAATCATTTAGCTGTTCTTGTACTTGATGGCAGGTAACGGGGCCTTCCCAGAGCGTCATAGTAGAGAGTTGTGGCGAACTATGTATTTGAGCAGCGTACTGCGTTTATCTAACACCTCATAAAATTTATCTGTTTCGCAAAAAATGAAGCCATGATAATTTCAAAAAATGTTGTGACACAGGAACCTCTTAAAGAGAGCCTATACATTTTGTCTTTTGAAAACTCCAATTTATTTAATAGCACAGGTTCCACAGAGAAAAAAATCATTCGCCTTGACCGGGACTTGAATCCGGATCCCCTGATTTCGGGCTAGGTGCTCTAACCAATTAAGGTACCGAGGCGTCATCTTCAGCTGTGGAATTTTAATTCCACAATTTTTTTCTGTGGAACTTGTGTTATTGTGCAATTTCAGCGAGTAACGCCGTCAAGGTTCTCGCGGCCAGTTCGCGGTCCTTGAATTTATTATTTTTTAAGAAAATATTTCATATTAATTCGCTGAATTTTGCTTCAATCTTGCGAAACGAAAGGAAGCCACGTAGGTGCAGGTGGGAGTCGCCAACGATGCTGAAAAATTTTATCGCAGGAAAATGTCGTAACAATTGGCTTTTCAATCACGGTTGAATCGAAGCCTGCCAAGCCACCATAAAGGTGTGTGGCAGGGGGTGAATTCGCACCAAACATGCATTAGATATCATGCATAAAAAGGATTAGTATATGTATTCTAGTCTAAACTTCACAATAAAAAAAGATAAAAATATCAAAGCAGGCATTCAAAAACATGCTGTTAGTTGGCTTAGTTTAAAGTCCTTATACCAAAATGCAACTACCTATGCCATCCATAGATACCTACACTTGTATTTATAGTCATGGATATAATTACAGCTATTCATATCAGTAATTGTACGAGGAAAGAAGGACATTATGAATATGTCAGTTCGGCAATCAATTTCTTAAATTTTATGATCAGACCATAGTAAGTAATGGTCTACCATAGTAAGTTGTAGTTCGCAAAATATTTTTAATGTCATCAGTGAAAGTATTGTCTTGGAGTTTAGTAAAGGGATTAAGTCTAAATTTCAACCTACGATCTGATAAATATTTCCATTTTAGGTCATCTGATAGACTGGTTGTTAATATAGTTATCATAACGTCCCTTTACAAATTTCGCCGACCTACGCTGCACATTCTCCAGTTCATTATTTAATCCTATTTCGTGATGATCTCATTTAATGGAAGCGTATTCCAAATGAGATCTTACAAGGGAAAAGTAGCTAGTTTCTCGTACATGATCGTCACATATGCCGAGTACCCTTGTACTCGGCATATGTGATGGCAGTATGATGAATCTCAGTCTACGATTAGGTTGACCCATTAGTCCATGTACCTATGTGTTTACCCCAAGAAAAATCATGTGTCAGTCTTAGTTCAAGATATTTATAGATTCCACGTTTATTAATTTATTGTTCATTATGTAGTAAGTGCAAGGAGGAGAGGTGAGTGTTTGCTCTCGACATCTCCCCGATCACGATGCGAGGGGAGATGAGTTGAAACTTTGGAATTCATAGAAGAGAGTGATATTTCACAGTATTCTCTATCGAAATCGTGCGCGGGAAATTTGTTAAAAGTTGCCAAAAACGTTAAAATCGGGGGGCAAAACAAGTTTAGCTGGAAGAGTTCGTCTCAATTCTTACATGCTCAAATGTTCACTATATCTGTTAGAATGATGAACCATGCGTCAGATGCATGCTTGGGAATAACACCAAATTGTCTTCATAATATTATTCTGCTGTTTCCAGGCCAACTGCTGATGAGGTGGCAATCTGTCCTCTTCGGTCCCCTTCTCCAGATATGTGGACAACCGGTTATACGTCCCACAGAGGGTAGATTATTGTATTGATATTTTTCCGGTAGAATATTGTGCTGATATACCATCTGTAAACGTGCCTGATTTTGAATTTTCCGCCTTGACAGCGCCAGCTTCATGCTATAGAATCTCTTTTAACTTTCGTATTTCAGAAATTACTATGGCGTCTACAAACAAAGTGAACTATATTTCATCTATTAATCCCTTGCCCATGTTGTATTTTTTTCTCTTTATGTGCAGAATATTAATACCTAAGGTGGTACTTCATCATTATTCATGCGATCATCATTTTTTTCTATATCTCAAAAAACAGCTGTACACATTTGTGGACTTTAAATATTTCAACGAAAATAATAGCATTAATTTTTTTTCTAAATATAATTTCCCTAGGGGTTCGTGGTGTGCTAGTGGGTAGAGCACTGAGCTACTGACCGGAGGGTCCCGGGTTCTAATCCCGGGCAAAGCTTTTCTGGACACCCATCTAAAATCCTGGCGATTTTTTGCGTGTCAGAACTTCGTAGGAAATCGCAGGTGGCCTAGGGAAATGAACAGGCCTCCCTACCCTGAATGTGTGAATTTCACACGCCATTGGCTTAGTACGGGGTGAGCTCTACTCTCACCTATGAAAACCAACCTTCGGGTTGAATCACTTGTAAGTGAGTGATTGGTTTAGAATTCCCGTAGTCCCATAAGTACTGTAAAGAGGAGAGAAAATTTTTTTTCATGGGCCCGGTATTTTTAAGGACCGAAGAGGTCTCCTTCTTGCTGAAATACAAATTTTCCGGAGAATTTCCTCCTTTGTGCAAGAAGTATACGACTGGCAGGCGAAGACGACTAATTCGCATCTTTGCTAAGGGTTTTCTTTCCTTACCCTTCAATTCCACTGATTCCGTCTTTTCAGTCGAACGCAGTTGTACAGATACGGATCGACACCTCTTTCAAGAAAAACTGCTCCACTTCGATACATTTCATTGAGATAACCTAGTTTCTTAATCGTCCAGGTTTCGATAACATTTACGTGCTTGCGATTAAGGAAATCACGAGTTTATATTTCCCACTGTCCAAAAACTCCCATTCAGTAAAATTGAGTTACAATGCAGATAAAAACGCCGAATGCGCAGACCTTCAACTTTTTTCAGGTATGTTTAATATGTATTTTGTTGATTTGTTTGAAAATGGACAACGCATCTAATCCTATCATGCATTTCCAGAGAAGTCAGGGGTGCTTAAAGGGCGATACTCTTGAGTTCTGAGAAGCTTGTTCGTAAAATAATTCTGCTCTCCTGTTCTTTGACAACCCGAAGAGTGACTTTGTTCGCTTCTGTTTTCCCAGCAGGTAGTACGAGTTGAGGATAAGTTTATTTTCGAACATACGGTAATTGAATTAGATACGTTGAAAGTTGTATCATCACGAAATTTCATAATATCAGTCACCCCTCATCTCGTTACTCTCTCTCACTTGATCATTGAATACATCCGAGTCTTTCTATGAATTCCATAGTACTTGGGTTAACTTTGTGGAAACGATGCATAACGAAATAATGGGAGTTGACTTCGTTTTTCCTCCCAGCACGGTTTCGGGAACGAGGCACGGATAATCATCCAGGATCAAGTTTTTGGCCATCCTAGAGAACATAGCTCGGGAACCTTGGGAACTTAGACTCGTAGAATGCATTGCGTGCAACTTTTGACTCAGTCCATCGCATCAACACTCTTCTCGCCGTACTCCGCCCTGCCTGCATCCTCTGCTTTGACTCCATGGCTCCTTATCCATCCCAGCTGACAGAAATATATCTGAAAAAAGGTAACAGAAAGGTTGTACAGCCTAAAGATTAGTCTGGTGTGGTAGATAAGGGAATCTGGTCACCAAGCCGTGTGTAATTCACACATCAGGGGGGGGATTCCTTGTGGTACCCCAGGACGATCTGACACCCAAAAATTCAGCTTGGAGCTTGCAGGACGTGTCCAAAGGACTCTTCCAGATACGAACCTTTGCTTGGTAGGCTAACGCTCCACCAATCGTGCTGAGGTATTCTCAAAATTTTCACGTTAATTTATCGAGGTCCTCCTTAGTACTGTGAAGCTTCTTTGATTGAAAAACTGAATTAGTGTTGTGCTCGTGTTTATGCCTATACCAGAGTGTACTTAATGGCGTGAAATAATGTTTTACCAAGACGTTTTTTAAGATGAAGTTATGTTTTTGTCAGGGAAAGGGATCAATAGCTAAGGTGACTCGAGCCACAGAGTAGGCACATTATTGTATGCGCGACGTATTGGGAGCATGGGAAGATGAAAAACACAGAAGATCCAGCCTGCTAAAATTGAAAGACACCTGGGGTCTATTGTTCAACGCCCTATCCGACGAACGGAGAATTGCTCTTGAATTGCTCTGTACTCAAGAAGAGGCTGGGATTCCACAGAAAAACTCTGCTACAGCTGGGGATGAGAGACCAGTGCTCCAGTCACCGCATGTACCCGATCTCAGTGCGCGTGATGACGTATGGTGAATGCAATCGTGTTTCTTTGAAATAAGGAGGAAATTTTTGTGTATGTGTTTATGCCTCGGATTTGAATGCTTTAGGAGAAATACGAGAGATATATGTGTCATCTAGAGAATTCATTTTGATTATGCTTCCGTCAAATGACTTCAATTCCCAGTAAAGTGTCACCTCTATTATTCTCGTTAACTTGTTTCAAACAATTATCCATGTAATTCCACCAGAACTGTTGGAAAAATACGCCAGATTCCTCTAGAATTTTCAAAAAATAAGCTGTATATTCCGCTAAATACTTAACAAAGATAAACTACAATTCCACAACAAGCATACCACTGTCAGGTGATTATTAGTTGGTGATAATTATTTACTGGCTAAGTCTCCTCCTTGAGTCAATAAACATATTTAATACCTTTGAGAACAAAAACTAATAATTTATTGGTATATTTTGTTTTAGAGCAACTGTCCTTGCAGGTAAATGTCCTTTTATTGAAACGTTTCAAAAATGAATGCTTTCATTTCAATGATTTCAACTTTAATTGATTTTCTGATATTCTTTTTTAAAGTGCGCCTTTTTTAAAGTAAGCATACGTTGTCGACGTATATAAAATATTATAGACCAAACGGGGGTACGTAGCGAATGGCATGTATAGCGGGTGCCCTGGGAGCCACTTGATGAGGACTCCAAAAATCTCAATTATAAACATTCAATGGTTAAAAAAATTACAAAAATGACTCCTGTGCCATGGGCGAGTATACTGTTGGTACGCCCAAGAGGTAATACCAGATATACATCTGTCACGTAGAGAAACAAGTTTTCACTTTTGATTATGCTTCCGTCAAATGACTTCAATTCCCAGATGTCCCTTAGGTATTAGTTAAATCAATCTCAGCATTATGTTCCCTATCAACAATGTTTTGATTCCACTTGTTCCTGTATTATATCACCAGCATTTTCTCTCTACACCAAACATTTGAAGTTCATTACACCGTCTCTCAACTGTTGCTTTTCTTTGTTTTTTTTAAGCATGCGAATAAAGGATATCCACTGTGTTATAAAAATATAGCGAAAAATATGGTCTTTATGAAGAGAGATTATAATATTGCAATAGTTCTATTGAATATATACCGTTTAGTTCTTTTCTCTACTTTACTTTTTCGATGTTTACTATAACAATGTCACATTTATTTAAAAAAATGTGCATTGTTGGATACAATAGGATCTCATCCCTTACAAAAGCCCTAACTCCTGTACAAATCTCAAAACTTCCAATTAACATCTTATTTTACAGTTGAGTATGCTAGCATTACTTCCATCAAGGATTGTAAATTAATCCCTCTCAAAAAATGTCATTTATGCCTTTAATTTACAAACAGGGAATCGTGATCATAGAAAATAGTATTTTCCATCCCATAACCCTGACAATTACCTTTCAGAATAATAGTGTAAAAGAAAAAGGGAAAATAAATCATTATATTATTATAATGAAAAAACGTTTATTAAGACAATATCACAAAACACTTTGCCGACATCATCAGGATATAAGTACTATCTTGGTTCCAGTAGCTATTAGGACAGAATTTAACAAAATATAATCTTTGCATCGTTTTCTGTAATTTCGCAATTTTCTATGACTGGACAGACATAATGTTATCATCATAAGCATATGGAGGCGATTTCTTGCATTGTTTTCAATCAGAGGGTAAATATTCTCTTCACTTCAGCATTGGGCCAGGGTGGAATAATTGGTCTCAAGGCTTTTTCTAAAATATCTTTTGATGGATTTTATCCAGTAGTCTTTAAAGGAATGAAATGCGCTCCAAAATTTAACGGCTCACAGTGTCTGTGCCCATTGATCTTAATTTTCCTTGTTTACCGTAACTCCGCGATTCAAACTCCCGTAAAAGAGTTATGTTATTTAATGAATAAGTACCGATCCAGAAAAACACCTATGTGGAAAATCATCTATAGGGCGATAACGTATACACTATAATTGTATGAGTATACTATAATGTAGCGCGTTGTAGTTGCATTCTATTTTTTAAAAGCCCTTTTAACTCATATTGACTTCGGAACTTTACGTTACGGAACTGCCACGTTTAATTTATAAAGTGAGAATACATGTTCAATCCCACTAATACGAATTCTAAAATAGGTTAAATATTTTCTTGCTTAGTTTTAAACTATTCCCTAGCAAATACAACTCTTTGTTTTGCATTTTATTTAGGTTGATGTTTTTTAATACTGTTTGGCAACAATGACTCTGCCACCATTTGGAAGCATTGGTATTAATTACACCATGTCAATAACCAATGAAATATATAAATTACATAAAAATATAAGAAGGACCTTGGTAAGGTATATTCCTTAATTAAGTTAGGAAATAGGCTTCTAAGCAAGTTCCGTCACAAGTACCGTTGCCAATGATAACAACATACTGTAGCGCCACTTTCATGTAACCAAGGCTCTTCTGCTTTTTTTCGAACAAACATTTATTAATATTAATTAAAAAAGTGTGGTAAGGCGAGTACTTTTCCACAAAACTAAATTCTATATAAAATTGCGCATCTTATATTAGTTTTACGTCAAAACGACATTTCTCTTTACATTATTAATCTGCAAATTTTACTGCAAGAGCCATGCTCTGTCGTATAACCACGCATAAAATAGCTGATTTTCAACGTCTTTTTTCTTTAAATATATGATGGAAAGGCCTATTATTTTATTGCTAATCGATATTTATTTTATTTTTATTTATTTTAAAGAAAGACAACCACATACAGCGACGATACCAATTTATAGTGGCCAATAACAGTAGCTACATAAATTGTTAATATATTCAAGAAAAAAATAAAATAAAAGTAACAGGAAACAAATAGTAGGGAAGGCTATTCTGGGGACAGATGCGAAATAGAAAGGATAATGAACGATTTAATTGGGAGTGCAAAGGGATCAATGTGTTGTGGGAGGGAGTTCAATAGAGAGGAGAGACGGAAGAAAAGAGAACGTTTGGTAATCGAAAGTCTGGGAGTGGGCATATGGGGTAAAGGATGAGAACGAAAGGTGGGGCGGGAAGGAACTTTGAAGTTGACAAAGGAGATCAGATCGGGGCAGTCGATGGTGGAATTGAGAATATTATAAATTAGTTTTAAGTCTGCTGTGAGTCTAAGGGTGCTAAGATTAGGGATGGAGGGGGAGGAGAGAATAGTATTGGTGGACATGTTACGAAAATGCGGTAATCTATTTTAACTATTTTAGCAAAGAAATTACAGACACAGTCCAGAGATGAGAGATTAGTTTGAGGAGAGATAGACCAGATGGGGCAGGAATAGGTAAGAATTGGATGAACGATAGAAGAAAAGAAGGTTCGAAGGGCTTGTGGGTCATTAACTTCAGTGAAACGATAGAGTAGGCCTAAGAGCTTGCTTTAGAGTAGGCCTAATTGCTTTGGACTTGATGGTTTGTATGTGTTGGGAAAAATTTAATTTATTGTCCGTAAGAATACCTAAGTCTTTGGATGTAGAGACACGTTTTAGGGAGCGATTAAAAACAGTATAATTAAATTCATGGGTGAACCTTTTTAGGGAAATGGACATCACGCTACACTTGTCTGGGTTTAATTTAAGCTTCCATACATTGCACCAATTTGATGTCTGTCGTAGGGCTTCTTGTAGTTCATAACAATCGGAAGGCGTTTGAATGTTCTTGAAAAGTTTGCAGTCATCGGCGTAAAGTAGGGTGTGAGCTTGGGAAGGAGGCAGTATGGAGGCAAGATCATCAATATATAAATTAAAAAGGTACGGACAAAGGACACTGCCTTGAGGGACCCCAGATGTCAGTGGAGACCAGGAAGAAGAAAAACCAGAAAGGATGACCCTTTGAGTTCGGTTGCTGAGGAAACTTGAAAGAAGATTTTTTAAATTACCAGAAATATTGAAACGTTCGCTAAGTTTATGAAGGAGGAGGCTATGGTTGATGGAGTCAAAAGCTTTAGAAAAGTCTAGGAAAATGGTATCTAACTGTGTTTTGTTATTCAAGGAATTTACGGCATTATGCTGAAAAACAGCTAAGTTGGTCATGCACGAACGGCCCGGAAGAAATCCATGTTGATTTTCAGAGAGGTGAGGGGATGTGAAGTAATAAAGTCGGTTGAGGATTATTCTCTCACAAACTGAAGAGAGGACTGGGAGTAAGGATATGGGTCGATAGTTTGATGCTAGGTTTTTGGGCCAGATTTATGTACGGGGATGACATTAGCAGTTTTCCATAAAGAAAGAAAGGTACCGAGGGAAAAACAGCGGTTTAAGAGTAAGCTTAAAGGTATTGACAGGGATTCAGCACAATTGCGAATGAATATTGGACTCAGGCCATCAGGGCCTGCGGAGCGTTGAAGGGGAATTTTCCGTAGATAATTAAGAACTTCCAGAGGGTCGGTTTGGATTGCAGAAAGGCAGTTATTAGTAATGGGTGACATAGTGTGACCTTTGGTGATTGATGGAGTAGAGAGGGGCGTCATACATTCAGTGAAGAATTTGAGAAAGAAGCTCGTCCTGTTTTCTACAAAAAATGAAGTGTCCTGAAATTTTCACATAAATGACATCTACTTCGTAATTCGGTGGAGCCTCCTTAATAATGATGCTGAAGACCGCTGTAAGAATACTGATTCGGTTTCATTTGGTAAGGAGAAGTGGTGTGGTTAAAGGTTATAGCGGTGGAACGAAATTTTATTTACTTAATAATTACGAAATAATTTTATTTACTTAATAAATAATTAAATAATATATACCTCGTGGTTAGATGGAAAGCGATAAAGATCGAAGTAATGATAGCAATTTTAGGACAAAAGTAAAGTAGCCATTACTTTAACCGGACTGTACGGGACAATTCCGGGTTCCACTACTTCGTCCCACATTTTCCGAATCTAATACTCTCGAAAGTTGAATTATTCCTCTCAAAAATCTTCAATAAAAGCTGCAGTATTTGCTGTGATCACCATTAAAAATTAGCCATCAAAAGGACTTTCCCTTTAACGAACAAGTGTGGGATTCAGGTATAATACCTAGATGAGGGAGCAGTAAATATAATAAATTTTTGCCTATAACCCCAAAATTATAGAGTAAATATATGCGTGATAATGTGCACATGCACATTAATATAAAATAATATTGATTAACATATAAAAAATGCACTGATGTTTGAATTCTATTAAATGAATATCTTTTACACCTTATATTTCAGTGTAGACTGATAGTTCTATAAGGTAAGCAGCCAGCTCCAGTGCCATTCAATTAAGTTATCCTGAACACTTTGACTTCGTGTAAAATGTTTGAGTGTCCCGCATTTGTAATTTCGTAAATATTCAATAGTCCACTGGCTAATTACAAATTTGGCTGTTTTTATTAAAAAACGCTTAGGTGTTGGCAGGGGGTGAAATCATACCAAATATGCATTAAATATCATGCATAAAAAGGATTAGTAATTATTCTAGTCTACACCTCACAATCAAGAAAAAGATAAAAATAGCAAAGCAAGCATGCAAAGACATGCTGTTAGTTGGGTTAGCTTAAAGTCCTTATACTAACATGCTATCCATTGATACACTCGTATTTATGCTATTGGGTATATTTACTGTTATTCATATCCCTCATTGTAAGAGGAAATAAGGACATTTTAAATCTGTTACTTCGTTAGTCATTCTCTCTAATTTTGTGAATATGATCCAGTCTACCGTAGTAAGTTGGAGGTTGCAAAATATTTTTAACGCCACCAGTGAAAATATTGTCTTGGAATTTAGTTAAGAGCTTAAGTCTAAATTTCAACCTACGATCTGATAAATAGAGAATTTCAATTTTAGAGATTTAGTATTAAGTATTCATACAATCTAAGTAATTGAACCTTTAGAGTATTTTAGAGTATTAGTGTAAAGTTTTGAAACTATCTAAGTAATCAAACAAACAACAATGATGTATTCGATTTTCAGGCCCCACTTCTTGAAATTCCATTACGATGTATAAAAAACAGTAAAAATTTTTGTTCAAAAGAGAAAGACCGGTTTCGTCTAACAGTCGAAATCACCAGATCTTGATGATGTCGACTATTCGACGAAACCGGTCGTTTTCTATTCATAAAATCCGGTGAAATTTTACAACTTTCGTTCATATGTCAGACAACATTAAATGCATTCATGGCCCAAAACGAGGAAACGCAATAGGATGACCTTCAGATTTCCAAAGAAACCGTATGTTATCAATGGATCCGTTGAATGGCAGAAAGAAAAGGTTTTCTGGACTCAGAACATCTGAAACGATAAGTATTCAGATTTTAACCCAGCCGCAATCCAGATAGGTTATCTACCAGCAGATAAGATGGACTTTGATTTGGAGAGAAGAATGTAGTTCACCAGCCCAAATACTTGTATTCTCTTCCGCTAGAAGCCTCTGCCTAACTAGCTTTTCTTGAAGTGGGGCAGTTCTCACAAATCACCATCTGTCATTTTGATTGTTTCCAAAAGTGACTGGGAAAACCGAAAACAATCTTTTGAGGAATTCGATTGCTTAGTGTATACGCTTCGTATGAAAAGTTGATATCATCCCAATATGAATGACAAGTATCAGTATACTCATTTCTTAGATTTCTGTCTTAATTTATATTCAACCTTCGTAATGATGTTCAACCTTCGTCTCTTCGCTTAGGGAAAAAATTCATGGTTAAACGTTAAAGGTGGGCTACATACTACGCGTTTTTTTTGTTTTACCTTATTTACTGTTTCTAAAGCTAAAGAACGTATGCAAAAAATGTAGGTGGAAATTTCAATTCACCGTAAATGGATTTGGACACATTTCTCCATAAGCCTGGACGTAGGGACAGAGAAACCTATGAGCCACTTGTACACCTGCAACAATAAACGTACTAGAGGGCAGTTGACTTTGGAAAGACACTTAATTAGATAGACAGGAAAAATGCTCAAAATTTAAGATGGTGAGTTCGTTGGTGGTTGGATGGCTGTGAAAAGGAGTTGAAGCATAGAAAATATCATGCCTGATGAAAAGCTTTTGGTGAAAAATTACTAGTGTGACCACAGAGGATTATGTTCTTAAATGATAAACTATGAGGAATAAGGAAATTCGCCATATACCTATTCTTCCCAAAGATTCAGTTTCATTCAATATTCTCTCAGTATGTACCAGAATTTCCTGAAATATCATGTCATTGTTTTTTGAAAACTCGCCCGGTGACGGATCATATTCAATTTCTGTCGTTCAATTTCGAGTTGATGCTTTTTAGATTCTCGACCTATTTCGAAGGTCTTTGAAGTTGCTACGTGATCGATGAGTATGTTTTATTCATTTCGTCCGGATTTCTTCATTTCGTCGGAAGAAACTCAGACGAAAGCAGGTCGTACTAGTGATGGAAAAATCGATTTCGATTAAAATCGAAAATCGAGTTTTAATTGTCAAAGATCGAGGAAATCGAGATCGAGCCATGATCTTCGAGTTTCGATCCAAACTCGATTTTTAAACTTCGATCTTGGCCATTTCGTTTGATCTCAGCAGCGCGTAGTAGTCAGTAGAGGTCCTCGATGAACTGCCACTGAGGTCACTTCTTGTTAGAAGTAGATGCCAGTAGAAGTTAGGCAATACCTCAACAGGCCACCCGTCGATAGGAAAGTCGACCCAATCCTCTGAAAGTCTGGGAGGAGATAAAGGGTGAATACCTCAAAATGTACCGTTTCGCGATCAGAGTGCTGAGTATGATAAAGTCCCATGTGAAAGACTTTTCTCTAAGGCCGGTAAAATTGGAAAGGCACGCCCTAGATCATCAAGAAAGCATCTCAATCAGTTGATCTTTCTTAAAAATTTTAGTGAAGCCGATGGTTCCAAGCGGTGATCCACATTAAAGTAAATTGTAAATTTTTACGACTAATAATTCAAGAATGTTTTCTAAGTACATTTTTAGGGATTTTTATATTACTCAAATATGTATTATGAGAGTTTTTCAAATGAATATGTTTCATTTGAATTCAAATGTTTTTGTAACAACTGCATTTTTTTCAAAAATGAATCGGATTTTTTTTCGATTAATCGATCTTTTGGTTCAAATTTCGATTTTTTTCTGAAAAGTCGAGCTTTTCATTTCGATTAAAACTCGATTGCTCGAAAAATCGATTTTGACCGACATTTTTCCATCACTAGGTCGTACACCATACCGTTTCCCGCCGTTTCGCTCTGTCTCCGTTGGGTTTTTCGGATGACTGCGAGCCCTGTGGAAACAGATCCTGTGATTCCTGAGGGATCATGAGGATCATTACCTTCCAGCGGCTTGAAAGGAAAGTTTTCCATTCAATGTTAAATGAAACCAAATATTGGCGGGTGGATTCGGTGGGGTGGTGACAATTCTCCGCTGGCTTTAGTAACGCCTGAGGCCGACTTTATAGCTTCGGCAGCGGCGGTGATGACGATGGATTTCTCGGCGGTCGGAACGCGATGAAACCTTAATACATCCGCGGCGCTGTATGAAAAAAGAAGGGCGCAATGCCTCGTGAGGCACCGGAACTTGCCACCTTGTGCCTCTGATCACGGTATATCCTGACTTGTTGAGTTTCGTCTCCTTTTTTTTCCTACTGCGTAGAGTAAACTCCCGATTTACCGTGCTAATGACTGGTAAAATGTGTACGGATATCTGGGAACACGGATATTTCGCTGTTTGGTTCTTTCCGGATTCTTTTCTCTACTGTGCGCCGCCAAAATAAACTCCTTGAGAAAATACACAATCTGCCAATGAAAGGATCCTCGCTGTACATAATAGGATTTTATGACGAAAAAGAATCTAGTATATCTGTCCCGGCCGCAATTAAATGTTCGCAAGCCTCGGATGGCGGCACGAAGCCTGTCGTAAGTCATCGGACAATATCGGTAGGGTCGTAGTGAAAAGTCACGATTGGAGGAAAATAACAAAAGTTTGCTTACCTTTGAGGCCACTGCCGATACACAAAATAGATACATCTGCATCTACATAATGCCCTGCAAGCCACCATACAGGTGTGTGGCAGGGGGTGAATTCTCACCAAACATGCACTACATATCATGTATAGAAAAGGATTAGTATTTATGGACTGTTCTAAAGTTCACTATTTAAAAAAAGATAAAAATAGCAAAGCAAATATGAAGAAACATGCTGTTAGTTGGGTTAGCTTCAAGTCCTTATACCAACAGGCAGCTACCAATGTTATCCATTGCCACACTCGTATTGGATATATTTACCTTTATTCATATCCCTAATTGTACGAGGAAAAAAGTACATTTTGAATCGGTCAGTTCGGCAATCAATTTCTCTTATTTTGTGATTATGGTCCAGTCTACCATAGTAAGTTGGGGTCCGCAAAATATTTTAAACATCATCACTGAAAATATGGTCTTGGAATTTGTTTAAGAGATTAAGTCTAAATTTCAACCTGCGATCTGACAATGATTCCCAATTTAATTCATTTAATAGACTGGTTACGCTAATGAGGTTATCGTACCGTCCCTTTACAAATCTTGCCGATCTTCGCTGCAAAAAAATGAAATGGTGAAAGTATGAAAAAAAAAAATGTACACATCAATGTGGTTAGGAATGACTAATATGGTCGATTTTCGACAGGTATATGAATCTGTTGTTATAAAACGATGGTATTCTCCCTCTTGTCATGCAAAATTACGCAAGACTGCCAACCTAACAAGCCTATCGTTTGACTACGCACGTGTGCAACTCTGAGTTACCTGTTGAGTTGTTGTAGTTGAGATAGGCGATGCACGGATGATCCGCAGCCCGGATAACGCGCGCACGGATAATCGGGAGTTTACAGTGGTTCATTATGGTTAGCAGTAGTTTAAATTCAATCCTTTGAGGCGTAGCCTTGTGGGAGTCCATTCAGAATAATGAAAATGGCAACTATGTTTCAATCGCAGAATTTTTACTGGTACTACTAGTTTGAGCGCCACGGCGCACTATGGGGTACAGAGGTAGCGCTCACTTTCAAAATCGTAGAACTTTTAAATGAATTGAGATATTAACATAAATTTTTTTAATGTGAAAGGTAAAACCATAAGGAATAGAGGAAAAATATGTATTAAATGAAAAATAGCAATAAAAGTCTACAGAAAGTGTGCGAATGCCGTAATTTTTTCCAATTATGTTTGTAGACTAAAATAAATCTGCTTTTAAAATTTTTCTATCGTGAATACTACCTCAATTATTTAATTTATTAATAAAAAATTGTTTATAACAAAAAATTTATTTATTATTTTTACTTGGTTTAATCTTATTATCAATGATTATGAGAAAAAATAGTAATATGTATATTTTTGTTTTTAAACATTTATTTTTCGCTGATTTATTTTAGTCTATAAAAACAATTGGAACAAATTACGGCATTCGCACACTTTCTATACACTTTTATTGTAATTTTTCATTTAATACATATATTTCCTCTATTCCTTATGGTTTTATCTTTCAAATAAAAACATTTTATGTTAATATCTCAATTCATTCAAAAGTTCTACGATTTTGAAAGTGAGCGCTACCTCTGTACCCCATAGTGCGGCGTCATCATCAGGTACTGAGATTTCACTGATTGTGAGATTCGAGGTAAAAACGAATTCAATCCTTTCAGGTACCTGATGATGACGCCGTTGCGTTGAAACTAGTACTACCAGTAAAAACTCTGTGGATTGAAACATAGCTGTTATTGTCATTATTCAGTAGAAGTTTATTTTAGTTGGGAGCAGTTTAGTTTATTTTCGTTGCGAATAGTTTAGTTTTTTTTAGTTTTTAAAACATCAGAACCACCAGCAGTATATTAATAATTTTTTGTTTATTTGTTTAATACCTTGGCATGCATACTGCAATGAATCATTAAAAGACAATGAGAATGTACGTGTGTACGCACAATATCAAAGTTAACTTATCACAAAAGTATTATTTCTGGAAAATCAAAGACTTGCCTTCTTCATTAATTATGTTAACACTTTATAAAAACACTAATCTTCTACACTAATACATCTCTCTCATGAAAGTACTCGATAGAACACATCCATAAATGCTGGGCGTTTCAAATTATCCGGTCCTCCGTCTTCTTGCCACAGAGAGTTCAGTTAGAGTGAAATTTAACGGCAGTCGCTATCTAGCTAAGCGCTTGTCAGCGTCGCTCAATGATCTGACGTCATGATTTCCAAAGACGTGTTCTCGCTGGCTGATTTCTGCCAGTGGAGCTATGCCGCCGAGCTATAGCCACCATGAGTGATGCCTTATCCTACGAGACTCCCTATGATAAGTTTATTGAAATTGAAAAACTGGCTTGAGATATGTTAACACTGAAATAGGTACACGCTAATACTGGGTTCTAACTTTGATCCCTATGAATCTGATAACTAGCCCAAGACATTAAAAATCGTCAAATATACTGGAATAAATGTGTTACACCATAACGATAAATCTTGGTGCACCTAGATCTTTAAAAATCAACCGATTCAGGCGAGATGTAGTGGAAGTTTAAATATTAGAATAAAATATAGGTGCACTTTTCCACAACTAATTTATTGATGCGTACGACGCGTTTCGGCTCACAGAGCCATCATCTGGTACAAGACTTGTACCAGGTCTTGTACCAGATGATGGCTCTGTGAGCCGAAACGCGTCGTACGCATCAATAAATTAGCTGTGGAAAAGTGCACCTATATTTTATTCTAATCCTTCTCTTTAGTTTGCCTTAGTCTATGCATCTTGTTATGATTCCCTCACTCACCAAGTTGATTCTACATTTTAAATTAATTTGCTCAGACATTCTACGCTGAACTAAAGTCAAGTCTTCTACTTTGTATTAACACAGTTATTCATCAGAAAATCATGTTCACACTCAAGGCATTCTATTCATCATGGACATCAACCACATAGGAACTACTCATTTCTTACCATACGACTTAAAAATTTACTTATGACACTGACTATCATTTTATTTCGAAAAATAAATGCATTACCACAAAATCACCAAAACATTTACATCATAACAACAATGAGGATGTGATTGACACGGTAAATGTTTTTCCAACAGCACTTATCTCACGGAAAACACCATGGTTTATGATTTTTCACTTATAATGCAGTGCACGGCGACTCATCACACTATCTTTGTAAATTTGGCTGCATCAGCTGCTCATTAATATCAGAGATATACCTGTCGTCATGCCGAATATGAATTCATACGTCACCGAAACAAATTTTACAGTTCTTCATGCTAAATTTCAACAAATACACTTCCTACCATTTTTCCTACATTAAATCAACATCAAAAACCTTTATTACACATTATTTGTTATTTTCGAGGCCTTTGTCAGAGGAAAATAGAAAAATATGAGAGCTCGTCACGAGCCCATGCGTCTGCTTTACTCATTGACATAGAAAAATTCTAATTGTAACATCACTAACCACTCCAATTAAACAGCGGAGGTATTACATATGACTCTAATACACAAATTATTGCTCATAAATGCTGAACTCCGAAGAAAACTTCGAGAAAAACAAAGTACACACCACACGAGAGCAGAGCTCATATTTAGCAATTTTTGTACGAATTTCGCCATCAATGACACTGCTGAGGTTACTAAGTTCCTTAGTATAACTCACTCAACCCTAATAACTTTAATGCATGGCCCCTTTTTTGTTTGATTAACTGAAATTGAACTTTTTAGTGAGGTATGCTGACTACGATGTCCCATGAGAGATCACTTGCACAACTCGTGGCGAATACGCCTTAATAAATAAGAGATTGACTACGCCTTGAATTTCTGACAAAGAATTCACGGGAAACTAACGGAAAACAACTTCACTTCCAAAAAAAAATACCCTGGTAAAATAGTTAATTAAAGAAAAACTTTGATTATACACCGGAAAACGTTAGTCAATTGTTCATAAAACTGTGCGAGAGAAATAAAGTAGAGAGCATCAAAACAATCTGGCAACTCAGCGGCGTGACGTCACTGCCAAGATATAAAATACAGACTATCGGCACTCAAGTAGGGACTGGTCTGCCACTGAAAAATCCGCCACTGCCGGGAATCGAACCCGGGCCCCTCGGGATGGGTGGCCAATTATCTAGCGACCACACCAACCCGATTCCGAATCTCTTGGACCTTCCCAAGACTCGCAGACGTAGACGTCGTTTTTGCGCGCCTTTAATCTTGTGAAAATACTAAAGAACTAAAATAGGGTAGTTTCCTTAATCGAAGAAAACAGAATTCATTAATTGCTATCAAAGCCCCGCCATAAATGCATTCATTTTATGCAAAAGGTTTGGATTGAGGAATCACAGTTTACTAGAGAATTAAATTTTAATTTTAAGACCGTTTGAAAAAAATAAAAATGCTGTAATAGTACTGTCCACTTGAATTTTTAATGTAAATGATACACAGCATGTGTTTGAACGTTCCTTAGGACGTCATCATCAGATCTACCTGACGATGATGATGATGATCAGGTAGACCTGACGTCCTAAGGAACGTTGAAACACGTAGTTGTGTATCATATACATTAAAAATTCAAGTGAACAGTACTATCACCGCATTTTTATTTTAATATGCTGTTCCACCATATCACGCCTAAGACTGTTGAATTTATTCGTTTGAAAAAGCTCAAAAATGGCGAGATGCGCTGCCTTGTTGCTGACGTAACAGGTATATAGTTTACATTGCGAGGCATACGAAATATTCGTCTCCTGAACTTACCATTGTATTTCGGAGCCCCGTGCTCTAGTGAATATGTAGTAACATATGAAAACTATAAAAGTTCGAAAAATTTCCTCCATTAAACATGGTATTAATAGTCGTTTTATAGGTTCCACAGGGCATCCTGCTCGTGGAATCCTCTGCTACTGCGAAGCACGGCGTGAAGTTCATCCGACTATGGGCCAACTTCACGGTATGCTTAGTAAAATGAACACTGTTTTGGAATGTATCAACTGAATAAATAGCACTAAATAAATAAAAGCCAATCATAATAAATTAACTGAATAAATATACCTCCGATACTAGTTAATAAGCTTTAACGGAGTCTGCTTGAAAGCAGTCCACAGCACCACCTAGTGGTAGGTAGTGGAAACAGTGTCACGCCATGCATATAATATCCCAACATGAAATAGTTTGCCGTCGCGATTTCGCGACGCTGAGTTTTTTCACTTTTTAATTAATGAGGAAAAAAATTTAACATGATGTTAAAAATCGAACGTCTTCAAATGCAGACTCCAGAGATTATAAACTTTCGATCAAGGCAATAAAAAAATGATAGGAAACTATCCTATTTTCCGACTGTACATGTTGTCAAAAGATTTTCTTGTGAAGCCTCGCGGTAAGAATGAGTGATTTGAGCGATTTCCTCCTCCTTGGAACATGTGCATTTGAGTTGAGCAAGAAGCTCGATTTTCCCCATTCGGAATTGCAAAGGAAAACGACTTTTTTTCTTTTTTATCCTGCCTCTCTTTTTATTGCGTCATACAATTCGCTATTCATCTATTTTGTGTTTCTATCATTGCCTGCTTCGAAATATCTCACCATACCTTAAGGTGTAAGTAGTTAGATAATGCGAACCGCGGGTTTAACTCTACTATGCGTTCGTAAAGTGCGTTTTCCTCGTAAATTACTCCCGCTAGAATACCTCTGTCGTAAATATTTTCTGCTTTGTGTCACCATACTAGCCCTTTCTGTATGAGATGAAGCGGCTTTTCTTCCTTGTGTTCCGTTAATGTTATGATGCATATATATCTTCATCTCGTTGCGACACATTCAGTCAGTCTGGCCTTGCCACCACGCTTCCTTTTCCCGTTTCAATCATCCGTCTGTTCATTCATCATTCAGCAGTTTTTCAATCCTAAGATTGGATTACTGCAGCCCTCCATTCTGCCCTATTCAGTGTTAAATCCCTCACGCCCTGATAGGTTTTGTCTTTCTCGTCCTTCTTTGTTTGACTTATGTACCTGTCCCTTTGTCTTCCTCGCGGGTCCTTCCCTTCAATTTTCCCTTCTATTATATATCTTTATTATAAGTATTCGAAATGTGGTGCTATACAAGAATGATGAAGATTAAATGGATCGACCGAGTAAGTAATGAGGAAGTCCTAAGAAGAGTGGGAGTAAAGAGAAGTCTTCTGAATACCCTATAAGAAGAAGACGGGACAACTTAATCGGCCACATCATGAGGCATGATGGCCTGATGAAGACAATCGTTGATGGACAATTGGACGGGAAGAATGGCAAGGGAAAGCCTCGTATGATATGAATAGAATAAGAGATGAAAGATGTGAAAGAGATGAAATGCATAAATATGAAGAGATTCGCCGGTCTTTAGTAAAAGGCGAAGGATTTTTTCGCTTGAAGAGGTCATAGAAGAATTCAGTGGAGAGCTGCGTCAAATCTATCTCAGGAGGTCTGACTAATGATGATGATGATGATTATTATTATTATATTTTTAACTAATCCATTCCTTGCTTGCGGCCGTAGGTTCTTTGAGCACAGTAGTTGTCCCTTCTTCATGAGCGCCTCCTTAGCTTGTACTATTCTTCTGTTGAGCGATCGATTCTTCTCCATCGAGCGTCTTCCATCCCAAGTTATAATGCTGCCGAGTTTATTAGTCATTTCTTTTTGTGCCGAGTCAGTGCATTAGTCATTTCTTTGCTCTTAAACAGCGCTCTTCGTTGCAACCTTCAACTACTTCCCTCGCCGACCTTGGTCTTCCAACAATCCAACAATGGAGACTTACTGAGGTGCATCCTATGCTGTTGGAGCACCAAATACTTCTTCTTTTCTCCTCGATCTCCGTTTATTTATCGCTCCTTCTTTTACAGCAGCTTTATAATACTTATAGTGTGACCTGTGTTCACATCGTTTCCTATGCCAATATCGCCCATTCTTTTTTAATACCATTTCATTGTTCTATCAAAGAAGCGATTATTGCTGTTGGTCGGCAAAGATTGGAGCATGGAAAACTTGGCGTGTGTTGGGAGGAATGAGAGCTTGTGGGTGTGGACGGAACGGGTGAAAAATCCGCACGCCTCGGAAAATATATTTAAGTCCAACATTGTTGGATTGAATGTTCAGAATTCAGGATTTTGTAAACTTCGAAAAGCTTCTCATGAAGAGACGCATTGAATTACTCCCTCTCTCTCTCTCTCTCTGTCAACCATTGAAAATGTGTAATTTTAGGTGATTTCAAGATCATTTAATTTGAGGTCACTCTTGGCCCCAAATTACGTTTCATTTTTATATTTTGACTATCGTTTTCCGGTATCGGTATTAGCCCAATACCTGTTGATATGGGCTAATTGATCTGAAACGGGAAAAGTGTGATTTAAATTTTTGTGGAAAAGTGCGAGTTTCTTTCATATGATAGATTAATTGGTGAACTCATTTATTTCTACTCATAGTAGCCATAGTAGTAAACCAAGGTTTTAGGGGAGAGTGTTTGTTCATTAGCGTTGTTGTGCACATTAATTGCAATTTGAAAAAAATCACCTGGACCGGGAATCGAAACACGGACCTTTGGCTTTCCGGGTCACTGCGCAGACCACTACACTACCCAAGATCCATAAAATTGCCGTGTGAATTATGGATCCTAGGAGGCGTAGTGGTCTGCGCAGTGGCCCGGATAGCCAAAGGTTCCGTGATTCCCGGTCCAGGTGAATTTTTTCACATGGCAGTTAACGTGAATTTCACCACCATTCACGCGGCACTTTTGAAATATATTGTACATCACGTTGTTGTGGTTGTCGCCTGGACGGTAAATAAATTGGAGGGGTGGGCGGGGGCCTTCTGGAGCCCCCCCTGGCACTTAGACCTCTTTAGATCCATTGTGCACACCCACATTTTAACCTGCCCACCACTTGCCGATAGGGGACAAGAGCATCGCGGTAGAGGTATGGGAAAGGGTTACCCATCCAACCTCTGTCCGTGCACAACGTTGCTTAATTTCGGTGATCTCACGGGAACCGGTGTGCCAACGTGGCTAGGCCCTTGCCCCGCCTATGCAATATGTGTATGAAATAGTTTCATGTGTATTAATGTTGGTGATGAATCGGGGGCGCGAGAATATACTTTCCCTGATATGTCCCCATTTTGCGACTTTGAGCATTCAAAAGACAGAGTACAACTCGCTTCTTGGGGAGAATAATTGTGGCAGTAAAAATAATGAGGCCATGAGGAAACTTGAAACGCGGAGGAAAATGCCTCTCGCTTCGAATGTTGAAGGACGCCTGACACTGGCGAAGGATGGGAGGGTCATAAACCCGTCTCATGTGGCGACCCCGCCGCGGCGTCGCGGGAACAGATGACTGCAGGCGAGCGACTATCCTCGCGGACGAGCTCGCGTCGGCTCGGCAAACGTCACGATCATGACGAAGCCCATGCGTCATTGCGTTCCCACGTAAACGGAGAGAAATGCCCTATTTCACATCACAGGTCGATCCTGTGACAGCGGATAACTTGCATAGCGTCCTGAGAAACCACCACAAAGGTGCATGGCGGAGGTAAACTCCTCCGCGGGCATAAATTGAAGCGGTCTAATGGCAAATCTACAAAATACCATGCGAGCCGCCGCCGCAAGGGTGTGGGGTAGGGGATGAAATATCACGGTGCATGCACTCACAACAACCTGGGCATCGATCATGGATCTTCATAAGGCGTTCGCTAGCGTTATCGTTATTTTTTGATTTAACTTATGTCTGAGAGAACGTGATCTCCGTTCTTCATTCTTCACACAGCACTTCAAATAGCTTATCACAATCAGTGGAGCGAATTTTATAGACGGCTATTGTTAACCCTGTGCTATTCTAGGGGGTAAGCGTTAACGATAAAGAGTGCGATAACGCGAAAGATGCATCCGTGATTCCACGCCTGTTCTGTCCCGAGTGATTAGTGCTTGGGGAAAGTGCTTAGTCGTCGTATACAGAAAGATGGGTGCGTGGCGTGATCTACTTGATTATGAGTGTGACAGCCCGAACGATGAAAACATATATATAGCGAGTTGATGTCTTTAGATCCTGAAAAGTCCACCCCCTAAACCTTATGCCTGTTTGTTTTCTTGCTCTGCGTTCATTTTACGTATCAGATTGCATGTCCATGTGTTAATTTGAATTTGAAATTTTATGAAGACGTGTTCAAGGTTGGATAAGTCTCAATGTTTTTAATATCACGAATTATTCGAGGAGAGGACGAATGTTTGAACCTATCTGTGATGCACCTTATTTCACTTATCATATCATTAAGACATCTCTGACCTAGTTTAATGCATTATTATCTGATAAGAGCTTAAGGTCCTTATACCAACATGCAACTACCTATGCTATACATTGACACACTTGTATTTATACTAGTGGTTGTATTTACAGCCATTCATACCCCTAATTGTACGAGGAATAGTACGAGGACATTTCGAATCTGTCAGTTTGGCTATCAATAATTTTATGAATATGGTCCGTTCTACCATAATAAGTTGTAGTTCGCAAAATTTTTTTTTCATCAGTGAAAATATTATCTTGGAATTTTGTTAAGAGATAAAGTCTTAATTTCAACGTGCGGTCTGACAGTGATTCCGATTTTAGATCATGTAACAGACTGGTTGCGCTAATATAGTTACCATACCATCCCTTTACAAATCTTGCCGATCTTCACTGCACAGGCTGCAGGGTAGATGCATTTCATACCGACTGAGCCGAGTGACTTTTCATTGCTTGCTCTGCACCCTCGGGAATTCCGCTCAGAATGATCTCATCATCTTGGGATCACCACAGGCTTCATTTGAATCCAGCCTCATTACGATAAAAAATTCACTGTCCGTTAAATCCTCACCAGGTCCAGAAAGGGCGGACCACCGAGGCAGAGGGAGGTGGACTTTAGCTACACATATTGACTACCTCCAGAGCCTCCTTTATGGTGTGTGGCAGGGGTTGTGTTATTACCAAACATCCACCAAGCTCATGCACTAAAGTTCACTTATAATACCTACGTTTTGAGAGATTACTATGAATATCATTTGGGACGCACGCTAAAAATTCCATTTTTCATGCAACATGCAAAGAAAATTCTTAGAAGTGCAATAAACATGAGTTATGCATATCGGTATTTCATGAAGACAAGGTAGAATCTTCAAAAATCCATCATCTTGATCAGAACTCTGTGTTGCATTTATCTTTGTTAATATTTTGTGTGCGATTGCATATTCACGTTAAGGTGAATTTGTTTTATGAAGGCATCATGGTATGAGAAGTTTTAATTTTTTTATGGTCATGAATTGGTCGAGGAAGGAACAAATATTGGAACCTACCTGTATTGCAGTATATCACTTTAAACTATCTGTGTGGTGTTGTCTATCAATATAGGGTGGGGCCATAGCAATGCGGTCTTTTACCATATTACCAGGGTAAATGCCCCCGTTTTTCTGTCGGGGGTGAACTCGTGACTCCTGTAATTTTACCCTAATCTTGGTCTGTCTTGCTTTCGTCGTGTTTGAAGGTTATCTCATCCCGTTTTCTCTAGCGAAGAAGTTACAATCACATCCTGTCATAACGATTTTTTAACATATATGGGTGATCTCCTTGGTATTTTATCTAATAAGGATGTTCTAGTAGAGTTTTTTCTTATTTTTGTGTTTTGATTAAGAATTAATAACTCCTGGCGTAGGCATTTGAAACCGTTTGATTTAAACATGACTAAGTATTTTTCCCATTAAATGGAAAAGTGAAAATTATCAACGGCGCACAAACGTGACGGCTATCTATTGATTGCCGGTCAATTCTACGGGTGACGTCCAAGGCACTCATTCGTCTCACGGGCGCTAGGTGGTGCTGAGAAAGTCGCTTCTAGACGAGGCACTCCGTGAAAGCTCAGTAACAATTATCTGAGGAACATTTATCCAGTTAATTTATTATCATTATTTATGATTTTGTAACATTTATTCATTTTACTGTGCATGTTGGGCCACGCATGCAACTTTCGCTATGAATGACATCCGGGCTTCGCATCAGCAAACGACAAACGTTGTTTCATCAATATTTGTCAGCATCAGCAAATTCCTAAGCACTTCAATGTGATCTTGGATCCCCCATCCCTTCCATTCCTATCCTTATACCTTTCCTCCCGGTCTGAAGCGCCTACTAGTGCGGAAACAGACTTGAAAACACCCACGAAGAGCACTTCAATGATGGAGGTCCCCCATCCCTTCCATTCCTATCCTTATACCTTTCCTCCCGGTGTGAAGCGCCTAAACAGACTTGAAAACATCCATGGTGAAGTTTCTTTCCCTTATTAGACCTAATTTGGAATACGCTGCCAGTATATGGAATCCATACGAAATAGGCCTAAATAATGAACTTGAACGTTCGCAGCGAAGATCGGCAAGACTGATAAAGGGACGGTATGGTAACTATATTGGTGTAACCAGTCTATTAAATGAACTAAAATGGGAATAATTGTCAGGTCATAGGTTGAAATTTAGAACTAATCTTTTAACTAAATCGCAAAAGGCAATATGTTCACTGACGGCGTTAAAACTATTTTGCGAACTCTAAATTACTATGGTAGACTGCACCATAATCACAAAATTAGATAAATAGATTTCCAAACGGACAGATGCAAAATGTCCTGTGTTCCTCGTACACTTAGGGATATGAATGGCTGTATATATATCCAATAACTAAAGCGAGTGCATCAATGAATAGTAGAGGTAGTTACAACGTTGGTATAAAGACTTAAGCTAACCCAACTAACAGTATGTTTTAGCATGATAGCTTTACTGTTTATCTACATCTACCCGATACCCTGCAAGCCACCGCGAGGGTGTGTGGCAGGGGGTGAAGATCACCAAGCATGCACTACTAACATGCAAACTAGCAACTAAAGGGTCTCATGCAACTAGATTGTTAGTATCTATAGTATTTGAGGGGTTAATACATGCATCATGCACTACAGAATACTCTAAAATATTTCCTCTACCTATCCCTTTCCTATGCTGCCTATTCTGTTCTCTTATAGTACGGGGAAAAAATGCCATTTTGAATCTATCTGTACGACAATCTATCTCTCTAATCTCATTTATCTGGTCGAATCTAGCATTATACGCTGGTGTTTTTAATATGTGCCTAACATCTTCAGTAAAGCTATCCGATTGAAATTTCTGCAATAGATTTAATCTGAACTTTAATCTACGCTCTGATAATGATTCCCACCCTAATTCTTGTATTAATTCTGATACACTACTCAACCTATCGTAACACCTTTTGACGAACCTAGCTGCTCTACGCTGCACACTGTCTAGTTCTCTGATCAAACCTAATTCATTCGGATCCCATGCACTCGCTGCATACTCAAGGTGGGGCCTAACTAGCGAAAAGTAACATCCCTCTTTTGTCTTCTCATCACATTTCCCTAGTACTCTTTATTAAATCCTAGCTTTCTCTTCGCTCGGCCGCATATTTCCCGGATGTGTCTACCCCACGATAAATCTTTAGTGATTTATATATTTTTTAAATTGTGAAGTTATATTATTACTAATTTTTTTTATGCATGCTGTGTAATGCATGTTTTACGTGAATCAACCCCCTACCACACACCTTGATAGTGACTTACAGAGTATTATGTAGATGTAGACGATCAGACAGGGAAATGGCAGGGAGCGTTGGATGTCGGAAAATGAATACCATGTTCAACGGAGGAGACTTTCCGAGTTTTGATAATTTTCATGGACGAGAATTAATACATGTTTACGATAACATCTACATCTATGTATTTCCCTGTAAGCCACTATAGGGATGTGTGGCAGATGGTGGATTTACACTAAACATCATCATTGTATATGTCATGATATGTCATGATTAAGAAGGAAGAGTAACTATATTCTAGTCTAAACTTAACAATTTAAAAAAGATTAAAATAGCAAAGCAAGCATGCACAAATATGCTTTATAGGGTTAATCAATTTAATTGTGTTGATAATTCAATTTCTCTTATTTTATGATCATGGTCCAGTCTACCATAGTAATTTGTAGTTCGTAAAATATTTATAACGCCGTCAGTGAAAATATAGTCATAAATAATAGATTAAGTATAAGTTTCAATCTACGATCGGATAGTGATTCTCATTTTAGTTCATCTAATAGACTGGTTACGCTAATATAGTTATCATACCATCCCTTAAAAAAAAGCTTTCCCGAGAAGCCGTACTTGCCGATTTAGTTCTAGTCCCCATTGCTTCAACCAGACCGAAACTTTGTTCAAGTTGCAAGTTGGTTACATATAATCGTCATTCGGCCCAATGTGAAGCAGAGCAATGAAGCTCTCACTCGCTACGATTTCTGTCTCCGACTGGAAATGGGGGACCTCCGCGATGTAGAAGAAGTTGTGTGTACCATCAGAATACGTACGGTGTGCGAGGCTGCTCGGTGGATCAATTGACTTGATGGTGAAGTCGGCGAAATAGTCCCGGAGTCTAGGGTTGCATGCCACTTGTTGCGCGGGTGAATGAGCGCTCGGAAGTGACGGTGGGTGTGCGAGTGCGTCACGGCCATGCCGACCGTGATTCACTCATTCTCATCGCCCGCATCACTGCAAGCGTCTGCCCGCGTGAGTCACGACGCGGCGTAACTTGTGATAAGTAACACTGACCTCTCGACAATCAGCGACAAAATGAAAAATTGAAATTCGACTTTCTTCTTACACAGCCCGGCTAGCTCAGTCGGTAGAGCATGAGACTCTTAATCTCAGGGTCGTGGGTTCGAGCCCCACGTTGGGCGAATTTTTTTCAAGATAGTACAGCATCACTTTGGCCCCAAACTTGACTGTCCACCAGGCTCAGATTACTCGGCGCTATCATTTACTGTTTTAACATCTCATTTTTCATTACCTTTGGTGCTTCGTGGAGTACTTTGGATTCATGTCCACTCCATGCGTCGGATAGCATGTGAAGCCGAAGAGTTGGCAAGTTGCAACGGTTGAAAAAATATATTTGTACTGTATTTAGGCTTCACGAAAAAAAATATCGAATCTTTATTTTGTATTGCAATTTCGTCCTTCATCTGCTCACAAAATATTGTACCCCGAGCTCTTTACATAAGTAACCTAATTTTTCTTAAATGTATTGTGATTACAATTATCCTACCGGTTACAGTACGATTGTTGGATCGAAACACTCCATTTGAGTAGGATCAACCTCTCAATCTCATTATCTTGTCCTTTGGATACGCGTAGTACCCGTTTTCCGCCGTTACATCTAAAAATTATTTTCTCTACTCCTCATATCAAGCGTTCTCTCCTCTACAGCGCATTAACACGCTCAGCGTCCAAACATTACGCAACGCTAAGTGAATGAAATCGATGGTCGGCAAGTGTACTTCGTGGAATTTAGGCATAGTAAAGATAAAATACTAGGGTGATTCCCCAATTTATGTATTTGCTCCCCCGTACTATAAGAGGACAGAATAGGCAGCAAGGCAAAGGGATAGATAGGGAAAATATTTTAGAGTAGTCTGTAGTGCATGATGCATGTATTAATCCCTTAAATGCTATGGATACTAACAACCTAGTTGCATGAAACCCTATAGTTGCTTGTTTGCATGTCAATAGTGCATGCTTGGTTATCTTCACCCCCTGCCACACACCCTCGCGGTGGTTTGCAAGGTACCGTGTAGCTGTAGATTTGTATAAGAAAGGAATTAAGCTTGTTATTTTGCATGAAAAGAATTGAGTTTGTCATTCATTGTAAAAGAATTCAGCTTGTTATTAAATATATATTTAAACCAAAATTATTTTACTTTTAACATGTTTTCTATCACCAAGACCATGGCTAGCGATGTGATCACCACTTTCTCCGATCTTAGCAGAAGTTTTCATGGGTCATTTGGAAGAAAAGCTTTTTAATTTGAAACATCCCATTCTTCAGAATATTGTGTATCATTACCGATATGTGGATGACATCATCCTGTTTATGGACGGTTAGTCAACGACTGTTAAACCTGTTTTTGTCTCTACTCAATTCGCTACCTCCCTCTATTTCATTCACAATGGAAGTAAGTTTTGATAAGATCAACTTCTTAGACCTAACCATTACTTTAAAGGACTCTAGCCATAATTTTTACATCTATTGTAAGAATTCCTTTGCTGACACCATAATTTCTAATGATTCTATCCATTACCACTCCCATAAAATGACTGCCTTCCATTTTATGTTACACCGCCTATTGTCAACACCGCCTCTCGCGAAGATTTTTGAATTGAATTAAAAACTATAAAATGTATTACCCGTAATAATGGTTATAACGATTCCTTGGTGGATAATCTATTAACTCGACATCGACGTAAACTCACTATAAACCAATCCACTGCTCTCTCCCCGACCCGATTACTCATTTAAGGGGGTTAGGCTACCCTTTATTCCAGGTCTTATTTATAAATTATTTACATTCTTACCTAATGTAGCATTTCCCGAATGAAATAAATGAATTCGCGAGAAACACTCTTCAAGGGGGCAACACTCTTTCCAAGCTCGGGTGAGCAAGATGAGGTCAAATAGAACAAAACACAAAAGTCTATGAATCTAACTAAACCAGACAATGTATTTCTACCAATAGACAAAGCAAGTACAAACCAGCAATTGAAATATTCTTCCCATTCAGGGAAATCCCTCACAACTTGAAAACGATAGAGCATGGCCACTAGGACACCCTCGAAAACGACGAAGTCTCACAAAACTAACTCGAGACCGCCGCACGTACTCAGCAAGTGAGTTCCTTGCCGTCTCAACACGAACAGGGGGCTTGAGAGGGGAGGTTTTTTTCTGCCATAAGGAGGGGGTGTTTTCGGCAAGATCAAAGGTGGAATGGGGTTTAACGTGGAAATAGTCGATAGGTAGATTTTTGTTGGGAGGGAAAATTGTATGGGTAAAGTGGGCGAGATGGGAGTTTATCATCGGAGCATCAGGAACTCTTTTCTGGCCCCGGCGGGAACACACCACATGACGGATTGTACGATGGCCGAACTCCTGGCCTTCATCCGCATTCAGGGGGGTATATAAACGACGATCGGACTGGTGAGGGGAAGGAGCGGCCGAAAGGATGCAGACGAAATGGTGCAGACCGGAATCGTTGCGTTTTGGAATCGTAGGCATTGTTGGCGTCGTTGGCTCCGACTGTCGTTAACTACGCCTGTCGTGCAAGTCCTTCGACTAAGTCCGGAGGGTAATTAGTCTGCCGAGGGGTAATGTCCAACGAGGGGAGGAAAGAGGGTGGTACCAAAAATTCCACCCTAAGAGTAAATATAAAATCTGCGTTTTTAATCCTGTGACTTTCAGCAAATTTGTTGTTTAATTCTAAGGACAAGATTGAAAATTGTGACAAAAGTGGTGTGTATTTGTTGAACTCTGACAGTCCTGGTTGAAACTCCAGTATGGAGTTGCAACCAGGAGTGCATACCATACTGGCCAAACTGGAAGGAAACTAAGTGTACGAAAATGGGAACATTTCAATTTATTTGTCAAAGGAGATAAAAAGTCTATGTTTGCTTACCATCTAATTGACGAGGATCATTCATCCGATTTTCTCCTAAGCTTTTACATGTATGTGACAGTGGTATGAAACTGGACTACGTAGAAAACTGTGAAATCGTATCTTATCCAAATGTACATGGTAACCATCTGCTCTATGCCCTAATTCCGTCAACCTCCTCCCCCTTGTTCTCCCTACCAGTTCCCCCACCTCCACAGTCTAATTCGGTTTGCCCTTGTAGTTGTTAGTTCCTTCTGGATTTCTCTTCCTTCCCTTCCCCCCCTCCTTCTTATTGTTCTTGGAAAAACAACCCCTCCCCCTCCAACTCCCCTCCTTCACACTCTTCGGGTATATCTTCACGTCCCACTCTCTCTCTGTGATTACTCCTGATGATGACATATAAGCGTTGAAACCGGTATAGTTGAAATAAATTGTGGAATCAACCGAGTATTTTATCTTTACTATTACAACGCTAAGTGGTTCGTGCTCACTGTAACTACCAACAGGGAGGAGAGGCAGCCTTCCATTGCATTGGGAGACAGATGCAAGATAAAATGCATTATTTGTTTGAATAATAATGACGATACAAATATAATTTGTGAGAAATAAATAAGGTATTTATTAGGGATGGGTCGGTTCCACTTTTTTTCGGTTCAGGTTCCAGTTCGGTTCTTAACTTCGGTTCTCGGTTCCGATTCTTGGTTCCGGTTCTTAATTTACCACTTACTTTGCATTGCTTAGTGGTAAGATAAGATAATCAGTAATCATTTTCAGACACATACTGCTTGAAAAAGAATACCTACTTCATTATATTTTTGTGTTATATATACTATTCTATGATGTAATTTACGAAAATGATATGATGACTCGCACCTCCAAAGTAGGTGGACGTAACATATACCTATCAATCAGAATATCCTTATTACGGCGGTATTTCATCACTTTCTAGAATTAGATGTAATAGAATAAATCATATAGTCATTTTAACGTCTGAATTAGAATAATCGCGGTATCTTTGAAGCATCTAAGTACACTATTTCACCAGGTTTTAATGTGAAGCCTCCACTTTCACAGTGTGAGCAGGTTTCAAACTGGTTTTTGCCACAAATATTTCGGTACCGATTATTTTTGGCCTCGGTTCCGGTTCTAAGCTCAAGAACCGGTGGAACCGAGAACCGAAGAACCGAACCGACCCATCTCTAGTACCTATTTATATATCATAATCATCATCATCGGTTACAATTCTGACATTTGTTTGACTCAGCCCTCCACTCGATTCTTCTGTCGGCCAACCTCTTCACATTAACGTAATTCTTCTCTTTTACATCCTTCACAACTTGTTTGATATATCTCATACGAGACCTGCCTATTTCTATTCTTTCCGCTCGATTTTCCCTCGACGATTGTCTTCATCAGGCCATCGTGTATCAAGATATAGCCGATTAAGTTGTCCCGTCTTCTTTTTAGAGTTTTCAGCACTATATTTATTTTTTAGCCGTATATTTATGTATGTCTAATAATTCATAAATAAGAGTTTTCATTGGCAGCAACACATAATTTAAGGGTGGGGGTCCTAGAAAATGTTACGGAGAGTTTTTAAGAAGGAAATGGGGGATGTCGGAAAAAGTGGAAAATCTGATTTCCATCTAATGTATGGTTGACCCCAATTGCCCTCTACTCTAATCAGTCTGGGCATCCACTGGTTCGTGTCCTACGCTTTTCGTCAACTTTCTCCCCTCCTCTACCATTTCCAGGGTATCTCCGTCATCCTATCCACCCATCACATCCAATTCCTCTGAGGCGCCGGTCCATCTATAAAATAAGGGGAAACAGATGTAGCTGGGCAGGAATGAGTTTGAGGTGTTGCTTTTATTAATTAGAGAAGTAGTATACCACCATTTTTAAGTTCTCCGACTGCCTAAGTTATATCGCATCGTCTAACATAAAGCTAAGATGTGAATAATATCAATGCCCATTGAACAGCAATGTTCGAGACAGCATCTTTGAGTCGTCAGACTAAAACGTTACCGACCTAGTTATATGGAAACTCGGTTTCATTTGAACCTCGTTCTCCATTGAAGCTTCTCTTGGTTGGGAATGAAACACATTGAGGAGGCTCCACCGAATTATGAAGTGGATGTCATTTTTGTGAAAATTTCAGAACACACAATTTGTTGGCCCTTCTATCGATTGGGAATAAAATATTGTGGCCTTTCCATCATATATTTGTAGGAAAAAGACACTGAAAATCAGCTATTTTATACGTGGTTATATGGCAGAGTGTGGCTCTTGCAATGATTTTGCAGATTAATAATGTAAAAATACATGTCGTTTTGACGAAAAACTAATATAAGATGCGCAATTTTATGTAGAATTTAGCATTGTAAAAAAGTGCTCGCCTTACCACACTTGTTTAATTGATATTAATAAATGTTTGCTCGAAAAAAAGCAGAAAAGCCTTAGTTACATGAAAGTGGCGCTACAGTATGTTGTTATCATTGGCAACGGTACCTGTGACCAAGCTTACAAGCTTATTTAATAACTTAATTAAGGAATATACCTTACCAAGGTCCTTCTTATATTTTTTATGTAATTTAAATATTTCATTGGTTATTGACATGGTGTAATTAACACCAATCCTTCCAAATGGTTGCAGCGTCATTGTTGCCAAATAGTTTAAAAAAATATCAATATTAATAAAATTCAAAACAAAGAGTTGTATTTGCAAGGAAATAGTTAAAAACTGAGTAAGAAAATATTTAATCAATTTTAGAATTGGCGGGATTGAGCACGTATTCTCACTTTATAAATTAAACGTAGCAACAACATGTCAGTCATGTTCCGAAGTCAAAATTAGTTAAAAGACCTTGTAAAAAATGGAATGCGACTACAACGCGCTATATAATAGCATACCCATACAATTATTATGCAGGCGTTATCACCCTATAGATGATTTTCCATGTAGGTGTTTTTCTGGATCGCTATTTATTTATTAAATAACATAACTCTTTTACGAGATTTTGAATCGCGGAGTCGCGGTGGAACCTCCTTAGGTGAAATTAAGATGGATACAAAAGATGGTGTAAATAAGAACGTATTCAAGTCAGTGCACCCTGAAAAATAGCAGAGATCCGCTAGCAGGTGGGCGGGGTTTCCGAGGGTGTGGCGGAAGAGGGAAGGGCGGATAGATTGAAGGTAGGGTCATCCCAAGCCCGAACATAGTTCCAATGCAAATATGGCCTATTGGGGCCACTCAATGCTGTGGCCTCTTCCACGGTCCACGGGCTCAATCTTGAAATATTCCCTTCGTTAAATTTGGTTCTCGGGAAGCCGAGTAACCAGTGATGGACGAAGCAAGAAAGAGATAGTCAGATAGCTCAGGCAAAGAGGGCATTCTATCAAAAGAAGAATCAACTTATAGCTGAAAATACAAGCGTAGAAATAAGGAAAAAAATCATCGGAATCTACATTTGGAGGATGTTTCTTTATAGTAGTGAGGCATGGACGATGACAGCAATGGAGAAAAAAAGGGTGGAGGCATTTGAAATGTGTGCTACAGAAGAATGGTGAAGGTTGAATGGATCGATCGAGTAAGTAAGGACGAAGTCCTAAGGGAGGGAAGAGAAGTCTTACGAATACCCTGAGAGGAGGACGGGATGACTTAATCGGCCACATCATGAGTCACGTTGTCCTGATGAAGACAATCTTGGAATGACAAATGGACGGAAGAAAGGCAAACGAAGGCCACGTAGGAAATATACTCGTTGAACAAGTAAAGAAGGATGTGAAAGAGAAGGAATGCGAAAATATGAAGATATTAGCTGATTGAAGAATTAAGTGGAGAGCTGCGTCAAACCTATCCCAGGAGATATGAGTAGTGATGATGAATGTTGGTGCCCTTTCACACCGCAGTGTACACTTGTTCCCCGTACTTTGCCTGTGATATTCTTTAATTTGTGAATCAGAAAAATAAACTTCAGCACACTTATAGCCACATCAATATCTATACGGGATTATTTGTTGTTCAATTATTTTGGGTTATGTGCAGGATGCGAAAGGGTCTCTTCAGGCAGACCTCCCCTTCCCTCCTCCACCCCCCTTCCGTTCTTCATCAACACAGTCAAGGACGGGAGGTGGATGACGCAGATATCCTTAACGCAGCTCGATCGGTGGGCGTCACCTTTTGCTTATTTTAAATTTTGGTTTATGAGCGAATGGCTCTGGTTAGAAGATTAATTTTTCACTAAAATTCATTTTTCGTTTCCATCTAACGATTTCGTGAACAAAGTAGGGATTTCGGTTCCAAGTAAACGCCCCCAGCAGTTGGCCCAGCGAGAAAGAGACAGCAGGATTGCTCAGATGAAGAGCACTTTCTACCAAAAGAAGATACTACCCACAGCTGGAAATACATGCTTTAATGAAACACTTCATCAGAACGCGGACATTCAGGCTTGTCCCCTAAATGACGGTGAGGCATAGGCAACGAAAGCCGCAGAAAACTCAATATTGGAAGCATACGGACGTGGTGAAATAAAAGAGTGATGGAGATAAAATGGTAGTGGTACATAGCTGTTATCCGGAGGAGGCGACCGACAGCTAAGTTCAGGTCCACCATTTAGGATGGAGTGTAGTTGGGCATATGCAGGACTTCTTTGGGGGATGAGAATCCCGAAATCAACCAGCTATTAACGAAATGCTCCAAGAGATCCGTGTTTTCACATCCGACGGACAGAGTATCTGAAGAGCACTCTCCGAAGAGCACTCAAGTGGACACCGGTGTATTAATGAAAAATCTCCCCCGGCATGAGTTTCCGAGCCACCTCACCAACTCAATCCTCCGGCGGTACAATAGATCGACCGAGTAACTAACGAGGTTCCGAGAAGGGTGCGACGAGATAAAGAGGTTGAAACACTGAAAAGAAGGCCACATCTTGAGACATGATGGTCTAATGAAAGCGTTCGTTGAGGGAAAAATGAAGAAGAAGGATAGCTAAGGAAGAGCTCAAGAGAAGGGACACGGTGCAATAAGTGGACATCTACATATAAACAATACCCTGCAAGCCACTGCGAGGGTGTGTGGCAGGGGGTGAAGATCACCAAATATGCACAATGGACATGCAACTAGGCTACTACGTGGAAACAAGTTATATAATACGGTCATGTGCAGCTAGATGGTTATTATCTACATAGTAATGAAGGACATTTTGTTTTTATGGAATTATCTAAATATTTTTATTTGTAAATACCTACCACGCATGGGTTAATAATGTTAATACATGCATCATGCACTACGGACTACTCTACCATATTTCACCTACCTATCCCTTTGTTATGATGCCTATTGTGTTCTCATATAACATAAGGGAAAATTGACATTTTGAATCTATCAGTACCACAATCTCTCTCATCTTATTTATCTGGTCGAGTCTAGAATAATTCGCAAGGATTTTTAATATATAATATCTTGAGTAAAGATTCCCGTTTTAAATTTCTGTAATAGATTTAATCTGTACTTTAACCCACGATCTGATTATGAATGCCGACCTAATCATTGTACTAATTCTGATACACTACTAAACCTATCGTAAACCTTTCAACGAACATAGCTGCTCTTCGCTGCACAATGTCTAGCTCTCTGATCAAACCTAATTCATTCGTATCCCATGGGCGAAAAAGTAGATTAATGTGAGACGTTAGCCGAGAGAGGAGACTCGAGTCGAGCCAATACTCTCGGGATTGACGACTGGTGACGGAAGCGCCTCAGCGTGGGTCACACACACACACACACACTACACTGCACGAAGATCACATTTGCGCAGGGATGTCGCCCACGCCTCCAACCCTGCGATGCTCTCTCCTCGCCAGGGTGCCCTCTTTGGCGTCGCGGCGAAAGTCCCGGACCTTCCGTCTCCTGCTCCTCGGCTCAACCCTCTGCCGACTGGGCGGGAGTCGTGCTCTTCGGTGGCGAGATGGCGCCGCTGCACACGCTTGCTCTCGGTCCGAGCGGACGGTGAATGGAGAGAGTTGGCCTCCCTCCCATTCAAAAGCACGCCCTGCGCACACTATTAGAGCAGACGGCGGCGTAGCGGATCGATGGCTGCGCAAGCCTCGACGCCGCCGCCACCCATATAAAGTGATGTCGGTGCCCCAAGGGGGGCGAGGGGCTCTTGATGCGATGACGAGCGGGGGAGTTGGACTCACTAAGATACTCGGGCGCCGCGGACTATCACACACCCCATCGTGGTGACCTGCAATCTACATAATACCCTGCGAGCCACCGTGAGAGTGTGGCAGGGGGTGAAGATCACAAAAAGTGCTGTACTTATATGAAACTATGTGATTCAGTGCTACTACTTCATGGACACATGTTATAAGAGTGCACAATAGGCAGCATAGCAAAGGGATAGATAGTGGTGATATTGTAGAGTAGTATGTAGTGCATGATGCATGTATTAACAACCAATCCCTTCATTACTATGCAGTTACTAACCATTTAGCTGCATGTGACCCTATTATGTAGCTTGTTTCCACGTTGTAGCTTAGCTGCTTGTCACTAGTGCATGTTTGGTGATCTTCACCCCCTGTCACACACCCTCGCAGTGTTTTTCAGAGTATAGAGCAGATGTAGATGTAAATATAAGGATCACGTGCAACTAGGTGGTTAGTAACTGTACATTAATGGGTTAATGGTAGTTAAGCGGGGCCGTCGTTCAGGTAGCTAGGGGGAGGTCATTTAAGGGTTCCACCCACTGTCTCCTCGAAAATCGAGCCTCGCCCGTCCCGGCAGCTCAGCGGAGGCAGACCTTTCCCAGCGGGTGGGGTCCCCAGGGAAAGTGACCACTAGACATGGTTTTTTGAAGTTAAAAACTTTGAAACGTATCAACAATTTATCTTCTTCATTGTATCGTTCATTCCAAGACGTCGAAAAACGTTTTTTGATTGACGCTCTACGATGAAAATTAAGGATTTTCCTATTTTTCGCGTAAAAAGCGGGTGGGATGTGGCAACGTTGCTACCTGAGATGGTTAGTTTCGAAAACCTAACCCTACTAACAGAATGTTTTTGCATGTTTTCTTTGCAATTTCTATCTTTTTAAATAGTGTAGTTCTGACTACTATATTAATACTATTCCTTTTTTATGCATGATGTGTAGTGCATGTTTGGTGAGCAATCACCCCCTGCCACAAACCCTTGTGGTGGCTTGCAGGGTATTATGTAGATGTAGATGAAAAAGAGAACGGGAAGAGACAGACTGTGTGAACATTTATTTTCCCTTCTATTTTCCTTCCATCCTTCATTTTTACTATCGTGACCTGATTCTTGGAGAGGCGACAGAGTATTTATTTGTCGGCTTTCAGTATCTTGAACATCTTATTCCATTCCACGTTGTGAAATGCCTAGTTAATGGAGGCTTTAACATGAGTCCAAAGCCAATAGATCAGTTTGTTTGGTAAAAGAATTCTTAAGTGGGCGAGAGCAGAGGGTTGTCGTATATGGTATCATGTCGGACACAATCAAAGTCACATCGGGAGCGTCAAATTTCCACTGGAAATGCTCTTGGATACAAATAACGCCCTGCGATATGCTTTAATTGCCATGTAGTTTAGTTTATAATTTTGAATAATCACTTTCAACGTCAATGGATGGATTGGTTAGAGAACTTTTCAATCCAGATTGACTCTGCCTTTGTCATTTCAATGACTTCCACACTTATGCGTAGTATATACTATCTAGCTTATGCGATTCCCCATTTTATTTCATTAGGTACGTATCTGTTAACTGCTGAGCGGGTATGCTGCAAAACATTACTATTTTGGCTCACATCTACATCTACACGATACCCTGCAAGCCACCGCGAGGGTGTGTGGCAGGGGGTGAAGATCACCAAGCATGCACTACTAACATGCAAACAAGCAACTAAAGTGTCTCATGAAACTTGATTGTTAGTATCTATAGTATTTGAGGGGTTAATAGATGCATCATGCACTACAAAATACTCTAAAATATTTCCCCTACCTATCCCTTTGCTATACTGCCTATTCTGTTCTCTTATAGTACGGGGGAAAAATGCCATTTTGAATCTATCAGTACGACAATCTATCTCTCTAATCTTATTTATCTGGTCGAATCTAGCATAATACGCTGGTTTTTTAATATGTGACTAACATCTTCAATAAAGCTATCCGATTGAAATTTCTCTAATAGATTTAATCTGAACTTTAACCTACGCTCTGATAATGATTCCCAACCTAATTCTTATATTAATTCTGAAAAGCTACTAAACCTATCGTAACATCTTTTAACGAACCTAGCTGCTCTACGCTGCACACTGTCTAGATCTCTGAACAAACCTAATTCATTAGGATCCCATGCAGTGGCTGCATACTCAAGGTGGGGCCTAACTAGTGAAAAGTAACATCGCTCTTTTGTCTTCTCAACACATTTCCCTTGTACTCTTCTAATAAATCCTAGGTTTCTCTTCGCTCGGCCGCATATTTCCCGGATGTGTCTACCCCACGATAAATTCTTAGTGATTGTTACACCTAAATATCTTATGGTTTCTACGTTTTCGATCTTCGTGTTACTAATTTTTTAGGTACGCTCTATTGAATTATTCCTCTTCCAAAAATTGATAGTTACACACTTTTTAAGGTTAAGCTCTAACTGCCATTTGTCGCACCACTCTTGAATTGCATCTAAATCTTTGCTAAGCAATTTCCTGTCCTCTTCTCTTGATATACTCCTGAACACCACCGTCTCGTCTGCAAAAAGTCTAAGGTTACTACTAACTACGGTACCCAAATCGTTAATGTATAGAAGAAATAGGAGCGGACCTACTACGCTACCCTGGGGTACTCCCGATGTGACTTTGATTGTGTCCGACATGATACTATCTATGACAACCCTCTGCTCTCGTCCGCTTAAGAATTCTCTTACCCAACACACAACGTCTTTATTTACACCAAAAGTCTCTAACTTCAAGATTAATTTATCATGAGGAACTTTATCGAATGCCTTTTTGATATCTAAAAATATCGCATCAACTTCAGTACTGTTTTCGCCGTAGACTAAATTATCGTGTACGAATAAAGCTAATTGTGTCTCGCAAGATCTACCTTTCCGGAAAGTATGTTGGCTGTTTATGAGTAATCCCTGACTATCCAAATGCCCTATGATCGAACGGACTACAATGTGCTCAAATTTCTTACAAGAGATTGACGTGAGTGAAATGGGTCTGTAGTTACTAGGTTCTTCCCTATCACCGCTTTTAAATATAGGTGTAATGTTAGCTACTTTCCAATCTTTGGGTACTGTGTGGTTCTTTAGTGTTTTATTGAACATTATTTCTAGATAGGGGACTATTTCAGAAGCTAATGTTTTATATACTCTGGAAGGAATTTGATCGGGACCTGGTGATTTGTTTATACTAATGATTTTTAACTTCTGCTCTATTCCGCGACATGAAATTTTTATTTCGGGCATTGGCTCACTGAAAGTGTTCGGCGGTGGTTCCACTGCGTTTGTGACGATGAGTTGAATACGCTTTGGAAGAAGGTGTTTAAAGTATTGGTTTTTTCTACACTGCTGGTAACTCTAATTCCTTTATCGTTTTTTAGTGTGTGCACTGTGAACCTATTTCCCTGAAGCTCTCTCACATATGACCAAAACGCTTTAGGATTGCTATCTAAATATTCTCCTAACATCTTGCTCTTGAAATGTGATAACGCTTTCCGACATGATTTCCTTGCTAATGCTCTCGATTTTTTTATAGTTTTGATCTAACTCATTTTTTTCCTCTACCGATAGACCCCGTCCTGCATTTTTCCTCCTATCGTGGCATACCCTTTGTCACTTTAGTGATTTCCTAACCTCCGCGTTATACCAGCTTGGCTCTGTATTATCACTAATGAATTTATTTGGTATGTATTTATTAACTCCTTTACGGGTGAGCTCAAGAAATTCTCTCCACGAATCCTCTGTATCTAATCCTTTGCTTTGTTCGCTAAATACATTAGAAAAAAGGCTTAAAATAACTTCCTAAACTTTATTAAACGACTTCAGTAACTCCTGTTCATATCGTCGTATTTAAATCTACAAATGCTTCTCTCAATGCCAACCTTGCTTGACACGTGCTTGAGCTTGGACGCCAAATCTGAATAGAGCGAGTGGCACACTGAAGGGTCTCCAGGACACAGCGGGAGACCGTTGGGGGAGGATTGGGGGAAAGTGAAAATTCGTCGCGGTGCGACCAAGCTATTGAACGTCTTATGCCGAATAGAAGTGCATGGTTTCTTCATACCTTTGTTCTCATCTCCAGGTCACGAGGGTCGCGTCCGGTGCTATTAACTCCCAATCTCAAAACTCCCAATATTTGTTTTCTTGGCTTTAGTCTTGACTAGGAACAAAATCGCCAAGTCCAAAGGAGTGTCTATGGGCAGGAGTGAGCTTTTGCAAATGTACATGATGCCTTTAAAAATCTCCTCAAGGGGGTGTGGCAGGGGGCATACATTAATAAGGAAACACTACCCAATCTAATAAATAAAGTAGAATGTTTGTATGTATGCATGTATGTATGAATGTTATCATCAACAAGATATGTCCGTTATGCAATGAAACTGAATGAATCTTTCACAACTTTGCATGGTCATCTATAACGTCCAGAAATAGGTTTTGAAGTAATTAATTACCAATACGTTGACATTTTTTTATTTCACGTTCGAAAATGTTTCTGCGATGAATTCAATTGGGATACCAGTTTTTTTCGGAGAGAGGGTTCCGATTTTTACTCATTACAATGCCTAAATGTTGGAATTAAAAATTAACCATTTGGAGGCTTAAAAACAGCAATAGAAATCCTTAGCTGCAATAAAGAAGAACATATAGGAGTCACTAAGAGGAACGTAGCTTGGTGTCAGGTGCATCGAAAAACTTACTAAAATAATCAGCCGAAGGATGGAAGGAAAGATTGGAGGAAACCTCTCGGAGAACATATAAATGGTAAACGATTTTGGAAAAAAATTCATTATCTGCGATTTCGTTTGATAACCAACTTTCTATCCCTATAATAACATTCGCATCGGTGCTTTTAATGAGATGGTAGCATTAAACTACTTTATATTTTTACTACGGCAGTTTATTATCACCAAATATATTATTTCACCTTTTAGCAACTTCTCTGGCCGTTGATAGTCACCTCCATTAGCCATCTTAGGAAAACTAATTGCCAATAATTTGTCGTCACTGAAAAATTACTTCTGAAATTCCTCATCTTTCCCGTGACTCATGGCACTCATTTATGCATTTTAATCCAATGAGTGCTGCAGGATAATAATGAGCACTGCAAATAACGTCGTAGATTCATAAGAAGTTACATCTCATGTAGCTAAAATGCAACAAAATGGAAGTCGAAAATGAATTCTATGCGCATTTCAAGAACGATAATTGATATTATGAGCGATTAATATTCTTTCTTCAGTCCAAATAGTTTCGTAGAATTTCTCAGCAAGCAGTAAATGCAGGGTCAATTTTTGCTTGTTTGCCGTCAATCTTAACAATGCCGGAAAATATTTCTTAAAACTACATCTGCATACAAAAATGTATCTGCTGCGAAATAAACAAAATACTCTCGCATAAGAGAAAACATATTCCCTCGGACCGATTACGACAAATAAACATTGCCTAAAACTTGTACATCATGTAAATTAAAGTTCTATTTAAGCGAATCCATCAGATTGGAATCGGCCAAGTGAAAGTCATTCACCAAGAGGAGCTTAAAAAACGTGTTGTGATTGTATCACAATTATATCACAAACCATCAAATTTTTAAAAAATCACAGTGAAAGATACAGAATTAAACTATAATATCATAAAATTTCATTAAATAGATCAAAGATCCTAAATTTAAATTTACAAAGTGCAATAAGAGATTCTCCATTGCGCCAGTTAGAAAGTAGTTGTAAGCAGTGCATCTCAGTGTTTGCATAGGAGTTGACAGCACGGTCAAATACCTGCCAACACTCCCCTAAAAAGTTGAATAATCGAGTATTTTGTTGACGCAAAATCAATCCTTCGCAGCTGAAAGTTTGAGCTGTAGTCAAGAAATTTCGATGATACCAAAATAATAACACACTTTTGCTAAATGTGATATCTATTACCATACTACCATAATCTACCATACTACTAGAGCAGAGCATACGGAGAAAAAAAATATATATGAGAGTTTTATATGAGTAATATAGCAATATTTTATTCGACATACATATATTTTCACAAAATGCGGAGGATATTGGTCCAGTCGGTTAATGTTCTTCGTCTTGGATCCTATCACCAGAATACTAGCTACAACATTTAATGCTAACATTAAACCATCAGATCTCAATGAATGGTAAAAAAGTAATAATTACTTCAGTTCTGTTATGGCCAAGTTTCCAACCGTTACGGAAGGAATCTCTTTAAGTATACCCTAATACTTGAAGGTTGCCAAATGGCGATTAGTAGTGTAGACTAGAAAAAATTACAACCTTCTTTTTACAAAGTAATATAAAATTAGTAGCGTCATCTTGACACAGGTAAAGCAATATTAGGAAAAAAATTAAATTAAATTAAATAAATAATTATAAATAATATGTTTAACGATAAAATGTGTAAAGCAGCAATTAGTATAGAGTTTGCAGTATTATTAGAAACAGAAATGCATTCAGATAATGATAATTTTTCAGATAATACTTTTGGAGAAGATAAGCGAAAGCTAGCTTTCAAATGAAACTGAAATATAGGAAAGGGCCATTTGGTATACTGGTGCGGTAATCAGCATAGAAAGTCGACGGACACGTTGTGGTAAACAAATCCTTGCCATGGGAACAGTAAATGTACATTTTTCTACCTTTGTAATCCATATTCAGGCAACCGGCAGACCCCCAACTGATTTATTGTTGGCGGGGAAAGGGGACGGACAATCATGCTACCACCAAAACACGCAATGATCCAAGAAGAAATGTAGGTACCTGACCAAGAGTACGAGTCGGATGTCAAATATTGTCGAATCACGAATGGCCAATATGACAACATAAGTATACCTAATATAACGAAAAAATGTTAAATCACCAAATTCTTTCGAAAACAGATTATATGAATTTAATGAACATAACTAAAACTAACTTAAAATTTGTTAATGATTCCAAAAATCCCTATGGTAAAATACGGTGGAATATTTATATAAATGAAATTGCACATGACAATATAAACCGCAAAACATTCGATTGGCAATTTATGAAATATGTCATTCGACGAATATTTTATCACAGATTTATAATAGGTATTCGAAGAATAATTCGTTAGTAAGCAGGAGTTTTTTTTTCAACTTTCAAGAATAAGGTTCAAATGTAGCAATCCATAATTGGTTTAGCAATGAGCGATGTAACAGGGAAGAAATATTTATCAGAGACATGCTTAACACTTTTGACACATGACACATTGAGAATGGCCAATATGAAAAAATCAAACAAATATCACTCACTTAAAATTCCACATTGTATTGTGAACATACTGGTAAGCTATATCATCCGTATATGTATGAACTACTTCTTCAAAGAGTGTAAGTACTGCGTTATCGAGGTTTTGTCGGAACTCGTGAAAAAATCAATTCCAAAAGGAAGAGCAAATAAATTCAAAACAACTTACATCAATCGCCTTTCAAGCAATCACCTGGGTGTACAACAAATAACGGTGTGCAACAAATGGTGAAAGATCACTTCATTCATATTAAGTCATGTACCGCAAGTATTAGCGTTTATTGCATGTGACTACAAGCACTCATGTAAAGGCTAAAGTAACAAATTTGTATTTAACCCTAAAATATTAAAACTGAAGAAATATACCTAGTTGTATAAATATACAAAAACTAATACGTGAATTAAGTATTTTTTACATTTATGTGTATTATTTTATAATAACAATATCATCAATTCACAACAGGACGGTGAAAAGCATATAGCACGTACTGGACTCGTTAAGACATTATGATAAATAATGTTCTAATATTAACCACCTCAAATGAGCGGAATATATGTCACTTTATTATCATAATCACAAGTCTTAACATTTAGAAACAGTCGGAAAAAAAGGATTGGAATGCCGAAATGAGTGCTGTTCTTGTAGGCTCAATTGCATAGCATTATTTCTAATTCATAACTCGTACCCGCTAAAACATGCGATCAAGTATACAAAAGCATGCAGCTTCCAACAGAGTCAAAGATTTTTTCAGTACAAAATTCATATTCTAGGAAAACTAACGGAAAATCAAAAATAAATAAAATGAATCTGATCACACTGTAATAGAAATTGGCGCAGCATATCATAGATGAAAAAACAGAGTACTTAAAAATTATTACAATATAAAAAAATAATGTACGCATTGGTGATTAAAACTAATTTTAAACGAGTCCGCTGCTAAATGTAGGCCTATGGCAGACTTAACGCAAATTGCCAATGCAACGAAATAATGCCATAACAAGTTTCGTCATTTTATTCATTCATTATGTGATTAGAAAGCGCATTGGTGAGAAAGCATAAAAGGGAATTGTGTATGTGCGTAGATAACTCATGTGAAGTATATGATTACGTAAAATGAGATGGTACAAAATAAGGAACAAATCAATGAAGCAAAAGAAGTTGCAGCCTCACAAATACAACGTAATAAAATTAGCGAGAGAACGCACATATGACATTGCAACTTTAAGGGAGAGACAGGAAGTGCAAACACAATGAATAACACGCTACACAATGTAGAGAGGAATAAAAATATCTCGCAATTTGAAACTTAACAATGATGAGAAAATAAATGTTCCAATAACACTAACAATACATAATATTTCTGATTATAATAATATTCAGAGTAGAAAAAATATTTCATATATGTACCTTTAATACATTTTAAATACTAAATATACTGGGAAAAATTATTTTATGAATGGAATATTTAAAAAGTTTAAAAAGTTAAAAATTCCATATCATTTCCATTCAACAACAAAGATGTTTCCTTTTTTATTTTGACATAGAGGTTTATCGATAAATTTAGTTGCTAACGTATTCAAAAGACAATATAAAAAAATTTCTAACGAGAGATACAAGATAAAATACGAGAAAAAGAAAAACGTTATAAACATATACGTACTTAACTACTACAACCCATCCACATCTACTACCAACCATATTTTTCTATGCATTTTGAAACATTGTTTTAAAACAATGCATATTTTTTTACACGAGAAACTATAATTTCAATTATAAATAGATATACTTCCATTTAGTGCAAAGTTTCAATATTCGACGTCAATTGCGCAACAATCACAAATTCACCAACAAATACAAAAACAAAATCAGACGAGATATTGATAATCTCATTGGATACCCTGGAACTATTGCATGTTTTATACAATTCATATCACCCTAATAACCGATATAAATCCATAAATCTTAAACTTTCTTTCGAGCGGAGAGAGCGATAAACAACATTCCGATTCTAATGCAACAAGAGAACATGGATGGAATTCCCACTACCATTCTATTCTCTGTGTACAATGAATAACACAAGTAATAAAAATCGTAGTCATAATTTAATAACAAAAGTGACCAGATAATGACACTATACAGAGTATAATTTCACCGTAATAACATATATCAAAAACATTAATGTTGAATTACACCACAAATATATTTGGTTAACATATGCATGATGTGTGAAGAATAGTAAAAGAGCAACATACTCCATTACAATTAACATTACAAATACTTTTCCACACAAATATGAATGTCGATAAATGAACAAAATATTTAATAAAGATTTATTGTCAATACAAAAGTTGTAACTTAACCAGATTCCATGAAAACTTTGTAAATGGGACCTTAAATACCTCGAGAGAAAAAAGTGAACATTGCCTGGGATACCCAGGATGAAAAACAATAACAGAGAATAAACTTTTGATATACATAATTCCTTCGACAAGTTTTTTTTTCCTTATAGCTCTCAATTAGGTATGCTACAAAGAGCCAAAATATTGAAAATAACGACACTTTATTTACTTATACATTAATCAAACTAATCACGACGAGGTAAATTATTACCGCATATATTTATGTCTCATTTAGCGAAAACGTCAGTATGTACTCGGGCTTCAATGAAATAGAGCGTAAAGCGTTTGCTTGTTCCGGATGTGGTTAGATAAACCATAAACAGGTTAAAATGATAATAACCTTGTACTATTTAATTACGTAGTTATTGCGACAAATAATAAGGAAACCAAAAAAATGTAATGCAAATTTGGGTGTTAGTCCGTTTTGGTGTCAGTCAGGAGACAATGATAATTATTATTACATGATCATTACTTCACATGTCAACTGTGTAAATCGCTATACATTTCACTAAACAGCATAGCTCGTATAATTACAATATATTTGCAGGAATAGATGGAGTCAATTCATGTCACTAGATTTAAGTGGAAGTAGACTTCCATACGTCAAACAACGCTTTGCACGGACAGTAAAAAAAATGAAAAACATGATATAAATGAAGAAATAAACACATTAAAACATAAGAAAAGCAGAATATGATACAAGTCAAAAGATAAACAGCAAACGACAATAGCAAATATTCGGCAGTAAAATGAGGTCTTAGTTATAACGAAAAAACGATGAATTAAAATTTCAAAAATAATAGAATGAAGTTATAGATAGTAACTGAAAGTTATAAAGATTTAAATATGATCCAAATATGGCAGCCGTTTGTAGCTATTTCGAGCCTCTTTTTTCAAATCATTGTTCAATTATTACAAAGTAGTTTCAATGCAATGGAGTCGTTTCATGACCTAAATATTGAAAAAAAATGTACGTCTCAAAGAATAAAATGATACCACACATAAAGCAAGGGTCAGAGTGAAAATGATATAAAAACACAGGAATAAAAAAACCACAAAAACCACCTTTTAGGCACTCATTCGCGTATTTAAAATTCCAAATCAAAAACTGGAGAGTGACTTAAAACAATACACCTTAAAACATTTTTGACTTGCTCAACACTTAAACACGTTTAAAAAATAGCAAAATATAAACTATTCTCACATCTAAAGTATTTTAGATAGTTTTATCTAGGTAAAAGTTTTCCCTTACATAATTAAGTCCATGCGAATTCAATGCAACCAACGCCTGAGTGATAACTGAAATATAAAAATTTACCAAGGTATTTCCAGGTAAAACGTGCTGACCTGATAGCCTACACATGAAGGAAATCTTTGGTGTTTATACTCTAAATAAGAAAAAGGACGAGTGCAAAGAATAGTTACGAAATGAAAACGTAACTAAATATAAACTAGAAATTCGAGGAGGAAAATCATCAACCAACAGGGATATCGTAATCAAAATCGTTAATGATGAGGCAGAAAAAATGTGTCTATTTATATTAACAACATTCAAATAATCTATTGAAAAGCTGGGTTTGAAAACCATGGTACATATCAAGTTTAAAACAGACGACAGGACTTGGTGCCAAAATACAACCGCTCAAAACTCACATAAGCTTGGAGCAAATATAATCGCAGAGCGCAAGGTCATGGGGAGATCGATGAATGAAAGGGGACTTCGGATGACACAAAAAGGGAAACATTTTCATAAGAGAAAATATTTTTGTACGCTCAGTGGGTAATCCTTTTAAGTCTGAGGAGGTTGATCAATGGTATTTCAGTATAAAAACAACATATAATAACTTTTAAATTTATTTGGTAGCATTTATGATTACTTTGAAAAGGGTGATTATTGTATCCAATTATATCATTCACACAACACACTCACTCACGAGCGTTATTCCATGCCGACCCAAGAGGTTACGCTCATCGGCTCATTAACCTTTATTTAACGTGGCGTTTCCCCCTGCGTTCCCCTCCGGGCTGCGCAGAGGTCTATTCCACGCATTCACTCCCAAGGCCAGGGCAAGAGACGCGACGAGATCAAGCGGTCTAAGAACTAAGAACCTGCGACATTAAGCCCTAGCTTCCCCATCTAAAATCCAACCACCCGCTAAACTAATTCTACTACCCTAGGCCTACCTATTTCATTCGCATACCTATCGGCGCTGACCCTGTTCATCATCACGCATACACCAGTCAACAAAACACAAACGTACCATTCACACATTTACCTGCAAAAGAATATTAAATGAATTGGGGAAATTCCCGTAAAAGAAAACATATTAATCGAAAAACCTGAAAAAGAAAGTGAATTAAACCGTCAAAAATTAAACAAGCAAATGCAAAAAATCGTAAAAAAGGGGAATAATATGAATTTATGTTATATTTCGTGATGCATGAAATGATATCGTAGCGCAAAATGGCGCAATGAGTGTATTTCCTGCCTGTGTCAAAAACTAAGAGCCTGTGCACAAGGCAAAACCGGAGTGCAACGACCTCAACTGGATTGACCCGGGTCAAACGACCGATATGCAAGCCCTACACACCATAAGTGCTAAAGATAAGGTAATAGATAAAATATTGGCAGAATATAAGACCACACATAAATAAATCAATCAAAATATACAAACGTAAACTCATAACGCCTTTGTAGCCGTTGGTAGTCGTGGCAGCTCTCTCTTCCTTCGTGTCCGCTGTCACTGCGAAGCAATGGGAAGGGTAGATTCAGGGAGGAGCATAAAAAATACAAGCACACATTTACATAAAATTCCATACACTTGAGTCCAACATGTCCTCTTGAATCCCACCCACTGTCAAATTCGACACTCACTTAAAATACACTGATTCCACACTGATTCCACACTGACACAACACTGACACCACACTCACTTCTCGTTCACACAAAACACTGGACACTATCACTGCACTACTGTCCGGGGCGATGAGGTGATTCTAAATGAGAGAGCGGGTTAATATACACAAAGTACAGTCAGTTGGATGCGAAGTTGCTCGATTAAATTGAAAATTCCAAAAAAAAAAAGATTCAAAAATTCTGATAGAGAAAACTAGAGACGTATGCTATTCACATTAAAAGGGAGGCAGCGTCAGGGACACCAATTCAGTGAATTTTGAATTTTAATGCAAGAGCATTCTTCGCATCCACAAAATAAAGCTATCAGCTAAACGCATTATCCTATATAATCTTCCGTTAGGACGGGCCAGAAGGGCCTTCGATTCAAAATATTGGAAACTGACTACATATCCTACCCACTATCAGGCCGGGGCGTTGTGGAGGTACCTAAGGAGAGAGCGGGTTAGTGAACATAATACATATGCAAGCAATACAGATTGAATGCCAAGTTGCTCACATTTAATGCAGAATGCCGAAAGTGCATTTCTTACAAATGCGAGGAACAGTCGCTCAGAAACTAAGTACACCTGGATGCACATCGTAACTGACGAACCAATTCCATTAATTTTGAAATTTAACACTAGAGCAAGCTCAACATCCACAAAATAAATATATCAGCTAAACGCATTATCCTATCTAACCTACCGTTAGGACGGGCCAGAAGGGCCTTCGATTCAAAATATTGGAAACTGACTACATATCCTACCCACTATCAGGCCGGGGCGTTGTGGAGGTACCTAAGGAGAGAGCGGGTTAGTGAACATAATAAACATGCAAGCAATACAGATTGAATGCCAAGTTGCTCACATTTAATGCAGAATGCCGAAAGTGCATTTCTTAAAAATGCGAGGAACGGTCGCTCAGAAACTAAGTACACCTGGATGCACATCGTAACTGACGAACCAATTCCATTAATTTTGAAATTTAACACTAGAGCAAGCTCAACATCCACAAAATAAAGCTATCAGCTAAACGCATTATCCTATCTAATCTACCGTTAGGACGGGCAAGAAGGGCCTTCGATTCAAAATATTGGAAACTGACTACATATCCTACCCTCTATCAGGCCGGGGCGTTGTGGAGGTACCTAAGGAGAGAGCGGGTTAGTGAACATAATAAACATGCAAGCAATACAGATTGAATGCCAAGTTGCTCACATTTAATGCAGAATGCCGAAAGTGCATTTCTTAAAAATGCGAGGAACGGTCGCTCAGAAACTAAGTACACCTGGATGTACATCGTAACTGACGAACCAATTCCATTAATTTTGAAATTTAACTCTAGAACAAGCTCAACATCCACAAAATAAAGCTATCAGCTAAACGAAATGACCTATCTACCCTACCATTACGACGGGCCAGAAGGGCCTTCGATTCAAAGTATTGGAAACTGACTACATATCCTACCCTCTATCAGGCCGGGGCGTTGTGGAGGTACCTAAGGAGAGAGCGGGTTAGTGAACATAATAATCATGCAAGCAATACAGATTGAATGCCAAGTTGCTCACATTTAATGCAGAATGCCGAAAGTGCATTTGTTGAAAATGCGAGGAATGGTCGCTCAGAAACTAAGTACACAAGGATGTACATCGTAACTGACGAACCAATTCCATTAATTTTGAATTTTAATGCAAGAGCATTCTTCGCATCCACAAAATAAAGCTATCAGCTAAACGCATTATCCTATCTAATCTACCGTTAGGACGGGCATGAAGGGCCTTTGATTCAAAATATTGGAAACTGACTACATATCCTACCCTCTATCAGGCCGGGGCGTTGTGGAGGTACCTAAGGAGAGAGCGGGTTAGTGAACATAATAATCATGCAAGCAATACAGATTGAATGCCAAGTTGCTCCCATTTAATGCAGAATGCCGAAAGTGCATTTGTTGAAAATGCGAGGAATGGTCGCTCAGAAACTAAGTACACAAGGATGTACATCGTAACTGACGAACCAATTCCATTAATTTTGAATTTTAATGCAAGAGCATTCTTCGCATCCACAAAATAAAGCTATCAGCTAAACGCATTATCCTATCTAATCTACCGTTAGGACGGGCCAGTAGGGCCTTCGATTCAAAATATTGGAAACTGACTACATATCCTACCCTCTATCAGGCCGGGGCGTTGTGGAGGTACCTAAGGAGAGAGCGGGTTAGTGAACATAATAATCATGCAAGCAATACAGATTGAATGCCAAGTTGCTCACATTTAATGCAGAATGCCGAAAGTGCATTTGTTGAAAATGCGAGGAATGGTCGCTCAGAAACTAAGTACACAAGGATGTACATCGTAACTGACGAACCAATTCCATTAATTTTGAATTTTAATGCAAGAGCATTCTTCGCATCCACAAAATAAAGCTATCAGCTAAACGCATTATCCTATCTAATCTACCGTTAGGACGGGCCAGTAGGGCCTTCGATTCAAAATATTGGAAACTGACTACATATCCTACCCTCTATCAGGCCGGGGCGTTGTGGAGGTACCTAAGGAGAGAGCGGGTTAGTGAACATAATAATCATGCAAGCAATACAGATTGAATGCCAAGTTGCTCACATTTAATGCAGAATGCCGAAAGTGCATTTGTTGAAAATGCGAGGAATGGTCGCTCAGAAACTAAGTACACAAGGATGTACATCGTAACTGACGAACCAATTCCATTAATTTTGAATTTTAATGCAAGAGCATTCTTCGCATCCACAAAATAAAGCTATCAGCTAAACGCATTATCCTATCTAATCTACCGTTAGGACGGGCCAGTAGGGCCTTCGATTCAAAATATTGCAAACTGACTACATATCCTACCCACTATCAGGCCGGGGCGTTGGTAAGGCGTCTTATTATCTGTGAAAGGATCTGAATAGAACAGCATAAAAAATGAAAACATTGCTCACAAAAATCATACATCACACCAATGAAAATAGGCACATATTACACATACAAGAAAAAACGATGAACATAAAATTCAGGACATCACATCATATAGAACACACAGTATGCCAACACATCCCTGCCTAGAGTCGACTCGCTAACCCAGGCAAGTGGCCACTTGCCTTATATTTGGAGGACCAGTCCTCCATGGTACCAGATAGAGTCGGTGCACCGACATCAATTACCGTATCTTAACACCATTAATCAAGCTTGATTTACCCATTTACCTTCACATTTTAGCAGAGGTATATCAGAACTGATATCGTCTAGAAATCGGAGCAATGGGCTCCTATGACAAATACAACAAACAAAATTAGTCATGGATTCTACTCACGCTTAAACATGCTTACTTTTCCTTTTAGACCGTGGAACCTGAAACAAAGTTAGTTTTACCATAGCATTGCAAGCCATTAGCAAACCAATGTTAGTCCTCCTGTTGAGACAGCTTCTTGTTCTTCCGTTTCGGGCACCCATGAAGACTCTTCACTCTAACCCCGTCACCTTCCGTGAATCTACTTTACAAACCATGTTCGGCATCGTCCTGCAACGACAGGAAAAAGAGGTTGATTTAAATTTGCGTGACGTCAAAACAATCTAAAAATGTACAAATGAAATACTAATATTTTTATATATTATATCAGTTGTCAAAATTCCTATTCTCTAAGTTATAAAAAGGTCATATTGAAGAATAACGTATTGGATAGAATTTTTTTATTACCTACGGTCATAGCATACACAGCTTACATTTAAAAAAATTTCATTCGTGTTATATGCAAAATAAAAATCTTAAGAGACACTAAAATAACGAAATAAGAACATGGAGAAATTGTAAGTTAACAATTCAATGTATGAGTCAATAAGGTAGGATTGCTGCTGAATACTTTTCATATCATGCTATTTACATATCGCAAGTAAATATTATTAATAAAGGTAGCTAATAAACTGCGTTCACATATATCCTTAGTCTCAGTCTTCTGCCTTTGATAACAAGTGTATTGACCTTGTCCGACTACGTTAGCCAATCACGAGACGGCGAAGAACGTTCGTAGGGGGGGCGAAGAAGGCGGGACGATATAATCTGCCATATGTTAATATTGATGAAGAGAATTGTGGAGGTACAGATTTAAGGAGAAGAATAATGTAAATAGGATGATCTTAGCTTACAAATGAATAAAGTGCGCTGGGTCTAAAAGAAACTTTAGGACCTATGATGACGACATAAATGCAATTATCTAAGAAAAATGTATAAATCACTTAAATTCGTGGAATAACATGGTTAATGGTACAGATATTGTGCCCATAATATCGATAGATGGGATACTGAGATTATCGAGGAAAAACTAGAGCAACTTTCGACCTAAAACTAAAACAAACATGAGAGCGGTCTTCTGAGCCCCACCTTGAGTCTGTCATCTCCATGACCCCCCCCCCTTATTACAACGCATCTGCAGAAAAAATGAACTCAAAACCATGTTAACGCTAATAAATTTAACAAATTAAATGCGAGTAACTAAAAATGCCACGCAGAGTTTTTTTACGATAATATGCTTGAGGAGCAAGAGAAATCGATAAATATTCATAGTAAATTTGGTGGGGTAATAGAGAGACATTCCCTAACTTCCAGTTGCCTTGAGCTCAAAATTTTAATAATCAAACTCTAACCTGAGAAAAATAAACTCTAAAATCGAAACTATAGCCGAAATCAAGCTTCACTGATGTATTGTACATGCGTAATGCATAACAGTTGGCCTGTCTAAATTTACCTGTCTCTTCTAAGCCTTTAGTAATACTCTTAACTTGCTTGCATTATTGAGTGAAAGATTAGTAAATTTACTACAACATGATAATTCTCTTATAACCCCTCAGAGGTTTGGGATGACTGCATCTGTATTGCACCTTTTAAATTACTTTATATATATTACTTTATATATAATAACTTTAAAATTAAAAAATTGTTATTTTATAAATGGATCCTGTTACCGAAGTAAATAAAATGATAAAAACCTTTCCATTCCAGGCCGACAGGAAGTTAAAATAAGCAGGGGAAGAGTAATACGTTGAAGATAATTATAAGTGTTGAGCAACACCAATAAAAATGTACTCCTATCCTTTGCGGTCTCAAAGAGCGGGTCTCTGAAAAACATGGAATACTATACCTATAGTCGAAAGGAGAACCAGCGGAGAAATAGTACATACATAGTGGGCGGGTTCATATTATACATGCCCATGTACATTCTCACTCTCTCTATTCATGTGGATTCAATAATGTGAGAAAACGGACATATTTCATGCAAGCTTCTTAACTTTGGTTGAATAAAACAATGTTCTGCCAAACTTTACGTGAACTATAAGCGTTTAAAACGGGGACATATCATAGTTTAGAAGTAATATTTTGTCAGAAACTCACAGTGCACTCGCAGTAAATTTCTACACCTACTTACCCTGAACGAAAGTTGTTTAATCAAGATATTGCACAAATTCGCACATCCGCAATTGCGGTGACCAAAATCAGTTAAAGTTAACATTTCTTCCTTCTTCTTCGCCCTAATTGTTTTGTATTCTTCGTTTGATCAGATACTTCTGGAACCACCCACTTGTCCATTGCCTATACGAAATTAATACAGGCAGGCACTGATCATTAATGCGTGATAATTATTATATTCACGAAAGTCAATAACAAACTGGCCTCTCGCATACAGCCACAAAGTTGAGTCACCGATATACGAATAATATCACCGAAATGAGTACACATGCAACAAATAGAATTAATTCAGCAGCCGAACGAAGGTGCTCTATTTCATGTCCCTTCAAGTGAGAGAACTATGTGTGATTTAAACTGGAATTACGAAGGCCGTCATATAAAATTAGGCTATCATATTTCTATGAATATTTTTCGATGACCTAAATGAGTTGCTGTTACGAACTAGCCTCGATTCTCTTAGTTGAAATTTCTTTTAAAAAATACAGTTACAACAATTTTAATCACTTAATGCATTAAATCACTTTGCTCCACCCTCGGCGATAACGGGACTAAGCCATTCAATTATATTAAATTAGATTGATTAATGAATATCACTCCATTTGAACTTTGCAGCATACTGAAAAAAATATTATATTTCTCACTTACACGACAATAAAAGGGGTGAGTCAGACAATATTGAATATAAATCAACAAACCAGGATTGAGATCCATTTTTACATGTTCGCTATCATTTTGAATTAGTCACTTGAAGTACACTAACTACAAACTCAACTACTTAAAACATTTTACAGGTGATTCAACAACACGTGACAAGTATTGCAATTCAAACGGGCGAGCCAAATATCCTTCACCCCACGTTCCTCGACATCGCCTAATGATCAAAGAGGTCTTTTCAATGCAATGACCAGCACAAAAATTTTAAAATAAAAAAGGACACCAAATAGAATGCGCGAAAAAACCTTGATGGTTTAAACATGCGATGTTAATTTACTACGGCGTGATTAATCGAGAAATTTAATATTGCGAACTGAAGATAAGATGTAAACACTTTTAACCTATCCTTAATTACATGGTTTGGATAGTGTGCAAAGTGTTAAACCTCACTATGTGATAAACCTCGTGATAAACTTTCCTGAAATACCTAAAGCCTATGCCAAGATTTCTACCATAAACCATTAAAATTAATGGGTTTTAAATATAATCGAAGAAAAGTTTATTCACATAGTAAATCCCACAACGTACACATGTCATGTTAGAACGCCGAAATTACTGCTTCGGATTGAACTGCATTGCAAAGACAAAATAATGCAAATGATGGGCACAGGTAGCTCATAAGTTCTATCAATTACATTACATATACGCGGATTAGTCATACAAGTTCACAAACAACACTAATCTTAAAAACAATGACATTTCAAGTTACCCGTCGGAATAACTCAAACTATTGAGCATTAAATATTATTTAGCTAGAAATTTACCGCAAAGGAATTCAATAATGATCACCAAGGACTCAGGCAATTTGTTTAACAATCCCTCTTAACTAGGGATATGATTTTAATCCAAAGGCTGTTACCCTTATTCAAAATTTCAGTCAATCAGATAACAAAATATCTAACGTTCACGAGTAAACTGTATAGTATTCTTACCAAGTCGGAAATCTAAACTAACCGTTCGCGGATGATCCATAAATCTCATGACATATGACGTGGACCCACAAACTCAGATTTGAACTCGTTACATTTACCAAGAATTACAGTTATATGCAGTTAGATACTGGTTTTAAACTTAAGTCTCGATTTGCTCAGCTACATTAAATATTTACGACGGTGGAACACTAAAAATTGTGATTGAGGAATGAATACTGTCCAATAGATTTCACTATTCCTTCAAATAAACGATGAGTGACATTCAATCAAAAAATTCTGAACACGAAAGCAGATGGTAGGAATTCAAGTAAAGTGTCCTTGATCATCAACTCAAAATATAAACTGTCTATACTTTCCGAGTACATTAACAGGCGAAGGCGTGGATAATAAGTCATTTATCGATATCAATAAATGAGGAAAAATACTCTAGCAACAATTCAAATTTACCCTCAAATGAAAAATTTTATGAAACCCAAAAATGCAAATGAACCCGACCGTACGAAGGCGAGAACGACGATGGAAAGCACGAAAGTCAAAGCAAATCTCACGAGAGACTATCTAGTTAATTGGCATTCTCATTACTAAATCTTTTCCATCTATTCGCGAACTATGCAATTCCAAGGCACCATCGTATCTGCTGCTCCATAACGAAAAATATTGGTGCATATCAATAATGCTGCATCGTTTTCTATCTTCTAGTGCTCTCCGTCTCGGTCTCCGTAGATCGAAAACGTTGAAACCATAAGATATTTAGGTGTAACAATCACTAAAGATTTATCGTGGGGAAGACACATCCGGGAAATATGCGGCCGAGCGAAGAGAAAGATAGGATGTATAAAGAGTACTTGGAAAATATGATGAGAAGACAAAAGAGCGATGTTACTTTTCACTAGTTAGGCCCCACCTTGAGTATGCAGCCAGTGCATGGGATCCTAATGAATTAGGGTTGATCAGAGAACTAGACAGTGTGCAGCGTAGAGCAGCTAGGTTCGTCAAAAGGTGTTACGATAGGTTGAGTAGTGTTTCAGAACTAGTACAAGAATTAGGGTGGGAATCATTATCAGAGAGTAGGTTAAAGTACAGATTGAATCTATTAGAGAAATTTCAATCGGATAGATTTACTGAAGATGTTTGGCATATATTAAAAAAACCAGCGTATTATGCTAGATTCGACCAGTTAAATAAGATTAGAGAGATAGATTGTCGACCGATAGATTCAAAATGGCATTTTTCCCCCGTACTATAAGAGAACAGAACAGTATCTTTTTTTAAATAGCGTAGTTTTGAACAGTACCTATAAAAGTACTGATCCTTTTATTTTTATGCATAATATGTAGCGCATGTTTGTTGAGAGTTCACCCCCTGCCACACACCTTTATGGTGGCTTGCAGGGTATTATATAGATGAATAGGCAGCATAGCAAAGGGATAGGTAGGGGAAATATTTTAGAGTATTCTTGTAGTTTATGATACATGTATTAACTCCTTAAATACTATAGATACTAACAATCTGGTTGCTTGAGACAATATAGTTTCTTGTTTGCATGTCGGTAGTGCATGCTTGGTGATCTTTACCCCCTGCCACACACCCTCGCGGTAGCTTGCAGGGTATCGTGTAGATGCAGATGTCTCCTACCTGTAGTAACAATCGGGCTAAGCTACTTAAAATTGTCATACAATTGTAGTTCAAAAGTCGATTTTTGTTTCAAAATTCGAAAATTAAAGCCTGGGGTAATTTCAAATTAAGAACGAGTAAAATAACTTCAAATACAAATGTTTAACTTTTTGATTTCGTGGTCAATGTAATCAAAGGTTCATAAGAAAATGTAAGTGACCTCAGAACAGGAAAATTTTACATTTTGCATTGCTGAATGCATACAAGACTACGAGGCTAATGGTATAGATATCAATAGTTAGGAAATTGGATCGCAAAACTAAAGTAATCCGCAAAAATAAATTAATATTAAAGGGTGCAAGTTAGCATACGAGACTGTAAACTTCAGTTTCGAAACGGAAATCCTTTAATCTCGGAATTAGATTAATTTCAAACAAATCGATCTGAGAAACAGACTTCAATATCTAACAGCGTTAATGGCCTAGCGTCGAAACGTAGCTGGAACAGTCGAGAAAAGTCCGAGAACATTCTAGGGACTCGAAACAACCCTTCGAGATTTTTGGCGGGAAACTGAGAATATCAGAAGACACGACCTGGTATCGGTCAGAAGTAATAGAATCATAATTAAAGACGCAGACAACTTTATGCGAAAATAAAAACTCTCGCGAATGAAAAATATTAATAATGACTTACCATACTGAAGAGAGTTCCTCGAAGCCAGTCTCTCGAATTCCCAGTTTTCCCTCACCCGTGTGATCGATGACGAAGTTCCAGCTTTATCGGCGCACGTAACTCAACTTCTCCCTGTAACAAATTCAAACCATTAGCATTTGTAACCACCACATTTGCTGCACATCTGCTGTAAATATCCATCAATCTACGGAAAGAGTATTACTTGAAATATTTACAGGGGGGAATTACTATGTAAAACTAGGATTTTAAATTTCGTGAAGTAAATCTCTCGAAATATATCTCTATTCTTCGTACAAAGAGGAAGATAAGTTACGAAGTTATTTCAATTTCCCCTCAAAGTCACTGCAAACTCAAAGTACATTGATAAAGCATCCTGACTAAAACTACAACTTCGTTGAACTGGGGTGAACACTCACCTGGCCTTCCGTCACCGCGTACCGACGAATACTAAACACCGATGTCTGATCACGCATGTAAATGCCACGTTCTGGGATGACGTCAACCAAACTGGACCAATCACCAAAGTGCAATGATAATTCGTCGTGAATAATAATTTCGAAAACATAAAAGGAATATCGCGGATTTGAACATTCTCTTGCTAATTCTATTACTGGATATACATTTCGGATATTAATATTTCCCTGTAATTGTAGCATGGTTTGTTTTCGAAAATAGTTTATTATAAAATTAAGAGCGCCATCGGCTATTACTTCAGCTAACTACTCGTTTTGGCGGGAAAAAGTGACTGAACACGCAGTGGACTGTTGTAATTCTCAACTACCTGAAATATGTGCTAGATTAAAATATTTAGAAAAGAAATTGTTTTCAAAAAACTACATATCATAGCATTTTGCACTGAGCAGACGTTTTATCTCTGGTCTACCAACTCTTAAATTTAGACGATATCTGATACCTGATTTCAGTTAACGGTGAGAAGAATTATTGCAGTTTTTGAATTATTTGCATGACAGATGTTTTCAGATTTACATGTCCGACGTTCAAATGGGAATTTTATTATACTCGACCATGCTTAGAAAATTAGATTAAATAAATTAATCAATAAAACCACTGTAAGCCCCCTGCCAAACACCCTTTTGGATGCTTGCTTTCTGGATATAATGGGAAGTATCGAGTGTATCGTATATACGTTGAATTCCAAACAAAGATTAGTGCTTGCTAACAGAAACCTTCCGACCGCAACAACGACGAAATTCGTCGGTATCACGCCGAACTACTCAGGAACGCAAATCACATTTGAACGTGGTAGCTACGTAAATATTGGGAATGAAAGTAAGCCAATGCGATTGCTTACCTTTACGGAAAGTCTTGAAAAGGACCAGTGTGCTCTGATTACTGCAAGGGTAGCTTCACTGCAACAATTACTGGTTAATTCTTCTTGGCAAGGCACTTATAACCGCGAAGCTTACGAACACTTCACAATATAACTTGCTCAGTTATCATGTTATTCACAAAACTATACCACTACCATTCATATCTCACTTGCTAGGTTATGTTGGCGGATGAAACACTGCACAGGTAACACACGATAAACCATCACACAAATTCTGAGCAACTTCTTATTACAAGACGGAAACGCCTCCAAGCATTCTCGCGCGGATTTCACATCGCTGATCAGCTGTTCGGGATTGTGTTGTTGCCTCGTACGAAGAAAACACGAAACTAAATCGAAGAATTGACTCGCTCTTGAACTGGGAAGGCCGTGGGTTTCACAAACACTGAAATGATTCATTCTCACTTTCGCTCTCGAGGTCGAGAGGGAAGCACTTGGGAAAAAGACGCAGGTGATTGAATTTCGGAAAAGCGGACTTGTCGGAAATATTTCAGACTCCGTCAATGTAATTGATGAATTGAGTGAAATATAATGATTACGCAATCAATGTATTGACTGAAAAGTAATGAGTGCATTGGGTGAAACGTAATAACTGTATTGAATTAAGTGTAATGACTGATATGCATAGCTGGGCAGAAAAGCCTTAATCCGTTAATCGTTAATTAACGAAGTTAACATATTGCTCAACGATTTAACTTTTAAGTTAAATCCAAACACTATTAACAGTCTTATTAACTTCCGTTAACTTTTAATTCCGTTCATTTAAGTCCGTTACTTTTGCTCAGAGCCATCTGGATTGCCATTTAATAACTTGTTGAAGGAGTTGTGTTGAGAATGCAATCTAGAGGATTGCATTCTCAACACTGCAATCAGACTTTTACACAACTTTTACAGACACAATTTACACAGTCAAGGCTCGATTTTGCACCCTAAACAATCTTAAACAACACATGAGGAGAACGCATCCATCTAAATACTTTCAATTTGAAGAAAAAGTAAAGGCAGGATCAACTCGCGGGAAAACGAAAACCAAGAGTTCTTCAAGAGCTGTGGATTCTTTTGTCAATAGGACTGGCAATAGGTTTTTCACCATGTAATGGCAAAAAACTATGCCATCAAAATATTGGTGAATCTTTCAGTATCGCAGTTACCGGTATCGGCGTATCCCAAGGTTTCTATTTCCACAATCACATACGAACAGCGTCAGGTCCAACTTTTCTGACGGAAACGGTATTTTACTATGAAACTCCATACCTCATGTGTATAAGTCTCCATTACCTAAGCTATACTGTTTATTACGTATTTTTGACCATGAAATTCTTATTACGTTCATTGAAATTAAAAATACCTGAATGTTAAGTGGCATATAATTCAAAATTTCCTACAATTTCATATAGATTGTTAACTTTAACGGATAACTTTAACTCGCGTTAAATTTTCGTCAAGATAACGATTTAACGATTAACTAAGTTAACTTTTTGAATAGCTTTTAATGCATTAACGAAGTTAATTTTTGGATTAACTTTGCCCAGCTATGCTGATAAACAATAAGTGTATGGGGTGACATTTATTGAATATGTAATGAGTGCACTTTAGTAAACTAGCATTAGACGATATTAAAAAAAAAGAAAGGTCAGTCAAATAAAATTACGTTCCCTAATCTTAGATGTATTTGCGACTCTAAATACTTAAGCTTACGTAGGTTAAGGTTGTTGTAGTTTTTGGAGGCGGCCGAAAACAAAGGCCATTGTCGCCGCTTATCAATGAAATCAGGGAATCGGGGAAGGGGTTTGAATAGTGGAAGTAAGTTTAAGGGACGGAGGAAGACCAAATATAGGAAAGCATTAGTTGTGTTCCGTTAATGCTTTGTCAATAGATTGTCATTGATTGAAGAGACCTGGTTAGCGA